>OY728128.1:121007536-122431536 GCA_963277665.1 Viscum album
CAGTAGACCTTGAGTCACCACTAAATTGTGTGTGCCCCTATTAAATAGTTTATAGTACAAAAAACTAATTTTACCTAAATAATAATAACACTCATGGTGTGTTCTTAGAAGTACACACCTTTCTCATTGGTTCTCCCAAATAAAAAAACCCAAAACAGTCTGAAAAACCAATTTTCACATAAAAAACTGCAAATCATCCCACTTGCTATCCTCAAAAACCCATAAAAGATGTTAAAAAATTATGGACAACTAAAAAATTGGTATTTATAGATAAAACAAAAAAATGGACCTACCTCTAGGTAAAAACCACTGCATAATCGCATAGGATCTTTGTCATGCAACCACCGAGCCATGCTCTACCTCTATATGATTTCCCCATGAAGTATATCTTCAATATGTTCCCTATTCTACCCCTCTCCCTAAATTATTTGAAGACACAAATGGGGTAATTATTGAAGGTATTACACAAAAATAAAAATGGGAGAATATGAAATAAAAAATAAAAAAATAAAAAATAAAACAAATTACAAAAATGAAAAAGGGATTTGGCCTCACCCTAGTGACAATAATGGATTTATGCCAAAAATTGGAAAAAACCCCATTTTGGAATCAATTATGGAGATAAAATATCTTTATTATTCTCCATTAAAATGATAATACTAAACTAACACATGTGGATAAATTAATATAATTGGTTAAATATTAAATATATTGTGAAAGTTATAATGGATCATGTATTCTCTAAACTAATGTCCTATGATAAACACCCTATTTAGGGACCAATAGAGTGGACATAAAAATTATTTGAGATTATATCATTTGAGAAATTATCATTTTTTCTGGAAATAATTCGAGAACAAAAACATCAAATTTCTCTTGATCCTCCCAACAAGTAACAACATAGATCATCACAACCTCCCAACTAAAAATTCTTATCTTACCTATAAATCCCATATGGCTAACCATAAACCATGAAATCCCCTAAAAAATTTCATAAATAATAATATATCATCCATACAATGACTAGTCCTACAATGCACACAATTCTCTCCCAATATGAGAGACATTCAACTACGACTGATATGATGCATGTTACCACAGAAGTAACCATAACATCACACCACATTCCAAATATAAAACTAAATGTCACACAATAAATCCATCACCAAATTTAATAGATATATGTGGCCAAACCACTAACACACTAGTGCCAGCATGAATCCCACAAATAACCAATTCCAACTCTTGACCCATAGGGAACACTAACCTATATTCTCAAAAACCCACCTAAATGATGTTAACTATCTCCAATAGCCTATGGTTCACACTAAACCACAAGTATTTCCATACCACAATGTTGAATTAGCACTAGGAAACACACTCAAATGGGCCAAGATGAAATGAAAACAGGCTTACCTTCCAACACTACTAACCATTTTCCTAATGAAGATCTATTCTAACAAACTGGACTACCATCAGAACTCCGATTTAAAAATAATGCACCTTTCTCATTCATTGATCAACCCCAAGACCACCCTCAAATTTGGTGTTGACTCAATTCCCCAATCTTCTAACTATGCTAATATTGTGCTACCCATAGTACAACAAAAATAATAAAGTCTTAGGTCCATCTAAAAATTCCCTTTATAACAATCCATGAGATAGGGTGAAATATCAATTATCTAATTATCAAACACCAAGAATAATCATGCATAAACATATCTTGGAGAAAATATACATTAATAAATTTAAAATTAAATAACTATCTTTCATCCAAAATTAATCGTCAATAGAGGGAAAAAGGGACCCATCACCAGACCTAACAAACTACACACCATAAGAAAAGTACCCATCGAATCAGAAAAACCAAGTACATTAGGGGAACAAATACCTTATGGAGACATGATCCTTATCCAAGGATATCTGTGGCATTATATCCCTCATCAATCCACTAACAGAGCACTCATAGATCATTACCTAAAATGACCCTAATATTATAAACATAAATCCTCTACATATGTTTATTCCATATAGTTTAAATCACATAAGATATCATATAGAACACAATATAAACAATATAAATTAATAATCAAATTAATAGAAGGTATTTCGATAAATTAAGAAACTTATTCCATTGGAATAGTAACTTAAACATTGGAATAATATTGTGACATTTAAGAATATTAATCTTTCCAATATACTAGAAACCTTATCTGTGGAAGTATAAAAAATTGGAATCATATAAATGATAATGTGATATAAATATAACATAGTATAAGTAATTACAGTTTTTAAAAATTAATAATTATTTCATAGTATTTTTATTAAACATAAAATTTTATTTACACTATTATAATTAAAATTTTTATTTAAAAGAAAATTTATTTTCATAAAATAGATTAGTAAATAATTATTTTTTTATATAGTATAATTTTATAAGAACATAATTAATTTTTAAAAGTGTAATGAAATCAGTTAAGTTTTTATAATCTTTATTTTTAGAGAAAACAATCATTTTAATTATAGAAAATAAATTTATCATATTTAGAAAACTATTTACATAATATTTAGTAAATTTTTTAATTCTACATGTCGAAAAAAAATTTAGGGAGAACTTTGTGTATTTTTCTAAACTACTTAAATTATGATGAATAGTGAAATATGGTAAATATACTGTATATATAAATTAAAAATTAAATACATTATTCTTTGACTCATTTATGATGTAAGAACTGTAATAAAAAACTCTACTACAATATTTAATATATTTATTGATAAGGTTCTAACTATTAATAGTCTTGATAAAAAATAATAAACTAATGAATAAAATAATTAGAAAACACTCCCCTCCTCCCTAATAAATATCATTCATCGCCACCTCTTCTCCTAACACCTCCAATATTTGAGCATTGTACACATTCAACCCATTCCTCTTCTAAATACCATACCTCACATCAAGGATCATTTTGTGTCAACAAATGACCACAACCAATTTCCCATGGAGGTTCTCAAGAAGGATAATTCAAGAGGTAAAACCCTCTTTTATTTTATTTTAATTAAGTTTTAGTTTATTTTCATTTCTTATTCTATCCTCATCTCCCATTATCCATGGATAATGGAAAATAAATTATATTCTAAATAATTTAATTCTATTATTTTAATGGAATAATATATCATCAAACCAATTCCCCTCTTTATTTAATTATAAAAAATGAAATCTTCGTTTAGGATGTATTGATTTTCCACAATAGTAGAAAATGCATTTTTATTTTTTTACCACTTTAATCAATAATCAAAAAACCATTATAATGGTCAAATAGTATTTTAAAATATATAAAATAAAAAAATTTTGTTCTAGAAGTAACATATATACATAATATCATATAATAAAATAGAATGAATAAATTGTTATCAAAACCCACTAAAATTAATCTTAATGTTTATATTTAAAATTTTATGTAGTGAATCAATATCATATCTATAAAACATATTTACTAATAAACATATATATTAATGTTAACAATAAATAATTTCAATTAGTTATAATAATTCCTAATATACATTAACATCCATACCAACAAACATGAAAACCAATTATTTAAACCAAGAAAATGAACACTCTCAAATGATGAAATTGACTCTATAAATCAACAAAAAGGTCATCAATAAAACTAAAAAAATTATGATAAAAAAATACATGTTGAATAGGTTGTATATTTTACAATTAATGAATTTAACATGATTATCAACCATATTAAATTCAATAAATTATTTGTTTATAATGTAAGGGTAATCTTGAACCCAATTCCATTCTTTGGGTTATCATCTCCTCAACAGTATTATTGTTCATATTATATTATTAAAATATAATTTCCCTTTTATTTTAGTGGATATAAATTTTTTATATTTTATTTTAGGAGAAATGAAAATATTTTTTCAAAATAACCCCCCCTTTCTTAAATACCCATCTTTTACTTATCCTGAGATAGTTTCATCTTCACTCAAGATTGATGATTCTTATACCAACTATGTTATTCCAATTTTATTTTGGGATCCACAGTGTTTATTCATTACTGTTTTATTTATGAAATTCCAATGAAAATCATTTCCTTTTCATGGATTATTTTTTATCCATGATTTATTAATGTTCTTTGTGGAAAGCGTGATTATGAAAATTTAATGATGTGACAGGTGCACATGGAATTATATAGCACTCCATTGACATTGGGTAATATGATTTATGTCATTAGAAAATGTGAAATATGGGTGAACATGATTCTTTATTTTTTCACAATGATTATTTTAGTATTATTCAAATATGTTTGTTGTCAACATGATGTTATCATGTTCCACCACAATGGGAGGTATTTGACCACCAAGACATGGTGTTTCATTTCTATACATTCTCACATTCCATTCCTTTCCCAAATTATTCCTCTAATTATTATGACGATGATACAATGATAATTCAATTAATATTTTGTTTATTCTCACCCATGATATACTGATTCATATCCTTATCTACCATCTTAATGGGATTTTATCTCACCCCTTTCTTTGATGTATATCCTTAGGTGATTACTTGTACTAAATATAACACAAGGGACACTAAAAAGATAGAGAATATGGAAATAAATAAATTCTTATGTATTATTATTTCAATGTAATGATTGGTCCTAATTTTCCCAAGACACTAAACCTTTGGATCCTAGTTGTGCAACATTTTTATATTGCTTTCCATTAAAATGACGTAATACTAATGTAAGAAAAGTAGGGAATCAGTATTACAGACCAACAGTGGCCTCCATACATAACAAGATGAATGGATTGTATTTATACTACCAGAAATCCTATCACCATAATATCCTCAAGGACAATCATTAGAATAAAATATAATAATTTGGTTAAGCAGTTTAAGATTCCACCAAGGGGTTATATGTGATACACTATATAGGTGGTTGGAGACTAATTAAAAAATTGAATCTTCTCCATCTGTAAAAACTTCAAAAACATTCATATGTCACATAAATCCTTCATGAATATAACAATGAATAAATATTATCCACTTTAGCTTTGGGAAATATCTAAAAACCATAATAAACAATAAATCGATTAACTCATGTTCATCACAATAGGTGAAATCACAAAACCATAAATACCAAAATACAAGAATAGAAATCCCAAGCCCTAAAAACAAGGAATTATAATAAAAAATGATTTCATGGAACACAAGTATAATATCCATAATGTATTTTTACACATTCATAGACCACCTATTTACCAACTCCTTAAATAAAAAAACCAAATAAAATTGAAATTTTTTTAATGAACAATCCCATGTTTATATAATATTTAATGCCTTTTAGATCTCAACAAGTCCTTATGAATTACTCCTATTATTCCTGAAGAAATTTACTAGTAGAGGGGATCTGACACATATAGTAGGGATAAAATATCCTCTAGTCACAGTTCAATAATAGTGAAAATAACCAAAAAATGCACAAGTATAAACATTAGAGTATGAATAGTAAGTAAGCAGAAACCAAAGATAGTGATAATAAATGGAATGTGGAATATAGTCATACAAATTAATATATTTCAAAATATATAATTGATGGTCTCCAAATGGCCTGACCACATATCCATAATAATATAACTGAAATAAATTCAATACGTTATACTACCAATAATGAGCCAAACCACATACCTTTTCCCCATAATACTCGAGTTTCAATAGCCTAATCCTAAGACTCAACATATGCAACTTCACGTGATAAAGAAATTCCAGTCCTCAATGGTATCCATTAAAGAACTAGTGATCCCATAAAAAATAAGGCATCTGGTGTACATACAAATGGAGATACAAATATAGGGGGTGATAAATAAATCTCATTAGGTGATCTGCAACAGTGAACCAATAATCTATTATCATGGAAAGTGCATGAACATTTGATATGTACAGCCTATCCAAAGACTAAAAATAGATTCAATAAGAAAACAACTACATAAAATAATGTTGAAAACAATATATGAACAAATTTTATACATGGATTCTATTATGACACATACGAATAATCTACCCCCACTATGTCCACCCCATGAGAGTATTTATAACAACTAGCTCGCACAACCACATGCAAATTGGTGTGTTCTCTATATATACACACTATCATCAAGAAATATCAAAATAAAGGAACAAAATTCAGAAAACATGTCCTAACCATATGACTAAAAAAAGAACTTCTATAAGGATTTAATACTCTAATGGAACATTAAGAACTAGTGATAAACCTCCATATCACATTTTTGGGAAATTATAATATCCGAAAAGTCCGGTAGAAAAAATCGAGCTCTAACATGAACATTACAAATAGACTTTTATATATTCCCCATGCATGTGGATATGATGAATTTACATTATATAGTGCTACATCTATATTAAAGGGAGTGAATAGAATCTACAGTACTGAGAGTGCATCAGCATCAATGCAGATAAACTCTACCTAGGATGTAACACTCAAATAGAGGGATGAACTCATATAGATCACCCATTTTCTCCCTAATAAAATTTTACAATATCTACCCAATTGTGTAAATAACCAAATATAAATCATATCAAATTCCTAATCCAAAATATCCAATGTGTCTCCTCCCCAAAACAAATTCCTAAGAAAAAACTACCTCAAATGTCATATCAAAAGTGATTCATTTTGTGGGAGGACCCATCCCTCCAACCCACAACACAAATAATGATAATAGAAGCACAAGTCAAATCTCTAATAATAATAAAATGAGCCACTCATTGTTCCATGGATCTCAACATCCATCAAAATGACCATAAATGGCTCTCTATGACCATCCACATGTCCAACCCAAAACATACAGCTCTCATGGTCCCCGATGTGTCAATTTAATGTGATATACTTATAGAAAATCCTTTGTGTACCCAAGGATTCAGTCAATTCTAGAAAAAGATCATAAAATTTAGTAAAGTCCATAATTTTATCTGAAACACCTATAACAGGTTCATCCATGTCATCCAAATCATGGGAATCAATAAGTTTGGAAACATATTAAATGGCCCTCAGTGGCCTAAAATAGATTTGTGATAAAAAAATGCACCTAATTGGGTATCAAATAGAACAATCTTTCTCACAAGGGAATTCTCAATGGTCCTCATTACCACCTCAAAATTATTATTCCTTCCCAAAGGGAGTTTCATCATTGAAATAACCATGGGGAAACACCCATGAAAGAAAACATCACCAAACATTCCCGGAAAATACCCATCCAGGGGTAAAAAATCACCCAAAAGAGTGTCTAAAAGAGTCTCTGAGACTCATCACATCACTTTAATAGAAATAAATTTTAACCACCATCCTCATTACTCAACCCTACCCAAAGGCTCTAATAGCTCCAAACCTCAAACATAAGAGCTAATGATCAACTACCCAAACCATGAACAATCATTCCAAACTTTCGAGGGAAAAAATTATCTCCTCCTAGATACTAATTTGTCCCACCATTCAGGATCCATCTAAAATAACCATGATCATTGTCGACCCAACAACCAAAATCCAGTCTCAGTAATGATCTCACAACCCTCACAAAGATTTCACATCTCACATCCTAATCTGTCAAAGTATTCCGATACCAAATAATGATGAAATCCTCTTAGTCCATAACAGCATACAGACAACCTCTAAAAACTAAACAGATTCCCTCATCATTATCTATGTGAAACACTTCTCATAATGGAATCATATTTTGTATAATTTTGACTCCATAGAAAATAAATAGGAAAATGAACCCACTAAGAAAAAATCATATTGGTTGTACATACAGTTCATCATGTGAACCATTAATGGTCCTCCCTAGTCATGTTACCAAGGAAACTCGGAATATATATTTACAATATGCATTGTGTGTGATTCGTAGTAAATTTTGATTAGAATAAATGGGATACCATATCTTGTACCTTAGCATATTAAGCATGCACGATTCACAACTACACAACATATACTACCATGTTCATGGTGTGTACCACCCACAAAAATGGTTTTAGCTAGCTACCCCCACATGGATTCTATCCAATCATAGTACATGATGACTAGTTGGTACCACGCGTGGGTTCTGTTCATGTACCCTGCACATCCATGTTCCCCCGACACACCATGAGTGTCCTCTACACAGAGTGTAGGCCCACAAAATATTATTCCTTATATAAGAAGAAAACATTAAATGTATTATCAGAACTAAAATCAATGTATAAGAATTTCCAGTAATGGGAAACTCCCTAAATGGCTCTAAATACCAGTTTTCTCCCCAAAATCCCAATATCAAACTACCAGGGTTACCAAAAAACCCATACATTGCTATAGAAACCGTTAAAAATAAAATATAGAGATTAATGGGAAATTAAATTAAAAAAGATCCTACCACCAAGAAGAAACCACCGAATTGTCTCACTGAACACATGGTACATAGATACTGAGCCTAGATCTGCCTCTGGACATGCTGCTCTGGCGGATCCTCCTCCTCCTCCACCAATTCTCTATATATCCCTATCTAAACCAAATACCAAAAGGGGGATTCCCATTTTGGATTATTAAACAATAAAAATGATATAAAATAAAGTAAATATGAAAAAATTGGAAAACTGAAGAAAACATATTAATAATAAGAATGGGGGACCAGGCTTGGGCTCAACTCTCAATTTTTTTTCCTCACCTAGGTAAAAACCCACCATTAAGACTTAAAAACGTAGAAAAAATAAAAAAATAATGCTCCAATTATAATAAATTACCAAATGAACGCACAAGAATAAATTAATATTTAATTTAATAAATATTCAATAATTGGGGAACATTTGAACGACTCATATTTACAAAAAAAATCATCTCCAAGGGTATGATACATATTCCGGAACTGAATGATTTGTTATAAAATTATATGTGATAATCTCATTGGAAAAATTACCATTTTTCCCCTCAAATTATTTGGAGGAAAAAAATAAAACTCATCATAATTTTCACAACTGATGATGATAAAGATAGTCACAAAATCCCAACCAAAAAATTCTAGTTGTCTCAAAGAATCCCCAATGGTTAACCAATATACATTTTATCCCATAATAAATGGATCAATATATGATATCTCAACCATCCAATCAACAGTCTTACAACTCCCACAACACTCTCCCAATTTAAGACACATTCAACTATGGCTAATATAATTCTCCCCAACACAAGATTATAAAAATTTTTCCCCACATCACACATAGAAAACCACAGATCCCATGAAACTTCCATCACTAAATGCAATGGATAGATATGGCCCTACATCTCACACATCAGTGCCATTATGAATCCTACAGAAACCAATAATGAGTCCTACACAACTAGGAATACCAACCTTCTTGAACAAAAAACAACTTAAAACTTGGTAAATGACCTCTAATATAATATAATGTGCTCCTCACCACAATGATATCTTTTACATGCTCCTGAATGATCATTTGAACTAATTCTCACACAGGCCATGCCCTAGAAAAACTAGGCAGACATGCATAGAGAATCTGACCAAGATCCTATCACATGTCATTTCTGACAAACTTGATCAGCCTGATTACTCATCATTAAAAAATATATATCATCCTTATACAATAATCAACATCTTAACCCCCCTACACTCAAATATCTCTCCAAATAGACAAGCATCCAACCCTTATTCCACTACACTAAACAATGTGCGACCAAAATGAGCAGGGTTGTGGGTCAAACCAATCATTCCCTCTCAAAACATCCATGAAATAGGTAGTACTCACAGTGCTCCACTTCTATAACATCATGATTCTTCATTTTAAACCACATCCTAGTGAAATAAGACCTCAATATCCCCACAATGGAATGACACCTATTTTCTCCCAGTCCATCAGTGATAGAAGGCACATGGGCCACAACACATGACCTGATAGAAAACACATGACAAGAACAACTCCCTCTTAGGAAACAAAATATTGGGACATTATAGGATCCAATTACTTGATGAAACTCCTGCCCAATCCAAGGATCTCTATATAATCCTTTCCAATATCATTCTATCAAAAAGACAATCAAATCCCATTACCAACCCACAAGGGCCTCCATATATTCATGGATTAAGGGACTATATCTGGACCACTGATGAACCATTCACCACCGGATCATCATATCCTATCATCCGAAAAAAATATACACATTCAAATCATCTAGGTAGAGTTCTACCTAAGAGGTATGTGTTATACATCATATATATTTTTGGAGACACATCAAACAACTGAACCTATATCTTAAAAGACCACAAAAATACATATTTCATGTGAATCCAATGTGCCTATATGGATGTATGAATTGCGGAATCTTTCCCATGGGTCAAGAAACAAAATGAAAACAAACCATAAATCTAAAAACACAAATGCTTCTCACTAGGTGAAATTCATAAACCAAAAAAATAAATACATGAAAAGAAATACTGTGTTCTAAAAACATAGATTTCAACTTGGAAAAGGTGTTTGTGACACACCAATCCGATATCCATCACATATTGTGACGAATTCCTTAAGAAAAATTGTAACACCTACAAAAATGACAAAACCAAATGGGTCTAATATCATTTTACAAAAAATCATCCTAGTTCAACCGAATATGTCACCTGATTTGGTTTACCACATTACCTCAATAGAGACTTGTGGAATACTAGAGGCTTCCTACTAACAGTAAGGTTCAAAAAAATATTGGTGAAACAATATCCTCTTTCATAGTTCAGAAAAAGTGAAAATAAACAAAATACCCAAGGATAATGTTCTAATTTTGAATAATAAATAAAGATAAAAAATAACGTTATTATAAATTAAATGGGGAATACAACCATACATAGTCAATGAAAGGAAACATATATTAGTTGGTCACTGACCAGGGACACCAAATTTGATAAATAATAATACAAAAACTAAAATTCAATATGATCTACTTAAAAATCTGAGCCACACCATATACAAATTATCTACAAAACAGGGGCCCCAACAACCTGATCTTGAGACTTAACATGAGTGGCTCTGCTTGATAGAGTTGAAATATTCCCTATACCGATCCCTTATGAAACATTCACTCCATCCTGAAGACATACGTCTAGTTTTCACATCACAAGGTTTTATATACTACGGGTGAAAAAATATCCTAGATAGAAAACTCCAAATGAGATCCAATAATATATTGTCTTAAGTAGTTCTTACACATTTCATATGTATAACCAAACCAATGACTAATAGCATTTTTCATTAGATAAAATCTATATAAATGAAATGGGGAAAAAAGAAAACAATTAACTATTTGATCTAGACTAACAACTGATCTAAATACACCACTTTTATAACCCATGCCAGTAGATATATAGCACGTCGCTCACCCATTCATAATACATTCAGTGAACCAACAAGACCTACAAAGGTCCTCTAAGATATCAAAATGGAAGGATATAAAAGATGGAACCTAGGATATAACCATATATGTCCATATGAAAAAGTGCATCTATTGGTATCTTGGACTCCAATGGAATGATCGGAATTGGTTATAGAACTTAACTCCAATATTTTGTGAAACTGTCATATACTAAAATTCCTTCAAAACAAATCAATGGCTAACATGGACATGATAGTTTCTTTGATATTTTGTATCTATACACATATACACGATTCATGCAATCCTATATATGTATAAATCTAAATAATTGGGAACATAAAGAATACATGGTATTGGAATCAGGTTTTTATCCATTCCAGTAAACCCTTTGCTTGGTTGTACAACATATCTATAGATGTGAAATCATCCAGATCACCCGATATCTCCATACCCCTATTTAACCACGTCAAACATAAATGAGGATAGAACCAGATAAAACTCTTCTTTAATACCCTATCCAATATATCCCATGGGGATCATTCGTAAACCAAAGTCCTAAGTAAAAAACTACCTAAAATTTCATAGCCAAAGGACAACCAAGCAAGGTATGATCAAACTATAGAACCCACCATCCAAATAGCTAAAATAACAACACTTATTAAATATTGAAAACCAAATTCTTGGGCATGTCTTCGTCCCATAGATCTCAACATCCATAAAATTTACACAACATCCTCTCAAAGAGCCTCATCAATTACTAACTGAAATTCAAGGCTCCCACAGTCCCTAAGGAAAAAACATAAACTAATGTCCAATTAGGCACTCCCCTACTACACCTAATCTCTTGACCAACCACTATAAAAAGATACTAAAATATATCAAAGGACACAACAAGACACAAACACCCTATTATTGGTTGTTATATCTCATTAGATGATTGGGAAATGCCAAATATATAAAATACCAAAAAACCCCTCAGTGCACACCAACAGATCCTTGATCAAAAACATGCTAAAACATGCATCCCAAATTACAACCACACTTATAAGAGAGTTATCAACAATCCTTATAATAACAAAAAAAGAAATATACCCTTCACAATGGATCATAAACTCATCAAAACCCTTATGAAAATTAAAATTATTGAAAACCTCATCTATCCTTCACAAAAATAACCCATCCACATGCAATAACTCACCAGTAAGTGAATCCTTGAGAATCCATAATACTATTCTTAGATGTGAAAAAACATTGGACCACAAAATCCATTCGATGATTCCATCTCAACCTAGAAACTACAATAGCTCTACTCCTCAAACATAGGGTCTAAAACTGAAATGCATTTAGCTTATGATACAAGTCATGAAAATTAGAGGCAAACAAATAAGTCCTTAATAACAGTAACAAATCATACATTCTAAGATCCATATAACATAACATTGGTTTACCTGAATTTTTTAATACTTTTCATACGTTTTATTTGTGTAAAAGAACATTTTTCACAACATACACATTATTTAATAGAAAAGACTTTTTTCTTAGTTTTGTTCATGATTTTTCATTAGCTTTCATCACTAGTCATGTGATAGGAGTGATCAAAATAAAAATTTATATATACATGATATATACTCTATAAACAATTGTCATTTACCTTTGTCCAGACATGGTTTGGCTAGACATATTACATACCCATGTAGCCTAATAGAGACTACACGTCATTTATTTAATGTTCACACATTGGGTATACCATTCCTGAAGTGGTTGGTGGCTAAAAAAGATGATGTACTCCATATAAGGCATTTGAACACACCATGCAGCCCACCAACCAACCACTGATGCATTAAAATTAAAGTGGAATCATGGTAAATCACCTACTAAAAGATAAAATAAATAAAATTTTCATTAACCCTAGTACATGGTGTGTAATTTTTTGTACACATTGTGTATTTTTTTTCTATAAATAATGTGTTAGCCCTCCAAGTTTGAGGTTGGACATCCAAGGGGGAGGTTCTTTCACTCAACTACTGGATCTCCCCCAAATCCAAATTTTAGCATTATTTATATTTCCATTTTGGTTTTACTGTAATTTATACCCTTTAACCCTTCTTATCCCTTGTATCGATGGTAGTAGTTGTGTTTTTTATCAACCAACACACTGTCACAATGGTCATAAGAGGGTAGTTTTATTATTTTGTTTTTAAAAAAAGAAGATGGGTTTGTTATAAATTAAATTATATGGTTTTTATGTTATTATAATCTTTATTCATTATACCTTTAATGATTTAATCATGTTTTTTACAATTGGTGTCATATCAGAACAATAATGATACCAAATGGAGAAAACTAAATGAGTTAAAATGGGCGAATACATAACCATTGGGTGAGAATATTGCCTATAGATTTAGGGTTAAAGAAATTGAAAGAGTTTTAGTTTGTTATCCACCATACCAAGTGGTTAACCTTTTAATTATGTAATAGTTTTTTTACCATGAAATAAAAATTAAATTTAATTCCCATGATAAAAATGCCATTAATAAATTTCATAATAAAAAATGATCATTGCAATTAACCAAATTTTAATTTAAAAAATAACACAGTTGTTTTTATCTTTTTCTAATCCTTCATTTATTTTTTTATAATTTTTTAAAATATTTTAACTATTTCATTTAGTTCCCTTCATTAATTTTCTTCTAGATAATCAACATATATTCAGTTACTCACTCTGATTATTACTTCTTTTTTCCATGTGGGATCGAAGCTGATTGCCTCTTTCTACCTAATTAGTTAGTTTTTAAGGTAAAAATACTTTCAATATTCCTCACCTTATGATGGGAGTGGTCAAATTTGGAATTTGGTAACTATTTGACAATGTGGTGGAAAATTAAAAGCATATTTCCATTTATAAAATGACTAAATTTGTAGCTAGTGATTGTAAGTGTCAATATCACATGGAAAATTTATAAGCAATTATTTTCATGATCTGGTAAATATTAGTAGATTATAAATAAAAAATATTTAAGGGAATGAAATGAAAAGTTAAAAATCTTCTAGAAATTAAGAAAAACAGAAGAAAGATATGAAAATTTAGAAAAAAATTGTTTCGGGGTTGAAATTTAATTAGGGATTATTTTAGTGATCATTCATTAGTATTAAAACTTTTGAATAATTTTTACAATGGGAATGAAATTGAATTGAATTTTACATTCTTGGTATGAAAATTGAAGTTTTTTTAATTAAAACATTACCCACTTGGTATAGTGGTTAACAACGTAAAAAATTTCATGTTATTTAAAACTAAAGCAAGTGGAAACTGGCTCATCGAAAGGTCATGGATTTTTCTACTAAAAATCCTTTATTTTTCACTATTGGTATCATTATTGATCAGATACAACACAAAAAATAATATATGGGCTTAAATACTTAAATAATTTTTTAATTAATATCCCAATGAGGGATACACTACAACATTTAAATTAAAAAACTGATAATCTTATTACAACCCAAAAACAAATATCCTCTTGTGACCATGGACACGGTAGGAAGGATGAGAGGATACTCGAACCCTACCATGGATATGAGAGGAATGATGAGGTAAATGGGTATAATTAAACTCAATCATAAATGAAAAATAGAAATAAATCTTCAATTTTGATTTGGTGGAGATTGAGTGGAAGATAGGAACCACCTCCCCCTTGGATTTACGAAAATGAAATCGATGGTATACCTCTCAATTTATAGAAAACTAAACAAAATGGTTTGTAACCAATGGAACATTATGTTTTCTAGGGTAAAATAACATTTCAATTGTTTTCTCCAATTTTAGGGGATCTACCATTCCTCCGCTTTGATTTCAATGCAATGGTGGTCGGTAGGTGCGGTACACAACATTTTGTTCCACCTCAAATGACATGTAGAATCTATTTCATCCACCAAGTGCATCAGTAATTTCATACCCAATGTGTATACATTTAATACACAACATGTAGTATTTGGTTAGCTACATGGGAATATACTCGGTTTGGATAAACTTTGTTTTGTAAAAAGAACTCTGATTGTGTATATAGGGTATTGGTTGTGTATATATAGTTTTTCTTCAAATCTGTCCTAATTTTTTAATTTTGTTGGATTATATAGAAAAATCACCAAGAATGTCAAAATAAAGCATTTTTTACATAAAATAATCAGTATCCGATGAAAACTACTTTTTATACTCAATAAAATGTATGAAAAAGTGTGCCAAAAATAGATCCATCAAAATCACCCATTCTTAAAATTTTTTTTCCCTCAAGAAAAATTTCAAAATAAAATTAATAGAATACAAACACTAAAAAGAGAAGCATTCAAATAATTATACATACAAAAATTATAATCATAGTATATGATTTTAAGACACACAAAACATATTTGAGTTTCAATTATATTCTAATCATTCTTCATATATGATTCAATTAAATGATTTTATCATCTTTTATCAAATTTTTCGATCATAAATACACATGACACATGATTATTTACCTCACCAGAAAATGACACACTCAACACTCAAGATCATTTAATAAAAATTATGCTCAATTTAATGAACATTCACTATGTCAATAGGCTTTCAAATGTTATCATTCTCTACTTAAATGTAAAATAAATAAAAAATCATATGGTAATTCAATAAGGTTAAATGGATAATGAGGATATAGATAGGTAGGAAATGATATGAAAAATATTCTCATAGGATTAAAAAATGAGGCTGAATTCATAATTAAAAAATCATGAGATTTATAAACAATTATTGATGGAAAATACATCCCAACAAGATCTCTCAAAGGTCACCATCACTATGATATTCCCTTTCTAAAGTGGGTTCATAATCCATAAATATGTATAATGAATAAATATTGTCCTAATATTCATCGTTTTATAAAAAATAGGAGGGACCACTAGGAATACATTGAATAGTGATTTTGGAACAGTTATAGCCAATTAAAAGAGATGAATTCTAAAAAAACATAATTTCATGGTTTCTCACCATAATATACAATGAATAGATAAAACCCTCTTTAAATATCAAATTAATAATAATGAACTTTTATAAAAGAATTATGGTAGGAAAGATAAGTAGTCTTATAATGTGGATTCCTATCAAAGAACATTATGGTTTCTATGGGTTTCAATGATTTCAGATGTAAAATAGGTCTTGTGATCAAAGGGGATGAATATATAAATAAAATTAAACAATCATTTATATGATTTAAAATCATCATGCTTAAAAAGTATAACCTGTATGATCTAATAGTTATGCATATCACAAGAATCTCTAAATAAAGAGTGTATAAAAAAGAATATGAAAATAGGACCAGACCACCTCTTGGGAATGAATATAATAATGGTTCAATCATGTCATGACATGAATAAAAATTATTTTTAAAATCAATTAAATGGAAACTAAATCAAATTTTAAATAAAACAATGTCATAAATATGTTGAAAATAAATTGAAATTAAAATATGCTCGTACATCTTAAAATTTCCATCTATTTTTTTATTATTCCTAATTATAAATAAACAAAAAACCACATTTAAAAATATTTTATCTAATAATTAAGTCTTCAAGATTAGCTTAATTTAAATGTCTTATGAAGTCAAGAGACTCTCCCCCAAACATAATATCGCACATGGTCCTCCATGTGCCAGAGCAAGAAACAAAATTGGATATAGAATAACACAACATCAATATTGTGAAAGGAACAAGGGAAATAATTAATATGAGTAAAATTAGAGCAAAAATAAACCCCTAATGGATAAACCCCTCATGTAATTATTGAAAATGGGGAATGAAGATGAAAAGGAAACTCTCATGTCACTCTAGAGTACCTGTTATTGTCGATGAAATGGAAAAACAGTTTTCATTTCGTATAAAAAATCTCATTGTATGTATATCATAAAAGAGATATATATAATGAAATAAATGTCAAAAAATAGTCATTGTGTCTCCTTAGAAGATTCATTTTCTAGAATATGGGGGTCTGGAAGATTATGGGTAGTGGTAGTGGAATTCATAGGAGTGGGGTCCATGCTCTATGTGTTGGGCCCATTTGGAAGATCTTGGGATGGGAATGTAAAAGTAGCACATGGTCCATTAGTAGAGGATCATTGAATCATTGGACAGATTAATCAATGGTGGATGTGAAACTGAACATTTAGTATTTGATCAAGGAGAAGTTGGTGGTGGGTGTTTAATTCCCAATTGATGTTGAATAGGGCCTAGAATTCCCACTATCGTGTCTATTTTATGATCTATGAAATCCAATTATTTCTCCATGATGTCATGATAGTTTTCCAAGGTGTCAAAGTGGATGATGATTGGGTGATGAGCCGAGGGTTTGGGTGGTGGTGGGGTTGTGGATGGGATAGAATAATATGATGATTTAATTGAGAAAGTGGTGGTAATGGTTAGAGAAAGAAGTTTCACTAATAGCTGGGGTGGTACCAGACCAACAGCACCATCGGGGGAAGGTGGGTCATCTACCACCAAAGAAGGGGATATGACATCTTGTATAAGAAAAATGGGTTATACCTACATATAAACCATTCTCATGTTAATAATAATGATGATATCTATCATCTGGGGAAATCCAATGGGATATTTAGTGATAGAATGATTAAATAGCCCCAGATAGAGTTCCAACCGACTGCCATAGAATCCACTATATAGGTTTCTCTGATCACTGGTGATCAAGGAATGGAAGTTGGAGGAAGAAAATAGGATATTTAAGGGTAATCATATCAAAAAATTAATGTAAGGAGATACATGTAATTTCCATACCTGACACCCATATTATCATGTGTTGGGAAATGGATGGTGCTGATGAAACATTTTATGAAATAGAGGGGATGGGAAATGACAGATGTTCACTTTTTTGAGGTAGGTGTGTACTTGTGGCCAGGAATAGCAAGATACCACCACACAGAGACATGTTTGGAATGATTAGGTTAGGTAAAGGTTGTAAAAATGGGTTAGTTGGAATGATGGGGGTAGAAACCACACACCCTACCAGACTCCACCATAGTCTGAGAAAAGTTTCTATCACCCAGACAGAATTAGAATCCAGTCATCATATCACTGTGCATCACTTGGTAGGTGGTCCTATCAAATTCCAATGTATAAATGCACTTAAAAATAAATCTATGATTGTAGGAGTGGTGACATGGAGTGTCTCAAGTAGATGCATGTTCCTGATGATCACCTCAATCTCCTCCCTAACACCCAAAAACTAAGGAAGCGGACTGTCCACGAATCGACGGCTCATCTAGATCGTACATCGTGAAACTCATCATAATATGGATTTTGTAGGTTTATGTTCATTGAATATAAAAAATATTTGTAGATGGGGTTAGACTAATACAATAGATGGGTATGGTGGGGAATCTGATTCTATTTTATAAGGTCAAGCTATTCAGGATGCGAGTGGATTTTATGCTGCCGAAGATGGATAAGAAGACATGGAAGTAGAAGGTCTCACAATTATACCCAAAGGTTTTTTCTAGTTATAGGACCTATTATGAATGATACCTTGGAATCTATTCAGGGGGGTCATAGTGTCAACTGGATGAGAGGCGGAAGTCATGGATGTAGGTGCTAGTGGGATCAGAGGCGACATTTCCATAGATAGTCGTTGAGACGCTAAAAGATCGGTCGTAAATGATGTCATTAGAACATTGAGATATATCTGACAAGGACTTGGTGGCTTAGTATAAATATAAGGTGAGAACCACTTCTAATTGACTCTATGTTTATCTTCCATGATTTTAAATGGGATGAATAATAGAGAATAAAACAAAATAAAACAAAAAGGAAAGGGTGAGGGTGGAAAACTAAAAAAACAATGTACCTATAATCAAGATCTAGAGTACATGGAGTGTAGAGTTATCAGGTTTCCAAACCCTGTACTATGTATATATATTATTTGTGGGAACCTGTCATGAAAAAAAAATGTACATGGAATGTATGAGTGGTACCTGATGTGTTTCTATACATGTGTAAAAAATTAGTGTGTGCCCTTACATGGCCATGTATTTTATTACTAGGTAAATAATGTGTGATAAACACATCTACGTTGTCCATGAAACATCAAATCTAGGCATATCTGGATTATATAATGGGTTCTCCTAAGGTTTGGAAGTGAAATTTTACAAGGAATGTGATGAATTCACACACCATGTGATTTTGAATTTTAATGGACTGTGTTTATCCATGTACATAATGAATATTGTTTGTGTTTTTAATGGTGTTCGTCTACTATGGGTTTTCACCCAAATACCCATCAAAATAAATAATAAACTTGAATTCTTATAAACTAGTTAAATATAGGGAAGCGATCAACGTACATGGATGGAGGATCAAAATGGGAATAAAATAGGATATTCAATAAAATTTTACCCATAGATTTAGAGGTGGGAGGGGAAGAAATGTACGGATGAAAAAATTGTAAGGGAGGATTGACATGCTTCATCCCTGGTTAAGGTTCTCAGTCATTTAAATACAAAACATATGACATATGGTTACAAAACACATCATGTATCTCTTTTCTTTTTTCATTTTTTCGTTTATTTTTAAAATTAATATTTAATTTATTGTTATTTAAATTAATTATATAATAATTATTATCAATAATGGAAATGATATATATATATACATGAAAATATATCTATAAACATAGCGCATCAGAAAAATAAGTGTTATTTATTTTAAATTTTGAGAACGATAACTACAATAATTAGAATAGTGGTCGGGCGTTATTTGAACCTGTGACCGAGATGATCTAAATGCACACCCTCGACCACTAACGTGAATGTCATAGTACTAAAGTTTTGATTATATGTTAATATGTAATTTGTATCTACTCTAGTAAACTTCGAATGTCAGAATTCGTGAAATGTGGTTTTAATTAATTAATTTTCGGACGATATGGAGAGATTAGCCAAGTTCGAACCGAGGACATTTGATCTGAGGGAAACGACCCTTCCAATCAACCCACATCACCCTCATATGATTTCATATTTTATAAAACAATGGAAATTACTCATTAAAACATGACACACAAGACCAATACCAAAATTCATGATCTTTGGTTTTAATTTATTGACAAATGATTGAATTAGAATGGCTAGGAAGACTCAAACCCTGGAAATTTAGATATGAGGGTTGTGGACCTACAAGAAAATTCATCCCTAATACTAGTTTCATTTTATAATGAATTTTTTTATTTGATTTTTAAAATATATCATACATTATTTACTAAAATAAGGAATTAAATAGTATGACTATCTTACCAATGGTTAGTGCAGAGCGATTCGAACTGACAAGGACTAAGATACAATCGAGTGAAATTTCCTTTCGTAGAGGCTTCATTCACATTTATTAAGTTAATTAATGTTAATTTATATTAAATTTTCGATTAAAATATGAACTAAAAAAATTACACATCATGTAAGTAGGTAGACATAGTGTGTAACATCATTTTATTCCCATTTCAACAGTGTATGAGGGAAGGGGTAGTACACAACATATGGAATAAAATTATATGTTGTGTATTTATTAAAAATAGAAAAAAAAGTTTTATGATAAAGAAGAGTGGTTGGGTTTCCCCTTATCATTCACATTGGTTTTAGGTCTTTGTCTCGACCTATGATTAAGAACTAACCTATGATATGAAGGTGGATGTGGCCTTCCCTACATGAACCAACACATATGTTTGGTGCCTTCATCATTGAACTGATTTTATTGGCCATAAGGTGGTCTGGGAGGCAGGTTGCTGTATTCCAGCTCTATGTCTAGTAGATGATGATCATGTTCTTGTTCCCAATTCTGATCTCTTATATCCTCCACCTTTTGAGGTTTCATGTTCATTAAGTTAAAATCTGAAAATAGCCATAATAATCCTTCAGCACAAGTATTTAATCAACTGATGGATCTAAAAATAATAGTTGGGTCAGATTCAGTATTATTATGAAATAATGTATCCCCATACAAAAAAAAAATTCATTCAAAATTATTTTTACTGAGTATTAGTGAATTTCACGTGGTTCCCACATCATAACATATTTCCTTAGTTGAAATGGGGTTAGAACACCCGGCCTCATACTCTACTAGATTATCCATATAAGTGATTATCTCTAAATGTTGTTCTTCCATGGTACCAAGTCATCCCAACCATTCATTTTGGTACAAAAGTAATTTAGAAACGTCTTCCATCATTGATATTAATCTTTCATTTTTACATGAATAAGGTTCCAAAAGAGAATAATAAACATGTGGGTGAAAATTGTACATGGTTTTTCATTGTATTATAACACATCATCCATTTATGGATAATAATCATCTAGGTATAAGTACAAAAATTCTGGATCCTTCGTAAAAAAATCCTATCTCTTTGGATTTCAATAATTTATAGTTGTAAAAAAATCTATAAGAACGTGGGGTAGAGATTCCCAAGAAAATATTCAACAATAGAAAAACAAAAAATTATCGGTAAACTAAACTCAACTAAGAAAAATGCTGATATATTCCATGACCATAGAAATGATGCCAAAATTTGAGCATTGTTGTCTTATATTGTAGAAAATTGAACATATTGTTTCCTTCTAAACAGATATACAAGGTTACTAGTTTCATTCATTGTCGATTCCATAGGGTAAATTTTGAATAAATAATTAGTTTGAGTCATTGAATCATAGTCAAATATCTATAAAAATTATTGAAGGTAGTCAAATGAAAAACTGAACCTATTTGTGAAAATTAAATATAAATAGAATACTAAGTAGAAAAAGAGAAAACAAACATTAAAGGGTTTTAATTAAACAATGTTTTATTACAATAATCATTATATAGTATTAAAATAATTAATGTCTTGCCAACCATTTGGATTCAATTGAATTGTTTTTTATTGATCCACCAAAAAAATTATATAATTTTGAAATTAATCCTTTGGTATGGTGGTTAACTACTTATAATACATTCAGTATATTTTCCTTCTAAATAAATTTGAAAAGCGATCATCCAATGGTCATGGATTCTCCTGTTATAACCCCTTTAGTTTTTTCCGTTGGTATAATTTTTTGTTTGACATGAAACCAATAGTAAAACATGGGTTGAAATCATTAAAGGAATCATGAATAAAGATCATAATTTGAGAAAACCCCAATAATTTAAATTATAACAAACCTATAATATTATTAAAACCCCAACATCTGAAAACTTTTTACATATTACCATGGTGAAGGTGTGTGTGTTGAGAATAAAATGAACCCTTACCATGAATATGATAGGAAATAATTGGGGAAGGGGAATAATTATGCTAAAATATATATAAAAACATAATGAAAGATCAAACTTTGATTCGGGGGAGATCGATCGGCCGAGCGATAACACCTCCCACTTAGATGTCCATCCTCAAACATGGAGTACCACATTACTTTTTATTGAATACTAAATTACAATACATGTACAAAAAATCAACAATATGTACTAGGGTCAAAAAACTTTTGCCATGTTATTTCTTCCATTAAATGATCTACCATTCCACATGTTTGATTTCAACGTGTCGATGGTTAGATAGTGCTATACAAGACATGTTGCACCCCCTCACATGGCATGTGGCATATTTTTCATCAACCATCCACATTATGAAAGGAATACATGGTTTGTGAACATTGAATAAATGGAATGTTGTCTTTTTCATACTCAAGGATGTTTACTCAGTTTAGTCGAACTATGTCTGGTTAATGGTATGTGAAATGTGTTTATAAATCACAATCCATGTTAGTAAATTTCATTTATACTGGTCACTCATGATTTTCCTTTTTAGATGGAATATCCTGAAAAATTACCATGAATATAGAAATAAATCATTTTTCCACAAAATAATGTGTATCCAATGGAAACAAGTTTTTATACTCAATTAAATGTATAAAAAGGTAAGAATAAATAGGATACATCAACTTCCCATTAGATAGTCATTCGATTTACCTCATGAAAAATCATGACATCTAATCAATAGAATCCAAAATCTAATAAGGGTATAATTAAACTAATTATACATATAAATACTATATCCATAACATAGGATTTAAAAGGCACAAAACATATTCCAATTTCAATGATATTTTAATCAATACTCTTATATAATTACATTATAGACATTCAACCTATTTTATTAAAAATTTTCCTTTTTAATATATACACATGAAACATGATTATTTACCCCACCATTAAATGACACACTAATCACTCAAGACAATTTAATCAGAGTTATGATCAATCTCTACTATATGAAATCTGTTAACAGGATTTAATGTACTCTAATTCTCCACAAAGAAGTTGAATAAAAATAGAATGAGGTATTTTATTAAGGCTCAAATGATTAGATAGAAACTATTTAGTAGGTAATGATGTCTAAATAATCTCAAAGGCTTAAAAAAGAGGCTAAATGCGTGAATAATGAAACATGATATTTAATAACAATGCTCAATGATAATTGAATTCCAAAAATTTCACTAAAGTATCATCATCACTATTATTTTCCTTAACCAACATGGTTTTGGAAACCACCAATAAGTATAATGAATGAATTTTGTGTTATTTTTTCATCTTTTGTTTTAAAAAAATAAGATGGTTCCCTATGAATACATTGAATAGTGGTATTGGAACCCATATTCCCAACTGAATGAGATGAACTCCTCCATAATTAATTTCATTATTTCTCAACAAAATATACCATGAATAGCCAAGAGTACTCTTTAATGATAAAATGAATAATTATGTACAATTATCAAAGAATAAGGATAAGAAGGAAAAATATTTTTTTAATGTGGCTTATTATTGCGTAATTTCATGTTTTATATGGTTATTACATTGGTATGATGTTGGGTATGTCTCATTGTCAAAGGGACTAATGATATAAATCAAATGCCTTGATAGTTTTAGTCTGATTCAAAATATTCATCTTTTGAAAATACAAAAATTGCAAGTTTTCATAGTTATGTATATCCCACGAATATCTCAAGAAAGTGGGAATAATAATTAATAATAAAATGGAATAGAATACCTATTAGGAATGAAGATAATAATGGGTAAATCTGGTCATGACATGAATAAGAATAATCATTCTAATCAATAGAAAACTCCAGAAATTTTAAATCTAAAATTAAACTATACTGTCAATCATTTCAAATAATTTAAAATTAATGTAACCATGTATCTTTTAGAATTTTCTGTTATTTATTTTTTATTTATAATTATAATTAATCAAAATTATCAAAATTTTAATATATTTCATTTATTAATGATGTCTCATATATTAGTTTAAGGGAAACATCTAGTATAGTCAAGAGACTCTCCAGCACACTTAATATCTCCAATGGTCTTCCAATTGAAATTCCAATGATGATAAAAAGATGTTGAAGAACAAAACTAGGACTAGAAAAAAGGATTAGTGAACAATGTAATCTATCGAAAATTTGAATAAAATAAACACCAAAATAATACACCCCTCAGGGAGATTTGAAAATGGGTAAATAAGTCCAAAATGAGACGCCCTTGCCACACTAGAGTACTTGTTACTATCAATGAAATGGAAAAAAATCTTTATACATATTAACCATCACATAATATGGATAATGAAATAGAAATATATATATAATGCCGTAAATATATAGAAACAGTAATTGTGTCATGTCAAAATATGGACTTTTTGAATTAGGGGGATTTGGAAAAGTTGTGGTAGTTATAGTGGAAGCCATATGAATTTGTTCTATTCTCTATCTGGTGATCCTTTCCAGTACATCCTGGTCTAGATCAATAGATTTATTGTTTGGTCCTGTAGTATAATTGTGCAATAAATTTGTGGATAGAGCTGTAAATAGTGGTCGTGATACTAAAAAATTAAAAATTGTCCTAGGATCATGTGTTGGTGGGTGATTTATTCCCCATTGCAGAATATTATGGCCCAGTATTACCTCCATTCTATCGTGACTCAATAAAATGAAATCTAGGTGGTGCTCCATGATGTCCCAATGGGGTCCAGATGATGGGAGATGACGATATCAAATGAGTTTCTATGTGGATATGGGGTTGTGGATGGTCCAGAAAAAGATAATGAGGTAAGGGAGGATATAGTGAGATGGGATGGAGAAGGAAGGACCACCGATAGATGGGGTGGTACTGAATTAACCGTACCATTTGGGGATGGTGGGTCATATCCCGCTGCAATGGGGGATGGGGCTTCCTACACAAGAACAAAGATGTATCCCTACATTGTGGTCATCCCCATGTGAATAAGAACGATGAATTCCATCCACTAGGTAATCCCTAAGTGAACATGAGGGGGGTGTCTCAAACACCCATAGTTAGTTTACCAATCAGGTGTCATAGAATCAACAGTTTATGTTTCCAACATGGTCGGTGATTGTGGAGTGGAATTAAAAGGATGCTAAATAAAGAGTGTTAGGGTAATTTTTAGGGGATATCATATAAGTAGATCTATGTCACATCTATCCAAAAAAACTCATTTCCACATTTCTTGGAAAAAATATGGTGCCGAAGAATCATAGGCCGAAATTCATGGGAGGGAAAATGATGGGGTGATCTTTTGTTGGGTGGGAGTATAATATTGTTTAGGACTAGAATACTCCCTCCACACAGAGACAATTTTGGAATTATCTAGAATGGAAACAGCTGCATCTGAGGGTGGGGTGGATGGATGAGGGTAGAAACTGCACTCTCAACCAAACTACTCCATTTTTAGTGAAAAGTGGAAGAATTAAATCTACAATCAGAATGGAGTCATCATATCATTGGAAATCGCTTAGTAGGTTGTCCAAACCAATGTGAAGGTAAATATAAAATAAAAAATATATATGAATGTATGAGTGATGACCTATAGTGTGTCATGTAGATGTGTGTGATAGAGGATCTCCTCAATCTTCTCCAAAACACAGATACACAGAGGAACATTAATGTCTAGTAATAAACTTCTTCTCTATATTGTTCACCTTGAAACTCACAACATCCTGGCTATGATTGGATGATGCTCATAGAGGATTTGGAAGTTGTGTGTCCAGGTTCATACTGCTACTAGAGATTGCTATGGTGGGGCATCTGGTTCTTATGCCGAAGGCCTAGCTATTGATGATGCAGGTGGTTTAATGGCTGCCATATCTGGCTCAAAATTCATTGCATCAGTAGAAGGAGTCACGGTCGCACATGATAGTTTTGTGCTGGAAGTAGAATCTATTGTTCTAGATCCCTATGAAATTGTATAAGGGGTCACCTTTTCTTCTGATCCATTCTCATAATTAAATGATGTCGTTGGTAGTGGGATTGGAGGAAGCATTACCAATTATGGAAGTTGAGACATCATGAGATCTATCTCCAACGGTGTCATTGGTTCCCTAAGCTGAATCTGATGGAGTATGGGTCTCTCACTATCAGTAGTGGGTGTGGCATGCATCCCACTAATTTTTTCACCATATTCCTTGTTCGTAATTGTAATAAAAAATATATAACATTATAAAAGAAAATAAAAATAAATGAAGAAAAGTAGGAAAACATAAAAAAAAGGTACAAGGGCTGTAGATCTAATGTACATGGCATGAATAGTTCATATATTTCCAACACATGTACTATGGATATACCCACTAATTGGAAAAAGGCTGGAAAAAATTAATATACATGGAGCTTATTTGTGCTACATGTTGTGTGTATGTAATTGGGTAAGCATTCAATGTGTTCTTTTACCCAGCCATGTCTTCTAAGGATCGGGTTCCACGCATCTACTGAACACATAGATCGTGTATATGATTTGATAAATATGGTCTTATATTGATCAGGACATGGGTTATTCTAATTTTGAGTATATAAATAGTACAGTACATGTACCAAATATAGTCATCATGTGTTTTGTAATTTTAAAGGATCATGTGTGGCCATGTATATAATTCACATGGCATGTGTTCTTCATGGATCCTATGTTCTACAGGTTATTGGCCAAATACCAACATAATTCACAAATTACCCTAATTTCAAATAAAAAACTAAAATATAGGGAAAAGAACAATATACCTAGACTGCATATCAAAATGATGATGATATTTTTTTTTTGAATCGATGAAAACTGATGGATATAGTGGTGGTAGGGGGAGCGGCATATGGGAGAAGAAAACTAGAATGGGGGATCATCATAGAGTACACCTTCTTAGGGTTCCCTGACTATTAATGCAGAAACAAATGGTGATTTGGTTACGATACACAAAGTGCATCACAAATATATATATTCTAAAATATTATTTATTTTATAGATATTATAATAAACTATATAATAATTTTTATCTATAATTCAATATATATATATATATAATCATATATATATATATGTATATATATATTAGAGAAATACACATTGTGTTTTCTAAAATTTGAACAGGAGAACAACAACCTTCAGTCAGATTCTTAGGGCATGATTCGAACTAGCTACCATGCTACTCCAAACACATTCCCTCAACCAATGGAGAGGAATTTGTAGTACTGATGGTTTTTTTACGTTTTTTGTACGTGATGTATATTCTTAGTACTACATGGTGAAAAATAGAATGCATGACAAGTGGTTTTAATTACTAACGATTGGCATGATGTGGGGAGATTACCTGGGTTCTAACCTATGTCTTTTTTATTTGAGGGAAATGACTGTTCCAATCAACCCACATCAACCTTGGGTAATTGTTCCTATTTTAATTTCTTTTAAATGAATCATGAAAACATAAAACATGTGATGTTTAGCCAAATTCATAGCATGCAATTTCATTTTAGTGAAAAATGATTCCACTGAAACAGATATGAGTACTCCAACATTGTTCTATGGGATCTAAGGGTTGTGAACTGACCGTTAAATTCATCCATTTCATCAATTTTGTTTTATTTTTAACATGTTTTTACACAATTTTGATAATATTTCACATGGAATTTAATAAAACCGTAAATCAAAAATTATGAATCATTTACTAAAGGAATGTGTTGAGAAATTTACACCAACAATGGCTCCTATACACTCTAGCGACCTTTCCATCATCGGATAATTAATCCCCCTTTGTTAACTTAATTACTATTTCGTTAAACAATATTTTTTACTACAGTATAAACTAAAAATAAAATTTTGTTCCATGTATTTTGGTACACATGGAATGTATCATAATTTTATTATTATTTATACTGTGGATAAGAGAAGAGGTAGTACACTACATGTGGAACGGAAGTATGAGATGTGTATTTAATAAAAATAGAAATGAAAGGGATATGATGGATGAGATTTGATGGGTTTCTCCCAGAAATAAAATTTATTTTAGATCTTTTCCTCGACTTGAGTAAAGGTAATTATCTGTAATCTAAAGTTGTATGTGTTTTTTATAGCGTGAACCATATATATGTGGTGCCTTCATACTTCAATTAGTTTTCATGAACTTTAAGAGGTCTAAGAAGCAAGATACAATATCCATGCTCTATGGCTAGTATATGTGGAAAATGGTACTATTACCTATTCTGAACTATTAAATTCTCCACCTTATAGGGTTCCTACATCATTAGGTTGAAAACCTAAATATAGTTATATGCATATTTCAGAACAATTTTGTTAAAAATTGAGGATTTGAAATAAATATGTGATCAAATATAGTGTTATCCTTATATGAAGGGTCCCAATATACAAAATCTATTCTTTGAAAAACATTTTAAAAAATTAATAATAAATTGAATGTGGGTCCTATATTATAACATGTATCCTCTCTTGAAATAGGGTCAGAAAACCCAGCCACATAATAAACTAGATTATCCATATGAGTAATTATCTCTTAAAGATACTCTATAATTGTACAAGTCTTTGCAACATATTGGTTTGGTCCAAATGGTATGTGGTAATGTCTTCTAGGATTGATATATCATTCGATACTACTCGAATATGTTTTTTTGAAGTGAATAAGAAAAAGGTGGTGTAGATAATTTAATTGGTTATTCCTAATATTTTAACCTATCATCTATGTAATGATGACAAGCTTTTGGGTATGTGTACTAAAAGGCTGGATCATTCAGATAAAAATCATATCCAAATAGATTGTACAATTTTTTAGTTGAATAAAAATCCATAAGTATGTGTGTTCAATGGCCCCAATAATTGAATAAAAAAACAATAATGAATATTTCTAGGTAAGATAACTGAAACTATGACAAACGCTACTGATTTATGTATCCCACGTAACGATTCCAAAATTTGAAGACTCCTATCACAATGTGTTTAAAATTGACAGTTTTTTCTCTTCAAAGATGACTAAATATGTAACTAGTGATAGTATGGCTCAATTATATAGGGAAAAATAGAAGAAATAATTAGCGTGATTTAGAAACTCTCAATCTATTATACTGAAAAAACATATTAAAGGGACTAAAATAAAAGAGTGAATCTATTTGTGAAAAATAACAAAAAGCTGAAGAAAGAGAAGAATGACTGTAAAACAAATGTGTCGGGGTAGAAATTCAATTAGGGTTTATTATAATGATCATTCTGTTGTACTAACACTATTAATGTCTTGTTTACATTGGGGATTCAGTTAAATTATTTTTTCATGGTTGGACTAAGAACAATTATGTAATTTAAATGTTAACCCCTTTTCCTGATGGTTAATAACATAAAATACATTCATGTCCATTACACCTAAAGTAAGTGGAAATAGGCACTCCTAATGGTTTTTGATTCTCCCTGTGTAACTCAATTAGATTTCACTATTGGTATCATTCATGGTTCTATATGACAACAATTTTAAAATGTGGGATTAAATCATTAAAGTAATTCCAAATAAAGATTATAATATAGGTAACACCCTAGAATTTAAATTACAATAAACCAATAATCATATATCAATCAAAACATAACAAAACTAGCCTCCAATGACTATGGTTATATTGTACAAGTTGAGTAGAAAATCAAACCCATCCCTGGATATGAGTAAAAAAAGGGGGAAAGGGGAATAATTACACTAAAATGGAATTGAACATAAGAATAATGCTCAAATTAGAATTTGGGGATGTTTGAGTAGCATAGTCGAAGAACCTCCCTCATTATGTACAACCTCACACTCTGAGATCTACAACTCTATTTATAAAAAACTAATCTATGTGGCGAGTACCAAAAATTACTCACCATGTAGTATGGTGAACTACTTTTTGATTATTTTCTACATTGGTAGGTGATCTACTGTTCTACCCCTTTGATTTCATTGCATCAGTGGTTATTTAGTGGTTTAAACTACATGTTTCCCCGACTCATATGTTGTGTATATTTTGTTTCATCCACCAACAGCTTTAGGAAGCTAAGACATGTTGTTTGAAAATTGAATACAAGGCATGTGGTCCCTAGTCAGCTACATGGAAATGTACTCAGTCTAGAAAACCCTTGTCTGAAAAATGTAAAAACTGACTATTTATAGATTACATGTTGTGTATATATAAATTTTTATTCTGATCACTCATGATTTGTGACTTGGGATGGAATCTGCAGAAAAATCACCAATAATACCGAAATATATATGTTTTTCGATATAAAAATATGTATCATAAGAAAACATCTTTTTATAATCCAAAAAAATTATGAAAAGTTAATAAAAATTTAGATATAACATACATTAAAAAATTTATGTCCCACACCTACAAGACAATACAACTAAAAACATCACAGCCATCACTCAGGCCTCGAAACTCACAACCCATCCCAACAGAGGAATTTGAAGACAAACCTCTAAGAAGTCCTCATAATAAACACTCTCACTCTGAAACAATATCCATACACCCCTTAAATGTTGAATGGATTCAAATATCATGATATATGTCTAAAAATTATTATAATGGACTCATATTATGTCCAATTCTGAATTTACGGTGAAAAATACGAGAGTTCAAGGCTGAACAAATTTTAGAATTTTTAATTAAGTTACATGTTGTGTACCCATAAAGGTTATCTATAGAGATTTTTCGAAGACACTCAACATTTTATTTTCCAAGAAACATGGTGTATGTCTCCAAGTACAAGGAATGTACCCTAAATGAGGTACCTTCTGGCATACCTCATCCCACGTGTCATGTACAACACTTGACAACATGGAGTGTACTAACCATTTAAAGACATGTACCTCACACAGGGTGCCAATCCTTGTACCTTGCCTTGTATGCCCACTATGTTTTTATTGAAGCTTACTGCATTACCACTAGACACATACCTCATATGGGTTCTGATCATGTCCCATAATAGGACATGTTTCCTCAGCACACCACGAGTCACCACTACATGGAGTGTACCCTCAGTTCATTTCAGGTTGTCCGAAAAAATTATCATCCTAGAATAGGAAGAACCCATGACATGTGTTCTCTTCACAATAGGCCATATACATGAGTTTTCTTAAATGGAAACCCACAAAATAGGTGGAAACATATGTTTTCTTCCTAAATTCCACATATTGACCATCTATGGGGGCTACATAAACCCCAAAACAAGAATTAAAAACCTAAAAACAACTGAAATATAATGATTCATGTATAAAAAAATAAAAACAAGCCTACCATTTAGTGAAACCCACTGAATATTCACTCCATATCAGTTTTACACACCATTTGATACTCGATATACCTCTAGAAGTGTTCCTTGGGTGTCCCCACATCCTATATATACATCATCTCTCCCACTACCCCTCTTCCCTAATAATATTCAGAACTATTGATATCTCAACCATCCATCAACTGGTCTTATAGAACCCAAAAATCTCTGCTAACATGAGATACAATCATCTTTGATAGATCTAACTTTTCAAACCATAGATGTGTCTTTATTATCATCTATATACTAACCAAACTGAAAATTACATAGCCCCACTGGGGGATAATATCATTGAGGATAAAATATAATCTAATCTAACCATATTTGAAGAAGGACAAATGAGATGTATGGTTCATGATCTAACCATTGTTTTTTTTGGAATAAAACAACACTACTGGATTCACTAGATAGAAGTAGAAAAGGTCTTACCCAAAAGAATAGTTTATCTATTCAATGAGGAAGGAAAAAAGTACTATCCAAGTAGATATAACTATACTAATACCAATTATTGATTCTTACCTAGTATCTTCATTCCATTATTCCATCACATAAGAAAAGGAGAGGAAAGGATGAAACAAATACAATAAGAAAAAGTTCTTCCATGAGGAAACTTGAGTTTTCTTATTTTTTTAATTTTAAGTATTTACGAACACATCTATTTATTGTTTCAAATTAAATTGAAAAATTCATGCAAATTATGTTGTTTTAATATGCATATTCATGTCCAAAATAAAATCACAAGAAAGAAAAAAGAGGGAAACTAAAGAATGTATCTCAAAGAGATTCAAATAATGAGAGAATTTTTTACATTGTGAGCTTTCACATAAAATAACCTAAAAAAGAGAATCATAATAATTAGTACCTTAAATTTGGAGGACATCAATTTAAAATTGTTTTACGCTCATAGTTTCAAAATTATCTGTTACTCAGTTCCATTAGGATATTAATATTTTTTTCATTGAAATTATATGACCCACACTTAGACATTCTTCATTAATCGCAGATACAAAAGACCTAAAAATATTACGAAAACCACATTTTGGGGTTCACAATTCATTTTAAATATATTCAAATGAGGAAATGGGGGGAATTTATTAGTATTGAAATGAATTTGGGAAATGGATTTCAGAAATTATAATTTTGGGATATTGGATATCATTGGTAAATAAAAATTTTCTTCGATTTTTCATGCATTGAATTTATAAAAGTCTTGTTAATTTATTTTTATTGGTGCACATTTCCATGAATAATTTCACCCTATTATTTATTTATTATATATAATGATGTAAAATTAGGCATCTCTCCTTATAAAACATTCATTTACTTATGACGGAGTAATGATTTTACAAAAATCCCTTTCAAAATGATTGAGGGAATTTTATTTTTTATCCATTTATCATTATACATACCCTTTTATTATTCATTGTTTTGTCCCATAGAATCCATGAATTTCCTTATGTATGGGAAGAATAAAATTACAATCCCTATTTATCCTTTTACTCCCTACTCATGGTAATTTTGATGATATTAAATTGAAAAACATTGGGGGTTTGTATATAGTTGAAGGATGCTTTACACTAAAGAAAAATATTGGAGGAACTACATGGGATTTGGGGTGAATTTTCATGTTTATTCAGTAATTGCATATTATTTTCCACTATCATTGAACTTTTTTCTTTCATGGGAAATTCATCCCCATTACATAACTTATGGTCTTGTTGTAGGTACAGAAAATATGTATATTGGAAGATAATTTAGGGTTGGGTAATTTATTGAGAATTTTTCAAGTAAAACTATTGAAAAAATAGGAAAATGAAAAATAGTAGTGAAAGAGTGGGGTTTATATATTCAATAATAAACCATTGATTCATGATCATTTATTTGTGTTTGGGGAAATTATAGAGATTCATCTTGTAAATGATAATTTTTCATTTATCTTTTATTCACTATCATGAAAATTGGATTATATATTATCATCATTATGATCCTAATCAATTTTCACATCATTTACCGTCCTACTGTAAAATCCATAGACATGTTGGATCATAAATGATAATCCCTCAGGATTATTTGTGATTTTGTGTCTATATGGTAGAGAAGGTAGATTTATTGAAATATAGTGTTAAGTAACATATTTTGAGGAATGGGAGAATTCCATTTATATTAGTTCCTTGAGTGAGGAGTGGAAATAATTATTATATGTTAAATTAAAATTTTCAAGTGAATTTATAATGAAAAAAAAGATTAGAATAATGGAGAGCATAGAAATTTTTAAATATAAAATGTAAATTATAAGTTGAAACTATTTCATAAAAAATAAAGAGTTACGAAAATAATATATGTGATACTTGAGAATTTAATTCCCCATTGAATAAAATGGTTTTCTCAAAAATTTAATTTTTATCATTATAGGGGGTTGTTCATTCTAGAATTTTTATAATTAATTCATGATGAAATTTTTTTATCCCATTGTATATTGATTTTTCAATCCTATTTGATTCTTTTTTTTTGAATAAACAAAATTGATAAATTCATTTAATAATTTTAATATTTCTCCATAATGATAACAATTTTTTTCATATGAATGTGTAAAATCATTTGAATTAGAAAAATGAGTTTAGAAGATGTAAATACATCATGTTGTGACATGAAGTAGTGTAGTATAACAGTAGAATAAATGATGCAGACTCGGAGCGAAGAAAATAAACAACATGGTTTTACACCATGAAATACAATTTCATAGTGGGAATTCATCTCCTGCCACATTGTAAGAAAACCTGATGAAAGGAAAGTACATTAATGATTTATTAATAGTCCTGATGTGAAGGCTGATGTCCCAGCCTGAATTCAATTTGATCATGAATTTAATGTATTTAATTTTTATAATAATAATGAAATTTCACATTAACAAAACCAAGGACCCATGGGTTTGACCTGGAATAATTTAAGGGTGGAATTGATGTAATTGAAACATTCCAAGAGATGGATCATTAAAAATAAATGAATGGAGCGTTAATTAATATAAATGATAATAGAAGCTAGAACATGGTATGAAATAATTCTGTTATAGAACCATTCATAAAGATAATCTATCAGTTCTATAGGTTTTATTTTATCTATAATTTTTTCACCCTATAATGAATAGCCTTAGGGGGTAATATCTATTTTATAATGAGTGATATAATTATAAGGGGGTTATTATAGTGTATAATAATTCCATATATTAGTTTATATTTTGGTAATGGGTTAATTATTTAATTCTATCTCAACATCTTTTATACAAATGACCATTGAGAATTTATTTCCGAAGATTCATTTAATATAAAAATAGTCCTTCTAATTTGTGACAGAACATTTTGTGGAATGGGATGATTACACATAATCATGGAATTGAATCACCTATTTCATTGATCTATCATAAGTGGTTTTTCATATGAAAAGGTTAATTAATGAGATAGAGAGAGAGCATGATAACCAAAAGATATATAAGAAATAACTCTAATAAATATAGAACTATTTGGATTAAATTGTTAGTCCACAATCATATGAAACAAAAAATTATTGAACATGGGACAAACTCTCCTACTGAGTTCTTAATTATTTTTCATTTCTATCATTGTCACTTAATAACTTAAAATTTCATAAAATTTTATTAAATTGACTCTTAGGCTCAACCTTGATCTCTCCAATTATTGAATCTAAATATTTAGTGGTAATAGTTTGACTCTTCTACAAATTATAAAATTTTATTATTCTTATAGAAATAAAATTATTCTTTATGGGTGATCAGTAGGCTTAATTTTTTGTAGAGGAATGTAAGGTCACCTAATGGAGTGAAAATATAGAGGCCTTACATCTGATGAATAGGTGGGGATATGGAGCAAAATCTGTTGGAAAAAATTTACCATATACAAAATTTAGAAGAGGAATAGTGCACCAGTAGAGCTAGTTGAGATGGTGGGTTCCATAAAATTTATAATGTTATGTCTATGATGATAGGCCAAGGTTGATGGTAACCTGAGTAAATGGTATGGAGTTTGTGATTAAAGACACTATCTAGGTACTCTAATAAAATGAAGGGTGAGGAAACTTATTGAGGTACTTTTATCAAGTAGATCATTGAGAAAACTTATCATTATATTATTCTTTACATCTTATGTAATATGGAAGTTTCATTTCACAATGAATTATATTGGAAGGATAAACCACGTAGTCCTTGTTGTTCTTATGCCTTGTATTCTTTTTCATATTTAAATCTGTCAGTTCTTATCAACAATAATCGTAGGTTTTACATATTTTTTTGGTGGATTGGGTGTAGTCGATTTCTATGATTTTGAAATTATAAAATGCGGCTTACTTATTGTTTTTTATATACACATTAATTTTTTGTGGATTATCATATGATGATTTTGTTGGATGATGGTTATAAACCAAACAAGAAGTATCTGAGCTCAATTGTAGGGTGATTCCAAGGAATAATTCCCAAATTATGGTTTATCATGTGACATCCTAAAAAAATGTTATGTTACACAAGTGTTTAAATTGTTAAATTTTGTTTTTGGGTATTTTATAGGTTCCCAGGGTTCGGAATCATATATAAAAATGTGGAGGAACATACCATCTTCATATAGCTACTGTTGTGTCACCATCATGTAATTATAGTGACACTGGAGAGCCAAGGGCGGTGGAAGAGAACCTGCAACTATTCGGACCCCAAAATCCATCAACTGTCTATGATATGGGTTTTATTCATCCACGTAGAAAACAAACCAACTAATGGCCCAACACCATCCTATTGGCGTCCCATCACGTGCCAATCATGGGAGCCATCATTCAATCAATAGTCCCCAAGTATCTCAATTAGTGATGATTTCTTCATAATTTACATTTAATGAGTCGTTTTAATATTTCACTCTCTCAGATTGATCAATGTTTATAAAAACTAGAGGTCTCTATCATATCATTATGGACACTCTCAGACTCCTTTATTTTGTTATTTGATGTGAAATCAATCTTTTGGCATTGAATTGGTATGTTTTTCTGGATCTATGAACAAATACTCTTCTTTATCATCAATTTTCCATAGATCTATATTATTTTGGTTATATATTTAAATTTTTTATTTATTCGATGATGTATTTTTTCTTTTTTTATATAGGAATGGAATTGGGAGGGTTTTTAGTTTTCCTCTAGAACAAATCATGATCTACCATGGATAGTATAATTGATTGGGAAAGTATATGAGTTTCAAACCCCTTCGAATGATTCAATTATTTAATCTCAAAATAAAACCCTTTTAATGTTGGATTGATATTGGTTTAAGAAAACTCTTTTCATGCATCTTATTATAAGTGGTTCAAAAACATGGTATAGGTGACAACCTATATATAGAAACATTGTGTTTTCAATAACAATAACATAGGTAAAAATATCCTAACAATATAGGGACCTTGTGTGTGGATGATGACTTGATTAATGTTATGCACTTATATTCTTGGGAATGATGATTGATGTGTGCTATATTTGGTTTTGTGTTTTAACATGTGAGATCCCTACATGTCATGATTAGTTATTCAAACAATGACAATAAATTCTTGTTAGTGTCCATTGTAACACCCTGATATTTAAAAGAAAATAAAACAATGTCTTATAGAGTATACGACATGCACCAACACGCCTAAATGAACCATGAAATATTTTTATATAAACATTATAACCTATCCATTAAATTGGTGGATATGAATGTTATTAAATATTTTTAAAAAAATATATAATTTTCTTACACCACATAAATTTATTTTTAAATTCTTACTAAATAATAACTCAAATGTTTTGATAATTCATTTTATCTTTCAAGAACATGTCTTCATCAAAATTGATTTTTATTTCTCTTTGTAAGTGGTAAAAATAATGAATTACATCCAATTTTGGAAAATGTTTTTTATAAAAAATTATATGTTCTTTAAAATTTTCTTGTCAAAATATTCATAGAGTGAATTTTATACATTTTTCTAAAAATTTATATTTTTCAATGAATAGTTACTAAAAATGATTTTTATTGAAAATTTTATTTTCTTTTAAAGTGCTTTGAAATTTATAATCTATTTTCTATTAGTTTTAAAATTTAATTAATTCCCTTAAATTAAAAATAATACAATTGATTTATTTTGAATTTATTTTATACCTGAATTTCATAGAGAATTATTTCTACACATAAACTTTTTTTTATCAAAAAACAAATTCACCATTGTCATCCAGTTTAATTCTAGATTAAAAAAATCCTATTTTTTATTTTTAAAAATGTTAAATGGTTAAGATATTTTGAATTAGGAGATCTAAAGTTTTAAAATAGTTCCATTTTATTTCCCTTCTTTATGATGTGTTTCCATAGTAAATATTTGTTACAAGGTTAAAGGTAATTTGTGTTAAATTAGGGTATAAATAATTTAATAAGGACTTAAATTTAACTTGAACACTTGCCTTAATTTTATTATATGAATTTATTATATCCATATTTGTCCAATATTTGAATATATGACTATTTTTCTATATGTCCCTGGCTATGACCTATTTAATACTTTATGTAATGAAAAGACAATAATGACATTTTCTTCTATTTTGAACATTTAACGTTTTTACATATGCATAAAAATAATCTGTTTAAAGTTATAGATGTTTATTTCAAATTTAATTTTATTTTCTATCATGTTAATTTATATCTAATTTTTTTATTATGTATTTACATTATATTATCATTCAATGTCGATAGAGTAATTATTTAATTAAATGAAAAATAGATAAATTACTTTATAAATATTAAAAGTAATATAATTTTGATAAATTTTTGAATTCCAATTTTTTTAAAGATAAATAAAAAAATGTATTTATTTTTTAAATGTATAATTTCTAATTAATGTTTTTAAGGATTTCATAATGTCCAAATAAAAGAATATTTGAAAAATGACATTAATTATTTTTTATAGTATATAATGATTAATTAAATGATTTAAATTCAAATATAATCATAAATTTGACCAATATAATTATAAATTTATTTTAATATCAACCTTGATGAATTTATGGTCCTTTTTCCCTTTTATAAAAACTTTATTTACCCCTAAAGCGTAAAAACAATAATATCACGGTAATTTTCAAAAAGGGTTAAAATAGGTTAAATAAAAAAGATAAGAATAAAAACACCATCCAAAGTGTACCATTTTTATTTTATTATAGTATTTTGAATAAAACTAATATTATAATATAGTGTGGTCAATTTCCATCCATTAGAATGTGAAAATTAAATTGTTGTAACTAAATACATTAAGAAATTCAACGATTGTACATCCACTCTCATTAAATAGGGAACATCAAATCCTCTTTTCTTCAAATATAAAAATATATTTTTATTAAAAATGAATAAATAAAGGCCTCATATACTCCCCTCAACATGTCCTAGAATCATGTTTTTGTTAATAACCCTTCATAATAAGGATTTAGTGTAAACCCTATGAGGTTGCCTAAAGATGTTGTATCATTTTTAATCAGGAGTATTTATATTATTTATACTTATACCTACATAAAAAATTCATTAAAATATGATTAAATAATAACAATAGTCTTAAACATACATATATTTCATTATTTTATTAAAATAAACAATATCAATATCCGTTAGCACAAAATTGGATACAAAACTATCTATCATGTGTGCGACAAACTATCACCTTCTGAACTGGTATAATTTATTTTCCATCACAAACTATCATGAATGTATACACCGATAAATATATATATATGTGTGAAAAATTTATTTTCCAGAAATTATAAAATCACAACTACCTTATTCCCTTCAAATTTATTGAAATATGATAAAATTGCGCGTGCGTACGTGTGTACTACCATCTCCATGAAGAGTTGTGATTAATTTATCATCCCTTATTTAAATGGATGGTAATAAGTATATATATAATAATTATTTATGATATATATTTTATAATATTTATTTTTTGAATGAAATTTTATATATAACTTTATTTTTATCCCTCCATCGATGAGTGAAAATTTGTTTCATGCATCTGTACGACCTACAATCTCTATGAACAATGAAATTGGAATTTATATATTTATATTATATTGATCAATATAAATTATTATATAGTGAGTTTAAATTATTTTGACATCATGGTTAAAATTCTTGACATTATTGAAATATAATAATTGTACATGGGCCAAAACTACTGAACCAAAATATACTTGATAAATAAACAAATTTTCACCTGGAACATTAATTTTACTAAAAAATTGAATAAAATTTTGATAAAAGGTTATAATTAAATCCCATGTTGTATAATATATATTATTATTGTTTTATAATAAATTTATAATGATTCTATATTTATAATAAAATATGTTTTAACATGCATATAGAAATTTGAGAAATGGGTACGAATATTGATCACATTTTTAATTCTATGTGACACATGTCATACTTTCTATACATATTTTAATATGGTATATATAATGACCATGAATTTATGTGATGATTATTCTGATGAACATTATAGGCATATAAATATTCATTTAATATTTTCTCTTTCATTAGGTTTTGATTTCAAAGATACTAACATGTTATGACATTTGTGTTTCATTCCAACTTTAATTGGGATTTATTATTCTTAAATTAACATTAAGGAAATTATACAACACTTATCTTATTAATCCATATCCATTTTATTATCTTCTGGTTACTTCTTCCTAATATACAACATCCTATAATTTTCATCAATAAAAAATTCATGATATTGAAAGGTATTTTTTAAATAGAATCTATCTTATTTTTCACTTTGATAAAAAATTATTTTTTATTTCATATACATCTTTTATAAGAATTTTTTATTAATGTTTTAATATTACCTTATTATTATTTAAATTCATTATATTTATATTTTAATATTTTTCTATAAAAATCAAATGATTCTTATTATTGAAATCCTAATGAGGTAATTTCTGGAAATTCTACAATGGCTTGAAATGATGTATTTTCTAAATTACATGACATGAATAGAATTTCCCATCATCATGACCGGTCAGTTATTTAATGATTACGTTAGAAATCAGGTTTATTTAAATTATATTTTTCCATATTATTTTTTAAAAAAATTAATTTTAAATAAGTGATTATTAAAGTGAAAAGTTCATTTACATCAGCAAGTATTCTAATAATTCCATGAATGAATTTTCATCTGTGAAAAAAATAATGTGAGGTAAATTATGTTTTACTAGGGCTATGATCCCAATATATCATCCTTATTATTTTATAGATGGTTTATGATGATAATATGTTTATAGAACCCATTTATATTTCATGGGATCTGCAATTATGTTTTGATGAAATGTTTAGGACACCTTTTTTATTTTCAGGGGTTATAGTGTGATTATATGACAAATTTTATATGATATTTTGTAATCCGTATCTATGTTTTCCTTTTGTTATGGGTGGGCCTAGAATTAAATATCCCTCTATTTGATTGGGTAATTTATTACATCTTTTGATATATTTATAGAAAATAAGTTGATGTGATGGACATGTTATGGGAAATAAGTCTATGTGATAGATCCTCTACAGAAAAAATGTCTATGATATTGATATTCTCTATGGAAAAAGATTATGTACTTAATCCAAAATATGAAAGAAATGATTCACTATATGAAAGAGTTATTGAGTCCTAATACAATATTATTTTATGGTGTAATATTAAACATTGTCGTATTAAATGTTTTCTGTACATATGATGATGCTACATTTTTATGGCATGGACATATAGTTCACAGTTGATTAATGACAACTAATAACTCTAATGATTCATGAATTTTGGAATACTAATTCCTTATTCCAGGACTCATGATGTATTGCGTATGTACTATGTAATTTATAATCAAGATATCATACCTTAATTATTATCTTATATTTTTATATTATTATCTATTAATATCTCTCATGTTTACCCTAACATGGAATATGTTCTCACAATTTTTTATATTTCGATTTCCCATGTTATTAAAAAAGATTTCAAGTATTGTATGTCTTTGAAGAATAATATATTGGATGATCTTTATGGGAGATGTTGAAGATCATTCATGAAAAAAATAATATTGTGTATCTATTCTCAAAATATCCGAATCTTTTATCGTCTACATGAAATTATTTATCAAATGTATTATATATTCATCTAAATATTTTGTATATTTATTAATGAAAAATTGGGGGCACTATAATTAACTTTATAGAAGGGTTTATATAGTATTTGGGGATTCTAGTTAGAAAACATTGGTGAAAACCCTGGGGATAATCCAAATTATAAGATAACATCATTAAGTGTTGATAAGGTAGATGATTTGTGATTTTCAATGAAATACATTCATTCTTAGACACTACAAGTGTAAGTGGGTTTTATATAGGTTATTTTAGGTATTTTATCCAAAAATATATTTTTTTGAGTGTATTTCAAAAATTATTCTTGTATATGGTGAATATCCCCTTCTTTTTCACCTAGTTTGACACTCCCAAGATATACTGTTGAGTTACATAATATTTTATTTTTAAACCATCATGAGGGATTTGAATAGATAATCATCATGTTTGATTAATTTTAGTCATGAGGTATCATTGATTTAAATGATGGTTTCCTAATTTAGATATCCTATAAACTATTTTTTAAAAATATTATTATTGTTTCTCACACCATGATTATCTATTTTAGCTAATCTCTAGAACCTTTATGAATCATGTTAACAATAAATTTTTTAGAAAATGCGGTGCTTATATGTACACAAATTATATAGTTACTAGGGAGAAAGACATTATAATTATTCCTAATCAGTTACCATGATATAAAACTATAATATTTCACTTTATCCAAAGCCTAGACTCATTAAATAAGATAGGGAAAAAATTTTCTATGTGATAGGATAGTGTTGAACATGTATGGAATTATACTTAATTTCCTTCATATTTGAAATGGGGAAATAAACTCCTCATATAATATCTCAAAGTATGTGGAAAATGTTTTCCATGGTGAAATACAGGATAAAGTGTAATGAATTATGGATGACTACAATATATGCCTGGAATGGGAATTATTGGAGACATTTACCAAATTTAAAGGGTGTATCCCATACCAAGGAGATACTTGTGTATTCCAAATCATTAATGTAAAATATTTTATGTATTTTTGTATTGGGATTAAATATTTATTCTTGTAACTAAGGATTTTGGTATGTTTTGGACGAATATATGTATTCATGTGAGAATAAATTAAGAATTATGGCTCACATCAAGGGTTTGTGAGATTAAGGGTTAACATTAGTTAATCTTACTAATGACCCATTTTGATGTAATAAGTGATGGTTTTATAATGTGATTAACAATTATTTTGGAGATTTTTTATTGAGATGTTGTATAAATACCCATTAAGTTCAACATGAGTTATAGTTTTATAATGAATTAAACATTAATATGATTAAGGGTATTGATAAAATTCAAGGTTAGTATAAACTTTTTTCTTGTTAAGGTTATTTTTTGGGGTGTTCAGCATATTTCTACAAACATTATAAGAATTATATTAATATGGTTTTAGAAAAAAGGACAACATGTCTCATATGAAAAGTTCATAGATCATGGACCCAAAAATGAAGGGTGACAAGGGTTAAATTCATTCCAATTACCTATGTGATGTTTTTGTTAGTATGAATTTTATTTAAGTGATGTAAAATATAATGATTAATCAGGTTTTTGGAACAAATGTTTTATTATACAGAAAATGATTGGATTGAAAGTTGATTTTTTTGATGAGGTGATTAATGTAATTTCTAAAGGATTTCACTATTTTCATATCCTCATATGATTCATCTAAATAAAAAATTATGGAAGTTTATTTGAAGAATAATGGTTTAAATAAATTTCAGAAGAAAATACAATTTGAATATGTCTTTATCTTAATTCCAGTTATTTATGGAAATGATTATCATAACATGGAGATTATATGATTAAAGAATAAACATATCTGGTATGTGAAATTAAGAGTTATTTATTATATATTGAGATAAATTTTAAATGTATCTTGGATGAATATTTAATCAAATCATTATACTCTACGGGTTTGATGATTAATCTAGAAAAATTCTATGGTTAGTTTTTTATCAAATGATCTAATTTGAACATTGGGTTTTTTGTTGAATATTTTTTGGTTAATGATATATTTATTCATATGATGTTTTATTAATTTTAAGATTTCTCTTTTATATCAATTTTGAATTTTTATTAATTTATATTGATTATATGAATAACTTGTTATCCATTTTAGATTATGTGATCCATTTGATGTTTATTTTAGTGCTACAGACATCAAACATTCATCATGAAAACTCAGTAGTTGGATAAAAATGATATTATGCAGGAAATTTTTTAATGGATGAAATTATTATTTTCAGCTAAGTATATATCATTTTTTAGTCTATATGTTAAATAAATACATAAACGCTTAGAAACTGAGTAGAAACACAAAAATTATCCTATTTTGATGATTTTTGAGGAATCAATAGTATTGTTAACACCAAATCAGTTTATCATTTTATGGACACTAACCCTTTCATGGTCATTCACATTCATCTGATTAATGATTTCCATCACTGTCCATAATTATTTGGACATTACATTTTTTCCGTGTTCAAATTTTTTTCCCCAAAATGTTTTGAAAATTGGTAATCTTCTAATGTGATTAACAATTTTTTTTTACTTCTTTTTATTAGTATTTTCAATTAACCATTTCTATGATTAGTTATTTTAACAAATTTATTTTTAAATTTATAACTCTCTATTTTTGAGGTCATGTTCAAATTATAAGGATGTAACTTATTAATGGAGGGGAGAATGTGGCACCTTGATATATAAAAAAAACATTTGTTTGATATCATATACAACATGAAAAACTGAGCCTAGAAGGACCTACTTAATAAAACTATAATTATAAATTTTTACTAAATAATCACTCATTTTTTAAAAAAATTCTTTTTAGACTTCAAAAATATGTTTTCATCAAAAATAAATTTTATTTCTTTTTTAAGTGTATAATATAATGAATTTGACCCACTTTCGGATATAGTTTTTTTTAAAATGTTTTAATTTTTGAAATAATCATTCAAAAAAAATTTAGAAGTGTGTTTTTTATATTTTTCTAAAAATCATGATTTTCAAGAAATATTGAAAAATAATGATTTTTATTAAATATTATGTTTTCATTCAACCAATTAAAAAAAGTAATATTATATTATGGAATAGTTTTAAATTTTAATTAGAAAATTATAATTAAATATAATCTACTTATTGTCTTTTTAATAAATCATATACTTTATTTTTGTATAAAAATATTTTTATACTGAAAAACAAATTCCAAAAAACTTTCTTAATATTATTTTTTCAATTTTATTTTATTTAAATTCTACAACTTATTTATTTTTTATTGTCAAAAATGGGTTCCATATTTGGAATCAGAAGGTAAAATTTTCGAAAATAGGTCTCTTTTAATATTGGTCCTTATAAATATTAACCATAGTAAATTTTTGTTACCATAGTGAAGGTAAAAAATATTTTAATTAAAGGAAAAAATAATATAATGAGGAATAAAATGTAACTCTATGACCTATATTAGGTTTATTGTATTTCTATATTTATTCCAAAAAAACAAAAGATTATAATATATTTAAATTTTTATATATGACCATGATTATGAACTTTGTAATACATTATGTAATGAAAAGACCAAATTACCATTTCCATTATTTTATTATCATTATTTTTTTATATAGGTATAAAGAAGGTAAAATATATTATAAATGGTTATTTTAAATATTACTAATTTTTATAAAAGTTGGTTTTATATCTACTTTTTATTTATGAAATAATTACCCTAAATGCTTCCGCTACATCGATGCATTATTTATTTAATCAACAGAAAATTAAAATAAATTATTTTCAAAATATGAAAAATAATATAATTTTAATGGATTTTTTTACAAAAATTAAACAAGTGTAACAATTTAAGTAAGTTTTAATAATATATATATTATTTAGATATTTTAATTTTTTTAAGAGATATTCAATGAATGTATCAAATTGAAATTAATTATATTTTATAATAAATAATATTTTACCAAATGATTTAAAATTCATAAAATATTATATTAGGTAAATTGAATGGTAAAATACTAATAATATCATCTATGGTCAATTAATTTTCCATTACTCATTTTATATTAAATTTATTGACCCCGAAAGATTAAAAACATCAATACCTTGGTAATTGTCAAAAGCATTAAAAGGGGTTAAAATAAAAATATAAGGGCGAAAAAATTAGGTAAACTTGTAAATTAATTATTTTATGTGTGAATTTAAAATAAAATTCATATTATATTATATTATATTATATTCTGTTTGGATCCATTTTAATATTAATGTTATATTGTATTAATTTAATACTTTAAGAATATCAAAGAGTGTTTTCCCTATTCTATAAAAGAGAACCTTCTTTGCTCTTTTCTTCAAACATCAAAAGACATCTTTTGAAAACAAATAAAAAATTTGATTAATTACTTACAAACCCATTTCGAATAGGAATTTTTTTATTATGAAACCCTTCTTTAAGATATTTTTTGTGAAAACCATATGATTTTTTCTATATAAGTGGTATTAGTCGTAACCAGGTGTTTCATTTTATTTATTATTATACCACAATAAAATCTTTTTCAACTATGTTGAAATAAAAAACTATTATATATCATATACTTATATTTATTCATGTTAATTAAAAAAACAATATATATATCCTCTTGCATCAAATTGGAAATGAATCTTTCGTTTGTGTGTACAATGCACTACTACCTTGTGAATCGGTATAATTCGTTTTCCATAAGCAAATATCCCGAATTGGTATAATGACATAATTAATGTATAAATATTATATTTATGAAATATTAAACCTATGGGGATTTTAATATTATATCTATCTTCTTGAATTCCAATCCATTGGAAAATGATTATATCACTTGTGCATATGTGTGGATAGCCACCTCTAAAAAGTGACATGTTTCATTTTTCATATATGATTTACCTGGATGGTAATAAGGATATATTTAATAAATATATATGATACATATGAAAAAATTTTATAATTTAAAGGATAATAAAAAATTTACTTCATTTTTTCCATCATTTTAAATGTGAAAACAAAGGTCATGAGTACATATTCCCTACAATCTTCATGAACAATGAAATCCATTTTTCTAACTCTTAATTTTACGGATGACTAGACATAAGTATATAATGAACATATAGGATATTATATAATTATTAATATTTCTTATATTATGTAACTATGTCAAAATTACAAGGACTATAATTATAAAACAAAACATACATTAAAAAAGAATTTGGTATCCCCCGTAAGAGTGATTTTACTAAAGAATTGTAAATAAAATAGTGATAAAACTTTACAAGTAAATAAAATATTGTATGATGTATATTAATATGGATATATAATATATGTATAATAAACCTATATTTATTATATATTATTTTTTAACATGTACACATAGTGTCAACTGTTGAGGAAATGGATTTTCATCTCACTTTTAACTCTACGATACACATGTTATATTCACCACTAATCTCTTATATGTTGTGTATATAATTATCATAAATTTATTTTATAATTATAATCATTAAAATAATGGTGATATAAATATAAATCTATTATTATAACTTTCTATATTTTTTTAGAGTGTTGAATGTCATATGTAATATATGATTCAATCCTCTTTTAGTCAGTATTTTCCATGATTGATATTATGTTTAGAAAATTATAGTATACTTATATGATAAATCCACTTCAATTTTATACTCCACAATTTATTTTGTGAGAATATATCTTTTCCCTTTCATTTTCCTCGGCTAATTTTTTAAGTTGTTCAAAATAATATTTTTATGAAAAACTTGTGATATTTTATTATTCAGACATATATAGTTTTTCATTCATATAAATATTTTGTAAAAATATTTTCAATAATGTTTTACAATAATAATATGACTAATTAAATTATTTTTTATAAATTATTTACTCTTTTTTTAAATCATTAGATTATTATTGTCTATTTTTGAAAAATGTTCTATTATGATTTTTTACAATTATTGGAAATGATTTTTTTTCAAATTATAAATCATCAATGAAACATCTATTTATAATGAAAACTCAATTAGTTAAAACATAATTTAAAAAAATTTAATTATCTTTTCAAAGTTATTGTTTCCAAAATATATGGGATATTTTTAGATTTTAAATAAAAAAAATTTAAATAGAAAATTTGATTTCCCTTAGGAAATATTCATCAGATTCATTTAAAATAATTTCAATTTAAGATAACATCCATTGATGTTAATTATGCGTTAAATTGGATATGATCCAATGATTCCACCCTTATTTATCCTTTGGATGGTTTGTGATGATGATATTATTATAAAATCTATTTATTTTTCAGGAAATATGTTATGATGTATTGGTGAAATGATTATGAAACCTCTCTTATTTAAAGAGGGAATGATGTGATGATATGAATACTGTTTTAAGATCTTGTGGCACACATATGTACATTTTTCAATATGTAATAGGTGGTCCGAGAGTTATATATCCCTCTAATTCATTGGGTAACGTAATATATGTCATGAGATAATTATGGGAAAGTATTCTATGTGATTGATTCGTTATGGAAAACAAGTTGTTGTGCTAGATCAATTATGGGGAAAAGTCGATGTAATTGATCCTCTTTTAAAAGAAAGTTAATGTACAAGATCTAATATGGTAAATAGGTTATTCATTGTGGTAAACTTGTATTTATTCTAGGTTTGCTATGATTTTATGGTCTCGATAGTTTTCTATGAAATATTAAATGGTTTCTATATATAAGATGGTGACACACTCTTATGACATAGATTTATGGTTCGTCGTTGATTTTTAATAATTTCTCACTATTATGATTTATGACTTTTTAAATGAAAAATCATTATTCCATCAATCATAATAGACCTTGTGTAAACATTTAAAATTATATTCATGATCCCATAGACTTATTCTTGTCTTGTGCTTTTACCTAATCATCAGTTGATATATCTCGTGTTAATCCTTAATATACATCTGATCTCACCCTTTATAATAATTCATTTCCATACGTTATGAAGAATTGTTTATATTGGGTATTTCAATAAATTTTACTAAATGGGATGATATTTAGGGAATATATTGAAGATATATCAAGAAATATGAATATTCAATATATGGTCTCCAAATACATAAAAATTTATTTACCTTATGTTTTTTTGTGATATATGCTAGAAATTAATCTAAAATGTTTTATGATATATATGTATGAAAATAATAAGTCATTATATGAATATCATGTGGAACCTTTCATTAGGTATCAACATGTTTGGGTTGCCCTATTTTTTCAATATGGCCATTAAGAGGAGGGAGTTGGTGTTATGACAATGGTCAGGGATATAAATATACTTATTATTATTTTATGTTATCATGGACATATTATATCAATGAAATAGTATAACCATGAAGGGGTAAAGGGTATCAAAATTGTCGAACTGATAAAATTGAAGAATGATTATGAATTACTGTTGAATCTACAACTATATAGGAATTTTAGGTTTATGTACAATCATAAAAGAAAAAAATACCACCATATATGGGGTGTGAGGTGCTCTGTAAAGGTGTAATGTTGAAATATTGATGATGGGGATAGGACATAGAACCAATTTATGATAATCCATATCCTTTTTACACTTTATTTAATTATTTAATACATTAGGATCTACCCAACACAATTTGAAATGTTCACGTGGACTAGAGTATTTAGTAAATATGATGGACAACACACTTACATGAAATAAGGATATAGTGAGATTATTAAAAAATAACTCTATAACATTTCCTAAAATTCTATTGATCCTCAAATAATAAACAATATAACCTAGGGGTGAACATATGAAATTTGTGATTTAAAATCCCAATAAATGAAATAATTAGGGAATATAATAATGTTACGTATTACATGTATTTCAAGTGGAATAACATGATATTATATAAATTTGATAATCCTAACCATGAACATCAAGACATTAAATTAGATGATAGCATCAAGAAATCATTGGAATTTAGTGACAACATAAAACATGATTTCCTAACATAGTGTTCTTAGTCTAATCTCTTGTACACTATAAATTTTATCTCATGATATGAAAACATTACTCAATTCATTTTAGGGATAAATAATTATGTTCCTACCCGACACATTCTTATCATGTACTTTCATTTTTATGGAATATATATCATACAACATGGGAATATATTTCATTGAATTTAATTTAATGGGTAAATAGTGTGGGTTGAATGAATTCAAATAAAAAATCAATGAAGGATAGTAAAATCTAGGTGAATAGACTTTTGTTGAAGTGAGGATGGGTGTTAACAACATAAAACATTTCAAAGGCAAATTATAGGAAAATTTTAGAAGTATAATGGGAATATATGGATGTTAATTTAAGGAATTATTGATATTCAAAGTTGGAATGTAATTACTTTGGAGTCATATATACAGTTAAGGTATATGAGAAAATTAATTTCAAAATTATTAATTTGAAATACAAGACATAATACAAATAATGTTCTTGAATAATGCCGAATTGGAATACATCCGCTTACATGATAGTATTCTTTTAAAACACTAGGTGGAGCATCTTAAGTGATTAAGAACACCTTAATATGGATTTATTGTTTTTTTGAGATGAAATTATTTCTTAATGGGTTTTGAGTGAGTAGGAAGTGGGGGATTGGAGGGTATTTGTAGTGAAAAATATGGGAATTCTATATTAATTTATAAACATAGGTTTGGGACTCTATGTAATAAAATAATAAAAACCAAAGAACTTCCAATGTTTTTTGGAATTTATTTTACCAAAATTCTTTGTTTTATGATGTTTTATTAGGTAAATAATAGAATTCATTAAAATAATATCATTCATGATGTGGTAGTGACTCATATTAAAAATTAATTGATTATGAAACCTTAAAATATAATATTATTTTTTAGGAATCAATATAGTTTTGGGGAATTGTAACACCCCAAGCTTCTATGGTACGTTTCCCTTCGAATAATGCGATAGCGTGTGTTGTACGCAACCTCGAGTTCTAACACACACCACAACTAATTAAACTAGCCATTGTGAATAGTTATACCTAATTTTTGAAATCATATATATTTTATATTTCAAAATTGACTTCATTTTTGGATTCGGAATATCGAAATTATCCTAGGGTGAAATTTTGGTACTTTTCGGATAACTTTTATATTTTGATGAATAGTGAAAATTACTAAATTTTAATTAAAAACAACTTTTTTAATCAAAATAATTAATAGTGATAAATTATGAATTTGAGTGGTTTTAAAGTATATTTAGAATATATTTTTACCATTCAATTTAATGTTTATCATTGGACATAATTTTACAATTAAACCGAACATAAACAAGTGTCAATCTTTTGATAGTTATTATCTCTTAAAAACACGCTTTTTGTTTTGACAGTGGGAATTAATTTTAAATTAATTTCTGCCACTTCTGTGTTTTGAATTTAGGAAAATGGATTCCATATTTGGAATCAGGATGTTTAAATTGTGTAAATAGGTAACTTTTATTTTTAGACAATTTGAATAATTACTGCGGTAAATATTTTATTTACCATGGTTAAAGGGTAAATCCGGTAAATAAGGGTTAAAAAATAATATTATAATAATACAAAATTACCCTAAAACGTGTCCTAACCTTATTGGTGTACACATACCCGACCATGGGCATCCTTGGGTCAATTTGGGGACCCCTTGGAGCCACTTGTAAGTGATAATGACACATTATATTAATAAAGTTAAAATAAAAATAAAAATGGCATAAGATTACATCTTTTAGAAGAAAAATTTTTACATAGGGTTATACATGTTGGATTTTCGATTATAAATATTCATTAGAAAGCTAAAAAGATTTCCTACATGAGGATATTTTATTTATAATTTTTAGACATCAAATACGTTAAATTATTAATGACACAATAATGATGCAATGTTTACCTCATTCATAAATCATTTAAATAAATAAGATTATAATGATTAAAATATTATCTAAAACCTGTCCAATTCTTATTGGTTGATGTTATTTAGAATATGAGTCATCTTATCTTCGACCTCAATGATTTTTGGACCATTATAAACCGAATACAAATATATTATAAAGTAATACTTTCACACTTTCCTAAAGAGCCCCTCCTCTCCCTTATAAAAGGAGGCCACTTCTACTCATTCCTCACACCTCTCAATCCACTTGGCTCGTCCAAACTCTGCCCAACTAAGCTCCCCACATCCCTCTCCTCCTCCTTGAAGCTTCCCCTTCGGCAGAAAGCATTTCAACAAGTCCTTTGGTTCCAACCAAAGTGAGTTACCTAAATTAAAGGTAACGATTTCTCTTAAATTATTTTCATTTATTTTGCTTCTTCAACCCCCAAAATCTTTCTATTTCCTTTCTTTTGTAACAACACCAGTATCCTCAATATACTAGGATGTTGTTATAAGAAGGATTCAAACTACACATACACAAAACTCCATCTAATGGATGATGAACATAATGTTTCTGTGGATGGAAAACTAACGCCTCACGAAACGATGATTGTTCAAATACATCTTACCGCCTCTCATGGTGGCCATTATGATGGCACTGTAATTAAATCTGATATTAATGATATATATTTTATATATAAGCTTCTGTAATTCCATTTTATTTCATACCATTATTCGTTTCATGTTGTATATACATACGATAATTTCATTTGAGGAAGTGCGGACTACCGCCCCCTTAAAATGATATGACTCGTTCATACCACACATGGAACGTATAAAGGATGGTGTTAATGAACTTAAGTAACATATATAAAATATTATATTATACAGGAATAGTAATATACCTATGTATCATTTGGATTTGATTCTTTTAAAATGAAAATTAAATGGAAGTAGCGTTCGTGCGTACGTACGGACTACCGTCTCCACGAACGCGATAAGATTCATTCTCCATCATATCCATTCAAGTATTATTCTCATTTTAGGGTTAAAAATAATGTTAATATCATTATGATTATGAATAAGATATAATCTATCCATTACAAACATGTCTTACGTAACCAAACATTTAAGAAGAACGAATCGATTATCACCTAAAACAACGATAATACTAAGATATTATTAATAAAGCAATGTTAAAAGATCATATATGATATCATATTAATGTATATGATTCTTGTATAATTTAATAACAATTAGTTCACCATTATACAGTAGGTTAACCTACCCCAACAAAGGAAAAGTACAAGGTAAGGGTTATTTCACAATATCTTCTTTATCCGAGGTTGTTTATACGTAATAATCTACTGGGATCTCGTTATCATCCACATCCATGTTTCTTCAAAATGTATTTCAAAACATTTTTACTATTTACAAGAATATGGGTTAAAGTCATTTATACCCTTGTTTGACTTTTTATAAGAGGTTTATAAAGGAATCTTTCCGTCGTTTTCAAAACAAGGTCCTTTTTAACCTTTTCGACAGAATTGAGGTAAGAATGTTTTTTTTTAACTTATACGGCGGGTGCGGTTATTTTCCGCCGTTATAAAATCGTCGAAGCTTTCCATACAAGCTTATAAGAATATTTTCAATGAAAATGTTTTATTTTATATGGATCTTAAATGATTTCAAAATAAAAGGAGATACTTCTTTAAAAAGAATTTTGATTTCATCTATGTCAACATCCTTTGATGGATTTTAAGATTATTCGAAGTTGATTTATTATGATACAAAACTTCTATATTGTATTGAAGGTTTTGTGATATGTTTGACTGTTGATGTGCTATTTTTATACCATTCATAGTTTATGGTGAAATTATTGACATTTCGTATGCTAGTTTTAATACGAATGTTTATGTTATGTTTAAACCTTTTCATATGGGAATGCATTGGACTTAATAAGTGACGGGTGGAGCCCGCTATAGCTCCTCGATGCATCGGTAGGTCTCATGAGACAAACTAGTGTCTTGGAACAAGGCCTTGACAAAATCTTATTTGTAGTCTTGGCACGAGGCCTTGGCTATGTGGTTATGATAGTCTCGCATTATGCATTCCAACATTATGAAAGTGGTTATTAATATTGCATGTGATTATTCGATTAGTAGAATATCCATGTGAACAAGTAAATGGCATTATTTCATTTTACTTTTGCCATACTATGTTGAAGTTCAATTTTAAAAGGTTGTTTTAGTAATTCATTGCCTTAAATGTTTATACTTATTTTGAATGTTCCGCTATATTGTTATCCTTACTGGGCATTTGAGCTCACCCCTTTTTTATGTTTTATTTTTCCCAGGAAGTGAAGAAGTAAATTATGATTGACTTGCAAGGATATTATGGGTTTATAGTGTGGACGTTGGAAACATTATGTTGTTGTAGTAGTTTTTCATTTTATGATGTAATGTAAAACTTATGAATATATCTACTGTTTCCAAGGCTACTAAACTAATCGGTCTCTCGGGATTTGATCTTTCTTGTGATCATGCCAATGTTATGTAATAATGCACCGACTCTGGGTAGCTGGGGTCGGGGCGTTACAGTTGGTATCAGAGGAAGTTTAGTACAAACCTTGGAAGCTAGATTTAGATAAACTCTGATTAGAGCACGTAGACCTAAGATGAACTTTGAGGATTAGTATAGAAGAACTTCCTAGAATTTTGGTATTGTAGAGATTTTGTGAGTTTTCCGAGCAATACATCCCTGTCTGGATACGAGCAGGTAGAGGCGGCTCTGGCAAAGATGTACCTAGGGGTAAAACCCGAAAACACCGCTTTGAGCTAGACTCGAACGGGAACTGGTGCACGACAACGGGCCTTGCTGCACTCTTGGTTACGACACTCCCGGGGGATATGCTTAGGATAACTCTCATTATCTTTACAAATCATTATGAAGGGTTTATGAGTACATACTTCCTCAAAGAAAAACATTTTTATGATTATGGATTATATCCATAAATAGTTCAATTTATGTTAAGTGTTTTATAAGTATAGGATTATGTATTTTGATTCATAAACTGATCTAGTTTATGCCATTGTTTAGAAATGGCGCCTAGTGGAAGAAATGGAAGCCGTATCAATGCACGCACTCCATGTAGGGATTGCCCTCCTGCTCAAGATAATTATAGTGGGGCTGGTGATGCAACTGGTGCCGATCAGCTAATCACCATACTGGGACAACTTACTCAGGTTATGAATAAAAACCTTACCCGTATGGAGCACCCTGATCCGCAGCGTGGAGGATCAATGTTAGACCGATTCATGAGGCAACAACCACCAAAGTTCAATGGGAGTACAAATCCCTTAGTAGCTGAGCAATGGATATTTTCCCTAGAGAAAATATTTCAGGCTTTGGGGAGTAGTGAAAGGGAAAAAGTTACCATGGCAGTTTACCGCCTCACTGGAGATGCTGATCAATGGTGGTCATTGATTCAAAACATGAAGGAAGATGATGAAGTATCAAACATGGAATGGAGGGAGTTCAAAGATCTGTTTTTAGAAAAATACTTCCCTCGCGACCATCGAGCGGATATGGAAAGGCAATTTCTGAGTCTGAGACAGAAGGAGGATGAGAATGTCACAAAGTATGAGGCTAACTTTACAAGGTTAGCGAGGTATGCTGGAGATTATATTCGCAACCCAAGAAGTAATATTTATCGTTTCTTTGATGGGTTAAAACCATTTCTCCGTCAAGCATTAGTCTCACAATCCTTTTCATCGTACGAAGACATTGTCTCATGTGCTATCAAGACCGAAAAGGAATTCTCTAAGTCTTATGACTTTAAAGCAAAGCAAGAGAAGAAGAGACCTGCTGATCAATCTGGGAATGGAAATAAGGGGAAGAAGGGAAAGGTTGAATATCCATCTTGTGGTAAGTGCGGGAAGAAACATCATGGTACTTGCTTGAAGGGAATGGGAGTCTGTTACAAGTGTGGTGAAAAAGGCCACCAAGCTCATGATTGAAAGGGGAAGAAGGAAGCTACCAACGTTCAGTGCTACAATTGTAGGGAGATGGGGCATTATGCAAATGCATGTCCTAAGCGTCAGGAGAACTTACCTCAAAAAAGGCCAAGGGATCAAGGCCAGGCTTATGCTATCACTACTGCTGAGGTAGAAGCTCCGAAAGACGTGGTGGCAGGTAATTTAATGGTTTCCTCAAGTTTAGCAAATGCATTATTTGATTCTGGATCATCGCATTGTTTCATATCTTCCTAGTTTGCTAAGAAAATTAGATATTTACAATTTGATTTAATAAGGGAGTTGTCAGTTAAAACTCCTAGGGGAAGTATCGTTGCAACAAACTTTTGTGAATCAGTCCCCATTAGAGCACATAAATTTTATTTATCTGCTGATTTCATCGTCATACCTATGATTGAGTTTGATATAATCCTCGGTATGGACTGGCTTTCGGACTATGATGCAAAGATTTATTGTAAGAAGAAAGAGGTTACGATTCTTGATGATAATGATAAGGAACACCTTATTTTTAGAGCAGAATCATCACCACCTAATTCTTATTTAGATCCACCCCCTGTAGCTCAACTTAATTCAATTATCGGGGAGAAAGAGAATGAAATAACTGTCGGTGAGGAAAGGAATGTTCAAATAGAGGATGTACCTATTGTGAAAGAATTTGTAGATGTATTTCCGGAAGATTTACCTGGACATCCTCCAGAACGAGAAGTTGAGTTTTCTATTGATTTGATTCCTGGATCAAGGCCTATATCGAAGACCCCTTATAGAATGGCCAATGTAGAGTTAGTCGAACTAAAGAAACAACTAGAGGAATTGAGTAATAAGGGATTTATTCGCCCTAGTGTTTCTCCATGGGGAGCCCCTGTTCTTTTTGTTAAAAAGAAAGATGGATCTATGAGGTTATGTATCGACTACAGGGAGATCAATGCTGTAACAATAAAGAACAAGTATCCCCTACCTCGTATTGATGATTTATTTGACCAACTACATGGAGCTCAATACTTTTCAAAGATTGACCTTCGATCTGGATACCATCAGTTGTGTGTGAAGAAGGAAGACATTCCGAAAACAGCATTTCGAACCAGGTATGGGCATTACGAGTTTACTGTAATGCCGTTTGGATTGACTAATGCACCATCTGTATTCATGGATCTGATGAATAGAGTTTTCAAGGAGTATCTCGATGAATTTGTGGTAGTATTTATTGATGATATATTGGTATACTCCAAAACCTATGAAGATCATGAAAATCACTTGCGCATTATCTTGAAGACTCTGAGGAGGCATGAATTATATGGAAAGTTTAGCAAGTGTGAATTCTGGCTTCAGGAGATTTCTTTTCTTGGCCATATTGTCTCTAAAGATGGAATCTCTGTTGATCCTTCTAAGACCAAGGCAATCCATGAATGGTCAGCACCTACGAGTATAACTGAGGTACGTAGTTTTATTGGTTTGGCAGGTTATTATCGACGTTTCGTCCAGAATTTTGCCCGATTGGCTAACCCATTGACGAAGCTCACACGTAAAGGGGTTAAATTTGTTTGGACAAAAGATTGTGAAGAATGTTTCGAAGAACTGAAGAGAAGATTAGTCAATGCTCCTATATTGACTCTACCATCGGGGAATGATGGGTTCGTTATTTATAGTGATGCATCAAAGAAAGTACTTGGCTGTGTCCTTATGCAGAATGATAGAGTTATTGCCTATGCATCACGACAGTTGAAAATTCATGAACAAAACTATCCTACTCATGATCTCGAGTTAGCAGTAGTGATCTTTGCTTTGAAAATATGGAGGCACTACCTCTATGGTGAAAAATGTGAGATTTATACTGATCACAAGAGTTTGAAGTATATTTTCTCACAAAAAGAACTCAACATGAGGCAAAGGAGATGGCTTGAATTACTCAAGGATTATGATTGTACGATACACTACCACCCAGGGAAGGCAAACAAGGTGGCAGATGCTTTGAGTAGAAAAGACCATGGAGTTTTGAACAATATGAGAATTGAAAGGGATCCAATTTTCATGGAGCTAGTGAAGATGGACATGGGAATAACCAGGGAAGGTGAAACATCAATGCTTTTTCAAATGGTTGCCAAACCATCTTTACTAGAAAGGATTAAGAGTTCCCAGACCGATGATGAAGAATTTCAGAAGAAGATTAAAGCTGTGAATGATGGGAGATTGAGAGACTTTGTGTATGAAGATGGACTTTTGAAATTTGGGAAGAGACTTTGTGTTCCCAATATACCTGATCTAAAAATGGAATTGTTGGATGATGCTCATAGTTCCAATTTCTCTATACACCCTGGGAGCACCAAAATGTATAGGGATTTGAAGGAACATTTTTGGTGGGACAACATGAAGAGGGAGATTGCTGATTTTGTGTCAAGATGTATGGTTTGTCAACAAGTGAAAGCTGGAAGGCAACAGCCTGGAGGAGTCATGCAACCTCTTCCCATACCGGAGTGGAAATGGGACAATATTATGATGGACTTTGTCATGGGGCTACCAAAGACTCCTAGAAGGAACGATGCAATATGGGTTATTGTTGATCGTCTTACCAAGTCAGCACATTTTCTTGCTATAAGAGAAGATCTACCCCTGGAACGTCTAGCAAGACTATATATTAACGAAGTTGTGAGACTTCATGGAGTACCCTTATCAATTGTTTCTGATCGTGATTCCCGTTTTACTTCAAGATTTTGGAGAAGTCTTCAGAAATCCCTGGATACTGAACTTCATTTGAGCACTGCTTACCACCCTCAGACAGATGGACAATCAGAACGAACTATTCAGACCTTAGAAGACATGTTGAGATCTTGCTCACTTGATTTTCAGGGTATGTGGGATCAATATTTACCTCTGGTAGAATTTTCCTATAACAATAGCTTCCATTCGAGTATTCAGATGGCACCATATGAAGCATTATATGGAAAGAGATGTCGTACAACAACCTGTTGGGATGACGTTGGTGAAAGAAAACTTGTAGGCCTAGAACTGGTGGAGGAAACGGTGGAAAAGGTGAAAGTAATCCAAAATCACATCAAAGCAGCTCAAAGTAGGCAGAAGAGCTATGCCGATAATCGAAGGAAGGATTTGGAATTTCAAGTCGGTGATCATGTTTTCTTGAAGGTATCTCCGTGGAAGGGAGTCATACGTTTTGGTAAGAAAGGCAAATTGAGTCCCAGGTACATCGGACCTTTCGAAATTCTAGAACGAATTGGGGCTGTAGCTTACCGATTGGCAATGCCGCCAAGTCTCTCCAAAGTTCACGATGTGTTCCACGTATATCTGTTGAGAAAATACATGCCTGACCCAACACATGTACTCACCTATGAGGAATTAGAACTGGAACCCGATCTGTCTTATTGCGAAGAGCCCGTCAGGATTGTTGATACAAGAGAACAAGTACTGAGAAACCGGACGACGCGTCTGGTAAATGTTTTGTGGAGAAACCATAAGATGGAAGAGGCAACGTGGGAACCCGAGGAACTTATGATAAAGAACCACCCGAGTCTTTTTATGCAGTAATACCCTAGAAATTGCGAGGACACAATTATTTGAAGGAGGGGATAATGTAACACCCCAAGCTTCTATGGTACGTTTCCCTTCGAATAATGCGATAGCGTGTGTTGTACGCAACCTCGAGTTCTAACACACACCACAACTAATTAAAATAGCCGTTGTGAATAGTTATACCTAATTTTTGAAATCATATATATTTTATATTTCAAAATGGACTTCATTTTTGGATTCGGAATATCGAAATTATACTAGGGTGAAATTTTGGTACTTTTCGGATAATTTTTATATTTTGATGAATAGTGAAAATTACTAAATTTTAATTAAAAACAACTTTTTTAATCAAAATAATTAATAGTGATAAATTATGAATTTGAGTGGTTTTAAAGTATATTTAGAATATATTTTTACCATTCAATTTAATGTTTATCATTGGACATAATTTTACAATTAAACCGAACATAAACAAGTGTCAATCTTTTGATAGTTATTATCTCTTAAAAACACGCTTTTTGTTTTGACAGCGGGAATTAATTTTAAATTAATTTCTGCCACTTCTGTGTTTTGAATTTAGGAAAATGGATTCCATATTTGGAATCAGGATGTTTAAATTGTGTAAATAGGTAACTTTTATTTTTAGACAATTTGAATAATTACTGCGGTAAATATTTTATTTACCATGGTTAAAGGGTAAATCCGGTAAATAAGGGTTAAAAAATAATATTATAATAATACAAAATTACCCCAAAACGTGTCCTAACCTTATTGGTGTACACATACCCGACCATGGGAATCCTTGGGTCAATTTGGGGACCCCTTGGAGCCACTTGTAAGTGATAATGACACATTATATTAATAAAGTTAAAATAAAAATAAAAATGGCATAAGATTACATCTTTTAGAAGAACAATTTTTACCTAGGGTTATACATGTTGGATTTTCGATTATAAATATTCATTAGAAAGCTAAAACGATTTCCTACATGAGTATATTTTATTTATAATTTTTAGACATCAAATAAGTTAAATTATTAATGACACAATAATGATGCAATGTTTACCTCATTAATAAATCATTTAAATAAATAAGATTATAATGATTAAAATATTATCTAAAACCTGTCCAATTCTTATTGGTTGATGTTATTTAGAATATGAGTCATCTTATCTTCGACCTGAATGATTTTTGGACCATTATAAACCGAATACAAATATATTATAATGTAATACTTTCACACTTTCCTAAAGAGCCCCTCCTCTCCCTTATAAAAGGAGGCCACTTCTACTCATTCCTCACACCTCTCAAGCCACTTGGCTCGTCCAAACTATGACCAACTAAGCTCCCCACATCCCTCTCCTCCTCCTTGAAGCTTCCCCTTAGGAAGAAAGCATTTCAACAAGTCCTTTGGTTCCAACCAAAGTGAGTTACCTAAATTAAAGGTAACGATTTCTCTTAAATTATTTTCATTTATTTTGCTTCTTCAACCCCCAAACTCTTTTTATTTCCTTTCTTTTGTAACAACACCAGTATCCTCAATATACTAGGATGTTGTTATAAGAAGGATTCAAACTACACATACACACAACTCCATCTAATGGATGATGAACATAATGTTTCTGTGGATGGCAAACTAACGCCTCACGAAACGATGATTGTTCAAATACATCTTACCGCCTCTCATGGTGTCCATTATGATGGCACTGTAATTAAATATGATATTAATGATATATATTTTATATATAAGCTTCTGTAATTCCATTTTATTTCATACCATTATTCGTTTCATGTTGTATATACATACGATAATTTCATTTGAGGAAGTGCGGACTACCGCCCCCTTAAAATGATATGACTCGTTCATACCACACATGGAACGTATAAAGGATGGTGTTAATGAACTTAAGTAACATATATAAAATATTATATTATACAGGAATAGTAATATACCTATGTATCATTTGGATTTGATTCTTTTAAAATGAAAATTAAATGGAAGTAGCGTTTGTGCGTACGTACGGACTACCATCTCCACGAACGCGATAAGATTCATTCTCCATCATATCCATTCAAGTATTATTCTCATTTTAGGGTTAAAAATAATTTTAATATCATTATGATTATGAATAAGATATAATCTATCCATTACAAACATGTCTTACGTAACCAAACATTTAAGAAGAACGAATCGATTATCACCTGAAACAACGATAATACTAAGATATTATTAATAAAGCAATGTTAAAAGATCATATATGATATCATATTAATGTATATGATTATTGTATAATTTAATAACAATTATTTCACCATTATACAGGAGTTTAACCTACCCCAACAAAGGAAAAGTACAAGGTAAGGGTTATTTCACAATCTCTTCTTTATCCGAGGTTGTTTATACGTAATAATCTACTGGGATCTCGTTATCATCCACATCCATGTTTCTTCAAAATGTATTTCAAAACATTTTTACTATTTACAAGAATATGGGTTAAAGTCATTTATACCCTTGTTTGACTTTTTATAAGAGGTTTATAAAGGAATCTTTCCATCATTTTCAAAACAAGGTCCTTTTTAACCTTTTCGACAGAATTGAGGTAAGAATGTTTTTTTTAACTTATACGGCGGGTGCGGTTATTTTCCGCCGTTATAAAATCATCGAAGCTTTCCATACAAGCTTATAAGAATATTTTCAAATAAAATGTTTTATTTTATATGGATCTTAAATGATTTCAAAATAAAAGGAGATACTTCTTTAAAAAGAATTTTGATTTCATCTATGTCAACATCCTTTGATGGATTTTAAGATTATTCGAAGTTGATTTATTATGATACAAAACTTCTATATTGTATTGAAGGTTTTGTGATATGTTTGAATGTGGATGTGCTATTTTTATACCATTCATTGTTTATGGTGAAATTATTGACATTTCTTATGCTAGTTTTAATACAAATGTTTATGTTATGTTTAAACCTTTTCATATGGGAATGCATTGGACTTAATAAGTGACGGGTGGAGCCCGCTATAGCTCCTCGATGCATCGGTAGGTCTCATGAGACAAACTAGTGTCTTGGCACAAGGCCTTGACAAAATCTTATTTGTAGCCTTGGCACGAGGCCTTGGCTATGTGGTTATGATAGTCTGGCATTATGCATTCCAACATTATGAAAGTGGTTATTGATATTTCATGTGATTATTCGATTAGTAGAATATCCATGTGAACAAGTAAATGGCATTATTTCATTTTACTTTTTCCATACTATGTTGAAGTTCAATTTTAAAAGGCTTTTGTTTTAGTAATTCATTGCCTTAAATGTTTATGCTTATTTTGAATGTTCCGCTATATTGTTATCCTTACTGGGCATTTGAGCTCACCCCTTTTTTATGTTTTATTTTTCCCAGGTAGTGAAGAAGTAAATTATGATTGACTTGCAGGGATATTATGGGTTTATAGTGTGGACGTTGGAAACATTATGTTGTTGTAGTAGTTTTTCATTTTATGATGTAATGTAAAACTTATGAATATATCTAGTGTTTCCAAGGCTACTAAACTAATCGGTCTTTCGGGATTTTATCTTTCTTGTGATCATGCCAATGTTATGTAATAATGCACCGACTCTGGGTAGCTGGGGTCAGGGCGTTACAGGAATTATTAAATTAACTGTAAAAGAAAATAATTCTATACGGTAATGATAATTGTTTTGAGGTATATTCTTTTTATAATATTTATTACATGACATTTTGTCTATTACGATTTCAAAATATATACCATATGTAAGGACCCGGACATAAACCAAACTTATTCTATTATTTTTTGTACTAGAATTCACATTCGAGGACCATTTCGGTTTTTTGTTTTTGTGAATTAACGTAAGATCTTACAATGTATACCCATACATTAAATTTTGACACATATAATCAGTGTCCATTTTTTCCACTAAAGGAAACCCTTTTTAAAAAACATATATTCTTTTTGAGGCACATCTTTAATTCTTTCTTAACGAAATATTATTTAGCCTTACCAATCTGGATCCCTGTGAATTTTTTTTAAAACAATAGATGAGAAAATATTACTAAATAATAGGAATAATGAAGAAAAAACACTTTTCTGATAAAAACTCATAAAACATTTCTTTTAAAAACATACATTTTACTATGAAAAAAGGATCATCATTTCAAAATGATCACTATCTTAGCTTTTTAAAATCAAATGATTCCCAAGAAAACTTACAAGAAACCATATAATATATAAATATTTAATTTGGGAAATAATTTTAAAAAAAATAAAATAACCATATGGTCTAATTATATCCATTTCACTTTTATTAATGGAATATCCATACGACGGACATTCAAACACAATACACTGGAGTTTATATCATAACCAATCATCCATGGTTTATCACGAAACCATCGTTCCTTTCTTTATCACATAACCACTCATAAAAAATCAATGTACCATTAATATATAAAATCATGAAATCTTAAACATTTCACCCTTATAATTTATTTACACACAGAAGAATACATTTCATGTTATTGAAATAATCATTCCATTATCAAAAACCAATTAAAACATTTATAAAAGTGATTTTTAATCAAATTGTACTATACCATATTTAATGTATTTAATGAAAATAATGTTCAACGATTAAAAAAATAATTTCCTTATAAAAAAATCCATAAATCAATTTTGAAATAATTTACATGAATGGGAATGATGTTGTAGAATAAACTATTAAAAAACAAAAAATGACGTTTTTGATGAATAGACCCTTATATTGAGTCTAACTCATCAAGTACATTATTTATCTTCTTAAATAATAAAATTAGGTTAATTTATACTTGCTTGATTACCTTTTACTTTCAATATTTCTTTTCTGTCATTTATTACCACATTATAACAATTAAATAGTTATTAATTTTTACAATAGACTTTTTGTCAGTATTCGATACTTTAGTTCAAAATGTATTCGGTATGACGTCAAAAGTCAAAGTGGTATTTAATCAATCATCATTAAAATAATATTCATTTTATGATTATCATTTTTATACAACAATTATTCTTCTAATACCATTCAATAATATAATAAAACACTATAAATTAATTGGATTAAATTATGTCTTCAATTAAAATGGAATTTTTTCCTTATTAATAAATACATGAAACAAATTATAAAACAACCAAAAATTAAACCAAAGTATATTTTGGTACTCTAATTTTATAAAATAATATTATATTTTTAAATATAATTTATAAATGTTTCAGAAAATAAATTTGAAACAATCGAGCCATCAAAAGGAAGAAAATATGACTTTTTTAGAAAAATAATTCTTTATCTGTAAAATTGGATTGGTTCTTAAATCATGTTTATAAAAAATATAATATGAATTGTAAATATTTGAGTGAATATATTATATAAATATTTTTAATTAGTAGAAACTAAAAATAATTAATTTATTATTATAAACACACTTGTTCACATTTAATTAGTTTTTTCATAAAAATAATTCCTGTTATTTTAAAAGGTTGTTCACATTCATTAATAATTAATTGGTCGATGAAATAATTATATATACATGTGTAAACCATATTTTCATAATTTATTATATACTATCCATTTCCTCCATTAATATGGCATGGTTGTAATAGTAACATTAAAATATTTATGTTTAATTGTATGTTTATGGTTGATGTGGTGTATCATGTACACTATCTAACAAATTCTTTCATTTTTAAAAACTATTAATGTTACAACATATTTAATTTTTTCCCAATAATTTGGTTATCTAGGAATATTTATAAAATTTCACCACTATTTAATATATTAAACCATTTATTCTAAAAAAATATATTAATTTGAAAAATATAAGTTTATATATATAGAAATTTCCCCTTTCAAAAAAGTCCTTATTTTGTAAAAAACAAGAGTTAATGAAACAAACATAATTCTAACAGATAAAAAAATTACATGACACTTTATTAAATTATATAATCATTTATATTTATATAAATATTAATCAATAATAATATTTCATGAAAATAAAATTTATTTTCAAATTCATAGATTTATCAAAACATTGTTATAAAAAATATATATTTCCCAAAAATAAAATTTCCATATCCTTATAACAAAACATACTTTTTATCAATCTCCATTAATTATCATGTATATGCATAAGGGGATGATAAACAAGGATAATTATAATCACTATTTTATTAAAAATAATAAAATATATACATTTATACAATTGGAGTCTCGATATATACCCCATATTACACCAGCATACATTGTAAGTGTATGATGTCTTATGGTGTTACTTTAGTGGTGTGGATTGAAAAAAATTGAAGTGATACTTATATACTTTTACATATCCCATAAATATATTTTATTGTGCTTTTATTTTTTAATCTCATCATTGGATTTGTTAGGGATGATCCAATTGATTTCATCTCACATGGTTGCTCCAACAAACGGGCTTTATAAAGTATGATTCTTATAGTTGATTCTATAATAGCTCCTTTCCATGTCAAATATATTTTATTATAACCCTAAATATATAATAATCATAACGTTCACTGTGGAATTTATATATTAATATAGGTTGTGATTTTTAACTGCCTTTTATTCTCTAAAGTGAAATTATTGCTATCTTTTATAACCATTCAAAATATTAAATGAATTCAGTGCATGTGTTTTAATTAAAAAAATAAATAAAAAACAATTTTTTTATTCAAAAGTAAATATAATTAAAAAATTATTCCTCATTACACATTTTTTGGACTTTTTTCAGGTTCCTATACATGTAGTGGCTGATAATGAAATCCTTATCAGTATAGTGCTGAAGAAGGTGTGGCAGAGATATCTAGTATCTTGGTTAGTCCACAATAACTCAACATAGGAATGATTTATTATTTAATATTAACTTCATTATATCCTAGCATAAACACCATAAACAAATGACCTCATGTTAATGAAGTTTGGGTTGGGGCCCAATATGTTTCTTACTCACCCAACTTTGGTGTCTTGATGTGTGTTAAAACTTCTTAACTGAGGATCTAAATATGTGAAAGGGCCCTATAGTTGTTTATTGATGAGATGGAGCATAAATTTTGAGGTAGTAAAATAATATACTATAGATACACATTTTATGTATTTGTTTATTTACATGTTATCAGTTCACATTATATTGACATACAACATTTGTGGGTCCTTAGATTGATATCTTTTGTTACTCTATGATACCTATGAAACCATTTTATATAGAATTTATTATTGTTTAATCTAAAAATGTTATTATATATATATTTTTATACATTTTTCAATAATATTTATGTATGGATATTGATACAGAGGTTATAGTATCACCAATACATCAATTGGTCCCCTTGTACTAGTCAAAAACCTTTTGTATGTAGGGAGCCAGGAAGAGGTCATGTGTCACTCCATCCCAAACTAGGTTATTCTATTTGAGGAATTAAAAATGGGATCAAAGTAGTTTAATTTGGATTAATATTTGGTGATATTTAAGAATATGGTTGAAAATATTTAGGATGTGTAGATATTGTGTAGGGGTAACAATTTTTCCTTTAAAGAACTGTGTTCTTGTTTATGGTTTTTGTAATACAATTCTAAATTTATAGTTTCATAAACATTTAGAGTAGATTATATTATTATAGTTTATTGGATTTTTGTGTGTTTTTTCTTTATTACTATTAATGTAGGGCCACATTAAATATTTAAATGTTTTTTGTATGCATGGTTGCTCAATTAATTAAATTTCATCATGTATACACTATGATTGTGTGTTGTACCAAGGATGACATGTATATTTATTGGGCATATAAATGGTTGTTTATTATATATATATATATATATATATATATTTATGACTAACATGTTGGTATGGGGACTAATTTTAGTACATGGGTTGTACTAGGAGGATTATTCCTTATCATTATAGGTAGTCAAAAATGGTTGGTCTTCCAATGGGATTCCATGTTATACAAATGAATGTCATAATTAATTAGTGTATGATTGCTATTATAGGAAGTAAAATCATTCAGTTGGTTTTTTAGGTAATTCCACCTCAAAGATGTTTGGCAAGATCCCCTAGATTAAAATAATAGAAAACACCATATATGGAAAATGTTCCAGTTGCACTATAGGTTAGGAAGGAGACGTCACTTCAGAAATCACATGAACCCTCTCTTGTGGTTCATCCAATGGAAACAATACCTCACAGGCTCATTCGGTTAGTTCTAGTTCGAGTAATATTAGAAAAAGGGATAATTTTCAACTACCCTTGGAAATTTCATCTTTAGAACTCACCATCTTTATAGGGTACTCATGGTCCATATGATGAGGAGCAATGTATGGACATCATCGAGGTGATATTTTACATGGTTGAGGCACTGGTAGATAAATGAGTGAAGCTAATTGATTTTATGATCAATATACCCCCTAGGAGGTGATTATATGTTTTTAGTTAAGAATGTAGCCATGAGAGTATTACTTGGGTGACCTTTAAGGACCATTTCTTCCCAAATTACTTCTTGGTCACTATAAAGTTAGACCATGCTCATAAGTTCATTGATATACTATAATGAATGTTATAAATAGATTTCTATTATTCTCAATTCATGTAACTAATCTTTTATTCCCCTCTTCTGATAGAGAATTTGGTACAAATTTTATAGCGGATAAATATTTTCTTTTAACATATATGTGGTTTTGATTAATGGGATTTCATCTCACAACATACTCAAAAATGATTTGAAAGGATATTACCTCTATGGTGGATCTAAAGGTGGGAAAAACTAAGGGTTTATTTTATCTCTCAATGGACAAGTTGGTTCATAACCTAGGGATATTATGGGTGCCTCTACTTGAAGCTGGAATAATAATGTAGACGAGTCACACCATGGTAGACGTAGGCAGACACAACAGGTCAAATTTTAATCATCTTACCCTAGTGAATGATTTTATCTTCTGTATCAGGTGTGGGGTGAGAGGAACATCATCAGGAATTGGGTAAGACCTCTTTTGGGATTTAATCTACGTGGAAAGGTTGTTCAAATCAAAAATTTCTCACTTTTGATAGCATAAATGTATTCTAGGAGTTCAGACCAGAAGGGCAATGGACGACCTTGGAATAGTAGAAAAATGACTCAAAACCTAATGACATAGGGAAGCCAGGGTCCTAAAGGGTAAGGTCACAGATCAAGTTCTAAAAGTAAATACTCCCTAGACTAGTCTCAAATAGATGGGGGATAAAGACCTTCTACAATTAGAGTTATTGTCTTGGTTACAAATGTTTTTTCTTCTATAATATTTAATACATGATCGTATTATTCATTTTTATCTTCTCAAATTGTTGTTAGAATTGAAAAAATAGTTATCATATCTTCTATATTACATTATCTTGACACACTAATAATAATGGAATTGGATTGTCTGCAAATATATCTAGTAATCCCTATGATATTTTCCAGCTTTATTTTTTTTGGTATTTTCGATCTAATAGAATCCTCGCTTCAATGTGATCTTTGATATAGACTAGTTGGTGGGTTATCGGGAACACATCGACTACTGTAAAAGAAGACTATCATTTATTATATCTATGAAGGATAAATTCGTGATGATCAATGAATGGGTTTCTAGATCTGGAAGAATGGGATAAGACCCAATCTATATAGGGATTATTATTCATAGGTTTCATGGATGGAACATCGGAAAAAATAAACAGTAGTCTCATATTCCCTTCCTCTAATATTAGATCACTATCTGGATGTTTTTTCAGATGAATTATTAGGTATCCCACTTCATAGATGAAATGATATTTAGTTTAAAAACACACTAGTGGAGAAACCAATATTGACTCATTTACATTGTATGGAATTAGTTTTGTGTATATAAATAAATTTGTAGCAGGAATACTTAGAGGGAAATGTATTTTACCGATTGAATACTTCTCTTTGTGGTGTATCAACATTATTCACAGTGAAGGAGAAAAATAATCATTCTCTATACATGTATAATTGGATGATAAATTAAATCATTGTAATGAATATATAACTGTTTAAAATGATCAAGGGGATGTTTTATCAGTTATTGGGTGGAAGTTCCTCTCTATATTTGATTTATGATTATTCTACCATCAATATTAGGTTGGAGTGGTGGATATACATATGATTTTGTTTTGGAGTAGATATGGAATGTATGTGAACCTGTTGATTCCCTTTTGAATGATTAATATACGATTTTATTCCTAGCCCCCATAAATAGAGTCTTTTAACCATACCTAGACTCATTAGTCATCATGTTCGTAGACGATGTCCTCTTATACTCGATTATGTTAGAGTTTCATGATAGACCCTGAGATCATGTTGATCATACATAAAGAACATGGGTTATATTTCAATATCTCTATGTTCAAATTTTGGATATGTCAGATGGGTTTCCATGTGAATATTATTTCTAAGGTATTAATTTGTATTGATATGATGATGGTAGAGGTGACGATGGCTTGGGTACACCCTAATAATATTTTGGAGGTCAAGAGTTTCTTTTCGTAGGAAGGGTACTATAAAATTTTTATTTACGACTTCCCTATATGGAAGAACCTATTACTCAGATTAATAATACGGGGGAATATTGTAGTCAACGGATCACTGTGAAAAGGTAATCCTAAAACTGAAGTGGAGGTTGACATCAGCTCCGATTATTGCCTTTGTTGAGTCTGGGATTGGTTATTCGATCTACTATTATACCATTAGAGTATGGTAGTAATTTTTATTGATGTGGTGATACAAGGAATAAGTTTATGTGTCACATTAGTTTTGACCACATGAGTGGAACTTAACTATGTATACGTAGATTTAGTATTTTCAATTCATTCCATAAAGTTTTCGAAACATTATCACATTGGTGAGAGGTTTGTTGTCAAAATTTTCCACAAGATATTACATTATATCTTCTCTCAGTGGGACTTGAATATATAATAGATAAATTCAGTGTAGAATATATATATGTGTAAAATTAATATAGAATATTATCCCATGGAAGGTAATATTTTTGTAGATTCTTCTAGTTGTAAAATGAGAGAATTGGAGTAGTGGCCTTTAGAGTAGGAATTGAACCAGATGAGTTTGATGGGTGAGGGGATGATTGATGCATCTAAAGATCGAGGAGTGATTATATGAGTGACTTTGGATATCGTGACTACATTTGGGGACCATATGAAGGCCATATAGGATATAGATTTATTGTCTATAGTGACTTGATAATGGTTGGCAAGGAATGACTCATTATTTGGGTGGTTCTTGGATGTTGATGATTTCATATATATCCATTAAAGGGTTTGAAATCCTGATTATATGATAGAAGTTGTAATGATGGACTCTCATGAATTTTACTATGTGGTTAATAAAGTGTCAAATAATATTTACCACTATATCAATTGATTAATCTAGTGGCCATGGATAAATAATGATGTCCTGAGCATTGTCTCAAGATTCCTTACCATCATATATTTAAAGTCAAGAATTGTACTCCTATAGGAATATTTTAACCCCTTCTAGTGAATCCATTGAAGTGGGAGGATGTGTCGACGGAAATCATAACGTGGTTACCTAGTACATCAATATGAAAATATGTTGGTCCATTATTAATTTACATGTTCATAGAGGTGGATCCTTTTCTATTAATCTGATAGACATCCTCTATATATGAGAGGAGAAATATTTATTCCCAAGAGATTACATGGTTTCATGGAGTGCTTATGATCATATTTCTGGATAGATATTTATAATTTATGTCCTGATTTTGGATAGTTTTTCAAAAGGATTTAGGGATAAAATTGAATATGAGTAAAATGTATCATTCAAATATCGATGGTCAGCCAAGGATGGAGATTTATATTTTCATGGATATAATTTGTGAATGTATTCAAAATTTCAATGAAGAATGGGATTCTCACCATGACATGGTGGAATTTAAATAAAATAAAAACTTCTATGATTCATTTTTTATGGAACTCTTTGAATCCATTGTAGTTAGTTACGTCGCTCATTACTATTTTGGCATTAGGTGGGTGAAGTAGTTATTCTAGATCTAGGTATGGTGTAGGAGATCTCTAAAAGGTTATATAAAATCACTAAGTGGATGGTTACAACTCATAATACATATTGATCATATATATACTATAAAATATGAAATTTATAATTGATTGTGGGAGATTAGGTTTGCATATAGGCAACACATTGGTTTGGAAATAATTATGCGAAGAAGTAGTGTTATTACGAGTACTTGTTTGTATGGTCTTTTGAAATTGATGAAAAACTCATATTTGTGGTCTAAATTGTGAATCTCACTATATGATATCAAATTATACATTACATGTTCAATGTTTCCCATTTTTTAAGGTGCCATTTTGATCCTTCACATGTAGTTGATTGGGAGGACATCGAATGAGAACTAAATGATTCATTTATAATGAGTTTGGTTAAGATTATAGACCATAGTGAAAAAGTATTTTTGTGAATTATGTAACTACTAGATTAACTCTTATGGAAGCAAGTGAAAATCCATGTAGAGACATTGGAGTAGGAATCTGTTGTTTAGGCTCAATGGCGAGAATTACTTTTGAATGGATATTAATGACACTTATCAAGGATTATCGGTCACTAGAGGGGGATATGTATGGAATACAAAAATGGTGTGTTACTTAATTTTCAGCATACATAATTTATTTTTGAACATTTTATTGTTTATTAGGGGTTAGGAATAAGGACTGAGGAAGGTAAAGGCAAGAACCAATAGCATGGAGCTATTGGTGTGGCACATGGTAGAAAATAAAAATCCATAAGCTAGAAATTGGAGATGGAAGAGTACATCAAATATTACAAAACAAATCCTAAAATTGGTGGAAAAGGAAGATTTGGTACAACTCTACAAGGAACATTGGCCGTCTATAGGCTTGAGAAAAGTAATGTGGTGATTCATAAGAATCGATGTAAATGTGGGAGCCAACATTATTTACATATAATGCATAATTTTATTATTTAAATCACCTAGGTTAACCACTTTTCGTATAATATGACTATAAGGGTTGTATCTTGTCACTATAGACCCTAACCTCCTCCTCTTGTTGGCAATTCAACATGGGATACATCTGTTGTCTATAAATTGGTATGTTTTTCTAAATCTATGTATGAATCTTATTCTTCCTCTTCTCGAACTTAATATAAATATATGATATGTGGTTATATAAATAAAATCTTTAATGATATATTTGAGGACTCTACATCTTTTATTAGATCAGCATGAGATCATAATTGTTTTTAATTTTCCTCTAAAGTGAATCTTAACCTACCATTCATGGATGATCTCTTTAATTATGTAGTTGTGGTTATACCCTCATATAATAATTCAATTCTTTAATTATTATATGATCAATTTTATATGATGGATTGAGATCAGAAATATGAAACCCTTAGCATAATAATTTTTCTATGTAGTGCATGGACATGATATCTATGAAACCACGTACCAACACTCTTTCATCTGGGGCTAGTGGAATCATACATTAGATAATTACATTGACAACAACTATTAAATCTTGTATATCATCATCATTAATTACAGAATCAAAATGGTTATTGAAACACTAATATCTAAAAGATTATTTTATGTTTGATCTTTAACAAATCATCGCACCACATAAACTGATAAATAATTTTTTATTCATATTAAATGGGAAATTTTCATGTTATATAAGAAACCACATAATTCATAATTTTCCATCAACATATCTCATAAATTATTTTACACATTTTATATTTTTAGACATATTACATGTTTAAATTTTCATCATAAATATTTTAAATGGAATCATACGAATAAGTGAGCTCAAATGGCCCGTAAGGCAAATTTATAACTGAAGCAATCATGGCGTAAACATGTCTTAACAATTATTACCAGAATAGGTAAATAACCTGAATACACAAGAAAATTGGAACTAAAAAATTATATATGCATGTATATAAATAAAAAACTAGACATTATTAATTATGATGTCAAACTGATGGAATGAATAATTTTGGACCTCAAAAACCTAATTTAAAGGAATCGTTCCAAATCACTTTACTATTCATCGAGACTGGAATCAATACATACTATTTTCAAGGCCTTATGCCAGAACATTATACTATCATGGGAATATAAATACAATAAAACCCAAACTTTTTTTCTTGTGATACCTCTTGATACATGGAGTGGATATATAATATTTATCCCTACCCATCACATTTCTAATCCAAATATATTCACTATAAGAGAGAACACAAGATTTTATACCATTTAGAATGGAACCTTTGGCTATAGGAAAACTTAGCAATCTATATAATAAAGAATATAAAATATTAAAACATTATCAAAATATGTCAATATTAAATAATCATAAATAATTTCAATACCTTTAACCATGTTAATAAAAAGGACAACCTAGTCATAAAATATTCTTTGAAATAAGGAGGACAGTAAAACAATACATAGTCATCTTTCCAATAATCATTCGTCGGGGAATAATGACATAGTGAATGTCAATAGGTTTACCCATGTCAATAGAATAATATTATATCTAGGTGAAAATAATCTAGAAATTATTATATAAGATTTGGTATTCATGATTTATAGAGATATGAGTGTTGGAATAACTAAAAACATGAAAATAATGATAATAAGTCATCCATGGGAAGGAGGTGGATGGTTTCAAAATAACATAACCCATGAAGTGATAAATACTTATGAAATGGTTTATGAGGTTGGAATTTATAACCCTATAAAAAATGATATAATTACATTTAATATAATAGAATTTAAAAATGAACCCAACTTATATTAAATACGTTTGAAAGAATGATCCAAACACGTTGAATAAAAGTTGAGTTATCCATATTACTTGCTACTAGAAAAATAACTATATGATTAGCCTCATGAAAAAGGTAACGTGACATGGGTTGTAAATAAAATTAATTAAAAATATCATTATAAAAATATATCCATGGTCAATGAATACACCATACAAAGAAACCATGGTGTACAAAATGTAGTATGTCTAAAAGAATACTACTTGATATTAGGAAAACCCCTATGTATTTTGAAACATTTGAATAAAAACATTGTGAAATGGAGAAATTTCAATATTAATAAAAATTATATGATTTAATGATAATTTATTGTATAATATCTGAAATAGTCATTATATACACAACAGAAATCCAATTAGGTGCATAATAAGAAAAATATATCAAAGAGATTAATTTTTAGACCTAAACCCTTAAAAATAATGGATAATTTGAGAAAAATCCAATGAGAATGTTAAAATGAAATGGGTAATTGAATATTATGAAATATTATAGAATATTTATATGGAAATTATAATGGGGTGGTACTTACACCAAAGAAAAAGATACCATGTTATATAAAATAAACATGTCTTAATGAAAAGTAATTTAGACTAAGACCCTTACATCTTGTTCCTGACTTCCATGAATATACATTCACCCCATGTATCATAAACATAGAAATATTAATCACTTAATTATTAATATTAACAATATCAACTTTCATTTATACTATTAATAAATAGTCATTTCCTATATAAATTATTCAATTAGATCATATTTGGAATTTAGTGTTTTGATTGTTTTTTCTAGATTAGAAATAGTACTGTCTGCATTCATTATTTTTTCATTTGTAGCCATTAATAATTCATTAAACATAATAATAGTGATTTTTTAATTATATATGATGTTTCAAATTTCTTTAATGTTTTTTAGTCTTTTTATTGTAGAAAAAATCATTGATAATTATGGTTTGGGGATTATTGACAAATGGGGGTGTTTTTTAATATATAAATTAGATATTGATATAAAATTTATACGAACAAAATAAAATAATTATAAGCTCATTTATATCATACTACACATGTAAATAATATCCCATAGTAATCCATGTCATAAATATAGTGTATCGGTCATATAGTTAGTTAGTCCAACCCAAACAAGTACCTTACATGATTAATGAATAATTATATGATGTTTTAGTTGTAATAAAATTTTATATGAATAATAATTATACTTTACACTTATAATAATTATTATATATCAAAATGATAAATATTTATGTAATTAAGATAATTTATATAATGTCATTACTTTGAAGTAAGATATCATTATCCACATAGTTTGTTCCTTTTAAACGATTGAATTAACGATAGTCATTTATTGATCATATCATTATATGGTTATTAAATATGACATACCAAAACCTTATTGATATCATAAAAATAATATTTTTCATTTAATTTAATCCTAATATAAAATATTTCTTGGAGATGAGGGAAAATAAAACATCTTACAAGGTGTAGAGGTTGTCTACACAATATAAGAAAAAAAGTATTGTTTTTCTCAACAGATGGGGTATATGAATAGATAATTATATTAAACTTATCATAGTAATATAAAATTATTTAATTGATACAAATATCATTATATTTGTCTGTCTAGAATAAATTTTATGGAAATATATTGAGAATAAAACTAAGTAGTTGATAATACTCACATTGGGGACATGAGTTTTCCTTGGAAGTATTCATGAATTTGAAGGGATTAAAATAACTATGAATTTCCAGGGGATTTTGTTAGTTGGAGAGGGTTATAGGAAGAGAAGAACAGAAGTTTTATAGGGATGACTTCTGATTATATATTTTTTCTTAAAATGATGAATATATTACCCAATAGTATTTTTCAGTGTAACCCATGAATTTTCAATAATGTAAGGATACTATTAAAGTGAGAATGACTTAAATATAAAAAAATTCGATAGTAAAATAAATTTTGATCAAAATTTAATTCATAAAAACAATTACTCAAAAACATTTAGTGAATTAAAATTTTTCATCTTTTACACTAATTTACTATTACAATGGTAATTAATTTTGAACCATACAATAATATTTTAAAGAAAATTTTTGGATTGAATATGTTGAATAAATTTATAATTATGAATTGAAAATTGAAAATTATTTTTTAAAATATAATATTTGAAGGTATGAAATTTTTATTTTAAAATAAACTCACTTAATAAAAAAAGTCATTTTCTAAATGTAATGTTTAAGAGATTTAATTTTATATATAAGATAAAATTATCACTGTTACTAATTTTATAGCCATAAAATGATTTATTTTTAATTTAAAAAAAATTGTGAATCTTCCAAATCAATCCCAAACATAAAATCACCATGGAAACAATTGATTTAAAGATAAGGCATCAACTAGTTTTTATATTAGTGAAATATTTTAATTAGTTATCAAAAAAATTCAAATGGTTTTATAATTAAAAATAATATTTTAAAATGAATACTTTTATAATTGAATTAATATTTTATTATTTTAATGTTTATATCTTTTTATGTTACTCTGATATAATGAAAATATCTTACAAATTACAAGGTTCATATAGACTATATTTTTTAACTAAATTTTGATCTTTTTTGAAAAAATATATAAATTAACACTATTCAATATAGATTTGTGGAATTGAAAAAATTATGTTAATTTCTCTTACTTTTATAATACAAAACTTATAAATTCTATTTTTGAATAAAATCACAATATATAATTGAAAGATCTCTCTAAATGGAAATTTTAATTTTCTAATATTAACTAATAATATTATTAATTATTGTCATGGACCAACAAAATTTGATTTATCAATTTATTAATATCAAAAATAAATTATTATTAATCATTTTTATTGAAATAAAACTATAAATAACATAAAATAAATATTTTTCCGAAAAATATTGTTCTAAATAATAAATGATTTAATTACCCATTTTATATATACTAATTGTTTAAAATTCATATTAAAAGTTAAATTATAAATTTATTTCCTAAATTTAGTACTTATATTCATTATTTCTAAAAGAATTACTTGGTTTTTAAATGGTAGTACATAAATATTTAAATTTTATCTAAACATATATCAATTTTTGGTATGATCAGTATTATGGGTAGGGAAAACTATCAAACATATTGACTTATTTAAAGATAATATTATATTACAATTTTAGGGTTTCACATTCTCCACACACCTTTAATAAATTTCCTCTTAGTTTTTCTCAATTGATTGGAGTAATTATTATAGGGAACCCATAATTAACCATACACTACTACATGATCATGAGATTATTTATGGTGTATAAAGATATATATTAATGTGAAATAATATTATAATCACTTTACAAATGGAGATAAATAATTATTAATTTCACAAATAATTATAAAAATGGATATTGTTTTAGATCAACAAATATAAACCCAAATAAAACCTTTAAAATATTTATATAATAATCATAACACTAGGGTTTTTTGATAACTCAATGTCCCGTAGTTGGTAAAGACATATATGACATATAATAATAAAAAGCTAGCGTGAAATATCACTATATGATTAGCCTATATTATTTTCATAGGATTATTCTGAGTTTTTTTTCTAAATTCGATAATTTTCCCATGGATTAAGACATTTATTCATATAATTCCCAACACTCTAAAAAATGAAGCAATGATTTTTAGCTTCTCTCTTCCCCTTACATCTATGAGACTAATAACCTTCATCACATTATATTTACTGAGAATCAATATTTATCTTATTTGGTGTGTTTATAACTTTTGTAACACCCTGATATTTTATGATATATATATGTTAAAATAAATTTAATTAGTTATATAGCTTTTGATAGATAAAACATTAAATTTTAATGAATTGTGCTCTTCTATTAAAACATAAATTAAATGTTTATATTGTATCCTAGCAATTAAAATTGGTGGTTGTGAATAGGAATAACTATATTATTAATACTTTTTCGATTATACATTTATAAATTTAATTAATTAGTTATAATCTAACTAAAAATAAAAATCCAAATCATATAATGGAAAAAGAGTTTCTTTTTATAATATAAAATTTTAATGCATAAAATATCAATTTATGTTTATATATAAATTTAACTAATATTGTTTAATTAATTAAAAATAATAATTTATCAGATATTTTATCAAATATTTTAACACTTATTGAATATTTTTTCAATGCATGAGATGAGTATAAATCTAGTTTTACACTTCAAAAAGAATTTTCTAAAAAGAAGTTTTTATCTTGTTTTGTGTACATATTTTAAAATTAATTTATTCAAAATATAAAAATTCATTATTGAAATTATTTTCCATATTTGGAATGAAGATGGAGAAAATTTGGTTAATATTCCCCTTTTATTTTTACTCATTATTAGTGGTAATCTTAGTAAAAAAATCACCTTGATAAAGGTGTAATGGAAAAAATAGGGTTAAAACATTGGGATAAGGAATTAAAATTTCCATAAAACATTAATTTATAATGTTGAAAAAATTTTATTTGTTTATTTAGATACAATTCATCAAAATATAGCCACATGGATCCTTTTTTCTTAGATTATGATTTTTATATTAATTTATGAATATAATAGATAAAAAATTCCACTCACTTGACTTTAATTACACTACATTTTTGCTATAAGGATATAGATTAGTTGAGTTTGGCAATAAATGTTTATATAAAATAAAAAAGAATTTTTTTACAATAATAAATTATTTATTAAGTTTAGTGAATAAATTATTACCTTAATGGCTAACGCTACACCAATATTGTATTTATTCAAGTGATAAAAAAATAAAATAAATCATTTTAGAAATATTAATATTAAACAAAATTAAATTAATAATCATGATCAATGAATTTTAAAGATTAAAATTTTAAATTAGGGATTTTTCAAAGGATTAAATTATAATTCTGATTTTTTATTGATAACAATAATGTAAAATTAAATGAATAAGTTCAAAAATGACATTAATGATATTTTATGAAAACAACATCTTTTAAGGTATTTTAAAAACCATATACTATTGAATGTTGACAAGGTGGATGATATATTGTACAAAATGTTATAAATTATACATTTATGATCTAATTATCACTAAACACATTAATTACAAAAATTAAATATGATGGTTAAGACTTAAATTAGTTAACCCCTACATCAAACAAAAAGATAATGTTTAAAATGATTCAAAAACTATCTGAAATTCATTGGATAATTATAGTATTATCTTATAATCTATTATTGTGAATCTATTTCTATTTTTCATTTATATTTATAATGAAATAATTATTTTTTAGTGTTTTTTGTAATTCCAAATGTGTCATTTCCCTCCTATTTAAAAGGACACCCTTCCCTCTATTAATTCAGTACATCGAGAATCATATATCTATCAGTACCTAAACATTTTTATTTCCAACATCTTAATACAAGTGAGATATTTTGTTTCCAAAAAGTGAAACCATAGGTTCCGAATTAAATAATCTAAAGGATGTATCCCGAAGAAGAGGTAGTCATCATACTAGAAATTTTTAAATTTATTTCTCCTTTAAACTTATATAAATCTGGGGATTTTATTTTAAATTAAGAAATAATATATCCTAAAAATAAATATATTTTATTATGATTATGAATCCACCATTATGATTCATATTCCCCATCAAATGTGAAGAGAATATATATCTTGTTCATACATACATCTTACCATCTCCACAAATTAATAAAATTTTATTTTCATAACCATATTTATTTGATGAGTATTAGTATTGTTTTAATTTTTATACATTATTATTATAAAACTATTATTATAATAGAATTATAATATCGTATCTATCTTATTTTCTTCTAAACCATTAGAAATTGTTAATATCGAGTGGGCGTATATCTGGATGATCAGTTCGAAAAATCTATGTGAGTCTTTTTTTTTGTTTCTTATTAATAGGAATGGTAATACGGATGGATTAAATGAATATATAAGATATATATGAATTAAAAATAATCATGGAAAAGTGAATTATTATATACCTCTCTCACAATCCATTCTTTGAAAAGTGAAAAAAATATTCATGCGTATATATGACCTACCGTCTCCATGAACACCATATTTTATTTTTCTATATCTATATTTTAAAGATGATACTAAATATTTATATAATAAATATATATTATATTTATAAAATTATTTATATTTTATAGACAAGAAATCATCATCAAATTAGAAGTACTAAAACTACCAAGCCAAAAAAACATGAAAAACAAAGTAGTTATCTCCCGGAATAATGATATTAACAACTAATTGATAATAAATAGGTAAAAAAGCGTTATAATTAAATAATATGTGATTACATATATATGGTTATGGTTAAATAATATATTTATAATAATCATATTTTCAATCTACAGGATATTTGAAAACATATATTGGAAGTTGTACATGATGTAAGGGTTTATTTCACAATCTCATCATTGTCTAGGATTTATTATCTTTAAGTCTCTAATGGGGATGTCATATCATAATTATTTATTAAAAAAATTATGTTTTTAAATCCGTTGTTTATTTATTTAAATTAAAATATTTCCATTAATTTTCTTCTCGATATGTACTCTAGAAACATAAATATTTATTTTAATGAAACCCAACTTTGCTTTTCTACTCATTTGGGAATATTTCACCTTCATGCCCATGTTTTCACAAAAATATTACTAAAATAATATTTTAAATATTCCAAAATTATTTATTAAATATATTTTAATTTTTTTTAAATATTGAAAAAAAATTAAATGGAATTATTTTTAATTTTCTGAATGAGGTAATTTTTTACTTTTTTTACAAAAGTGTGGATGAGATGTTTATTTATCTTATACGACATGAATGGAATATCCCACCATCCTGGCCACTAAATTATTTTAAGATTACATAAAAATTTTATATGTTAATTTTCAATGAAAATGACTTCTTAAATATTTGTGAAATTTTATTCTTTAAAATAAGTGATTCCATTGAGAAAATGGTATTTTCATTAAGATGGTTTTCAATTATCTTACAAATGTATTTTCATCTTTTTCATCATCCTGTATTTAATCTTATAATTTAATATAGATAGAATATAATGATAGAACCCACTATATTTCTCTCACTACCACAACACAATCCATTAACAATGCTAAAATTTCCCTTAATTAGTAGTAGAAAAGTTTTGACTATTAGAGCGTGATTAAGAGACATATTCTTTTATATGTGGTAAAAAGGAACTCATAAATGATCCCTTTACCTGTGCTTCTTTTAGAGCTGATAAAGTATCCCATTATTAGTACTTTAAAATAATTTATAATGTACCCCATTAATCAATTATTTTATTTATCAATGATAAAGGGTCCTTTATCAGTTCTTCTAAGAGCACTGATAAAATGGAATATTGACGTGTGTTGTAACAGCACATTGCAGCACCATCAAGCATAAAATTTTTGTAAAAATACAGAATTTAAATTTAATTAAATTTACATCAAAAATAAATGGGAAAAAATACTAGAGGCATTTTAGATATTTTTAATACAGTTTCATGAGTAATTATAAATAATCACATACACTAAAAAACAACAACATTCCTTTATCTTTTCCCCTAACCTAGAATCATGTTATTTTCAACTAACCACCCATACCCAAGAAAATAATTCAACTATATAAGATAAAAATTATTATATTTTTAATTATGTAATTATAGAAATTAAATATTATGTGAATATTAAACGTAAATATTGGAGTAATTTCTGGAACATTGTGCGTTATATTGAGTTGTGGTGGATTATTATGTGTCACGACATTAATTTTTATCCTTAAAGAATTAGCTCTATCAAAATTAAGTAAATATATATAATATGAAAATTATATGGAAATTAATTAATCAATTTTTTATAGAATTATGAAAAAACAATATTGGCGCATTTTCTTGGTTTTGTCAATGTGATGCGTGTTTTAAACCAAAATTACACTTATATATTGAAACCATACACATTGATTCATAATGGTCACACCATGAATATGATTGAAGTTCATATGATTCCTACCAAACGCAAATGGCGTATGCATAATTTTCTAACAATATCAAAATAATCCAAATTCTTTTGACCATATTTGAGTATTTCATTTGAGTTTTTTACTAAAATGAAATTTTAAATTACAAATATTCATGGTGAGTCATATAGGATTCATCATGTTTTAGTTTTATGTGATACATATTCCTATGCACCAAAAACTATTTATGAATCATTTTCTTAATTTATTAGGAATATTTGAGCTTGTTTGATCATTTTTTATTGAGTGACACTTTTTGAACTAAAATGTTAATTTTAAAATGATAATGGACACTTCGAGGCATACCGGGATCTTCATGTATTGTATTGAGGTTTGGATGATTCGTACCCATCCCAAATAACAAATGGATTATTTTCCAAAAGAATAAAATCAATAAAAATGATTTTACTCAGTTATGAGAATTACAGTTTTCCTTTTTTGTAAAATTAATGTCAATTTTAAATAAAAAGTCACACTATAAGTCATACCACTCAAACTGTGGATCACATTGAGTTAAAGCTAATTCCTACATATCCAAAATGTTGTATGAATAATTTTAATATATTATTAAATAAATTTTAATTATTTTATTGCTTTATAGTATTTAACATTTTCATTTACTAAAATATAATTTTAAAATAGAAACACGTACATTGATTCATACCAATAACATCATGTGTCATTTTTATGTGATACCGAAAATAGGATAATTGAGCCATATCGAGAAAATTTTGTATTATATTGATGATTGGCTGATTCAAAACCATCAAAAATGGATTATATATAATTTTCATAAAGTTTCAATACAATCAGAATGTGTTTTCTCCATTTTGAGTATGCTAGATTTCCTTTTTACTAAAATTAAAATCTGTTTTAAATTAAATGATGCAAATGGAGTTATTCACATCACATCGTGTGTTTTATTTACATTAATATGATCTCTACACATCCAAAATTATTCATATATTGTTTTACTAAATTACCAAAATAATATGAATTTATTTTCTTAGTTTGTATACATCAATTCTCATTTTTACTAATGTAACTTTTTAATATGGAAACACATACATTGACATACACTAGTCACATCATGTGTTAAATTGATATGAGAAAGATTTCTGAAAATTAGAAATGGCTTAAAAATAATTATCCTAAATTATCATAAAAATACGGTATTTTTTTCTTGGTTATCAGTGAGTGAATCTTTTTGAACTAAAATATCAATTTTAAACTAATAACATTCACATTGAGTCATATAGGGAACATAATGTGTCTTATTGAGGTGTAAAAATTTTATACACATCCCAAATGAATTATGGATTCTTTTTATAACGTATCAAAAAAATATGAATATTTTTTTTACTTTTAATAGTACATCACTGGTCTTTTAAACCAAAATTAATGTCCATTTTAAATTGAAATATGCACATGGAGTCATACAAGTCACAAATTGCATCATATTGAGGTGAGGCTGATTCATACATGACACCAATAATTTTTAGATCATTTTTCTAATTTATGAAAACAAACCTAATGTGTTTTTCTGATTTCGAGTATATCACCTATATATTTTAATACAATTAAATTTTAACCTAAAAACACACACTCTGAATCATACCGGTCAAAAAATGTGTCATTTTTACATTATATTTATTTCAACACTTCACAAGTTACTTATAAATACCTTTCCTAAATTTTCCATATAGTCCATCATCTTTTTTCAGTTTTCAATGTGTAACACTTTTTGAACATAAATGTGAATTTTAAATTGTTAATGAACACTTTGAGTAATAATACGAAAATTGTGTATCAGATTGAGGTGATGATGATTCCTACACATTTAAAATAACTTATTAATCATTTTTACCATGTGTATAAACAATATGAATGTGTTTTATTAGTTTTGGGGAGGTCTGTTATGTTTTTAACTAAAAATAAGATCAATTTTAAATAAAATATACCATTAGAGTCATATCGGTAACATGTGTATCAGATTGAGGTGAGGCCGATCCATATAAATCCCAAGTGAGTTTTGTATCATTTTCATAATTTTTTAAAACAATACAATTTTTTTCATAGTTTTGAGTAAATCACTTTTAATATTTTTAAAATGTCATCTTAAACTAGAAGAATGTACATGGAGTCATATTTGTCACATTTTGTGTTAGATATATGTGATAATGATTTATACACATAATAAATTAATTCAAAATAATTTTACTAAATTATATATACAATATTATAGTTTGTTCTTTGTTTTTAGTGAGTGAAACTTGTTGAACTAAAATATCAATTTTAAACTGATAATAGACACTCTATGTTTTACCTAGAACATAGTGTATTTGATAGAGGTGAGTCTGAATAATAAACATAAAAAATAACATATAGATCATTTTCTATAAGTATCTAACCAATTGAAATTTTCATTTTAAGTATTGAATATGTATCATATATTTCTTACTAAACATAATTACAATATTATAAAAAGGAAACATGTAGAGTCTTAATGGTCACACCATGATTCAGACTGAGGTGAGGATGATTAATAAAAATACCAAATGACTTATGGATCATTTTACTAAATTATTAAATCAACAAGAAATCATTTTATTTTATTTAAGTATATAACATATGTTTATTACAAAATTCTCATTTTAAACAGGAATGATGTGATGTGAATCATACTGATCACATCATGTGTTGATTTGTTATGATATTGATTACTACATGTGAAAAATGACTTATGAATACTTTTGCATCTTTATCATGACAATCCGATTATGTTTTCTTATCATTCATTGAGTAACATTTTTTGAAATAAATTATCAATTTTAAACTGATAAAAGACACTTTGAGTCATAATAGGAACATCATGTATTATATTGTGATTCAAAAAATTTCTATAGTTCCCAAATGATATATGGATTATTTTATTATGTTATCAAAATAATAGACATTAATTTTCTCACTTTGAGTATGCTACACTCCATTTGTGATAAAATTAATGTAAATTTTAAATAAAAATACACACTTTGAGTCTCACTGGTCACATGGTGTGTGAGATTGACGTGAGGCTGATTCCTAGATGTCACAAATGACATATTAATCATTTTTCTAAAGTACCAATACATTCTTGATGATTTTTATAGGTTTTTATTTTTTCACATGTAATTTTTTTTTAAAACTCCTTTTCAAATGGAAGCAACCACATTGAATCGTACTGTTCACATTGGGAGTTGGTTTGATGTGATACTGATTCATAAACATCAAACATGACTTCAAAATAATTTTCCAAAATTGACAAGAGTATCTGAGTGTGTTTTATTGGTTTTTAATGAGTAACACTTTTTGAACCAAAATGTCAAATATAAACTATTAACGGACACTTTGAGGCACACCAAGAACATTGTGTATTAGATTAAGGAGAGGAAGACTTATGAAAGTCCAAAATTATATATATATTTTTAACATAATGTATAAAAAAATATAAATGTTTTTTCTCAATTTTGAGTTTTTTATTTGACTTTTTACTAAAATTAAAGATAATTTTAAAAAAAAATTCACTTCAAGTCATAATGGTCACACGATGCATCATATTTATATGTGTTTGATTCTTATAGGCCTCAAATAACATATCAATCACATTTATAATTTATCAAAACCATTATAATTTTCTTTATCATTTTTGATTATGTCACTAGTAATTTTAATAAAAATTTAATTATACACCGGAAACACACTCATTGAGTCATAATAGTCACATCGTGTATCAGTTTAATAGGAGAATAATTATTATGCATAGAAATTAACATAAGAATAATTATCTTAAATTATAAAGTAATACATAATTTTTGACATGTTATCAGTATTTCACTTACATTGTTTACTAAAATTAATGTCAATTTTAAATAAAAATTCATTTCATGAGACATACCAGAAGCACCATGTATCATATTGAGGTGTAGCTGATTCCTAAACATCACAAACTATTTATCTTCCAAAGTATCAAATCAATATTAATTATCATCCTTGGTTTTTAGTAAGTGATGTGTGTTTTGAACTGAAATGTAAATTATAATATATAAAAAATACATTCTTGGTCATACCGAGGACACTATGTATTCGATTAAGGTTAATCTAATTGATTATGTGATGTTTTTTTTCATTAAAATATCTCTGGAAAAAAATAAGAAACATTTTAATTTCTTATGGAAGAGAAACTCCATTTTCCATGTACCACTTCATGATTCCATTATTAAGGGGTTTCCCCCACCCTTATAAAGAATCATGTTAACCATTTTTTTGCAGGTAGCAAATATTTGAATGAAAAATATGACTTCCCAAAATATCTATGATAACAACAAAATAATAATTAGATAAATATTATAGAATAAATTAACTTACTAATAATTAACAAAATGATGATAGAATTAATTAAATAAATGTTCTGAATTCACCTTTTCTTGATGTTTGTATACATTCTTAACCCATTTCCAAGTTTTTAATTTTTGAGTTACAACCTCGAAGTCCAACCACTCATGAGAATTAGTAGCATCAAACAAATCACCCAAACTCAAAAAAAATCCCATGTGAAAGAAAATATTTATTATGTTACTTATACTAAAACGAAATAAATTTAACATAAATATACAATTATACATTACTTCTATGGAAAATTATTTTACATTTAAAGTATCAAGATAATATATGCTATACAAGAGAATATGTTTTTAAAATATTAAGAAACAACCAACAAACCATGTTTTATTTGAACTCACTAAATTTTATTGATAAAATATAGAAATATGTGAAATATTTCGATCTCAATAAATGTGTTTCCTTAGTTATGAATATGTGATGTCCGTTTTGAAGTAAATTTAAAATATAAATTAAAAAACTAAATTTCAAACCATACTAAGAAAACCATGCATCATGTGTCCTTTCCTTTCAACTATTTCCTCTAATCTATATAATAATGAAATGTTCTATTTGGGTGGAAGAGGAAACATCAGGATGCCTAGAAAATATCATCCAAAAACAACATTTTGTCTCTTTTCAAGCATTCTTCACACCTACGATAGGGAAATATGACTCCCCAAAATATTCTTTGATATAAATAAATAATTATTAGATAAAAATTATAATGAAATTAACAAAATAATAGTAGATAAAATGATGAAAAAAATTTACTAAAATAAGTATAACAAATTCACCTTTTCAGGGTCATTTAAAAGGAGTGAATCATCCTTATTATGGATGTTATTAATTCATGATCTATAGAAAAATTAAAAAATTAATCTATGGGATAAAAGTGATTATGAAATTTACTAAAAACGGTGATGATGTGATGTGAAAATAAACTAGATGATAGTTTGTTCAAGTTATATTTCATTAAACGAGAATATAATTATCCATAGTTTATAAGACTAAAATATAAGGCAATTAGTTATTCTTACATGGCCCTAAAAGAAAATATATTTGATGCTCAATCCCCAAAACATAATATATTTATATATAACCACTTTCTAATAACATAACATTCAAATATTACACACAAATTCCCCAAAAATCTATTATCCTTTTGGGTTGGTGTAAAAAATGTGTTTAAAAATTTTCCTTCCTTTATGGTATACAAAAATACAATAACACATTATATATTCATGTATTTTAATAAACATTAGTGTTTCTAGTAATTTATTCCTTGAAACATTAACCATTAGAGTAAACCAATTAACATTCAATGATTGAACTAAATTAAATATTTACTTTTTTATGGAACATAATAAATTATATTTTTCCATTCACCATCATAGAGTGTACAACTTCATTATAAAAAATTTACCTGCTTTGATGAAAAAAACATAATTTTGACTCTTTATATATTTTCTGATGACACTAAACTCCTTATAAATGTTTTACCCATTTTTTTACAGTATTAAGCTGCAATATAGCCCTTTATAGCAACCAAATGACCATAAAATATAGTGTATCTAAATTTTTTTTCTTGATTTCACTATATAGTAGTATATCCTTTTCAATACTTTAGGTTATGATAAACTCTAAAATAACATCAAAATTATTTTTCAATCATAATTGAAATATCACTATTATCATGTATTTTTTATTGAGAGTGATGATGGGTTTTTTTATTAATGAGCTTGAGAATATGTATAATATTACATAATGAATGAGCTCAATCATATCATGGATGAAATAGTGGACACATTTTTTTTAGTATATTAAAAAATTTATCACTATGAAATGTAAGGTTGTATAAACATTATTACTCATGTAATGATTATGAGATTTTATGTGGTATAATGGTGAGATGATATAATTTCACATCATGTACATTTAAAAGTATCAGTTTTATTTAATCTATTTCACTAATGTAATCTTTATGTGATACTTCTATGGATTTCACTATCATTTGTGATATTATATCATGCATATAATCCATTTTTTGGTGATTTATTAAAAAAGAGGTACATTTTCATTTTATTTCAGGTTTCTTTTGAAACTATCCCTCCTTGATGAGTTTGATCTCTCTATCCTTGTTGTCTTATAATAGTTCTCTCATACACCTGTGGGCTTCGATCCTTGATTACATATATATTAATAATATCATTTGAGATGTATTACATACCATTTGGTGATTATATTTGTTCTGTATAACTCTCATCTAACTATTGGTTCCAATATTTAAAACATGGTTGGTTTCTATGTGGTAGGTATATGTCAAATTTTTTAATTTATTTTTCTTGTAATGTTTCATTATTGGTTTTCTTTAAATTTTACATCATTAAAGATGGAAAGTGTGAGATATTTAATTCTTGTAATGGACATTTCTCAATAAAATGAAATTATTGTTCCCATGGTGTATATGATTACCCTTCCATTTTGTTTGTATTCCTGAATGACTTCATCCAAATGTTTTTTTACTAATATTCCACAGATATAATTTCAAAAATATGTTTTGAAGTTACCTAAATTAATTGAATTTATAGAATATGAATCCAGTCATTCTATAATGTTTCTAAGACAAAACCTTGGTATGATCACCATTTCATTCCATTTCATAATAATTTTATTATTTGTATGTCAGTGCTCCACTTCCTCCTATGCCTAGGCCTCAACCTATTCCTCCACATCAGCCTCATTCTCCTCCTACACCTCCAACTATACCTATTCATACACATTTTCCTCCACTATTTACCAATAATTTTATTTTTTACGCCATTTCTTTTAAAAAAAACTAATTTGTACCATTATAAATCTCATTCAGAAAGAGATAAAAATAGTATATAACCATTATGATTCAAATTCTTTACATACTGAAGATATTTGTAAGGTCATTACATGTACTAGATCTCAAATATAGTAGGTAATTACGTAAATTTATTATCATTAAAAAATATGATACTATATTTTCTACCCACGCACCTCTTAAAAATTTTACTTCTTCTTTTGAGTATAATGACCTTCAGAAATCATGGAAGTAAATTGAAAATATTGAAAAACAAAAATTTATAAAAAAATTAATGAAATTGATATTGCCATTGAAAATTATCTCCTCGGGGTTACTGGTCTTCATATGGTTTATCATAAGTTCAATAAATTTAAATAATAATATCCCAAAGATTTATCATTATCTTGCTTCATAAACTATAGATATGTTGACAAAAATAGGTAAATTGTATTTAATTTTTTGTCGATAGTTAAATATTTTTATATATACCCTATTCTATTTGAATTCAATGTAATCTAATGAAATTTTCTGTTCAATAAATATATACTGTCCATGATTTCACGAATATTTATTGAACTCTCCACCAAATTTTTTTTTATTAAAACATATACAGAAAATTATTATTCAATATTTATCTATAAAAAGTTGATTTTTGTGTATTACAAATTCACAAAACAAATCATGTGTGGTCAACATGTTGGATATCCATTATTTGGATCCAAAAATAAATATTTGGGGTACCTAGATTGACTCCGATCAGAATCCCTTACTTCCTAAAAAACAAAATAATATAAAATATGAAAGAAAAACAAATTTATCGAATTATATTGTAGAAATTCACCCATATATTTTATCCATAAAATTGCTTTTTGTCTATTATTTCATTATCAGATGAAACATATAGATCATTTTTTTCTTCTCAATTGCTTCCTTCTCAAAAAAAATTCTATAAAAGAAATCATATAGGGGTTAATGAATCAAAATAAGGAATTGCATTTTTATCCCTATATAAATTATTAATATGAAAACATATAGAAAAAGTGAATATTTATTAACATTAATGAACAAATTATATAATTTTTATAGATGTATAATGAAAATTGAACTTATGTATGTATTCACAAATGATACTCACGATGATTCAAATAGGAGAGTATCATTTATTATCTTAATAAGAATGATGTATGTAATTAATCTTCCATATATATAATATTAATATATAATATATTAAGTACTTTAATATATAATTGTGGTCCCTTCCTAAAAATTTAATGATAATAAATGTTTCTCTAGAACTATTGGGGAGAAGGTAATCTGTTAAGGTCCTATTGATTTCATAGTCGATTCACTTGATTTTTTTTCATTTGGCATTCCATCTCCCCATTACATTATCCACCAATAATATCATACATCACTTTAGACATTTTTTCATAAACGTTTATTAGTTTTTTGAATGAAAAAATTTATTAAAGAGACACCTCATGTATTTTTATAAGATTAGATGGATAATCTATGAAATTTATAATAGAATAATCAACCATTGTAATATTATTATCATCTTGTCGAATAAGAAATATAGTGGTCGGCTTCTAATTACCTAAATACCCACTCTCATGTGATTTTTTGGGAGTAATTTATTTTTTATCTTTTATCTAATGATATTATATGTAGTTCCTCTTACAACAAGGTGGTGTGTGGGTGTTGATATATAGTCATGACATAAAACATTTCCCTATACAATCTTAGTGTTATAGAATTATGAGATGTTGTTTGATTAAAATTTAGTAGAATGAGTAATGAATAAATTTTTTACAGTGAGAATGGTATGCAGTTAAGGGGAGTGATTTTCCTCAAATCCATTTGGGTCATTTTGTTCTTCATGTGTAGATCATTTTTCTACCACTGGTTCTCTTAAATAGTTTCTCATATTTTTATGTTATAAACTAGAACAGATAATAATATATTTCAATAAATCTATTTTTTCATGAAATAAATTCGTCATATTTAATATATACCTTATTTTGGTTTTTTCTTCTTGAAATATGATTGAGGAGACACTCCAAAACCAAATCCTTCAACAAAAACATATTGTTTTTTCTTCTTCAAAACTACTAAAAGTGGGTTTTCTAATAGTATGATCACTTCTGATTCTTTTTTCTATTCCAAATAAAAAAACAAATTAATATAAATAGATTTTTTATTCAATAATATAATAAATAATAACACATTACTATTACGTCAGACATACTAATGGATTCTATATTGCTTTTTTCTTTTCATCAACTAGTTCACCCTCCTTATTTTCACAAGGCTCCTTCCCTAGAACATGGAGAATGATGGAAGTCGCTTCATATTCTAATTCTTCAATCTTCATATAATTAAAGGATCATATTTCTTTCATATCATAATACATTTATTTTTTATTTTAATTACATTCCAATATATTCTATGGGGAAGCGTACCCCATCAATTCTTTTTAGTAGGGTGCATTTTTTTATGCATGTTCGTTATTTTCTGAAATCTTTTATTATTTATTGATATAACAATTTCAAATGAAATTGGATAAAATAAATATTTTCAAATATGATTCTATTTAATATATCACACCTAAAATGATTTCATTACATGAGGATGAATGAAATAATTCTATGTTTTCTTCATTGTAATGTGTTAATAACTGAATGGTGGATGGGGCTTTACATTCCCCTCAGGATCCCTAATATGAATCTTTATAAAAAGTGATGGGAATCCTATATGAGAACATCCAATGGCTATTATGAAAAATATATTTCTGAATATACTAAAATAAATGAACTCTATATGGAATAATTAAAAGTAAATCTATGTTCCATTATATAGTATTTTTTGAAAAAATAGATGAAGCATGTCATAACATTACTTTTATATCATTCCAAAGGGTTTCCTTCATGAAATGTTGGATGGGGCGCCATGAATCAATATCAATCAGCCTATTCATAATAATTGTGACTCTAGCATAACTATTTTACATTAATTTATTAGGGTCAATAGATTGGCTATGTTGATTCAAACTTACCAAAAAATTTATACCCTTACTTCCTACCTTGATATTTTTATTCAACACTGTGATACTACATCATTCTTGTTTCATTCATCAACATGTTGTTGATCTCCTAATTATTCTGTAGTTTCTGCATCAATAAGATATTAATCACCAGGATAGGTGACATAATCATTTTTAGAATACATTATTTCATCATGAGTAGTCAAAAATTTATTTTTTATTAGGTTAATGTAGTGCAGAATAGAAAATGTTATGAGGAAAAGAATAATATATTACAAACATTATCCTTCTCATTGAACTCTCTTTATTTTTTTAAATGTTCAAGATTATTTGGAAACTCCCTCAAGATTCGAAATCCCAAATTTTTTTTACCCTTTTACTTACAATATATTATCTATATTGGGACTTCCATGAACTAACTTTTATCTACCAATGAAATGGTCATCGTTGATTTCATTTTCATTTGACCCGACTGTTATTTTGTTCGCTAGTAAGATAATAGACCAATTCTAGGTTTTTTGATCTCAGGCAAAAAATACATGTACTTCTTGTGATTCATTTCTTAGTGGCTCATCCTTTACCCCTTCCTCACTAAAATTCACCTTCACGAAGCCCAATTCATCAAAATTCCCTAAAATCCTATTGTCAAACCATTTTTAATGGAAAATAAGAACACAAAATGTTTGACAATATAACTCTAGTATATGTTCAATAATGATGTAATATAACCTATTCGCATAAATTGTATTTCGATAAATGGAACTTGATGTATGAATTTCATTATCCACAAGCCTAACATCATTATTTTTCATTGTAGTTCACTCATAATGTTGATTTTTATATATCAGATTACTACTTATTTATTTACTAATTTATGATATAACAGTTGATTTTAGTCCCCTACCAATCCATTAAATTAATTAGGCTACTAAATTCTGATTTGTAGATAATTCCATATAAATATGATCTTGAAACCATCCAACAAATTGTTTTAATTTTGTCTTGTATATCCTTCCTCCATCCCTTGATGGATTAAAATCACTTGGAATTTTATTATGTGAATCAATGTATAGATAAATATATTTACTATTATATAATATATAATGGTGTTCTTGGTCCCACTCTATGATGGTAATTGTAAAAACATATCTACTAGAAATACATTCACCCATAATGCATATGATGTTAGGATACTTTAGGAGACCGACGTTTTCAGCATCTGATAAGAAATTTGTATACAATTAAACAGTTTATTAAAAAATATATCATTCTCCAATACAACCTTCTATCTGACTTTGATTCATGACATACCCTTTAAAAATCATCATATACCATTCAATGGGGTACATCCATCAATAATGTATTGGTCCACATAGTTCTATCTTAGAAACCCATTAGATGGACCATTATATGATAGAATTATGGTCTCAATAACATATATAATTAACCTAACATGACTGCAACATTGTTATTCATGATTGTAAATTTATACATGTCTACGAATTTTAAAACGAAGTGGAGTCAGGATATTGTATTTGTTTCAATTTTAGATTGATTGTAATGGAAGTAAACATGCATAAAAAATTGCCTGAAAAATAATTAATTACTGTTATTTTAGTCCATGAAAGATCAAATTGGTAATTAATATAAAATTCTATATATTTGATAAATACCACTATAAAACTTGTATGCAATTAAATAAAAATAAAAAATTGAAATTTTCCCTGTATGGAGAGTGTGCATGGTATTAGAGGAACAATAGTCGACCCGTTACCATTCATTGGTTCCAAATCTTCCTTTATCTCCATATAAATCATGTCCAACCAAGCATTGATTCCATCTTTTTCAGGAAAATTTAGTAATGTTCCAATATCACTATAAAATACATTTTTCACATCATGGATTACTTCATGAAAATATCTAACTTAAAAAAATCAAATATGGTAATTCAACAAAAAAATTTCCCCTCTTCCAACCAGAATTATTAATGTTTTGAAAAATTGGTTTATTACAAATATTGTTAATGCCTTTTACATTATCGAATAGTTCATCACCCATTAGTAAAGACATTTTTGTACCTGTTCTGTATTCCCATCAAATATTTTGGTCAAGGATCGGAAATATAGTCATCATGCAAAAAAAATTCTGACTTCCAAAAAACTCATTCACGAGGAAGGCTTCAACCAAACGGAGTGTATGCATTCTTCATAGATGGACCACCCCAGCATTCCTTTAATTTAATAGCCTAAAAACATCCAAATGAATAAGATTAATTTATTTTCCCATATAATAATGACATCAATGTGAATTCAAAACATTAATGAGAATCATAAATTGTAACACTTACAACCCCTATCAATTTCAAATATTCAATAAATAGATCCAAATATAAATCAATATCATTATCGGGATGCTTTGATCTAGATATAGGTAGAGACAATATAATATATAAGTTCTTCATTCATAACCATGGATGCATGTTATAATTTACTGACATGATGATCTATGTACTGTGAGTACTTCTCTCTACACTAAAAAGATTTATTCCAAAATTAGATAACACAAAACATAATATTATATTCTCATTTTCAAATTCTTGACACACGTAATAAATTTTCTTCCACTGAGAAGAATATGATGGATAAAATAGTTTCACATATCTATTATTATATCTTCATTTCATATAAATCGTCTCATGGTTTACTAACATCTATATTATCTTCTAAACCATATAATGACATGAAAGTACCATACATCATTTAAAAGATTCTATTAACTTTTCTTGAATAAATTCATGTCGCACTAAGGGTATTTTTTATGTGAATAGGGGTCCTCACGAGACAATATGAAATAATTTGAACTAGTTTGTATTTTTTATATAATTACAACTAAATTTATCATTCATTTATAGTTATATATTTGAAATGAAATTTCATTTACCTCCCATATCAAATCATTTAAGAGAACATGTATTTCTATAAAGTTGGTGTTTCTCCAACTATTTCAATATTTCAAAACATATAACTACAATACATGTATTTATACAGTGTTGTCTATTTAGTACAGCCTGTAAACATTTTACTCTTAGAACAACTATTTATCTTCTTAAACAACTTTGGAAAATCAGGAACATTATCTTCCACTTCAATTTTCATTTCTTCCATTTTATTAGCATTACCATTTACATCGGTATTCATATCAAATGATCCATATACTGTAGTATCTTCCCAATCAGTTTGAAAATCAAGTTTTTCCATTATTTAGACAACCATTTATAGCTCTGATCTATAATATGAAAAATTAATTGTTCTACCAAATCTTATGAACTAATTATTTTTGAATGAATAAAATGTAAACATGAAAAAATTATTTTAAATGCATCGTATACATGATTTTTTTCAAACATTAATAATTTTTAACACCATATTCATACACTTTTGTTAAATTATTATTGAACACATACTTTTGATTCATATCCATCCTAATAGGTTCATAAAATATTTATTTTGTAAAACAATTAAATAAATATGCATAAAACTTTAATTATAAAATGTGATATTTATCAAAAAATATAATAATTGGAACCAGACACTTGATTATTTCAAATAATATAAATATTCATTGAAGCAATTGGATAATTTAATATATGAATGAAATACACCACTATGGTAGGTGTTATCCCAAGATTTCATAAAAATGATCATTGATACATGGTATGGTGTGACGACTACGAATAGAATTTTTAGAAAAATGGTTTCATGTCCATAAACGATAGGGGTGATTCTAATGAAACAAAATTAATATTAACTATTTTGGAGATGAAGAAAATAAAGAAGAATGTTTTCTTATTAAAAAATTTAAAATCGCCACATGTTAATTTAAAATTTCAAATATCATCTCAAACCCACTTTCAAAATTGAGAAGTCTTCTTTTTGAATCATTAATATTCCTCTGGAAATATGTTTTTTTAATTCCATAAAAAATAATCATGTTTTTTCAAAAAATACACAATGGGATACAAACCCCATATTCTATAAAAATTGTTCAAGTCATGTGAATTTTTCTTAATTCATATTCAGAAACCATTAACAATAAATTACATGTTTCAAACTATTTCTGTGGAAATATGTACACTTTGAAATGTTTAATACATTATATGTTAAATTTGATATGACATCATCAATTTTAAATCACCAAACCTGTTTTATTCCATTTTAAAAGACAACCTCATTTTTTAATTTCAAAACCCATATAAAAATATATAAAAAATTTCAATTTTTTAAAACTAAAATTTAAAATATTGATACCCATAAAGATACATTTGAAGCCACCCTCTAGTCTAAATAAAATCATGGTTATTAAATATTTCATAAATATTTTGAAAATATGACATGAATAAAACATTTTTAGAAGAAAGATGAAAAAAAAATTTAAATACTAACATTATTTCCCATGATTACCCATCTAAATACATAGGATCCCACGGGATTATTTCAAAATAAAATCAAGGTAATATTAATTTATCAAATACTAGTTTCCTTAAATTTCACAAAAGAATCCAAAAATACAATCACTCAAATTTGAACAATTTAATTAAGAATCAATGTCAAAAAGGTTTTAATAATATTCATGACATTGAAAACGATTAAAAAATTTCATGAGTTGTTAGATTTATTTTGTGTATGATGTAGAGAATAGGTTTGATTTTAATTTATCTGAGTGTGTGTTGAATTGGTGGTGCTCTAATAATAGTTGATTGGTTTTTTAAGGAAAAAATCATGTTAAACCATTTTTTGTGACTTTAAATTATGGTAGGTGTTTAAAATTTCATGGGATGGATTTTTTTATTTAGGAAATCTGATAGAGTGAGGATATAATGTGTCTATGGGTGAAACTGAGAATATTCATTGAAAATTTATCCAGAGGAGGATCGAATAACGTTTTTATTCATGATATTTGATGGGGTGAGATGTAATCCACATCATTCATTTTGTTCACATTATATTTTTATTCTTCATATATTATGTAATGACTCTTAATAATGTTTAATTTTATTATAATTATTTATTCAATAAAATTAATGGTTGAAATTTCTATTCATTAATTATTTAAATTATTTAATTTATATTAGATCATGGTTAGAAATTATTTAAGCCCCAAACCAACTTAACATCCATAAAGAATGAACCTATAATGTGCTTGGGTTAATTGACCTCACATTATTTTGATAATGAGACATTAATATATACATATCTTAGACCTTTCATCAAGAATCAATAATACTATTTAGTACATATATTTATTTTTTATATCTTGAGAGATTTTAGTAAAACATAATATGATTTTAAATAATGAGTTTAAGTGGTATAAAAATACTTAGTTATGTATTACTATTTACACATACAGCTCGTAACCTAAGATGGTTAAAAATATTGTTACAAAATATTATTTGTTACAAACTAAGGATATCATTTATTAATTACAAAGAATTATAGTTTTAAATAAATATGGACAATATGGTTTTATTCTTTTAAGAAAATAAAATTATGATATTTTTGTTACACCAATTATTAAATATTATTAATATTTTAAAAATGCATTTATAATCATTTATTAGACTATTTATATTTTTCCTTTTAAATGAAAATAGTCACATGAAAATAATTTCCCAATAGACAATACTTATTTATTAAAAATAATCATTTTTAAATACAGTTTCAAATTGTTTTTACATAAATAGAAATAAGACGAAAATCCTTGTATGATAAAATGTAATAAAAATTTAATAAATAAATAAAATTAATGGTGATAAAAAATTAAAGTGTAAAAGATATACGAAATAAAATTAAAAATGGGTGGTGATGATAACCATCTATAAAACTGAAACATGGTTCTAAATAATATATATATTACCATTAGTATTAGCCACGACACATGGGGAGAATCCATGACCAATATATTCTAAAAGGTAATTGACTAACTCATATAATACTATTTGTCTATGTAACCCAAAAAAGTATTACATCACAGACATCTTGAGGAAACCAAAAATGTCCCCATGTTAATATATTAATTAAGCTAAAGAAGAACCAATATTTTTGAAATCATATCTATCAGATCACATGGGAAAATCACAATACATTTCAAATAGATATTTTTAATTCTATTAGCAATAACAACCCACAAAAAATGCATTTGAAAAAATGCCACATTTCGAAAAATCTTTTGAAAAATTACTAAATAAGAAATAACGTTTCTTCAGGCCATTTAAAAAAATTATGATAAATATTTTTAATAAATGAAAAAATTTAAAAAAACTATATTAACCCAATAAAAGGAATTAAGAATAAGGGAGAAAAACATCACCAAAATCCAATATATGGAATTAAGAATAAGGGAGAATAATGATAGAAAATATATAGTCCAAAAACCCATAAACGGATCCCAAACAAGAAATCAATTATTTCGGGAAGGAGAAAACAACATAACATGGATTGAAGCTTTTATTCAACTAAGAGAAAGTATATATACCACACATGAATTATTGTATTCCTTGGAGCCTTGGAATCATTCGAGACTTGATTCGTTGAAGCCTTGGATTTGATCCTTAGATTCATTTGAGTCTTGATTTCATCCTTGATTCGAGAATGGAATTAAGGATTAGTAGCACCGGTAGTAGGTGGATTTCATAGAAATATTGAGATATACTTACTATTTAAATTAATGTTAGGGTTATTTAAATATATTTGTGAAATATTTAATAGTGATTACAAAAAATCTGTCATAAAAATGCCTTTTATTAGTGATTAATTAACAAGCCCTAATAAAATGTATGTTTTTCATCACAAAAACATTATCACCGATAAAGAATTTATAATTATATTTATAAATAAATAATTTTAAATATATTAATATGATTATATACTTATTTATTCAAATTTTATAATTATATGAATATATAATTATTTATTAATAAGTATATGAATATTTTTTTATGAAATAAGAATTGGTTATTCATAATTATATGTTTACAATATTATAAATATATTAAAAATAAATTTATTAATATATTTGTAAATATATTTATAATTAATTAATTATAATTATAAATATATTTATGTAATTATATATTTAGGTGCTTGGGGTACAATTACATTAAACACACACCCAACACACACAACTAAGAAAGGAAGAGCATATATAAGGACATAACCTTATTCAATACATAACATAGTAAAGTAAATTTAGAATTCACATTCATACATTAAACAAATATGCGGTTTATAATTTTAGAGAATTAGTGTATAATTTTTAGATAACTATAGATATATTTCACAGTTGATAATTATACTCATTATCCATTTTTTTCACAAAACAAAAACTATTAAAAAGAAACATGGTTTCTTTTCATGTTTAATCATAAAAACATTTCTCTTGAACCCATAATGGTAACTGTTCTCCCTTATATCCTATGAATAACATTTTAAAACAATATATGAGCAAAAAAATCTCATTAAGGTTTTCAAAAAGTCAAGAAACTATTATTATTGCGCAAACATATACATAATGAATACTTTATCAAAAAGAAATACTTTTTACATTTAAGTAGAAGTAAATAATTTTCATGGAATACAATATCATTGGATATATTTTCTATAATCAATATACTTCCATAAAACACATAGAAGTCACATATAACATATGAAGATAACTTGGGCTATAATCATACATAAATGGAATAAACATACAGTCGACTTCTATATTCATCACTATTACGAAATCAATAGTGATATGACTAAATTCCACACCCATTGAATTGGATGATATAATATAAACACCTATCAATGGTTTATCATGGATCCAACCATCTTAGGTTTATCAAGAAACCACCCATCAAATTTCCATGTACCATGATGTCATCATAACACATAAATGATATCAATTATCATCATTTAACTCATAAAATATCATTTGAAATTAGAAAAAATCATTGAAAGATATTGAAAAAATCTGTCAAATTTCAATACTATTTTCAGAACCCAAATAAACATAAAATGATTTATTTATAAGCCCCATAAAATAATGTGTTTTATATCATCATAATAAGCCTCAATGAATGCAAATTGACAAGAAGTTCCTAAAAAAGATCATTTTGTTAATAAAATAGTTCAATTGTGGTTTTTCAATATAAATATACTTAAAAAATTGAAATAAATTATAAGATATAAAAAAATTATTTCACACAGAATTGTTTAATGAAATAATCACAAAGAATATTTTTAAACTAAATAATAGATATTGCATTAAGAAATTCCCTTACCTTCAGTCGGAATCTTTACGTACAATTATTAAATTCATGAATAATAGAAAAAGGTTAATATCTATATGATTTAGAATATTTTTCAAGTTTTTTATTACTTTAATATAACTAATTACCATTTTATAAAAAGTATATAATTACATATATTCTTCTCGGTCGCTTTTTCGATATTCGGTACTTGAGTTGAAAATGAATTTGATAAGATATCAATAGTCAATGGTGTCATAAGTCAATAATCTCAAGAATATAAAACATGATATAAATATTGTATATATTCATTCTATGATTATTTATAATAATTTTAAATGAAACTAAAAAACAACATTCTAGAAGACAATAGCTTGTATTTACACATGAACGCTATTTTCATTTTTCCTGTCGTATTAAAACAAAAAAATAAAATAAAATGTATGTAAATATGTGTATATATATAATATCATATAGTATAATTAATATTTATATTATATAATATTTATTTTCTAAAAAATACATAATACATTCAATGTGATGTGTGAATGAGTCACATCTTTTCGAGAAGGTGGTAGTCCACACGTCCCAAAATGAAGTTATCGTATAACCACAATATGGAAAGTAAAGAGGTATGTTTAATATAAAATCAACATATTATTTAATAGGTTATAATATAAAAGTTAATATTTTATTTTACCATAAAAAATACTTTTTAGACAACCCAAGATGTCAGTAATGGAAAAAGATCAAAAGCATTATTCAAGGAGGTGACTAACCATCATAACATTGACAACAATTTTTGTTCTTTTAATAAGAGGAGTTGAGAAATGAAATGGGTATGAGATATTACATTAGAAAAAAAATATAGTATATTAATAATTATCTATTTACCAAAAAAATTTGGTTGATGTAGGAGAGTATAATCTAGAAAAAGAAATGAAATTAAGATATGTACATTTAGAAAATTACCTCTGGAATATCCCCTCCATAAAAGACCATTAAAACCTTGGAATAAGTCTTTTAGTGAGACCAGAAGCACTTGATAGTGGGGAGGTTGAGGAAGAGATATTTTTTTAGATATTTGGAGAGATAAATGTTTTTTTGGTCGAAATATTGAGGTGAGGTTGGTATTTATACTAGAGGAGGGGTGAGTTCAAGGGATTGATTATTGATTATTTTTTATATAAAGCATACCACATTGTGGTGCCATTAATTTAAAAGAATTAAACATTAAATTAAATTATTGGAGGATATTTAGGGTTTATCCATACCACATCCACCCATTATATGTTTTTTATGTATTTTAGGCGTTTACCCTTTTAACTTTAACATGTTTCATTTTTTACCTATATCGTGGTAAATATTTTTTTACCATCCTAAATTTTTTATACCAAAAAAAGTAAATTTACTCGACCACCTATTTTGGGCCTTATTATTCCAAATATTTAATCTAATTTACTTAATTAAATTGAAATAAGTTTAATAATTATATTTAATATTAATTCCATATAGAAAATGAAAAATGAGGTTTTTAAATTTAAATGTTCAAAAGTTTGAAGTGTTTTTATATCAAATTATAAACTAAAATATACTATTTTAAAAATTATTATATTAAATGATAAAAATATAATATAAATATAAATTAAAACTTATTAAATAGATATTCTAACAATATAATTAAATTATATGAAAAATAGTTCAAAAATAAAATGCATTATTTTTCACTATCCCATAAAATATGAAAGTTATTAGAAAATTATCCAAACAATTTCCAAAATAAATTTATCTATAAATATTAAATATAGAAATAAATTTTTTTCAAGTATAACTTATAAAAATGTGAAAAACATTAATTAAAATGGGTTCTCAATCAAAAGGTGGAAAAACTATATTTTATTTAAAATACTTATTTTATCTGAAAATTTAAATATCTTCTTGTGTCATGTATTTAAAACAATAAATTGAATATATTACTTATATATATATATACGAAAAAAATAAAATTTAATATATTAAATTTATATTTCATTAGGAAAAACTAAAATTGATTTTGTTACTTTATAAACACACATATTTGTATTTAAATAGTCTGTCAGAAGAATATTTCCTTTTATTTAAAAATGTTTTTACACAAATTTATAATTAGTTGTGAAAAAAATAATTATTTATAAACTTTTTTAGACCATATTTTCATAATTCAATTAATACATTTCATTCCCACCATTTTAATATAAGGGTTATTAAATAATAATATTTTGTTTTCTTAAGTTCAATGTGGTATATCATGTACACTATTGACCATAATTCCTTTTCATTAAAACTCAGGATGTTACATCACCACCCTTTAATAAATTTAATTACTAAAATTTTAATTTTGGGTTTATTGCTAAGGTATTACAGTAAAAATACCTTTATTGCATTCGGACATCAAAAAAAGGACTAATAAAACTACCACATTAAAAGAAAGGAAGATACGTAAAAAAAATAACCTAAGATAACATATAATAGGGTTCCATGATGGCAAAAATGGATATGGAAGAGAAAACTAACCATTATGTTCTTATGGAGAGTGATAGAATAATTTTCGTGATAATGCTAAAAATCACAAAAACCATAATCCATTATTGGATAGAAGGTCCATGATTTCCCATTTTTTGATGAAATTGGATAACATTTTGGATTTAGTATCCTTTTCATGGAATTAGGGAATTGTATTAATATCTAGACTATGATAATAAGGAATTATACTTATTGGGACTATTTAGTTTCATAATTTAATAAATTTCCACCATAAACTCATCTTTGTTTCCATATGATCAGTATTAATGATGAATTTTACATGACTGAATCACCAGAATCAACATCTATAGAATCAAATAATACAAATAATACAAAAAATATATTTATCCAATCATTAGAAATAATCGATAATTTTTTTATCACAATATAAGATAGTTACTATAAATAATAAACCATTTTATGAATAAAAACTACTTTTAATGTCCAATATTCAACATTAATACCCTTGTTCAACAAAAACCATTCAATGAACAATTTTTCATTAAATTATTCAAAATAATCTAATCTAATATCTAAAAACTAAATAAAATGTATTTTATAAATATAATTCTATGATATCTTTTAACATTTATCTCTAGATATCAATTACACTTTATGTCTCTCACAAAAAAGTTATTGTCCTAATAATCATGTTGATATGTTAATTGTTTCCACAAATAACTCAAATCACCTTAATTACATCATAGGTTCTTCCAAATTATAATGTAATTTTGTATTATTTTATTTACCTTGATCATATAGTGTCCCAAAATAGTGAATTTCTTTCGAAGAAACAATATTCAATTAATCACTAAGTCATTTTCCAAAAACAAGGATATCCCTTTGATAAAACCTATGTTCCCAAAATCAACTTATTTTTATTCCATTAAATCATTTAACTAGAATTTTTTAAGTCATAATGAATAGGGTCATCAAATAGGAAATCTGTGGGTCATGAACTCATATCTCCCTTCGATCGTGGGATCGATTCTCATGGAATTAGAGGACAGGATGGGTTGTCACCCATCCTGTGGGTTTTCCATTTTATAATGTTATATACTTCATATAACCATATTGAAATATGGTAAAGTCCTCAAAAACCGTTAAATGATTTATCCTAAATGATAATCTCATACATTCCATTTTTAAACCAAAATATAATAACCCATAATTTCCTCAAAATCATATGGACCCTAATTTTTTTCCATATCATTGAAATTTTTTCCACAAAAGTGAATTCTTCCTCAAATAGAATATTTTTTAAAAAACATAAGGACAACTCAAAATCAATTATATTATCCAAAAATTTCTCACACAACCAAAATAGACTAGTAAATTTAAACATTTTATCATCCTTAGGTATATCATAACTCTTGAATCCTTTATAAGTAGACATCTTAACAATTCAATTTTCTTCACAATCCATCAACCATGTGTTTCCTATTTATTTCCTAAAAATCATTCATGAAAATCCAATATCCTCATAATTTATAAATATATGTCTAATGTTTCATGTTTTATGGATAGGAAAATAAATCATAACTTGAATCCAGGTTTTACGATATTCTTGATGTTTCCTTTCTCTTTCCCCATGATGTACTACATTATAAAAGTAAATTCTAATTTTAATTTTTCAATTTCAATTTTCAGTATAGTGTGACAATTCAAGATCATGAAAACATATGAAAAAGATACCACAACCCGTAAAATTATTTCAAAAATGAATAGGTGTTGGATAACTCAAAAAAAGTACTGGTGATTTAATAACTCTAAAATGATTCAAAATAATTTAAATAAGATTTTTTGATAACAGAAATGAAAAAATCATTGGAGAGGGATAAGAAGGTTGTGAATGAGATCTTTCCTTCCTTCGTGACATATGATCCCTAATACACTAAAAGGAAACTCATATAGACATGGATAGAATTACTGAAATAATAATAATCTATATGTTAAATACAGTTACATGAATTTTTTTATGATACTCTAATCCATCAAATTCATAATATCACATTTGATTTAGGTTTTTATCTATTAAATATTAATTACCATAATAATTAAAAAATTTAATAAATCTATTTGTTATAAAGGATCATTAACCAATACCCACATAACATTATAACATATAATGTTATCTAAATAGTTCTCTGATACCAGCTATAAGGACCTGAACTAATTCATTACATAACATAGTAAAATCAATATTAAATTCACTTTCATATATTCCTAAAATATTTTCGATATAGATTTTTATAGAATTATACTATAATTTTTACATAAAATAGAAATATTACATTGTTCACACTTCTACTTATTATCGATTTTTTTCACAAAACAAAAACTATTTAAATGAAACATGGTTTCTTTTCATGTTTAATCAGAAAAACATTAACATTTAACCCATTCTTGCCTATTTTGTCCCATATATTCTCTAAAAACCATTTTAAAACATGGTATGGGAATTAAAATCTTATTAAAGTATACAAAAAAATGGAAAATTGGTAGTCTTGTTAAAACATTTAAACAATGAATACATTATCATAATGTATTAATTTTCACCTTCAAAAATATGTAAATAAATTCCACTAAATATAATCTCATTTAGTGTCTTTTTTTAATAAAAATATTACCATAAATCACATAGAAAGAACATATAACATCAAAAGTTATCTTTGGACATTATCATACATAAATGGAATAACCATGCGGTCGACTTCCATATTTGTCACTCTTTAAAATGGAAGAACTGTACCACTACAATCCAAACTAATCAATTTGAGGTTATATCATAACCACATATTCTTGGTTTATAAAAAACCTCCTTTATTTGGTATATTGTGTAACCACCCTTGAAATTTCCATGTTCATTAATAATATCATAACCCAAAAAGATTGAAATTTTCCCCATTTCACTCATAAAATCTCATTTTCAATCACAGGAATTTATTTCATCATAATGATAAAATTAATCTATTATAAAAACCATTTTCAATACCAAAGTACACATAAATGTATTTACGTATGCACCTCAAGAATGAAGTTGGTTTATAAAAGAAAAACATGCCTTAATGGTCGTAGATTGAGACAAAGACCCTTTTAAATATCAATTTGTTAATAAAATAGTTCATTTATGTGTTTTCACTATAATTCTACATAAAATAATTAGAAATAAAAACAAGTTATTCAAATTTCATTCCACGCATATGAGTTGAAAGACATAATCATAAAGAAAAAGTTTAACCAAAACAACGGAAAATGGGTTAAGAAGTTCCCTTACCTTGAGATTGACTATTCATGTACCATCTTTATATTCATGAATAATAAACATTGGTTAATTTGTACTTGATTGAGAACATTTTTCATTTTTATTATTCATTTTATAACACTTATTTACATGTTACAAAAATTAAATAATTATTTATGTTCTTGAAGGCACTTTTTCAATATTCATTACTTTAGTAGAAAATGAACTTGATCCCTTTTAAAATAAAAAACAATTTATTTTCAAGAAATATCATAAATACGTTAATCATGTCATATTTTTTTCCTTTAACAGTCTTAAGATATTAGAAAAACATTTTAAAACTTGTGATGAGAATAAAAAGCCTTATAAGAGATGCATTTAAAAGGAAAAATGTTAGACATGCGAAAATATATAAATAATGAATACTTTATCATAATTTAATATATTCCACCTTTAAGAAGAATTAAACACATTATTTGGTATATTATATCATTTATTATATATTATTAATCAAAAAATCACCATAAACCCATAGAAATCACATATAACATATAAAGGAAACGTGAGACATAATCATATATAAATGGAATTACTATATAGTCAAATTACATATTTTTCACTCTATCAAATGGAATAGAAATACGTATCCATTCCATACCCAATGCATTGTAGGATATAACATAAACAACCATCCTTGTATTATCATGTATCCACCCATCTTTGGTTTATCACCTAACCACACATCAAATGTCCAAATACAAGTATATAATCATAATAGATAAAATATTTCAATTGTTATAATTTAACTCATAAATATCTGTTGCAATAAAAAGAAATAATTTCATTATATTTAAATAAAAAATCCATATTCAATACGAAAATAGATATAAATGATTTACTTTTACTCCTTATCAAATAAGGTGGTGTAGGACGTCCAAATATTCCTCAATGAAAGGAGATTGAGACGAAGTCCCTTACAAAGATATTATTTTTTAAAAAATAATTCTATTATGTGTTTTCACTATAAATAAACATAAAAAATTAGAAAAAAATATATTAAAAATATTCTTTTATGTACAAAATTTTAATGAAGTTATTAATAAGTAGATATTTATCCCAATGAATGGAAATTGGGGTAAGATATTCCCTTACCAGAAGTTTGACGTTTCACATACAATCTTTATATTTAGGAATAATAAACATAGGTAATTTTATATTTTCTTGAGAAAAAATTACGATTTTTTATGCCTTTTATATCACTTATTACCATGTTATTGAAATTAAGAAATTATTTAGGTTCATGTCGGTCACCTTGTGAATATTGCTACATGAGTAGAATGCAAATTTTATAAGATATCAACAGTCTATGGGGTCATAAGTTCATTATATATTGAATAAAAAACATTTTATAAATAACTTATCTATTAATTATATATGTATTTATAATAACCATTAATTAAAAACTAAAAATCATCATTCATAGAGATCAAAGGGCATACGTATGCATGAACATTATTTTCGTTTTTCCTGTCGCATTGAAAAAACAAAATTAAATAAAATGTTTTTAAATATATATATATATATATATACAATAAATAAAGTGTAATTAATAGTTAATTTATGTAATATATTTTTACTATAAAATTCTTAATATATTCCATGTGATGTGTGAATGAATAACATCATTTTGAGGACACGGCAGCCCATAAGCCCTCAAATAAGGTTTTGACATAACCACAATATAGAAAGAATGAAGGAATTTTTAATATTGCATTTACATAATATTAAATAAGTTTTAATATAAATATTAAAATATTATTTGATATGATATAATGTTTTGGGAGCAGCCATGAAGGCTGTAATGGAAAAATAACAAAAACATTATTCATGGATGTGATTAATCAGAATAACATGGACAACAATTTTGTTTCATTGAATAAAAGAAGGTGATAAATGAAATGGATTTGAGATATTAAATTAGAAACATAAAACTCAATTATATAAATTAATTTGGATTAATCATGCATTTATGTATGAATTAGGTGAGGAAAATGTAGAAAAATAAATTAAATAAAGAGAGGTACTTTGAGAAATTTGAATCTTGAATACCCCCTCCATGAAAGACCGTTAAAGAGCATGGATTTGGTATTTTGTTGAGACAAGAAGCACATGGATATGGAGGGAGAAAAGATGAGAGTCTTGGGCTATGATTTTTGGAGATACAAGAATTTGTTTTCGAAATGGGGAGTTGAGGGGTGGTATATATACTCAAGGAGAGGTGGGTTAAAGTGATTAAATTAACTCTTATTTTATATTTAATTGTGAACACATAGAGGTGGCATTAATTTCACTAAATAATAATATAAATTAATTATTTTTAGCCTTATTAGGTTCTAGAAAAAACTAAAACCCCATTAAAGTTTGTATTTTTTAGGTATTTTAAGCCTTTACCCTTTTAACTTTAACGAGTTTCATTTTTTTACCTATACCGTGGTAAATAATATTTTTACCACGGTAACATTTATTATTCCAAAAAAAAAATGGATCAAAAAATAATTTGAACCGTATAATTTAAAATATGGAATCTATTTTACCCGATTATATTCATATAATTTGATGAATTATATTTACAATTAATTCCACAGACAAAATGAAAAAGCGGATTTTTAAAGTGAAACATTCAGAAGATTGAAATGATTTTATATCTAATTTAAATTTTTTAATTTATTCCAATGACGAAAATTAGATTAAATTATAAAAAAAATATAAATATAGTTTAAATCCAACTAAAATTATTTTCTAAAAATATAATTAAATTTGTAGAAAAAGCAATTTTTAATTAAAATGCAGAATTTTTCCCTCTTCATTAAAATATCAATGTTATTAGAAAAATTACAAAAATATATCAAAAATAAATTTTGATGTCACTCTTCCAAAGAAGAAGTTAATTTTTTTATATATCACTTATAAATGTTTTAAAAACATGATTTAAAATGGGTTCTCCATCAAAATGAGGAAAAAATTTATTTTTTAAAAAAATAACTTTTATCTGAAAAATTAAATTTTTATTATATTAGGTCTCAAAAACATATAAGATGAATCTTAAACAATAAATTGAATATAATTAATTTAAATTTAATTAATAAAACCAAAAAAGTGAATGTATTACTTTATGAACTCACTTATTTGAATTTAAATAGTTCTTCAGAAAAATAATGCCTTTAATATAAAAGGGTTTTACATTCATTTATAATGAATTTTGAACCAAAAAATTAATTTTAACAATGTGAAAAGAATATTTTCATAGTTAAATTAATAATTTTTATTATCACCAATTTAACTTCTACTTTATTAAATAATAATATATATTTTTTCACTTTTGTTCTATGTGGAATATCATGTACCCTACAAATCATATTGTTTTTTTTAAAATATTGGATGTTACACAATATCCCTCAAAAGGACAACTCCCCCCTAAATCCTTATGTATTGATTACATGGACCAAATCCCTAGTGGAAATGAATCCCATTACATAGCCAAAGGCCCACAAACTAGCCTAAGGACCTAATGTAGGATCATGCATGCGTCACAAGGCTTGCATCATGTCTACATCCCCACCTATTTGTGTCACACATCATGCAAGTTTCACCACCAACCTGTAAAAAATCTCTAGCTCCCAGATTTGATATCTAGTCTAATTTAGGATAATGGGGTGTCTTTACCAATAGGGTAAACCCCTAACTACTTTTATATCATTATATATATTTATGTCATTATATATATTTAATAATTATATAAAAATATGAAAATAAATATATTAAATAAATCTAATATTTAAATACATTTATTTTAATTTTATAATTATTTATATATATAATTATTAATTTATAATTAAATTATTACATTTAAAAATAATTATATATATATATCATTATATATATTATATACATATAATATTTGAAAATATAAATTTATATATATATACATAGTAAATTTGGTCATTATATTAATTAACTTATTATAATATTATAATTATTTAACTATATATGTAATTATTTATTTATAATTATATGAATTTTTTTTCAAAAATTAATATTTATTTATTTATAATTATAAATAGATAAATTTATAAATAAATAAAACAGAAATTTATAAATATATTCCTTTATAAATATTTATTTACATATATATTTTATAAATTATTAATGAATATATAATCTTAAATGTATTCATGTCAAAAATTAGTGATACTGAATAATTTAAATGAGTACACTTTAAAAATATAATACAAAAGAATAAGTTTTATTAATTGAATATAAATTATTAAATATATATATATATATATATAAATAAAAAATAATACATAATGAAAATATTATAACATAGTAAATATATATAAATATATGAATAAATAATAGAAAATTACAGAATTCCCAAAAAAACAAAAAATATTAAATATTTATTAATACCTAACTGTTATAATTTTGAAAATAAATATAAAATTTATAGAATAAAAATATTATATATTAAATGTATCTTTTCATTATGAAATTCAAAATTGAATATTGAAAGAATAAATTACATAAATATTTGGTGGATGTGATTCTATATAAGAGTTCATTAATTAAATAAATATTTCTGTGTGTGTTTATTATTTTTAAAAATGTACTGATTACTTATATATGTATATGAAATCAATTTGACACATGTTTGATGTATGATAAATTTAAAAATCAAACGACATTCAATTATGTCCATTACTCAATGCAATTAGTGATTATTTTTAATTAATATTATGTTTTAATTTTAAACTACTCTCCACTAAATATATTTCTTAATCATCATAAAGAATGATTAATTTCAATCATATATGTAAATTATATTTTAGTATGTATTTTTTACATATATATATATATGAATATATTTCTATATTAAATGTATTAATGAGTAATTATATATAAGGACCATTAAAATTAATAAGAAATTAATATGTTTTTAGTGGTTACATTTTTGTCATTTATATATTTATTTTAAATATAAATTAATTTGTACTAATTATTTTTGATATATATATATACTACACTTATTCATTTTGATTAATAAATTTTTCATTTATAAATTTTTAAAAAATTATCAATTAATTAATTTTTAATTTTCAGATTAATTATAAAAAAATTATTTTTATATTTTTATTATTATTATATTTCTTTAAATTTATATATCTATATTTCATATATAAAATTTATTAATATTTATATTCTCTATATATATGTGTATATTGAATTTATTCATTTTTATCAATAATTATATAATAATTTTTTTTTAATATTTCCCTTAATTTAGTCATTTTTTATTTTTATTTGGTTCATTATTTCATTTTATTCATTTTTCATATTTATATATTTAACATATACTAATTATTAATATTTATAATATATTTATTTATTTTAAATTTCATCATTTTTTTGAATAAATATTTAATTAACAAAAATTTTAGAATTTATTTAATTTTCTATTTTTTTGTTAAAATATTTCATTTTATTCAAGACCATTATTATGTATAAAAAACGTTGATAATGGATACACTTTATCAGCACAAAAAATATAGTATTGATAATGGGTACAATTTATCTATGCTTATAAATAGTACTTTTCATCTATGCTAAAGAAATGAGCTGATAAAGGTTACCCTTTATCAATGATAAAAAAGCATTGATAATGGGTAACTTTTTGGACTGCTTATTTTATAGGTGATAAATGGTACCCTTTATCTGTTCTTTTTCCTTTCCCAAATAAAGGCCATCACTGTTTAAGACCTATTTTATAGTGATTACTAGACAGTTCATGATTTGTTTGAATTAGGGTAGAATTACCATTCTATTTATTACTTCTTCGAATATGAACAACTATTGAATATTAAGGCATGTTGATTAAGTTGTATTGTTAATTAATATGATCATTTCATAGAGAATATTAAGTTATAGGTGGGGAAAAATTATATAGCCCCTCAATTCCTCGGTATTTCAGATGAGTCAAAATAAAATAGGTATTTGGCCTAGACCTTAACCATTTTTTAGATGTCGAAAAAAAAGGACATGACCGTATTTCTAGATGCCTTGGAAAAAGGCCATGATTGCAACTTTTATATGTTTGAAATTATGAGTTACATCATTATGAAATTAGTTATTAATATCCACTTTATTGTTTGAATAGTGATGATATTCATGGATAATTTTCAAGCTGATGTGATTATATATATGAAGTATTTAACTACCATTTAGTCCTACAATATTCTTCTTTCCTTTTTTAGTATCGACTATATAAATTCCATTACTAAGCATCTGTGAACACCGCATTCATATATTTCCATTCCAAAGGATGAGAGGAAGTGTTTCAGGATTGATATGAAAGGATATTTTAGTGCGAATAGTGATGATCCCAATGAAAATAGTATGTTGTATTTTATGTTTTGAAATATAATTTAGGATTCAAGCATGTATCTAGTTTAACTATACTACTAAAACAATTCAATCCTTTTGGATGTGATGCTTATATTTACTACCAATGTAATAATATTACCACCTGATCTAGGATCCAAGATTCATGGTCATTATAAATTCAAGTAAATTCTAATTATTAATCATATTGCATCATAATTGGTTTGGGATAATCGCAAGGTTCTTCACTCCAGCCTCAATTCTAGAGGTTAGTTCATTTGGTTAATATCCATGTTTTCCCTCACACAGATGGTTCCTTATACTTCCTACCGTTAATAAAAAGAAATATGTTGACATGAGTGATGAAATGTTTATAATATAGGGGAATTATTTTAATAAATAATCTTAAAATTAATTCCACCTAATTTTTTATCCCTTATCATCATGTTAGCCTATAATTTGACTAGTTCAACCAATATTAATCTATGTTTAGAAAATATCATTCTCTGTTAAACTAATGTTTCATTGAGTAGGTTTCCCTAAAACATTTTATCATATTTATTAAAAAATAGATCCCAAATTACACATCTCAGTAGCATCGTCGTCGTTATTCAAGGTAAGAATGGAGGTGAAAAAAAACAAAATTATAAGCTATAGAAACCTAAAGAAATAAAATCCCTTTTGTAATAATTTGGATACCCATCAATGTCCATCCTCTAAAAATTGTTTTTGTGTAACGTGGTAGAGGTGGGAACAACACCACACCTATCCAGGGCCCAACCCATGACATATTCCCAACACACAACATTTAAATTCGAGGGATGAAGGACTCAAACCTGATCCATTTATGTTTCTAGGTAATGTAATCCATACACGATACCACTTAATCAATTCATAAAATATTCTAAACATAGAAATCATTGAAATATATGCACATAACAAAAATTTTCCTTCCTAAAAAAGTATTATTTTGACAGTCTTATAAGTAAATATGTATATTCCATGATTGTATACTATCAGTAACATACCATCACCAAAACCAATTATAATCCCAACACATTGATCCATAATGAGATTATATATTACTCTAAAATGTAATTTTTTCCTTAACCCTAAAATTTTATTAACCACTAGTTCATAAGGTAACACAACTATCACTAAATATCATAATCACAAAATTTATATGAACTTATCCAAAAATATCAGGAATCAATTATTAATCCCAATGTTATCAATTATGATCAGAGATACTTATTCGATGTCAATACACCCTTTATTATCCAAAGAAGAAACATTTACTAATCCAAAAAATTTTCTACCCTACAAAACATAATAAATAAATAGTTATTTCCAAAAAATAAACATTCCATAAAATAATTTCTCTGTTTTATAGAAACCATTTATTATATGATTTCATACTATTAATGAAAAATATAGAATAATGATCCATTTATTTTTGATATAATCCTTTTATGTTTAATAATATACTAAAATGTCATTGATAATTGTCACTCACTAATGAAAATAACAAAGAGTTTCGGGAAAATATCAAACTCAATGCATATTTTCAAACTAGAAATGTCAGCTTTTCCAACATAACAAACTTATAACATAATTCTCGTCCATTTTGGAATTCTCCCTTAAATATTTATAAGAAATAGATCTTTCTAGGTAAATAATAACATTCTATGATTTTTTTGTGATCCTGTTTCGACCGAATACTAATTAATTTTTTTTCGTAATATCCAATATATATATATATGAAAATATATTTTTGAGTTCTTCAACCCTTATGACACCATTTTTAAACATATCATACTTCTAGATCGACCTATAACTCTCGTTGGTTGGTCCTTTGTTATCTGTAGTAATTTTACCATTAGGATTTCTAGCCAAATTAATTAACATAATTATTAAATATGTCATAAATGTTAATAAATAGAATTTTATTAACCAAATCACATCCTCTGAGACTATATTTCTATGTTTTCAGTTTTACATCAACTCCTCATGCATCTGAGCGGTGGTTGATCCAGTTCTCAACCAACCATTTTCAGGGTTATTACACCAAGGTGCATCTTGTTGATAGCCGCATACAGGAGTCACTACCTACATATGTATTAATTTCTAAAAAACCACCTAATAAATACCATAATAATATTTATGGATATCATCCATTACATTGAACCATCTTTAGGGTTTTCACTAGGTTTCTCTAACCCTACACAAATAATATGTATCTAAATGGGTAATCACTACCTTTGATCATATGATCAACCCAATAATATCCAGACATAAATTATCCTCAATAAATATCCTAATCTCTAAATTTATCTAAACCCATATTTATTTAAGAAATCGGAAACCCCAAACTCACAGTCCCAGATTCAGTGGTCATAGACTCATACATTACAAACATTCTTTGATAAAACTATAAAATAATAGATATAACCAGCTGTAATTAAAATGTCAAAATTATTATTTCATATATTATATTTGAATTCTTTTAGACATAGGGATATAAAGAATTGTATCACACAATAAAAAGATAAGTAAAATTTTTATAGTATCAAATACACAATTTTTCCATTATAAATGAAACTAATTCATTCATAATGAGTCATCAACATCTACCCATAATTATTTCACATGTGTTATCCATGAAAATATGTCTCATGTGATACATTTCTTCATAACTTGGGTAAGTGGAAACAAAAGAAACGGTGATATCAAACACACAGTAATAATAATATATAATTGAAGAAATAATGGCATCAACATAGATTATACATAATGGCAGGAATATCCAAAGAACATGAATAAAAAGTCGATATGAAACTAAAATCTTGCTATAACAATGATAATAAATTAAAATAAGGATATCAATAATTATGATCTCATAATAATGGAATACATAATGTAATCATCAATTCCATATTACCATGGCCTTGGGCATAGACACATTATTTGTCATTGAGACTATAATCCCGACATCCTATTTTCTTGTCCTGTTACATGAAAAATTCTGTCCTGGGAATAGGTATACATAAAAATAAAATATATTATTTCTTATGATTCCTTAAAATATATCACTGGGATATATTATTTTTTCCTTCCCATCACATGATTATGTCCATGGAAATCACCATAATATCTAACAACACATTTCATACCATTCCTTTAGAACCTTTGGCCAAATAAAAACTTCTGTATCATTATAATGATGAATGTGGATTTTAAAACATGATGATCCTACATTATAATTCAATAATAATAATGAATTTTTATAATTTTTCCTATTCAAATAAAAATGTTTAACCTGATCATAACCCATTCACAATAATATAATGGATGGTGAAATAATACATAGTCAACTTCCAATAATCAACCATATTAAAATAACAATATATTGAATGCCAACACTTTTACACATGTCAATAGAATAAAAGTATTCCTAGGTAAACATCATCCAATCATAATTATATAAAATACATTGTTAACTCTATATAGAGGAATGATTATAAGCCTATGTAAATACTTGAAAAACATGATCACAATCCATCCAATGGAAGGAGGTGGACAGTTTCAAAAGAACATAACCCGTGAAGTGAGAAATACTTGTCAAAGGTTTTATGTGGTAGGAACTAATATCCCAAAAAAAGGAAAAAAATTATTCAAAATAATATATTCAGATTTAATATTTTTCCTAAATTAAATGAAATTTGTTCAAGAGAATGATCATAACATAATGAATGATAATTGAGTTACCAAAAAACACTGCTAATAACTAAACTTCTAAATAAATAGAAACATGAATAAAGTAACATTATTTTGAGAGAAAATCAAATGAAATAAAAAAATTGGAAAAAATATCTATGTGAAATGAATACGCTATACAATGAAAACTTGGTGCACAACATTTATTTTGTCTCAATGAATTAGAATTGAGACTAAGAAAACACATATGTATTTAGAAAAATTCTAATCAAAATCCCTTTAAAGTGAGAAATAGTAATGAATATATAGTATTGTTATTGAAATATAATTAGTGATGCAACATCTCCATTTGGAAGTATATACATCACAAATATTAAATTTGGTCCATAATACTAATTATGTGTCAAAGAGGGGAATTTTTACATGAAAACCCTTCCAAAATCTGAAACATTTGAACTAGAATACCCTGATAATGATATCCTCATCTTGGAAATTAAATATCATAAAATATTATATAATTTTGATATAAATATTATAATTGGTGTTAAGTACACCACACAAAAGAAAACATCATGTATATATGAACATCGCTCAATGAATGGAAATTGAGAATGAAACCCTTAACTCTTGTTATTGAATTTTACGAATGTACATTAACCTCATGTATAATAAGAATATAATTGATAAAAAATTAAATAATAATAATAATCGCATATATTTTCAATTAAAACTCTTCATTAATAATCTTTCCCTATATAAATTATTTTGATTTTTTTCAATGGGCCATTATTGTTTTTATCATTTTTGCTAGTTTCATAACTGCGGTGTATGTGTCCATTATTATGCCAAGATTAATCATCACTAGATAATTTAATGTGATATTGTGGATTATTTATAATTATTTTTTATGTTTAAAATTATATTCAGGATATTTTTAGTCTTTATCCTTGATGATGATTCCATTGAAAACCTATTATGGTGATTTGTGAAAAATGGTGTGTGTTTTGTTAATTTAGGAATTGGATATTGATATAAAATATAATATTAAAAACACATTATATATAAATTTATTTTAAATTGCACTAGTAAATATGTTATCATATTGATCCATGTAATATATTTATAGCATGGTTGAACTAGGTAGTCAAATTCACCCAACCATGATCCTACCATGATTAATTTATTATTATGAAATGGTTTAGTTGTAATATAATGATAAATAAAGAATGATGATGTTTTTTATAATTTATTAGTATGATATATCATAATTTAATGCAATTATAAATATAAGGTAATTTATATAAATTCAATACTTATAAATTAAAGGATCATTTTTCACTTAATTCACATGTTTTAAACAATAGAATTAATGATAATCATGTGCTAATCATGTCATTAATATATTTTTAACAATATAAAATTAATTTTGTAGCCTAAGACACCCTCATCGAGGATGGGATAATTGTTGTGTCAAATTTTTCATTAAATAAGACAGATCACTTCCACACATTGGTTGGAATCTATTAAACATGCTTAATGTAATCATGTAATTTTCAAAGACCCAAATATGTAAACAGTTATAAAATAAAATATGTATACTTTGTTATCCACTATGGGATATTCAAAATAGAATACCCCAATAGTGTTTTAATCATAAAAGAATATTCTATTTTTCACTGGATATTTTTGATTGCAATTGATCAGATTTGGTCACTTCATTCCCTGAAAAATGGATTTATAAAAATTCTAGGGATATCACACTACCTCCATTAGTTCACTTTCATAGACTCCACATTTCTCATGACCTTGGGTTAAATATTGATAATTTTATTAACATGATGTTAACTTCAATAGTTTGGGAATATAATCCATTTTCCATATTGATCATGAGACTCTTCATGCACCATAATCCTTAATTGATTTACTTGAAATCACTACTCAAAAAACTAGTTGTTCAGAATTACTATCCATGATGCTCCTAGTCTTTCTGAAAACATTTTTTTCAATGATGCTTTAGCCAACGTGAAACAATAAAATATCCAGAATTTCTCAGCCTTCATAGAACTCCCAATAACCTTGAAACTCTCAGTATTTTTGAATCTCCATTTTTTGAAATAACTTAGATTCAATTAGTTCATAACCATTTATTTATTTATTTCTCCACTCATAAAAATTTACTGATTCAAAAAGAATTAGCCACATTTAGGACCCATTTTGAAATTAATGTGAATAACTATTTTCACAAATTCTCTTCATCTCTCAAATTATGGGTGACAACCTATTTATAGACAATTCTGATAATTGACGATTCCAATATCACCAGGTCCTTTTCAAGAAACTCTTCATTAATATAAAATAATATCATTTCTTTTACTAACCTTTAGTGAAATTATTCTCCTCATAAATCATATCATAGTTATATAAATCATTTCATTTCCATCATGATATAATATTCTTCATGAAATATATTTCATTAACCATCAATACTTTGTGTCAGTATTTTCCTTTACGAAGCTCCACATACTCCTGAAACTACAATAATCATGAAATCTTTTTATTTTCCACCATTTTAATTGTTCATTCCTATCGATACATACTTCGTGAAGCTCACCCCTTCTTCTAGACTGTAGGATCCAATATTTTGGAAAACACTGGGAAATAATGCTACCTTAAACACAGAATCCACTTGTAGTGAAAGATAATATATCTTTAAAATTTATTAATCAAAAAAATGTTTATAAAAAATAAAAAGAATATATTTCCAAATATGAAAACCCTTGGATCCAAAAACCCCCATAATGGGTTTGTTTGTAATTTTCCAATATATTCAATGACACACCAACCTTCATAAAAAACCAGTTTGGAATGAAATAGCTAGACCATTACTCTTAGTTTAAAATAGTAAATATCATTGTAGAAAAAAGGATTTGAAAAAGTTAATATCATGCCTCGATTAACCCCCAACCAATCCTATAAACCTACAATTCATTGAATTTTACTTATCTCTACCTATGGAAATATTCACAAAGATATTTTATTTGTACTTTTAGTGACCTAAAAAAACACACATTGGATCATATGTTCCCCAAGAAATGTCATAACAACCACGAATAGATTAAAACAATTAACACATATTGGGATAAGGGACCAACCATGTCCTCATTATTCATTGGGACATGGATGAACACTAAGGGTCAAATAATGTTTCTAAAAGGGTGGTGATTCCAAAGGCATAGTTATGATGTTTTCCACTCTATCATTTGTTCCAACAAGTACCATTTTAATCACACCTTGTTTAAAAAATTATTTAATGAGGTTATATATGATATCAATTGGATTGGAATGATAGTATTGAACTCAATTTTATGTAAAATTGATAATGCTCTAATTTTTATTGTGTACCACCATCAGTTATTTCACCTAATCACCAATATCCATAATTTTTTCAATCATCCACAGAATTTGACTGCATTCCTTTGTCACAAAGATATACTCTACTTCATCCAAACTATGATATGTTCTTTATCCCTGCATAATCAAACAACACACAAATTTGTTTCCTATAAAGATTACACCCACACTTATGGAATTTTCATCATCCACATCTCCATAATAGTTAAAATTAAAAAATGTCAATATTTATTTATCCCTGTCCTATTTTAAGAATAATCTAAAATTTTGAGTTCCTTAAATGTATCTCATGAGTATTTTAATCGATATAATATTCCCTTCCTTTGAATTACTTTGGAAGTGAGCCACTAAACATATTACAAAGATGATATATGTTCATGTTGTATTCATATATAATATAATTACATTGATCCTCCTGTAAAATTTGTGATCCATAGAATTCCCATACTTATGGGTTCCATGTTTTTTCCAAACTAAAATTGGATTAGAAATTGTTTTGGAGTCATGCATGTTGAATTTCATCAGAATATATCTTGTATATGATTTTTTTGAAATGAAGTTGTATTCCTTATTTTGAATCACATTAATCTCCAAAAAGTACATGAGTTCACCGATCATGGACATTTCATATTCAAATTTCTGGTGTGTACAAATATATTCCAGAAATACAAGCCTACATATAAATAATATAATATCATCTACATATAAAAGAACCATAAATCGCTCTTTCATAGAATCTGTCACATAGATGTTATGTTCGAAACCTATTATTTAAAATTTTATCTTCATCAAATAAAAATTTTGTCGAGAATACCATTATTATAGTTCCAGATCTAGATCATAGAGAGCCTTCAATATCCTATAGAAAATTATTTCAATATTTCCAATCATGAAACCCATTGGTTGTTCAATATAGACTTATTCATCGAGAAAACCATTTACGAATTTATTTTTTACATACATCTAATAAATTTTGTAAACTATTTAAATCTCATTATCTTGAAAGAGCCTAATTAACTCTAGTCAAGATAATCGTGCAAACATTTCCCCATAATCAATGCCTTAAATCTATGCATTGCCTTTACACACCAAAATTTCATAGTTTCTGATTACATTTCCATGATTGAAAAAAAAATTCTTAAGACCCTATATTTTATGATCACATTGTGATTTTCATGTCCCATAACAAGATGAAAAGTCTGGTTTTGGTCAATCTGATCAAGTTCTTAATTCATGAACATAACCCATGATTCATCCTTCAATATCTCTTCCAATGAGGTTGGTTCTACAGTCCATAGGAGGGTAGAATGTTCTTCATTTCTTATTTTATATGTATTTGTAAGTGCTGTCTAATCATCAATGATGTTAGGTTGATAAAAAAATCCCTTATATTCCTCATATGAGGATTCTGAAGATTTTTGTTTTCAATGTTTTCCTACTCTAATTCTATATCTAAATAATCCACATTTAAGAGCCCTAAATATTGGGAAAACCTTCCACTATTTTAGAATTTGAATTTTTCCTTTCTCCACTTTCATCTCTGTCATCAATTATATCAACATTTAAGAACCTAATGGTTATCATGGATTTATCATCAATGATCATGAAATCATTTATCTTCATAGTATTTCAATGTATATTATTGTAGATTTTGTAGTCTTTACATCTCCTAGAAAATCAAAGGATCATTCCCTCATCTATAGCATCAACATACTTACATTTATTTTCTTTATTTTTTATGATGAATCATTTTCATCAGAAAAAATGAAAATAAATATTAGATGTATTTATTCCTACTATATATAATGTTGTGTCATGTTCTCTTCTATAAATATTATTATTCAATTTTTGATGTACATCGCAAAATCAATATCCACTTTTGATAAATGAAGAGACACAGACCACTCAATTAGTATAATTATATCCATATTATTAACATATCGATTTCTATGTTCAAGGAACCCATATTTTGGCTTGTTCTCATTGAAGAAACCTCATAATTGTTCCCATGTTTTTTTAGAAATTTTCAAATTCAATAGATGTGTATTTTATTCAATTTTAAGATTGTAATATCTTCATTTTTTTCTAATTTCATTCTCCAATAATCAAATATATTTCTTTTTATAATAAATCGCTTATCATTTGCACTATATAAACATCACACATACCATTCTACAATAGTGATCAATAAAATAAATAATGTATATTTTTCAATATGTTTCGACCACGTACATTAAGAGACACACATATTCATGGGTGGGATCAATATGATTTGAAACTCTTTTTTTCTTCAGTTGATAAGAAATTATGTCCATTGTTTATCACTATCATGCATAACATGTCATATCCCAATGAATTTATATATTAAAAATGTCGATAATAGCCTTTATGGTAGATATTTTTTCCATGATTTTTGGATTAATTTGACCAAACCACCAAATACAGAAGTTGATTTCATATTTAGTTATTATGAAACATGTTTTTTCATTATTCTCTGTCTAGTATATATTTACATTTCTCTTGCATTATTTCAATAGAGAATTACATGTCTTCCCTTTGATGTTGTAATAATTCTGAATAAATGACACTACTAGTCTTGATTCACAATGTTGAATGACACATAGAAGATTGAAACAAAAGTCATCCGCATAGATAACTGATGTTTTTATTATATCATCATTTTTAAATTCTCTATTTTCACAATATTTGACGTCTACTGATCCCTGTGTCAAAATATCACTCTTTCATAACAACTTTTCTCCAAATTTTGCAACAAATATGAATTTTCTATCATCTGGGATGATCATCCACTATCATGAATCTAGGTTCAACTATTCTTTGTAGAATTTAGAGTGATTTTTACTAGGTTTACTTTCTTAGTCATTATAATTTCATTTCATGATATACGTCATGGATTGGGGAAAAATATGGAATCTCCTTTATCGTTTCTTCATGAATGTTTGGATCATAATCATACAATTTTACAATTGGATAATACCTATTTTTAAGAATAATACTCCTTGGATGAACGGTATTGACCTATCTCAATGTTCTATAGTAATTTTTACAAAATTTTCTCTGTCTGTAATAAATAGATTTATACATAAATTATAACAGTGAAAACATTATCTATATAAATTATTTCTTCAATTTGATGAAGGATATTGTATCATTCTCCTCTGTTGATTTTCAGTTGATTCCCCATCCAAATATCTATGTTCCTTTTCAAAGTAAGACATTGTTATAATGACTAGACCTTAAAAATTACATAATATTGATTTAAGTTAATAATTCACATTTAGGATCATTTCAAATTTAGAGTTTTAGAGAATTAGGCAACAAATATTATATTGCATCTCAGATATTAGAAAGTAGACTCTTCTACTCATTATCCATTTTTTCATAAAAGAAAAACACTTAAAAGAATACAAGATTTATTTTTTTGATATAAATATTCTTGAATTCTTATTTTCTCTTACCATGTCTTATATCATGTGAAAAATTTTAAAAACATGGGATGAGCCTAAAAAGCACAGTAAGGGTTATAAAATAGGAAAGAAAATATTAGTCCATTAAAATTTACAGTTCAATGAAATCAAAATTTTCAATATTTTATATACCACACAATATCATAAGATTTATTAATATCAAATGGACATCATAAATCATAAATATATCTTGCGGCATCCATAACATACTTATGTTTTATCATTCATAGCTACATAGTGAGTTACATTTGGAATAACCATCATAGTATATTCCCTAAATATCTTAGGAGTGCCATTATTTTTTACCTCCTTCATGTTAACCAATGCATTGGAGAGATATTCTGGGCTCACCCACGTTAGGTTTATCACGGATCCACCCATATACGTAAACAATTCCCAATAACCATAAAATAATCATAACACATGAACAATAATAAAGGATACATAACATTTAAAAATTGGAATAAAAATAAATCATTATAATATATTGACATAACCAATCAATTATCAAAACTATTTTCATAACCAAAATACATAAAAAATTTATAAGGTATTTATATTCCTTTTAAAAACATTACAGATTGTTAAGGAATCCAAATATCAAATAATGGTTGTAGTGGCGGAAAGGTAATTGTCACCGCGTACGTTAAAAAGAAACAATAATTTTGTAGTTTAGAATATCCCTTCATAGAGAAAAGATTCCATTTTAATGAAATTAAATGTCAAAGGGTTTTATACACCGTATAAAATAAATTCATTTATAAATCAATGTATGCCTCAATGAAAGGAGATTGAGAGGAATTCCCTTACCTCATGTCTGACTTGAGTCTTTCATTATTTAATCTCATTAATAATAAATTAAAGTTAATTTATACTTTCTTTAGATGCTTTTTTATTTTACTTATTCCTTTTATATCACTTATTACCATGGTATAAACATTACGAAATCATTTCAGTTAATAACGGTTGTTTTGTTGATATTTGGTACTTGATTCGAAAATAACCCTCTTATAATTACAAGTTGTCCATTTGGTCAAAATTCCATTATCTCCAGAATGATATTCATGATTTATATATCATATATAACATATAAATCCTGTATATATATATATATATATATATTTATAATATTACTTAACATTTGGAGAGAAGAAAAGGAATGCATTGTCCATGGAGATAGTAAGTCGTACATACGCATGAACGCTACTTTCATTTGAATTTCATATTTAATGGAATGAAAACATAATGATACATAGGTATAATATAATTACATTATAATTTAATATATAATTTCATAAACTTCATCATTTATACTTTCCCTATATGGCATGAACGAGTCATATCACTTTGTGGGGGGTGCTCCGCACTTCCACAAATGAAATTATCATATTTACCCATTATTGAAACTTTAAATGTATTAAATAAATGAAAAATACCAGAGAATAGAGACAATATAAATTTAATGTATATCCCATATAAATATAGTTCCATCATAATGGCCACTATTAGATATGGTAGGAGATTATTGAAGAATCATCGTTTAGTGAGGCAGTAGTTCACCATCCACAGAAACAGTTTGTCCATAACCATTATATGGAGGTGTGTGGAGGTGTAGTTATAATCATTCTAATAACAACATCCTATAATAGTTAGTATTATTTCATTGTAAAAAAATATAATAAAGATAGTTTATGAGATTATGGAAGGAAAATAAAAGAAAGGAACTTGAGAGAAGACGTTACCTTTAAATAGGGTAAATCTCTTTGGTTTGAACCAAACTGCATTCTTGGAGGTTTTTATTTCTATAATAAGTCTTCTAGGTGGAATATAGATATGTTTAGAGATTATTGGGGCCGAGTTTGGATGTTCCAAGGGGTCTATTGAGGTGTAAGGGATAGAGGTGATTGATTTTTATAAGGGGGAGGATGGGCTCTTTTGAAATGTTTGAATTTATTATTTTATTATAAACATAATTTCTCCATAAAAAGGTCCCCGAGTAATTTAATACTAATATAAGATGATTATGGTTCTACATATTTTCATAAAATTGGTTTTAGACATGTTAAGGGCATAAAATTAACCTTATATTTTAGCTTTAACCCTTAATAACTAATTTAACTTTTACCATGTCCTTTTGAATATTCATACTATATGGTTAATATATTTACAATAATATAACAAGAGATCCAAAATGGATCATTAATGATAGTTTTAACAACATATATTTCATTTTTCCAAATCATATATTTTTATGATTATTTAATAATTTAATAAAATATTAATTGTTTTTCAAACTCATTAATGTCAATTTATAAACAATTCATATCAAGACATTTTAAAAAATAAATAACAACATGATTCATTCGAAATACCTTCATTAATTAAAATATAGAAACTCATTATTATCCATAAAATTCGTGTATGTCCTAAAAAGTTCCATAATAAAATGATTTTAATATTTATAATATCAATTATTTAAAAAATTCATTAAATATATAATCAATACATCATCATTGTGTCATAAATAAATTTATTTATATGATGTCTAAAAATTATTAATAAAATTCCATGATTTAAGAAATATTTTCGTCTTTCCAATGAATATTTATAGTCTAATAAATTTCTTATATAACCCCAGATAATAATTCTTTTACTAAAAGATATTTTTTTTTAACATTTTTCATAATATTAAATTAAATTTTATATTGTGTCATTTTCACTTACAAGTGGCTCCATGGGGTCCTCAAATCTATCCATGGATGCCCATTGTTGGATATATATCATCCAATAGGATTATGAAACATGTTAGGTTAATTTAATGTTATTATAATATTATTTTTTTACCCTTATTTACAAGATTTATCCTTTAACAATGGTAAATAAAATATTTACAAAAGTTATTATTCATAGTGTCTAAAAATAAAAGATACATATTTGCATAGTTTGGACTGCCTGACTGGAAATATGGAATCCATTTTTCAAAATTCAAAACACTGAAGTTGCAAAAATTAATTTAAAATTAATTCCCGTTGTCAAAACAAAAAAGTGTGTTTTTAAGAAATAACAACTACCAAATGATTGAAACTTGTTTATGTTCAATTTAAATGTAAACTTATTTCCAATGGAAATAATTGGATTCAATAGTAAAAATATAATCTAATTACACATTAAATCCAATTAAATAGATAATCTCTCCAAATAAATAAATTATATTAAAATGCAGGTTTGAATTAAAATGCATTATTTTTCAATTTTCATTAAAAAATGAACATTATCAAAAAATACCAAAATTTCATTCAAATAATTTTTTTTCCCATTTTCTAAATAAAAAATTTATTTTTTTCCATCAAAACTCAACAAATAGGCAAAAAATATATTTAATAAGGGTTCGCCATCAAAAGGTGATAAATCGACCTTTTAAAGAATATTAGAGTGATTTTGCTTAATATTGGATTCATTCACATTTTAAGCGTATAAATATTATTGGATAAATGTTAAAACATTTAACAAACATGTAAAATCATATTTTTGTTAGTTTTGATCATTCCTACTAATACAACAGTTAGGCATTTACTACCATTAAAAATAATATTTTATTTCTATGTTTTTTAGTATGACTCATCATTGTTTATCGCATGAGATTTAGAAGAAACCCATTGTTTTGTGTCAAGTATGACATCGCACATAGAATTCCATTTAAAGTAAAATTAATATTTTATTCACAAATGTTAATAAATATGAAAATATCATATTCTTTAGTTACCGAGGATGTTACATACTTCCCACTTTTGAGAATTGCATCCCTGCAATTCTATTGACTTATCAAATAAGTTGGGGTATTTATCCCCCATAGCATTTTCAGATTCCCATTTTGACTCATCAACCATATGGTTTTTCACAAATCCTTTACCTAATGAATCACCTTATTCTGAAACACTTTCACTCTTTGGACATGAATCTGGATGGGTTCTTCCATGTAAGAATGATTCTCTTCCAACAGAACTACCTTTGGACTCAAAACATGATATAGATCTAAAATACACTTTCTCAACATTAAAACATGAAAAACAATGTGTACAAAGCTTAAAAATGGAGGTAAATCTACTATTTATCTAGTGATCCAACATTATCCAGGATTTCATATGGTCCAACAAACCTGAGACTCAAAATTCCATTCTTCCAAAAACATATCACATTTTTCCATGGAGAAACATTGAGAAAGACATTATAACCCACCTCAAAACAATGATCCTTCCTCCATTTATCTACAAAACGATTCTTTATGCTCTAAGCTATTCTCATGTGCTTCTGAATCAATTGAAATTTTTAGCCATCTCTTATCCGAATTCTAATCCGATCAACTTCCGTTCACCTACTTCATCCCAAAAAGCTGGAGATCGACACCGCATTCCATTTAATGCCTTGGTTGGTGCCATCTGTATACGGTAATGAAAACTATAATTATAATAAAATTCAACAAAAGGCGGTTGTTATTCCCAACTTCCCATGTAGTCTGTTGAGAAAGCACATAACATATCTTTCCATGTATAAATTTTTCATTCTGATTGCCCATATTATTGTGGATGAAAATATGTACAAGAATTAAATTTAGTACCTAGTGAATTCTGAAGGCCCTTCCCAAAGTAAGAAGTAATCTTGGGATCACGATTAGATAAAATGGATATGGGAACTTGTAGCAACCTAACTATCTCTTTAACATACAAATGAGAAAGTATATCTAGAGACAAATTATCTCTAATAGCAAGGAACATAACAGATATAGTCAATTGATCACCAATAACCCAAATTGCATCATTACCTCAAAAAATCATTGGTAATCCAATGACAAAATCCATGGACTAATATTCCCATTTCCACTCTAGCACCGGTAAAGGCGGAAAAATCCCTTTCAGAAACTATTACTCTTCTTTGACCAGTTAACAAGTCAAACACTTCGTAGTAAAGATAGAAATTTCTTTTTTTATTCTATCCCACCAATAAAATATCAAGACCCATCCCCCATGTCACGTGCCATGACTACACCAAGCCCATCTTCTATAGTATAGGGGCTACCGACTAGAACCGAAAGGCAAATTCTCTATAACGGGGAAGGAATTTACTTTATAACTTGTAAACACACGCAACCAAGAACACAACAAGATATGAATAGAAGTCATGTTTTTAGAAAAAAAATAGTGATGAAAGAAAAAGAGCGGTCGGAATACAAGCCCAACAATAATAGTAAAAGAAAAACTGAAAAACATAACATCTTAAGAAAATGAAATGAAACTACTAGGTCATCCATTGAGGATCCTACCTAAAAGGTTGGTATAGATCTCCTCCTCGTATCTCCGCATCCACTAGTATCCTCTATGTACCATCATGTCATATAGTCCACCTTCGGGCCATGTCTTGACCCGGTACCCTCAGCCTCGATCAACGATGTCCATCGTCTGCACCAAACTCAACAAGTTGTGGGCATAGCCCATGCAGGGGTGAGTATAAAAATACATAGTAGGGACCCCGAGACCCTCATGGTCTCAAAAAATCCACAAAGGATAATCCACAATGTATGAAGTCATCTATCAACCCTACTTAGGTATATGCCCATACATATACTTAAGTTATCAGCTATACCCATCTCATTCAGGAGTAAATACAAGGTCCAACCCAAAATCCCAATGATAAACTATTCTACAAAGTAAGGAATATGACGAAGGTAAGTACAACACAGGTACGCCACAAAGAAGAATACCACCAAAGTATTACCATAAAGGAAAGTACCGCTCATGTACGAACTCAACACACACCATGTATAACTTAGGTACAATAGTAGAGATGATTAGATGTAACTACTGAATAATATTACTCTATTAAAAGGAATACCCCAGAAGGATCGCTAATCATCCTCATACTCACATATGATCTCTATTTTCTGACCCACACAGGATCACTCAGTGCTGACCCACACCGGATCACTCGGTGCTGACCCATACAGGATCGCTCGATGCTAACCTACATAGGATCGCTAGGTGCTGACCCATTCTGGATCTCTAGGTGCTGGCCCACATAGGATCGCTCGGGTAGTCCCGCATGGAATCCTAGAGCTGTTCCATTTGGGACCTTCAATCACAGACCCACGAAGGATCTCTTCCTCAAATCACATCCAACTACTGAGTTACCACACTAAGCTTGCTTGTCTTCTAGAGGGCCCGCTCCTCAATTCACTCGTCGATACTCCAACTTCGACGAAGACCCATGAATAAGTTTCCCAAAGTCCTGTCATGTTATAGGGGCCTCAATCCAATAGCCGATGCGTCAATCGGACACCATGTCTGTAAGTTATTAGCTTTCTAGTCCTGAAGGCCCAGTTCGATTCGTGATCGATTCAACCAGACAACATATCAACATTATCCAATCCTCATGAGGGGTATACCAAAGTGACTGTATTTATCTAAGGTATTCAACGTATTTGACGGTTCGTCAAATGGAATCCTGGTTCCAATGTTATGGCTGGAAAGAGTAAATGAGTCGAAGTGGGTTCGGGTCCGGTCTGACCCTATAGGACCCACCCTGCCCAACCCAGTTTGCATTGACCTGGCTCGACCTGCTAGGTCAGGTGCGATCCGCATTGTGGCCCAGCCCATGTTGGGTAGTCCAGCCCATGCTGGGCGGCTCGCAGGGCGGCCGCAGTGGCCTTGGGTGGCCGAGGGAGCCACAGGGCGGTGCGAGGCCATGTGTGCCGCGGGGTGGCGTCAAGCTGCGGGAGCTGCAGGGTGGCGCAAGGCATTAAGCACCTCATGGAGGCGAAGCTGTGGGGCGGCACAGTGGGACCCAGTGGGGCAAGGCCACGGGTGGTGAAGGCTGGGGCAGTGCGGAGGCCACAGGGCGACGGAGGCCACGGGCTGTGAAGGCCGTAGGCGGCTGAGGCCGCAGCGGTGCGGTGGTCGCGGGGAGGAGACATTGCGTCGTCGCCTTCATCGTGACCAGCGGTAGTGTCGGATGCCGTTCTTGTTCCCCACGAGGATAACTTTCCATCCTCCTCCATCACGAATAACACAGCAAAAATAATGGCAGAGGGGCCAACCATGTTTGTTTGGCCCACACCCTCCGCATTAGAGCAGTAGCTAGTGGCTCAACAAAATCTTGAATGAATAACGTCATACCCTACAACCTCCTACAATTGAATATTCCCAAACCCACAAAAGAAATCATCCATGTATCAACTAGTTAGATAGTTGATCCACATTATTTTTTTAGAAGGGAAGAACATGGGAATATAATAATACACAACTACACCCATACCTTGAAGGTTTGTTGAAAATTGTCCATGGTTGAGATAGATTGGTGTCATTAGATCCCAAAACAATTCTCCTCCAATGGCATTGGTGAGGAGTGGAAAAAAGTTGTAGTCGGTGACAACGACGTTTCCTCAATCGTCAGTTTGTTCATCATTGGAGATCCTTTAATGATGTTTAGAGAAAGATTCATCGAATGAGAAGAGTTCTTAGTTGGCATTTGCATTGGATGATGGGTTTCTCCATGTTTCTCCAAAGCTTCTCCCTTGCCCCAATTCCAAAATAAATGAAATACCAACATAATAGAATATGTTATCTATTTATTTTTTTATCATAAATTGAAATTCACTTAAATAATTAGTAGATGTGGTTGGACCCATTAAAGTGGGAGGATACAAAAGGTCACCTCCCCCATCAAAGAGTGAGTTCAAGAGCCTTCTCCCATTAATGAAGGATTTAGGTGGGTTTGGGAGGTCCCCATCCTCAAATTCAAATAGGGAGGTTTTGGGCTCAGTGGTCCCCACATCTATAACCTCACAAGGAAGGTTTCACCAAAAATATGTTTTTTAAATAATTTTATTTTAGTTTATTCTTCCACGAAAAACCCAAAATCTAAAATTCACCCTCGACCTACTACAGTCAAGGTGAAGGTATCCTTAAGTGAGAACCGGCATTTTTAGTTCAACGGTGCCCTCATATTTCAATTCTGAGCACTGGGTCAAAAGGTAAAAATTCCCACTCGTACGTTTACTGAACGTACCCGAAAAAAAGTTCATAAATTCATTTCAAGCACACCAGGCCTCGGAATCACGTGCAGTCAGTTCTTATGGACTCACTAAATTCAAATTTAATTAAAAAAAATTACACGGAATTTCCGGGTCTTTACATTCTCCCCACCACATCGCTTTACGTCCCCGTTAGCCGGATCATGAAACTAGGAAAACAAGTAGGGGTTCTATGAATGTATTGGAGCCTCCTTCTCCCATGTTCTCTCCTCAACGTTCCCATGATTCCAAAGAATGTGCACCATAGGTATTGACCCCCCACGAAGGACTCGTTCCTGTCGATCCTCAACCTCAACTGGAACGTCCAAAAATGTCGCCCCATCGTCGATGTCCATTTCTCTGTAGTCAATGATGTATGAAGGGTCGTGCACGTATCTCCTCAACTGGGATACATGGAATACATTTTGTGCCCGGTGCAACTTAGGGAGAAGAGGTAAGTGGTAAGCCACCTATCCAACTCTGCTGAGGACCTGAAAAGGTCCAATGAAGCTCAGAGATAACATATTGCCTTGACCAAATCTTTTTAATCCTTTTTGAGGAGAGACCTATAGAAAGATGTGGTCACTATCCATGAACCCTATAGGTCTTCGTATTTTGCCAGCATAACACTTCTTCCTGCTCTATGCAGTCTTAATCTGCTTCTAGATGATCTGTACTTTCTCTATGGGAGTCCATACCATCTCTGGTCCCACTAGTACTGACTCCCCTAGGTCAGTCCAGCATGAAGGTGATCTATAAGGTCATATGTACAATGCCCCAAAAGGTGTCATCCCAATGGTGGAGTGATCACAATTTTCGTGTGAAAACTCCACCAAAGGCAAGTGATCCTCCCATCTACAACCGAAGTCCTGGACCCAAGCGCGCAACATGTCCTTGAGAGTCTGAATGGTCCGCTCAGTCTGGCCATCCGTCTAAGGATGGAAGGCGGTGCTCAAACGAGGCTACGTCCCAAAAGCCCTCTTTAACTCATTCCATTGCCTGGAAGTAAAATTTTCATCACAATCAGAGACAATTGTTGAGGGTACTCCATGTAGCCAAACAATCTCGTACATATAGAGGAGTCCCATGCTCTCTACTGAACCCTTCTCTCTAATCGGTGGGATGTGGGCCGACTTGGTGAGTTGGTCGACAATCACAAAAATTGAGTCGTGACCCCTACATGTATATGGATGTCCTGTCATGAAGTCCATGGATATCCCATCCCACTTCCCATATGGATCCTCAAAAGGTTTAACCAAGCTTGCTTCTACTTGATGCTCCGCCTTAACTTTCTGACAAGTGAGTTAAAATGAGACAAACTCTACTACTACATTCTTCATTCCCGGCCACCAGTGATGTCATCAGAGGTCCAGGTACATCTTCACCACTCCTGGACGTAATGCTAGAGGGGATGTGTGGAACTCCCTCAACAATTCCTTCTGATGTGACACAGGTACCATGGTATGTCCTCTGAAGAGGATTACATGCTCCCCACCTTCAGGAAATTCATTAGGTTCTTTCCCTTTGGATATCTGAGAACATCGAGCATCGCAGTCGTTGTTTCCATGTTGCGCCTCCCTGAATCACTGAAGAAGTGGGGGAGTGACTATAAGAGACTGAAGAAAAATCGCCCCATCCGGATCCACAAAGGATATCTGCAAAGTGTCCAACTGCTCTATCAGCACACCTACCAGCTATATACCAAATATCTGTCTGAGTGAATCTACGACAATGTTCCCCTTCCCGGGATTAAATACTATATCAATGTCATAGTCCCGGAGGAACTCAATCCAACTTCGCTATTTCTTGTTAATTTCCTTCTGAGAGAATATATACCTGAGACTTTTTTTATCCGAGTAGACTATAAAATGATCTACCATCAACTAATGTCACCACATCTTCAAGGCTAAGACCACTGCTGCTAACTCCTAATCACGGGTAGCATAGTTCCACTCATTATTTCTCACCAGTCGAGAACCATATGTGATCACTACTTTCTCCTACATCATGACACATCTGTGTCCTGTCCAAGATGTGTCACAGTAGACTACTTACCCAAATCCATCCTCTGGAATCCTCAATATTGGGGCACTAGACAAACTCTTCCTCAGATCCTAATAACTCTGGTGGAATCACTTTGACCACACGAATGGTTTCCCCTTCTTCGTCAATGATAATAAAGCCGCTACAACTCTAGAGAAGTCTGGCACAAATCTCCAGTAGTATCTAGCTAAACCCAAAAACAATGCATCTTTGTCACACTCCTGGGTAGATCCCAAGAAAGTACCGCCTCAATATTTGCGGGATATACTGATAATCTAGCCTCTGATATGACATTTCCTAGAAAGTGAACCTCTCAGATCCATAACTGGCACTTTGAGAGCTTACTATAAATCTGGTGCTCTCACTGTTGGAGCTTTGGTTGCAATGAATGGAATATCCAAAAACTCATAATGGTCATACCGACATCTGAAAGTTGTCTTCTGCACATCCTCATCTCATACTATGAGCTGGTGATAGCTTGATCTATGGTCTGTCTTCGAGAATCACCATGCTCCCTTCAGATGATCAAAGAGGTTATCAATCCTCAGAAGTGGGTACTTGTTTCTCACAGTCACCTGATCCAGGTGTCGATAATCGACACAAAGTCTCAATCTCCCATACACCTTCATGGTGAACAAAATCAGGGTTGCCCAAGGAGATACACTGGGACGAATTAATCCCTTCCCCTGCAAGTCCTCTAGCTGTACCTGCAGCTCATGAAGCTCCACCGGATCCATCTGATACGTTGGTGTAGTTATTAGTCCCTTATCAGGGTACAATTCAAGGAAAAATTACCCTTCTCTACGAGGAGTTAGACCTAGAACATCATCAAGGAAAACATCCACATACTGGAACACCATTATAGGATAACACTGACTCTCCACATCAACCACTCTGATGGTAAGGCTAGCCAACCGATGAGTGATCGAGTGCACTCTCCTCCGGATAAGTCCATCATATGCTACAAATGCTCCCATATTACCGGTGAAGGTGAACCTGGTCCCATCCATGCGTACACACCACACTTTGCACCTAATACAGTCAATCTGATCGGGGACTATAGATAACCAGTCCATACCCATGATAACATCGTAAGGCCTCGACGTTGCTACTAGGAGATCCTAGCTGAATATCTCAGCTAATAGAGTAATCTCACACTATCAGAAAAAATGTTTGATCATCTAATCTTCTCTTCTTGTATTCTATAGCCATATGGATTGAGTCAATTCCTCCATCGGAATCTTTGAGCTCTGAATGAGGGAAGTGGAAATAACCAAATGACTGACACGTATTTTTATAAGCACTAATGCTAAGGTGGATTAGACACATATCGTACCTCATATCATCTCCAGAGCGCCATGATTGAAGTTCTCATCTTCCTGGATCTGTGCTCGCCCCTATCATCCCGCTGCATTTGGTTGGGGAGGACCACCTGGTGGTGGTGGTTGTAACATCTCGAATCGTCGCCCACTACCAGTTGCAGGACCACCTCCTCTGCCACGTCCGCCTTCTCCCTTCGGACATCCTCAGTCAAAACTCTCTCTCTGCCTAGGAGGACCTTCGACCATCTGCTGATCATCCATAAGGTGGGTCAGATAGTCACAAGACATGTGACCATGCCCCTTACATGTTTAACACTGCCTTCTCCTAGCATGACTTGCTCTACCTCAGGTGCCCCACATAACCGACCCTGAATCTTATGGTCTTCCACATGTAGGTCTGGTCCTCTTAGACCTCTGTGTCATCTGTCTACTACCATCTGTAGAAGACCCTGCTACGTGACCGATGGTGGTGGGACTCCCTGCTGGTGATTGCTCAGAAACAAAACACTACACTAAGAGAGCTCAATCGAACACCCCTTCTTGTGTTGGGATGCTAAGTGATAACATCAAAGCCCTGATCTCCCACCCAAGTCCCTGATCGAAAGTCCATCCCCAAAAGTAATGGGTCCCACACCATATTTTTTGAGTAGTGTGAGAGGTCATTGAACCTCAATGAGTACTGAGCCACAATCATGTTTCCATGCTGCTGATGAAGTAGCTCCTGAATGCGCACTGCGTGAAGAGTCGATGGGACAAACTCTTCTCGAAATAGGTTCTTGATTACTGCCCATGGAAGCGTCACCTCATCATGATACTGGATAATCATTCTCCACCATCCGTATGTTTCTGACTGTAGAAGATTGGAAGAATGGATAGCCATGAGATCAGATAGTGTCCCTACTAGTCGGAAGACTATCACAATGGCCTCCTACCAATCCTTAGCCGCATGTGGGTTCGACTCTCCCCTAAACCTGGGTGGCCATTGGCACTGGAACTCATGCAATGCGTTCATTAGGCAAGCACCCTATTCTTATTTGTCTGGTGGAATCGATGTCCCAATGGGTAATGGTACCGCTAGTTTCTCCGCTGGTTCCACGACTAGAAGAGGGCCCGACACCGAGGCCTCGTCTCTCAGTGGTCTGTCAGGGCGTACTATATCTGGAACCCTAGCTGGTGTCTTCGTGGATGCATCCTAAAAAGAAACATGTGTTCCACGGTCAATAATTTATACCTGGTGAGATGACTCAAAAAATAACAAAGATAACATTTGAAAACACATACACAATAAGTGTTTTCATGCATTGAGTTAGAAATCAGAAGTCAGGGTCCTAGTGTATCGATACGTTGGCCACCGCACCAACACTGGATTCCCTAAACTGATAACCACACTCACTACACTTAAAATTATTATTGTTAAAAATAATAGAGTCCTATGTTATATGGTATAACCCACTCCTATGATACCAATTTGTTATGACCAGTCCCCCGAGGCCTGTGCCGAGACTAACCCCAGCCTGCCTTCCATAGGCCAGGGGTTGGCGACTAGCACCGAAAGGTATATTCCCTATAACCAGGAAGGAATTTTATGTATAACTAGAAAACACATGAAACCATGAAGACATCAATATATTAACACAAGTCAATTGTATAGAAAAAAAAGTACTGAAAGTAAAAAGGGGCCGGAATACAAGCCCTAAAGTAATAGTACAAGTACAACTAAAAAAATACAATTGAAGAAAAAGAAAGGAAACTACTGGGTCATCCTCCGAGGATCCTGCATGAATTGTAGGTATAGATCACCTCCTCAGCACTCCACATCCTCTTTTCTCCTCTGTGCACATTCACGTTGTATAGTCCACCTCCGAGCCCCTTCTATCCCCGGTACCCTCACCCTCGATCAGCGTTGTTCGTCGTCTTCACAAAACACAACAAGGTGTGGGTATAGCCCATGTAGGGGTGAGTATAACGCTACTCAGTAGGGACCCCGAGACCCTCATGGTCTCACAAAATACACAAAGGATAAACCACGAAGTACAATGTCAATTGTCAAACCTACTTAGGTTTATTCCAATACATATAACTATGTAATCAATTATATCCATCTCAATCAGGATGAAAAAATGGTCCAACCCAAAAGAGAAAATCTCAACTATTCCACAAAGGATGGAATACAATTAAGGTAAGTACCAGACAGGTATTCCACACAGAAGAATACAACCAAGGTATTACTACAAAGTAAAGTATCGCTTAGGTAGGAACTCAAGTCACACCATGTATAATGTAGGTACATTATTAGAGATTATTAGATGTAAATACATAATCTTCTTATTCTATTAAGAGGAAGACCCATGAAGGATCGCTAATCATCATTAGAACAACCTAGGATCTCTAGGTGCTGACCCACATAGGAATTCTCGGTGCTGACCCACACAGGATCGCTCGGTGTTGACCCACACAAGATCACTCGGTGCTGACCCAAAGAGGATCGCTTGGTGCTGACCCACTTAGGATATCTAGGTGCGGACCCACACAAGATCACTTGGGTATTCCCACACTGAATCCTAGAGCGGTTCCATGTGGGACCCTCAGTCACAGTCCCACCAAAGATCTCTTCCTCAAGTCACAACCAGCTATTGGGTTCCCACTCTATGCTTGATCATCTCCGAGAGGGCCCTCGCCTTAAGCCTTTGTTCGATAATTCAACTACCACGAAGTTCCATGAAGAAATATTACAAAGGACCGCCATGTAAAATGGGTCTCAATGTAATAGAAGTCGTTTCAATTGGACGCCCGGGCTGTAAGTTATTAGCCTTTTAGTCCTGAGGACCCAGTTTGATTCATGCTCAATCCAACCCGACTGTAACACCCCAAGATTTCATAGTGTGTAATTTCTTCAAAATAATTCAATAACTTGCACTAAACGCAACACCGAGTTCAATCGCACCATGACTTACCAAACAAGCCGTTCAAAAGAGGTTATGAATAGTATTAACTAAATTTTAAACTATATATAATCCTTATAATTTTAGAATCCATATTATGAGTTTCTTAGACATAATGTAAGAACAAATTCATTTTCAGTATTTCACTTTTACCAACTTTTAATAGTGAACCCTTTTTAAATACAATATTTTAAACTTGTTGACTAAACGGGGACATCAAAAATTTAAAATGAAACATCCCAATATTCCACGGTTCGCTTTCCTTTGAATGATACAGTAGCGTGTGTCGTACGCAACTTTGAGTTCTAACACACACCTATGGTGTTCATTAGAATATATTTTTACCATTTTATCCAATGGTGTTCATTAGAATTAATTTCACTTTGAAATTGGACCTAAATAATTGTCAATCTTTTGATATATATTGTTTCTTAAAAACACGTTATTTGTTGTGACAGCGGGAATTAATTATAAAATTAATTAATGCAACTTATATGTTTGGAATTTTGTAAAATATACCTCATTTTTGAATTCGGAATATCAATTATAGCTTAGGGTGAAATTTCGGCATTGTTCTGAAAAACTTTAATTTTTGATGAATAGTGAAACTACTAAGTGGTAGTTAAAAAACTGAATTTTTCATAAAACGTAATTTTACCGCTTCTATGATTAGAATTTAGAAAATCTGAGATACACAGTTAATATCAAGAAGTAAAATGTGGTTCAATGAAATGAAAATAATTTTTGGTGAATAGTAACTTTTTACTTTTATTTACCACGGTTAAAAGTAAATAGGGTAATTAAGGGTAAATATTATATTAATATTACCCTAACACATGTCCTAATTCTATTGTACAAGTTTATCTCGACCAAAAACAACCTTAGGAATAAAATATTATCATTTAGGTCCACTTGGATTAGATTAGGACATTTATTATTATTTAATTCAAAGAAGAGTTAAAAAAGTTAAAATCAAAGTTTATTTACTAAAACATTTATAATATAGGGTTATACATAAGATAAATTCGATTGTAAATATTCATTAGAAATATAATAATATTTCCTACATAATTAAATTTTATTTATAATTTTTATACATTAAATAATTTAATTTATTTATGACACAATGATGATGCAGTAATTTCCATAATAGTGAAAATTTAAAATAATTGATATTTTAAATACCCAAATAAATATAATTTGAGACTTTTAATGAGTTACACTAATTTTATAGGATAATATGGCATAATAGGATGGAGTTAATTGACTTTTTCCGATGTAATCATTCTGTTATGAGTTTCAAAAAAATCAACATTTGAATAGTGTCAGAATTGACCTAAAAGAGTTTTTTTAAAAAATAATATATTTTTACTTGATATTAAATTCCTAAAAATCCAAGGTTCGGCCAAGAGACTTACATCATGATACGTTTATCATTAATGGACCACTTGGGGGTCTCTTGGATGTATATAGTAAGTTTATTAACTATATAATATAAAAATACAAAGTGACATAGTAAATGTCAAACTAATTAACTAAGAGTTAAAACTAAATGATAAGGTTAATATAGTAGACAAAACCTGTCTAAATTCTATCGGTTGAATGGTTTTAGACCTATTCCCACCTTGACCTTTGAATAATCAACTTTGGAGCCATTAGAAACCGAATATTAATTTATTATAAATTAATATTTCTAGCTTTTCCAAAGGTACCCCTCACCCCTCTTATAAAAGGTCACTCCTCCTTCTCATTTCTTCACACCTTCAAAGCCTTTTGGTTCGACCAAACTCTGCCAAAATACTCTCCCAACATCCCTCAATACAACCTAGAGGCCTTAGTTTGATCAGAATGCCAACCTATGGAGCCCTTTTGATCAAATCAAAAGGAATAACCCGAATAAGAGGTAATGATTTCACCACCCTTTTCCAAGTTCCTTTCTTCTTACACTTCTTCTTCCTTTGTTCTTACCATTCTAAAATAATAACTCCAGTATCATATATATACTGTGATGTTTTTATAAACATGGTACAACCATATTCAGTATTCTATCCACCCTTTGAATAACATGTCAGCATAAGTGGGTATGTACGGCTTACCGTCTCCACGTCGTGGTGTAATTGTTATTCAATATATTATTATTTGGATGGGTATAATAATGATATTTAAGTCATGTAAATAATAAATATAACATGTTAATGATTCTTTATATATGATATAACAACCATTTATATGTTATTTTAATATCTAAAGAATGATATTGTCGCTCGTGCGTACGTACAGACTACTGTCTCCACGAACGCGATGAGATTCATTCTCCATCGTATCCATTCCAGTATAATTCTCATTTTATGATTAATAATAGTATCTAAGGACTTGATATCATTCTGGATATGAATAATATACAACCTATCCATTACAAACATGGCTTACATAACAAAACATATAAAAGAAAACGAGTAAATTAACACCCGAAACAACGATAATACTAAGATATTATTAACAAATCAATGTTAAAAGATCATATATGATATCATATTAATGTATATGATTATTGTATAATTTAATAACAATTATTTCACAATTATACAGGAGGTTAAACTACCCCAACCAAGGAAAAGTACAAGGTAAGGGTTATTTCGCAATCTCTTCATTATCCGAGGTTGTTTATACGTAATTATCTACTAGGATTTATTTATCATCCACATCCATGTTTCTTCGAATTTTATTTCAAAACATATTCACTATTTACAAAGAATATGAGTTAAAGTCATTTATACCCTTATGGATTTATAAAGGAATTTTTCCGTTATTTTCCAAATAGGGTGATTTTTAACCTTTTCGACAAAATTAAGGTAAGAAAGTTTTTTTTAACTTATACGGCGGGTGCGGCTATTTACCGCCATTATAAAATCGTCAAAGATTCCCTTACAAGCTTATAAGAATATTTTCAAAGAAAATGTTTTATTTTATAATTATGTGACTATTAAATGATTTCAAAATGAATATTTTAAGAATTTTGGAAAGGTACTCTTTGTCAAAATCAGAATTTTAAATGTTTTAAAGATTTATCATTCTAAATATTTTTAATAAATGTCCATGTCTTCAAAATGGGTTTTAAGGATTTATTTATATAGACATGAATGTTTTTAAAATGTTAATTCCTTTCAAAAGTTTCAAACTGGTATGGGACACATTGATTCAAAAATCTCTTTTAATTACTTCCTTTATAAATGTCTGACTTTTAAATGATTTAAAAAAAGGATATATTTCTCTCAAATAATTTTGATTTCATCTATGTCAACATCCTTTGATGGATTTTATGATTATATGAAGTTGATTTATTTTGATACAAAACTTCTATATTGTATTGAAGGTTTTGTGGTATGTTTTACTATGGATGTGCTATTTTTATACCATTCATAGTTTATGGTAAAAGTATTGACATTTCGTATACTAGTTTTAATACAAATGTTAATGTTATGTTTAAAATTTTTCATATGGGAATGCATTGGACATAATATGTGACGAGTGGATCCCGCTATAGCTCCTCGATGCATCGGTTGGTCTCATGAGACAAACTAGTGTCTTGGCACAAGGCCTTGGAAAAATCTTATTTGTAGTTTTGGCACGAGGCCATGGCTATGTGGTTATGATAGTCTGGATTTATGCATTCCATCATTATGAAAGTGGTTATTGATATTGCATGTGATTATTCAATTATTAGAATATCCATGTGAATAAGTAAATGGAATTATTTCATTTTATTTTTGCCATACTATGTTGAAGTTCAAGTTTAAAAGGATTTTTTTAGTTATACATTGCCTTAAATGTTTATACTTATTTATAAATGTTTCCACTGTATTTCTTACCCTTACGGAGCGTTTGATCTCACCCCTTTCAATGTTTTATTTTTCCCAGGATTCCAAGAAGTATATTGTGATTAATAAGAAGGGTTAAGACAAGGGAATAATGGCATTCATAAAGGATTATTTATGTTGTTTTGTATGTTACGAAGTGTAATGTAACATTCATGTATGTAATATATTTTCCAAGACTGCTAAACTAATCGGTCTTTGGAGACTTGATTCCTTGTAATCATGCCAATGTATTAAAATAATGCACCGACTCTGGGTTACTAGGGTCGGGGCGTTACAATTGTTATCAGAGGATGTTTAGTACATGCCTTGGAAACTAGATTTAGGTAAACTCTGATTAGAGCACATAGACCTAAGATGGGCCTTGAGGATTAGTATAGAATAACTTCCTAGAATTTTGGTATTGTAGAGATTTTGTGAGTTTTCCGAGCAATACATCCATGTCTGGATACGAGCAGGTAGAGGCGGCTCTGGCACAGATGTACCTAGGGGTAAAACTCGAAAACACCACTTTGAGCTAGACTCGAACGGGAACTGTTGCACGACAACGGGCCTTGATGCACTCTTGGTTACGACACTCCCGGGGGATATGTTTAGGATAATTCACATTTTCTTTACAAACCATTATTAAGGGTTTATGAGTATATACTTACTCAAATGAGACATTTTAATGATTATGGATTATATCCATAAACTATTTAATTTATGTTATGTGTTTTACAAGTTTGGGATTAGGTATTGTTATTCATAAACTAATCTAGTGTATGCCATTGTTTAGAAATGGCGCCCAGTAGAAGGAATGATAACTCCAGCAATGCACATAATCCAAAGAGAAAGAAGGATCATATCTTTCATGGTCTTAATCCAGAATTTATAAGAGAAATAGTCTCCCATGTATTATCATCATATGAAGAAATAATATCATGTGTTGATAAGATAAGTAAAGATTTTACTGAGGCCTATGGCTTTGAAGGGAAGCAAGAGAAGAAAAGGATGGAAGAGAAAAAGATTGATAAAGGGAATAGGGAAAAGAAGAATTTTCCCATATGTGATAACTATGGGAAGAAACACCCTGGAACTTGTCTGAAAGGAATGGAAGTTAGTTATAAGTGTGGAGGAAAAGGGCACAAAGTACGTGACTGTAAGGGTAAGAAAATGGTTTCAAATTTACAATGCTTCATTTGTAAGGAGTTTGGACACTACGCGAACCTATGTCCTAGTCATCAAACCATGCCACAAATGATGCTATTTGATAATAATCAAGTTATGATACTACCACAGATGAAGAGGAATGATTAGAGTTATTATGTTGATTATTTCAATTGAGTGTTGTATCAACAATGTACTTGTTATAATAATTATGGAGTATATAAGGATTGTACTGCAGTACTATTTCATTAAGGACTTGAGATTGTGTGGAACAAAGAAAAGTGAATCAATAGCAGGATAAATTTTTGGAAAATATATGGTTGAGAGAATGAAAAACAATAATATAGTTCTGATACCGAGGTAGTGATTTTGGAATAATACATGATTTATTTGGATAAATTATATTGGATATTCTTGACTACCTTGAAATTGATTAATGATTTGTATATTCCATCATTGGTGGGGTTTAAAACATTTTTGGATTGATGAAGTATATCCAGCATTCTATATGGAATAAGGGAGCATGAATGTAATTAATACGAAATACGGTAATTTAGGATGTTTCAGTGTATTAAAAGAATACATGATGAAGGTATTCATATGCTATTATGGGGTAAAAGGATCAATATTATGTTTACCTTCCTTATAAATTTTGGACTGTCAGTTTGGACAGATGTATTTTGGATAGTTCTAGTTTGGATTATTTTGGATTTTCATAAAAGGACAACCCGGAGGTCAGGCGGCAACCCGTCACGTCCGGCAAGGCCGCGAGACTTTAACCCGCAACCGAAGGGCGACATGGGTGTATCACCTACCACTGGCCCACGAGATGTCCTGGATTAAATAATATAGTTTTTTTAAAGATCTGGTAGATGAATTATAAATTCGTTTATTTTGGAACCCTGTATGAATAGTTTAAATAGAATTTTTTAACGTTCTATTATCTTTTAGAGTGAAATATGAGTTAGTGGTAGAAATTTATTAATGGATAAAAATCTTATTATAACGTATGTATATCTCCTTATGATCTTAGCCAATCTCATAAATAAATTCCTCAACATTATGAAAAGGAACTTAGAACACAAATGTTGTCCTAGATGGTGCCTTAAATCATCATTAATTTATGGCTTTGGGATTGTTGGCCTTTTCATAGCCATGTTCTCTACCACTGTCCATCAGATAATTGATGGTTAGATTTCTCTTCCATATCCATATTTTCCTACATGGAACCCTAGTATGTGTTATTTTCGGGAATCTTCATACTTTCCACTCTTTATTTTAAATAGAGGCCTCATTAATTCATTTCTCTATGTGGGATTTCAACTAAGATATTTTGAAACATCAAAAATGTGTTATCCTAATAACTTATGTTTTGTTGAATCGATGGTATTTTAAATCATCATAGATTGATGAATTTAAGGACCTAAATTTTAAACTTGTTTGTGATTGATGACCTCAATCACTACCTATAAATATTTACATTTTTCCTCCAATTATATGTCTCTAATTTCCACCAATGTTCTCCTAATCAAGATCATAATTTGGCGGCGACCCTTTCATTTATATTTTCCTCATTTTAAGGCTAAATTTTAGTAACCCAATTTCCGATGTGGGTTTTCCCAGAAAGATATTTTTTATTTTCAACCATTTATTTTCGAAGAACAATTTCAAATTGCGAGGACACAATTTATTGAAGGAGGGGAGAATGTAACACCCCAAGATTTCATAGTGTGTTATTTTTTCAAAATATTTCAATAACTTGCACTACTCGCAACACCGAGTTCAAGCGCACCATGTGTTACCAAACAAGCCGTTCAAAAGAGGTTATGAATAGTATTAACTAAATTTTAAACTATATATAATCCTTATAATTTTAGAATCCTTTTTATGAGTTTCTTAGACATAATGTATGAACAAATTCATTTTCAGTATTGCACATTTACCAACTTTTAAAAGGGAACCCTTTTTAAATATAATATTTTAATCTTTTTGACTAAATGGGGACATGAAAATTTTAATATGAAACATCTCAAGCTTCCACGGTACGCTTTCCTTTGAATGATACAGTAGCATTTGTTGTACGCAACTTCGAGTTCTAACACACACCACAACCAATCAAACTAGCCATTATAAATAGTAATACCTAATTTTTGAAATTATATACATTTTATATTTCAAAATGTACTTCATTTTTGGATTCATAGTATCGAATTTTTCCTAAGGTGAAAATTTGGTACTTTTTGGATAACTTTCATATTTTGATGAATAGTGAAAATTACTAAATTTTAATTAAAATCAACTATTTTAATAAAAATAATTAATAGTGATAAATTATGAATTTGAGTGGATTTAAAGTATAATTAGAATATATTTTTACCATTTTATCCAATGGTGTTCATTAGAATTAATTTCACTTTGAAATTGGACCTAAACTATTGTCAATCTTTGGATATATATTGTTTCTTAAAAACACGCTAATTATTATGACGGCGGGAATTAATTATAAAATTAATTAATGCAACTTATATGTTTTGAATTTTGTAAAATAGACATCATTTTTGAATTCGGAATATCAATTATAGCTTATGGTGAAATTTTGGCATTGTTCTGAAAAACATTAATTTTTGATGAATAGTGAAACTACTAAGTGGTAGTTAAAAAACTAAATTTTTCATAAAACATAATTTTACCACATCTGTGATTTGAATGTCGAAAATCCGAGAGGAAAAGTTAATATCAAGAAGTAAAATGTGGTTCAATGAGATGAAAATAATTTTTGGTGAATAGTAACTTTTTTCAATTATTTACCACGGTTAAAAGTAAATAGGGAAATTAAGGGTAAAAATTATATTAATATTACCCTAACACATGTCCTAATTCTATTGGACAAGTTTATCTCGATAAAAAACAACCTTAGGAATAAAATATTATCATTTAGGTCCACTTGGATTAGATTAAGACATTTATTATTATTTAATTCAAAGAAGAGTTAAAAAAGTTATATTCAAAGTTTATTTACTAAAATATTTTTAATATAGGGTTATATAAAAGATAAATTCGATTGTAAATATTAATTAAAAATATAATAAGATTTACTACATAAAGAAATTTTATTTATAATTTTTAGACATTATATAATTTAATTTATTTATGACATAATGATGATGCAGTAATTTCCGTAATAGTGAAAATTTAAAATAATTGAAATTTTAAATACCCAAATAAATATAATTTGAGCCTTTTAATGAATTAAACTGATTTTATAGGATAATATGGCATATTAGGATGGAGTTAATTGACTTTTTTACAATGAATCATTCTGTTATGAGTTTCACAAAAATCAACATTTGAATAGTGTCAGAATTGACATAAAAGAGTTTTTAAAACAAATATTATATTATTAATTGATATTAAATTCCTAAAAATATAAGGTTCGGCCAAAAGACTTATATAATTATATGTGTATCATTAATTGACCACTTGGGGGTCTCTTGGATGTATATAGTATGTTTGTTAAATATATAATATAAAAATACAAAGTGACATGGTAAATGTCAAACTAATTAACTAAGAATTAAAACTAAAAGATAAGGTTAATATTGTAACCCAAACCTGTCTAAATTCTATTGGTTGAATGGTTTTATACCTATTCCCACCTTTACCTTTGAATAATCAATATTGGAGCCATTAGAAACCGAATATAAATTTATTATAAATTAATATTTCTAGCTTTTCCAAAGGTACCCCTCACCCCTCTTATAAAAGGGAACTCATCCTTATCATTTCTTCACACCTTCAAGGCCTTTTGGTTCGGCCACACTCTGCCCAACTACTCTCCCAACATCCCTCAATACAACCTATAGGCCTTATTTTGATCAGAAAGCCAACCTAAGGAGCCCTTTTGATCAAATCAAAAGGAAGAACCCAAAGAAGAGGTAATGATTTCACCACCCTTTTCCAAGTTCCATTCTTCTTCCACTTCTTCTTCCATTGTTGTTACAATTCTAAAATAATAACTCCAGTATCATATATATACTGTGATGTTATTATAAATATGGTACAACCATATTCATTATTCTATCCACCCTTTGAATAACATGCCACCATATGTGCGTACGTACGACTTACCGTCTCCACGTCGTGGTGTAATTGTTATTCAACATATTATTATTTGGATGGGTATAATAATGATATGTAACTCATGTAAATAATAAATATAACATGTTAATGATTCTTTATATTTGATATAACAACCATTTGTATATTATTTTAATATCAAAATAATGATATTGTCGCTCGTGCGTACGTACAGACTACCGTCTCCACGAACGCGATGAGATTCATTCTCCATCGTATCCATTCAAGTATAATTCTCATTTTATGATTAATAATAGTATCTAAGGACTTTATATCATTCTGTATATGAATAATATACAACCTATCCATTACAAACATGGCTTAAATAACAAAACATATAAAAGAAAACGAGTTAGTTAACACCCGAAACAACGATAATACTAAGATATTATTAACAAATCAATGTTAAAAGATCATATATGATATCATATTAATGTATATGATTCTTGTATAATTTAATAACAATTATTTCACCATTATATAGGAGTTTAACCTACCCCAACCAAGGAAAAGTACAAGGTAAGGGTTATTTCGCAATCTATTCATTATCCGAGGTTGTTTATACGTAATTATCTACTGGGATTTATTTATCATCCACATCCATGTTTCTTCGAAATTTATTTCAAAACATTTTTACTATTTACAATGAATATGAGTTAAATTCATTTATACCCTTATGGGTTTATAATGTAATTTTTCCGTCATTTTCCAAACAAGTTTCTTTTTAACCTTTTCGACAGAATTAAGGTAAGAATGTTTTTTTAACTTATACGGAAGGTGCGGCTATTTACTGCCGTTATAAAATCGTCAAAGCTTCCCTTACTTGCATATTTGAATATTTTCAAAGAAAATGTTTTATTTTATAATTATGTGACTTTTAAATGATTTTAAAATGAATATTTTAAGAATTTCGGAAAGGTACTCTTTACCAAAAACAGAATTTAAAATGTTTTAAAGATTTATCTTTCTAAATCTTTTTAATAAATGTCCATGTCTTAAAAATTGGTTTTAAGGATTTATTTATATGGACATGAATGTTTTTAAATTGTAAATTCCTTTCAAAAGTATCAAAGTGGTATGGGACACTTTTATTCAAAAATCTCTTTTAATTCCTTCCTTTTTAAATGTGTGACTTTTAAATGATTTCCAAAAAAAAGGAGATATTTCTCTCAAATAGTTTTGACTTCATCTATGTCAACATCCTTTGATGGATTTTTTGATTATATGAAGTTGATTTACTGTGATACAAAACTTCTATATTGTATTGAAGGTTTTGTGATTTTTTTGACTGTGGATGTGCTATTTTTATACCATTCATAGTTTATGGTGAAAGTATTGACATTTCATATGCTAGTTTTAATACAAATGTTTATTTTATGTTTAAATCTTTTCATACGGGAATTCATTGTACTTAACATGTGACGGGTGGAGCCCGCTATAGCTCCTCGATGCATCGGTAGGTCTCATGAGACAAACTAGTGTCTTGGCACAAGGCCTTGGAAAAATCTTATTTTTAGTCTTGGCACGAGGCCTTGGCTATTTGGTTATGATAGTCTGGAATTATGCATTCCATCATTATTAAAGTGGTTATTGATATTTCATGTGATTATTCGATTAGTTGAATATCAATGTGAATAAGTAAATGGAATTATTTCATTTTATTTTTTCCTTACTATGTTGAAGTTCAACTTTAAAAGGCTTTTTTTTTAGTTTTACATTGCCTTAAATGTTTATGCTTGTTTATAAATTTTTCCGCTGTATTTCTTACCCTTACGGAGTGTTTGAGCTCACCCCTTTAAATGTTTTATTATTCCCAGGATTCCAAAAGTATATTGTGATTGATAAGAAGGGTTAAGACAAGGGAATAATGGCATTCATAAAGGATTCTTTATGTTGTTTTGTATGTTATGAAGTGTAATGTAACATTCATGTATGTAATCTATTTTCCAAGACTGCTAAAATTAATCGGTCATTCGAGACTTGATTCCTTGTAATCATGCCAATGTATTAAAATAATGCACTGACTCTGGGTTACTAGGGTCGGGGCGTTACACCGACCGTATCCCAACATTATCCAAATATCAAGTGGGGTATACCAAAGGGACCGTCTCGCTTCGACGTTTATATTGTCGTTGAAAGGTTTCCAAATGGACTCAGGGTTCCAAAGTTATGGTCGAAGGAGAATAAATGAGTTGAAGTGGGTTCATGTTCGGTCTGACCCAATCAGCCCAACCCGTCCTGGGCCGACCCGGTTTGTGTTGACCTGGCCTGACTCACTGGGTTTGGCCAGGCCCGCAGTGCAGCCCACCCTACGCTGTGCAGTCCAGCCCACTGGGCGGCCTATTCTAGCAGCTCGTCCAGGGCAGTGGCTTGTAGGGCGGCCGCAGAGTCCGTAGGAGCCACGGAGGTCGCGGGAGCCGCATGGTGGTATGAGGCCATGGGTGCAGCGGGGTGACACGAGGCCATAAGTGCTACAGGGCGGAAAAGGCCGAGGGTCCCACATGGGAGGCATGAGGACACGGTTGCTGCTGGGCAGCGAGGCCACGGTGCAGCGCAGAGGGTCGCAGGGGGGGGGGCGAGGCCGTTGGCGGTGGAGGCTGTGGCGGTGTCGTAGCCATGGGGCGATGGAGGCTGTGGGTGGCGGTGTCCGCTATGGAGTGGGGACCGCGGTGCGGCAGAAGCCGCAGGGTGGTATCGTGACACCGACGCCGACAAGGCGACATATGGTGGTGCTGACCTCGGTTCTTGTGCCCCACCGAGGATCACTTGTCGTCCTCCTCCATCATGAAGAACACACCAAAATAGCAGAGGGGCTGACTATGTTTGTCTGGCCCGTACCCTCTGCATTAGAGCTGTAGTAATAGCCCAAAAAATCATGAATGAAGAATGTTAAAACCTACAACCTACCTCAATTCATTATTCCCAAACCCATAGATGAAATCATCCACAGATCAACTAGTTAGAGAGTTGATCTGTGTTTTTATTTTAGAAGGGAAGAACATGGGAGTATAATAATAAAAAACTAAACCCCTACCTTGAAGGTTTGTTGAAGCTTGTCTACGGTTGAGACGGATCGGCATTAGTCGATCCTGAAACAAGTCTCCTCCAACGGCATCGATGAGGAGAGGAAAAAGATGAAGTCTGGGATGACAGTGTTTCCTCGATCTTTGGTTCATTCATCATTGGAGATCCTTTGATGAAGTTTAGAGAAGCGTTCGCTGACGGAGAAGAGTTCTCTGTTGGCATTCAACATCAGAGGATGAGTATCTCCACCATTCTCCAAATCCTCTCCCTTTACCCAATTCCACCAAAAATGAAATCCCAAAATAATAGAATATGGTATCTATTTAGATTGCTGGCACAAATTCAAATTGTCTTAATTAATTAATTGATGTGGTTGGAACCATTAAAGTGGGAGATTACCCAAGGTCACCTCCCTCATTAAAGTGGGAGTTCTAGATGATTTTCTCATTAAAGAAGCAGTTAGGGGGTTATGGTGGTCCCCACCCTCAAATTCAAATTGGGTGGTTTTGGGCTCGATGGTCCCCACCTCTATAACATCACATGGATGGTTTCAACAAAAAAAATGTTAATCAATTTTATTTTATTTTATTCTTCTAAGAAAAACACAAAATCCAATATTCACCCTCGACCTACTGTGGTAAAGGTGATGGTCTCATTAAGATAATATTGGCGCTGTGAGTTCAACGGTGCCCTGAGATTTCAATTATGAGCACAGTTTCAAAAGTTATAATTGCCCGCTCATACGTATACTGAAGGTACCCGAAAAAAAGTTCATAAATTCATTCCGGGCACGCTGGGCCTCAGAATCACACGCCGTTAATTTGCGCAGACTTGTAAAATTCTCATTTAATTAAAAAAAATAACATTGAATTTCTTGGTATTTACATAAACTCTTGATGATATCTGTACATATTATTACAGCCGGGATGAATTGAAAAAGGAGAACTATGAGTTTCATATAATAACTCTTTCTTCAACTGTGAATCCCAAGGCATACATAATATCTTCCCAAATATCAAAATACAATCATTATTAATGTTAAAGTCAATCAACATTTCCCTTTGAACCAACTCATCCGTTTTCTACAACTCAATGTCTTCCATCTACATTTGCATAATTCAGGCTGATAAAGATGATTTTACTGAAACCTGAAACAAAACTGTGGAATTTCCTGCACCAATAACATCTATTCAAATGTTCAAAATATCATTAATCAAAGGATCTTATTCGAAACATAACATGTTTAATGTAGCGTTACTATTTCCACTCAAAGGATTAGCCTCTTTATTTTCCTTTAATAGATGGTAATGAATCGTGCACTAATAATACTTGATTAATTCCAGCCATCTCCTTTGTATCATGTTCAATTATTTCTGAGTGAATATATACTTCAAACATATGTTGTCAGTATATATTTCACATTTTAATTCGTACAGATGATGCCTCAAAATTTTTAAAGCAAATACAACAATAGCTAATTCAAAATCATGTGTAGTTTAATTTAATTAATGAGGTTTCAACTTAAGTGAAGCATAATAAATTACCAGATCTGCCTTCATTAGGACAAAACCATGGATTTTCTATAAAGAATCACTATAGATAAAAAATTCAATATCTCTAGAAGGTAGTGCAAAAAATGTATAATTAACCAATATTCTTTTCAATTCCTGAAAACAATCATGACATTATTTTTTCAAAATGAACATAACACCTTTTCGAGATAAAATAGTCAGTGGGCTAGATAATTGTGAAAAAATTATATACAAACAATCTATAACATCACGAAAAACCATGAAAACTATGAATCTCAGTTATATTTGTGGGTCTTGTCCATTCTACAACAGCTCTTGTTTTAGAAGATCAACAGTTATGCCATTTCTTTAAACAATGTGACCATAGAATGAAATTTTATGTAACCAAAGCTCACACTTTTTGATTTTCCCATATTTTTTCTTTCCATTTAAGGATTTCAAGACAAACCTTAGATGACTTTCATGTTACTCATTACTTTTTGAATATACCATCATATCTTCAATAAAAACATCCACAATCTTATCCAAGAACTAGCATAAAATTCTATTCATATGATCAATGAATACAGTAGGTTCATTGGATATCCTAGAAGGTATAACTAAAAATTCATAATGGCTATATCTAGTACGAAATATGGTCTTTTGAAATTATGATTCCTTTACATTCAACTTATGGTACCCTAGCCTCAAGTCAATCCTTGAGAAATACTGAGCTCCTTGGAGCTGATCAAACAAATCATCGATATGAGGCAAAGAATACTTTTTATTAATATTAATGTTATACACTTCTCTATAATAAATTCAATGTCTCCTTGAACCATCATTCTTTTTAAAAAAATGACAGGAGCACCCCATGGTGATGTTCTCGGATGAATGAAACCTTTATATAATAACTCCTGTAATTGCTTCTATAACTCTAAAACTTCAATTTGTGCCAATAGATAAGGGGGTTTTGAAATTGGCATAGCCTCAGGAACTAAGTCAAAAATAAATTGAACATCTAGATTAGTTATTATACCAGGTAACTAATCAGGGAAAACAACAATATACTCATTTACAATTGGATCATCATTAATCTATATAGATCCTTTTTTTTAACAATATGTTCAAGGTAACATTCATTTCCACAATTAACTAGTTTCTTAGCTTCATGATGTGTTTTCAAATGTAAGGGTTCATGTTTTTATACAAACTGAAATTATTTTTTAAAATAATCCTCCTCAGCTCTACAGTCAATATTAGCATGATAAATGGAAACCCAATACATACCCAAAATAACATCAAACTCTACTAGAGGCAAAACAACAAGGTTTTCAGGTAGATTCCTTCTACACATAAGGACAAGAAAGTTCTTATAATTTCATTTTTTTCTCAACATTTCCTCCCAGTGTTTTTACCATATTTTCAGGGTACATATCATGAATGAAATTCCCAATTTATTAGAAAACTTATCCAAAATTAATGAATGTGTAGACCCTAAATCAATCAACACATTAGAATAACATCAATAAACAAATAGTGTACCTAATAATACATCATTTGATAGCCCAAAATATGCTAAAGTAGTTGAATAGGATTTGACCACCCCTTTTTACTTGAAGTCCAGCTACTTTCCCTTAGTTGGGTTCTTCATTGGACACTCATTTGCATAATGACCCATTTCTTTTCACTTAAACTTTTTAATGACTATAAATCAAATTTTGTATTAACATTACCCTGATCTTTTTTCAGTGCAATTACGAGCCTTGTGTCCCATTTTACCACATTGGTAGCACTTACCAAAATTCAAAAGTCCTTCCCCAACATGATTTTGACACCATTTTTTAAAAACTATAAAATTAAGTTTCTTTCCATCAGATTTTTTTGATGTGTTTTCCCTTTCGTCTGCCACGTGGACCTCTTATTCTATTGTTTTTCAAAGAAAACCTGATCATCGGAAAAATCCATTTCCACCATCTCTGCACATTGAACTAGTTTTTCATGACATTTTAACTCACAATAAGTTAAATCCTTTCGATACATTGTCAATAATCCTGAGTAAAAAAATACTGATTTTACAATTAAGATCTCATCTGAGATTTCGATCATACCTTGCCAGTTGAGTGAATTTTACATCATGAGAATCATTAGAGTCATCCTCCTATCTCAAATCTATGAATTGTTTTTCCATCCTAAGACGAACCACCTTAGGAATATATTTCTCAAGAAACAAACCTTTGAATTCATCACAATCTAGAGCATCAATATCCTCACTATCATATATCTTTTTAACTATCTTCCTACACTGAAGGATTCACCTTCAAAATGGTAATCAACAAGACTAATGTTTTAATGTTATGAACACCCCAATGATCTTGATAATCATCTCAAGTGAATTAATCCACCCTTCAACTAGCATGTGGTCAAATTATCCTCAGAATGATGGGGGTTGTTTCATCCTTAAATGCTCCACTTCTGACATGTTCATATGTAGTTGATCTGGATGATCCCGTCAATTGATACCACCACCATTTATATCCTAATTCCACTGTGCCACCACTTCAACAACTATTCATTTTCATTTTCTGACCATCTCAGGTTGCTGATTTGGAAGGTTGTCTTCCTTATGATGTCTTCCCATCATAGATTCCCTATTCCCTCTACGGAAAACCATTATGAACACATAAATATCATAGGATAAGTAACATGGTAATATGTAAATTCTATATCATTTCAATATTAACATAAATCATTTTGTGGATAATTATTTGACAATACCCGAACTACTAAATTTGTCTTAACTAACCACTTATACCAATTATAAGGACCTGACCGTAGGCATTAAATAATATTAATTTATGTTAATAATTCACATGGAGTATCTTTTCATTGATAGAGTTATAGAGAATTATGCCATAACTATTAAATTATATCTCAAATCTTACAAAGTACACTCTTCAACTCAATATTTATTTTTATCATAAAATAAAAAAAATTAAAACAAAACAAGAATTCTTTTCTTGATATAAATCATCTTGAATTCTTCTATTCTCTTACCCTTCCTTATATCATGTGAAAGACATTTATAAAACATGGTATAAGCATAAAAATCACAGTAAGGATTATAAAATAGTGAATTAAAACATTTTTCCATCAATACATACATGTCAACGAAATCATAGTTTTCAATCATCAACATACAACACAATATCATAAGATTTTTGAATAACAAATGGAAATCATAAATAATAATGATAACTTGTAGAATCCATAACATACATACATTTTAGCTTTCACTGCTAAATAGAAAGTTACATTTGGGATACCCATCATAGTATATTACCTAAATCTATTAGGAGAAACATTAACATTTACCTCTATCACATTACCCAATGCATTGGAGAGCTATCTCAGGATCACCCACCCTAGGTTTTTAACAGAACCACCCATATACCTAAACAATTCCCAAGAACCATAACATAATCATAACACATGAACAATAATAAAGGAAAGATAACATTTCCACATTGCAATAATAATATATCATTACAATATATTGAAAAAATAAATCCACTATTAAAACCATTTTCAAAACCAAAATAGTTATTTATTTTCCTTTTAAAAACATTACGACTTCTTAAGGAAGCCAAATATCAAATAATACTCATGCTGGTGGAAAGGTCATTGTCACTGAATACGTTAAAATGGAACATTATTTTTTCCCTTTAGTAAAACACTTTTTATAGAAATGATTACCTATGAATCAAATTAAGATTCATATGTGTGTATACACCGTATAAAATAAAGTGTTTTATAGATAAAAGTATGACTCAATGAATAGAGATTGAGATGATTTCCCTTACCTTGTGTCTGATTTGACTCGTTCGTTCTTTAATACAATGAATAATAAACTAAAGTTAAATTCGACTCACTTCAGAACATTTTTTAAGTTTATTATTCCTTTTATATCACTTATTATCATGTTATAAGCATTAAATAATCATTTGAGTTAATAACATTTGTTGTGTCGATATTGGGTACTTGAGTCAAAAATAAACTTCTTATAATTACAAGTTTTCCATGTCTTCAAAAGTCTATAATCTCCAGAATGATATTAGTTATTTAGTTTTCAAATATATCATATATATATATAGTATATCTATATATATATATTTATAATATTACATTACAATTGTAGATAACAAATAAAATGCATCGTTCATGGAGACGGTAAGCCATACGTGCACGTGAATGCTACATTCATTTATATTTAATATTTAATGGAATGAAAAATAATGATACATATATTTATTATAATTCTAGTATAATATCATTAATAATTTCATTATCTTCACTGATTATATGTTCAAAGTATGTCATTAACATGTCATATCACTTTGAGGGGGTGGTATACTACACATCCTCAAATGAAATTATCATATTTCCCCATTATAGAAACCACAAAGGTATGTTATAAATAAAAAATACGGAAGCCCAGAGAAAATATATATGTAATATATATCACATATAAATATAGTTCCATCATAATGTACCCCATGATATGTGGTAAGAGATAATTTAACAATCATCTCTTCGTGAGGTAATAGTTCTTCGTCCACTGAAACAATATGTTTGTATCCAGTAAATGGAGGTGTGTGGAAGTGTATTTCGAATACATCTCATAAAAATTCCTAGTATAATTAGGATAATGGTTTTTTATAAAATAATTGAATAATGAGTGTTTAGGAGGTTAGAGATGGAAAATAATAGAAAAGAACATGAGATAAGACATTACCTTTAAATTGGTTACCTTCCATTGGTTTAAACCAAAAGGATTTATTGAAGTATATACTACCTACATTAAGGCTTCTATGTGGAATAGATGGATTTTGGGAGCTTATTTGGGAAGATTTTTGATGAGTCAAGGGGGATTTAGAGGTGTAGTAAGGGTTAGCAGTGATGGCTTTTTATAAGGGGGAGGAGGGGCTTCTTAAGAATGTTTGATCATATTATATTATTATAAACTAAATTTAGATTTCAAAAGGTCCCCAACACATTTAATTCAAATAAAAGGTGATTATGGGTCAAAATCCTCTCATACAATGGGGTTTAGACAAGTTTAGGGAATAAAAATAAACCTTATCTTTTAGCTTTAACCCTTAGTAAACTAATTTAAACTTTACGATGTCCTCTGGTATATTCATACTATATGGTTAATATCATTATTATAAAATTCCAAGACTCCAAAAATGGATCATTAATGATATTTTTAACATAATATATGTCTATTGGAAAAATATTATATTTTTAGGATTAATTTATAATTTAATTAAATATTAATTGTTTTAAAAACACATTTATGTTAGTTCATAAACTATTCATATCAAGACATTTCAATAATCAATAAAAACGTTATTCTTTTAAAAAACCATTATTAATTAAAATATAACCATTATTTAATATCCCTAAATATATTGGATGGCATAAAATGTTTCAAAATAAATTTATTTTAATATTTATAATCTCATTTATTTAAATTATTCATTGACAAGAAAATCCCTATATCATCATTGTGTCATAAATTAATTAATTTATATTATGTCAAAAAATTGATAATAAAATACCATGATTTAGGAAATATTTTCATATTTAAATGAATATTTCTAGTCGAAGATATCTCTTACATAACCCCATATAAAAATTGTTTTACTAAAAGATATTTGTTTATTTTAATTTTTTTTTAACATTAAATAAATTTTTATAATGTTTCATGTTCACTTACATGTGGCTCCATGGGGTCCCAAAATCGTCCCAAGGATGCCCATATTCAGAAATGTATCTGAAAATATGATTAATACAGGTGTTAGGGCAATTTAATGTTATCATAGTATTATTTTTATACCCATATTTACCATATTTATCCTTTAACCATGGTAAATAAAATATTTACTGAAGATACAATTCAAAATGTCTAAAAATAAAAGATGAATAATTAAACAATTTGGATGTACTAACTCCAAATATTGAGTCCATTTTTTTCAAATTTAAAATAGATAAGATGCATAAATTAATTTAAAATTAATTCCAGTTCTCAAAACTGAATATCGTGTTTTTAAGAAAAAATAACTATCAAACGATTCCCACTTGTATATGTTAAATTTCAATGTGAAATTACATAAAATTACCAAAATTAGATTAAATGGTAAAAATATAATCTATTTTCACTTTAAAACCAATTAAAAACGTAATATATCTATATAATTAACTTATATTAAAAGTCAATTTTGAATTTAAATGCAGTATTTTTCACTATTCATTAAAAATTGAGAATTGTCTGAAAAATACCAAAATTTCATCCAATTTTAATTTTGATGTCATAATTATAAAGAAGAATATTATTTTGTTAGATACAACAAATAAATGTGAGAAAAACTATATTTAAAAAGGTTTCTCTTTCAAAAGGTGGTAAATCGACCTTTTAAAGAATAGTAGAGTGTTTATGATTAAAATTGGATTCATTGTCATTTTTAGCCTCTAACTTTTATTGGATAAATTTAAACACATTTAACAAACATGTATAATCATATTAAAGTTAGTAATGTTCATTCTCTCCAATACAATAGCTAGGAGTTAACTACCATTTAGGATAATATTATATAATATTTTTAGTATGATTGAGAATTGTGTGAAACATGAGATTTCAGAGAAACAAATTATTGGGGGTCAGGTAAACCATCGAACATAACATCACCTATAAATTAAAATTAATATTTAATTCACAAATATTAAAAACATATGATAATATCATATTCATTATTTACCTGGGATGTTACAATTGTATAGCCCAAAAAACTATATAATTTACATTTCATAAGAGAAAATATATTCTCACATCCATTCCTTTACATGTCCCCTAGTTTATTTTAAGTATTTTACATATGATAAACTCTGGATATTTTAGGATTACTATCAACTCTCTTCTTTCTTTGGTTTGATGTTTCCCTGTTAGGACATCATGAGACTTAGTAAAATTTACACATTTATTCTTTTGTTTTTCTTCCTCATTCCATTTTAATATTTTGATGTTTTTGTATCACACACAATTCAACATTTTACTGTAAATTTAGATCATGGATCATTTAACAATTTCTCCACTCCTTCAGAACCGTCCGTAAAATTTTACAAAATATCTTCATCTAAAAACATTCCAAACTTTATTTTCTTCATCATTTCCCATTATGTTCACCCTCATTTGATTTTACTACATAGTGATATGAAATCTTATTAAAGTCACACAGCTATCTTATTCTCTTTATCTTGTATCTATGTAAGGACATTGATGAATTTTTTCATTCCCTTAAGTCCTGACTTTAAACTCCATAACCTATTATGGGATTTCAAGTGTTGTCAAATGATCAATCTCTCTCCTGGAATTCTGTCAATCTCTATTTCAAGTTGAACCACAGACTCATATTCCTTTTTCGACAAATCTCCTAATTTTTTTTTCTTATATTGATTATCAATAACATTAAGATCTCGTTTATGTTCCCCCATGAGGTCGACATCACCATTCCAATGATTTTATTCATCATTCGTAGAATCCAACATTTCAAAAATATCCATCATGGATTCTTCAATACTTGATTTATACATTGTATCACCATCATCCAAAAAAATATTATTATATAGTCCCAATTTGAATATGGATCTCTTTATCAGTAATTCATTCTAGATTTTATGTCTCAATTTTTCAGTAACGACATCTGATTCCTCATCATAATTTCAAATTCACATTCTACATCATTGAATCTCATTGAGAACTAATTGGAAATGTTATCTTCTTAAACACACTGAAAAAAATCCATAAGAATATTGACATTAAATCACTCTTTTACTATCACAAATTTTATAGCAAAAATGGGGGGAATTTAGTAATCCACATCATCTCCCTCATAATTGAATTTGAAAATGTGATTTTTTTCATGGATTTGAATGTTATTTCCTTAGTCTATTAGATTTTTTATTCTTGATTGACTCTCAATTCATAAGAAACCAAACTACTTAAAGTATCATAAAGATATATCTTAGAATGATTGATTTTCTCAAAGGTTGAAACTTTTGGATTGTACATTGGTGAGAGCCTTCTAAAAAATTTATTCACTATTTCAATATCCGTAATTTCTTCCCTATCTCAGTGAATTACTAAAATAACATAAACAATGTGATTAAATAAACTATTATAATTTTCATTTATATGAATTTTCAGATCATCAAACTGATTATCAAAAACATGAAGTTTGGCCTCCTACATTATGTTATCAACATCGTATATATTTTCGTATTCCTTCTGCATGGAAATAGTTATAGTGATACTCGTCATATTCCAATATATTTGATTAGATATTGTTTTAGTATGATAATTTTATTATATAAATTCTACATCAAGAATTATCTATTCAATTTCAATCATTGAAATACTTTTCAAATCACTAACATAAATCCCTTGAGTTGTGTCATAGATAACCCCAATCCCAAGAGATCATAGATACGATCTCAATATATTATTCCAAATATGATGTTTCGTTCCTTAAGTAAAGGAACACCACTATCATCCACTAAATTATCCATAAAGATAATAGAGGAAATATTTAACACTAATAGCATGTAACCTCGGATACAACATATAGGACCCTGGAATACCCTAATAAGAAAGGGGTGAATCTTGGGGTAAAATTTTTCATTAAATGAGATGAATCATATCCAAATGTGGGTAGGAACTTGTTAAACTGGCCAGATAGAATTTTGTATCTTTTGAACACAAAGATGCATAAATTTAATCACAACATATTAATATTATGTGGTTTTCCACTAAGGTATAGTATAAGAAGAATACATTACTAGTGTGTCGATCATACCAGAATCCCCTAATCGTCACTAGACAGTGTGGATTAAAAAGGATCAAACAGGGTCACTCCATATAAGGAAAAATATTTTATAAGAATTATAGGTATAGAAAACTACCTCCCTAGGATTACTATCATTTAGTCCATCTTTATCACTACCTTGGTGAAGGCTTAGTCAGTTTTTCACATGAATTTAACATAAATAGATTTGGAATGTAATTATTTTACCCAAATTATCATGATTCATGGATTTCACCATATTCCTAAATTTATGCACTTGAAATCATTGTATTGAAACACTATATTTTTAATATTATAGTTTGTGATGCTCCTAGACATCATGAAACACAATTTTTTCTCAAACATGTTTCATCCTATTTGAGAACACATACTTCAATAAATCTCAAATACTTTAAAAGGATATCATCTTTCATAGAAAATAAAATAATCATGAACCACCCTGGATTTGAAAAAATCAATGTACTTAAATTCTTCATGGTCAATTTGTTCATAACCATTCTTTTTTTTCTTCTTCTTCTTGTGAAGAGTTAAGGATTCCCGAAGAACTACCCAATATTAAGACCATCCTAAAATCAGAGGGATTCACCATTTCTTTATATTCTTTCATGGTTTCAAATTATTGTAATACACATGTTTATAGAAATTTCTCTGTCATTATTCATTCACGCTCACTAAACCCTTTTCGTCAACCTCTTCATTCATATTTTCAAATCTCATTTCCTTATCAAACATGAAATGAAATTATTCCCATAAAAACACTTCTCATAGACAGATATATCACCTTATTTCTGTCATTATTTCTTTTCAGAACCTCTTTTTTAAACCATCGTGATACTTGATTCCTTTTTCATATCTCCTCATCTTTGAGAAACTCCACTCATCAAGAAATCCATGTATTTTCTGTCAATATAAAAAGTCAGTCATGGAAATATATATTTTCCAAATATCACCACTCCATATAAATTTTTTGACCCATATGTTTTCAAAAACACTTGTATCTTATTACACCTTCAATAATGAATCCTCATGCATTATAATATCACTTATCCTCCAAACCCCTTGATTAAACAACTTTGGATTAAAAAAACCGAAAATATGCTTTCAGATGTGAAAACAGAAGTTCTAACATTTAATAATTTCATAAACATCTTATTTATATTTTAATCTCATCTATATATCAAATAATTTATGTTGAATAAGTTAATTGAAACATATAATATCATGGAGGTGGTAGTCTGGACAATGTAGGAACTATTGTTTTTTTCATAATTGATTTTGTGTATTAAAAAATAATGATACAAGACTAAATATAGTAACAGTATAGTATTTAAATGATAAATATATCATTATATTAGTGTCACTGTAATAAATTTTAAATATGATAATTAAGAATAAAAATAATAAGTTTATAATACTAACATCAGGGACTTGAATTCCCCATAAAAGACACCAAGATTTTGAAGGTATTAGGATATATATAAGGGATATGTGTATTATGGTAGTGTGGTAGGGAAATATGTAGTTAAATATGTAATATTTTAAATTATAAATTTAATGTGATTTTTTTCTTGATATGATGAATATGTTACCCTTTATTATGTAAGGAAAGTGTATTTTTGGGAGGACCCCTTAAATTTTCAATAATGCTAGGTTATTATTCAAATTTCAAAGTATGAAAAATGAAAAAACAAATATTAAAATGTATTATATTTTATACTTATTATAAATTCGTTTTTAGAAAACATTTACTATTTAATTTATTTTTATTTTAAATTTTTTATCAATTACCATAATTTACTTTTACCCTAGTAATTAATTACTAAACTAAGTAATTAATTTATAACCATATTAATTAATTTTATTTAAAAATATTAATATTAATCATTTTTAATAATTTTATGCATATAATTTTAAATTTGAAAATTATTTTTTAAAAAATAATTATAAAATGTGTGGGGAGTTAATTTTCAGTAAATACACTAAATCGAATAAGATGAGTTTTTAGAAAAATAGTGTTTCTAATATTTAACTTTATATTTAAGATGAGGTTATAAAGGTTACTAATTTTAATGTCAGAATTTATTTATAATGATTTTAATATAATTAATGAGGCTTCCAGGGAATTCCAAAACTGAACCACACTTGAAAAAACATGATTTAAATTAAACACCAAAAATAGTTTTGAAATTAATGTAACATTAAAATTAGCTTTAAAAAATTTCTACAATTTTTCAATGTTTAGATTAAATTTTTAAAATATTATTTATATTCATATAATTGGTATTATATTACCTAAAATATATTATAAAATTCTAGTTAATTAGTAAATAACGCTAAAGTAATAAAAATTAAAAGTTTCATAAAATCATTATTTTTTTACTAAAACCTAACCTTTTAAACAAATAATAAAAAATAAAGTGAAATAAATTTGGATATGATTAATTATAAAATAATATTAATTTTTATTAATTTTAAATTCCCAAATTTAGAATTTATGTTTTTAAATATAATCCCATAATTTAATTAATGAAGTTTATTAATTGAAAAATGAAATTTTGAAATATCAACAATTATTATTCTCATTTTATATCATTTTAAAAATAAATAGGTGTTAACAAATTATTAATTAAAATTTATTTATCATTAATAATTTTTTTCTTAAAATATATATTCATATCACATAAAATTCAATTTTTTAAAAAACTACTTTACAAAAATAAATTATCATAAGTAGTAATTTTAGTAAAAATAATTTAATTTAATTCATATTTAATGGTGTATTTATTTTCTATATACAAATATATAATAAAGAGGTTACTCTAATTCATTCCAACTAATTTAATGGTGGGGTTCATAAAAAGTTGTACATAAATATTTATATTTTAAATAAATATATTGTTGTTTTATTTAACTTTGGTATTACATGTAGTTTAAGATATTGAACACATTGAAATATTTAATATTAATAATATATTATAATTTTGGGGTGTTATTTTATGGGTAATGAACTATTAGGAAGAAATTTTCATTTAGAATCCACACGGTTGAGGAAGGAATACCATTTCCACATATGGACCTTGTATATAGTTATTATCCTAATTTAATGTATTCTATTGTGTGGTAGATACCCTTAGATGATGTGTGTTATCTTGGGATGTGTGAATTAAATTTTCAGAACCACTATTAATTACATTATTTATTCAATATATGATGTGACTATTTTTTAGTGTGCAAAGATTTTGTATGTTTTCATCACTTATCTGGATGGCTAGGTTGCTCAGTTTTTTCAAGATGGACCCTTAGAGGGGGATCATGGGTTTTGAGAAAAAATCCAAGGACATAGACTTTTTTAATGGTAGTTTCTATTATTATGAAATTTCATAACTAATGAAAGAGTAAAAACTTGTAGGGGTGTAGATTATCCAATGTATCAGAGTGACAACAAGGGACAAATTTCATACATGGGTGATTTTGATCCAATTCAACAGTCATGGCAGACGAATTTAATATAGTACATAGATAGAAGACCACATTGGGGAGGGGTGTGAGGTGATTTATAATGGTTCAATATGGGAATTCATCTTACTAGAATATATTTATGATCCAATGTGTGGTCCCTTGGGAATGTTATGATACATGCAGTGATTGATACTCACATCCTTATCAACGTAGTTTCAAAGAAGGTGGGGTCAGTTTTCGTGTAATCTTGTTAAGTTCCTAATGACCCAACACATGGTTTATTGATTATTTATTACACATTAATTTATATATTCACAAAAACCCTATATAAGTATTCACTTGTATTAAAGAATAATTAGTGGTGTAATATTGGGTTTCAAACTCACAATGTGAACAACCATCTAAGTTTTAATACAGCCTTCTTAATCCTAGATACAAAGAAGATTAGTGTCCCTAGAGCTGGTTGATGAGGAGAGTGTTCATGGATTGGGGGTTAGAATAATATTTTGATACAAATTATGATATTTATTTAGCTAAATGTTTTTATACACATTAGTTTGAGTATTTAATTTTGGAAAATAGTCTCCCCACTACATATATTGAACAATCAATGCTAGTTGGAAACCTCTTTTATAAATAGAGGACTGCATGAGGTCTTGTGGAACTCTAGCTCAAACATCAAGAATTGGATCATGTAATTACATTTAAGATCATGATTTAGCAGAATAATGTTTTTCATTTTCCTTGTTGGAAAATATCAGTATTTCTTTATTAACATCTCATCTACACTATACAGATATAGTGGGAGTATACATTATCTAGATGGGTGGAGTTCGATAAGAGAAATTTCTCAGATAACATGTTTGATGAAACAAATTTTGTGTTTTGGAATATGTAGGTGGAGGATTTCCTTCTACAAAATGAACATGTTCTTCCATTGACTAGAACCAAGCTATAAGTGATGATGGTAGATGAATGGGATATTGTATACAATAAAGCACACATATTGATTCATGTGTCACTTTATGGCATTTTTCGTACAACATATTGGAAGGGAAGACATCATCAAACTGATGGAGACCTTAATTTATATGTATGAGAAGCTGATGATGATTAATAAGTGTTTTTTATGATTATTTATAATTTTAATTTTAAAAGGATGATCTTCCACTGATCATATAAATGAATTTATTGTCATTCGATGTCGGTTTCACTTAGTAAGGGAAACATTCAATGATTTTGATTAGGTTCTATTGTTACTCTCTTCACTCATGAATACATGGGACATGATGGTTACTATAGTGAGTAACTCCATTGTAAATAGTGATTTTAGGATCAAATAAATTCATGACCATATCTTTAATGAGTATATTCCCAAAAAATAGATTCATTACTCTTTTGAAAATTCATACAATATGGGGTAAGGGGATATACAATTAGATTAAAGATTTACTAGTAGGGTAAATGAGGGAGTATTTTTAGCATGATTGGATCATTGGATGATGCTCCCATGTGTTGGAATCATTGGATAACATTTTTCCTCATAAAATATATTAGTGATTGGAGGGAGAACTATGGAGATATATGTCCCAATGTAGATCTATGAATCCCATATCAGAAGCAAGGTGTATAGTTATTTTATGTGAAACCTATTTATTGGGGTCATGTGTAATATAATCCTAATCCTAAATCCATACTATACATGAGAAATGGGGTATGAGAATTATACATTACTTTGATTTGTAAAGTATTATATTTTAGATGAAAAATTCTAAATAGAGTCGTAAAATGGATTTTTTTTGTCTACAAAAGGAATGGAAGGATGGTGGACATGATGAACAATTACAATATTCTAGTCCTATGAAAAAACATAATTTTAAATGTAAAAAGCAATGGAGATAATTTATGTGAGAAATTCATATATGGGGCATGGGAAATCTCATGAAGTTCTATGATCATCGAAATAGGAGTGAAGGGTTCGATTTTCTACCTCATTATTTCACTAATAGGAGTGATGAATGACACAACGTCAGCTTATATAATGTCATGGAACGACCTTCTAATTTACCATAATGAGAAGTGGATGGAGATACTTATTTGAAAATTAATATTGATGACTAGTTTCATGGAGTAAAAATTATTTTACGAACACGCATTTTGAATGAAATATAATGTTTCCATCTTGATAGATGTGAAAAGGTAACAGCATAAAATTATGGAGTTGGATCTAATGATTTTATATGGAACAACATCGATGAATTCTCAAAAATGTTTACACTTCCTTATTACAACATTTAATTATTCAATAGGATATGTTTGGGTGCACTTTATAAGTTATAAGTTAAACTCTATCAATATATTTTTTTAGATGAATGAATTAGTGTTGAAATATAATGGATGAAAATTTACATACTTATAGATAGAACATTGTGTAGAATATAAAAGCAAAGATATATGAGGGTTCTACAAGAAAAATTGAATTCAATTTGATAATATCATTCCATAAACTCTAGAAAACAACAGATTAAGATGTAGTATAAACCCGATGTTATTGGAGAAATAAAGATGTATTTTAATTCACATAGGGTTTTCAATGTTCTTTTTGGGTGGTGGTTGTTAACTATGTAGGATAATTAATCTGTAGGATTCAAACATATTCAATTTGATAAAAAATTCAAGAGACATATTGATCATAAAAAATGATTATTTCATCCTCCTCAAATTATTTTTAGTTCTCACATATATCCACAATGATTCCCTGGAATGTGATGATCTAGAGATAAATTCTCAATCATGTTACTTGGATGGATATGGAGATGAAGTGATTGGGGATTTATATGGGAAAATTAATCTTGGAATTTCATTTGATGTATAAATGTGACCTTCAGTGAAGAAATCATATGGATGGATGAGATATTGGTATGAAATTACAACATGAGGCATTAATTATCATAAGCTAAGGATTTAATGAATGGAAACCCAGAGGCTTTGGAAGTTTTAATGAATCCAATGGGCATGTCATGATCAAAAGAACCTAACTAACCATTGGACCTACAAAATGAATTTGTTAAATTTTTAATTTCGTTTCCCATAACAAGTGTTTTATAGCGTTGAAGGACTAAAGATACATGATTATTGAATTTCCATACTATGGAATAACTATTATTATAAAGATATCAACCACATGGATAGTCATAAAAATCTTTATGGCATATATTCCCAGTGAAAGGGAAAATTATTATTTTTCACTACATTCTTCAAGTCACTATTGATAAACCTGATATCCTTGTGGATTCAAGAATTTTAAAATATTTAAAATACTCAAATTTGACTATGTGGGATGAAATTGATTCACTTATTATGTTTATAACTTGGGAGATGTTAGGGAGGCCCATTGGGAATAAGATTTTTTAAAACCAATGGGTTTATTAGATGGCGAAGTTGTGGTTGTTAGAATAGGAATATACAAATGGTTTTATGTATGGTTTCATTAGAATGAATTTTTTTGTGCAGTTAAATATAAATAAAATATTTTTTCATGAGTAATTAAAATAAAACAATATAGATTGAATTCGATTGGATTTAGATTTCAAGGAAACTAGTGTCTTGTGAACTACATCAAAAATAATGTAACTATTTTACGCAAAATCAATGTATTTGGAATAAAAATTTAAATGAATTTTGTTATCATAGACTGCTTGTATGGATAATTACATTCCATAGTTTTTACTATATGATGTTCAGTAATGGAAGCATTTCTATTACACTTCTCAACATATATAACATATGAATTGTTGGTTTGGTGAATTGCAATATTAACAAGTTCATTACTATGTTATAAAGATATTTTTAATCTCACAAAAATTCAATATTTTTTTTTTCAATTATATGGTATTGTTACAAGACCAGAAGTTTTAATGGTACATGATTCTGAGGCCCGATGATCCTGAAATTGAATATTGAATATTTTAGGTCATTTAAATATATGTTCAAGGATATTTTTCTAACTATTAAACCAGTGCTCTGATCAAAAATTTGAGGGAAGCTTTGAACCCAGAATGGTGGGATTCACCATGAAAATAAAAAACATCAACCGTTGAGTGTCGACTGGAAAATATAATTTTTAAACCATTCAGACGAAATATAAAATAAAATAAAAATTTATTTTATATGTTTTTCCTCACCGTTTAGTGATGACACATCAGTAATACAGTATAGTGAAGAGGTCATGATGAAAATTCTTAAATGAATCCCATAAACTAGGTTCTTTAATGGAAGAATAATAGATACATTGTTTCATAAATGAACAAGAATAATGACACGATGACGTGGCATAACAAAAAATGTAGTAACATGTACCTCTTTTAAGGAGAAAACAATTAATATATTCAAAGCATGAATTTCTCTAATGGACAGTGAGTAAATACCCTCCAATGAAGAACACCATTGAATCTCTAGCAATAATAAAACACCATGAAGAACTTGATCGGAGAGAGAAAAACTCCAAAGGCTTCATATGGAACGTTATTCCCCATGGATTGACCGCTTTAACAACAAATCTATCCCATGTAGGGGTTTTCTTCTTGTTTTTTGAGTTTCCATATTCTTCAATATAAAACATTGAACATGGATTAACCCAAAAATAGATTGATGTTTAGATAACTTGTTCTTGTTGGAGGGTACTTATTCTTAGGCTTTTGCATCTGGATTAAATTGATAATAGAACCCAAATCTTCTTAACCCATGTTTTTAAACCCAAACATAGAGGGTGTGGTCCAACATAAACATGACTGAAGTCCCTTTTTCATGAGAATTATTTATCATTATTTGAGGCTGAACATCCAAGTTTATGGAGAATCATTTTCTAGGTCAAAGAAGTGTATATGGAACCCTATAGAGGCCGAAGGCGCAGATGCTCTAAGAATGAAAATCAGAGCGGACATGGTGGTCCAATGAAAATCCTACTGGCGCACAGGTGTTGGTTTCAGTGGCCACCACAAGTGGGATATGAAGCACCATGATGGCGCACTATGGTGGCCGGGGAAAATTTCATGCTGTAGCGGTGTGGTAGGAGGCGCTGGAAATGGGTCGGCGTCAGTCGGACAAGGACATGGCCACCCGACTGCGTTAGTCGAGCAGGCCGCGGCTGGTGCTGCAACACTATACACTATCACGCAGTCCAATGGGGACCACAGTGGAATCAAGGAGAGACCAACTTAGTCAGATATGGGGTGCATGAACCGGATGCCCTCATAGCGTTGGGCTGGAGGAGACCAACCAGTTGTGCAGCCCAGGGTGATGGGGTGCGAACTGGGCCCTGGAGTGGCATGGGATAGAGTTTATCTGCCCATTATTTCGGGCTGGGCCTGTGGGATAAATCTGTTCCACTGGGCGGCTTCGTCTGGGAAAGAAGGCCAGCCCACTAGTGTGGGCCGGGCTGGATAAACCCAGCCGGCTGGGCGACCTAGCGGGCTGAACCCATAATCGAACTGGGCTATCTCCAGCAAGGCCCAATTAGCCTGGCCAAGTTGTTAGGATGGACCAAACTGACCTAGACCCAACTGGGTCAGGTTGGGTCGGTCGTACATGGTCGGTTCGTTTGGGACCCACTAGGCAGGTTTGTCGGGTCATACCAGGCCTGGACACAACCATCCAATGTTTAATAAAACACCAATATCTTTCTAACCAGGGGTTTGATTGATGAGAGGTTTGAGTAATTGGAACTTTATCATTGTGGAATTCTATATGGAGGTTTTCATGGAAGTTTAAATATGATGAATTTATTGAGGATTAGATTCTCTTGAAATCAATCATGCTACATGCAGAAATCCTACAGCTAGCTAGCACCTAATGACAACTAACAAGAGGCCCTGTGTGGATTAGCTATAAGTAGCCCAGTGTGGATCATCTATAGGCGTCCATGTGTGGATCAGCAAAATGTGACCCTGTCTAGAAAATATCTGATGGCCTATGTGGGAAGTGAATCTATGTGACCCAACAAATTCATAATACTCATTAGGGATGAGTACCTCAGTAGTCCATGGATTTTGGGGTTACAACTAATAGTCCTATTTCCCAAACATTAGAATATACTTGTGTGAGATATCATTCTTCATGATCCTGATTTTTGGTTTTCTTTGTGGATTACTTTGTGGTCTTTCATTTGTGGTTTGGGATCCCTAGTGAGTATTTTCTTACTCACCCCTACACGGGCTTCACCCGCATGTGTTGTTTCTTGTGTAGACGACTGACACCTTGATTGGGGACTTGGTGACATAGGAACCATTGGTTCTCGGTGAGATCATGCAGGTAGGTCATACTTCTACAGCTTCAGGTAGCTACTCTACACTTAACCATCAGGAGGGGTATTCGGCGAAGGTATTTTCTGATATCTTTCTTACATTCCCGTATTCCGTTTTTCATTTGTTGGGTTGTTATTCTAGCCCATTTGACCTATAGCTTGTACCTTTACTCAGTGTTTTTTTGGGTAATTCATGTTTACCTTCCCAGTTTTTCAGACGTGGTAGTGTGTTTGTGCATTCATGTACTCAGGAAACTACCTCCCAGTTAAAGGTTTTCACTTTCAGTACTAGCTTCCAACCCCTATCCTATGGGAGGTGGGCATGGGGGAGTCATGAAATAGGCCCCAGGGGACAGGTCATAACAAAGGGGTATCCGAGGTGTTGGGTTCTACCTTAATTTCCAGGTGTCTGTGGTTTTGTTTTGGGGGAATAGTGTTGAAATATTTAAGTTTGATTTTCAGGATCGAGGAGTCTAGTTTTTATGAGGCGGTCGTATAATGGGTTGGGCAGCTACATGGACTCTTCATTGTGTCTTTCATTAATGAAAAACTAATCAAATATTATGGTATTCTCAAGGTGGTTTGTCTACACCTAGTCCCCACTAAGTTGTTGGACAACCAGCTAGTTGCGTCATCTCATCTGCACTGACATGAATGTGTCGGGATATCTTAAGGATAAACCCATTGCTGATATTATTAATGCCCAAGCCTTGTAGATGATTTTTCCTATACATATGCAAATGGAAATTTCTAGATACTTGTTCAAAAACAAGAACACACCAATATGGGTGAGCAACGGGAATGGTGAGGTCACCACAAAGGATTTCAATAGAATTCCTTGTGGCCCCTCAGCTCCTCCACCCCTGTGGATTTCTGAATTTGAAATCCATTTGTTCCCCCTACAGATTGTTTGTTGTTATGGAAGATCTGGAAGCAGAGACTCCCCTTGTAACACCTTATATAGAATACTTGGAGGAGTTTTTGCTCACTCTGTCTTTTCTTCTTGAGAGAGGATGAGTCATTGTCACATATACTTGTTATCAAAATCTATTCCAAGGGCATCGGGTCCCATGTGTAGGCTATTTTTCGGTACTCTTTGGAACTCCATTCCATTGAAACTGTTCTAGATAATGTTTGCAGGAATGATGGCAGCGAGCAGGTTCATTCCTTGCTTATCGCTTCCACTATTGCTAGCATTTCCTCTCTTTGGAGGGAAGGAATGATTTGATGTTCAACAACAAAACCTTCATTGCATGATGTTATTCTGGCTATTCATTGGTCCATTCAATATTCTTCTCATGTTCTAATTGGGGCCATGAATAATTATTTTTATGATCATTTGGTTTTGAGGTCTTTTGATGTAACTGGCAGGTCAAGGAAGCCTCTCAAGGTGAAATATATTTGTTGGATTCCACCTATCCCACAATGTTAATGGTCAACGTTGATGGAGCTGCATATGGCGCACCTAGACCTGCTGACTACGAAGGTTTCTTTATCACATTTCGAGGTTTGGTCAAGGGTTTATTATTTCAGTACATTTGAAATTCCACTCTTATTGGAGCGGAATGTTGGGAAATGATCGATGATGTTAGGTATGCAGTCTATTATGGATGGAATGATTTATGGTTAGAATCAGATTCTTTCATTGTTGTCTTTATTATTAAAAGATAATCACAGAATGTGCCCTGAAGGATGCTTCTAGTGAGGGCGGACTACCTTAAACTTGCTGATCATATATAACATGATGTGATGCATGCTCTTCGTGAAGCCAATATTGTGTAGGATGCCCTATAGAAAATAGAAATTGTTGAGGATAGCTCTAATTGGTCATTTAGAGCTCTGGATTATTGTAGTCATTTAGTCCATACTAATAAATATGGTATGATTTTTACCATCGCGGGTAAGGCTAATTTGTAATGCCCTATTTTTCACCTTAATTTTCGATTTATTTAATAGGGGCGGGCTCACCCAACCCCTAATCATTTTTGATATAATCTACTAATTGGTTTACATCATGATATGTTTTAGGATTCCTCCATGCCGAAAGCTAGATAGGATTCTAATACGTGACCTTGGGGATAACCCTAATAGTGATGAGGTATCAGTTCATGGACCTCTGCTAGAGATTTTCCCATCGGGTGGTGTGCCAGTGTTACCCCAACCGAATGTTCCACAATTACTGTCAGTGCCACCAGTGGAGGACCCACACAAACTCATTTCCTTGCATGTTTTTAGAGATTGAGACCTCCCAGATTTAGAGGAGAGACTGATCCTCATGTCACTGAGGACTGGCTTGCGGTGGTTATGTGGTTCTTCCACTTAGTGAGGACGCCACCTGACAAGATGGTGATCTTAGCTACAAGCCATCTTCAGGGTTTGGCAGCGAGATGGTGGATCATGACAATTCATATTCACAATGACGATACCCTCTCCTATTCTGGCTTCGAGCAACTTTTTTGGGATAATTTCTATCTAGTGACAATGTGTACACTTCATATACAAGATCTGTTTCACCTACAGCATGGCCGAAAGATAGTATTGGAATACTCTATGAGGTTTACAGACCTCTCCCACTACTCTATCGATATTGTATGTGACCCTTTTTTCAATCCCTGGACCTTTGAGTGGGGACTCCGACAAGAGATTGGGGTGTTGATAATTTCCTTCACCATACCTATGCAGGTAGAGTGCTGGAGAGAGCTCTACTAGTAGAGGGATTTCACGTAGAGTTGGAAGCACTGGTGGGAGCTACCATCAGGTGACAGATAGTCTGGTCATCTATGGTGGGAATCTGACAGTTTGCGTAGACGTCCAAGTGGGCCAGACTATCTGAAGGACAACCCCAGGAAGATGGATCAGTGGTGAGAGGGAACCGGGGATGTAGTGTAAGGGTTGGTGTCCTGAGAACCAAATATTTTTTACTTTGATTACATGAATGTTAAATTATTATATATTGTTCATTGTTCTACATAACTATAATATAATAATGTCCCGGAATATTTGTTGCATTGATAAGGTCATGGAGGATCCCCATTATTATGAGAACCTTGAAATTCTATAACAATATTCTTAAATAATGTTCTACGGTTGGATGACATACTATGATAGGACACATAGTATTCATACCATCATGTGCGAGTACTCTTAAAAAGACAACACTCTCTCTCATGGAGTTCGCACTTGGTAATCACCCAGATGGGAGATTATGAGAACAGACCTCCCAAAAGAAATTTTTCATGTCTTGGTGTCATCAGACATTACTATCTACGAGTGTGTGTAATGGTCCTTAGACTAGATGATTATCATTAACTCATGTCATGACTCGCACTCATAGATTTACTGACAAAAACCATCACATAGACAGTTTGCGGGAATTAGGGTATGTTGGGTGCGTCACGAGTGACATGTTGTTAATGGATAAGTCGAGGAAGGATTTTTCCCTTCCATTTATGGAAGATGATATCTCGGACCTTTGATTGAAATAGAAATGTTACATTAAATTCCATGGCCATGGTGTGAACGACGAGTTTATTTTAGGTATTCAAAGAATGACGGATCAAGCATATAGGTTTATGACACTTCCATGAAACCTTCTTGATGGGATATCGAGACAAAGGGATTAAATTACATGATAAGAGTTCATATGAGGTGATACGTCAATGTGTCATCAAATTCTTTCACTTGGGTGCCTTGACCCATTGCTAGACATTAATCTTGGACTTTAGGCAAGCTCGCCTAATGCCAACGAGAAAGAGGCCTAGAAGGTCACACACTATGTGTATTCAAGTATCTCAAGAAGAAGAAAGATTATTCCCATACATGGTTTAACAATTATTCGAGGAAGAATAAATCGTTTTAATGATGGTGGAAGAACGAATTGAAAACAAGATATACACATTGTGTATTAAAGATTACACGCCGGGTAGTTTTTCATTGAAAACAAGTACACGCCGTGTATTAATAATTACACACCGTGTAGTTTTCTTTATGGAAAGGAAATGAATAAATGAAAACAAGATATACATGCCGTGTACATTGAATGTACACGCCGTGTAGTTTTCAATAAAAAACAAGTACACACCGTGTGTTTATTAATACACGTCGTGTAGTTTTTCATGTCAGGATTTTGAAGATATAATATTATTTTAAATGATTTTTTTTTATAATCAGCATGGGTGCCGGTCAAGGAATTAATTATTCGACATGGGGGTTTTAAATAAGAGTCAATGAAATAAATAAAAAGCGTAACACGTTTATTTATTGTCATAACTCTACAACCTCATACCTAATTATAAATATCCTCACAACCCCAACTCTTTTCCTACCTTGTGTGAGACATAACAATTCTGGAGACTTATTTCAAGTCCGAAAGAACCTCTTCCTCCAAGAACAGTCTCAAGACCGAGAGAGATCATCTTCCATAGGATCAAGACGATCTAAGGTGGACAACGCTAGCAAAGGCTTCTCCACATTAGCACCCATAGAATCCTTCGGCGACGTCCAGAGATACGAGGTACACGTGTGGATCACCGCTAGAGGGAGTCTACACTTGGCTTCTGTGATGCAACGACGGATCACAACGACAATGTGATCATGAAAATCAACGAAGAAATAACACCCAAAAGGTATTTCTTTGTTATTAATTATATTAATTATAATCAACCTATAACGATCCTTATTTGTGGTTCTGGGAAAAACATTCTTCTTTGTCTTTTTCTGTGATTAGATCCGTGGAGACTGGCTTTTATCATCGTATTGATCCCGGATTGATCATTGCTAATGAAAAAAGCCAAGTGGGCACATCCATCCATGCACTTCCGCTACGCCCGGAACCTTAAAATGGTATCAGAGAAAGGTTACACCGTTGATTATAGTTATTTAATTTTCGTTGATAATTTATGCATTTATATTTGATTCTTTTCGAAATAAATCATTATATAAATCTAAATAAATGAGATTTGTTCTTCCTCCTTCGTTTCTAAATTCATATCCTAGAAATGGCCTTTTAATTTTGTTTTTGATTAAAATAATAATGAGGAACTCATCTAGAGGATAGTCTCTTTCTTTCTGTACAACATGGTATTACACGGCGTGTACTTAAAACTACATGCCGTGTATATAGGTTCAACAAACCGGCACTGATCTGCCAAACCATGCCGTGTGAATTGGTTATGCCTATGTTTTAATCACACCATGTTGTCTAGAATTGAACGGCGCGTGGAAACTAGAATACACGGTGTGTATGATGGAGTAACACGCCATGTATCCCGTTCTAGCCCAGGTGAAACCATGTACAAAGATAAGCCGCCTACCGCGTACAAGGGATCTCCAGGCCGGTTACTGCGTAACAAGGAAGTACACGCTGCATATGATTCATCTACATGCTGTGTACTCCATAATTTCCAAAGTAAAGAAAACACGCCAAAGCCCCGGCGTGTACTTTGGATAAAGGGTGAAAATAAAAATACACGCCGTCTAATTATAAACTACATGCCGCGTAATTTCCAGAAATGGAATTTCACCAGGATTCCTCCAATGTAAAAAGACCCATACAAGGAATATGGATGAGAAGAATCTGAAGGAAATTTATAATGTAAATTAAGATAAATAATAGAATTATTATAAGATCATAATTAATTGAATTCGAGCATGTCTTACCTTAAATAAAAGAATGATTAAAAGAATTTGAATTCTAAATATGTGTAAATGTCGTTGCATACTATGGATGATCATGAGCTAGACCAAAGAACCTTTGTACGTGTATGGTTTCATTTAAATTTATTTAATTTAAATTTGTTGGCCTGTGAGCCTTCTTCCAATAAAATGTAGGGCATGAGTGACCATGGTTTCTTTAATGTAAACCCATGTAATGGAGGATATCCCAAGCCAGAAAAGACAGTTAAAATCCCGATGCCAAGGTGAAACCGACGCAAGAAGATTCAAAGGTGGACAGGTGGGAGCTACAAAACATGAACCAACAAGTTCAAGGTGTTTTCCCTAGGTTAGGGTTAGCTTATCAAAACTGCTAGATAAGTTAACCAATAGAAGCTCATGATCATGCCATCTTATTTTATTTCTGTTTGATTGCATGGTTTATTTATTATGTATGTGTTGTCACGATCACATAATTAATAAAATGAACAAGCATGCAAAGATGGAATAAAATAAAAACTGGACTATGTGTAAACATTATCAGAACTTGGGTAATCACTTAAGCAAGCATCACTTAATATTAACAAGCATGTAATAATGAAAAACTATGCATAAAGACTAAAATCCCTCAATACCATATTATGTCATACCATGCATTGTGTTACCTGATTAAGGGCAAGACTCAATAAAACTATGTGTTTGACCAACCTTTGTTGGGAAAATTACTTTTATAAAGGAAGCCCTTATGAAAGGTTTCAGGTTGACTTAACCATATTACATAAAGAGAAGTAGCCCTTTCTAGACTTGATGTAATTTTGGAGTCAAGAGTTGAGGAAATCCAAGTCAGGATTTCAGGATTGGGGAGTCCACTCAACAGATCAAGGAACTGCAAGCTCACAGTTGGCAAAGACCAGCCTACCTAAATACCTTCAAATATCTTGACCAACCCTTTTGGGATTATGCGAAGGGAAATATGGATCCTTGCCACTAGAATGTCAAAGCAACTGGACATTCCGAGTTCAATGGTGAGGGCCATTGGGACTTGAAAAAATAGTGGGAGAATTAATTAATTAATTCATTATTTCTCATAAATTGTAATCAAGAAAGTACTAATAAATCTGCTCTTTTAAATTATAGAATCAAGATAACAAACTCATCAACCACATTTTCTCTGTGATCAATACTGGATAAAGACAATATCCTCACTGGCAGTAACTTTCAAGAATGGTTTAGGTGCCTTCGGGTTATCCTATGCCATGAACGAAAGTTTTACATGCTGGAGTCCTCAATTCTTGATTCTCCTGCCCTAGGGGCAAGTGATGAAGATTTCCAGGTCTATGATCAACATTTGAACGATGCTCTCGACATTCAATGTTTGATGCTATCATCGATGTCTAGTGTGCTCATGAAGTCTCACGAAGACATGGATGCCTATAGCCCGCTCGAGAACCTCTATGGTCTACACCAGGAGAGGGAAAGACAAGAAAGGTTTGAGATATCTAAGGCTCTATTTCAGAGAAATCTTGGAGAGGGTGCCCCATCTGGGCCTCATGTAGTCAAGGTCATTGGCTACATTGAGAGCTTAACGTTTCTAGGGTTTAAACTCCATGAAGAACTGGGCACCGATCCCACTCTTGCATCACTCCCCCGGAGCATCTCGAACCTTGTTGTTAATTTCAACATGAACAACATTGGGAAGTATCTATTTGATCTTCTTATCCTTATTCGCCAAGTAGATAATGAAATGAAGCTTGAAAATCCTTCTGTCCTTATGGTGAATAAAATTAAAGGGAAGGAGAAGATCTTTAAGCCCAAAGCATCTTCAAGGCCATCCAAGAAAAGGAAGATCAAAGGGGAGGAAAAGGAAAAGGATGCTCTTTGTTTTGCATGTGGCAAGAAGGGCCACTGGAAGAAAAACTACACCCAGCCAAGGAAGCGATGGGAAGCTTCAGGTGCGTTTTTATCCAATGAAATCTATATGTTTCTACTAATTGGGAATTAGATAATTCTTGTGGTGCTAACATCTATATCCAAATACATGAACCAAGTAGATTCAAAATGATTGATCGAGGTGAGGTGGATCTACGAGCAGCCAACGGAGTCAGAATCGTTGTTGTAGCTGTCGGAGAATACCACCTCACATTTCCTACTGGGATGGTCTTGGTTTTGAAAGGTTGTTATTATGTGCCTTATGTTACTAAAAACATTATTTCAGTATCCAGATTAGATACTGATGGATTCATATTCATGTTTGGAAATGAATGTTGCGACTTTTATAAAGATAGAATTTGTTTTGGTAGGGCACATTTATATAACAGCCTTTATGTGTTAGAATACACAAACCAAGTAATGGAAATCGATAACAAAGTTAATTCACATGACTCATACCACACCCAACTTTGGCATCACCGGCTAGGTCATTTCAATGAGAAATGTTTGACAAAATTACATCAAGATGGGTACTTAGATTCTTTCGAACTAAAACCACATGGTGTATGTCATGCATGTCTACAAGGAAAAATGACCAAATCCCCATTTAGTGGGAAAGGTGAAAGAGCTAAATAGCTTCTAGAATTAGTTCACACAGATGTGTGTGGACCATTTTCAGTTTAAGAAAGGGGTGGGTTCTCATACTTCATAACTTTTACTGATGATTTTAGTAGATATGGATATATCTACTTAATGAGGTGTAAGTCATATTCTTTTGATCGGTTCAACGAATACAAAAATGAAGTTGAGAACTATCTTGGTAAGAATATTAAGAAACTCCACTCAGACAGAGGATGAGAATATCTTAATTAGGACTTCGTTGATTTATTACGGGAGTTTGGGATTCTATCTCAACTCACTCCTCATTACACACCACAATGTAATGGTGTATGCAAAAGGAGGAACCACATCCTGTTGGACATGGTGAGATCAATGATGAGTCATGCGAGTCTTCCATTATCCTTTTGGGGATATGCATTACAAATATCAGCACAAATACTAAACCAAGTACCAACTAAATAGATAAATGTTATTCCATACGAGTTATGGAGTGGACGCAAAGCCATGTTATCGAATTTACGGGTGTGGGGTAGTGAAAAATTTGTTACGGCCTGTTCAGGTAACAAACTTGCACCCCGAGGCACAAAATGTATCTTTATAGGATTTACCAAGGAAAAAATGGGATATTACCTATACAACCCCTTAGACAAAAAGGTTACGGTGGCAAGACACGACATATTCCTTAAGATGGGCCACATCTCCAATAGAGAGAGTGGGAGAGAGATAGACTTTGATTAAGTCGAGGCTCAAGATACACATGAGTTGGTACAAGAACTGATTCCACAAATCCCTGTGGAAGAAAAATCTGTTCCAGAGACACAAGAACTGCGTAGGAGCATGAGAGAGTTGAGAGAACCAGAACGATATGGTTTTTTTGTCACCGAGTATGGTGACTCATTATTGGTTGACAATGATGATCTTCTTACCTACAAGGAAGCAGTTGAAGGCACAGACATTGCCAAGTGGAAAGAATCCATGAATTATGAAATTGATTCCATGTACCAAAACTAAGTCTAGATTTTGGTAGATCCTCCAGTTGATGTAAAGCCTATTGTTAATAAATGGGTATTCAAGAATAAACTGGACATGGAGGGGCAAGTCAGCACCTACAAGGCACGACTGGTTGCAAAAGGTTTTAGACATCATGAAGGAATTGACTATGATGAAACCTTTTCATCATTTGTGATACTGAAGTCCATCAGAATCCTATTGGCAATTGCTGCTTACCATGACTATGAAATTTGGCAAATGGATGTCTAAATAGATTTCCTTAACGAGAACCTCCAGGAAGATGTCTACATTACACAACCTGAAGGGTTTGGGACTCCAAAGGATACCAACAAGGTATGCAAGTTGTAGAAAGCCATTTATGGATTAAATCAAGCATCAAGATCATGGAACATTCGTTTGGATGAATCTGTAACAGAATTTGGCTTTGTTAAGAATGAATGTAAGCCTTGTGTCTACAAGAGGTTTAGTGGGAGTGTAATTGTTTTACTAATAGTATATGTTGATGACATATTACTAATTGGAAATGAAGTACCTATCTTACAGTCAATTAAGGAATGGTTTCATAAGTGATTGTCCATGAAAGACTTGGGCGAGGCAGCATATATTCTTGGGATCATGATCCATCGTGATAGATCCAAGAGAATGCTGGGCGTGATTCAAAGTACATACATTGACAAGATACTGAAGAGATTCAGTATGGAACAATCGAAGAGGGGATTGTTTCCTGTGTCACATTGCATTCATCTTTCCATGAAAATGTGGCCTCATACATATGAGGAAAGAAAGAGAATGTCATGGATCCCTTACGCATCTGCAATTAGGTCCATCATGTATGTTATGCTATATACGAGGCTTGATGTTTCTTCCGCATTAAGTGCGGTAGGCAGATATCAAGCTGATCTAGGAGACCACCATTGGATGGCAGTCAAGACTATACTTAAGTATTTGAGGCATACTAAGGATACGTTCCTGGTTTATGGATGAGATGAGGAACTAGTCATCAAAGGACATGTAGTTGCTAGTTTCCAGACTGATCAAGATGACATGAAGTCACAGACTTGATACGTCTTCAGTTTGAATGGAGGTGCAGAGAGCAGGAAGAGCTCAAAGGAAAGTGCGGTGGAATATTCTACAGTAGAGTCTGAGTATATCGCAGCTTCTAAGGAAGCTAAAGAAGTAGTATGGATGCGAATCTTCATCCAAGAGTTGGATGTAGTACCATGCAGTAAAGATCCTATCACACTCTATTGTGATAATACTGCAGCGGTGGCACTTGCAAAAGAGCCAAGGTCACATCAGTAGACAAACACATACTTTGGAAGTATCATCTCTTGATGGATTTTTATCAGAGAGGTGAAGTTGCAGTGAGTAGTATTTCCATGGAAGAAAACGTGGTGGACCCCTTGACTAAAGCCTTGACTCAACACAAACATGATAATCATGTGGGGTCTAGTGGACTAAAATTCGTAGGCAGTTGGCTCTAGTCCAAGTGGGAGTTGGTACAGGTTAGTGTCCTGAGAACCAACTGTTTTGTACATTGATTACATGAATATTAACTTATTATATATTATTCATTATTATGCATAACTATAATATAAAAATGTCCCGGAATATTTGTTGCATTGATAAGGTCAAGGAAGATCCCCGCTATGATGAGAACCTTGAAATGCTATAACAATATTCTTAAATAAAGTTCTACGGTTGGATGACATAATATGATAGGACACATAGTATACAAACCATAATGTACGAGTACTCGTAAGAAGACGAGACTCTCCCTCATGGATTTCACACTTGGTAATCTCCAAGATGGGAGATTATGAGAACAAACACGCCAATAGCAATTCTGCATGTCTTGGTGTCATCAGACATTTCTATCTACGAGCCTGTGTAGTGGTCCTTAGACTGGAATACTATCATTAACCCATGTCATGAATCACGAACATAGATTTACTGATGAAAACCATCACGCAGACAGTTGGCGGGAAGTAGGGTACGTTGGGTGCATCACGACTGACATGTTGTTAATGGATAATTTGAGGAAGGATGTGTTCCTTCCATTTATGGGAGTTGATATCTCGGACCTTTGATTGAAATAGAACTATCACATTAAATTCATTGGCCATGGTGTGAATGATGAGTTTATTTCAGGTAGTCAAAGAATGACGGATAAAGCATATAGGTTTATGACACTACCATGAAACCCGATTGATGAGATATCGAGACAAAGGGATTAAATTACAAAGTAAGCATTTGTATGAGGTGATACGTCAATGTGTCGTCAACTTCTTTCTCTTGGGTGACTTGACCCGTTTCTAGACAGTAATGTTGGACATTAGGCAAGCTCGCCTAATGCCAACGAGAAAGAGGCCTAGAGGGTCATACACTAAGTGTATTCAAGTATCTCAAATAGAATAAAGATTATTCCTGTACGTGGTTTAATAATTACTCAAGGAAGCTTGAATCATTTTAATGATGTAGGAAGAATGAAATTAAAATCAATATATACACGCCGTGTATTAAAGATTACACACCGTGTGGTTTTTCATGGAAAACAAGTACACACCGTGTATTAATAATTACACGCAATGTAGTTTTCTTTATGGAAAGGAAATGAATAAATGAAAACAAGATATACACGTTGTGTACATTGAATGTACATGCCGTGTAGTTTTTAATGAAAAAAAAGTACACGCCGTGTATTTATTAATACACGCCGTCTAGTTTTTCCAGACGGGATTTTGAGAATATAATATTTTTTTAAATGAAATTTATTATAATCAGCATGGGCGCATGTCAAGGAATTTATTATTCGACATGGGGGTTTTAAATAAGAGTCAATGTAATAAATAAAATGCGTAACGCGTTTATTTATTATCATAACTCTAAAACCTAAAACATAATTATAAATATCCTCACAACCCCAACTCTTTTCCTACCCTATGTGAGACACAACAATTCTGGAGAATTCTTTCAAGGTTGAAAGAACCTCTTCCTACAAGAACGGTCTCAAGACTGAGAGAGATCCTCTTTCATCGGATCAATATGATCTAAGGTGGACAATGCAAGCAAAGGCTTCTCCACGTTATCACCCAGAGAATCCTTTGGCGACGTTAAGAGATACAAGTTACACATGTGGATCACTGCTAGAGGGAGTCTACACTTGGCTTCGGAAATGAAAAGACGGATCACATCGACAACGTGATCAAGAACATAAATGAAGAAAGAACACCCAAAAGTTATTTCTTTATAATTAATTAAATTAATTATAATCAACATGTAAATATCCTTGTTTTTGGTTCTGGGATAAACCTTATTCTTTGTCTTTTTTTGTGATTTGATCCGCGGAGACTGGCGTTTGTCGTCGTATTGATCCCGGATTGATAATTGATAATGTCAAAAATCCATGTGGGCACATCCACCCACGGGCTTCTACTTCTCCCGGAACCGTCATGTAGTAGTCAGTAGAGGATTAGGATGTTTTACTCATGCCGCAGGCACGGAAACTTGGCTCATGACTACCTAACCCGGCACACAGACGATGAGCAGACGGTAGAGGGACCTCTGAGGCAGAGATATAGGTTTGAGAAACGAGGTCCATATGGTGGAGGACATGGCATAAGAGTAGGTCGAGTTGCAGGAGGTGGGAAATAGTTCAAGGTAATACGACCACCACCGCCATGTGGTCCACCACGGCCTCAGGGTGTAGTTGGACATGGGAAGGTTCTGCTTCTGGCAGTGGAGGCCTATGACCATGTTCCTTGGGAGATGATTAGTGGTATGATCTATGTCTTATCCACTTTATTTTAATTATTATAGACACAGGTGTTACTCACTATTTCCTTGCCATGAACACCATTTGAGGCATTGACAGTTCGGTGGAGCTGTTAGCTTGATCCTTACGGTTAGAGACCCATATGGTAGGGGATTTGATGATTACAAACCAGTTCTGGTAGTGTGTGATTACTCTTGGAGGCAATACCTTCGGTTGGGATCTCTTAGTACGAGCGTCTATGGAATAAAATGTCATCATGGTTAGGGACAGGTTATCCAAAGTTAATGCTCAGATTGATTTTCATAGGCATAGAGTACGGTGTGTCTGAGAGGATGGGACTAGGTTTTCCTTCATCAGTGAGAAGATTGCTCTTGACGAATATGACAGACATACTCGAAAAAGGGCGCAGTTCATTTCTCACTGATTGGCCAGTCTCACCCTTATTATTATGATTGGGAGGAGACAATGGTTTCCTATAGTGGTGGATTAGTATAATAGGTCTTCCATAGGATGATTCGGGACTACCTCCTAATAGGGAGGTTGATTTCTACATCAACCTGTACCATGGGATGACACTGATATCCAAAGTGGCATATCGGATGGCTCACACTGAGCTTCGTAGATTGAAGTTATTGCTAGAGGACTTACAGGGGAAGGGCATTATGAGGTGCAGCATTTCACCATGGGCATCCCCAGTGTATGTTTCCAAGAAGGCAGAAGAAATATTCAGGCAATGTGTGGAATTTCAATTCCATAAATAGGTGACAGTGAAGAACATATATCCACTGCTGATAATGGATGACCTATTCAACCATCTAATGGGATCTAGGTGTTTCTTGATGATAGTCCATTGGTCTGGCTATCATTAGCTTTGGGTAAGAGATGAGTATGTACCAAACACACCCTTCAGATGTCAGTATGGCCACTATGAGTTCTTGTTGATACCCTTCGGCAAGACCATTTCCCCAGTAGTGTTCATGGGACTCTTGAATAAGATATTACAGCCTTACCTCGATCATTGTTTGGTGGTGTTCATTGATTAAATATTGGTGTATTCAATGTTAGAAGAGGAGCACACTACTCACCTAAAAATAGTCTTGGATACACTATGAGAGAACCAGCTTTATGGGAAGCTCTCTAAGTGCCAATTCATGATTTGGTAGGTCCACATTCTAGGAAAATTCATCTTATAGGCTAGAGTTGTAGTGGATATGATGAAGATAGAGGTAGTGCTTTCCTGGGATCCACCCAATAATGTGATTGAGGTGTGGAGTTTCGTGGGGTTGGATGGATACTGTCGGAAGTTGTTCTTAACTTTTCCAGAGTAGCATCACCCATGTTGTCTTTTACATGAAATTTACAACCTTACGTGTGGATGGATAAGTGCTAGTAGATTTTCCATGAGCTAAGTTGGAGACTGACGAGTGCCCCATCTTATGCCTACTAGAGGATAGAGTTGATTATGTAGTTTTTTTCAATGCATCGGGGACCAGACTGGGTTGTTTAATGATACATGTGTGAGCAGTAATCATTTACGGTTGAAAACATTTATTATAGCATGATAATAACTACGTGACTCATTATTTGGAGTTAGTAGTAGTTGTATTTGATTTGAAGATGTGGTGGTACTACATGATGGGTGAGTTATTTACTATCTAATCCAGCCACAACATTAATTGGTATATCTTCTTCCAGAAGGCCATGAACATGAGGTAGTGGATGTGTCTAAAGGTCCTCTAGGACTATGACTTTGAGATAGTATATTGTCATGGGATGGGGAATATGGTGGTAGATGTGCTCAGTAGGATGTTTAGTTTGTAGCTGCAACATGAGGTGATGGAGCATCTACCCACGATACAAGTATCAATTGTGGCTGATGATGGAAAATCTTACCTTGAGTCGATGATTTTCAATCCCCCAACCATACAGTGAGTAAGGGATGCAAAACTTTTGGATGTTTTCTGCGAGGCTCGACACACTCAGTTATCCACCGGATAGGATCCTGGTGGATTTTTGATAGGTGGGGAGAACATCATCCTTTTAAGAGGGTGCACAGTAGTACCAACGAAATTATGAGTGGATATTTTGAGGGAGTTACATACATCCCCCTTGTATGTACATCATATAGTGTTGGAGATGTACCAGGATCTTTGATGTCAGTACTGGTGTCCAAGGATTAAAAAGGTGGTGGCCGAGTTCATTTCCCGGTGCCTCACTTGTCAGCAGTTGAAGGATGAACATCAGGTTCTAGGAGGCTTGCCCCAACCACTTGAGGTAACAGAGAGGAAGTGGGATGGTATCTCGATGGCATTCATGATGGTATTACCACACACATCCAAGGGATAAAATTATATTTGAGTGATCATTTACATACACCCCAAGTCGGCTCACTTCCAACCCATCTGATAGTGGTATTGGTAGAGGGCTTGGGATTCCTCTTTGTCCTGGAGATAGTGCAGCTACATGGGGCTCCTTAGGTGATATGCTCAGATCATGATTCCCACATCACATCCTAGCTCTTTAAGAGATTACATGAGGGGTTCGGGACTCAACTACGGTTGAGCACAACCTTCCACCCATAGACTGATTGTCAGATGGAGCGGAATATAAAGACCATGGAATACAGGTTTTGTCCTCGTGTTCTTGATTTTGGTCTTATTTGGGAGGGCCACATTCCACAAGTGGTGTTTTTATTAAACAATTTTTATCACTCCACCATTAGAATGGCACCATTTTAAGATTTTTATAGGCGGCCACTCAGATCAACTCTTTGCTGGAGTGACCTAGGGGAGTCATCACTCAGGGGTCTGGAGATGGAATGGGATACCACTGAGAAGGTTCATATCATCCATGATTGGTTGAGGACTGCATAGATCAAGAAAATTTCTTATGCTGATAGGAGATGGAGGCCCTAGGAGTTCTAGGAGGGAGACAATGTGTTCCATTGGGTCATAACCTGATAGGGATTGCAGAGATTTTGAAGGGGCGACAAGTTATCTTAGAGATTCATCATACCTTTCCAAATTCTGAGTATAGTAGTGAGGTGGTGTACCATCTAACACATCACCCACATATACACTAGGTGCATGATGTTTTTCACATGTCAATGTTTAGGAGGTACGTGCATGATCCATCATATGTCATTGACAGGGGCGAGCTAGACATTGATGATGAGAGGACATTTGAAGAGTTTCCAGTGGAGATATAGTATCAACAAGACAGTTCCATCATGGATAGTCAATTTCTCTAGAGTGTGTTTGGTGGATGTATGGGAATCTCTAGGATAGAACATTGGAGCGGGAGGTTCGGATTCGTTCTCAGTACCCCCATTTGTTTGTTTAGACTTGTTTTTTCTTACAAGGATGTGATGCCCAAAATGAGGGGGTAATGTAATGTCCCAGAAATTTAATGTAATTTTTTCTAATTGTAAGGGATTATTAAGCGACCCGATGATTTGAAAACACCTGATATAGAGTCTTGGTGAGCCCAGAATAGTATTTTGAACTTTTTTAGTTCAAATAAATAAATGTTCTTATGGGTTTTTTCTAAAATTTAACCTAGTTCTCGGATCAAAAATATGAGGGAACCATTTAAATTAGAATGAGGTGATTCTCCTAGAAAGGACCTAACTTCAACCAATGAGGGTCGACTAGAAAATATAATTTTGAAACCATTTGGAAGAAAAATAAAATAAAATAAAATGTTATTTTATTTATTTTTCCTCCCTGTTGAGAGGTGGCAGGTCAAAACTATGTATAGCGATGAGGCAATGATGAAACTCATTAAATGAATTCCATTAATGAGGCTCATTAATTGAAGAAAAATAGGTAAACTATTTCTTAAATGAAACAAGGTAATGACGTGAATACATATCATTAAAGAAATGTTGTGATGCATTTCTGTTTTAATGCTATAACAGGTTGGAGAATTGGAGCATGAATTTCAATGAAAGATAGTGAAAAATTCTGTACAACAAATAAAACTGGAGAATTACTGGCAACAATGACACACCTCAAAGAACAGGACCAAAAAGCGAAGAATTCCAATAGGTTCGAATAGAACCTCAATTCCCATGGACAAATATTTTAGCAATGAAAATATCCCAGGTGGTGGTTTAGTTTTTATGTTTTGAGTTTCCCTAATATTCATTCTAAAACAACTAATGTGGATCATCACACAAATAGTTTGATTTTCGGATCCCTTGTCCTTATGGGAGGGTGCCTAATATCGGGGATTTCCATCGTGATTAAATAGTTGATGGAACCTAAATATTCATTCCCCATGTTTTAAACTCTAACACGGAGGGTGTGGGCCTATATGAAAAAGTCCTAATCCCTTCCATCATGGGTGTTCTAGAGAATTGTTTTATGATCAATCCTCCATGTTGACAGTGAAGCATTGTCAAGTCCATAGTAGGGAAGATGACACCCCATGGATTCCATAGGTGTAGACAGTCTAACGAAAGGACCACCAGAGTGGAACTCATGGTCTGCGGAAAATCATGTCGGTGCCGCCGCCGATTGAATATGGTTTCCGCGGGTGGGTGGGGTTGCACTGTAAAGGTTCAACGAGGTAGAACGCAACCGACTCGGGCCACAGCACTGTAGTAGGAGCCTCCGGCAGCGGGCTAGTGGATGGCAGACAAGGACGCGGCCACCTGGCTACATCAGTGGAGCGGGTCGCGACTAGGGTCATAGTGTGGTACACTAGAATGTGGTCTAGAGGGGATTATGTGTTGAATCATGGGGTGGCCAAATTAGCTGGCTGTGGGGTGCATAAACTGGATTCCCTCCAAGAATCAGGGTAGGAGGATACTGGCCAGTTGTGTGGCCCATGTTGGGGGGTGCGAACTGATCCAATGAGCAGCCTGAGCTAGAGTAAGCCATCCCGCTGTTGTGGGTATGGCCGATGGGATACAACAGGTCCGCTAAGTGGCCCGGACTAGGAATGAATATTTCCCCGTCATTGTGGGATGGACCATATAAATCTAGGTCACTGGCTGACCTAGTGGATTGCACACACGGTCGAACCGGGATGGGCCCAACAAGGCCTAATGGGCCTTTCTTAGAATCCAGGATAGACCTGGATGACCTGTACCCAACTGGTTTATCTCAGTTTGGGAAAACCAGGTTTGGTCCTCTGGGACCCCATGCCACGTTGGTCGGAGAGTCCGACCATGCCCAAATACAACAGGTCCCTGTTGACTAAAAATCCAATATCATTCAGATCGGGCGTCCGATTAACGAGCTATTTGAGGCATTGGAACCCACATGACAAGGAGGTTATTTTGACATGATATTTGAAGGTTTTAATGGTAGTTTAAATATAATGAATGGATTGAGGAATATATTCTCCCGGAATCAAGCGTTCTATGTGTAGAAATTCTGCAGCTGGATGGGACCAAAAGACATCTGACAATAGGCAATCTATGGATCAGATAAAAGGGACCCTATGTAAATAATCTAGTAATGACCCTGCGTGGATCAGCTATAATCAAGATTATGAGGATAATATTCAATTTACCCTCTGTGGATCATCTCTTAGAGACCCTAGGTAGATGAGCTAAAAGTTTCCATGTGTGGACTAGCTATGATGACCTTGGAGGGAAGTGACTCCGTATGACCTAGAAACCCCCCATTACTCATCAGGGATTAGTATATAAGCATTCCAAGGTGTTAAGTGTTAAGAATGATCATCTTTTTTCTCATAATTTTGATTATACCTATGTTATTTGTCTTGATTCATGATCAATCTTCATGGTTTTATTTGGGGATTGCTTTGGGGGATTTATCTTTGTTGTTTGGGGTCCATAATGAGTATTTTGTTACTCATCCCTTATGGGCTTTTCCCGCATGTGTTGTGTCTCATTCAGATGATCAAACCCTTGATAGGGGACTTGGAAGCCTAGGACCTATTGGTGCCTAGTGAGATCAGGTTAGCAGTGAGTACTTATACAGCTTCCATAAGAAACTCTACACTTACTCATCAAGTGGGGTTTTCAGCTGATGAATTTTTAGATATCTTTTATAATTTCCAGCTCTAAGTTTTACATTTTTTGTTTCTATTCTGGCTTATTTGACCCACAACTTGTTCCTTTCCTTAGTGGAGGTTTAGTGTCATGCATGTTTACCTTTCTATTTTTTTGGATATGGATATGTGTTTGTGCATATAGGTACTCATGAAAATGCCTCCCAGTTGTAGGTTGAGGCCTTCAGTGCAAGTCGCCAACCCTTATCCTATAGGAGGAGAGCATGGGGGAGTTACAGAATGGGCCCCAGGGGACAGGTCATTAAATGTTTAGATATAGAAGGCCACTATCTAAAAAAAGATTTTTAGAGATGCTGACTTTAAGGAACCTATGTTTTGGTAATATATAACTAATTCCATAAAACTACATCAAGAGGATATTAGATCACATAGGAATGTCAGAAGAAAATCGTGTGTCCAAAACCATATCGGGAAACCTCAATATTATAAATTATAAGTCTCCATAAATAGAATATGATGTTTAGTACATGGAAAATGTTCCATACTCATCAACTATCAGAAGTTTAATGTATTCCATGGATTGTGCTTATCCAGAAATTGTGAACGTAATGGGACCCATCGTTATGTTATTATCGATCCCCAGAATAAGGAAATGAGTGGATGGAAATGAATTATTTTTTATTTGAGATATTTCTTATTCATGTAACATTTATTTGAAAAGATGATCCATTATAGGTTTTCAAAGACTTATATTTTTGTTGTTGATATTCAAACATATATAATAGAACAACAAAATATTTGTTTACATATGTTCGGACGATAGTGGTGTTGGATGTTGAAAATTAAATTAGTGCTTAAAATCATGAAAATGGAAGTGGAGTGAGTCTGATTGAAAGTTTCATGGAAGGACTTTTTTGGGTGAATTCTTCACTAGAGGATCTTGGAATTGGTTCGTGTGTTGGTATGTTGGTTTGTGACTCACAAATCATGATTCAACTGGAAAAAAATTGATACTACATTCTCTAAAAAAATATCAATCAGATAATGTAATAGTTTATATGAATTCTATTGTAGGAATAAATTTACGAACAATAGAATATAGAAGGTGTCTATAATCCTATATAAATGTTGATAAAAGTTGACTCCAAGAAATTATAGGAATTTCTTTTCTCCTTATTTTCACATGGATGACTTGAAATTATTATCATGGAACCATAAAAAATATTAATTAATGCTCAAGGAAGAAAGAATGAATTTGGAATCTAATGGATTTTTTTTTCATGGTGAATCCATTAAATGAATATCATGTGGGATATTTTTGGTGTAATGCCAATATATTTTATGATATATTTCTCCTTAAATGAATTTAATATTTCTGATTGATTTGTTTACCTGAAACCCTATATCCAAATCAAATGTGACATTGTATATGATAATAAACTATATGTTAAATTTTAGGTACGAATAAAAACCACTAAATTATGAAACAATATATATAAAGTATTTAAACAGTGTAAACATATTGGTTAATTCCTAATAAATGACAACTCAATTTTTACTAGTCATTTTAAACATTATAAATATTTTTTCTTCACAAATAGTTTTTATTAAATTTTATTCATGTGTATTATAATTATTTAATAAATATTTTATAAATATTATTTAAAAAAATATCACTTTTTAAATCTTCCAATAAATATAATATTAGAGAGAAGTTTTTTAATTTTTTAGAAAAGAATAATTTTTCAATGAAAAGTGTAAAAAGTTCTAATTTATATATAATTGTCTTTTCCATTCAAGTATATAAAAAGTATATTTTTTTGAATTGATTTAAAAATATCATTAGTATCCTTTTTAAAATTGAATAAAATTAATTTCATTTTAATCAACATTATTCATAATTTTGGTGTCAAAATATTTTTATACATAATAATTCATTTCTCTGGAAAATCATTCTTTATCTTGTTTTGTGGGTTTATTTTTTAATTAAATTTTATTACATAGATAAATCTATATTGATAAATTGAATACATATTTGGAATATAAATTTATTTTTTTTACTAATTTTACTTTCATTTGTGGACACATTTAAATGTAACTTCGGTGAAAGATCTAGTTACTACGGTAAGAGATAAAATGGGTTAAAAGCGTCAAAAAATATTTGATAAGAGTTAAAAGAAATTAAAATATTTCCTAAATCCAATTTTATTATAATTTTTCAACCCTATATCATATAAAAATTTTATATGAGTCATTTTGGATCTATTATTTGAGAAAAATACATTTATATATTTTATTATATTGAAAACATTTGACTGCATCCAAGACATCTCTTATAAAAGGAAACCTATTAAACTCTATTACCCATGCTTCAATACCTTATAGGCTAGGGATTCCCTAAAAAATACGTTCCTAACATCACATATCATGATTTATAGGTCATTCTATGGTCCTAATACCATCATTTCACTGATTAATTTGTAATCTAGAGGAGGTTTCTCAATAAAGAGGTATAACTCTTAACTGAGTACTTTAAATTTTATTTAATCTTATATATTATCTAAACATATTGTATCCAAAATAAATTGAGTCCCTGGAAATATATACACACACACACATATATATTTAATTAAATACATGTATCAATATTTAGTCAACACATTATTCATCAAATGGGTAATGAAATCATTATTTCTATATAACTATGGACTACTGCCTCACAAAATGATGTATATCATTTTTCATCACCATCAATAACTGTTGGAAATTATGATGAATTTATTGGTTATATATTGAATTTTTGAAACTATTTTTGTACTTTGATTATGTGATTTTATCTATATTCTTCTAATTATATTAGTTTCAAAATGATAATGTTGCTCCTTTGTATGTTTAGAGTCCCACCCACATGGAGCGATGTTATACATTTTTTTTTCTGGTTAATGTGGCTTGTAATAACGACTGATTTAATGATTATATAAGAAATATTTTATATAATGCTGAATCATAAATGGTGAATTACTATATACCTTTATTTTGTTTCTATTCATCAAAATGTTGAAACATCACATGTGTGTACGTACAGATTATTGTATCCACAATGCGATATGATTCAAAATTCATTACAAACATATATGACTATTAATAAAATAGTATAAAATGATAATATATGAATCTTATGATATGGTTAAAATTCTACAGATAATGGAACCACGATCAATAAACAAGGACCAAACTTCTGAATCAAAACATAAATGAAAAATGAAATGGTTATCAACAAGAATATTTATTTTAATAAAGAATTGTTAATATATTGGTGATAATATGTTATTAATAAATTATATGTGGTATTATATGTATGTAAATGATTATTTAATATTTTTATAACAAATTTATATTAATTATATTGGATATTTGAATGCGTATAGAGTAGAAAAATTTATGATGTAAGGGATTATGTTACAATCTCATTTATTTTCTGGATTGTCAACGCTAAATTTATATTTATAGAAATTATATGGATATTATCCTTTAATATTAATCTATTTTCTTATCTTCTGGTTATTCAAATAATTTTCATGTAATTTTACCATTTTTAAATAATTGGCACTTAAGATGACAGAAAATTTTATTTAATAAAGACCGACCATATTCCTCTTTGGTCAACGAACTTTTTCAATCATTGCAATATCATCATTAAAATATTTTTTTAATATTTCATACTATTATATAATGATTCATTAATGTAATTTAAAAAAAATATTTGAGATTCTATAAATTTTTAAATATATTCATCCATTCTTTTTCCAAATGATGTTATTTTTACCAATGGGGTGGATAGAACATTTGTTTTAACAAATATCACATGAACGGATTTGCCCACCATTATGACTACACATTAATTTTAAGGTTTTATTTCTAGTTTCCATGGTTATTCTCATATAATGTTTTTCACTAATATTTTTCAAATTTTACATTTTACATAATTTATATCAAAATTAAAATGTTATTTTCCTCAGGAAATGTTCTCGTGGTATTCTAATGGTATTCCAAAATATGATAAAATCCATTAATATCACAAAAAATTCACTCAGGATAAGATCCAATTATACCATTTTTATTTATTCTATGAATTTATTATGATTATAATTTATATATATTGAAAAAATCATTTTATTTTCCATGGGTTATCCTTTGATGAAATGACAAAAAAAATCATAATATGGTAGAAAACAAATGAAGGTATTATGGGAAGGGTGTGTGTGTAGTAGCCCTCTAATTCAGTATGTAATGAAGGAGAAATCATTTTAAAAATATGTTATGTTTTAATCTAATTTAATGTTCAATATATTATGCATGGCCCTCATTTCATGTACATCAGTTTATTCATGGATCAATTTTCATTCCCATAAGTATATGTGAGGACCAGATTTCATGTCCTTCAACTATGGAGTGAACCTTTTACAGTTTTTACAAATTCATAATATTATAATAATATTCTAGTTCCATATTCTTACCTTTATGATATACTCTTTGGTATCATTATGGATTATTGATGATTCTATTCTCTTATACCACATTTATTTTGTAATTAATAATCCTTATAACTCATTATCAATGATAATTGATTGATTGGGTTTATCTTTTTATGTTTTGATCATGTTCTTATACTATTTTTCTCTTATATAAAAATTAATTGATATATCTTTTTTACCCTTTCTGAGTATCTATGATCACCCTTTATTATGTATTCATTCTCCTTAGGTTATGAAGAATGGTTTTACATAGGGTATGTCTAATTAATGAACAATAATAAAAGAATTTTCTAGGAGATATTGAATACCCATTATAAAGTTATATGTTTATGTATCTAATATCTAAAGAATGTAATACCATTTAGTTATATAGAATGTATTATTGTGTTATGTATTGAATATTCATCTAAAATCATTTAATATTTATGTAAAATATGATTGGGTTTCCTCAATTAGTATCAGCATAGGGTTTAGTATTTTGAGATTAGGATTAAATAAATTTAAAAAAAACACAAAGGATAAGTATATATAAGATAATATTATAATGTTTTGGAAAATAATGGAATTTGTTTTTCTTATAAAACAAATCTCTATCTGGATACTAAAAAATGGATGAAAATGTTATAATGCCCCGACCCCAGTTACCCATAGTCTGTGCATTATTACAAAACATTTGAATGATACAAGGAATAATGTCCCGAAAGACTGATTAGTTTTGTATCCTTGGATGTACTAGATGCATTAATAAGTTTTACATTACGTCATGAAATAAAAACATCCACGTCATTTTTTCCCTTTTGATAACACTTATATCCTTATCCTTTCCATGGAGGTCACCCATAAAATACTTTTCACATCCTGGGAAAAATAAAACATAAATAGTGGTGAGTTCAGATGCTCAGTAAGGATAACAATATTGCGAAATCATTTATAAATAAGAATAAAAATTTAAGGGAATGTATAAGACTAAAACAAAAGCATTTTAAGATTAAAATTCAAAATAATCGGGAGAAGAAAGAAATCAAATAATTCAATTAACTTATTCAAATGGAAATTCTACTAGTTGAATAATCACATGCAATATAAATATCCACTTTCATAATGGTGGAATTCATAATTCCAGACTTCATAACCACATAGTCATGGCCTTGTGCCAAGACTACAAATAAGATTTTGTCAAGGCCTTTTTCTAAGACACTAGTTTGTTTAATGAGACCTACTGATGCATCGAGGAGCTATAGAGGGCTCCAATCTTCACATACTAAGTCCAATGAATTTCTCATATAAAAAGGATTAAACATAACATAAACATTCATATTAAAACTAACATACAACATTTCAATAATTTAACTATAAACTAAGAATGGTGTAAAAATAACACATCCACCTTAAATAATATCACAAAATCGTCAATACAGTATTGAAGATTTGTATCATAATAAATTAACTTCAAACAAGATTAAAATCCATCAAAATGATGTTGACAGAGATGAAATAAAAAAATTATAGAAATATCTCTTTGTATTTTGAAATTATTTAAAAGTCATATAATTATAAAATAAAACATTTATTTCGAAAAAATTCTTTTAGGCTCTTAAGGGATGATTTGACGATGTTATAATGGTGGAAAATAGCTGCACCAACTGTATAAGTTAAAAAAAGTCTTACCTTAATTTAGTTGGAAATGTCATAAAGTACATTGTTTTGAAAATGACGAAAAAAATCCTTTAAAACTTATAAGGTCAAATAAGGGTATAAATTTCTTTAACCCATTTTCTATTAAATAGTAAAAATGTTTTGAAATACATTTTTAAGAAAACAGAGATATGAATGATAAAGAGGTCCCAGTAGGTACTTGCATATTTATACCTCAGATAAGTGAAGAGATTGTAGAATTAACTCTTACCTTGTAATTTTCCTGGGTCAAGGGTACGTTAACCTCCTGTATAATATTTTAATCATTATTATTAAATTATACAAGAAATATATACATAAATAATATATCATATATGACCGTATAATATTGCTTTGTTAATAATATTTCTATAGTATCATTGTTTCGGGTGTTAACAGATTCATTTTTCTGTATATGATTGGATAAATAATCCATATTTGTTATGGATAGGATGTATTTTATTCATATAAATAACTATATTATGTTCATTAACATTATTTTTAATCATAAAATGGAAATTGTTCTTGAATGATTACGATGGGGAATGAATATCATCACGTTCATGAAGATGGTAATCCATACTTACGCACGAGTGAAAATGCCATTATATTGACAGTGAAATCATATGTAATTGGATGTTATATCATACATACATAATCATTAAAATTCTATATTTATTTTTTATATCATTTATATTCATTATTATACCCTTCCAAAATAATGAAGTGTTTGAATGACAAACTACACAACGACGTGGAGACGGTAAGCCGTACATACGCACGTATGATGACTTGTCATTTAAAGGATAGATAGAATAATTAATATGGTTGTACCATTTTTATAAAAACATCATAGTATATATAATATTTTGGAGTTATTTTTTTATAACGAAAACAACAAATTGGGAGGATGTGGAAGAAGAAAGGAACTTGAAAGAGGTGATTAAATATTTACCTCTTCTTAAGGTTCTTCCATTTTATTTGTTCCAAAGGGCTCCTTAGGTAGGCTTTATGGTCACGGGAAGGACTCTAGGATGAAGGGAGGAATTTTGGGAGAATAATTTTCAGGGTTTGGTTGAGCTACAGGCCTTTTATGGAGTGAAATTAATGGGAGGTGGAGTACCCTTTTCTAAGAGAGGTGATGGTCACTTTAGGAAAAGCTTGAAATGTTATTTTATAATAAAATCATTTATGTTTCTAATGGCTCCAAAATAAATTATTTAGAGGATAAGGTGGGTATGGTTCGAAAACCTCTCAACCAATAAGTTTTAGACAAGTTTAGGTCATCATATTAACCTTATCTTTTAGATTTAACTCTTAGTTAAATAGTTTTCCATTTACCATGTCTCTTTGAATTTTTAATTTATATGGTTAATAAATATACTATAATGAGGAAAGATAAACCCATGTGGTATATTATTAATATATATAACCTTACCTAATTACTATGGCCAAAACATTGAATTTTATGAATATTATATCAATTAGTATGATATAGTATTTGTTTTAAAAACCCAATTACGTCAATTTTAACACTATTTAGTATTTTATTTATTTGAAAGCCATAAAAACATTATCACTTAGAATAAAGTTTATTTAAACTACCCTTACATGTCATATTAACTTATAAAAATTAGTTTAATTCATCAAAAGTCTCAATTTAATTTTTTTGGATATTTATAATATCTATTATTTTAATATTTCATTAATAAGGTAATTACTACATCATCATTTTGTCAAAAATAAATTTAATTATTTAATGTGTAAAAATTATAAATAAAATACCATTATGTAGAAAATATGATTAAAATTATAATTAATATTTATAGTGGAATTTATATTGTGTTTAACCTTATATTATAAATGGTTTTGTAATTAAACATTGAATTTAACTCTTTTAACTCTCCTTTAAATAAAATAAAAATAAATTTCCAAATATAATCCATGTAGACCAAAGGGTATCATATTTTTTTCTAATGTTTTTTTGGTTGAATTACAATTATCAAATTGAATTAGGACATGTGTTATGGTAATTATAATATCACTATTACCTTTAATTTCCCTATTTACTTTTAACCGGGGTAAATTACAATCAAAATTTACTATTCACCAAAAAATTGTTATCATCTTGTTGAACCATATTTTACTTACTGATGTTAACCGTGTCTCTTGGATTTTTTAAATAAAACTCATAGAAGAGGTAAAATTAAGTTTCTTGCATATTTGAAAATTCTCCAAGGAGGTGGGCAAAAGGTGGTAAAAAGTTCGGTAAAATTTTTATATATCTAATCTTATTTTAAAATGAATCCAATGAATTACATTGAACTTATATTGGTCTTATATATTTATTTTGAAATAAAATAAATTTTTAAAAAATATTTTTAAATAAATAATTTGTTTTTTTCCAATAACGCAGTATTTTTCAGTATTTATCTAAAATTAAATGTTTTTAGAAAGAAACCAAAAAATTACACTAAGCTAATTTTGATATTCTGAATTCAAAAATGAAGTAAATTTTCAAAAATTATATTTATAAAATTTCAAAACGTGGGTATTACTAATCATAACGACTAGTTTGATTGGTCAGAGTGTGTTATAATCTTGAAGTTGTGTATAATGCATGCTATTTCATTATTCAATCGGAAACGTAATGTGGAAGCATGGGGTGTTAAATTCTCCCATCCAAAAAATAATTTTTCATCGAAATTTATATAATATTGCTGCATAAAATGATTTGGGTGGTTCTTCATCATAAGTTACTCGGGTTACCACGATGCCTCATCCATCTTATGGTTTCTCCATAGAAATTTTACCAGATGAGTCGTCCGGTTTCTAAGCACTTGTTCTCTTATATCAAGAATCTTCACAGGATCTTCACAATAATATAGATCAGATTCCTATTCAATTTACTCATAGGTAAGTATATGCATTGGGTCAGACATGCCTTTTCTTCAACATTGATACGTGGAACACATCGTGAACTTTGAGGAGTCGTGGTGGCATTTCCAATCAGTAAGCTACAACACCAATTCTTTCTAGAATTTCGAAAGGTTCAATTTACTAGGGACATAATTTACCTTTATTACCAAATATTATAACTCCCATCCATGGATATAACGTCAAGAAATCATGATAACCTACCGGAAATTACAAATATATCCTTTGGTTATCGACATATCTCTTCTGCCTATTTTGAGCTTCTTTAATGTGGGTTTGGATAACCATCACCTTTTCCATCGTGTCCTCAAAATCTTCTGGGTCTATGAGTTTTCTTTCACCAACATCATCCCAACAAGTTGGTGTACGACATCTCTTTCCATATAATGCTTCATACGTTGCCATCTGAATACTTGAATGGAAGCTATTTTTATAGGAAAATTCTACCATAGGTAAATATTGATCCCACGTACCTTGAAAGTCAAATAAGAAGGATATCAACCAGTATTATATGGTTTGAATAGTCCATTCTAATTTCCCATCAGTTTGAGGGTGGTAGGAAGTGCTGAAACGATGTTCAGTAACTAGGGCCTTCTGAATAGTTTTCTAGAATTTTGAGTAAAATGGGGATCCCGATCAGAAACAATTTATAGGGTTACTCCGTGAAGTATTAAAACTTCATTAGTAAATAGTTTTTCCATACGTTCAAGTGGTAAATCATATCTTATATTATTAAAATCTGATGACTTGGTAAGACGATCAATAATGACCCATATTGCATCATTCCATCTAGGAGTATTTGGTAGTCCCATGACAAAGCCCTTCATAACATCATCCCATTTCCACTTTGGTATGGGAAGAGGTTTCATGACTCCTCTAGGATGTTGGGTTCCAACATTCACTTTTTGGAAAACCATACATCTAGACACAAAATCATCAATATCTATCTTCATGTTGTACCACCAAAAATGTTCATTCAAATCTCTATACATCTTAGTGCTCCCAGTGTGTATAGGGAAATTGGAGCAATGAGAATCATCCAAAAATTCAATTTTAGATCAGCTTTATTAGTAACACAATGTATCTTCCCAAATTTCAAAATTCCATCTTCATATATTAAGTCACTCAATCTCCTATCATTCACATCTTTAATCTTCTTTTGAAACACCTCATCATTGGTCTAAGAACTCTTTATCCATTCTAGTAATTATGGGTTGATAACTATTTGAAAAAGTATTAATGTCTCACCTTCCATTTTTATTCCCATATCCATCATTAATAGATGCTTGAAAATAGGATCCCTATCAACACTCATCTTTTTAAAAACTCCATGATTCTTTCTACTCAAAGTATCTTCCACATTATATGCCTTCCCTCAGTGGTAATGTATAGTTCAATCCTAGTCCTTGATTATTTCAAACCATAGCACTTGCCTCATGTTGTGTTCCTTCTGTGACAAAATATACTTCAAACATTTGTGATCTGTATATATGTCCCATTTGTTACCAAAGAAATAGTGTCTCCATATCTTTAAAGAAAATATTACAGGTACTCACTCAATAACACGAGTTGTATAGTTTTGTTCATGATTTTTTAGATTCTGTGATTTATGGGAAATAACTCTATAATTTTCATAAGTACCATACCAAGTCCTTTCATTGAAGAATCACTATAAATAACAAATCCATCATTCCCCATTGGAAGATTCAATATAGGGGAATTTATTAATAATATCTTTTGTTCTTCAGAACATTCCTCACACTCTTTAGTTCAAACAAATTTAACCCCTTTACATGTGAGCTTGGTTAATGGGCTTTCCAATCGGGTAAAATTCTGGACTAAATGTCGATAATAACTTGCTAAACCAAGAAAACTACGTACCTCCGTTATACTTGTTGGTGCTGGCCATTCTTGGAATGGCTTTGTCATAGAATGATCAATAGAGATTCCATCCTTAGAGAAAATATGGCCAAAAATGATATCTCTTTAATCCAGAATTCACACTTTCTAAACTTCCCATATAATTCATTTATTCTAAGTGTTCTTAGGATAATGTGAAAGTGATTTTCATGATTTTCATATCTTTTAGAGTAAACCAAGATATCATCAATAAATACCACTACAGAGTCATCAAGATATTCCTTGAAAACACTCTTCATTAGATCCATGAAAATAGAGGGTCCATTAGTTAGCCCAAAAGGCATTATTGTAAACTCGTAATGCATGTACATAGTTTGAAATGTTGTTTTCAGAATTTATTCCTTCTTTACACACAACTGATGATATTTAGATCATAAGTCAATCTTTCAAAAATATTGATCTCCGTGAAGTTGGTCGAATAAATAATCATTGCGTGATAGGGAATACTTGTTATTTATTGTTATATCATTTATCTCCATGTAGTCAATGAACTACCTCATAGATTTGTCATTCTTCTTAACCAAAAGGACAGGGTCTCCCCATGGAGAAACACTAGGGAAAATAAATCCCACGTTACTCCATTCCTCTAGTTGTTTATTTAGTTCCACTAATTCCACAGTGGCCATTCTAAAAGGGGTCTTCGATATGGGCCTTGAACCAGAAATTAAATCATTGGAAAACTCAATTTCTCATTCTAGAGGATGTCCAGGTAAATCCTCTGGAAACACATCAATATATTATTGCACAATATGTACATCCTCTATTCGAACATATTTCTCCTCACCCATAGTTATTTCATTCTCTTCCTCCACAATAATAGAATTTAGTAGAGCTACTGGGGTGGATCTAAATAAGAATATTATGGTGACATTTTAGCCCTAAAGATAAAGTACTATTTATCATCATAAAAAATTGTAACATCCTTCTCCTTAAAATAAATTTTCGCACCATGGTCCGAAATCCAATCCATTCCATGGATTATATAAAATTCATTAATGGGTATGACGATGAGATCATCTGATAAGAAAATTATATGCCCTAATGGGAACTGATTCACAAAACATTTTTGCGATGATACTTCCTTTAGGTGATTCGACTGAAAACTCCCTTATTTAGTCAAATTGAAAATATCTAATTTTCCTAGTAAACTGGGATGATATGAAATAATGCGATGATCTAGAATAAAATAATTATTTGGCTAAACTGGAGGAAATAATTAAATTACCTACCACTACATATTTCTGAGCTTCAACGTCATCAGTAGTGATCGCATAAGCTTGGACTTTCTCCCTTGGCCATTTCTGAGGTACGTTCCATTGGCACTTAGGACATTCATTTACATAATTCCCCTTTTCTCTACAATTTTAGTATTCAACATTTCCATCCTCTTTCTTCCCATTTCAATCACGAGCTTGGTTTCCTTTTTCACCACACTTGTAAAAGAGTCTCATTCCCTTTAGGTAAGTACCGAGGTGTTTCTTCCCACATTTACCACATGATAGATATTCAACCATTCCATTATTCCCCTTATTTTCATTTCCAGAGTGTTCAGAAGATCTATTCTTTTCTTTCTTTGATTTAATGTTGTAAGAAATAGAAAATTCATTTTCTGTCTTGATAGAACAAGATACAATATCTTCATATGATGAGAAAGATTGTGAGACTAATTCTTTCAAGATAAAAAATTTTAACCAATCAAAGAATCAATCAATATTACTCCTTCGGTTTTTTATATAATGTGCAGTATGCCTTACAATCCTTGTAAATTTAGCATCATACTTTGCGAGATTCTCATCCTCCTTTTTCCTCAAACATAAAAATTGTCATTCCATATCTTCTTGATGGTCATGAGGAATGTATTATTCTAATAAAATATCTTTAAACACCCTCCATTCCATATTTGATACTTAATCATCTTCGTTTCTATTTTGAATCAAATACCACCATTAATATGCATCTCTCGTGAGGCGATAAATCGCCATGATAACTTTTTCCTTTTCACTACTCCTCAAAGCGTAAAATATTTTTTCTAAGGAAATTATCCATTTCTCAGCTACAAATGGATTTGTAGTCCCATTTAATTTTGGTGTTTGTTTCCTCATGAATTGGTCAAATGTTGTTCCTCCACGTTGTGGGTCAGGGTGCTCCATATGGGTAAGGTTATTATTCATAACCTATGTGATTAGTCCAAGTATGTTGATAAGCTGATCAACACTAGTTACTTCACAAGATCCACTATAATTTTATTTAGAAGGTGGATAATCCCTAATTGGATTGTGTGTATTGAAACGTTTTCCATTCCTTCCACTAGGCACCATTTCTAGACAATTGAATACACTATATTAGTTTATGTATCAAAATACAAAATTCCAAACTTGTAAAATAGTTAACTTAAATTGAACAGATTATGGATATAATCCATAATCAGAAAATGTTTTCTTTGAGGAAGTATATACTCATATACCCTTCATAATGGTTTGTAAAAAATGATAATTATCCTATAGATATCCCCTAGGAGTGTCGTAACCAAGAGTGTAGCAAGGCCCATTATTGCGCACCAGTTCCTCTTCGAGTCTAGCACAAAGTTTTTTTTTCAGGTTTTACCCCTAGGTACATTTGTGCCAGAGCCACCTCTACCTGCTCATAGCAAGAAAGAGATTTATTGCTTGGAAAACAAACAAAATCACTACTTTAACAAATTTCTAATAAATCATTCTATTCTTATCCTCCAAGTCTATCTTAGGGTAATGTTCCCTAATCATTGTTTTTATAAATCTAGCTTCCAATGATTGTATTAAACATACTCTAATACGAACTATAATTCCCTGACCCCAGTTACAAATAGTCGGTGCATTATTACATAACATTGGCATGATATAAGGAATCATGTCCCAAAAGACAGATTTGTTTAGTAGACTTTTAAGTAATAGATACTTTCATAAGTTTTACATTACATCATTAAATAAAAACATCAACAACATTTTCTCCACATTTGAAAAAACATATATCATTATCCTATCCCTGCAGGTCAACCATAAAATACTTATTCAGATCCTGGGAAAAATAAAACATAGAAAGGGGTGATCTCAGATGCTTAGTAAAGATAACAATATAGAATAAACATTCATAAATAAGAATAAACATTTAATACAAGGAATAAGACTAAAACTAAAGCCTTTCAAACATAAATTTCAGAATAATATGGAAAAGATAAATTGAAATAATTTCATTTACTTATTCAAATGGATATTCTACTCGTCAAATAATCAAATGAAATATCAATATCCACATTCATATTGATGGAATACATAATGCGAGACTTTATAACCACATAGTCAAGGCCTTTTGCCAAGACTATAGATAAGATTTTGTCAAGGCCTTGTTCCAAGTCACCATTTGTCTAATGATACCTACCGATGCATCGAGGAGATATATCTTGCTCTACCCATCACTTACTAAGTCCAATACATTCCACATATGAAAAGGCTTAAACATAACATAAACATTCGTATTAAAACTAGCATAAAAATTTTCAATACTCTATCTATAAACCATGAATAGTATAAAGATAACACATCCACAATAAAACATATCAATAAACCTTCAATACAATATGGAGTATTTGTATGTGTATAAATCAACTTCAAACAAGCTTAAAATCCATCAAAAGAATGTATACATAAGATGAAATCATAATTTTTTTAGAGAAATATCTATTTCTATTTTGAAATCATTTAAAAGTCATATAATTATAAAATAAACAAATTATATTGAAAATATTATTATATTCTTGTAAGAGAAGCTTTGATGACGTTATAATGGCGGAAAATAGCCACACCCACTGTATAAGCTAAAAAAACCTTCTTTCCCTAATTTTGTCGAAAACGTCATAAAGTAACTTGTTTGGAAAATGGTGGAATGATTAATTTCAAAACATATAACATCAAATAAGGGTATAAATGACTTTAACCTATTTTCTAGTAAATAATAAAAAAATTTGGAAATACATTTTTTAGAAAACACGGAAGTGGATGGTAAAGAGATCGGAGTAGATACGTACGTATTAACAACCTCAGATAAATAAAGAGATTGTAGAATTAACCCTTACCTTCTACTTTTCCTTGGTAAATGGTACATTAAGAACCTGTATAAGAGATAAATATTTTATATTAAATTATAAGATAACTATATACATAAATATGATATCATATATGACCCTCTAATATTTTGTTGTTAATAATATTTCTATAGTATCATCGTTTTGGGTGTTAACTGATTTGAATTCCTTTATATGCGCAGTTACGTAAGCCATGTTAGTTATGGATAGGATGTAGTTGATTCATATACAGAATTATATTATGTTCAGAATTTTTTTTAATCATAACATGAATATTATTGTTGAATTATTACGATGGGGAATGAATCTCATCGTGTTCGTGGAGACAGTAATCCATACGTACGCACGAGCGACAATATCATTCTATTGATTTTGAAATCATATTTAATTTGATGGTATATCATATATAAATAATCATTAATAAGTTATATTTATTATTTACATCAGTTATATTTATTATTATACCCATCCAAAATAATTATGTGTCTGAATAACAAACTACACCATGATGTGGAGACGGTAAGTCGTACGTAAGTACTTATGTTGACTTTGTCATTTATAGGATTGATAGAATAATGATTATGGTTTTACAATTTTTATAATAACATCGAAGTATAGAGAAGATACTGGAGTTATTATTTTATAATGAAGAAAATGAAGAAAGAGGAAATGGAAGAAGAAAAGAACTTGAAAGAGGTGATGAAATACTTACCACTTCTTTGGGTTCTTCTTTTTGATTTGATCAAAAGGAATCCAGAGGATGACTTTATAACCAAATGGAACGCCTATAGGATGAAGGGTGTAAAGTGAAGAGGATATTCTTTTAGGGTTTGGCTGAGACAAAAGGCTTTCTGGGTGTGAAATTAAGAGAAGGGGAAGTTCCCTTTTATAAGAGAGGTGAGGGTAACTTAAGGAAAAGCATGAAATATTATTTTATAATAAAATAATTGTCAGATTCCAATGGCTCAGAAATGAATTATTTAGAGGATAAGGAGGGTATGGGTCAAAAACCTCTCAGCCAATAGGTTTTTGATAGGTTTAGGTCATCATATTAACCTTATCTTTTAGATTTAACTCTTAGTTAAATAGTTTTTCATTTACCATGTATATTTGAATTTTTATATTATATTGTTAATAAACTTACTATAAAAAGTCAAGAGTATATATAATCTTATCTATGTCCTTTGTCCGAAAACTAATTTTTTAGGAATATTATATCAATTAATAATATATTATTTGTTTTAAAAATTCAATTTTGTCAATTTAGACACTATTTAGTATTTGATATTTTTGAATTCCATAAAAACTATATAACTTCAAAAAAAATTTATATAAATCACCCTAACATGTCATATTAGCCTATAAAATATTTGAATTCATCATAAGTCTCAATTTACATTTATTTGGATATTTATAATATCCATTATTTTAATATTTCATTAATAAGGTTATTTTGCATCATCATTGTGTCTTAAATAAATAAATCTATCTAATGACTACAAATTATAAATAAAATACCATTATGTAGAAAATATTTTTATCTTTCTAATTAATATTTATAGTTTTATTTATATTGTGGGTATCCCTATATTAAAAATGGATTAGTCATTAAACATTAAATTTAACTCTTTTAACTCTTCTTTAAATAAAATAACAATAAATGTCCTAATCTAATCCATGTGGACCAAAGGGGATCATATTTTATTCCTAAGGTTGTTTTCGGTCGAATTATACATATCCAATAGAGTTTGGAAAAGTTTTAGGGTAATTATAATATCATTTTTACTAATAATTACCCTATTTACTTTTAACCGTGGTAAATAAGAGTCAAAAGTTACTATTCACCAAAACTTATTTTCATATTATTGAACCAAATTATACTTACGGATATTAACGATGTCTTATTTTTGAAATTAACCTCATATATGCGGTAAAATTATCTTTTATTCAAATTTTCAAATTTTCCTAGGTGGTGGGTAAAAGACTGTAAAAAGATCAACAAAAAGTTTTATATATCTAAACTTATTATAAAATGAATCCAATAAAAGAAATTGAACTTATATAAGTATTATGTATCTATTTTGTCCTAAAAAACATTAAATAAAAAATATAATTATTTAAATGAAAAAAAATTAACCAATAACGCAGTGGTTTTCACTATTCATCAAAAATTGAATGTTTTCAAAAAAATACCAAAAATTCACCCTATGCTTATTTCGATATTCCGAATTCATAAAAGAAGTCCAATTTGAAAAATTAAATTTAAAAAGTTTAAAAAAGTGGGTATTACTATTCATAATTGCTAGTTTGATTAGTCATGGTGTGTTAGAATTTCGAAGTTGCGTACAATGCTAGCTATTGCATTATTGAAAGGGAAACATACCGTGGAGGCTTCTGGTGTTAGAGATGTGGCATAAATGCATCTGAGGGTAAAAAAATATAAATGGGGGGATAGTGAATTTACTCATACATCAATATTTCATGATAAGTGGGCCTAATACTACACACATGAATAGAAAATCCTGGGTGATATTACACTGATAATTCACTTTTTATTTATGAACTGGTATGAATGATTTTAATAAAAAAATGTCCATAAATAACCTAGGTTAAACCTGGTGTGTCATAGACACAGAATGAGGTTTCATTATTTAAATATCCTATGATTTATTTTCTTTCATATTTGATTTCTCAATATGGTTGTTGATTCTTACACAAAATATTTTGGTTTGAGTAATGTAATAGAGACAATAAAATGAAATTTAGGTTGATATAAGCACAATAAAATATTGAAATGTCATATATTATCTTAGTAATATAAATTAATTTATATAATGAAAGGTATATAAGTATTTTCCATAATATAATCAATCAATAGATATTGATTTTTTTTTGAAAAGTATTAACGGTATAATGATAACAACATAATTTTATTGCTCATCATTTGATAGAGGTTTTTTGGAATTTTCTCCCTGTAAATGTTATTATTCTCCCTCTTGTTGAATATTATTTTATTAAACACATGGATTGAATCTCTGGGTATTGATATCACATCAATTTTCAATGAAGGGAAGTTATAATTGATAATAAAAATCCACCAACAATTGTCAATATAGGTTAGGATAATCATGAACACCTAATATAAATTAGTTCTATCACATGGATTTTTATACATATTCAGGAAGGGTATTATATCAAATGGTCAAGCACCAAACTCAACATTGAAAATTTTCTCATTGTTTTAGTATATATTAATGTATTTCCTAGAATCATTCGTACTATTAAATTGAATTGTGAATTTGTGCATTAAATTTAACTTATACCATGAGATATACTTATTTCCAACGCTCTTTGGGTAATATCCATGATTGTGTTGAAGGAATTGATGAAGAATAACTAGGAGAATATAGATAAGGGATTAGTTCATCTGTGTACATCACCATGATGTGCACCTATTTTATTATTATTAATAAATATGGTTCAACATGTCTTTAAATTTATTATCAGGAACTAAAAAAATATTTTTTTATTAAGAAAATATATCTGTTAACCTATATAGATGATATGTTTAATCAATTATAATGACATATAAATTTATTGAAGTTTGATATTCGATATAGAAATCATTATCTGAAGGGTAAAGATAGAGGGTATACCAAATAACACCTTCCGTCTGAGGTGTGTTTATTATGAATTTATATTAATTCCATTTGGACATACCAATTATCCAACTGTCTAAATGGATTTAATGAATAAAGTATTTGATTGATAAATTGATTAGTTTGTGGTAGCCTTTACAGATGATATTACATTATATTCAATGATCTAATAAGATCACAAATAAAATTTAAAAATTTCACTCAATAACCATTGGAAGTAGATGATATATTTAAAATATAACAACTGTTAATTTTAGTTGTACAAAGTCTAATTATTTTTTCATATAATTTCATGTTACTGTATATCAGTGGATCATATAAATATGGATGTTATAAACCAATGCCCTAGACTAAAAAAGTGATAATGATTAATATTTTACTTTGGTTGGTAGACTATTATCAATGCTTTATGAGAAATTAATCCTTACTATAAAATCCATTAACCATGTTGATATAAGAGGTATCCATGTTATTCTATACATATGAATGTGGGAAGAATTTAATGGAACTGAAGGGTAGGTTTGTCCATGCACCTAGTATTTCAGAACCCTATAGTGGATAAGGAATTTTTTTTCTATAGAGACACATATAAGTTGGGATTGTGATGAGTCCCCATGAAAATTAAAGTGTGATAGCTTTTACCTCATACTAATTGAAAATTCATATGAAGAAACCCCAATCCTAATTTTGAACTTGAAGTGGGATTATTTCATTGGAAATATGGATTCATTATCGTTATGGTTAAATATGTGATATATATTCTAATATTAAAATCATTAATTATATATACACACAAAAAGTGTAAAGTATGTACCAAAATAGATTATTTTATATGATTAATGATTTCAACCTGCTAATACAAAACCACCCTATAATGTTGAATAAGGAGGATTATGTGGTATGATGGATGGAAAATGATAGTTTATCCATTTTTAGGATTGAAAAAGTTCAAATATTGTTTTATTTTATTAATATGGATCATGAAGTCTTGAGAAAAAGGAAAAATATTATCATTAGTAGATGAATGTTCAACCATCTATCCATGAGATGATTAAGAGGACACACAAAAATGTGAAACCATAGAAGAGGGTGTGAAATGTTCCTTAGTTAATCAATTGTTTTGATCAAATGATAATGTTCAGGAACCGTGTTAGTTTCTTATCAAAGCTAAACTTGGGGAAGGATTTTTTAATGAATCTTATATTTCATTTTTATTTTTCCAAGTTAGAATTATGAAGAATTTTAATTATTTGAAACATAATTTCTTGTGGGATTAAAATAAAATGGATATTGAAGAGTAAATATATCTTTTCTTAGTATTTCATAAAGTTAAGGCTAAGAGATAGAAGTAAATTGGATGTTATAAACATTTCCCTTATAATAATTGAAATGGGAAAACATTAACATCAATTTTATTATAGAACACTGAAAAGCTTTTAAAGGGAACAATTCTATATAGTTTAGTCTGTCATCTTATAAAAACAATACATTTTATTATAAAAATAACACATTTCTCACTAGACCATATTTATTGGACATAAATTATGAAACTCATATTGTTTCATGGAGTAAAAAATTTTATTTTATCTAATCGACATCTAAGGATTACCTCAATGTTATCAAGAAGTCTTCAGTGGGATTCGAATATAGACTTAAAATGAGTCATATCATAAAATCCTCAGATGGATGATTATTCTAAAAGGACCATTCAACCCTATAATATATATTTATCTTGTGTTCTATGGATTTAAAATGTTTTTAGCTTCAATAACTTTCTTTGATTGAGTTCTATTACAAATATAGATTTTATTCAAGAATACTTACGGCTCATAATAAAGACCTCTATGAAAAGAAGTGAATAACTCCAATATTTTAGGATGATACGGGATATATAAAACTATTGTAACCTAAAAAAATAGAGAAATGGATGAGAATATTAAATTCATTTTGTAAAATATCAAGGAAGCTCATAGTCTCTATAAAGGTTGTAAAGAAAACATTGAGTGAGATATAGAGTTCAACGTCAGTGATAGGGTATTGTGATGAATATATCCTTGGAAGAAGATCATTATATTTAGAAATAAGGGAAATATAATCCCTAGATATATCATCCAAATTTAAATTCGTCATCATAAAATGATTTTTGTTTAGCATTTGTTCTACCACTAAATCTCTCTCATGTTTACGATCTATTCTATATATCCCTCCTTTATCATTAACATGGACTGAACTCATATTTTATAAAACTATATAATGATATCACTTCTCATTAAAGATAATTGGATATTATATATTGAATAGATAAAGTGTTTTGAAACAAGGCCACACACCGAGTCAATATATTTTTCAAACAATAAATTGGAATGTGCTTTGTGAGAACCTGGGGATCTTATGAGGGGGAAGTATCCTTTGTTTTTTGTATTATAATAATATAATTTCTAGGTATAAATTATTATAATGAGTTTTAACGTAACACCTTGATATTTTATGAAAAATCTCTCCTAATATAATTTTAATTTATTTAATAACCTCTTTTACACGCCACCATGAATCCAAATGAATAGTAAAATAGTATACCCTTATAGCCTAGTTGTTAAATTTGAGTTATGAATATGAATAAACATAATAAAAAAAGGAAATATTTATAAAGGTTTTATATAATGAAATTATTTTTACTAATACATAATAAATAAGTACTCATTTTTAATAAATTAATTACATACATAAAAAATAATTTTTTTCCAAAAATGGTTTTTTTAAATTTTTTTGCAATGATATTTTAATAAATTTCATCCAATGTTATAAATTTTATTTCATAATAATGATATTTTTTTTAAATCATCATATCAAAACTGTCATTATGATAAATTTTCTTTTTTTTTTGAAAAGATTACTTTTTCAGTGAATAGTGAAAATTCCAATGTTATATAAATTTTCATTTCCATTTATGAGTTTCCAATTATAATTTGTTGAATATATTTTAAAATTTCATTATTTAATATTGATCAGGAATAATACAATTAAATTCATTATAAAAAACATAATTCTTAATTTTTTTAATAAAAATATATTCACACATTAAAATGTATTTTTTCTAAAAAGTAATTTTTGACTACATTTTATAGGAGGGATGTTTAATTAATTTATACCACTATAATAATATTAATTTGATAAAATATAAAATATATTTTGAATAATAATTTTAAATTTAATTAATCCGTCTAATTACATTTGTCTCATTATGAATATTAACTTTGATAAAAAAAGGCAGCTTCAACAGTAAGAGTTAAAATGATTTAAAAGGGTTAAAGATAAATTTAAAGTGGTTAAAATGACCCAAAAGCTAGTATAAATTATAATACATTGTCATATTTATACCTTATATCATCACATATTTTAAAATGCATCATTTAGGCCGTTTTTCTTCAGTAATACCTTAATATATTTTAATCTTTTTAAAAATATAATGTGTGTCTCCTCCATACATTTTAAAAGGACATCATCTCTCATCTATTTCTCACACCTCATGAGACTTCATGATAGAAAAATTACAATTAAAATACCATTCTAATATCTCCCCCAGGATTATGTGTTCACATTTTTATTATAATTCCATCCTTTCAAGTCTTACGGTGTAAACTGAATGATGGTTCTCAATGAAGAGGTATAACTCTTAACTGTGTACGTTCAATTTTATTTCATCATCCACCTTCTATAAAACTATTTTATCCATAATAAAATGTTTAATATACTTTCATATATATACTGAGATTTTATTATATTTATGGAATAACCATTATCCATCTCCTTCCGTCATTAAATGGTAAATTAAAGCATCACTCGTGCATACTTCCAAACTACAGCCTTAAGAAGATATGTATCTCATATTTCATCTCCATTATTAATATTTGGTTATTATTTTTTATATAATATTTATATATTAAATTTATGACATAATTATTATTATTTAATTTAAATATATTTTCTACCTTCCTATATTTCCATCTGTTGGAAAAAATAACATCGCTCATGTATATGTGTGGACTCCCACATACACAAAGCAATGTGATTGTTTCCATTTCTATTATACATGAATGGTAATAAGTATGGATACAATGAATATATATAATATTTATGATATAATAATGTTTCAATACTCGTTAATTATTATTTATCATTATTTTATTCCTTCCATCAAAAAGTGGGTACATTACTAACATTGACATAAGGATCACTATCTCCATGAAGTGTTGTAATTAATTTTTCATAAAAAAATTATTTGATTAGTTAAAAAAAGATTATATAATTATTAAATATTATAATTATTACATGATTAAAAATTTTGGTATGAACAAACCATAATCAATGTTCAAGGAGAAGAACATATGAATCAAAACATTCATGAAAAACGAAATAGATATCACCTGAAATAGTGAATTAATTAAATAATTATTAATTTTTCAGTAATAAGATGTTATAATTAATTAATATTCGGTATCATATGTATTTATATGGATATAATATATATTTATAATGAATCTATATTTATTAAATAGAGTGTCTTAATATATCCAACGAAGGAAAACACTTGAGGTAAGGGTTTATGTTACAATCTAATTTCTTTTTCAGATTGTGTACCCTAATTTTTTCTTCTGGGAAATTACATTGATATCATCCTTTAAACCATATATATTTTAATCTACACAATTTACTCATGTAATTTTTAGGTTATAATAAAAAATTTCTATATTTTTTACAGAAAATGATAAAAAATGATTTTAGAAAAATACCATCATATCCATCTTTAGTAAATAATTTTTTATTCCATGTCTATATCTTATTTAAAATTTCATCAAGTATTGTTTTTTACTATTCTAAAAGGGTTGATAATTGTGATTTTTACCAATATTTTACTATAAATACAACTTTTTTTTAAAAAAAAATTTCTTAATGAAGTTCATTTTACCATATGAGTATATTAAACATTTTCTTAAAATATATCAAAAAATTGATTTTTCCACCTTCATGAGTACTCTTTTATTTAAAGATTACATTTTAATTTTAATTTTTTATTTTCGAAGAAAATTTTTGTACTAACTTTCCAAATATTTTTTTATATTAAATAAGTTATTTAAAAATGAAAATTTTATTTTCCTCAGGAAATGTTCTAGAGACCTTTTAAATTTACTAATATTGTTGCTAAAATCTGTTGATACTACAAATGAATCACTAGGGATATGATCCAATGATAAAATATTTATTCATTAACATAATTTCTTATGATTATGTAGATGATATGTCTATTAAAATAATATAACTTTCCATAGGTTATGATATGATAAAATGATAAATTTTTTCATGATCCTTTATCCAATATATGAAATTATTGTGTGATGGGGGGTTCATTATAGCCACCCAATGATTTGAGTAAAGGTGGATAACTAATGTGGTAACTATGTTATGCATAAACCACATTTCAGGATCCCTACATTAATCATTGAAGTGGATTCATTTCCATAAGTTTATTCATGGACATATTTTCATGTCTACCTATTTAAGTGAGGATCTGATTCCATGTTCTTAAGAAAATGATTGTACATGTCACTATTTATACATATTCAAAATGTTTTAATTTTATGATTACCCACGTTATAGTGTCTAATAAATGATCTCCCGGATCAAGATTTATTATTTATGATTCTGTAGTCTTATTACTTTTTCCTTTGGTTATGAGAAATCTTTATTCTGAAACTCATTATTATATTTATTTAATTGACAAGGTATGAATATGTAATGTTATAATCATGTTCTCATACCCCTATGAAGATGTATCATCATTTATTGATATCTCTTATGTTAACCCTTAATGATAATGTGATCTCATCCTCTATTTTGTTTCCGTTTTCCCTTGGTTATAAATAAAGATTTTATGTTGGGTATGTCAAAGGAAAGTGTTATAACAGAATAAATTTCTAGGAGACATTGAAGATCCGTTAAAAATTAAAATTTTTATACATCTAGTACCTAAAGAGACTAAAAATTTCTCGAGTACATACTACTGATTACTAGATGGGTGATAGGGTGGTTGTGTTTGGGTTCAATTTATCAAAAGTTGAAGGTGGATGAAAATTGAGATGGTGTTGTGGGATAAAAAAATGAATATTTTTATCTTTTGAAGATACATTGGATTTAATATTACGAAAAATATTCAAAAGGTAAAATTTACTCTAGAATGTTAGGTTTGGGGGGTTTGATTACTTAACTATATTGTAGTCTATCCATGATGATAAGATAATGTCGATGGAGATCTAAGAAGATTAGAAGGTTGTGAAAATCATAGCCACTAACATGGAACTCCTATATAATTTTGGGTGAAATCACTTTTTATTGTATAATAAGAGAGTGGATTATTTATAAAACTTGTAATTATAAACAACTTTATTTCACTGATTAATAATAAAAAATAATCCCCCTAGATATGGATGCATGTATGAACCATATAATCCTTATCGTTTTTATGACTTGTTTTAATCCCAATCATTGAATTCGATAGTTCTTTCCTGCATTTGCTAGAGTTTTTACATTATAGATTGGTTTCATAAGTAAATTCAGATTCCATTGTATGGAATTCATTTCATGCGGTTTATTTTTATTTTTTCTTCTATGAATTAGATTATGGTGGAGTATTGCCCAACGGTTTTGTCGAATGGTGGTCACGGAACCAAAATTTCCATGATATGCACAAAACCCATAATTAAATTTAAAATCATTCCTTATATATTTATTTTAATATGTATTTAAATAATATTAAACATATCATTTATATGAGAACCATAACTCAATCCATCAATCATCCTTGTTATTTATCAAACATTTAATAGTGAGTACTTATTTAAATAAATAAATACAAATCATGGATCTATTCATTATATAAGTAAATAAATATAATATTAACAACTAATATAAATAAATATTTATTTACTATTAAAATAATATATTTAATCACTTAAATAACTAGTGATTTTATATTTGAGATCATGTAAACATGAATAACTATTATTTCTCTAAATTAGAGAATAATATTTATTTTAATATAAAATTACAAGGATATTAAACAGTCGTTCTATTATCCATTAGCATGTGACTATCTTGGTCTCTTTCATAGTAAAAATAGTTTAACTAATCTAATTTATTATATTATCACATGGAAACACATTTACAAACCCATAGACAAATAATCTAAATGAAACAATAAGTGTAACCCCAAACAAATGTAAATTTTGTAAACTAGTTCCATTATCTTGATAGCTCATCATGTAGGTGGCAATGCATGTGTCTTAAACCTAAATGATTAATATATCTTTTTTTTGACTTTACGTAAGTTAAAATGTCAATAAAACCTCCATTTACATAGATTTTATTTAATATTCTCAATCATATCAATGTTCCTAAGATATATACATAGATTTACTCAAAATATATTAATCTACTCTTGACATATTCATTACTATCATATCACTCGTGATACACCAAACATATCCTACCTCACCAAGAAAATATTCCTTCACATGTGTTTAAATAAATTAAATTTAATGGCTAATTATATAAAATAATTTTAATCTCAATTATAAGGACCAATAAATGGAACCATGGATCAGAATTTCCAATAACACATAAAGCATGTGAAATTATTTTTTTATGGGTTGGTTCTCATAAGACCCCATCTTGGAGATTACCAAGGTATAACATAATTAGAAGAAGTATCATTATCATATGAACCTATAACCCCTGTGTAACACCCAACAAATTTGATAAAGTTTTTTTTAAAATATTTTTTTAGTTTTTTTGATACCTTTTGTAACCTACAATAATGAGTTTAGAAGAACCATGTTAAATTTATATGTTTGTTATCACCTCACCATTGGGTTGGTCGGTATAAATAGTAATAAATAAATTATGAAAAATACATGGTCAACACATTTAAAAATCTAATTCATCAGTTATGAAATGATTTAAATAAATAACAATAATTACATCAAAATAAATGTGATGTTTTTCTGAAAAAATAGTTTCCTATACACATTGTGTATGTTTTAATAAACTTAATTATCAAAAATTAAAGATTATATTAATGAAATATTTTTTATTTAATGATCAAATTTTTTTAAACCTTAGAACAATATTTTCTCAGGAATAGGATAATAAAAAATCCATTTTTATGCTTAAAATTGTATTTTTTTCTAATAAATATTTTTCATTTTACATTGGTAATTTAAAATTATTTTAAATATTGTATGGATATTTAATTAGATAGTATTTATTAAATATTAGTAACTATGTGGAAAAAATTGGGTATTATGATACTTTTATTCTTGGTCAATATGAATTTTGACCATGGTAATATTTACTAATTCATTAAAGGGTAAATCATGTTAATTTAGTGTAAAGTTTTGTAATACAGATATAAGAATTCATAGTAATTCTTATTTGATACAGTTTTTTCAACCCTTAACACTACTAGTTCATACATTACTTGTTTAATGGAAACTTTTCTGAGAAAATTAATTATATATAATATAAGTCAATGAAATTTATAAAATTTCACCCTTTTTTATTTTAAATATGTCTTATGTGTCCATATATAATAAAAAGTAAGTAATGAATGAATATAAGTTTTTAATTTAAGATTATAAAATTATTTTAAAGGTATTTATTTATTTTTTATTTTTAATAATTATATAATGACATTAATTTTTTAGGAAACTCCAATGTTGTAAGTATCCATTTAATAAAAGAAAAATGCAATGAACCCCATGCCCAAAATGAGGGATGTTTCATCAGGGGAACTGCCAAAAAGGGATGGGGAAATACTTCAAGTTTGGTTAAGGCCACCATGATCAGGAGTGAAGAAAAGAAATGAGAAGGAAGGAGAATGTGGTGGATGAAAGGGGAGAACCACCCATATTCCAATGATATAACTATTGGGAGCAAGGGAACTATGCAAGATAGTGCACTAAACATAATGTCTATAAGGGTAGTCAATATCATCAGCCACCAAATACAAAGGAACAAGGGAATGCTTATACCATCACTATTTTAGATGTGGAGCAAGATAATGAAGTCGTACAAGGTACACTTCCTATTCTCTCAATAATGGAAAAATTCTTATTTGATTCTGGTTCAACGCATTCCTTTATATCATGCCTGATTTATAAAACCATAGAATCAAAGCCCTTAAACATAGAAGTATAGAAATATATATATAAACACTAAGTGATTCAATCATTTCAACCCATGCGGTTGACTCTTCTCTAGTGTTTGATTGCATTAAAACCACATCCTTCGTTAAATTTTCATAAATTTTCATTTTGTGGAATTTTTCCTGAGAAATAATTGATTATCGTTTTATATTATTATAAATTCCAAAGGTTTCTCTCACCTTAATTTTAAAATGTCACCCCTCCCTCACTTCGTTAAACCACATTAGGACTTCTAGATCAACCAAACAATACTAATTTCCCTCATCTAGTTACCTATCCATATTCTATTGGTATTAGTCTTCCCAAAATACTTACCCTAGTTCCCCTTATAGTTGATCCTGAGAAGTTTTTTTTATTAATTGGATGTTAGAGTAATTTTTAAATAATGAGATCTTACGAGAAGGGTTTTGTTTCACAATTTCATCAATATTAATGATTATTTGTGATTAATTATCCATTAAGGAATATTTTTTTTCCATATCCATGTTTTCTATAAAAAATTAAATAATATTTTTTGCATTATCCTATGGTTAAAAAAAGTTATTTTAAATATCCTTGAATTATTAAAAAATTGTTTCAAACAAATATTTTTTTTATTTTCCAAATGAGGTAATTTTGGAATTTTATGAAAAACATATAGAAGAAATGATTTTAACTTATAATACATGAATTTATTTATCCACTTCTATAAAAAAATTATTTGATGTATTATTTTATATTTCACAAGGTTGTTTTCAAGGAAAATTGTTTCTTTTATAATTATACATCTATTTCAAAAGATGTGATTTCCAAATGGTAATTTTATATTCCTCAATAATTATTCCAATTAATCTATCAAAATCATTTTCCCTCTAAGATAAAAACATTTAATGTTACTTAATCCTATCTTATGATATTATTCCAATGATAACATGTTTATTATTTATATAGATAGTTCATGTTTTTTATGAAACTGGGTATATGAAATGAATTTATTTTCCAAAAGTTATACCATGTTGAAATGTTTATGAAGCCCATTTATTTTCCACGGGTTATTCAATGATGAAAGGATTATGAAAACATATTATTTTCTTGGGTACTAATATGATAAACTATATATGATATTATAGAAAAAATTTGTATGTTTTTTTATGTGATGGGTGGGACCTATATCTCCCTCAAATATGTTGGGTTAAGATAGATATCTCATGAGATACAAAAGACTAAATTTTTTAGTCAACCTAGTTCAGTAAGGTGATTTTTCCACTATGAAAGTATTGGGACTGAACATTGACTACTATGATAGATTGGGTACTGAATCCATTCTAATATGATAGTCTTGAAAAAAATCATTGTCTACTAAAGAAATGATTTTCTATACTTATGTTCATTCAACAATTCCAGGTATTATGGAAATTTTATTATCTCACAGCTCAATTTCATTTATTACTTTTAGATTTTGGTCTTATGATCTCCCATGATTTATTCCATGAATTATTATTATGATATTTGACATGATATGTAGATTTTTAAAATAATAAATTCATATTCTTATACCCTTATTCTCATGTTATACTTTTCTGATCTTTGATATCTTCTATATTTACCTTCTTTGAGAATCTAAGTTTTCCCTATTATTATGTTTCCCTTCCTCATGGTATATGGAAATGTATCATGAATGACATGCCTAATAAGGGTTCTAGTTATTGATAAATAAGTGGGAAATTTTTTAGTCATTTTATAAAACAATGTTTTATGTTTCCAAAAATACTAAACCGATATAATTGTTGAATTAATCATTATGTTATGTACATAATATTCATTTATTTAGATTTATTATTTATGAATAGAAAGTATGGGTTGTTATAGTTCGTATCATAGAAATTTTTGATTAAAAATTGGATACTATGATGAGATAACATTAGTAAGATCCCCAGGGATAAGTATAAGTATATGAAAGAATACTAATGTTTTGGTTAGGATAATGAATTAATTTGGTTAAAACTATGTTTTGATAGAATAGTGTTTCATTATTTAGATAGATTATAAATTATTTTTCATGATTATATTCTTTCCAACTATGATTATTGTTTCTCACAATATTATTTTCATTTTAATAAATTTTTGGAACCAAAAGGATATATGTTAATGCTGAATACAATATAAAATGAAATGATTGGCATCCTGATAAACCAAATTTTATGGGACCTGGAATGAAAAATCTCGATAAAATGCTCACACATCATTCAGAAGCTGTGAATTAAAATGATCACAGAAATTATAAAAGGATGGAACAATGTTCCATCGAGTCTTTCATGAGTCAATGTTAACTTTGTTTAAGTAGATCAATTGATCAACTAGTCACTGGGAAAAAGATCAATACCAATGAAAATATATTTTCTATTATTCTGTGTTTAAATCATGACGAAGGTTTCCTTGATATTTATAGTGTTAATGTACAATCAGATCCGTAGTTGAATCTTTTAAAGAACATGATAAAACATTATTAAATTGACTATATGGATTTGGATAGGTTTAGATCTTATTTCCCAATATGAACTTTACAATTAATTTTTCTAAAAAATTTATGACTAAGTATTTGAGATAAAGAACAATGAAGATGAGTCCATTTGATCCTATGAAGACAAATTAACAAGACATTCGTGGTATGATTATAGTATTATCATCTAACATGAATGTAAGGTTAATCAATTATTATGAGGCTTAAGATGAGGTCTCCAAAGAGCATTATAAATAAAGGATTTTAATATCTATGATTATATTTTATTATGCTCTCTAAAGTTGTAGATGGATATTAGGGATACCCATCAATATCAATGTTTTGATACAAAAAAGTAATGGATTTCATGGGTAATTACAAAAACTATAGAGATAAGAATGCACCACCCACACTCCAATGTTTAAAATGAATTGAGTCCCAGAATTATTCTTTCGATTTCCCAAATCTAAAGGATAATGATGATGATCAACATCAAAAAAAAATTATTTCTAGGGAAAAATGGAAATAGATTGTGATCAGTATTTCTCATTAGGGGTGAGATAATGATATGGTGAAAGGTACACATATAATCCACTCTATAACTAAAAATGTATTATTTCTTTTCGGATCTACTAACTCTTTAAATATCTATAAAAATTTCTATGTGGATCACAATACAATCTCAGAAATTAAATGTTTAGTTTGTAGTAAAAACCCCTAATGGTGCGATGATTTCTTCCCAAGTCTATGATTCTTATCAAGTTAATTTTTGTTGGAATTTTTTTCCTATGAATCATGTAATGCTTCCTCTAGATTAATTTGATGTTATTTTTTTATGGATTTTATTTATTTATATGAATCCCACATCATTTTTCGAAGAATGAAATTCCTATTTTATATTCCAAACCATCCAATGATCACCTATCTATATGATGAAAAAAATGATCATCCAATGGAAATTACATACATTTAAGGGGTCATGAATCCTATTTGAAAGTGTACATTATCTATATAGTTGGGAAGAAACTCAGAATCAAATATATTCCTATTGTGTCAGAGTTTATTGTTTAATTTTTAGAAGGTTTTCCTTATCTTCCATTGAATCATGAATTTCAGTTTTAAATTTAAATCCTACATGGTGCTACACCTATTTCAAATAATCTATGTAGAATTTCTCCTATTGAGTTCTAATAATTGAATAATAAAATCCTAGTGAATCCTAACAAGGGATTCATTCATCTATGTGTGTAACCTTGAAGTGAACTTCATATTTTTGTTAAGAAGATAGATGGATTAATGATAATATGCATTGATTATTAAAAACATAAAAATATCACCATGAAGAATATGTATCCTATACCACATATTGATGGCTACTATGATGCATTTAATAAGAAAATGTAATTTTCTAGGATTGATCATTGTTTTGTATATCCTTAATTCTGGATAAATATTGAGGATATACCCAAGAAATCCTTCAATAGAAGGTATAAACACTATGAGTTTATAGTTATTTCACATGGTATTATTAATTGCACAATTTTAATCATGGATTTAATGAATAGTGTCTTTAGATAATACCTTGATTAGTAATTTATAGTATTTAAAGAAAATATTATTATTTATTAAAAGAGAAAGTAAGAGTATGAATATCATTTTAGAATTGTTATAAATCCCCAATTGATGGAAAATATTTTTGAAAAATTTACTATGTGGTAATTTTGGAATTATAATATTTTATTACTATGTTATGTAATATCAAATGAGGGTATTTCGATAGAACATTCAGAGATAAAAGATATATAACAATTTCTAAATCCAACTACAATGAATGATACCATAGTTTTCATGGTTTGGATTGATATTATCGTTTCCATCTAGAGAATATTTCATGTTTATTTGATCCACTCACAATGTTAACTCAAAATGGATCCAAGTTCTTTTGGATAGATATATGTGAGAAATTTTTTAAGGAACATAAGATAATTTTTTCCATTCACTTATGCTTCCAATACAAAAAATTGGAGAAGGGTTTACAATCTATAGTGATGCCTCAAAACAAAAATGAGGATGTGTCATAATGTAGAATGATATATTTATAGCTTATGCCTCATGGAAACTAAAAATCCAAGAGAAAATTACCAAAATAATTATTTTAATTAAGTTGTTATAATTATTTCTAAATGATATATATAAATTATATCTATAGAGAAAAGTGTGACATATTTAGTTTTTAGCAAATTTTAATGTATATTTTCACTCAAAAAGAGATAAATATGTATCAAAAATGATTATTGAAAATAGTTAAAATTATTACTTCTCAATACATTACCACTATGGGAAGTTGATCATTGTGGGTTATGTACTATATAAAAAGGATTTCAATTTATATTCTATTTTGAGGATCATAAAATATCTTATATTTTTATACTTATAGAGGATTGATATTAAAATATTAAATGAAGCGGAGAAACATTGTATTTATCAAATCAGTGCTTAACAATACTTGTAATTAATGATTAATGAACCATAGAAGGAAGATGTATAGATAAAAAAGAAAGTGGAAGATGTTCCTGACTCCAAACTTGATTGGGAGGGAATGATATGATTCATAAACCATGTATGTTTCCCTTCAATAACAAATTTGATAATAGATCCCGTGGATGAATCTCAAACTTCTTCGTTCTATATGCATCCTTGAAGTATGATGTTATATGGATCTGAAAGACTATTTTTAGTGGGATAGAATGAATATATATATTGTGTATTATGTTTCATGGTGTTTTCTATGTCAGAATGAAATGGTTGAGAGATAAAAAATCCTAATTAGATGTTATAACCATTACCCATGCCAAAATTAAAATAGGAAAACATCACCATGTATTTTTTTTGTTAGACACCCTATAACATAGAAATAGGATGATTTTATTTTGGTTTTAGTTGATCTCCATGAAAGTTTAGCACACTTCACTGCCAGTAGAGAAGATTTCTCACTTGATCAACATACATGGTTATACATTAAGAAAATGGTAATATTTCATGGTGTACCACTATCAATTGTATCTGATCAGGATTTGATGACTAAGTCAACATTATGGAGGATCTCGATATACAGTTAAGTTTTGGGAAGTCTTATGATCCTTAGATACATGGTTAGTCTAAGATAACCATAAAAACTTGATTATAAATTCGGTTCACATACTCTTTGAATTTTGATATTTTTTGGGATCAACACCTTCCTTACATGGAATTTTCTTATAACAACAGCTTTCACTAGAGAATTCAGGAAGTTCATTATAAATCCCACTGTGGTAGGAAGTGATGAACTCCATGATACTATAAGGATGTTAAAGAAATAAAGCTATTGCTACCTGATCTAGCTGAGTATTTTTCAGATAAGGTTATATCTATTTAACATTCTATAAGTGCAGCTTAGAGTCAACAAATTTTTCATTCTTGACAATTTCCATAAAATCATGATTTTAAGGTTGGTGATAAGGTACTCTAGTGAATATCTACCTAGAAGTTGGCATGAGATTTAGAAAAAATAGAAAGCTAATCCCTAGGTATAATAGTTCTTTTTTAATTCCTCGAATCATGATGGTAGCTTATTAATTAGCACTTCCATTTAATCTCTCTCACGTTCATGATTTGTTTCATGTATCACCGCAAAATATGTTTACACCTAATCATTCACATGTAAATAACTCTGAATTTATATATCTAGATAAAGATATTTCTTATTTAAGAACAACTAATAGTGATTTTGGATCATAAGGAGAATTTTCTGCGAAGTAATACTACTCACTTGGTTAATGTTTTGTGGTGAAATCTCAAATTTAAGTAAGTTTCATGGGAACCTGAGGATGTGATGAGAAAGAAATATTATAATATTTTTAAATAAGAGTAATTAATTTTTAGGGACAATTTAATATTAATAGGAGTATAATGTAAAACACTATTATTTTAATGAAATATATCACATTAAATAATTTTACTTCGTCGATACCTTGAGTTACACACAATAGTGATTTTATATAAACTAGGTAACATTATATGTAATTTTTAACCTAGATGTTGGATTTGTGGATAAGGATATTAATAAATAAATTATAAAAAATATATAGTCGACAGATTTATAAAATTAATTCATTAGTTGTCAAATGATTATATTTGAAAAAAATATTATTCCAAAAAATGATTTTTTCTAAAAAAATTATTTTGATATAACAAACTGATTTTTATTAATTAATCAATTTCATAAAAATTATTGAATTAATTTTAAGAAATAAATATATTATTTAAATATTTTTTTGTTCAAACAATCAATATATATTTTTCTAGGCGTAAGATAAGAATAAATTCATTTTTATGATTAACATGTATTTTTTAAAAAGGTATGATTCTGTCATATTTTCATAGTTTATTTAAAATTAATTTGTGAAATTTTTAAGATTAAATTAGATAAACTAATTAAATATTTATACATATGATGATCAATGTTTCTAATTTAGTCCATTTTAATTCTTTTCAATATAAATAGTAATCGTAGTAAAATTCCACACCACTGTAAAGGATAAATTGGGTAAATATAGGTTAAAATTTAGAGATAACACTATAAATAATAATACTAATTCGTATTAGATGAATTCCATTTTACACTAAATGCCTTAGGATCTCTTTTTTTTCTTAATGGATATATTTTTATAAAAATAAATAATTTATTATTTAAATAAATGAAATTTACAAAATGTCACTCAATTTTTTTTATTATGTATTATGTGCCCATATAGAGAAAAAAATTTGTTATGAATGGATATAAGTGTTTATTTATAATTTAATAGAATTATTTTCATGCTAAAAATTTAATGGTAGTTATTATTAATTTTATAATGACCTTAATTTCTTATACAAGACCAATGAAGTATGTCTCCATTAAATAAAATATGAATAATGATTTTAAAAATATTAAAATTGATATAATTTGAATGATTCATTGTGACCCACAAGTTTTACAATTTTTTAAGATATAATATGGGGTTTAAATATAATTATAAGTGTTATCCTTATTCTTCTTGATTTGTTAAAAGTAAATTAAATGAATATTTCCAAAATTGATAAAAATAATATTTTATCAAAATTATCTTTTTCAAAATTATTTAAAAATAATAAAATATTTAAATAACACAAATCTTCTATTATATGGTATAAAGTGACATTAATTATCCATTTATTGGCCAATTTTAACCTTTAATGTAAAAAATTACAACCCATTAATATTGACAACACTATTAACATTATTAAAATTGAAATTCATTAGTCAAGGGTTAATCAAAATGATAAGAAATAAACGTGCAGAAAAACATTTCTAAATTACAATTTTTATAGGATTATAACACTATCTTAATTTTTCTTCAAATCTATTTCCATTTGGAGTTATTTCCCTTAATAATTAATTTATTATAAATTAATCTTTTGAGAAATCCCAAAATTTTCCATCACCTAAATTATAAGTGGACAAATCCTCCCTCACTTATTCCAACCCCATATGTGCCTTCTAGGTTTACCAAACTCTTCCAATTTCCCTTATAAAATTATATAGAAACATTGTAGAGGTGTTGGAATTACAAAAACACTTAGCCTAGAGCCTTTTATAGGAGATATAAACGACATAATACACCCTATTTTTATGATTTAATTTTTTTTGATAAAATAGAATTTTTTGACCTGTTGTATTGCACAATACACCATGTTATGATTTATTTATATGAAAAAACATGTCAATCTAACACTATAAAGAGAACATAGATTATCTTGTTGCAAAATAATTACTATTTTTGGATTGTGTGTCATGGCCCATCCTACCAATGTCCAACATGTGACTACCCTAAGCCCACCATCAATAGGCCAGGGGCTGGTAACCAGCACTGAGTAGTCATATACAAAAAAATGGGAGGAATTAGGCTACTCTACCTATAAAAAATTTCATATTAATAATATCATGAAAGGGTAAAATTTAAAACAACTAGATAAAATTCATTCATACATCTAATATCTCACAATAGTGTAAGATAGTAGTGTAATGAAAGCAGAGAAGTGGTCCTAATAAAAGACCAAAAAAACACTTTAAAGAGTCCAGCGTGCTCTAATGATACTGAATAAATTCAAATGAAAGCACCCTGTTAAAATCTAGAAATAAAAAGCTCCATCTATGATCCACCAACTCGTTATCCTCCAAGGACACCATCATATGGGTTGTCATCTACATAAGACATGACACCTATGAGAAATCCCATACATGGGTGAGTATAACAGTACCTAGTAGGACACCTAAAAAACTAAAAATGAAGTGGTAGGTATATTCATATCAATAAATTATTTCACAATCAATGTATAATAGAAACAACATATATACTTATAGAAGACACTATTCCATCGGGCGGTCATAACCAACTATCATCTACAAGATCTTTCTCAAAGTAATGCTTGTTCTGGGAGAATCCTCTATAAGATCCATGATATAATTGGAGACACTTGATGAAGAGGTTAAGATCACTAGGCCCCACCTAATAAATCACAATAGTCTATGAGCAACCAAGAAAATGGATAGGGGGCACACTGAAAACCATTGGGGGAAAACATGAACCCAATTTGGACCAATCTACTTCATTAAGGTAATTTTTGGGGATTTTTCTGAAAAAAATGAATTTTCAGTGAATAGTGTGTTTATTTAAAAAATGAATTAAAAATATTTAGAAAATTATTTTTATAAAAGAGAGTTCATTTTTGAAATCAGATCATTGATATTTGGTTAATGTGAAATTTTGGGATTTTTCTGAGAAAGTGGAATTTTCAGTGAATAGTAAAAATACAGTTTTAGGGTTTCGGTATGTTTAATGACATCATAACTGTGTCATGATGGTGTCATGAGATATTTTATGGCTTGGCCGACCAAAGGTGATAAATTATTGTATGGGGGGACCCATGTGGCCTAACATCATGGGAAATATCATGGGAGAGCACATGGTTTTGAGAAACTCACTTATGAGGTGTCCCTTGGCCATTAATTTCTTGTCCCCTCACTTTCCCTTTAAATAACAAGCCATTCTCTCATCATTTGGACTCCAAAATCATTCTCAACGAATTTCTGGTCTAATTACCCCCCAAGGAGTCATCTCAAGGTTCCCCCAAGCCCTCAAGGTCCAATCCTTTGAGTTTTAAGAGTTACGTTTTAAGGTAAGGGTTTCGACCTCACTCTTTCTTTTCAAGTGATCTCTTTTATGTCATTTATTTTAGGCTCCATGTTCATATGTTGGAGGAAGTTATTTTATATTCATAATACTGTCCTTTTTATGTTCATATGATGAGATACCCCCTATTACACTCATAATTTCATTTTATGAATGTTTAAGTGGCGCCGTTAGGCTGCCGAAATTTTTGTAACAGATTCTTTCACCCTTTTTCATTTTCAAGTTCTATTTTCTTGTCAAGTCTTCCAAGTACATTTTTATTATGTTGGGGTATGATCTCTATATATATCATACTGATATTTTATGATAATATGATGAGATACCCCATTTTATCTCTTCAATTCAGTATTTTGATGTTTTAAGTGGCGTCGTTAGGCTGCCGAATTTTTAAGGGATTCTTTCACCCTTCTCGTTTTCAAGATCTATTTTCATGTCAAGTCTTTTACATTCCTTTTTATTTTGTTGTGGTATGATCTCTATATCTATTATACTGAACCCTTATGTTCATATGATGAGACACCCTATTTTTATCTTGTCAATTCATTTTTGCTGAAGTTTAAGTGACGTCGTTGGGATGCCGAATATTCATAAGAGAAATCTTATTTTTGTCTTACTTTCATGTTCTTCATTTCATATGTTATATCTTTAAAATATGCTTACCATTTTCTAAAATTATTTATATTCTGTCCCTCTACTATTTTATGGTTCATTTATGAGTTTTTGACCCATTTCCCCTCTCTTTTCAATGTTTTCTGAAAGCCCGAAACATAGCCGTTATGCTGCAGAATTTCCATCTCAAAATGTCTCTCTATTTTTCTAAAGTAATTTTCTTTTATTAAGTGAATACTCAAAGATATTTCTTAAAAAGGGGTATTCACATATATACCAAAAAATTTTATTTTAAATTCTGGGATTTACATACATGAGACCCACCTTCCTTTCCTGTGGGTTTTAAAGTGACATAAAGATCATGTCTTTAAATCAGTTTTAAAACGTTATGATTATGAAATGAAACCCATTTCTTTTATGCTATATGGGTTTTTTATGAAATGATTGATGATGATATATGTGGCTCACATTATGATAAAGACAAATTTAAGGGTGCACCCTGATAGCGCTCCCATGCATTGGGTAATGATGTAACCACTAGAGATTAAAATTTTCACGATATCTTGGTGAATAACCTTGGTAATTTTCAAATGAAACCGTGGGGATGGACCTTGGTGATATGTTCATGATTGTCTATGTTAAATGATGTAGCCACATCTTAATGTTATGAAAAATGTTATTTTTATTATGATATGCCACATGATTTCTTTCTCATGCCTTAAAGTTCTTTTTCATGACATAGTTGATGTATCTCAAGTTCACTTGTTAAATGTTTCTATTGTTCCCTTACTGGGCCTTCTTCTCTCCCTTTATTTTGATGTATTTCCCCAGGTTATGATATGCAGTAATGAACCTAGGATGAACATGAGGAGAAGCCTTTCAAGTGTTTAAGAAGAATGTTTTATGTTTTCATGTTTTATGTTCCTAGTTTCCAAGACACTAAACCTTAAATATCCTTAGTGTTGTGTAATGAAATTAAAGTTTATGTTATAAAAAGGCGGGATGCTATAGTTGGTATCAAAGTATGGTTTAGTTATTTGTGGAAATTAGGATATGAAAACTTTAGTAAGAACCCTATAGAAAAGTTTAAATATAGGAAATATTCCAGATATTTTGGTGAGTATTGAGTAAGGTGTTTCCAAGAAGATACATCCCTATCTGGATACGAGTAGGCAGAGGTGGCTCTGGCACATATGTTCATAGGGGTAAAACCAGAAAACACCACTTTGAGCTAGACTCGAACGGGAACTGGTACACGACAACGGGCCTTGCTGCACTCTTTGTTATGACACTCCCAGGGGATATGCTTTGGTAAATTCATATGCTTAGTATGAACCATCATTAAAGGAACAAAAATTAAATAAAATAAAGATTCACATAAGAATATACGATCATGGATAACCTAGATTGGAACCTTGGGGATCAAAAGTTAGGATATACTTTTATTCTACAAGTTTATCCTTTTATGCTTAAAGTTTCCTTTTCATGATTATTGGCGAAGTATTTAAGCCCCTAATTATACTTTATCTTCTTAGTTAATGGTGGGAAATGGAAGAACATGTCCCAACAACCAATGTGATAGGAAATGCGATGATTGTCGTATTAATATGACAGAGATGATTAGGGGATTAAAAGATGATTATTATTTTGGAAGACGTTCAATATTTTGGGGACCCTATATGATTGAGGTAAATAGATTACTAATGTATTTTCATTGAGGAGTAAGGTAGACTTATATTTTTTAGAATCGAGAAATTTAAGGCAGACTTATAGTAATTTAGGTTACTTATGGAAATGATTAACCTATCTTGGGGTAAATATGATTAGGTTAGTTACTTTTGTTATAAGATGTTAGGAGTGGTTGATGTTGTTTGGAGATGAATGATAAAGTTTACCTTGGAAGACTATGTTATCAAATTCTTCTTGTATTTGGGTTTCAATATTAGTTTGGTTTATATTGAGGATTTTTAAGGACCTTTATTTATGGAATGGTCTATGATGAACTTTGAGTAGTACCATGGAACTTTGAAGATTTAAAAGTTGTTTACATTCCTATGGGATTATTTCTTTTTTAAGAGTTGTTTTACCTACCCTTTATGTTTTTGGGATAATGTTAAATGATAGATGAAATAGATGGTTAATCTTTTGTGGATTATGTGATTCTCTAGAAGATGATTCTTGTGTTTTGATGAGACCAAGTGTTTTTGAATGCTCATTGTTTGGAGAAAATAGTATTTTTAGGAAGAAACATATTAGAGGATGAAACTCTACATGAAGGAAGGTAAATTTTCTTATGTTTTTGTTCTATGTAGTAAATTATTTCCTCAAAATTATGAAAAGAAAAGTAAAACAAAAATGTTGTTGGTTTATGTTTCCTACTAGGTAATCAAAGACCATTTACACGCATCATAAGTTTGGGATTTTACTATGGTTAACTTTCTCCTAATCATGTTCTCTATCACTCTCCCTAAGAACTTGACCCTTTGTTTTCTCCTCCATGTCCATGTTTTCCCACATGGAATCCTAGTGTGGGTTAACTCGGGTGACCTTTGTACTTCCCTTTCTTTCTTTTAAAGTAATAGTTTTACTGACTCCTTTTCCGATGTGGGACTGTCAATGAAATATCAAAACCCAATTTTAAAAATTGTGAGGACGCAATTTCTTAAGGGGGGAAGATTGTAACGACCGGAAATTTTGAATAAATCTTGTTTCCTGATTTTTTGTGTTATTTCATTTTATTTTTATACTCAACAAAACTATTTCATTTGATAACATGAGTATAATTAAAATGAGACTATTGGGTTTTGACTGTAATATGACCATTGGTCAATATGACCACTAGAAACTAAACATTTCAATTATTGTCATTAAATACAAGTAATATTGGTTATTTAATATAGAAAAAAGATTCGATGGCCTCACCCAGTAGTCTTGGACCGATCGAAGCCCATCTAACAGAACATGGGAAGGAGGTAGCACCACTGGGCATTGCTCTGGACCAAACCCAAACCGAACTTCATCGTGTGAAGCTAGAACGGAATCGCCTTTGCAAGAAGTTCAAACTGATAGAAATTACTACTCGTGCGATGTTGGTCGAGCCTCCCTCAGATTCTCTCACCTTAGCACAACTTACACTTAGGTCCTAGGCTGGTGTGATAAGGGGCTATGTAAGGAGACCGTAACTGCCTTGTGTAATCCTTTGTTTTAAATAAAAATTGGGATTTCTTCTTATGATGAAGTTTATGAATTACCAAATGTCCGGATAAATATAGTATGCATATTTTTGATGAATTTTAGAGAAAGGATATTTTAAAAATGTTTATTTAAACCTTAAATAAATAAAAATGTGTAATGATTTTCCAAAAATGGTCTTCTACAATTATGTTCAGTACGAAATTTCGAGTCTAATAAGATCAACTTGATTTTTTATGAATAGTAAATTATGAATAGTGATTTTACGCTTAGGATTAGTAATGTGACCAAATGGATTAGTAATTTCACTCAAAAAATGTTTTAATATAATTTAGACACCTAGATTAAGTAATGAGATTCAATAAAATGGGTAAATAACAGTTTCATAAATTATTATTCAAGTATTAGTTTTTTTCGAGTGAATAGTGTTTTTTAATTAAAAATTAAATTAAAATTATTTAGAAAATTATTTTTATAAAATGTATTTCATTTTTGAACTCAGAGCATCGATATTATGTTAAGGTAATTTTTGGGGATTTTTCTGAAAAAATTGAATTTTCAGTGAATATTGTGTTTATTTAAATAATGAATTAAAAATATTTAGAAAATTATTTTATTAAAATAGAGTTCATTTTTGAAATCAGATCATTGATATCTGGTTAATGTGAAATTTTGGGATTTTTCTGAGAGTTGAATTTTCAGCGAATAGTAAAAATATAGTTTTAGGGTTTTAGTATGTTTAATGACATCATAACTGTGTCATGATGATGTCATGAGATATTTTATGGGTTGGACGACCAATGGTGATGAATTATTGTATGGGGGGACCCATGTGGCCTATCTTCATGGTAAATATCATGGGAGAGCACATGGTTTTGAGAAACTCACTTATGAGGTGTCCCTTCGCCATTAATGCCTTGTCCCCTCACTTTCCCTATAAATACCAATCCATTCTCTCATCCTTTGGACTAAAAAATCATTCTCAACGATGTTCTGGTCTCATTACCTCCCTAGGAGCCCTCCCAAGGTTCCCCCATGCCCTCAAGGTCCAAAACTTTTAGTATTAAGAGTTACGTTTTAAGGTAAGGGATCTGACCTCTCTCTTTCTTTACAAGTGATCTATTTTTTGTCATTTATTTAATGCACCATGTTCTTATGTTGGAGGATGTTATTTTATATTCATAATACATTCCTTTTTATGTTCATATGATTAGAGACCCCCTCTTACTCTCATCATTTCATTTTATGAAAGTTTAAGTGACGCGGTTAGGCTGCCGAAATTTTTGTAACGGATTCTTTCACCCTTCTCATTATCAAGTTATATTTTCTTGTCATGTCTTTCAAGTTCATTTTTATTATGTTGGGGTATGATCTATATATATATCATACTGATGTTTTATGATAATATGATTAGATACCCCATTTTATCTCTTCAATTCAGTATTTTGAAGTTTTAAGTGGCGCCGTTAGGCTGCCGAATTTTTAAGTGATTCTTTCACCCTTCTCGTTTTCAAGATCTATTTTCGTGTCAAGTCTTTTAAGTTACTTTTTATTTTTTTGGGGTATGATATCTATATCTATTATACTGAACCCTTATGTTCATATGATGAGAGACCCTATTTTGATCTTGTCACTTCATTTTTGTTGAAGTTTAAGTGACGTCGTTGGGCTGCCGAATTTTCATAAGAGAAATCATATTTTTTTCATCCTTTAATGTTCTTTATTTCATATGGTATATCATTAAAATTTCATTACCATGTTCTAAAATCCTTTATATTCTGTCCCTATACTGTTTTAGGGGTCATTTATGAGTTTTTGACCCATGTCCCCACTCTTTTCAATGTTTTCTGAAACCCCAAAACATAGCCACTATGCTGCAGAATTTCCGTCTCAAAATGTCTCTCTCTTTTTCTAAAGTAATTTTATTTTATTAAGTGAATAATAAAAGATATTTCTTCAAAATGTGTATTCACATATATACCAAAATGTTTTATTTTAAATTCTTGGATTTACATACATGAGACCCACCTTCCATTTTTGTGGGTTTTAAAATGACATAAAGATCATGTCTTTAAAGCAGTTTTAAAACGTTATGATTATGAAATGAAACCCATTTTTTTTATGCTATATGGGTTTTCTATGAGATGATTGATGATGATATATGTGGCTCACATTATGATAAAGACAAATTTAAGGGTTCACCCTGATAGCGCTCCAATGCATTGGGTAATGATGTAACAACTAGAGATTACAATTTTCACGATATCTTGGTGAATAACCTTGGTAATTTTCAAATGACACCGTGGGGATGGACCTTGGTGATATGTTCATTATTGTCTATGTTAAATGATGTAGCCACATCATAAAATTATGAAAAATTTTATTTTTATTATGATATTCCAAATTATTTCTTTCTCATGCCTTAAATTTCTTTTTCATGACATAGTTAGTGTATCTCAAGTTCACATGTTAAATGTTTCTCTTGTTCCCTTACTGGGCCTTCTGCTCCCCCTTTCTTTTTATCTGTGTCCCCAGGTTATGAGATTCAGTAATGAACCTAGGATGAACCTGAGGATAAGCCTTTCAAGTGTTTAAGAAGAATGTTTTTTGTTTTCATGTTTTATGTTCCTGGTTTCCAAGACACTAAACCTTAAAGATCCTCAGTTTTTTGTAATGTAATTAAAGTTTATGTTATAAAAAGGCGGGATTCTATATTATCACATCTAAAAAATTTATTTAATCAACCCTAAAAAATCATAATATCTTATAAAATTAGTGTAATTCATCAAAAGTCTCAAATTACATTTATTTGGATATTTACAGTATCAATTATTTTAATCTTTCATTAACAAGGTATTTACAGCATCATCATTTTTTCATAAATAAATTTACTTATTTAAAGTCTAAAATTTATAAATAAAATTCAATTATGTAGGAAATATTTTAATCTTTCTAATTAATACTTTTAGTTGGAGAGATAACTTATATAACCCCTTGTAATTATTTTTTTACTAAAAGATATATGTTTTTGTCATTTTTTTCTTTACATTAAATTAATTAATATAAAGTGTTATTATTACTCTCAAGCGGCTCCATGGTCTCCCAAAATCGACCCATGGATTCCCATGGTCGGAAATGAATCAGATAATACAAATAGGACAAATGTTATGGTAATTTAATATTATTATAATATTATTTTTTACCCTTATTTACCGGATTTACCCCTTTAACCACAGTAAATAAAAGTACTTATTGTTGTAAATATTAATAATTTCTGTAATTAAGACATACCTATTTACAAAATTTTGACCTCCTAATTCCAATTATGGAATCCATTTTTCCTAATTCAAAACATAGAAGTGGCAGAAATTAATTTAAAATTAATTCCCCTTGTCAAAAAAACCTATTTTTAAGAAATAATTACTATCAAAAGATAGACACTTGTTTATGTCCAATTTAAACATGAAATTACATCCAATGAACTAAATTATATTAAATGATAAAAATATAATCTAATGATATTTAAAACCCATTCAAATGTATAATTTAAGACTATAAATTATTTCAAATAAAAAAGATCTTTTTAAATAAAATTTAGTATTGTCAATATTCATTAAAAATTGTATGTTTTTTGAAAAGTACCAAAGATTCACCCTATGCCAATTTTGATATTCCTAATCCAAAAATGAAGTAAATTTTGAAGAATAAAATTTATAAAATTTCAAAAATTTGGTATTCCTATTCATAATGGCTAGTTTGATTGGTCACGGTGTGTTAAATCTCCAAGTTTCTCACAATTCAACCAACATCATTATTAAAAGGGAAACGTACCATGGAAGCATGGGGTCTTACATTATTCACTTATTAAAATAATTTCATACTCAAAATTTCTAGAATATTACTGTATAAAATGATTAAGGTGGTTCTTCATCATATGTTCCTCGAGATCCCACATTTCCTCATCCATTTTATAGTTTCTCCATAGAACATTCCCCAGACGAGTCATCTGGTTTCTCAACACTTGTTCAATGGAATCAAGAATTATAATAGGCTCTTTGCAATAATATAGATCGATTCTATTTCTATATCTTCATTGGTGAGTATATGCATTTGTTCAGAATTTTATTTTATCAACATTGATAACTGGAACACATCATGAACTTTTGAGAAACTTGGATGCATTTCCAAATGATAAGCTACAACTCCAATTCGTTTTATAATTTAGAAATGTCTGATCTACCAAGGACTCAATTTACCCTTTTTAGTGAAACGTTTAACACCCTTCCATGGAGGTACCTTAAAGAAAACAAGTTCTCCTTCTTGAAATTTCAAATCCTTCCCTCGGTTATCGGCATACCTCTTTGGCCTACTTTGGGATGCTTTGATGCGGGTTTGGATAATCTTCACCTTTTTCATTGTTTCCTCAACCAGTTTTGGGCCTACAAGTTTTCTTTCACCAACAACATCCCAACAAGTTGGTGTGCCACATCTATTTCTATATAACGCTTCATATGGTGCCATATGAAAACATGAATTGAAGCTATTGTTATAGGAAAATTCTACCAGAGGTAAGTATTGATCCCATATACCTTGAAAGTCATGTAAGAAATATCTCAACATGTCTTATAAGGTTTGAATAGTCCATTTTGATTGTCCCTCGGTTTGAGGGTGGTACATAGTGCTCAACTGATGTTCAGTATCTAGGGCCTTCTGATGACTTTTCCAGAATCTTGATGTAAAATGGGGTTTACGATCAGAAAAAATCGATAGGGGTACACCATGAAGTCTAACAACTTCATTTATATATTTTCATTCTAGATTTTCAAGTGATATATCTTCGCTTATATCATAAAAATGGATTGAATTTGTAAGACCATCATCAATAACCCATATTTAATCATTCTATCTATGATTATTTGGTATCCCCATTAAGAAGTCCATCGTAATATCATCCCATTTCCACTCAGATATGGGAAGAGGATGCGTTACTCCTCTAGGATGTAGTATTCTAGCTTTCACCAGTTGACAAACCATAAATCTTAACACATATTCAGAAATATCTCTCTTCATGTTGTCCCACCAAAAATGTTTTTTAAATCTCTATACATATTATTGCTACCATTATGTATAGAGAAATTGGAGCTATGAGCATCATCTGATAATTCCCTTTTTAGATGAGGTATGTAAGGAACAAAAAGTCTCTTCCCAAATTTCAAAATTACATCTTCATATACGAAGTAATTCAATATCCCATCATTCACATCATTAATCCCCATTTGAAACTCCTCGTCATCTTTCTGATAACTCTTTATACTTTTTAGTAAATATGGTTTGGCAACCATTTGAAAAATTATTAATGTTTCACCTTCCATGGGATTTACCATATCTATCTTTTCTAGATCTAGGAAAACTCTAATATTGATGTTTCAACTCTCAACTTGTTCAAAACTCCATGATCCTTTCTGCTCAAACCATCTTCCTCCTTATTTTTCTTCCTCAGGTGGTAGTGTATAGTGAAATTATAATCCTTGAGTAGTTCAATCCATCATATTTGGCTCATATAATGTTCATTCTCTAAGAAAATATACTTCAATATCTTATGATCGGTATATGTATCTCACATTTTTCTCTGCAGAGATAGTGTCTCCATATCATCCAAGAAATGATTACAGGTACTAGCTCATGATCATGAGTGGGATAGTTTTGTTCATTTTTTTAGCTATCGTTATGCATAGGAAATAACTCTATCATACTGCATAATGACACAACCATGTCCTTTCATTCAAGAATCACTATAAATAACAAACCCATCATTCCCTAATGGTAGAGTCAAGATTAAAGCATTGACTAATCTTCTCTTCAGTTCTTGAAAACATTTTTCACACTCGTTGTTTCAAACAAATTTAACCCCTTTACATGTGAGCCTGGATAATGGGTTAGGCAACCAGGAAAAATTCTAGAAGAAATGTTTATAATAACCTACTAAACCAAAAAAAACTGCGTACCATAGTTATACTCATCAGTGCTGGCCATTATTGCATTGTATTATTCATTGAAAGATCAATAGAGATTCAATCCATAGAGACAATATGGCCAAGAAAAGAAATCTATTAAAGCTAGAATTCATACATGCTAAACATCCCATATAATTCATTTGTTTTGAGGGTTTTCAGAATAATTTGCAAGTGATTTTCATGATCTTCATAGAATTCTGAGCATACAAAGATATCATCAATAAATACCACTACAAATTAATCAGGATATTCCTTGAAAACTATATTCATTAAATCCATGAAGATAGAGGATGCATTAGTCAATCCAAAAATAATTATTGTAAACTCATAATGCCCATACCTAGTTCAAAATGCTATTTTCATAATGCCTTCCTTCTTCACACAAAACCGATGATATCCAGATAAAAGGTCAATATTTGAAAAATTTTGAGCTCCATGAAGTTGGATGAATAAATCATCATTATGAGGTACGAGATAATTTTTCATTATTGTTATAGCATTGATCTCCCTATAGTCAATACACAACCACATAGATCCATATTTCTTCTTAAAAAAAGGATTGGGGATCCCCATGAAGAAACACTAGAGAGAATAAATCCCTTATTACAAAATTAATCTAGTTGTATCTTTTGTTCCACTAATTCAATAGTGGCCACTCTATAAGGGGTCTTAGATATGGGCCTGGAACTAGGAATTAAATCTATGGAAAACTCAATTTCTCATTGTAGATGATTTCCAGGTAAATCCTCTGAAAACAGATCAACATATTCTTGTACAACAGGCATGTACTCTATTTGAACATTGTTTCACTCACCCATAGTTATTTCATTCTCTTCCTCCCCAATAATTTAATTTATTAGAGCTACTAGAGGTGGACCTAGAAAAGAATTACATGATTATGTTTCTTCTATAAAGATAAGGTGCTCCTAATCATCATCGAAAATTGTAACCTGTTTCTGCTTATAATAAATTTTTTTCATCGTGATCCGAAATCCAATCAACTCTGAGGATTATATCAAATTCAATCATGGGTAGGAAAATGATTTCAGAAAATAATGAACCATTATATTCCCAAATGGGAACTGATTCACAAAACATTCTGGTGATGATACATCCATTAGGAGTTTTGACTGAAAACTCACTTGTTAAGTAAAATTGAAAGTATCTAATTTTCATAGAAAACAGGGATGATATTAAATAATGTGATGATCCAGAATCAAATAAATCATTGGATAAACATGACAAAACCATTAAATTACCTGCCGCAACATCATTTGGCGCTCCAACCTCAGAAGTAGTGATCGCATAAGCTTGGACTTTCTCCCTTGACCTTTCTCCCTTGGCCTTTTCTATGGTACATTTCCTTGGTGCTTAGGACATTCATTTTCATAACACCCCTTTTCTCTACAATTGTAGCATTCAATATTGAGATCATATTTCTTCCCCTTGCAATCATGATTTTGGTGGCCTTTTTCACCACACTTATAACAGACTCACATTCCCTTTAGGAAAGTACAAAGGTGTTTCTTCCCATATTTATCATAGGATAGATATTCAACTATTCCCTTCATCCATTTATTTCCATTTTGAAATTGATTAGTAGATCTCTTCTTCTCTTTCTTTGCTTTGAATTTTTAAGACTTAGAGAATTCCTTTTCATTCTTGATAATGGATGAGACAATATCTTGGTATGATGAAAAGGATTGTGAGACTATTTCTTAATGGATAAATGTTTTTAACCAATACAAGAATTGATCCATATTACTCCTTGGGTTGCGTAAATAATATGCTCCATTCCTTGATATCCTTGTAATGTTATCCTCATACATTGCGACATTCTCGTCCTCCTTTTCCCTCAGACTCAGAAATTGTCGTTCAATATCATCTCGATGGTCATTAGTGAATTATTTTTCTAAGAAAACCTGTTTAAACTCCCTCCATTACATGTTAAATACTTCTTCATCTTCTATTGTGTTTTGTATTAATGACCACCATTGATATTCATCTCTTGTGAGGCGATAATCTACCATGACAACTTTTTCCCTTTCGCTACATCTCAATGCATGAAATATTTTTTCTAAGGAAATTATCCATTTCTCAGCTACTAATGGATTTTTACTCCCATTGAATGTTGGTGGTGGAAGCCTAATGAAGCGTCCTAACATTTATCGTCCACATTGTGGATCAGGGTGCTCCATATGGGTAAGGTTATTATTCATAACTAGAGTGATTTGTCCGAGAATGGGGATAAGATAATCTACACTAGTTGCATCACCAGCTCAACTATAATTATTTTGAGTAGGAGGGAAATCCTAATTTGGATTACGTTGGATGATACAGTTTCCACTCCTTCCACTAGGTTCTATTTCTAAACAATGGCATACACTGTATTTGTTTATGAATCCCAAAACATAATTCCAAACATGTAAAAATATTTACATAAACTGAATAGTGTATGGACATAATCCATAATCATAAAAATGTTTTCTTTTAGGAATTATATACTCATAAACACTTCATAATGGTTTGTATAGAAAATTATAATTATCCTAATAATATCCCCCAGGAGTCTCATAACCAAGGGGGAAACAAGGCCCGTTGTCGTGCACCAGTTCCTGCTCGAGTGTATCTCAAAGTGGTGTTTTTCAGTTTTACCCCTAGGTACATCTGTGCCAAAGCTTCCTCTACCTACTCTTATCCAGACATGGATGTATTTCTTGGAAAACTCAGATAATCTCTACATTACCAAAATTCAAGGATGTTCTTCTATACTAATCATCAAAGTCTATCTTAGGGTAGTGTCCTCTAATCAGAGTTTTTCTAAATCTAGTTTCCAAGGATTTTACTAAAATTCATCTTATACCAACTATGACACCCCAAACCCAGTTATCCAGAGTCGGTACATTATTACATAACATTGGCCGGATATAGGGAATCATGTCATGAAAGACCGATCATTTTAGTAGATTTGAAAGTACTAGATACATTCAAAAGTTATACATTACATCGTAATATAAAAATAGAAAAAACATTTTCCATCATTGAACACACTTATATCATTAGCCTATCCATGCGGGTCAACCATAAAATAATTCTTCATATTCATGGAAAAATAAAACATAGAAAGGGGTGATCTCAAATACTCAGTAAGGATAATAATATAGAGGAAACATTCATAAATAAACATAAACAATTAAGGAAATGTATAAGACCAAAACAAAAGACTTTTAAAATTAAACATAAGCATAATATGGAAATGATAAAATCAAATAATTTCATTTACTTATTCACATGGATATTCTATTTGTTTAATAATCACATGCAATATCAATAGCCCCATTCATAATGATGAAATGCATAATTTCTGACTTCATAACCACATAGTCAAGGCCTGGTGCGAAAACTAAAAATAATATTTTTGTCAAGGCCTTGTACCAAGACACATGTTTTTCTAATGAGACCTATCGATGCATTGAGGAGCTATAGCGGGATCCACACGTCACATATTAATTCCAACGCATTCCTAATATGAAAAGTTTTAAAAATAACATTAACATTTGTATTAAAAATTTCATATGAAATCTCAATAATTTATCAATAAACCATGAATGGTATAAAATTAACACATACAAAGTCAAACATAGCACAAAACCTTCAAAACAATATGGAATATTTGTATTATAATAAATCATCCTCGATCAAGAATAATATCAGGTAAATGATGTTGACATAGTTGAACATGATCAGTAAAAAGATTTGAGAGAAATATACCTTTTAAAAGAATTCATTTAAATGTCACATAATTTATAAAGGAATTAATTTAAAAGATAGTTTTTAATCAATGAATCCCATACCACATTGATCCTTTTAAAAGTAATTAACATTTTAAAACATTCATGTCTATATAAATTAATCCTTAAACCCATTTTGAAAACATGGACATTAATGATAAAAGTTTATATGAATAAATCTGTAAAACACATAAAATGAGGTTTTAGTAAAAGAGACCCATAAAAATAATACATTTGAGAACTATTTTATGAAACCTAGACATCGATAGTAAATATGTCCCAATAGATACTTATGTAAAAACAACCTCGGATAATAAAGGGATTGTTGAATTAAACCTTACCTTGTAATTTTACCTGGTCAAGGGTACATTATCCTCTTGTATAATAGTTATATCATTGTTATTAATTTTTAAAATAAATATATACATAAATATGATATCATATATGATCCCCTCATATTTCTTTGTTAATAATATTTTAGTTGTATCATCGTTTTGGGTGTTAACTAATCTGTTTTCCTTTATATGGTTGGTTACATAAGCCATTTTTATCATTAATAGGGTGTATTTTATTCATATACAGAATGATATTATGTTCTTAAACATTATTTTTAATCCTAAAAAGAAAATTATTCTGGAATTATTACGATGGGGATTGAATCAAATCACGTTTGTGGAGATGGTAATCCATACGTACGCACAAGTGAAAATATCATTATATTGATGGTGAAATCATATGTAATTGGATGTTATATCATATATTCAGGATCATTAACATGTTATATTTATTAATTATATCAGTTATAATCATTATTATATCCATCCAAATAATGATGTGTCTGAATAACAAACTTCACCACGATGTAGAGACTGTAAGCCGTACGTATGCACGTAAGATGGATTTTTCATTTATACGATGGATAGAATAAAAAATATGGTTGTAACATATTTATAATAACATAATAGTATTTAGTAGGTACTGTATTTATTAATTTTGAATGGAAACAACAATGAAATTTGAAGTCGAAGAACAAAAGAACATAAAAGAGGGTGATGAAATTATTACCTCTTCTTCGGGTGTTTCCTTTTGAGTTGGTCAAATGGGCTCCTTAGGATGGCTTTTTGATAAAAGTAAGGACACTAAGCTGACTTTATGGTTGTTGGGAGGATATTTGGGATGAGTTTGGATGAGCCAAATAGCTTTGGTGGTGTGTTTTTTAGAGAAATGGAAGTTCCCTTTTATAAGAGAGGTGAGTTTCACTTTAGGAATAACATGAAATATTATTTTATAATAAAATAATTTTGGGTTTCTAATTGGTCAAAAATGATTCATTTCAGGGATAAGGTGGGGATGGGTCAAAAACCTCACAACCAATAGGTTTTAAATTTTTTTAGGTTACCATATTAACCTTATCTTTAAGATTTAACTCTTAGTTAAATAGTTTGACATTTACCATGTCTCTTTGTAGTTTTATATTATATGGTTAATAAACTTACTATAACTAGCCACGAGAACCCCAAGTGGTTCATTATTAATTTATATATCCTTATCTTTTTACTTTTTCCAAACCGTAGATTTTTAGCAATGTTATATCAATTATTAATATATTATTTCTTTTATAAACCGAATTATGTCAATTTTGCCACTATTTCGTATTTTATTTTTTTTGAAAGCCATAAAAACATTATACCTTAGAAAAAAAATTATTTAATCAACCATAACATGTAATATTAATCTATAAAATTAGTTTAATTACTAAAATGTCTCAAATTATATTTATTTGGATATTTATAATATAATTTATTTTAATATTTCATTAACAATGTATTTACTGCATCATCATTATGTCATAAATAAATATTATTATATTACGTCTCAATATTATTAATAAAATACCATTACGTTGGAAATCTTTTTATATTTATAATGAATATTTATATTAGAAGGTATAACTTATAAAACCCCTTATAAAAATCATTTTTCTAAAAGATATTTTTTTTTGTCATTTTGGTCATTACTTTAAATTAATTATTACAAATTGTCATTGTCACTCCCAGGTGGCTCAATGGTGTCCCAAAATCGACCCAAATATTCCCATGGTCGGAAATGTATCATTCAATAGAAATAGGACACATTTTAGGAAAATTTAATATTATTATAATATTAATTGTTTACCCTTATTTACAGAATTTACCCCTTTAACCAATGTAAATAAAATATTTACTGAAGTAAATATTCGAAATGTCTAAAAATTATAGTTACCAATTTAAAAAAATTGGACCTCGTGTTTTGAGAAAATAATAACTATCAAAAGATAGAAACTTGTTTATGTCCAGTTTAAAAGTAAAATTACATCCAATGAAATAAATAATATTAAATGATAAAAATATAATCTAATCATAATTAAAAACCATTCAAATTTTTAATTTTTCACTATAAATTATTTTGATTAAAAAAATTATTTAAAATTAAGTATTTTTCAGTATTCATCAAAAATTGAATGTTTTCTGAAATGTACCAAAAATGGCCCATAAGCCAATTTTGATATTCTGAATTCCAAATTGAAGCCCATATTCAAGATATAATATTTTTAAAATTTCAAAAAGTGTGTATTACTATTCAAAAAGGCGAGTTTGATTGGTCGCTATGTGTTAAATCTTCATGTTGCATACAATGAAAGCTACTACATTATTAAAATAGAAATGTATCGTGTAAGTTGGGGTGTTACAAGCATCCCTGAAGGCAATAATGGGAAATAAATACACATTATCCATGATGAAATTTAACCGCCATAATTAGGACAATGGTTTCCCTTCATTGAAAAAGAGGATATGTAAAAAATGGTTGGATTTAAAGTATTTCGTTTCCAATATATATTTCCATTATATACAAGATATAAGAGTTATTATTAGTTGTTTTATTAAAGTAGTTATAATAATGTAAAAGATGGAAATAAATTAAAATAGGTAGTTTGAGAATGGTGCCTCTTTAATATCACCTCGTTGATGGACCCCTTGAGAAACATGGAATTTAACTATTGGTGAGACCATAAGCACATAGGCATTGGTAAAGAGGGGAGGATGGTTTTTTAGAGATTTAGAAAGATTAAATTCTTCAATGTTTTTAGGATATGGGGTGGTTAGGGGTGGTATTTATACGGAATGAGTGGGGTGTTTTTATAAAATTCCTAAAATAATAAACTATAAGAAAACTATTCTAGATCTATAATGTTCAAAATTCACTATAAATTAATATGGTATGAATTTTTAGACCATATAATATAATATTATTTTATATAATATTATTACTCTTTTAAAATATTTTAATAAATTATTATATTCATGAAATATCATTATTATCAAATTGGACACTATTCATCATGTTAATTAAAATTCATGAAAAGAATCAAATTAGAAAAAATATATTTTATTATGTCATATAATTTTTATTACCTTAGATATAATTCAATTATTACATTAAAAATTTTAAAATTATGTTTATTTTAATATTTTTAATTTTATTTAGTTTATTTGTTCATTTATTTAATAACTACTGCATCATTATTATCTACGCATTTAAGGTAATATTTTCACTAAAATTTAATGATTAATTACCAATATGTAAATAATAATTTTAGTTTTCCAAATAATATAAATGGTAGAACATATATTTTATATAATCACTTAAAAATGTCATTCTTATTAAAAACAATAGTGTGTTGTCTTTGCATTTGATTAAATAAACACAATAATTGTATTAATGTCATCCAAGTGCCTCCAAAATTTCATAAATTATAACAATGAATTATTATGGTCAAAATTTTATCATAAAATTAAATTGCGAAATGTATTAAGGAAATTTTATTGTCTATATCATTTATTTTTACTCTTAATTACATGATTTACCATTTTCTATGGAAACAAAATTTACTAAGATTACTATTCATATTTACAAAAAATAAAAGTTATATTTACTAAATTTGGACCCAATGATTAAAAATATGGAATATATTTTTTAAAATTCATTATATATAATTTTTATAATCTTATTATAATTTAAATTGGAAAAAACAATATACACAGTTTTTCATAAAAATTCCAGTTTTAAATATAATATGTTTTCATACTAAATTGAATTATTAAGTATTGTTTAAAAACAAAAATTAATTATTTTAATTTAAGTTTATCTAATTAAAATATAAAACCAATCCAATTAATAACATTACCATTTCAAAAACATTAAAAATAAAATTCATTTTTCTATATAAATTACTATTTTTCACTATTCCTTGAGATATCAATATTTTCAGAAAAAAATAAAAAATTGATAATAGTATAATTTTGACCTGATTAAATAAAAAATGAATTTTATTTTTTCAAATAATTTTTCTAAAAGTGTCAATATATGTAATATTTATATTCTTAGGGAGTGAAATAATATCATTTTTTTAGGAAACTATATTTTTGGAGAAAAAATGACATTACAAAAAAATTATGTTTTTATTTCCTATATATCAATAAATATATTTTATAATATTGGTAATCCAATACATACCAAACAATTAAATAGATTTTCTATAATATTCGTGTAAATAATAATAATACATGAAAATAATAACATGATTTTTTTAAACTTGGGGTTGGGTTCAACACAAGCAACTGAAGAGATCAAATTATTTGAATAAAAATATCTCAAAAAACTCATGGGGAGTTATATATCCAATTATATTCAATATGATTTAAATATGAAATAGAAAAGAAGTGTTGAAAATAATGAATTCACATCAAAACCAAAATACCCCTTTCCTAAATCAAGAATGGTGTACACATCACTAGAGAAGAAATTGGTATGCATTATAAATCAAATATAAATTTTTTGTGACATGAAGCAACATATTTTCCTTTGTCTATATGCATATTGATTAATCAAAATCCAATTAAACTTCCATTCCAAATCATGTGTTATGGAAAGAGGCCTGAATAACAAATTTGGAAAACTAGTTGATGAAAACACAAATGCAGTATGAGAAACATGTGTAAGTATGACATAATAGTAATTCAATGTGACATATAGAATTATTACATAAAAATATCTATTTATGTTCGTATTTTTTATATTGTTTTGAAAGAATAATTTCCAGTGAATGTACCTTAAAAATATTATTTTAGTACTTTTAAGCACCCAGAATAATACGGTCGAGTTAGATATGTAGATTTTTTAGTGTATCCAATAACATATTTTGAGAATACAAACCCACAGGAAGATACATATTAGTAGATTAAATTATTTCAAGAAAAAATATATACTTTTTAAGGTATTATTTTCTGGTCAAGAATGGTAGACCAATATATAAAAAAGGATCGAAGCGAGCCAGCAGTTGAAGAAATATTAGCACATGAACAACCAAATGACCCCTCTCTCTTCAAGGTGAGTAATTTCCATCAAGTATATTCCTTATCTGAGTTAATAAATGTTCATTTCACGACCCCCTCCCCACAATGTGTACCCCTCCTGGGCCAGTAATTTGAGAAGGGAGATAATGACCCCCGAGTCCCGCCTGCAGTTGGCCCCGGGTTGGCGACTAGCAACGAGGGTATAATAAACACACAAATGGGAGGCATTACCCTCTAAGAGAACACATGCGGAATAAAGAGATAAGATATACACCAACGAACTCCAACTCCAAACTGAAATATAAAAGAAACCCAAGTACATATATGAAATTCCATGAAAAACTACTACAACTGAAAGGGGAAAACTACAAGTACCGAAAAGAAAGGAAAAGCAGTAGCGACCACAATCCCGAACAGCTCCTACAACCACAAGCTACAATACTGCTCCATGTGACCTGAAAATAGTTTATAAATACGTAGGGTGAGTATAATATTATAATTAGTAGGATCCTCCCCAAATCCTCCCATGAAAAAGTAAAGAAAGCATACTAAAGCCTAGTGAACAACAAGTGAAACTAACTCGTCACCTAAACAGGTATACTAAGTTCCTAACCTCACCATGGATACTCTCACAAAGTAAACCATACAAGAATATAGAATATAGTAAAGAATATCTAGGGTACCCCGCTACTACTTCTCCACTAGTTTTCCACTTTTCCCCAACAACATACGTCATGTGCATCTCTCTCCAAAGGCTTTCCCGTATAAACTATGGTAAGCTCCACAATCTGCTCCTTGTTCCCCACATAGTCTTTCCCACAGAAACCTGGGCGAAGCACCACACCATCCTTACAACCAAAAATAACCAAGTAGTTTCCAAGAGCCACCACATCTCGCATAACATGTATCATACGTCGGGTATTATACCTCAAGCAATCACATCCCATACGCCGAGTGAGGATCCTCAAGCCATCATAGCCTATACACATTACACCTATAGTAGTCCATAAGGTAATAAATCTAGAATATATGTGTGTGAAATAACCACAATCCATTACATCCCTCTACACACATATATGGGGAAAACTAACTATTGTGCCAAAGGCACTAGTATCTACCAAGAGAAGAGAGCGGGGCTAAACGGGGTCGTCATCCATTCAACCTCCCATCAAAATATTGGGGAAAACACCCCCCAGGGATCAGAATCCCAAGGGTGTCAGTTTCCCTTACCTAGAGGGTAGTGTAGTGTATAGATTCACAAAAGTACAGAATATATATAACTCAAAACCACGTTATGGGCATTACCTAGTCTTAGTCACAACTGCAACTAATGTCTCTCAGACTCCAAGCTGCTACTTATAAGACTAGGTATCCTATAAGAATACAACCATTTGAAGATCATTATTAGATTACTTCATTACCTTTTTTTTCAGTTCCACTATATGTTAATTAATTCTTTAAACATTAATTAACCATGAACAATTCCACATTAAACTGAATTGTCATCACATTCAAAATCAACTGCTTCTTTTAATATTCAACATAACCTTTATATTCCAGCATCTCCATCCCCAAGGATTATCACCATTTAATCAATCATTCATTACAAAATTACTTTCCAAAATTCCCATGCATTCTAGAAATGCAACCTATGCTACTACACACAAAGGGGGCTCAACACGGTGAGTAGATATACTACCCATTGAGTCTTTTCCGCCTATTTCATGAGCATAGACCCATTCACCCTCGAGAGGCTAAACACGGAAAGCACGTGCCATACACCACATGTCTTAACCTCCTTCGGAAGGAGGGTAAGCAAGACTAGCTGCCTTGAGCAGTGGGGAAAAGTAAAGAAGATAAACAACAAAGAATCAACAAACATGCAACAACCACATACATCTCATACCATCATCCTTGGTGTCCTCCCCGAGACCCACATGCATAAACTGATGTATCTCTCCACTCAAGGCGTCATCTGCTGCCACAACCACAAGGCCTCACTACCTCCACATATCACAACACCCCTCCAGGGTCACATCACAACACAATTAGCAGTAAATCAAACATCACGTCAAATGGGATCTTGGCCCTTTAACAAGGAATCCCTCCTTCATACAAAATGAGCACTCAAGGCTCTAAAGCACAAGGCACCCGACCTTTTGAACAAGAGGGTGACTAAGAACCCTACCAGGCATTATCTTTTATCAACCAACCAGTACTTTAATCCCTCTTGAATTAACATATTCAATTCGTAGGTTTCAATTCCGGGAAACCTAATTAGTAAGTTATTGCAAAAGATTTAACCTGATTACTATGCCAATCTGATTAACATAAAAATATAACAACTACAACAATGGAAACAACCAGATTCATTTACATGCCTCTTTATCTTTAGACAATTAATTATCAATTAATTTCGTCTTTACATTCTTTATCAATTTCCATCACGAACAAACAGCTATGCAAATAAATCATAGATATCACACTATCTAGAAAAACATGAGGCAATAAATACTAGCGATAAAAATTTCATTATCTGGTTCCAATGTTTAATTAGGCCAATTCAATTGTGATCCACATGGGTAAATCATGCGAACTCTACCATTGAACATAAACAATTAGAGAATAAATGAATCCCCTACCTCAAATAGTTCCTCAGATTCTATATCCACACAATGGGTCAAAAACCTCCTCCCGCGACAACTGCATCCACCGGAGGATTCCATGGTATGACAGCACCGACCAAACCCCAAGAACAACCCATTAGAAGCCTGAAGATTACATACTAATATGGAAAGGATAAACAAGAGAAGATGATCCCAAAAGAACAATGATACAACATACCTTATATCAAAGATTGATCGATACAACTTGGTTGCATAAAAATAGAGAAGAACCAATCCTATGATTAAATTTTGATTGTGCAACTCCTACGAGATGGATTGAAAGGTTCTAGCGTCTCATAGCCATGAACAAAGAGGAAGAAAAAAAAGAAAGGACGATATCTTTTCCCTTTTGAACATTTAATGGGGTGACAGTTTAAGATGCGCTTAATTCTCCATTAAAAGAAGATCGCATTAACCCATGGGGTTTGACCAAGTAAAACATTCCAAGCCTTAGGAATAATTAATATAGGATTTATCTCCTTTTAACCGGCTTTAAGAGTCCTTAAAATAAGGCTTTAAATGTATTTTATGTCAAAGGAAATGTCAAAAGGGGAAAAACTATAGGAATATGGAAACACCGTTCACCTACCGTTACTGTACACCAAACTGATCTGTGAGACCGATCTATGACACCGATCTGTGAAACTGATCTGTGAAACCGACCTGTGAATCCGATCTGTGAAACCGATCTGTCAGACCAATCTGTGAGACAGATCTGTGAAACCGATCTGTCAGACCAATCTATGAGAGCGATCTGTGAGACCGATCTGTGAGACCGATCTCTGAGACTGATCTGTGAGACTGATCTATGTGACTGATTTGTGAGACCGATTTGTTACTATTCATAAAACGGGAAATATTATTCACAGAACTGGAAAATTAATAAAGTGTTGGGGATAAGTCACCTTGTCCTCCCAGAATACCTCCAACACCACATTTTCACAATGTAATGGACTGTAGAGGTCTGGTCCATTACATTAGATACCTCTCAAAACATTCTCGTCCTCGAGAATTTAAAACCAACCTAAAGAAAAGAGGGGTCCGAACAACCAACTCGTAAGATACCTCTCAGTGGAAAAACCACCCTGAGTTGTTCTAAGGCTAGGAAACAACCACAAAATCTGAGGGAAGGCGACAAACAATCCATATTCAAACAATTAAATAATAACATCACATCAAAGTTATATAAAAGAAAGGATCAAATAAAACTCAGTACAACAACTTAAAATAGCTCTGGGTACTGGACATGCATCTGTGACTCACATTCCAAAGTACTCTCGTGCAGGCCATCGAGTCACCACAAGACACGAACTAAGGGGATAAAACGCTCACGCAACACCTTCTCCTTGTGGTCTTGGATCTCCACAGTTCGCTCCTCAAAGGTTTCATCATCATCAACATCTATCTGTACCCAATTGATGATGTGAGAGTCATAATGAAGATAACGACAGAGTTTTGATATATGGAAAACATCATGTGTCCGACTCATCTGAGGGGGAAGTGCTACTCGGTACGCCATAGATCCAACATGAGCTAACACCTCAAAAGGCCCAACATACCAGGGAGAAAGCTTAATTCCATGACCAAACCGTCACTACCCAAGACAGGGAGTCACCTTCAGAAACACATGATTCCCAAAAATAAACTCCAAGGGTCTCCTCCTTTGATCAGAATATGATTTCTGATGATCGTGTGCCATCTTCATCCTCTCATGAATAACCTGAACCGTCTCTATTATGTTCTGCACTAGTTCATGTCCGAGAATTGCGGACTCTTCGACCCCATTCCAGCACAACGGAGAACGGCATGGCCAGCCATACAAGGCTTCAAACGGCTCCATACCGATGGTGGAGTGAAAAGTATTATTGTAAGATATTTTCACCAAAGGGTAAGTGCCTCATCCATGAACCTCCAAAATCAAGAACACAAGATCATAAAATGGCATCAAGAGTTTGGATGGTTCGCTCTGTTTCACCATCCGTTTGAGATTGAAAAGCAGTGCTAAGGCATAGCTGAGAACCAAAAGAATATTGGAGACCACACCAAACCCAGGAGGTAAAATGAGGATCTCGGTCAGAAATGATCATCCTAGGTACTCCATGAAGTCTCACCACCTCCTCTAGATACTTCCTCGACAAAACTTCCACTTAGGTCGACTCTATAATCGCTATGAAGTGGGCTGATTTTGTTAAACGATCCAATACCACCCATATAGCATCATGTCCTCCTGGAGCTCGAGGTAAACCTGTAACAAAGTCCATTGTGATGTCCTCCCACTTCCACTAAGAAATCTCTAATGACTGGAGTAGACCACAAGGAACATGGTTGTAACGACCCAATTTTTTTGAGTAGTATATTAACTTACTCTTAATGATTTAATAAGATGTTAATGGTTAATGCAGAAAGAGGAGTCGATGGCTTCATCCAGTAGACTCGAACCTTATGAATCCCACTTATCAGAGCTTGGGATGGAGGTAGCATCTATGGGCTTCGCTTTGGACCAAGCCGAAGCTGAACTCCAGCGTGTCAAGCTTGAACGGAAACTCCTGCAAGAGAAGTTCAAGTTAGTAGAGATTACTACTAGGGCAATGTTATCTGAGCCTCCCTCGGATTCTCTCATCATAGCACACCTTACACATAGGTCTTATGCCGGTGTTATGAGGGGCTATGTGACGAGACCCTAGCTTTCTTATATAATCCTTTCGGGTGAAAAAATTGAGATCTCTTCCTTTAGTGATGTTTGTGGAATTTCTTTTGTCCGGATAATTTTAGGATGTATTTTATTGATGAATTTTGGAAAAAATGGATATTTTAAAATATTTATGAAAACCCAAAATAACTAATGATGTGTAATGACTTTCAAAAAAATGGTCTTCTACAAAAGTGTTCAGTAAGGAATTTGGAGTCTAATAAGATCAACATAATTTTTGATGAATAGTAAATTATGAATAGTGATTTTATGCTTAGTATTAGTAATGTGACCAAATGGATTAGTAAGTATTAGTTTTTTCGGATAAATAGTTTTTTTAATTAAAAATTTAATTAAAAATAATTAGAAAATTATTTTTATAAAAAGGACTTTATTTTTGAACTCAGAGCATCGATATTATGTGAAGGTAATTTTTGGGGATTTTTCTGAAAAAATGTATTCTCGATGAATAGTGTTTTTATTTAAAAATTAAATTAAAAATATTTAGAAAATTATTTTTATAAAAAGGACTTAATTTTTGAAATCAGAGCATTGATATTTGGTTAAGGTGATATTTTGGGATTATTCTGAGAAAGTTGAATTTTCGATGAATAGTGAAAATATAGTTTTTAAGTTACGGGTGTTTAATTACATCATTAAATGATGTATTAATTATATATTCAATATGGTCGAATTATGAATAGTAATATAAGGTATGAGGTGTCCCAAATGGCCAATACCATGAGCAAATACCATGGGCAAGCCCATGGTTTTGCCAAAACCACTAGTGAGGTGTCCCTTGGCCATTAATGCCTTGTCCCCTCACTTTCCCTATAAATACCCACCCCTTTCCTCCTTTATTTTTCACTCCCAACTCTCCCACAACGAAGTTCTGGTCACCTAACCTTCCAAGGAGTCCTCCCAAGGTGCCCCCAAGCCCTCAAGGTCCAAACATTGAGTTTCAAGAGTCACGTTTTAAGGTAAGGGATCTGACCACCCTCTATCTTTTCATGTAATCACTTTTATGTCATTCCTTTTATGCTCCATGTTCTTATGTGAGAGGATGTTATTATGTATTCCTCTTACTGACCTTTTCATTTTTATATGATGAGAGATCCCCTATTACTCTCATCATTTCATTTTATGAATGTTTAAGTGACGCCGTTAGGCTGCCGAATTTTTAAGGGATTCTTTCACGCTTCTCATTTTTCAAGTTCGATTTTCTTATCGAGTCTTTCAAGTTCATTTTTATTATGTTGGGGTATGATCTATATATCAATCATACTGATCTCTTATGATCATATGACTAGAGACCCTATTTGATCATTTCAATTCATTTTTATTTAAGTTTAAGTTACGTCGTTAGGCTGCAGAATTTTCATAAGAGAAATCTAATTTTTTTCCTTCCATGTTTTTCATTTCAAATTGTATGTCCTTAAAATTTCATTACCATGTCCATATATCCTTCTTACTCTATCACCCTACTTTTTTATGGATCATTTATGAGTGGGTGACCAATGTCCCCTCTCTTTTCAATGTTTTCTAAAACCCTGAAACATAGCCGTTATGCTGAAAAAATTTCGTCTCAAAATGCCTCTCTCTTTTCTCAAAATTATTTTATGTTATAAAGTGAATACTCAAAGCTCTTATTTCTACAAGGGTATTCACATATATATCAAAATGTTCTATTTTAAATTCTGGGATTTACATACATGAGACCCGTTTTCCCTTTCCGTGGGTTTAAAGTGACATAAGGATCATGTCTTTAAAGTAGTTTTTTTAAACGTTATGATTATGAAATGAAACCCATTTATTTTATGCTATATGGGTTATTTATGAAATGTTTGATGATGATATATGTGGCTCACATGATTATAAAGGCAAATTTAAGGGTGTGCTCTGATAGCGCTCCAATGCATTAGGTAATGATGTAACCACTAGAGATTATAATTTTCACGATACCTTGGTGAATAACCTTGGTTATTTTCAAATGACACCTTGGGGATGGACCTTGGTGATATGTTCATGATTGTCTATGTTAAATGATGTAGCCACATCTTCATGATATGAAAAATGTTTTTTTATTATGAAATTCCTCATGATTTCTTTGTCATGCCTTAAAGTTATTTTCATGTCCTTATTGAAGTATATCAAGTTCACATGTAAAGTGTTCCTCTGGTTTCCCTTACTTGGCCTTCTGCTCACCCTTTCTTTTGATGTATGTCCCCATGTTATGAGATGCAGTAATGAACCTAGGATGATCTTAAGTAGAAGCCTTTCAAGTGTTTATGAAGAATGCTTTATGTTGTTTTCATGTATTATGTTCCTGGTTTCCAAGACACTAAACCTTAAAGATCCTCAGTTTTGTGTAATGTAATGAAAGTTTATGTTATAAGAAGAAGGGATGCTATAGTTGGTATCAAAGGATGGTTTAGTTATTTGTGGAAATTATGATATAAAAACATTAGGAAGAACCCTATAGAAAAGTTTAAATATAGGAAAACTTCCTGGTATTTTTGTAAGTATTGAGTAAGTGGTTTATCGAACAAATACATCCATGTCTGGATACGAGCAGGTAGAGGCGGCTCTGGCACAGATGTACATAGGGGTAAAACCCAAAAACACCTCTTTGAGCAAGACTCAAACGGGAACTGGTGCACAATAACGGGCCTTGCTGCACTCTTGGTTACGATACTCCCAGGGGATATGTTTGGTTAATCACAAGCTTTTTATGAATCATTATGAAGGAATTATAGAAAAGTGTAATTGTCTAAGCATGAAGTCTTAGTTAAAAGATTCATAAATGAAATAAGTTTCTCACTAAGGTTTTATTCTTTTAGAAAACGGCGGGCAATAGGAGGAACTGTGCCGATTGTGACCGCAATACACCATGTGATGACGGCCTCCAATGGAAGCCGGAATGGAAACATTCATGCGAATGATGAACCAACTGACTCAAGATATGAGTAATAACTTGAATCAAGATGAGAGGCCGATCTCACCACGAAGGGAACAACTTTCTGTTGAGTCCTTCATGTGCCAACGACCACCAATATTCAGTGGATCTACTGACCCTTTGGTTGCGGAACAATGGATAAGCTCCATTGAAAATATCTTTTCTGTACTTCATTGTTCAGAACAAGAAAAAGTCACCCTTGCTGTTTACTGCCTAGAGGGAGAAGCTGATCGGTGGTGGTCACTGATCAAAAACACAAATCCATGAAGAGAGATGGAAGATATGGAGTGGGAAGAGTTCTGGGGAATATTCTTTAATAAGTATTTCCCTCGTTCGATGAGAACGAGAATGGAGAAATAATTTCTCGAGCTGAAGCAAAAGGAGAATGAATCAGTTGGAACCTACGAGATGAACTTCACAAGGCTTTCCCGTTATACCTCAAGCTTAGTCATGGACCCTAATGGGAAGGTTGAAAGATTCTTTGGTGGACTACGACCTCATCTATGGAAGAATCTAGCCAACAGGTACTATGATAGATATGAAGAAATTGTTCGAAGTGCTCTGAAAGTTGAACTATAGTTTGGGGAGACATAGTGGTCTCACAAATCTAATGAGAAGAAGAGAACTCTAGAACCAGGCCTGGGAAGAATTTTTGATCAGGAAAGAGGTGGAAAGCATATGCAACATGCCACATGCAATAAATGTGGGAAGAAGCATTCGGGGAAATTCTTGATCGGAAGTGGTAAGTGCTATAAGTGTGTAAAAGAAGGCCATATTTCTCGGAATTGTCGTAGTGATGTGAAGCCTCAACTTCACAACACTAACGAAAGAGGAAATATGGTTCTGGCCCTACCCTAAGTCACATGCCTCAAGTGTGGACAGCTTGGGCACTTTGCTAATCAATGTCCAAATCCGATGGCGGTGGAGGAGAATCACCATCAACCTCAGAAGAAGCCAAGGGAGCAAGGTCGTGCTTTCACTATCACAACAACTGAAGTTGAAGTTCCAAACGATGTGGTAGCAGGTACTCTTTTCGTCCTCTCAAAACTAGCAAGTACTTTATTTGATTCTGGTTCTACGCATTCCTTTATTTCTTCCAAGTTTACAAATAATATAGAATCAATCCCCGAATTGCTTGAGGTAGATTTGTCAGTCAAGACTCCAAGTGGGATTATCCATGCATCAACAGTGTTTAGAGACTCTAGTGTTTACCTTAGTGAGCACAATCTTATCGCAAATCTAGTAGTCATTCCCATGTTGGAATTCGACGTTATACTAGGGATGGACTGGCTCTCAAAGTATAATGCTATGATCAAATGCAGAAGTAAGGAAATCACAGTAGTCTTGAATTAACGACCTACAGTTATCTTCTAAGAAGAGATATCCCGAACTGATTCCTATCTAGAAGCACCTCCTATAGCATTCTTTATGGAGTTAATCAGTGATGATGAAGAAGGAAAAGGGAGGATACAAATAGAAGATGTTCCGATTGTTCAGGAATACATGGATGTATTTCTTGAGGAGTTACTTGGACCTCCCCCAGAAAGAGAGGTAGAGTTATCCATTGAACATGTACCTGGGTCTCAACCGATATCAAATACTCCATATAGAATGGAAAATGTGGAGCTAGAAGAGTTAAAGAAACAACTCCAAGACTTGTTGGAGAAGGGGTTTATCTAACCGAGTGTGTCTCCTTGGGGAGCACCAGTTCTCTTTGCGAAGAAGAAGGATGGATCAATGCGGCTATGCATTGATTATAGAGAACTGAACGGGATCACAGTGAAGAATAGATATCCTCTTCCAAGAATTGATGATTTATTTGACCAACTTCGCGGGGCTCAATTCTTCTCTAAGATTGACCTTCTATCTGGTTATCATTAACTGAGGGTGAAGAAGGAAGATATTCCAAAGACTGCCTTCAGATCAAGATATGGGCATTATGAGTTTACTGTTATTCCCTTCGGCCTGACTAATACTCCTGCTATTTTCATGGATTTGATTAATAGATTCTTTAAGGACTACCTTGATAACATTGTGGTAGTTTGTATTGATGATATTTTGATATATTCAATAAGTCATGAGGAGCATGAATATCATCTAAGGGTTATATTGAAAACTCTGCGGAAGGAGATGCTCTTTGGGAAGTTCAGCAAGTGTGAGTTTTGGTTACAACAGGTGGCTTTCTTGGGGCACATCGTAACCAATGAAGGAATCTCAGTTGACCTTGCAAAGACAATGGTTGTGGAGGAGTGGCCTCAACCCACAACAGTAACTGAGATTCATAGTTTCCTTGGTTTAGAGGGATATTATAGGAGGTTTTTGAAAAACTTTTCACAGCTTTCTAATCCACTAACCAAGTTGACTCGAAAAGGGGTTAAGTTCATCTGGACAAAGGAATGCGAGGAAAGTTTCCAAGAGCTGAAGAAGATATTGGTTACTGCACCTGTGTTAACACTACCCTCTATTAGAGAAGGATTCGTTATTTTTAGCGATGCATCTCTAAAAGGGCTTGGGTGCATCCTCATGCAAAATGACAAGGTAATTGCTTATGCATCTCGACAGTTGAAGATTCATGAGCAGAATTATCCTACGCATGATCTAGAGCTGGCGGCAGTTGTTTTTGCTCTAAAGATATGGAGGCACTATCTTTATGGGGAGAAGTGTGATATATACACTGACCACCAAAGTCTAAAGTATATTTTCACACAAAAATAATTGAACATTAGACAAATGAGATGGTTGGAACTTATTAAAGACTATGATTGTTCATTTCATTATCACCCTAGGAGAGCAAACAAAGTCACAGATGCATTAAGCAGGAAAGATCCTGTTGTTCTGGCAACAATGAGGATCTTAGGAGATCCCTTGATTAAAGATCTAGTAAAACTGGACATGGGAATTATAAGGAAAGGGACATCATCAACCCTATACCAAATGATTTCTCAACCTTCATTACTAGAGAAGATCAAGAAGTCTCAAAAAGAAGATCCTTTGCTGCATGAGAAGTTCGAGGCTGTAAAGGATGGGAAGTTCCCTGATTTCAATATTGATCAAGAAGGTGTATTGAAATTTCGTACAAGACTATGTGTTCCATCTATTCCGGAGATAAAGAATGAACTTATGGATAAAGCTCATAGCTCTACTTTCTCTATACATCCGGGAAGCACTAAGATGTATAGAGACCTTCGTGATCATTATTGGTGGGATAACATGAAGAGGGAGATTGCTGATTACACTACAAGGTGCCTGGTGTGTCAGCAAGTAAAGGCAGAACGACAACTTCCTAAGGGGGTATTACAACCGCTACACATACCAGTATGGAAGTGGGATAATATCACTATGGACTTTGTAACTGGTCTCCCAAAAACATCCAAAGGAAACAATGCGATATGGGTTATTGTGGACCGTCTCACCAAGACAGCCCATTTTATCTCTATTCGGTAAGATTTCTCTCTGGATCAGCTTGCCAAGATATACGTGAAGTAAGTGGTAAGGCTTCATGGGGTACCACTATCCATCGTATCTGATCGTGACCCAAGATTCACATCAAAATTCTAGAGAAGTCTTCAACATGCTCTGAACACCGAATTGAATTTTAGTACGGCCTATCATCCTCAAACTGATGGCCAATCTAAAAGGACTATTTAGACACTCGAAGACATGTTGAGATTATACTCAATGGAATTTAAAGGTGGATGGGATCGACACCTCCCATTAGTGGATTTCTCCTATAACAACAGCTTCCATGCGAGTATTCAGATGGCACCCTATGAAGCTCTGTATGGAAAGCGGTGTAGAAATCCTACTTGTTGGGATGAAACTGGTGAGAGGAAGCTTCTTGGGCCTGATCTCGTGCAAGAGATGACGGAACAGGTTCATGTCATCCAACAACACATAAAGGCTGCTCAGAGTCGGCAGAAGAGCTATGCTGACAATCGTCGAAGGGACTTGGAGTTTGGTGTTGGTGACAAAGTCTTCCTTCGAATTTCTCCAAGGAAGAGAGTAACGCGGTTTGGGAAGAAAGGGAAGCTCATCCCTAGGTACATTGGACCCTATGAAATCCTTGATCGCATAGGAACGGTGGCCTATCATCTAGCACTTCCACCGAACCTTGCTCAAGTTCATGATGTCTTCCATGTATCTCTCTTGAGGAAGTACATACCCGACCCTTCGCATGTACTGAACCCAGAGGTTGTACAACTGGAACATGACCTCTCTTATGAGGAGCAGCCAGTGGAGATCTTGGACCGTAGAGACAAGGTTCTACGGAACTAGACTACCCACCTTGTGAAAGTGTTGTGGATGAATCATAAGTATGAAGAAGTGACTTGGGAGCCTGAGGAAATGATGAAGCAAAAGTACCTTCACCTTTTCGACTAGGCCTCAAGTATAAATTTTTGGGGACGAATTTTCTTAAGGGGGGAAGAATGTAACGACCCAATATTTTTGTGTAGTATATTAACTTACTCTTAATGATTTAATAATATGTTAATGGTTAATGTAGAATGAGGAGTCGATGGCTTCATCCAGTAGACTCGAACCTTATGAAGCCCACTTATCAGAGCTTGGGAAGGAGGTAGCATCTGTGGGCTTCACTTTGGACCAAGCCCAAGCCGAACTCCAGTGTGTCAAGCTTGAACGGAAACGCCTGCGGGAGAAGTTCATGTTAGTAGAGATTACTACTAGGGAATGTTATCTGAGCCTCCCTCATATTCTCTCACCATAGCACACCTTACACTTAGGTCTTATGCCGGTGTTATAAGGGGCTATGTGACGAGACCCTAGCTTCCTTATGTAATCCTTTCGGGTGAATAAATTGAGATCTCTTCCTTTAGTGATTTTGGTGGAATTTCTTTTGTCCGGATAATTTTAGGATGTATTTTATTGATGAATTTTGGAAAAAAGGGATATTTTAAAATATTTATGAAAACCCTAAATAACTAATGATGTGTAATGATTTTCAAAAAAATGGTCTTCTACAAAAGTGTTCAGTAAGGAATTTGGTGTCTAATAAGATCAACTTAATTTTTGATGAATAGTAAATTATGAATAGTGATTTTACGCTTAGGATTAGTAATGTGACCAAATGGAATAGTAATTTCACTCAAAGAAAGTTTTAATATAATTTAGACACCTAGATTAAGTAATGTGATTCAAAAAAATTGGTAAATAACGGTTTCATAAATTATTAGTCAAGTATTAGTTTTTTCAGATGAATAGTGTTTTTTAATTAAAAATTTAATTAAAAATAATTAGAAAATTATTTTTATAAAAGGACTTTATTTTTGAACTCAGAGCATCGATATTATGTTAAGGTAATTTTTGGGGATTTTTCTGCAAAAAATGAATTCTTGATGAATAGTGTTTTTATTTAAAAATTAAATTAAAAATATTTAGAAAATTATTTTTATAAAAGGACTTCATTTTTGAAACTAGAGCATTGATATTTGGTTAAGGAGAAATTTTGGGATTATTCTGAGAAAGATGAATGTTCGATGAGTAGTGAAAATATAGTTTTTAAGTTACGGGTGTTTAATGACATCATTAAATGATGTATTAAGTATATATTCAATATGGTCGAATTATTAATAGTAAGATAAGGTATGAGGTGTCCCAAGTGGCCAATACCATGGGAAAATACCATGGGCAAGCCCATGGTTTTGCCAAAACCACTAGTGAGGTGTCCCTTGGCCATTAATGCCGTGTCCCCTCACTTTCCCTGTAAATACCCACCCATTTCCTCCTTTAGTTTTCACTCCCAACTCTCACCCAACGAAGTTCTGGTCTCCTAAGCTTCCATGGAGTCCTCCCATGGTGCCCCATGCCCTCAAGGTCCAGAACGTTGAGTTTCAAGAGTCACGTTTTAAGGTAAGGGATCTGACCCCTCTCTTTCTTTTCATGTAATCACTTTTATGTCATTCCTTTTATGCTCCATGTTCTTATGTGAGAGGATGTTCTTTTATATTCCTCTTACTGCCCTTTTTGTTTTTATATGATGAGAGATCCCCTATTACTCTCATCATTTCAGTTTATGAATGTTTAAGTGACGTCATTAGGCTGCCGAATTTTTAAGGGATTCTTTCACCCTTCTCATTTTTCAAGTTCGATTTTCATGTCAAGTCTTTCAAGTTCCTTTTTATTATGTTGGGGTATGATATCTATATCTATCATACTGATATCTTATGATCATATGATGAGAGACCCCATTTGATCTTGTCAATTCATTTTTATTGATGTTTAAGTGACGCCGTTAGGCTGCCGAATTTTCATAAGAGAAATCTAATTTTTTTTCCTTCCATGTTTTTCATTTCAAATGGTATGTCCTTCAAATTTCATTAACATGTCCATATATCCTTCTTATTCTGTCACCCTACTGTTTTTTGGATCATTTATGAGTGGGCGAATCATGTCCCCTCTCTTTTCAATGTTTTCTAAAACCCCGAAACATAGCCGTTATGCTGCAAAATTTTCGTCTCAAAATGCCTCTCTCTTTTCTCAAAATTATTTTATGTTATAAAGTGAATACTCAAAGCTCTTATTTCTTCAAGGGTATTCACATATATATCAAAATGTTCTATTTTAAATTCTGGGATTTACATACATGAGACCCGCTTTCCCTTTCTGTGGGTTTAAAGTGACGTAAGGATCATGTCTTTAAAGCCGTTTTTTTAAACGTTATGATTATGAAATGAAACCCATTTATTTTATGCTATATGGGTTATTTATGAAATGTTTGATGATGATATATGTGGATCACATGATAATAAAGGAAAATTTAATGGTGCACCCTGATAGCGCTCCAATGCATAGGGTAATGATGTAACCACTAGAGATTACAATTTTCACGATACCTTGGTGAATAACCTTTGTAATTTTCAAATGACACCTTGGGGATGGACCTTGGTGATATGTTCATGATTTTCTATGTTAAATGATGTAGCCCCCCATCTTCAAGTTATGAAAAATGTTATTTTTATTATGAAATGCCTCATGATTTCTTTGTCATGCCTTAAATTTCTTTTCATGTCCTTATTGAAGTATATCAAGTTCACATGTAAAGTGTTCCTCTTGTTTCCCTTACTGGGCCTTCTGCTCACCCTTTCTTTTGATGTATGTCCCCAGGTTATGAGATGCAGTAATGAATCTAGGATGAACTTAAGGAGAAGCCTTTCAAGTGTTTAAGAATAATTCTTTATGTTGTTTTCATGTATTATGTTCCTGGTTTACAAGACACTAAACCTTAAAGATCCTCAGTTTTGTGTAATGTAATGAAAGTTTATGTTATAAGAAGACGGGATGCTATAACGGTGTTTGGCCTTCACCTTCTGGCAGACTAAACATCCAGACACAAACTCTGCAACCACACGCTTCAGCCCCGGTCACCAAAACTGACTCCTCAAGGATCAATAAATCATTGTCACACTAGGATGTACTACTAAGGGTGAAATATGGAACTCTCGGAGAACCATCTCGCACATCGCCAAGGGAATAAGAAAAACTGCCATGATACAACACTCAGTGTTTTTCATCCTCTGACCAACCATCAGGAGACTCACCACAAACAACTTGGTCTCTCCAGACCTCCACCTCAAGATCACCCAACTGGGACCCTTCCACCTTATGCATCAGTGATGACTGCACTTTCATCTGGAAAAGAAAACCTCTACCTCCAACCTCTTCCATATCAAGATGCAAAGCTGACAGTTCCTCCATTACTCTCCATGAATCACCAGATTCACACAAAGAATCTGTACGTGACTTTCGGCTCAGCGCATCAGCTACAACATTCCCTTTTCTAGGTGTATACGATATTTAGAAGTCATATTCCTGTAAGAACTCCATCCACCGACGATTTCGTAAGTTCAAGTAATGCTGAGAGAAAACATACCTCAAACCCTTATGATCGGCGAAAACCACAAAGCTCCCGCAAATGTGGTAATGTCTCCACAACTTCAGATAAAACACTACAGTTGTCAACTCAAGGTCATGGGTGGCATAGTTACGTTCATGGGAACGTAAATTCCAAGACCCATAAGAAACAACTGTCCTATACTGCATGAGAACACAACCTAGCCTCATATGTGAAGCATCACAGATAACATCAAACTTGACTCACTCAGCTGGAAGACAAAGAAATAGAGCACTCACTAACTTCTCATTTAGATACTCGAAGTCTACCTGACACTGATCAGTCCATATGAAATCCTGATATTTCCTGGTCAAAGTTATCAGAGGAGTTGCAACTTGAGAGAAATTGGCTACAAACCTCCTGTAGTAGCCTGCGAGACCAAGGAAACATTGTACCGCTGAAACTTTCTTGGGGGATGCCCAAGACACAACTGCTTCTCTCTTCGATGGATCTACGGCTACACCCTGTTGGGACACAACATGCCTCATGAAACGTACTTCTCGTACCCAAAACTCACACTTTGACAACTTCCCAAACAACCGATGTTGGAAAAGAACTCCCAAAATGGCTCATAGATGCTCTGCATGCTCCTCTTCAGATGTGGATTACACAAGGATGTCGTCGATGAAAATCACCAAAAACCTTTCCAGGAACTCATGGAACATAGCATTCATCAATCTCATGAACATAGCTAGAGCATTCGTCACACTGAACGGCATTACAATGAACTCATAATGATCGTGATGACAACAGAAAGCAGTCTTCTGGATATCCTCATCCTTCACATGAATCTGATGATATCCTGAATGAAAGTAGATCTTTGAGAACCAACATGCACCATTCAGTTGATCGAATAAATCATCAATCCGCAGAAGAGGATATAAGTTCTTTATTGTCACTTTTTTTAAGCCACGATAATCGACACACAACCGCAATCTGTCGTCAGCCTTCTTCACGAACAAAACTGTGGCACCCCACGGTGACATACTTGGCCGAACAAAACCACACTGAAACAGACCATCAAGCTGTATACATAGCTCTCGTAACTCAGAAGGGTACATCCTATATGGATACATAGAGATAGGAGACACTCATGGATGTAGCTCATTCCCAATGTCGATCTCTCATCAAGGGGGTAATGCCACAACCTCTTCTAGAAAGACATCAGGGTACTCCTCTACGACCCTAGGAAACACCAACTACCGAACCTTTGATGAACTCAGCATCATTTCATCCATCATGGACGATGAGGATGGACTGCACCTATGACCTATCCGAGAGTCTCGTTCACCAAAAAACACCACTTTCTCTCCATCTACATCATGGAAAATGACCTTCTTCCTATAGCAATCCACAATAGACTGCACCGAATACAACCAATCGATGCTGAGGATGAAATCATATGGTTGTATTCATAAACATAGGAAATCTCCCCAAGAGTGGTGTTGCCCCACCACTATCTCACTGTCTCTACAAACATCAAACAAGCTATCTCAACCTCCAACTGGCGTAGTCAACGCCAAGGGAACAGGAAGACTCTCTACCTCAACTCCCAATGCATGGAAAAGGGTAGGTGATATGAAGGAGTGTGTCTCTCTTGAATCAAACAAGGCATACACCAAGGTAGAAAACAAGCAACGGGAACTTCGAACGACATCCGGCTCTCCTGCAGCTTGTAACTCTAGAGCATGAAGCTGACCACGACCTCCTCTATGGCCTCTCTGAACCTGATGACGACCACCACCATGGCCACGCTCTGATCTCTGAGGAGGGGGAGTGTCATGGGGTTTTCCTCTGCCTGCCCCATCTACCCTCTGGTGATCTAAATCTTATGCAACCTGATGTTGCTGCCTCAGCTGGAACTGCCTCAACGGAGGAACTTAGAGCGGAGCGCCCGGTTCACGATGACTGCTCTGAAAATTCGAGCACTCCCACTGCTGATGACCATGACCACCACAAGAAAAACAAGCGCATGATCCCTTGACATATGACTGAGAGTTTCTTCCTCTTGAGAAATGATATGTTAAGGGCTAGGACCTACCCCAGGTGAACAGATACTCTTCTGCCCTGAAAACCGGGATCCCCGGACCACAACTCTGCTTCGTTAGGATTCATGATGATTCCCCTATCATGACGATCTGGTCCTGGCCAATGTCTGCTCAACAACCTATGCCCTCGCCAGCACCTCAAGATATGTCTTCAGCATAAATGGGGTGACCTGGCAATGGATCTTTGGACACAAAGCCTCCTCGAAATGCCTCACCCTATCCTCCACATCTGGCAGTAGGACTGAAGCTTATCGTAAAAGGTTCTTGAAATGGATACCAAACTCCCGAACACTGGAGCTCCCCTGTCAAAGTGTAAGAAGCTCCTAGAGACTAGAAAACTTTTCAGTCGAGGAAAGGAACTCGACTCTGAACATGTCTCGAAACTCCTCCCATGATATCGCTGACTCATTACGATCCCCAAGGAACAAAATCCACCACTGCCTCGCTGCTCCATGCAGCATCGTCAGAACCAAGGACACCCAGTGCTCCATACGAGCACGAATCAAACTGAAACCAATCTCGACCTCATCTAACCCGTCTTTCGTGACTGCATCTGAAATAGAGCCCTCATACTTCTGCAGACTCTGGTGCTGAAACCCGGAGTGTATTCTTCCAAGTGTCGTCATCGTCAACCTCTACAAGGTGGCGATGTGCTAGAATGGCCTATTGGACATTTTCCACACAAACCTGGCTAGGACGTCGGCCTGGAGCAATACCTGCAAAAGAACAAACTGTTAGAGCTCCTAATCCTGGATTATGGAAGAGTCAAAATTAAATAATTTATTTTTTTATTTAATTCATTTCAGGTTAAACTATCCCAAGGTCTAAACATTCAGACACATGAAGAAGAATAGTGATGCATGATCCTTTCCTAGGTATCTACCCTGCAACTATTAGCACCTTTTTTTAGTAGCCATTGTAAACTTAATGGTTCGTACATCAGATCATAGGGGCCCTAAATGCCTAGGTATCAGTCGGTATCTAGTGTTTACCTCACTTCCTAAACATGAATGACACTATTTCCATACCAACCCATGAAACCGCACATGTTCCTAACTCCGAACACTATCCTATCCATCAACTAGAGGCTTTGATACCACTCGGTCACGACCCCATCCCCACAAAGTGTACCCCTCCTGGGCCGAAAATTTGAGAACGGAGATAATGACCCCCCGAGTCCCGCCTCTAGTAGGCACCGAGTTGGCGAATAGCACCGAGGGCTTTGTAAACACACAAATGGGAGGCATTACCCTCTAAGAGAACACATGCGGAAGAGAGAGATAAGACAGACATCAACCAACTCCAAATCAGAACTGAAATATAAAAGAAACCCAAGTACATATATGAAATGCCATGCAAAAGTACTAAAACTAAAAGGGGAAAACTAGAAGTACCCAAAGGAAAGGAAAAGAAGCAGCGACCATAAGCCCGAACAACTCCTGCAACCACAAGGTAGTAGTAACCATCTTGATCTTCAACCTTCTCCAAGGACCTGAAAACAGTTTATATATACATAGGGTGAGTATAACTATATAATCAGTAGGATCCTCCCCAAATCTTCTCATGCAATAGTAATGAAAGCATGCTAAATCCTAGTGAACAACAAGTGAAACTAACTCATCACCTAAACAGTTATAATAAGTTCCCAACATCACCATGGCTACTCTCACCAAGTAACGCATACAAGAATATAGCATATAGTAATGAATATCAAGGGTACCCAGCAAATACTTCACCACTGTTTTTCTGCTTTGCCCCAACGACATATGTCCTGTGCATCTCTCTCCAAAGGCTTTCACGTATAAACTTGGGTTAAGCTTCACGATATGCACCTCGTGCACCACAAAGGCTTTCCCTCATACACATGGGCGAAGCACCACACCATCCTCACAACCAAAAGTAACCAGGTTATTTCCAGGAGCCATCAAATCTCTCATAACGTGTATCATACGTCGAGTATTATACCTCAATCAATCATTGCCCATGCGCCGAGTAAGGATCCTCAAGCCATCATATCCTATACATGTTACACCTATTATAGTCCATAGGGTACTATATCAAGAATATATGTGTGTGAAATAACAACAAGACATTACAGCCATCTACACACATATATTGGGAAAACTAACTGATGTACCAAAGGCACTAGTATCTACCAAGAGAAGAGAGTGGGGATAAATGGGGTAGTCTTCCATTCAACCTCCCATTAGAATGTTGGAAAAAACACACCCCCCCAGGGCTCAAAATCCCCGGGGTGTCAGTTTCCCTTACCGACAGGGTGGAGTAGCATATAGAAACACAAAAGTACAAAATATATATAACTCACAACCACACTATGGGCATTACCTAGTCATTGGCACAACTGCAGCTAACGTCTCTCAGACTCCAGGCTACTACTTCTAGGACTAGGTATCCTATAAGCATACAACCATTTGAAGAGCTTTATTAGATTACTTCATTCTCTTTTTATCAATTCCACTGTACATTAATTAATTCTTTAAACATTAATTAACCATGAACAACTCCAAATTAAACTGAATTGTCATCACATTCAAAATCAACAGCTACTTTTAAGATTAAACATCACCTTTAAATTCCAGCATATCCATCCCCGTGGATTATCACTATTTAATCAATCATTCATTACAATATTATTTTACCATATTCCCAAGCATTATAGAAATGAAAACTATGCTACTACACACAAAGGGGGATCAACACGGTGAGTAGATATACTACCTGTCGAGTCTATTCCGCCTATAGCAAGAGTATAGACCCATTCTCCCTCAAGAGGCTAAACACGGAAAGCGCGTGGCATACCCCATGTGTCTTCACCTCTTTCGGAAGGAGGGTAAGAAAGACCATATGCCTTGAGCAGTGGGGAAAAGTAAAGCAGATAAAAAACCAAGAATCAACAAGCATCCAACAACTACATACATCCCATACCATCATCCCTAGTGTCCTTCCTAACACCCACATGCATAAACCGATGCATCTCACCACTCTAGGTGTCATCCACCGCCACAACCACAGGGCCTCCCTGTCTCCACATATCACAACACCCCTCCAAGGTCACATCACAACACAAGTATCTAGAAATCAAACATCACATCAAATAGGCTCTTTTCCCTTTAACAAGGCATCCAGCCTTCATACAAAATGGGCACTCAGGGCTCTAAAGCACAAGGCACTCAGCCTTTTGAACAATTGGGTAACAAAGAACCCTACAATGCGTTATCTATTATCAACCAACCAGTTCTTTAATCCATATTGAATTAACAGATTCAATTAATAGGTTTAAATTCTGGGAAACCTAATTAGTAAGCTATCACAAAAGATATAACATGCTTACTATACCAATCTGATTAACTTAAAATTAGAACAACTACAAAAAGAAAAAACCATATTCATTTACAAACCTTTTTATATTTAGACAATTAATTATCAATTAATTTCATCTTTACGTTATTTTTCAATTTCCATCAAGAACAAACAACTAAGCGTATCAAGCATAGATATCACCCAATCTAGAAAAACATGAGGCAATAACTTACGAGGGATAAAAATTTCTTTATCTGGTTCCAATATTTAAATAGGTCAATACCATTGTGATCCAAAGGGATAAATCATGATAACTATATGATTGCACATAAACAATTAGAGAAGTAATGAATCCCTTACCTCGAATAGTTCCTCACGTTCTTTTTCCACACAACGGGTCACAAACCTCATCTCGCGACAACAGCATCCACCTGAGGATACCACGGTATGACAACACCAACCAAACCCCAAGAAAAACCCATTAGAAACCTGAAGATTACATGATAATATGAAAAGGATAAATAAGACAAGATGATCCCAAAAGAACGATGATGCAACATACCTTATATCTAAGACTAATCGATATAGCTTGGTTGCATCAAAATGAAGCAGAACCAATCCTATGAGTAATGTTTGATTGTGAAAATCCTAATGGAGGTATTAAAAGTGTCTAGCATCTCATAGCCGAGAACAAAGAGGAAGAAAAAATAAAGGAAGATATCTCATCCCTTTTGAAGATTTAATGGGGTGACGGTTTAAGATGCGCTTAATTCTCCATTAAAAGCGGATCGCATTAACCCATGCGGTTTGACCAAGTAAAACATTCCAAGACTTAGGAATAATTAATATATGATTGATTTTCTTTTAATCGTCCTTAACAGTCCTTAAAATAAGGCTATAAATGTATTTTACGTCAAAGGAAACGTCAAAAGCGGAAAAACTGTAGGAATCTGGAAACACTGTTCACATACCGTTACTGTACACCAAACTGATCTGTGAGACTGATCTGTGAAATCAATATGTGACACTAATATGTGGAACCGATCTGTAAAACCGATATATGAAAATGATATGTCAAACCGATTTGTGAGACCGATCTGTGAAACCGATCTGTGAGACCGATCAGTGAGACCGATCAGTGAGACCGATCTGTGAGACCGCTCTGTGATACCGATATGTGAGACTAATCTATGAGACTGATCTATGAGACCGATCTGTGACACCGATCTGTGACACTGATCAGTGAGACCGATATGTGAGACCGATATGCAAGACCGATCTGTGAGACAGATTTGTGAGACCAATCTGTGAAACCGATTTGTTACTGTTTATAAAACTGGAAACATTGTTCCATGAACTATAAAATTTACAATGTGTTGGGGATAAGTCACCTTGACCTCCTGGAATACCTCCAACACCACATTTGCACAATGTAATGGACCGAAGAGGTCTGGGCCATTAAATGTCTCATCTCTCTTTCTCATAAATGTTAATAAAATAACTTTCGATAAGTTTATGTTACTACAATTATACATGGTAATGTTGTATGTTATTTTCATATTTCATCACCCATGAACACCTTACTGAAAAGGTTACTTTGTATAATATCCTTGGAGACATGCAACAGAAAAATGAACTCCAAAAATAACACATGATATTATGGATGAGGTATCTCAAAAGCTTACCAATGAGTTTCATGTCGCACATTATTATTTGGAAACTAAAACATTCGATAATTCTATTAGAACATTCTTAGAATGGAAATATAATCATATAAAGGAATATGAGGTATGTCGATTCTAATTTTATTCATATTAGAAACATATAAGAGTTGATTAAAAAATATGATGTCAGGTATGGTATTATAGAAATATGAAGAGATTTTTAAATTGAAGTTTGGATCAAGAAAATCTATTAATATGACCAAGAAAAGAAAATAACATTATGGAAGTACCTTCTCCCCACAAGATCCACTAAATCATATATTATCATTAAAAAATCATAAAGGGTCCACATTAAAATAAGGAGTTCTTTCCTACATTCTGTATGAAGAATGAATATTTGGAACTGTTATTATAGATGTGGTTAGTATAAAGAATATAAATGAGATTCTCAAGTTTTAATGGCTAGGAGTATCATTTTTGAATTCATATATATGGTATATTTTCATAATACCTCTATCTAAAAATGATCTAATATGTTCGTTAAAGTTTTTAACTATTCAAATTTTCTACAGGTTTTTATATTCCTATTGCATAAAGGTAAAGCCCTGAAAATCATGATGTTGGTTCATTAATCCCTGTATCATTTCTATAGATGAAACTTAATTGTATTAGAAAACAATTGTTAAGATAAAAGATCAGATTAATGTGATTTTGAGAAGAAAATAACAGATGATAGACTGTTTTTAATTATTTCAATGTTGATGTAAAACTCTTAAACCAAATCATATAAAATGTATTTTTCTTTTTTATTTTGTTATTGTTTTTTGTTTTCTTATGAAGCACTAAATGGTGATTCAAATCAATATGGATACCCAAAAAATTTATTTTTTTACATCCAATGCATGAATATCCATCAATATGACCAATCATGATTTGTATTGTGAATTTGTAATGAAATAAAATAAACATTTCATAGATAAACATTGAATTATATTTTTACTTAGGGGGTTTACGAAGAATTTTTTTGTTATATAGAGGTTTCTAAATATAGGATAAATAGTGGAATGAATTCTATAACTAAATATTGTATGCTAATGGATTACATAAAAATTAAAAATATTAAGTTATATATTTAAATATTAACTATGCAAAATATATCAATAAAATATTCTCATTTATTCATCTGTTCTAAAATTTCCAAGTCAAGATAAATGCAATGATTGGGGATATTATGTCTGAAAATTTATGATGGATATCATAAATCATCATTATACTATAATACCCTAAAAAGTACTTTATTAACATAATGAAAAATTCATTAAAAAATTTCTTATTCATTTTTCGTTTATTTTCACCATAATACGAGGGTTTTCCGCAATATTTGTACTCAAAAGTTGAAGAAAAGTTTTTTAGTGAAGAGTGGGAATCATACATGTTGTTGGAATGGGTTTCAAAATAAAATTTAGGTGACTATCTACTATTTTTATGATATACTATAGTTTATGACCATAGAAACATATTTGGGTGTGAAGCATTAGTATCATAATGCTTATATATTATTATTTCTATCTTTCTCAAGTAGAATTATAATGGGATAAATCGAGTTGTTTAGAAATGAATGGGAATAATACATTGTATTAGAATACACATAGAACTCAAGTTGAGGTGACTTATTGCTACTTATTTAGATAACTTTCTCATCATTTTATCTACTTTTTTAGTTAGTTTTTTATTATTTTTATCTGATACATATTTTTTAAAAGGTAAAAATTATTTCAAAACAAACATAAGATAATAAAAACAAAGAAAATGAGCACATATTTTTTTCAAACTTTTGGAATATGATCCATAATTCATTTTCCATGTGTATGAATTAAATTTATGTTAATATGACACCCTATGTGGTTGGTATGATTCAAAGCATGTGTTTAGAAAAAAGTGTAATTTTAGTTTAAAACATACACCAAATAGTAAAAATCATCATAATGAACTCAATTTATTTTCAAAATTCAGGAAAATTATCCAAAATTAATTTTTTTCTTGTGAGGGTGGAATTTATTCGAATCTCACACCCAATGTGGTTTATATGACTCCAAGTATGATTTTTCAATAAAAAAGGGTAATTTAGATTAAAACATACATTAAATAGTCTAAACTAAAAAAATAGGCTTTCAATATTTTAAGACATCAAAAAAATGATCCATAATTCATTTTTCATGTTTAGGAATTGACGACACATCAATCTAAGAAATGATGTGGTTTATTTGACCCTATGTACATGTATTCAATAAAAAGTATCTATATTAGTTTGAATAGCATATATAATAAAGAAAACCTACGAAATGGGCCTATAATTCTTTCTAACTTTTGGAAAATTAACCATAAATATTGTTTCACATGTATTAATTTACTACACATAAATCCAAGACACAATGTGGTTGACATGACCCAAAGTTAATTTTTTGAATAGAAAAGTTCTATTTTAGTTTAAAACATCCATAAAATGGCCAAAAATAAGAAAAAGACTTCGTATTGATTCAATCTATATTAAAAATCCATAATTCTTTTGATACATGTAAGAATTTACCACACCTAAATATGAGACATATTATGTGCTATATGATCTGATGTTTCTATTTTTAATAGACACATTCCATTTTAGTTTAAAACACACATCAAATATCAAAAACTATGAAAATGAGCCCAGGATTTTCCAAACCATAGTAAAAAAATCAATTTTCACAGGTAGAAATTGGCAACACATCAATGTGTGACTAGATGTAGTCAACATGGCCAAAAGATTGTGTTTTCAATCTAAAAGGACCATTTTAGTTCAAAATTCCCACCAAATAGCCAAAATCGCTAAAATGATCACGAATAATTTCCCATCACTAGTAAAGTTATCCATAAATCATTTGTGATGTTTTTTAATTGAGTAAACATAAATTTGCAACTTGATGTGGTCTGTATAACCCAAAGTATATGATTTCAATAGAAAGATTAAATTTTTTTAAAACACACATCAAATACCCAAAACATGTAAAACAATCATATATTTTCTAAAAAAATTATAAAATTAATGAATAATTAATTTTTCACATTTTTGAATTTACTGAATATCAGTTGGATACATGATGTGGTTGATATGATCTGAAGTGCATGTTTCATATAAAACGGTAGAATTTTAGACTAAAACGCACATCAAATATCTAAATCCAAACAAAGAATATCTGAGTATTTTCAAAATTTTGGAGAATGATCAATATTCTATTTTCATTTGTATGAATTGATTAAACATCAATATATTGCACAATGTGGTTGATATGACCCTAAGTGCATGTTTTCTAAATAAAAGTCTCATTTTAGTTTGAAACACATTACAAATATAAAAAAACTAAGAAAATAATCTCAAATTGATTTCAAAATTTAGTAAAATAACCCATATTTCATTTTTAACATGTATGAATTGACTGGTCGTCAATCTATGAAACGATTTGGTCGATATGATGAGAAGTGCATGTTTGGAAAATAATGGTTCCGTTTCAGTTTCAAACACATATCCAATAGAAAAAAAATTAATCAACTTTTATTGTTTTTAAACATTAGGAAAACAATAAATAGTTTATTTTTCTTATATAGTAATTGACTGCACATAAATATGACACATGATGTGGTCGATATGACTCAAAGATAGTAATTTTAATAAAAAATTTCATTTTTTGTTTAGAACCCACATCCAATAGCCAAAACCATTAAAAATAATCTTTTCTTGTTTTTATATATTAGGAAAACGTTCCAAAATTAATTTTTAATTTGTAGGAATTGACCTCACATCAAAGTAACAATCAATGTGGTAGATATGACCTTAAGTGTTGATTTTCAATATAAAATTTTCATTTTCGTTTAAAATAGAAATAATGTTTCAACAAATTTTAAAAACATCTCAGATTGTTATAAAATACTTGTAAAGTGAACTATAATTATTTTTTCACGAGTATTAATTGACCAAAAATAAATCTGAGACATGATGCGGTCTATATGACCTGAAGTGTATGTTTTCAATAGAAAGGTTCTATTTTAGTTTAAAAGGAACATCAAATAGCTGGAACTGAGTAAATGATATCATATTATTTTCAAACATTATAAAAATAATCCATAATTCATTATCCACATGTAGAAATTAACCTAACATCAATCTGATAAAAAAAGTGACCAGTGTGAATCAAAGTGCATGTTCTCAATATAAAAGTGCCATTTTAGTTCGAAACCCATATCACATAGCCATAACCAATCAAAAAACATGAATTGTGGTAAGCATAACCCGAAGTACTTGTTTTCAATATAAAATCATCTCATGTCAATCGATAATATATTTTTTATGTATAGGAAATCATCTCATGTCAATCTTATAGATGATGTGGTAAGTATAACCCGAAGTACTTGTTTTCAATATAAAATTTTATTTTTATATTAAAACATTTATCACTTATCCATTACCAAAAAAATTATCTTTGAATATTTTATAAATTTATAAAAATTGATGATAATATATTAATGATATGTAGTAATTTACGACACATCAATCAGACACATGATGTGGTTCGTATGACTCAATGTGAATTTTTTTAATACAAGTGTTATTTTAGTTTAAAAGTCACATCACATAGTCAAAAATTAGAAAAGGATTTTATATTTTAAGAAAACTAAAACCATGATCCATAATTCATTTGTTATATTTCAGGATTGATCACACATCAATCCTACAGGCTATATTTGCAGTATGACTCAAATCGTTTGTTTTCAATATAAAAATTTCATTTTAGTTTAAAATGTTTTTCACATAGCCACAGAAAACTAAAGAAGAACTAATTGTTTTCAAAATTTATGTAAATTGATCTATAATTCATTTTTTACATGTAAAAATAAACCAAACAGCAATCTGACACTCGATGTTGTCAGTATGAATCGAAGTGTGTGTTTTCAATAAAAGTATTAATTTAGATTAAAATATTCCAAAAATAGAATAAATTGAATAATGGATATAGGATTATTTTCTAGCATTAGGAAAATGATTCAAAATATATATTTTACATGCTGTAATCAAATTTACATCATTCTAACACATGATTACGTGATAATATCATTAATATATATAGTAATTAACATTATAATTTAGCACATTTGGATTATATACCACTAAAATTAAAATTTGTATATTTTTTATTAATATTATTAAAATAATCATTGGTTCTATTATAGGGGTATACTTTTAAACATAGCTTGATTATTGAAAAGAGTCATCTAGTTTTCAAATTGTATATAATTTGTACTTTTTTTGGTTAATTGTAAATATCTAATTAATTTAATACAATTTATATAAATTGTGAATTGAAATGATAGTGCAATTTTTTATTTTTATTCTTATCTATTTTACTATATATTTATATTCTATTTTTATGTATTATGATTAGGATTAATTTTATAGGGATTTTCATGGTTTCCATTGCGCTACAACTAGGTAGTAACTAAAATGGACATTATGAGTGCTAGATGAAGCATCGAAAAAGGGACCCTTTATCAATGCTTCTTGTAGTAAAGATAATGGGTAATTTTTTAATCTCATCATATAACACTGATAAATAGACCGTTTATCATTTCTTGAACTACCACTTGTAAGGATACCCTTTATTACCACTTCCAACAAACATTGATAAAGGATCTCTTTATTAGAACTTCCAAACAATTCTGGTAAATGTACTATTTATCTTCACATCATTTAATCACTGATAAAAAAATGATTTAACATCACTTTTCATAGAATTGGTAATGTTCAAGGGGTTTTAATGTCTATAAGATTGTTTGCACTTTTAAGTACTTTAGAGATTATTTTTCAGCACTATTAAAAGCATGTTTTTTTTGTAGTAGAATCTATTATAGAGTTAGAGACCACAAGATACGTAGAGATATTACATATCATAACTCCTATGTTGATATATATGATATATCTTGACTATAATTTCAGATCATTTTTTTTGTCTATGAAAATGCTTCTATATATATCCTAGTAACTAACTACTCTTGTCCTCTATAAACCAAGAACATTTCCTTAATATGTTTCATATACTTAAGGATATCCATCATAGAATTATAATGTTCTTCTCATCATTTTTTGTGATATATTCCAACAATTCACAAGTTAGAGGAAATAAGATTCTGGTACATAACATGGTATACATTATAGATCCTCTCATATAAGCTTATATGATTCTACTCATCAAATTTTTCTATCTCTATATGCATGAGGATTCATTCTCTTAAATATATGTATAACATGTGACAATAGAACTGATCCCTTAATATATTGTTTCATATTAAATATCTCTGGTATTTGGTGAATGTATATACCCTAACAGAGACCAAGAATCCTCCTATATCTCTCACTAATGAGATCATTAAAATGTAGGCTAATTCACACAATTCTATTATAGAGATGTATATATTCATCAAAAATTTAAATAAATTTTATACTAGTACCACATTTATAATAATTAATATTTCATCTACATGTTCAACTAGGAAAATGACCACACTCCCATTGAAGCCCTTATAAACACAAGGCTCAAATTAATTGATTGTCAAATTAAATTACATTATGGATTCATCAAAGTAAATGATTTAGGAGCTAACTGCTTGCTTGAATTAAAAAATATCTCTCTCTAACTTTCACACCATATTGAAATATTAAAGAGTCATAAATCATTATATTTTTGTTATATATAAAAAGTAAATAATTTTTCCATTAAGGAATGTTTTCTTGACATCAATTTTCTATGTCTCATTGTCATGGTAAACTTTTCTAGAAATCAAAATTTTTATTGATTTCATCATGGAAACTAGTGAACATTTTTCGTCATAGTATATTCTTTTATGTCTCTTAAACCCTAGGGATACTACTCATTCCTTACAGATATTATCCTTAACTTTCATATCCATTTTTTTCTTGAGTACCCATTTACAACCAAAATGGTTTGAATCTATTGGTGGACCGATCAGAACCCAAACAACGTTTTGGAACATGGAATCCATTATAGAATTCATTTATTCTTTCCATGTTGTAACTTTTTTTATTCTTTCTACCTTTTAATAGGACATAGATTCATCATTGTCATCCAATAATGACTTACCATCATTAGTGACTAGGCAATCATATCTATCTGGTTCTCTACACTACCACGAGCTCTAATGTACTACGTCTATATCTAGATCAACATCTTCCATGGGTTCTTGTGTAATTTATTCCTTTTTTAACTCATCTATATTTCAAAAATCTACTTTATCTAATCTGATATTTCTTTGACTATATATTTTAGAGAATCTCTCCCTCTCATTGAATATAGACCATCTTTATTATATTTAATTTTAACATGAGGTGTTGTAGAGATAATATCCCCTTTTTTCTTGTGATATTCAATAATGATACACTTTTCCCCCTATGGGATATTTTATTTCTAGAAGTATCCATATAACACATTCTCCAACCCCATATATGAGTATATGATAAAAATAATTTCTAACACAACATTAACTCATAAGTAAATCTATTTTTTACTTTTGGGGGAACTCAATTTAGTTTTTCTGATATAACCTATAATTATTATCCCAATAAAATAATGTAACATTTTCATAACTCGTCATTGACCTCACAATGTCCGATATGGTGTGGTTCCTCCTTTCACAGTCATCATTCCGTGATGGCGGATGAAGAGGAGTGAGTTTTGATAGAATACCAAACTACCAATGATTGTAAATGAACTCTTAGTTATGATATTATCCACCTAAATACAATAAAAGTTTATTCATATTCTCTCCAAGTTTATTATTAACGTCATTAATGAATTGATAAAATATATTAAAGGATTTAGAATTTTGAATTATGAAGAAGACATGTCCATATCTACAGAAGTCCTCACTAGAAGTAATTATTTATGATTATCCATCACAAGATTCGAATAATAAAATGCCAACATGAATCAATGTGTGCCAATCCACAAATATTTATAGGCCCTTCACCATTTAAACCAACTATTTATTTTATCATTTTACCTTGAAAATTATGGTGGCACATACCAATTGATTTTAGTTCAAAATAATCGAAATATGATTATTTTTATATTTTTTTCTAGTTCTTCTCATTAACATGATCAAGTTAGATATGTCATAGCTGAGTGTAAAACAAGTCATGAAAACATGATTTGTTATTGATTTCCAACACTTGTTTTCAAATTTTAGTACATTAAATCTATTATTAAGATGTCACATACCATGAAAAATTATATCTTTTTAAAATTGTTATATGTTATTCCCAAAAACGAATATGAATCCATCCAAGTTTATACTTAAAAAATATATAATGTTTTTGATAATTCTAGGCACGTATTATCATTCTTCTACACTAGAATCACAAATCTTCCCAATGAAAGGTTGTATTCTTCTTTATCAATGAAATATGTCTTACTATTTTGGATTATTAAAGATACACATCACCTATTAAGACCTTTATAAATATAATTTCTCTATATTTAGATAATAATGTGATAATTACAAGAATTATCTTATTACATGTTTTATAAATCGAAAGGTTACACTCAATAATGAACAAACCTAAATATTTCCATTACACATTTACTATGGTGTAGTTCATCTTTAAGTCTCACTTTTTTTAACATGAAAAACTCTCTATGTATTGTTTCATTTCATATCACTAGATCATTCTATAGTAGGAATGATAGTGCACAAAAACATTATATTTTAATGTGTTTTAGGGAATTTTTACCTTCTTTTCCACTTCTTTGCCATATGGACTCCCAATTTATCATGTATCTTGTTCTTATCTTCTTGGTGAATTGGGGTGAGATGTTCTCGGAAATATACTCAATATTATTTATTTTATATTAAAAAATGAAACTATAGATTCTCTAAGTTAGTGAGGCATGATTGAGGTTGGTTCACAACACATTTGGAATCTTAATTCCCAAGATGTCCAAATGCTCAATATAGCCAATCATCATGACAATATGAGGTAAAATTATCACTATTTATCTAATATTTATCTTGAAAAGTGGAGTTGATATCCCATATCTCTTTTTTATATATTTATCAAGAAATAAATCATAAATATGAGACAATATCCAGTATGCCTGCATATTATTTTGAAAATTCTACAGCTCACTAAACATAAATGATAACATGAGATATAAGACTTCGAAAATATACCACATCATTTAGGTTATTTATGTTGAATCCTTAGAGTAAAAATTATTAATAGTTGACTCCTAAATATAATAATTCCCCTATTTGCATAGAATGATCTATAAGTCCTCATTACACTCCTAGAGGTTACTCCCAATGAGGATATTATCTTATTCTAATATTTATTTTTTTGATGGCATACTTGGTGCATTAATTTCCATTTTCTAAAATAAAATAAAATAATTTTTTTAGTAATTATTTATTATTACCAAATGATATGTCATAACTTTATTTATTATTACCCAGTTATTTTATTGAAACCTAATGTCTCTCACCATTGGATTTAATATACTCTACCATGTGGATACTCTAGTGGAAAGTGTCCACATTTCCCTTAAAATTCCACATAAATATTCCCAAAAATCTATTTAAAGTTATTTATGTATGTAGTCATTCCAAATGACTTAATTCAAAACTCCATGATCCATTGAAAAGACTCCCAAATATAAAAATACTAGACTTATATTTCATCAACAATTTCCTATTATTTCACCAAGTCTTGTTGCTGTTATGAACCCTTGATGCAAACTTGGTTAGGTGTATAAAATACAATTATTAAGACTCCCCTATAATTGAAAGTACCCTGCTAGAGGGTAGATAAGTACATTTAACTGTGGATTCATCTTAACTCAAACAGTATAAGACTATACTGAATAAATATTTTCTTCGAAGTACTTCTATATAATTCATAAATTTTACTTATTTTATCATTTTCATGATTGTAAATATTATGTGACTTTTATATAATTAATTAACCATGACATGTAAAAATAATTTAACACATAATACATTTATTTTATTAGATCATTCATTATTATTAATTTATTTATTTTATGTGATCATGAAAAAATATCTAGTAAACATAAATAAATAATAATTAACAAAAATATAAAATAAATATATGGGTCCCGATCATGAGTTTGTTTAATGGTTTGTTTATCAATAATATGATAAAATAACCCTTGAAAAAAAGTTAATAACTCCTTAAACCCATGCATGGTTTAAATTACAAAATTACTCCTATAAACCTATATATCTCAATTGTTGGTTTCACCTTGGATCAACCTTGAACTTCCCCTACTCACCATGGGGATCTTTCATTGTCACATCATTATTCACATTTAGGTTTGAGGAATCATGGGTATGGGTTTATATAAAAGAAACAGTGGACAAACAAGCCTATGACTAATAAAAATATGGTGATGATTCTCATATCATTATTTTAATTTAATAACAATTATTACAAAATCCTTGAAATATTATTTAAATTAAAGTACATACAATAATTACATAGGTCCATCAAGATTCTGATCATCTACACAAGAAATGAGTATGCATTTACCACTAGATATAATTAATTTCAGTTTTTTCTTTATTAAGACAAATCACTCAAATAATAATTTAATTATCATACTAATTAATTCATTAATTTATTTTAATTGTCTATCAAAACATTCCTAAATATTCCCATCATATATTATTTAAAATAAAATAAATTTATAAATTTCATTTTAAATTAATTAACTACACAACATGTACTAGAGGATTACTGATGTGTGCCCCCAGGATCAATGTTGTGTATTGGATGCTCCTTTGCCAATTAATATTTAATTACATTTCCTATAGAGTACACTATGTGTCCTATCAATAAATAATGTATAGTTCTCTTTGACAAGAAAATTAGATGGATTGAAATTTACAACATATGGTTTTCATTAATATATGTGGAGAATACAAATCATGATGAATATAAAGATCCCAACTTTTATGAAAACCATACCTAACATGATATTCTAAAATTAATTTTAATATTAACTATGTATTTAATACTCTATAAATCTTATCACAAGGTGTATATTCCGACTACACATCGTGTTGCTTGTTTTAATGTTGGAATTAATTTTTATTCACCACATTTAATAAAAACTGTTAAATCCTAACTCAACATGTAATCTATGTGAACTGGTATGAGATAGATAATGTGCACTACCCACTACACCCCCAGTAATCTATCCTGTGGTTATCTCTAACACATTACCAAGGATAAGAAAGAATTTTTTTTGAATATTTATGATTTAGAAGATGTGTACAAAAACCACACATATTGAAACATAATCTAGACCATGTTTCATGGCTGTTGGTAAATATGAATCATGTAATAAATTCATGTCATGTACTTTGACTGTTGGATTCTGTTATTCAAATAGGGAAATTAATTTATATTAAATGATGTATATGCTAGCTATAAGTCTTGTAACATCCCATTTTATATTCTATCTATCCTATTCATTCCTTGATGTGTAAGGACTGCAGTTACTTTTCTCCCACATGACAACCTGCTATATAAGAGAACTTTTTTTGTTGTAATGAACACGGGTACTTGGCGTGTAAATTTCATTTTCATGTTATGGAGCCATGTTTTTCATCGAGAATATTTGAAACCACCTGATGGAATCTATGGGTTTTATTAATCTATTCTTGGCATGTTCATGGAAATGAGAATATGAACTGACAAGTTAAATTGTATTTAGACTCAATAATGAATTAAAATTTAAATTAAAAGATAAAAGAAAATTATTTAAATGTTTCAAAAATAAATAAATAATTATAAATTAATATGTGAATACTCTAATATCACATGAATGTTCTAAGGAACATCAGAAGCATTCATCCATATTACGAATGATGTGTTTTCATCGATTTAAATTAATTTATACTTAATATATGATTAATATAAACCCTATAAAACACCATGGTGGTATCTTTCACATATAATTAAAACATTATTTATATTAATAAAATAAATTCATCATCTTGAAATTAATTCATTATTTTTGAATTGATTAAACTATTATTGTTATACAATCATTGTGACAAATGATCCAAGGATAGAGTACCACTATAAGAGATCCATGCATGATCCATGATCCATAAAACATCACCATAGAATCATCGAGTACTAGTGTGGAAGATTCTTTCTACATTCATCAGTCATAATTGATCAAAATAAAATTCCTCCTGTGCATAAAGGATTTAATATAGATTTATCTGGTTTAAATACATTGTTTAAAAAATAGTTATTACAAAAAATCCCTAGTCTTTTCTCTTATTTCTAAATTAATTACATGTTAAATAATAATATTAAAATTATTATTATTTTATAAACATTTGAAAATGTAAATGATAATTTGGAAATAATTACTTAAATAAATTAATTAATATTTTTGAAATCAAATTAAATAAATCATTCTCAATGGATTCTCAACTCTTTCTGTCAATCCTCATTGATATTTATTGAATGTTTAACAAAAATATTTATTTAAATAAATAAACACCAGTACAGTATTTTTCAATAAATTAATAAATACAGTATTCTCTAAACATGTGAATAAGTACTTATTGAAAATTCAACTCACAGTGTTACTACCTTGAATAATCGATCAACAAATTTTAATGATCAAACAAACTCATATAACTATTATTCCTTAGAATTGGAAATTAATATTTATTCTAATATTAAATTATATTAACATTTAATTGAGGTTATAAATACACTTATTGTGTGACACTCTTGGCATCTTTTTTAGTGGTGAGAGGATAACTCACCTAATTTCCAAGATAAGCATCCAGAAATAAAGTTATGTATTCACGAATGCTTGTGTTAAATTTCATAAGGATAGTATCCTCCTATAAACAATCACTATGTAAAATATTATCATTGATTTTATCTCTCATAAAGAATATCACATTAAATGTGTTATTAACCTAAATTCTTCATATATATTCCTTTAACGTTCTAAAAATGAACTTTTTTAAAAACCACCATGGACATTGACTTAATGAGATAGTCTCATTCCAATCAAAGGGAATGAGATATCTACTTCAATTTACTCAAAAGTGAAAAATTATTTCTTGAATTATTCTTTAATACAATATAACATAAGATACACAAAACATATCCTACCTCTACATGATTGTATGTTGTCGTTGTTTTTGTCCGTAGATCAATTTATACGACTCGTGGTATGAATTAATAATAATCACTAGTATAGGGACCAAGACACACATCATGGATAGAAATATCTAATGAAAAATATTAAATGTAGAATTCCTATGGGTATGACTATACTCATGACATCTTCTATTCATGTTTAATGAGGATTGACATCATGAGAATCAATCTCTATGTATTATGATTATCCATACCTGATATCCTATAACATTTATATCCATTCTGTTGATTTCATCGGTCCAAAGAACATGTATTTAAGAATATCATCATAGTACATCAAGTATTGTATCATAGTGGGGAAATATTATGTCCTTTAGATGTGACATATACTCTATGGATATTATCACATTAGATGTTATATATAATAAAAATCATTTTGTGATAAGATAATTATTAATATTCAAATCTAGGAATATATTGGAAAAAAGGTATAATGTTTTTCTTATAATTGTTTCAACTCCATAATTATATAGGATTACATATTAGGTATATGGCACATCCAGTGAGGGATATATATATATGATATATGATTATATATGATGGAGATCACAATAACCCACATAGTATATTTAGTATCATTGATTCTTTTATACTGGAAGATCATTTGTAATATTTATATATATATATATGAAATGGGGATTTAATATATGTTTCCAATGATACTAAGGACCACTTTTTCCAATAGTTATTCCCTTCTATATATATTCAATATGTGGAAAATGTTTTTTTCTAAAATGAATATAGTTGGATAGAATATTTGAAAATGTGTTTTGGATGGATTCAAAAGAGTCTTAATGTTTTGTATTAGGTTTTCATAGGATTTAATTATAAGTGGAAGAGTGATGGATTGGAACTAAAAACTAGGTTAATCATATATTATGATACCATGGAATCATATAGGGATATGTAGACTAGATGTATTAAAAATATTATGATATAATGAAATCATAAGAAACATAAGATTATGATCATTCATGTATCGTATTGAATGGGGAGGCCTATGATATGAAATTTGTTTATGTTGTATGTGATCCATATACCTACCACATCCAAACATGAAACAATTGTTTTGTTATTATCCATGGGTTAGGTTAATGAATCCATTTCACATAACTCAATGATGTGTTCAATTATTAACACCCAAAAGGCATGTAAAATTTGGGATGGAACCTGGAATGATAGGAATAGTTGATAATAATCATTAAATAAAGAGACTAAAACATTATTATAAATTAATTTAATCCATCTTGGTTGGGTTACCCCCTTGTGAATACAAACTGTCAAATATCTCTCTTACTTTATGTATCCATGTTCATTATGAATAGATAAGGAACTAAAAGCCTTGTCATTTTATGGAATTTGACTAGTTGAAAACTATGATCCAAAAGTTGGTGGATTATCTTTGGATATAGGAGGATTAATTTTATTTCTTTAGTGATATCCGTCAAGAGTATTCCATTTAATATAGAAGATATAATCCATTGAAATTTATTTATATGTACTCGCATTTATTCATGACCATTCATTTTTAATTATTTATGATTGATGATGAATCAGATGGGTTTTTTATTCTCTTAGTTGTAGAAGATCCATCTAAATACATGAGGAGAAATCACAATATTTGATATGAATAATAAAATTTTAGTTATCTTTAAGTCATTGGATATGGTTTAGAGTCTCTATAAATCATACACAAATTTTCACCACCATCTATTATTCTTCTTTATTGACGACCTATTTTTCTTAAAGGTGTCACCTCAGTTGTGTCACTAAAAGCTTAGGAAATAGTGGAAGGTAAATCAATATTATGTTGGGACTATAGATTTCTCTAAGAGGTTAAAATTTTTTTTCTTATCTATTAAGATTTCATCCTATGATGTTTTTGATCAATAATTTCTTTCACATATCTAGGATGATGATTTATCTGCATGATCTCACCTATGTTTTGAATTTGAAATATAAAGAAATAGAGTTGAATGTAAAGATGATTGAGTAGTCCATTATGATTATTGACTATAGAGATAAATTATTTCATGGTAAATCGATACATTAATGTCAAGTGTTATGGAATATGATAGTTACTCTCATGAGACATGGGAGTATGAATTATTTATAAGTGAAAAATGTTTACACATATTTATACATCACTCATTTATTTGTTATCTTTCTAGAAGTAAAAAATAATATAGTGGGAGAATTATCATACCCAATATGTTTCTTTTATGGGATATACACTTAATGTATTTCTTTATATTTTTTTTCCTTCAATTTTTTATCATCTGTTTTTATATTTTTGAGAAATGGAGATGATCTTCATATTTCATGGTTTTCACATGATTCGAGATAACTTTATAACTCAACCATGTAAGATCCTGAAACACATTTTAGAGGTAATCGCAGAGTTGTCGTGTTGGAATCCAAACCAAATAGATAAACTATGTGGCCTCGTTTATATATTTCTAGTGTAAAAATCATCGTATATACACAATATGGTAAATTTTGAAAAAAAACCAAGTGGCCTTCCCAGGATTATAAAAAAAATGAATTTACCTATTTTCTTATACTCATTTAAAATCTCATAATCCATATTTTCTCAAATTGTCAATACCTAAAATCCTCTCAATTATGCACTGCTCCACTTCCTTCCATTTTTCTCTTGATTTAGAGCATATTTTTCACCTAGGATCTCTTGGGGATCCTCAATTAAGTGATATCTTCCATATTCCATGGTTCTATTCTCCAATTTTAAATGGGTTTCTACCTCCCTATTTCTATGGTGGCCTAGGGTTTTATTTACCCAAATCTCATGGTATGGGTATTTATTATTAATTTACTATATTTCATTTTAAAGGTATTTTCCATTATTTTCTTGTGTATTCACACCATTGAAAATAGATATAACTTGATTAAGGTAGTTGTTTTCAGGATATTCCTTTTCTTAACATACCATATATTACTTTTTCTATAAATGAATCTTTTAAATTATCTTAAAGCATGAAATATAATCCTTGAGGAATTATTTCATGTGATATAATTTATTTAAATTTCACTCTTTTAATTTAGGAAATAATATTGATTTAAAAAGGTTTTATTCCTATATGGAAAAACGTCATATTTTTATATGTTGTTGAAATTATTTGTTTAAATTATTTTATTATGGAATGTTGATGTGTTATTTTTAAGTTATACTGATTTGAATTCGAGACATGAAAACATATGTAGATTCCATTTCAGGTCCTAAGTTAGGACATGCATATTTGATTTATTAGGAAAACCAATCTCAATGTGAGTTTTTTATGCTTTGGCACTACTTTCCTGCTCATTAGGGTCAAAAACCCTTTATACCTTTCAACAATCTAGTCTCGATTCCCAATTCCAAGGTAACTTTGGTTCGTTTGTGATAATTTATTATATCAATTATATTATATTTCAAGTATATGAAAAGTGAAATTTGTGGCCCATTTTCACTATATTATTAACAATACTAAAAATATAGGATTATCTATTGATATAATTTACCATCACAAGCTAAAAGCGTTGATTCTTCCTAGTATAAGTGAGACAAATTTTATTTTTTCAGTGGAGTCTTAATTTATTTGTAGGGATAACATTCTTTTTGATATTATGGTTTTAATGTTTTATCATTTTTTGTAATGTTGTTTTATTTATAATTTAATATATGTATATTATCAAATATTTACTTATAATAAATCAGTTGTATAAATATATATTTGAACATATTTATGTAATAAATGTGTTTTAAAATATATGAACAAAATGTAAATAAATATTTACCAATCATTTTAGAAAATACTATTATCTATTTTATTTACCTTATAAAAAATAATTAATATATACATATAAACATATACAAGTAATTTTTATATATAAACATGTGTGTGTTAATAATATATATATATATATATATATTCTAATACATGTAAATAAATATATATTATTTAAATAGTTTTTTTTGAATGTGAGTAATATAAATTTGTACTTGTGTCTGTTAACATGTGTGTGTTTGTTTGTGTGTTATGTATATATACATCATATATAAATGTACTTTTATAGATAATTAATTATCATTATCATTATATATTTTATATAGATGTACTTTACAATGAATATTTATAACTAAATTATAAAAACATTATATTTAAATATATAAATATATAAACTAATAAATATATATTCAATGTATAAAATTTTTATATAAATATAAAATATATAAAAATTTTCTAAAAATGTATTTAAAATAATATCTATACATTATTTACCTTATAAAAATATTTGAATATATATAAAATTATAAATATATATATATAGTATTTATTTATACATATGTGTGTATGTTAATAAATGAATATATATCTAAATTATATTCAGATATATGTAAATGAATAATAACTTCGAATATATTTAAATAAATATATGTATATATATTTATGACGCACATGCATGTATTTTATATATGTATTTAAAAGTAATTATATAAATATATGATTAAAATTTTTTATTTAAATGATAAAACATACATAGAAATATCATAAAATTGGAAAAAAAATCTTCGTGTAGTGGTAAGGGAGCTGAAGTTCCAATGTAGAGCCGCATGGATCAAATCCAAGCACATGTGGTGCATCAACAATATTCTAGAATTTCAAAAGTCACTAACAAATTCCCATTTCAGTCGTTGATACGGGGGTGGTTGTTGAGTGGGTAAAATCACTGAAAATTGATGGGTAAAGAAATTGAAAATAGGTGGGGAAGTGATGACAAAGGGTTTCTGGGGATCTCAATGTAAAAATAAAATTTTTAACTCTTTATTAGCACTAAAAAACAAGAATTGAAAAAGGCCACATTTATTAGCACTTTTTTAGGAGTGATATAAAAATAATTGTTAAATGGTACCTTCATAAACTCTTTTTCCGAACACTGAAAAATCGTTTCCTTTAACATTGCTCGAATTATCAGCACCCCTTCGGCCCTGATAAAGTAATTTTTAGCATTGTCAAAGAATATATTTTTAGTGGTTCAATGAAAAAAAGTATAATTAATAATTATTATAATTAATTATACAACTTTTATATTAATTTATATTGTTAATTACATACATTTTATTATATTAATGGTATTATCTATTAAAATTTATCATATTATCAATTTTTTGGCATTATTAATTTATATTAATAATCATATTAATTGATATGTAATCATATTATTAATTCTATTTTTAAAATTTATTAATTTTTATAATAAATAATCCATATTAATTATATAAATTTTATTATCATTTTAAAGCTAGAAAAACAATGGTCAATCATACATCAACACATCGGGTTTATTTGTGGTGAGGCTATGTTGCATGGAACATCTCCCAAGTTGGTATGAACAACAGATGAAAAGGGAGGTGGAAGATTCGTTTATGCATTTAATTAAAATATCCATTCAACGAAAAAAAGGACCGTGCAAGGACATTTAGAAAATTCAGTAAGGGTCGATAGAGATGTGGATCTACTCTTGTGGGGAAGTCCTGGTTATATTATTAAGAGGGTAAGGGTTTGTTTATATTTTATATTCCCTCTACCAAATATAGACATTAATTATATTAATATGTCCTTATTATTTCTTATTATATTCTTATTATTAATTATTCATTAATAATTATATTTTTTTACAATTTTAGTGCATATAATGTGAATTTTTAATCCCTTTTCATGATATTATTAATATGATAAATTTTATTATTATTAATTTAAATTAATAATTATATTAATTTTATTTTAATTTCTATTATTAATTGTTTAAATTTTACTATATTAATCATGTAATTATTTATTATTAATCATAATAATCCATATTGTTAATTTTTTTAAAATAGTATTAATAGTTATTATTCTTTTTTATTATTAATTATCATTTTTAATTATATAAATTTTATTATAATTATAATTATAGGAAAGAGAATGTTAAATCCTACATGAACAAAATTTGATGGTTGTAATATACTATTTTTTAATAAAAAGAAGCCTTAGATGATGATTTAGTTATATTTTAAGATACTTTAATAAAATTTAGAATTAATTAAATGTATTTTCAATATTTTTCAAAAATTTATTTTATATATACACATAAATAAAAAAAATTCTGAAATGATATAATCGTAAAATGATTTCATGCTTTTGGTTCATCCATAATAGAAAAAAGTGTGCAATAACTTCATACTTTCGGCGCCCCAGAAATTTGGCAAAATACAAAAAATATTTTTATGTTTTTGTATACCATTTTCGTAAATAAACTTAACCAAGACCCAAAATATAAAAAATAAAATAAAAAAATCTTTATCATAATTTACCCATCAAAAATCCATCTATATAAACTAAATAGACTCATTGATATGGAGTCATTTTTGTGTCATTATACATGGTATATCATAGAGGAGGATCTGAGGATGATCGAATGGGGTTTCCACATTTAGATGGCGCTATTATGGGGGGTTAATGATCTAGAAAAATACACATTCACCAAAATAATCAAATAAAATAACAATCTTCATTTCAAATTAGTCATTATAATTATATCACATACTTGTGTTCATTATTTTAGTATAAATGTTATTCTAAATTCAAATTATCTATATTTTTTATATAAAAAATGATATTTTTGCGTCATAACCAATAATGGATATGTGTTATTAAATATTTATTGATATAACTATATATAACATCCCTAAATTCACTCTCCAAAAACTGGTACCAAAAAAATATATTTATATTTATGGATTTTGTATTGATAAACATAATCTAATTTTTTCCATCCTAGACATACAATATCAAATAAAAGATAGATCACTTACATTACCATGTATCATTTTGGTTTTGAGTTTTTCAGAGTGAAGACAAAATCTTAAATTATAATACAATGTCTTTATGTGATCCTTTTCCCTATATACCCCACTTATCATATTTCATATTACATATTCAATATGGGGTATAAAATTATTCATGAATGAACCCTTTCTAAAAAAATTTATTTAACATCAATATTCATATCCTAAGGAAATGGGATATAAGAAGGGTGGGAATAAATGATCTAAAAGTGCCAATATAAGCAGTAAAAATTTAATGAAATCATTGAGCATATAATGACCATAATGGTATTATAAAATTGTAAATGTGCATGAGAATAACATAAGAGAATTCATAACCATCAAAACCTATATCATTGAAAATTTTCAATTTCATAAATATTTTTTCAAGGTAATGATTAATGAAAATTGATAATCATTAGCCATATGATTTCAAACATGATCAAAGGAATCATTAAAAACACATAAAAATTATAAGGAAAACGTGTGTTTTCCTTGGAAAATTATCATCAAAACCTATATTCACCCATGATAGAAATAACTAAATCCTGGTAAAATCCATACGAGAAAAATCACCAATAAATTCCATCTTTCTTTCCAATAAGGATAAGGAACATAACCACATACATTTGAGATATAGATCAGGTAAACTCGACATATGATCTATATCATGATCACCAATCATCATTATCTATATTCAGATCACCCATAATCATAAAAAATATCCATATACCATACATGAATATAACCCAAGGAACCATTCCTTTTAATCATCAATCTTTTAATAACTTCTTTCATTTCATTATAACTTGATTAACTAGTGGAAAGTAAATGTGTTTCATGACAAAATATTTAAAGCAATCATCATACTCCATCTGGAGAAATAATATTGAATGTATAATAATATATTAATCATAATTAATTTGAGGGATAAATTAAATATTATGAAATATCATAAATACCATTAAATATTTAAAAACATTTCATTGAAAACAAGGGAAAATTATCCTTTCTTTTGGTAGTATTTTATAAAAACATACAAGATAATAGAAAAAACATTTTATTTTAAAATAATTATGGAAAAATATAATGTAATGTTAAAATAAAATAGCATTCATGATGGTTTGAAAAAATGTTCTTGTAAAAAATTAATAAAATAAACATTCTTTTAAAGATTTTTAAAATAAGTCTAAACTAAACATTGTGGGAAATATTAAGAATTTTATTTTTAAACCATTAAAAAGATGGTGAAATATCATGGAAAATGGATTTATGAGATCATTTAAGTTTTTAATAGAAAATTATTTGAATCATATATAAATATCATGGTGGAATGTTTTGATCAAATATATTTAAAACTATAAAACCAAATTTTTAAAGAAAATCCCGATTACGATCTTTCATAACCAAAATCCATATGAAAAAATAATTATAAAAAAAGAACATAAAATAATATGATTCTAAAAAGGGTCATGAAATTATATGTTAAGATTATTTTATAAACAATATAAATGAATATAGGTTCATTAATAAAAAACTCTCTCAAAGAAGGATATTTGAGACAGAAAACTCTTGCAACATGGGTAATTCATGAATCAAAAAAATTGAATGAAGGAACATAACATGATTCTATAAATATCATACTTATTCTTAAATAATATGTGAAAACTCATTTATGAGGAATTAATTGAAAAATTAAAAATTAAAAATGGTTAATAACATGGATTAGTTCTCATTGATTTGAAATGAGACCATGAAATCCCTTTAAAATTTTAAACAATTAGAATTAACATCTCATGAAAGAGAAAAATTCAAAGTTAAATATCCTGATAAAATATTACTTCATGATATTATATCTCCATATTTATTATACAAATTTCATAAAAGGAATTAGTTTTGTATTATGAGACAAGTCTCAAGGAAACAATATTCAGATGGATAATCCTTACAAGTATCATATCATTAAATTTTGAATAAATAAAAAAAAATATTTTCATAAACAATTGAAAACTACCCAATAAATGTTTAAATGATATATAATACAGTCATATTCCAATTTACACGGAATCATGGCATGACATAGTAAATATAGTAGAATTATAACCCAATAAATATAAATTTAGTAAAGGAACCCTTACCTCATGTCCGGACTTGTTACATACGTTCTTTAAATCTTTTATAATAAACATATATTAATTAATTACATATTTAATAAACTTTTACATTTTTATTATTTTTTCATTAGACCATTTTTTTCATTTATTTCACCTATATATATAATTACTTAGTCGGTTAAGTCCACAATGGGTGTTTTCAGGACATTTGTTCACAGTTGAAAAAAAAAGTTGTATGTTGACCATGGTCATTAAGGAAATTTTTCAATCATCTATAGAATTATAATCATGATAAAATTTTATTTTTGTAAATTAAAATTAATTTTATAACCATTCATTCAATATATACATGTGAAATTAATGGAATAGCTTCATGGAGGTGGTAATCCACACACACGCATGACTAGCATTATTATTTTCTAATGGATAGAAGGGAAAGAAAATATGTTACATATTATATTTATATAATTATAATTATTTTATGAATAACAGATATGTTTACATTAAACCCACCATTATAAACATATGTGATATGAAATGATGGAAAACAAACAACATCACATCATGGAGGTGGTAGTCCACATTACACATGAACGATGTTTTCAATCACCATTTTTTGTTAAAGGAGATAAAGACAACAATAAAAAAGTCATAAAAACATTTGAATATATTTTAGATACATATTTTCTTACATAACTGTGGTTTAAGAAGATATTATAGTGGTAAAAGAATATGTAAAATATAAATGATTTTTTAAGAGTTATACCTCTTCTTTGGAAACCCAACTTTGGTTTACACCTTAAGCCATATAGGTAAGAATATTTAGGATAAAAAGGCATATATGTATTATATAGGAATATTTTTTATGGATATGGGGAGGTATGTAACAATATGGAGTGGTAAAAATCTCTTATTAAGATAGGATAGAAGGTACCATATTATAAGTGCGGGGACGTGAACTCTTGGAATTACCGAAACTATTTAAATATGATAACATAAATTCTGAAGAAAAGTGTATCAAAATTCTTAAATATAGAATATAAGATAATTAGGAGTCTAAATACTCTAATACAAATAAATTTTTTTTAGTTTAGGTGATATTTTTACCCTTGTATCACTTTTTTAAACAACTGTTAGCCCTTTCTATGATTACATTGATATAAAATATTTTTACTCTTTAAGGGTCAATAATGTTACTATAAAATGAAAAGTGACCCATAAGTGGACAATGTTTGATATTATAAACCATAAATCATTAAATTTACCAATGATAAAAATTTTATGAATTTTAAATTATTATATAAAATATTACTTAACATAATCTACCATTATATTCATTTTAAGACTATTCACATAGTTAGGGTTTAATGACGAAAAGATCATGAGAGAATTTTAATGTATATTTTTTAAACATATATAATATTTTAAATTTATCTTTAAAATTCTTGGGACATTATTACTCATATAAAAGGTGTTAATTTTATAGTCTTTTAAAATTATATACATGAGTTTTCTACTACTTGAATAAGAACTGTGTTGGGGTGGTGTAAAAAATTAAGTTGATTATTCCATCACTAAAATTTCAAAATAAATTACATTGATAATCATTATTCCTGTTTAAAATAAACATTTAAAACAAAAAATAATATTTATATCCCATATCGTATAGTTTTAGCCATGCCTTACCCATTTTACCCATACCAAGGTAACGAATATTCATTATGGTTTCTAAACTTAATGACAAAAAATAAAAAGGTACTATTTAAAAAATGGATAATTAAGATTAAAAATAAATAATATAGGATTCAATATTTAATTTATGCATGATTGTTTAATCAACTTTTGTATAAATGTATAAAAATAAATGAAAAACCCATTTTAGAAAAAACATATTTTTAAGACTAATAATAAACTTATAACAAAATAAATTATAAATTTGATTTATATATGATTAATTATATTATTCATAACTAAATGATTATTAGGTAAATTTAATATAAAATTAAAATAATAAGTGTAATTTTAAATGAAAATAAATGACAATTTAAAAAATCATTATTTTTCTTTATTCACTAAAAAAATAAACTTCTAATAAAAAACCAAAAATTCAAACCTATGATAATATTTTTAGTATAATTTATGAAATTTTTAATATTTTATTATTTATAATTTTTAATAGTGTCAAAAATTATTTATATTATTCACTCGTAAAAATAAATAAAAACCATGTTTGAAGAAAATTTATTTCTAAAGCATAAAATGACTTTAGTAAAAATTGTGTTCATATTTATTTTTAATTAATCAATAAATTTGTAAGTATGATAAATATATATATATATATTTTATAATTTCTTTACTCATATTAATATCCTCCAATTCAACCACTATATTATATAGGTCATATTTAAATAATAATATATTGTGGTTTTTAGCTGAGTGTTGTGTGTGAAGAAAGTTGTTGTGTGTTGTGTTATTTTAAAAATTTGGTGTTGTAAATTACCCCCAACCCTGAATAAATTTCATTCATGAAATTATAACTTGAGATCAGTAATCATGGGTTTATCATTTTAAATTATATTTGTCGAGACCCAAAATTATAAAAAAGGTTAAATAAAACTATCCATTGAAAAGAGGGAAAGGAAAATATGAAATTCATATTAAATAAAAATAATTAGGTTACGAAATAAGATTAATTTAGTGGTAAGTGAAAATACAGACATTTTTGTGGATTGTAAGGTCCAAATGAAGGAATTTGATAGATAATGTTTTCAACAATAGTTAATGACCATAGAACATTAAATAAATATGGGATTAAAAAGATCATTAAATCCTCAAAAATGAATGCAATATGATTCCATTTTTATTTCAATATGATTTTCCTAGATTTGAAGACTTACATTTCCTAATAGAATATAAACATAAGTAAAATTAGTTCATTTATTCTCTTAATATCCATTAATAAATTTTCATCCATTTGATGCATGTTTTTATCAGGTTTCACTTGTATCACATATTTTACTCCGAATGAAAGTTATGATTATTTAATGTCTGATGAACTATAATAAAATTATGATTGGCCATGCGTTATATGAAAATATTAAAATCTATTATTCTTATATTTATGAAAACCAAAATGGTTATCATATGATAAGATAATTTCCAAATTGAATAAAGCTTAAAGTAATGAAATAACACACTAATCTCCAAAATTAAATAATAACACAAAAGATTCAAAATAGATCACTCCATAAATAAATAAACATTATAGCAATAAACCTTAATAATATAAAAATTAAATTTCGTTTTAAACTAACATTTTTCTCATACCTTTCATATTACATCCCAAAAAATGTAAAAGTGTTATTCCAAAATAATCCATCTTTTTAAACACAAGTGTTACATATAGCTTATGTAACATATTCCTCAAATATAAAGTTTATCCTTTTTATTTAATTAAATTATTTATAACTAAAGGAGTAATAGGTTAATTTTAGATCAAATTCCATGAATAATGGGGTTTTTCAATGAAAATAAATTACATTTTTACAAAAATCAATTTTTTCACTATTCATTGAAAAATTAATCGTTTCAAAAAAATACAAAAATTTCTACAAATGATAATTTTTTCATTATAATTTAAAAATGAAATAGTTTTTTTAAATAATATTTATAAAATTTAATGCAATTAATTTTAATATTCTCTCACAAAATTCAATAAATCCAATTATGAAGAAAATTTATTTTTTAAGCATAAAATGACATTAATAAAAATTGAGTTCTTATTTCAAAAGAAATAATCAATAAATTTTTATTGAGTATGATATGTATATATATATATCTTAATTTTTTTACTCCTATTCATATCAACCAATTCAATTGGTAACTTATACTGTTTATATTTAAATAATAATATATTTTGGTTCATTTAAACTCTATGTTGTGTGTTGAGAAATATATTGAGAAATGAGTTCTTTTAAAATATAGAGGTGTTAAATACCACCCCCCAAATTAAATCCTATTAATTTTAAATTGAACATAGTAGTATTGGGTTTAAAAAATTAATATTCCTTTGTTGATAAAATAAAATATAAAAAGGGGATAAAAAACCTTCTTTGGAAAATAGGGAATGAAAATTAAGAAAGTCGGATTAAATTACAATAAATAAGTTCTTTAATCGGATAAAATTATTGTGAAGTGATATATGGATATGAATGGAAAAATTAATTCCCAATTTATGTAATTTGATGAATAATGTGATCTCAAAAAAATCAATGACCATTTAATTCATCTAAAATGAAGGTAATAAGATAACATTTTTATTCCAATATCATATTAATAGTTTTTTTGAATTAATTTTCTACATAGATTAAGAACATAAGTAAACAAGCTTTAATTATTTTCATAAAATACATTAATGCAATTTCATCCTTTGGATGCATGTTTCAAGTAGTTTTCACATTTTACATAAATATTAATACAAATGATGAGTATGAATATTGAATTCCTTAAGATATATATTCAAATTCTGATTGGACTTAAGGTATACAAAAGTATGATAAGATATTATACATATATTTTCTAAAAAACATATTTTTATTCTATAAAAATATAATACCCAAAATTAGAAACCCTTTATACGATGAAATGCCACACTATTCTCAAAAATTAAGCAGTAATACCAGATTTTAAACATAGATAATTATGTTAATAAATAACCATATAAGAAAATTATCATCAAAACCCTCAACATTAAAGAATATTTTAACCAAGAAGGATGCCTCATGCCTTTTATCTTACATACATAAAAATGTAATCGAATTATTTGAGAATATAACTTCAGGTTAAACCTAAGTGTTGTATATTCCTCAACCTAATAAAACATCTCCCAGAATAACATTAATCATCTCAAAATTACATCAAATAAAACCTTAAAATGGGTGTTTATACCATTTAATTTGTGATCAAAATTAATCTTATTAAGCCATGATGGTAATCAATGCTCTTAATTTTATGTCACTAGAAACCATCATAATATCCAAAGTTATAGAAACCCTACTTTGATACCAACTATAACATCCCAAAACCCAAACTCCGAGATTTTGTGTCCAAATAATAATATTTAAATTTATAGATTTTATACCTATAAATGTGAGCCAATTTTATCCATAAAAATATATAATATAAAATGGAAATATTTGACAACTTACGTACCCAAGTATGTTTTGGGTTTAGGGTTTTAGAGAATTTGTAAAACATCTTGCATAAGAATACTCATTCCATCATGTGATCAGTTTTCCCACTACACACTACTTTTCTTATGTCACATTACATCTTAAACATTTCCTATAAAATTATTCACACAATAAACCTTTTTAAATATAATCTATTTAACATAAATCATCATTACTAGGGGAAAATAAAATATAAAAATAGTGTGCTAAAATTCTTAGTAAGGGTAAACATAAGCATTACCAATTTAATGTCTTTATTGGGAAAAAAGGGAAAAAGTTTATGATGTTATAATCAATGTGCATGAGCATAACATATTATGCCCCAAAATGTGCTATATACAACATCGACCATTACCACCACAAGTAAAAAAATATATGATAAAGGTTTCCTTTAACAACACTAAAAAAGAACTAATAAAGTGTACCTTATATCAGTGATAAAAAATCAATGATAAAAGACACCCTTTATAAGATCGTTTTTTATTACTCATAAAAGAGTACCTTTAACAGTTCTTTTTTAGCGATGATAAAAGATACCATTTATCAGTAATTTATTTTTAGCACTAATAATGGTCTCGATCACCTAGCAAGTTCCACATCAAAAAAATACACTAGAGGGTCCTTATTTATATATCATTTAACCACATCTATTCCTCATAATCCTAGTCTAAGGATGGGCTCCCTCACATATTGTGCACACTTATATAGACCCACCAAGAGCCCAAGTGGGCCTTTTACCCCCCGTTTCTTAACCGGAGCCTTCGCCCACATTCATATTTAGGTCCTACAAGACCTGAGCCAGTAAATTAAACAAATTATAAAAAATAAATAAGAAAATAAATGTGTTAAAATCAATAAAAAATTGATATAATTAAACAAATAAAAATTAAGAATGAATAAATTTAAAAACTTTTAAATAAAGTAAATATTTATTATCAAATTTAATATATATATATTAATTATTCATAAATATTATATATTAAATATTTATATTTAAAGTGAGTAATATTAAATAATTAAAAATGTGGAAATTAAAAAAATATAAAATTAATTTAATAAATAAGCATTGACAAAAATGAATAAATTTAATATACAAATATAGAATATTAATATTAATAAATAGAATATATTTAATATAGATATATAAAATAATTAAAATTAAATAATTAAAAAAATAAAATTGGAATTTTTTAAAATTTATAATAATATTTAGAAAAATTAATAATCATACATTTCCTGATAAAATGAATAAATTTAATATATATATATATATATATATTGATTATAAATGTTAATAAATAGTATACATTATATATTTATATATAAAATGAAAAATATTTAATAAATAAAACAAAAAACTAAAAATGAATAAATTTTAATAATTATCAATTTAAATAATTAAATATAAATTAAAAAATTATCAAACCATTTATTAATGAAACAATTATTAATAAAAAAATTAATATATATATATATATATATAAAAATTATAAATAGTATTAAATAATATATATTAAATATAAATACACAAAATGAATACAATGTGATAATTAAAAATTATTAATGTCTTATTCATTTTTAATTGTTTTCATACATAATTATTCATTTATACATTTTATATATAAATATATTCATATATATTTTTATATATATATATATATGATATTTCTTAATACATGCTACATATATGACCCAAAATATTTATTCTTATATTATATAGGTCATATATTTTCTAACGAATGGTTTATAATTAAAAATTAATATTAATTATAAATTCTAGATAATTGTTTCATGTAATTGACATTAATTGAATATAACTTGATTTTTCATTTTAACATATATCAATCACGAGTTACATTGATTTCACACACACATATACGTAATTAATTCATTTTTATATACAAACATGCAAAAATACTTACTTAATTAAGGAAAACTTATATAGAAACAGATACACATAATATTAATTTAATTAATTAAAATTTTAATATTTATTTTAGAATATCATTTCATAACATGATACACATAATATATTATCATTTGAAATAGAAAATATTTTTTAGTAATTTCAAAAAGTATTACAGTTAGGTATTATTTATTTATTTTTAATAGTTTTTATTTTTTATTTTTATGAATTTATACATTTTCTAATATTTATATATAATTATTTATTTACTATGTTTCAAAATTTTCAATATGTATTCATATTTATTTCAATATATTCACATATTTTAAAAAACAAATATTTTTAATTAATAAAACTTATAAATTTTTTCAATATTTTTAAAGTGTAATCATTTCCTCCCCCCCGGGGGTGAAGCCTTGGGTTACTCCTTTGAGGGGTCTCATAAGAGGTCTTATGTTCGATTCCACCCGAGTATATGTATGTGTCCTAAATTATCTTTTTTTCTTTGTTCACCCTTCCCCCAAACTCTTGTAATTAAATGATTAATCATTTTTAATTATTTAATTTCACTTTTTTTAACATGCATGCATTTAAGATTATATATTAATTAATAATGTGAAAAATACTTTTAAATAAATATATTCATAAAGGTATATTTACAATATTTATAAATTTTTTTATTTATAATATTAAAAAATTAATTGTAAACATTTAAATTATTATAGACTTATAATAAATATATTCAAATAATGAATATATTTACTATATTTATATTTTTATTACAATATATTTATTAATAACATATAATTATATAAATATATATAATCTTATAAATATATTTATAATTATAAATAAATAAATAAAATTTAAAAAAATATATATATTATTATATATATATATAATTATAATTATAAATATATAATATATTTATTTAAATAATTAACATATTTAATATATATAATTATATAATTATATTTAATAACATAAATACATTTATAATCATATAAATAAATTTATAAATATACTTACAAATATATTTATTTATAATTATAATTGTATGTCCTTTATCATCACTAACAATCTAGCGATGACAAAGATGATTTTTATCAGCACTAAAAAAGTGTTATTGAATGTTATCATTTTTAATGCTTTTTTGAAGCAATATAATGCCCCCCTAGATTTATGAACGAACACTAACTATAATGATTTTAGTAGAAATTTTCAACATTTCGTGAATGTCCACTCCTGCTAGGGCTCTTTCACATTCTCTTGGAAGAATAAATCCTCAAATCCAAGGCTTGTTAGTTTTTTCTCCTCCACTTTCGTTAGTTTTTTCCTCAAATTCATGGTTTCACAAATCTTGATGATCAAAACATCATCCTATAAGTATAATGAGCCCTATATAATTGGGATCCTATAGGAATTTCTCATATTCTATATATTTCTTTTCCCTCTCTTCTTCACCCTCTTCCTCATTATGTACTCACCTGGTCAAACCCTCTGGGGTTCTGGATTATGATTTTATTGTGTCTTTGATTTCATAGGCATTTGATCTTCCCTTGGGGGCCCTCTTATCTATGTTCTACAGGTTTTCATCATTTTCACTTTATCCATGTTATTTTTACCCCATGATTGACTATTTAATTTATGAATTATGTATTTCATGGTTCTTAAGTCGGGGTTTTAATTATTTAATTATTTTATTAATTATACGCATTTGGTTCCTAGGGAAGAAATTGTATTTTGAATTATTTTTCATAGATAGAAATGTGTTTTCTGATCTTTATATAATTTTCTGAATATGTTTTCAAGTTACTAATTTTTCAAGTTTCATAATTACCCCTTCAAAATGTTATTTTCAATTTAATGTGATGTATTAATATTTGATAGTACTTCCATAAATATTTTTCATAGTATTTCTAGGGACAAATGAAATTCCAATCATTGTGAAAATATTTGAGTATTATTTTAAAACCAATATGTGGTTAATAAAAATTTATACCCCATTTGGGTCAAGGTATAAATAAAGGAATGACGTATCAAGCCTTTATATTTTTTGTGATAAGTAATCATGGGGGCTATTTTGAACATTTATGGATTATTCATAAAATATTATATTTTTGAAGGAGTTATTACATGTGATTCTTAAAAGAGCATTATTTGATAATATTTCATTCTTTCATGTTCTTAAATGATGTTTTGAATTATTTTAAAAATCATTACCCAAGATCTTTTGGAAAACAATTTCAATTTCATGAATATTTTTAAACCCTTCTTTGTATTGATTCTTGAATAAATTATATGGCTTGAGAAATGTTGGTTTTTTGACTTCTTGATGCAAATTTCTTTATAGAAATGGGGGTTCATATCCCATTATATGTTTTGAAAAAAAATTGGTCACTTTTCATTTGTAATTAAAAACAAAAATTTAAATCATGATTTTAAAAATTATGAAATCACACTTTAGAGTTTTTAATGTGGCTTTCAGATAATATTTTAAATTTTAAATTAGGATGTGGTAATTTAAAAATGTTTTTTCTATAAAAATGTGTTTTCTAATGTGGTTTGTTTAAATATGGAATTTTGAAAACATTTTGTTAAAAAAAATTGCTGTTAAAAAACCAGTGAGAGATTTTAAAAGGGAACAAGAAAATTTAAATAAAATAAGGTGGTTTATTAAAATTTATTGATATAGACAGACCATATTTTCGTTGAGGTTTCTGATATTACAATATTTTTTAATTTTTTAGTTGTACCATTTATTGGTGGTGTTTTGTTAATATACAGCCATTATAAAATTTTATATTATGAAATAACTACATTAAAACCAATGTACCCCTAACACAAAGAATTTATATTCTTGTTGGCGGGAAACATCTTGAGTTTCCATCATGTCTCTTCTTGTTTTAGGATATATTTTTCTAATGCCTTCCAACTCTATTGAAAATTTTCAAATCATTGTTATATATTTTTCCATTATTCTTAAGATGTTATACTTTTTAAACCTCAAATTCTCATGATTGTTCAATATTTGAATTAATAGTCATACTATCATTCATTTTATATTCATTAATTTCCTTCCCTAACCCTACATATTTGGATGTCATCAACTTATTAATTCATTAAATCTAGAGATTATGATTTCTATGTTATTTATGGAATCATAAGTTGTCTAGAAGAATTTCCATAAATTTTCTTCATTTAAACATATATTGGATTAAATACTCTCATGGTTCCCTATAAATATTTCTTATAATTATTTGTGGATATTTTTTCCCTTTCTCAATAATCCCATGTTCAGTTTATATTTGTTATGTATACATAAAATTTTATATTTTATATGAAATTGAGTAAAATGAATTCATATTGCTCCCTCAATTGAATGAAAACCCAATTTCTCTAAGCTGAATTACATAAATTAGAAAACATATCATCCATCATGTTATTCCCTGGTTGAGATGGAAAACTATTGAAATTTTTTTAATTTCAAATCAATAACCCTAGAAATAAATATCATGAAATATCGATTTAAATACAAAAACAAAAGGTGAATTAATATATCGGAGGGATTACTTTTTGTGTTTATATTTGATGGGGTCAAGGGGATATCCTTTGTTAAGTCAAAGAAGTGTAACTTTTCGGAATATGTGTATCTTATTATAAAAATGGATGATATATTCATCGTAACATGTTCAAAATTAGGAATATTTATATTATAAGATATTGTAGGAATAAGACCAACTTATACAATCAATTAGATATAACTTTTTGTATTTTTTGTTGCCTTGTATCTTAATTGGACACCTTGTTAATCATTTAAACCTCTATAGTGGTGACTGAATGTAAATATATTAAAACATTTCATATTATGGAAATATTCTTTCGAATAATATTCCTTTATATTTTTATGATTATATTCACACTAATTGAAAAACAATATTTGAGAAATCTATTTTTAAAATTGATAAATTTAATAATATCATATTTATTACTCATCCACATTAAATTTTCTCAATTCCCAAGTATTAGAAATAATTAAATAATTCTTTCAAATCAATATATATATATATATTTAATTAAAGGACATGTTTTATAAAAAATAACATTAATATCTTTTTACTTTATTGAGGTTTTATTGGTATAGGAAGTTTCATAATATTGCTTTACATTTTGTACTCGTAATGTATTAATATTTTTGTTTATCGATAGTATGGTTTATTGTAGTTTGTTTTAGATTAGTGTTATGTGAGGTAAAATTTATCTAAAAAATTATTTTTTAAAGGCATGTACGTACTTAAATTCTTGTGTGTTATGATTATACAAGTACTACAAATGGTAAATATAAATCATGAATCAATCCCACTAAAATGGTTTATTATTACTTTTATATAAACAAGGAGCCTCTCTATAGTTTCTGAAATAAGAGGATCTAGGAAATGTTTTTAAGTTCTTCACTAAGTCCCATCCCAAGAATATTTTTATTTATGGATACAAATGTCCTCCCCATCGGCTTCATCACCCAAATAGTTATTATTTCCTTTTGTTTATTGTAACTCATCCCCCATATCATATGGAGATGAACATACATTTCTTGAAATACATTGAGCATTATTCATCCCACATCATTTAGTTATAATCATTTTGGATGAATTCAGAGGATAAAAACTACCTTAGTTGAGTAATTCCTTTCATAAATTCAATTACACATTTCCTTCAAATAATAATTAATTTTTTTGAAACAGTCAAATGTTGGGTTCCCCTTATTATAGTCATCTATAACATTAATCTTCATAAATGAGTAACTTATGTATATTTATTTATATTTTCAACAAAATGAACCTAATATGATGAATATTAATTCAAAATGGATGAATCATAATCATATAACAAAATAGTATTAAGATGTAGTAAAATAGTTCATCATGTTTGCAATAGAGAATGAATATGACCCATCTCAACTCCTTTGTCTATTTTTACATTGTTGTTATTCAATAAATATTAGTATGGATGGTTTGGAATAACATTTGATTTGTAAAAAAATTGATCAAAGATATAAATGTAAGACTACACATGGGAAATAACTAAATGTGCACAACAATTGGGATAATACTATGGTTTATGGATAATTTGATGTAAATACCTGTGTAAATGATCATAGAGATTTCATGAAAAATATTGAAAACTACAATTGAATATGACACTCATGATTCTCCAAATATTTCTTACAAGTAAAAAAATTTGTGCTAAGAGACCATTGAATTATTTTTGTACTAAATACACAACATTGTATGATGTATTAACGTTTTTAATTTTAATGATGGTAACAGATAAAGAAATATATTCTTTACATAACTACATGGCCTCCTAAATGATATTCTACTATAAGTGAATGAACTTACTTGTCAAAAATATTACACTATAAGAATTCTACATGAAATGTGAAATATAATTACAAAATAAATGCTTTACCAAAGGATTTAATATTTTTTTTCAAGTAATATGAAACAATCATAAAATTACCTATGTGTGGCATGGAACGATACAATAAAAAGTTAATCAAGTCCCACAAAATTTGTATGGTACTTTCCTATCATTCTGTGGTTTAGAAAAATATAGATATTAGAAAGTGTTGGGAAATTGACATGGAATGTTGATACAAGAATTAATGATGGTAACCTACATCATGTAACAGATTCTCTTTAGTGGATGAAAATTGATTTCAAGTATCAATAATTTGAAAATGATCTAAGAAACATTCATCTTGGACTATCTAAAAATTGAATAAATCCTTTTGATTTATAAATAAGTACTTAGAGTACATTTCCCATCGTGTTAGTAAATTATAACTTTCCACCACAATTATGCTTGAATTGGAAATTTATTATGTTGTATATATTTATATTAGGACCAAATAATCCTAGTAATGATATTAATGTCTATTTGGATCCATTAATCAAAGATACGATATTGATGTTTGATACAGGTGTTACAATGTATGATTCTCATTGAAGAAAATATTTCTTATTGAGGACCACGTTGTATAGAATGGAAAATGACATTCCCACTTAATGAAATTATTCATGATATAGAATTAAATGATTCTTGGGATCTCCTATTTGTAATGAATGAACAGACTCAGTTTATTTGAAACATTCCTTTAAGATTGTGTTTTTAGGATGTCAAAAAATATTACAGCGATGACAAAAATACCGATCATATATTAGAAAATTAAATAGTAATAAAAAAATGATATAACACAATAACCACTAATGGGTGATCAATTTCTCAATAATGTAAAAGAAATTAAAACTATTTTTTGTAAACCATTTTCAAAAAACCTTTTAAAACCAGTTTCGAAAACATGATTGATTTTCAAGGAATTGTCACAGTGGAATTCATTGTAACTCAAACATTTTCTTGAGGTCATGGATGTAGAAAAAAATATATTTTTGATAGTTTTATTGTCACATTAATAAATTTTCCTGAAAAAATGATGGAATTAGGTCTAGTTTTGACATGATAGAGAAGGGTATAAGGGAATAGTTGGCACTGGGAAGGGTAAATATATTCCTTTTCTTCATCTGGTAGCATACATTGTATCCAGATTTAAAAATTCTAAAATTTTCATTTTCATTAATGGTGAATCATTTCTAGATGGGTATTCATCAAGTATCAAGAATATCATATCAATTACTAATATGAAGTTATAAGGATTAAAACACATGATTATTATGTTTTGATGCAAGATTTGATGATCTTTTCTTTACATTGAATTATACCAAAAAATGAAACACATACATCAACCAAACATTTCTTGTTTTTAGAATATATATGTAGTAAAGTTATTGACCATGGGAAGTTCAAAATCATAAATAAAGAGGTTTTAGTCATATTATGTGATTTAGAGATGTTCTTCCCACCAGTATTCTTTGATATAACGTTCTACCTGATGTTTCACATGGTCACATAGGTTCAACTTTGTGTTCCTATCCATTACATATGGATATACCCCATTGTATGATATATGTATATTTTTAATGTTTATGTCAATAATATAAGTCCCCAAAAATGTTGAGTAATTCCCCACCCTAGTTATCCAGTGTTAGCGCATTATTACATAACATTTTCATGATCACAAGGGGTCAAATCCTGAAAGACTGATCAGTTTAATATCCTTGGAATGATACAAACATAAGTGTTACATTAAATTATGAAATTAAAAACAAAAAAATTGTGTCTCATTTTAACACATTCATCACCCATAGAATATCCATTCAGGTCAGTCATAATATACTTCTTTGCATCTTAGAAAAAATAAAACATAGAAAGGGGTGAGCTTAGGTGCTTAGTAAGGATAACAATATATCAGAAACATTCATAAACAAGCATAAACATTTAATAAAATGTATAAGACTAAAAAATCCTTTTATACATAAACTTCAGCATAATATAGAAAATATAAATCAATTAATTCTATATACTTATTCACATGGATATTATACTTGTCAAATAATCACATGTAATATCAATATCCAATTTCATAATGATGGAATGCATAATTCCAGACATCATAACCACATAGTCAAGGCCCCATGCCAAGACTAAAAATAATATTTTGTCAGGGCCCTGTGTCAAGACACTAGTTTGCCTTATGAGACCAACCATTTCATCAAGAAGCTAGAGTGGGATCCACCTGTCACTTACTAAGTCCAATGACTTCCTCATATGAAACGGTTGATACATAACATAAACATTCCTATTAAAACTAGAATACGAAATGTGAATACTTTATCTATAAACCATGAATGGTATAAAAATAACACATCCATAGTCACATATATCACAAAACCTTTTATACAATATGGAAGACGATATCATAATAAATCATCATGAAACAAGGGTAATATCAATCAAAGGATGTTGACATTGATGAAATCAAAACTATTTGAGAGAAATATATCATTCTATTTTGAAATAATTTAAAATGCATGTAATTATAAAATAACACATTTATTTAGAAAATATTCCTATATGCTTGTAAGGGAAGCTTCTAAGTTGATATAAAGGGAGGAAATAATCGTGCCCACAATATAAGTAAAAAAACATTATTTCCTAAATTTTGTCAAAAAGGTCGTAAATGAGCTTGTTTGGAAAACAACTGAAATATTCCATTATAAAAATCTCATTAAAATTAAAATAATATTATAAATTAACTTAACCCATAGACTAATAAATATTAAAAATGTTTTGAAATTCATTTTTACAAAACATAGATGTGGAAGATAATGATGTCACAGTTGATACTAACATATAAACAACCTCAAATAATGAAGAGATCGTAGAATTAACCATTTAATTTTACTTTTCCTTGGTTAATGGTAATTTAACCTCCTATATAATAGTTAAATAACTTTTATTAAATTATACAAGGACTACATAAATAAATATGATATCATATACGATCTTCTAATATTTCTTTGTTAATAATATTTAAGTGGTATCATCATTTCAGGTGTTAAATGATTCATTTTACTTTATATGATTGGTTACGTAACCCATGATTGTTAGTTATAGGATTTATTTGATTCATATTATTTTATTTAACATTTTTTAATCACATAATGAAAATTATTCTTGAATGATGAGGATTGGGAATGAATTTCATCGTGTTCATGGAGACTGTAATTTGTACATATGCACGAGCGACAATTGCAATCTATGGAGGCAGAAATAGTATGTAATTGGATGTTATATCATATATACAGAATATTTAAAATGTTATATTTATTATTTAAATCATTTATACTCATTATTATACCCATCCAAATAAATATTTGTTTTTTTAAACTACACCACGACGTGGAGACGGTAAGCCGTACGTACGCACGTATGGTGACTTTTTAATTTATAGGATGGATATAATAAAAAATATGTTCATAACATATTTATAATAACATCACAATATTTAGGAGGTACTACAGTAATTATTTTAAAATGGAAACAAAAAATAAATAGGTAGTGGAAGAATGAATGAACCTGAAAGAGTGTGGTGAAATTATTACCGCTTCTTCAGGTGATTACTTTTGAGTTGATAAAAATGGATCCATAGGTTGGAATTATGATCAAGGTAAGGACTCTATTTTGTTTTTATGGATGTAGAGATAATCTTTGGGTAGGTTTTGCCCGAGCCAAATGGCTTTGGAGTTGTGTTTTTGAGAGAAGTGGAAGTTCTCTTTTATAAGAGAGGTGAGAGTCACTTTAGGAAAATCTTGAAATATTATTTTATAATAAAATCATTTTCAGTTTTTAATAAATCAAAAATTATTTATTCCGAGGATAAGGTGGGGATGTGTTTAAAACATCTAAATCGATAGGTTATAGATAGGTTTATGTTACCATATAAACCTTATCTTTTAGATTTAACTGTTAGTTAAATAGTTTGAAATTTACCATGTCTCTTTGTATTTTTATATTATATGGTTAATAAAAAAACTATAATAATACAAGAGAACCTAAAGTGGATAATTATTAATATATATATACTTATATAAGTCATTTGTTTGAACCTTAAATATTTGAGAATGTTATATCAATTAATAATATAGTATTTATTTTAAAAACTCAATTATGTTAATTATGACACAATTTAGTATTTTATTTTGTTGAAATCCATTATAACATTATCACTTCGAAAACAAATTAATTTAATCAACCCAAACAATCCATATTAACCTATAAAATTATTTTAATTCATCAAAGGTCTCAAATTACATTTATTTGGATATTTATAAAATCAATTATTTTAATCTTTGATTAACAAGGTAATTGCTGCAACATCATAGTGTAATAAATAAATTTAATTATTTCATGTCTAATAAGTATAAATAAAATTAAATTATGTTGTAAATAATTTTATCTTTCTAATGAATTTTTTTAGATGAAGATATAACTTATATAACCCCTTCTAAAAATAATTTATTAAAATAAATATGTTTTTTTTCATTTTTTTCATTACTTTAAATTAATTAATATAAAATGAAATTATCACTCCCATGTGGCTCCATGGGGTCCCTAAATGTACCCACAGATTCCCATGGTCATACATTTATGAAGAAATATAAACAAGAAACATGTTAGGGTAATTTAATATTATTATATTATTATGTTTTTACCCTTATTTTTAGTATTTACCCCTTTAACCACGGTAAAAAAAATATTTACTGAAGTAAATATTCATAATGTCTAAAAATAAAAGTTACCAATTTATAATAACATAATAGTATATACAAGTTATTGGTGTTATTTTTTTTGGAAACAACAATGAAAGAGGAAGTGGAAGAAAAAAAAATGTTGAAAGAGGTGGTGAAATTATTACCTCTTCTTCGGGTATTTCCTTTCGAGTTGGTCAAAAGGGCCACTTAGGTAGGATTTCTGATTAGAGTAAGGACTCTAAGTCGAAGTGAGGGTATTTGGGAGGATATTTCAGTGGGTTTTGTCCAAGACAAATGGCTTTGGAGGTATGATTTTGAGAGAAGTGGATGTACCCTTTTATAAGAGGGGTGAGGGTCACTTTAGGAAAATCTTGAAATATTAAATTATTATACAATCATATCTCGTATATAATGGCTCGAAAACCATTTATTTCGAAGTTAAGGTGTAGATGGGTCACAGACCTCTCATCCAATAGGTTTTAGACAGGTTTACGTCATCATATTAACCTTATCTTTTAGATTTAACTTTTAGTTAAATAGTTTCACATTTACTATGTATCTTGGTATTTTTATATTATATAGATAATAAAAATACAATAAACATCCAAGTGAACCCCAAGAGGTTCATTATTAATATAACTAACCTTATCTTTGTCCTTTGGCCGAACATTATATTTTTAGGTATATTTTATCATTTAATAATATTGTATTTGTTTTAAAAACTTATTTTTATCAATTTTTACACTATTTGGTAGTTGGTTTTTGTTAATGTCATAAAACCATGATTACATCGACCAAAATTCATTAAATCAACCATATAAGGTCATATTAATCTAGAAAATTGGTTTTATTAATCAAAAGTATCAATATTCAATTATTTAAAAATTTATAATATAAATTATTTAAATCTTTCATTAACAAGGTAATTACAACATCTTCATTGTGTAATAAATAAATTAAATTATATAATGTCTAAAAATTATAAATAAAATATCATTATGTAGGAAATATTTGTATCTTTCTAATAAATATTTATATTATAATTTATCTTATGTATAACCCTATATTAAAAATGGTTTAGTTCATAAACATTGAATTTAACACTTTTAACTCTTCTTCAAGTAAAATAATAATAAATGTCCAAATCTAGTCCCTGTGGACCAAAGTATCTATATTTTATTTCCAATGATTATTTTGGTCAAAAAAAAACTTATCCAATTGAATTAGTACATGTGATAGGGTAATTATAAAATCATTTTTACCATTAATTACATTATTTACTTTTAAACGTGGTAAATAAAAGTCAAAAGTTACTATTCAAAAAAATTATTTTCATCTTATTGAACCAAATTTTACTTACTGATATAAAGAATGTCTCTCATATTTTTGAAATTAAATTCATAGAAGCGGTAAAATTTAATTTTATTCAAATTTTCAAATGCACCTAGAAGTTGGTTGAAAGATGGTAAAAAGATCAATAAAATTTTATATATCTGATATTAATATAAAATTATTCTACTCAGTTACATTGAACATATATATGTATAATGATTATATTTTAAACTAATCTAACTTTTGAAAAACAATTAATTATTTAAATAAAATGTCGTTTTTAACCAATAACGAAGTGTTTTTCACTATTCATCAAAAATTGAATGTTTTCAAACAAATACCAAAAAAATCACCCTAAGGTAATTTTTATATTCCGAATCCAAAAATGAAGTCTATTTAAACAAATAAAACAATTTAAATTTCAAAATATATGTATTACTATTCATAACGGCAGGTTTGATTGGTCGTGTTGTGCTAGAACTCGAAATTGTGTACAATGCAAGATATTGTAATATGCTAAGAGAAAACATACGATGGATTTTAGCGGTGTTACATTATCCCCTCCTCCAGATAATTTGTCGTCGAATTTTATAGAATATTACTACATAAAATGATTCGGGTGGATCTTCATCATATGTTCCTTGGGTTCCCATGTTGCCTCTTCCATCTTATGGTTCCTCCATAGAACTTTTACCAGATGAGTTATCCAGTTTCTCATCACTTGTTCTCTATTATCAAGAATTCTGATAGGCTCCTTACAATAAGACATATCGAGTTCTAGTTCTATTTGTTCATAGGTGAGTACATGTGTTGGGTCTGGAAGGTATTTTCTCAACAGTGATATGTGGAACACTTCATGATCTTTGGAGAGACTTGAAGGCAATACAAAACAATAAACAAAAACTCCAATTTGTTCTATAATTTCAAAAGGTCAGATGTACCTGGGACTTAATTTAACCTTCTTAAAGAATCGTATAACACCGTTTCATAGAGATATCTTCAAGAAAACATGATAACATAACTGAAATTCCAAATCTTTACTGCAGTTATCAACATAACTATTTTCCCCACATTGAGCTGCTTTGTTGTGGGTTTGGATAACCTTCACCATTTCCATTGTTTCCTCAACAAGTTCTGGGCCTATAAGTTATCTTTCACAAATATCATCGATAAAACTTCATGTGAAACATCTCTTTTCATGTAATTCTTTATATGTTGTCATCTGAATACTTGAATGGAATCTTTTGTTATAGGAAAATTCTACCAGAGGTAAATATTTATCCCACATACCTTGAAAGTCATGTGGGTAAGATCTCAACATGTCTTATATGGTTTGAATAGTCTGTTCTGATGTTCTATTAGTTTGAGGGTGGTAGGCAGTGCTCAAACGAAGTTCAGTTTCCAAGGCCTTTTGAAAAATTTTCCAAACTCTTGATGTAAAATTAGGATATTGATTAGAAACAATCAATAGGGGTACCCATAAAGTATTACAAATTCCTTAATATATAGTCTTGCTAAAAGTTCAAGTTGTAAATCATATCTAATATCACGAAAATGTGCTGGCTTAGTAAGACGATCAATAATGACCCATATTTCATCATTCCATCTAGTATTCTTTGGTACCCCTAGGGAAAAGTCCATAATAATATCATCCCATTTCCACTCAGGTATGGGAAGAAGTTTCATGACTCCTCTAGGATGTTTTCTTCCAACATTAACTTGTTGAAAAACCATACATCTTGACACATAATCAGAAATCTCTCTCTTTATGTTGTCCCACCAAAAATGTTCCCTTAAATCTCTATACATCTTAGTGTTACCATGGTCTATAGGGAAATTGGAGCTATTAGAATCATCCAACAATTCCCTTTTTAGATCAGGTATGTCACGAACAAAAAGCCTCTTCAAAAATTTCAAAATTCCATCTTCATATACGAATTCACTCAATCTCCCAACATTCATATCATTAATCCTCTTTTGAAACTCCTCATCATCTGTCTGATAAATATTTATCCTTTCATGTAATGGTGGTTTGGAAATCATTTGAAAAAGTATCAATGTTTCCCCTTCCATGATTATTCCCATATCCATCTTTACTAGATCCATGAACATAGGATCCTTTTAAACTCTCATATTCTTCAGAACTCCATGATCATAACTACTCAAAGAATATTCCACCTTATTTTCCTTACCCGGAAAATAGTGTATAGTGAAATCATAATCTTTGAGTAGTTCAAGCCATCACCTTTGCCTCATGTTGAGTTATTTATGTGAGAAAATGCACTTCAAACTATTGTGATTGGTATATATCTCACATTTTTCACCATTGAGATAGTATCTTCACATATTCAAATAAAAGATTACATCATTTAACTCAAGATCATGAGTGGTATAGTTTTGTTCATGAATATTTAGATTTTTTGATGTTTATAAAATAACTCTATCACTCTGCATAAGAACACAACTAAGTCCTTTCATTGAAGCATAATTATAAATTACAAACCCATCATCCCCTGATTGTATATTAAAGATATGAGCATTGAATAATATTCTCTTAAATTCATCAAAACATTCTTCACACTCTTTGGACCTAACAAATTTAACCTCTTCACATGTGAGCTTCGTTAATTGGTTATCCAATTGGGGAAAATTATGAATGAAACGTCGATAATAACCTAATAAACCAATAAAAATTTGTACCTCAGTTATACTCATTGGTGCTGGACATTCATGGATTACGTTGGTCTTTGAAGGATCGAATAAAATTATATCCTTAGAGAAAATATTTCCAAGAAAAGAAATCTCTTGAATCCAGAATTCACACCTGCTAAACTTCCCATATAATTCATTTCTTCTGAGGGTTTTCAGAATAGTGAAAACGTGATTTTCATGATCTTCATTACTTTTTGAGTATACCAAGATATCATCCAATAATACCCCAACAAAGTCATCATGATATTCCTTGAAACTATATTAATTAGATCAATGAAGGCAAAGGATGAATTAGTCAATCCAAAAGGCATTACTGTAAAATCTTAATGCCCATACCTAGTTTGAAATGCAGTTTTCGGAATGACTTCCTTCTTCACAAAAAACTGATGATATCTATATTGAAGTTCAATCTTTGAAATGTATTGATCCCCATGAAGTTAATTGAATAAGTCATCAATGTATGGTAGGGGATTCTTGTTCTTTATTGTTATAGCATTGATCTCCCTGTAGTCAATCAACAACCTCATCGATCCATCTTTTTTCTTAACAAAAAGAACATTGTCTCCCCATTGAGAAGCACTTGGGAGAATAAATCCTTTATTACTCAATCCCTTTAGTGGTTTCTTTAGTGTCACTAATTCCCCAGTGACCATTCTATAAGGGTTATTCGAAATAGTCCTTGAACTAGGAATGAAATCAATAGAAAACTCAATTTCTCATTCTGGAGGATGTCTAGGTAAATCCTCTAGAAAAATGTCAACATATTCTTGCACAATACATACATCTTATATTTGAACATTCCATTCCTTACACATAGTTATTTCATTCTCCAATTCCCCAAAAATTGAATTTTGTAGAGCTACTAGTGGTGGATCTCGATAAGAATTATGTGGTGGCATTTCTGCTCTAATGATAAGGTACTCCTTATCATTATCAAAAACTGTAACCTCCTTCTTCTTACAATAAATTTTTCGCATCATGGTCCAAAAGCCTATCCATTCTGAGGATTGTACCAAATTCAGTCATGGTTTTGATGATGATATCAGCAAATAAAGAAAATTTATATGCCCTAATGGGAGCTGATTCACAAATCATTGTTACAATGATACTTCCATTAGGAGTTTAGACTGAAAACTCCCTTGTTAACTCGAATTTGAAATATCTAATTTTTTAGAAAACTGGGAAGATATGAAACAATGTGAGTATCCAGAATCAAATAAATCATTGACTAAACTTCAGAGAACCATTAAATTACCAACCTCCAAGTCTTTTGGAGCTTCAACCTTTGCAGTAGTGATTGCATACGCTTTTCCTTTCTCCCTTGGCCTTTTCTAAGGTAAGTTTCTTTGGAACATTGGACATTTATCTGATTAATGCCCAATTTCTACACAATGGTAGCATTCAACATTGACTGGATCTTTCTTTCCCATGCAATCACAATATTGGTGGCCCTTTTCACCACACTAGTAATAGACTCTCATTCCCTTTAGGGAAGTACTGGGGTGTTTCGTCACACATTTACCATAGGATGGATATTCAACATTTCCCTTATTCCCCTTATTTCCATTTCTAGTGTGTTCAAAATATTTCTTCTTCTCTTGATTTTCTTTAAAGTCATAAGACTTAGAGAATTCCTTTTCAATCTTGATAGCACATGAGACAATATATTCGTATGATAAGAAGTATTTTGAGAGTAATTCTTGAAATAGAAATGGTTTTAACACATCAACAAATCGATCAATCTTACTCCATGGGTTATGTAAATAATTTTTTGCATGTCTTGCTAACCTTGTAAAGTTAGCCTCCTACTTTGATACATTCTCCTCTTTATTTTTCCTCTGTCTCAGAAATTTCCTTTCCATATCCACATGATAGTCATGAGGAAATTATTTTTTTAAGAAAATATCTTTAAACTCCCTCCATTCCATATTTGATACTTCTTCATCTAATTTTGTGTTCTGAATTAATGACCACCATTTATCAGCATCTCACATGAGGCAATAAACATCCATAAAAACTTATTCCCTTTTGCTACTCCCCAATGCATGAAAAATTTTCTCTAAGGAACATATCCACTAATCAGCCACAAATGGATTTGTAGTCCCATTTAATGTTGGTGGTTTTTTCCTCATAAAGCAATATAACATTGATTCTCTACATTGCAGATTCGGCTGATCAATACGGGTTAGGTTATTATTCATAACCGGAGTGAGTTATCCTAGTATGTTGATAATCTGATCAGCAACAGTTGCATCACATGCTCCACTAAAATTATCTTGAGTAGGAGGACAAACACTATATGGATTATGTGCATTGATATGGTTTCAATTCCTTCCACAATGAACCATTTTTAAACAATGGTATACACTATAATAGATTATGAATTGCAATACATAATTCCAAAATTGTAAAACACTTAACATAAATTGAATAGTTTCTAGATATAATCCATAATCATAAAAATGTTTTCTCTGAAGATGTATATATTCATAAGTCCTTCATAAGTGTTTGTAAATAAAATGTGAATTATCATATGCATATCACCTAGCACTTTGGTAACCAAGTGTACATAAAGTCTAGTTGTCGCGTACTAGGATACCCCGAATCAAGCCTGAAAGTCATTGTCAGAGTTTTCACTCTTAGGTACATCTGTACCAGAGCCGCCTCTTCTGGATTTTATCCAGACAGATATGTATTTCTTGGAAAACTCACAAAATATCTACATTACCAAAATTCTAGGAAATTATTCTATATTAATCCTCAAATTCTATCATAGTGTAATATTCTCTAATAAAAGTTGTTTTCTAAATCTAGCTTCCAAGTTTTGTACTAAACTTCCACTAATACCAATTGTAACACCCCAAACCTAGAAACCGATAGTCGGTGCATTATTACATAACATTTTCATGATCATGAGGGATAAAACCCCAAAGACCGATCAGTTTAGTAGCCTTGGTTGTATGAGATACAAACAAAAGATTTACATTACATTATGAAATGAAAAACAACAACATTGTGTCTCCTTTTAACATATTCATCTCCCTTAGACTATCCCTATAGGTCAGTCATAATATACTTCTTCGCATCCTGGGAAAAATAAAACAATGAAAGGGGTGAGTATAAGTGCATAGTAAGGATAACAATATAGAATAAACTTTCATAAATAAGCATAAATGTTTCAAGAAATGTATAAAACTAAAACACAAGCCTTTTAAACTTAAACATCAGCATAATATGGCAAATATAAATTGAATAATTCCAAATACTTATTCACATGGATATTCTACTAGTCTAATAAACATTTGTAATATCAATAGCCATTTTCATAATGATGGAATGCATAATGCCTAGTTTCATAACCACATAGTCAAGGCCTCATGCCATGACTAGAAATAAGAATTTTTCAAGGCCATTTTCCAAGATATTAGTTTGTCTTAGGAGACCTAATGATGCATCGAGGAGCTATAGTGAGCTCCACCCATCACATACTAAGTCCAATGAATTCCATATATGAAAAGGTTGAAACATGACATAAACATTTGTATTAAAACTAGCACACGAAATGTTAATACTTTAACCGTAAACCGTTAATGGTATAAAAATAACACATCCATAGTCATATATATCATAAAACCTTAAATACAATATGGAAGGTTCTATCATAATAAATCAACTTGAAACAAGTGTCATGTCCATAAAAGGATATTGACATAGATGAAATCAAAACTGTATGAGTGAAATATCTCTTTCTATTCTGAAATAATTTAAAAGTCATGTAATTATAAAAGAAATCATTTATTTTGAAAATATTATTATAATATTGTAAGGGATTCTTCTAAGGTGTTATAATTGTAAGAAATAGTCACACCCACTGTATATGTTAAAAAAATATTTCCTTAGTTATGACGAAAAGGTTGTAAAGGACCTTTTTTGGAAAATGACGGAAATAATACATTATAAAAATCTCATAAAAAGTCAAAAAAAATTATAAATGACTATAACCCATAGTCTATGAAATAGTAATAATGTTTTGAAATACATTTTTAAGAAACACTGATGTGGATGAAAAAGAGGTCCCAGTAGATACTCAGATATAAACAACCTCAGATAATAAAGAGATTGTAGAATTAACCTTTAATTTTTACTTTTACTTGGTCGAGGTTTTGTTAACCGCATGTATAATTGTTAAATAATTGTCATTAAATTATAAAATAACCACAAACACAAATATGATATCATATATGATCTTCTAATATTTGATTTTTAATAATATTTTAGTTGTATCATCGTTTCGGGTGTAAAATGATTCTTTTTCCTTTATATGATTGGTTAAGTGAGCCATGTTTATTATGGATAATATGTATTTGATTCATATTAATTTATTCAACATTATTTTTAATCATAAAATGAAAATTATTCTTGAATGGTTATGATGGGTAATGAATTTCATCGCGTTTTTTGAGACGGTAATCCATACGTACGGTCGAACGACAATATCACTCTATTGATGGTGATAGAGTATGTAATTTCATGGTGTATAATATATATAGAATCCTTAACATGTGATATATATTTTTTACATGAGTTATACTCATTATTATACCCATCCATAGAGTGATGTTTCTAAATAACAAACTACACCACGATGTGCAAACGGTAAGCCGTACGTACACACGTATGATGAATTCCCATTCATAGGATGGATAAAATAATGAATATGGTTGAACCATATTTATAATAACATCAAAGTATGTAAAACGTACTTGAGTTATTTTATTATTATGGAAACAACAATTAATGTGGAAGTGGATGTAGAAAATAACTTTAAAAGGGGTGGTAAAATTATAACCTTTTATTCAGGTGTTTCCTTTTGAGTTGATCAAAAGGGATCAATAGGTTGGCTTTCTGATCAATGTAAGGACTCTCGGTCGAATTTAGGGTAGTTGGTAGGATATTTGAGCTGGGTTTGGCTGAGACAAATGCCTTTAGAAGTGTGATATTTAGGGAAGAGGAAGTACTTTTTTCTAAGAGAGGTGAGGGTCACTTTAGAAAAAGCATAAAATATTATATTATTACACAATCTTATTCGTTTTATAATGGCGAAAAAGGATTTCTTTTGTGTATAAGGTAGGTATGGGTCTAAAAACTCCCAACCAAAATGTTTTAGATAGGTTTAGGTCACTATATTAACCAAATCTTTTATATTTAACTCTTAGTTAAATAGTGTGACATTTTCCATGTCTCTTTGTATTTTTATTTAATATGGTTAATAAACTTACTATAAAATTACAAGAGAACCCCAAATGGTGAATTTTTGATATATAAAACCTCATCTAAGTCATTTTTCCAAACCTTTGCTTTTTAGAAATATTATATCATTTAATAAGATCATATTTGTTTAAAAAACTCATTTATGTCAATTTTGACAGTATTTGGTATTTTGTTTTTGTTAATGTCATAACAACATTTTTACTTCGAAAGAAATTCCTTGAATCGGCCCTAACATATCATATTAATCTAGATAATTCGTGGAATGCATTTAAAGTATCAATATAAATTTATTATAATATTTATAATATCAACTATTTCAATTTTCCTTAATAAGGTAATTACTACATCATCATTGCGTCATAATTAAATTTAATTATTTAATGCCTAAAAATTATAAACAAATTATAATTATGTATGAAATATTCTTATCTTGCTAATTAATATTTATAGTCGAATTTATATTATGTATATCGCAATATTAAAAATGGATTAATTATTAAACTTTAAATTTAACACTTTTAACTCTTCTTTAAATAAAATTATAATAAATGTACCAATCTAATCCAAGTGGACCAAGAGGATCATATTTTATTCCTAAGATTTATATTGGTCGTAAAACAATTATCCAATAGAATTATGACATGTGTTAGGGTAATGATAATACCATTTGTACCATTAATTACATTATTTACTTTTAACCATGGTAAATAAAAGTCAAACGTTACAATACACCAAAAATTAGTTTTATCTTATTGAACCAAATTTTACTTACTTATGTCAACCGTGTCTCTCATATTTTTAAAATTCAATTCACAAAATTGGTAAAATTACGTTTTTTTGAAAATTTACTAATGCTCATAGAAGGTGGGTAAAATACCGTAAAATGTTCAATAAAATTTTATATATATAATATTATTATAAAATGATTTCAATGAATTACATTGATCATATATATGTATTATCTATCTATTTTTACCTAATATAAATTTTAATAAAGTAACTAATTATTTAAAAAAATCTGTTTTAACCAATAGAGCAGTGTTTTTCACTATTCATCAAAAGTTGAAAGTCTTTAGAAAAATAAAAAAATTCACCCAAATTTTATTTTGATATTCCGAATCAAAAAATGAATTCCACTTTGAAAAAAATTATAACATTTCAAAAAGTTTGTGGTTCTATTCATAACGGCTAGTTTTATTGGTTGCGTTGTGCTAGAACTCGAAGTTGCGTACAACACAAACTATTGCATTATTCAAAGAGAAATGTATCGTGGAATCTTTGGGTGTTATTTATTGTGCAATAAAATAAAATATTTTTAAACATTCTGTTTAATTCTATAAGAATTACCAATCATATATTTATACTATCAGTCTCCAAAAGTCTCATCATTTTTGATTCCTTAGAGGAGAAGATATTTTTGGAAGAGATGTGGCTAAAATTACCATCATATAGCTGGAGAAAGTGATCCTTTACATTTTACATAATAGTGAAGATGTATATCCATACTTTGAATACCACAAAACAACTCTTTGAGATTTGAGTCCATCAAGGGATTAAGGATGGATATCAAATATAAATAATCAGTAGTTTATAAAATGGTTCTGAGATCACATTTATAGGTTTACATCTAAAAATATGAGTTCAATTACAGAAAACATCAATAGATAGCCAAGAGAACATATGAAAATGATATATCATACAATGGTTTTGTAATCAATGGTTATAGTTCTATAAAAAGGACTTGATGACTACTGTATGATGTAAAATAGTGGAGTTACTCTTCTAGTGGATGAGATTTTCATACCAGGTTCCCATGATAGATATCCAATTAATTTGAATATTTAATATTTCATCATTATATAAGAGATATGTCAATTGGATTATTAAATATTTCATGTACCAGTTTTCTAATGCAAATGTGTTCAAAATTGGAATGTAGTGAAAGCTGATGAAATGGGATATATGATGGTGAATTTTTGTGTGGAAGATGAAAAGGATGAGCATTTCAAAATGGAATAAAAAACTAAAATTATTCTATGTCTAAGATATAGATAATAATAATTGGTACATTATTCTACTGGTAACTAAAACAATGGTATAGTTAGGTGAAAATTCAATCAAGGATGAACCTTTAATTAGGAGAAAACATTTTGTTCATGGTCATTCTAATGTAGACAATGTCTTATACATTAGAGGGGACTAGAACGATGGGATTTGGATTCTTGATAGAGAAGAAAATCCATTCCGAAATCAAAAAAATAAAGGAAATTCGATGATAAGTTTAATGATTTTTTAATATACTAAATATTTCATCGTAAAATTATTTTTTTATACAATATTAACATAATATAGCATTAATGTTTGACTTCTTCTGTAGATGATGTCTTCTGTACCTAATGATGTTACCAATCCTAGGGAACAATAGGTCATTGATGCGGAAACTGCATATTTATCAGTGGATCAACATATTGTTGATAAAAAACAAGAATGACACAACATCATATTTTGGAATAAAATTATAATCGTAAGAAGTAAGAATAAAAAACTATATATTAGGTGGAATTAAGGAGGCCAACCTATTTACCCTAACACATTATTGTTCACTAGTTATGATAGGGGAGAAATGAGGATTAACATGCTAGTTGATATATATTCATGGGACTACATCAAGTCAATGATGATGTAAAACCTTTGGGAAGATATAACGGTAATGTTATGATATAATTTTCCAATTTTCCCAAAAAATTATAGAAATGAAACGTTTATTTAATTTTTAATATTTATTTCTGACTTTATTTATTTTAGAATATTTCTTTAAGAAATATGTCTCAATTAATTCTTGAAAATACCATTAAGGCTTCTATACTCTTATTATCAGGTTACATATTAGTAGTGATGAGTGTAAATTAAATCCCCACCCAATAGTTAGTGTACGCATTATAATGTAGGAAACATGGAATGATTCCATTAGTCATTTCGATGGGAAATTATTTCAGGTGCATTGTAAATAATAATATATTATTTTACATTATTTATTTTATTCAATTTGATTCAAAAAATTTAATTTGTGAAACATAAAATGATTTTTCTGAACATAAATAATATGAATCCAAACCAATGTACACTTATCACAAAGTGAGGATTTGGTAGAAATCACTAGAGAAGAAATTGGAATGTGTTTTAAATAAACAATAAATTTTATATGTGATATGAATCAACATACATTTTTTGTTTATACATATATTGATTATTCAGAATCCAGTGACACTTACATCACATATCATGTGCTATAGAATGATGCTCGTGTAAATTACGGGTTAAAATAGTTAAAGAAACAAAAAAATAATTATGGGAATCATTTGTAAGTATGAAATAATAATAATTAGTTATGATTTATAACATTACTATATATAAATAACTATTTATTTTTATGAGCATTTTATATGGTTTTTCACATGAATCGTCAATGACCTACTGAAATAAAACTACGTTGTGTAGATTTTAATTTAACTAGATAATATAGTATCATTTGAGGTGCAGGTTTGGGAGTGTCTCCCCAAACATATTTCATGAACCCAAAAACATATGAAAATACATACAATATTATGAAAGGATTTCCAAAACAAATAGATGTTTTTGAATATAATATTCTCAGGTCTTGTTTAATATATTACTATACGAGAAAGGATCAAATTAAAGCTGAGGTGGAAAAAATATTTTCACATAAGCAACTAAATGACCCGACAATCTTTGAGGCTAGTCATGCCCATCTAACATTTACATTGCCTGAGGTAATAAATTTTTTCATTACTCTTTCTCTTAAATATGAATAAAAAAACATTCGATAAATTTTTATTAATAAAATTCCTCAAATTATTTTTTTATTTCATTTCTATCTATCAACACCCACACACCACCTTATTACAAGTGGTATGGTGTATAATATCAAGGGAGATAGAGTAGAAAATATATAACTCCAAAAATATCAAATGAGAGTGGGGATTGAGGTTTCTAAGTATCAAATCATTGAGTTTTTTGTTCCACTTAATGATCCAGATATTAAAATGGTCAATAATACTATTGGAACATTCCTAGCATGTACCTATAATATTATAAAGATAAATGAGGTATTCCTTTAACAAAATTTTTCATACAAAACCCCTGTAAAATTTGATGAAAAAATATCTTAATTGAGGTATGGTTTTACAGATGGTTAAAGGGACATGGAAATGGAAGGTCGAATCCAGAAAATCTAGTAAATCGACCAAGAAATCAGAAGGACCATTATATAGTACCTTCTCCCGGTCAGTTCCAAATTAACATTTATTGTCATCATAATGTCATGAAGTGACCACTTTTAAATATAGATTTATTTCATAAATTCTATATGATGAATAAATATTTGGTACATTCATTACAGATGTTGTTGGTATTGAGAGTATAAATGTGATTCTCATGTTTGAATTCTATGGACTCTCAGTTGTGAATACATACATAAGGTATATTTTCTTAATATGACCCTAAAAAATGATATAATATGTCTATTAAAATTAATTAATATTCATATTTTCAACATGTGATTATATTAGTACTATAAAAATGGAATATTTTACAAACGAGGATTTGGATTCCTTAATCACTTATACATATAAAATATCATTCGAGAAGGATGAAATTGAGACGAAAAAATGAGCTAAATGATGGGTTTGAGGGAAAAAATAGACAACAAAATCTTTTTGATGCCTATATTACAGAGGTAATACTATATAATCTAATCACCTAAAATATATTTTTATTTTTTCATTACTTATTTATATTTACTTTTTAAGGAAGCACTAGATACTAATTACAATCAATCTGGATACCCAAAATATATATTTTTTGGATCCAATACATGGATATCCAAAAAAATGACCACACATAATTTCTATTATGATTTTTTAATACAATGAAATCAAAATTTTATAGATAAACATTGAATTATATTATTTATTCTATGTTTCAAAAAAAATCTTCTAATAGGGTAGTCACTAAATATAAGAAAATATTGTAATAATTTCAGTGACTAAATATAAAAATATTGTGAGTAAAATAAAATGTAAATACAATAAGGTATATATAGAAATAATTAACAATCAAAACATGTTCTAATTTTTTTTATGTTGTTCAATGTTTATGCGGTGTTTGAAAAAAGACAATATCAATGATTTTTGATATTATGTTTGTAAATTTATGAGAGAGTAATATTTCATAAAAATACTTGCATCCGAGAAACATTTTATTTTCAAAGGAAATTTAAATTTCATTCAAAATATTTCATAACCATTTTTTTCTATATTTTCTCAAAACTACTAATATTTTTGAAAACCGAAATACCCAAAAGAAGAAGTAAATTTGTTTAGAGATGTGTGGGTAGTTTACATGGTGTCATAATATTTATTGAAATAAAATTTATGCGATTACCTACTATATTTGGGGTTAGTTTGTTCTTTGAGCATAGAAATATATTTTGGGTGTGAAGAACTATTATCAAAATTCTTATATATTTTTTGTAATTTTTTCTTATTGAGAAGTGTAAAAGAGTAAATCAATTTGTATATAAATGAATGGGAAGAATATATGGTGTAAGAATGTATATAGGAATCATAAAGAGGTGACTTCCTACTATTTATTTAGTTAATTTTATCAAGATTTTATCTGCTTTTTTATATAATTTCATTATCATTTTTATCTGAAACATTTTTCTTTAAATTTTAGTATTACATTAGAACACATTCCACATGATCGAATCTGAGTAAACAAAATCATATTGTTTTAAAAAAAAATTGAGATTATATATAAGTAGTTTTTGATCTATAGGAATTGACCATAAAAAAATATGACATAATATGTAATTGGTATGACTCAAAGTACATATTTTCAATAAAAATGTGTTATCATTGTTTAAAACATACATAAAATGGTCAAAAACAATAAAATTGGCTCGGATTATTTTAAAAATTATAGAAAAATGATCCATAATTCATATTTCTCATATTTAAATTGACCGAACATCAATTTGGGAAACAATTTGGTAAATATGACTTAATGTATGAGTTTTTAATATAAATGAACCATTTTAGTTTAAAAAGAATGTCAAAATTGTAGAAAATTTGAAAATGATATCTTATTGGTTTCAAAATTTTGTAAATTGATCCATAATTTATTATTAATATGAATAAATTGACTACACATCAATATGATTCCCCATGTGACCAATATTACTCAAATTGTGTGGTTTGAGTTTAAAATTGGCATTAATTATGATTAAAAAAGGAAATTTAAACACACAAAACAAAGAAAATACCTTTTTATTATTTTTATTCTACAGTAACATTATCGCTCAATCATTTGGGACATATAGGAATCAACCAATCATCAATATAATACATAGTGTACCTGATATGACTCAAATTTTTTGGTTTGAGATTAAAATTGAAATTTTATTACTCTATTATTTCATATATATGTATAATTTATTTCATTATATTATTACTGATATAAGGATCATTTTATTATACAGGTGGATTCGACTTTCTTGAGTTGGGGAGGTTTGTTTAAAGCTACACATGGTCATGAGAGACTGTACATTAAGCCTACAACTGAGATAATGGAAACAAGGAAAATGTGTTAAGAATATATATCAACGTAAGGAACATATGAATTCATGGTAATTATTTATTTAAAATTTTCACCATTTTCCCTACTATATCTATGTTTATTTTCTTATCATTTTTATCTAATAATTATTTAGTTTTTTATTTATCTTTTGAAACGTCATATTTTTCATTCAGTAGTTTGCAGCATGCGAGGAAAAAGAGATCATGTTACTTTGGATGAGGCATTATAGGCATCACAGGGTTTCCTCTTCCATCCAAATAGAAAATTTATTTCTTTTCTATCTTGGTCTAGATAGTAGAAAGAAAAATAAAAATCACATAGTAAATCAAATAAAACAAAATATGATACTTTTTGTGCTAGACATGACTTGAATTGTATGTTATTAGCTTATAATTAGCATTTTAGTTCAAGAAACACACGACATAATAAAAATTAAGAAAAAACATTCATAATGTACTGATATATTAGGAAAGATTATTATTAGTCATTTTTGATTTGTAGGAGTCATCAACAACTCAATCGGTCAAACAATGTGAAAAGTATGAAACACAGTTTGGGTTTATGTTTAAAATTGACAATAATTTTAGTAGAAAACACAATTGACATACGAAAAACTGAAAAAACACATTCATATTGTTTTGATAATTTATAAAAAATATCTATAATAAATTATTTATGTGTAAGAATCAGATGAACCTTAATCAGATACATGGTATGTCAGGTATGGATCCAAGTGTGTCTTTTTATTTAAAAAAAATTAATTTTAATAAAAATGAAAAATTAAATGCTCAGAACCAAGACAAATCACTCAATAATAATTTATGAAAACAATCCACAATTCATTTAAGATGTGTTAAAATTATTATCACCTCAATCTGATGCACGGTGATCCCATAATAACTCAATGTGTCTGTAATGAGTTTTAAATTGACATTTTTGTCCATAAAGTGTGTCACTTGCTGAAAACAATGAAACAAGTGCCTATTTTGTATCAATAATTTTAAAAAAACATTCATAAGTCATTTTTAAATATGTAAATCAGTCTCATTTCTAACAACCATACGATAAGACCATTATTAATCAGTGTGTGTGTTTCCAGTTAAAAATGACATTTTCGTAAAATGAAAAATTGACATACACAAAAACAATAAAATTCATTAATTTTTTTTTATAATTCCATAAAATGACTCATATGTCATTTTTTGATGTTTTTTAAAAAATATCATCTAAATATGACACATAATTTGACAGGTATGACTCTAAGTGTGTCCTTTTTTTTAAAATTTACATTAATTTCAGTAAAAAAGATAGATGATGTTCTGAAAACCAAGAAAAAAATATATTTTTTCTTAAAACTTTAGTAAAATGATCCATGTGTCATTTTTAACATGTTTGAATTAGTTTTAACTCAATGCACCACACGGTGTTACCAGTATGTCTCTATGTTTCCTCTATTAGTTTAAAATAGAAATTTTATTTCAAAAATATTGTCACTTACTAGAAACTATGAAATTATATTGGGAGTTTCTCAATAATTTACAAAAAAAATTAATAAGTCATTTCTGACATGTCGTAATAATTCTAACATCATACTAATATATGATATGATCGGTATGACTCAAACTCGTTGTTTTCAGTTTTGAATTAATTTTTCATAAAAAAGAAAAGTGACATATTCAAAGATTACAAGACACATTAAGATTATTTTGAAACATTATTACAATGATCCATAAGTCATTTTTTTAATTTATAAATCATATAAAGGAAAATATAATTCCTGGTGTGACGGATATAACTCCAAATGTGTCTTTTTATTTAAAATTAACATTAATTTTAGTAGAAAGAAAAGAGACATATTCAAAACTAAAAGAACACATTTTTATTGTTTTAATAATTTGGTAAAATGATACATAAGTCATTTGATATGTGTAAGAATCATATTAAGCACAATCCGATGAACTATTTAACACGTATAACACAAAGTGTCTCCTTTTATTTAAAATTGAAATAGATTTTAGTAAAAAATATTAGTGACATACCCAAAATAAAGTAAACAATTTGGTATTGTTTTGATAATTTATTAAAATGACCCATAAGACATTTTTGATGTGTAAAAATAATCTATACCTAAATATCAAGAGTGATCTGACCATTATAACTCAACATGTCTGTTATCATTTTCAAAATTCATATTTCAGTTCAAATGATTTTCACTCACTGAAAATAGAAAAAATTCTTGCATTTTCTTAATAATTTAATAAAATGATTCATAATTAATTTTCAACTTATATGATTAGTATCATGCAAAATTGACACATTTTGTGACAATAATGAATCAAAGTGCATGATTCCAGTTTAAAACGACATCATTATAAAAAAGGCATGTGTCATGCTAAAAAAACACTTTCATGTTGTTTTTATAATTTATTAAAACAATATATGTGTATTTTTAGGACACGTATGAATTACTCTTACCTCAATATAATGCATGGTGTGATAGGTATGAATCTTAGTATGTATTTTTATTTATAAATGACATTAATTTTAGTCAAAATAGAAATTGACATACTAAAAATGGAAAAAATGATTTTTGATTGTAATAATAATTTATAAAATGACACAGAAGTCATTTTATACTTGTAGGAATATGAAAAATGTCAATTTGATGTGTGGTGTGACATTTATGACTCCAAGTGTGACTTTTTATTTAAAATAAACATTATATTTTGTATAAAGGTCAAGCGACATACTAAAAAACAAGAAAACATTCATTTTTTTGAAACATTATAAAATTATACACAAGTCATTTTTTTCCTAAAAAAACATTCTCACCTCAATCTGAGGAATGGTGTGACTGGTATGACTCCGAGTGTGTCTTTTTATATATAATGGACATTATTTATAGAAAAAACGAAATTTAAATTACAAAAAACTAAGAAATCACATTATGATTGTTTTGATTATTTATGAAAATAATCATAAGTTGTTTTTGATGTATAGTAGTTATTATCCCTTCAATTCAACACATGGTGTGACCGGTATGACCCCACGTGTGTCTTTTTATTTAAAATTGGTATTAATTTCAGTAAAAAAAGTCAAGTGAGATACTCAAAACCAAGAAAATGAAATCAGATTGTTTTGATAGTTTTGGAAATTAAAAAATAAGATATTTTTGGAATAAATTAATCATCTTCACCTCAATCAAATAAAAATTGTGGCAAATATAATTCAAACTATATTTTATCGGTTTAAAATTGAAATTTTTTTTCATTATTTTTTTCACTCTCTAAAATCTCCAAAAATGAACTTGGATTGTCTAAGAAATTTATGAAATTTATTCAGAAGTCATTTTTCTGTTTAGTAATTAGTCTAATGTAAAACAAATATAGATGTGACTAGTATGACTCAAATTATGTGTTTCGAATTTAAATTCATATTTTTCTAAAAAAAAGAAAATTGACACATTGAAATCTAAGGAAATGCTTCCATATTTTATTAATACATTAAAAAAACATATGTAATTTTTGATCTGTAAGAACCATCATTACTGTAATCTGATACAATGTATGCTTTTTAGGACTCTATGATTATATATTTATTTGAAATAGACATTAATTTCATAAAAAAGTGACATACTCAAAAGTAGAAAACTCATTTAGATTGTTTTTTGACTGTAATGAAATAATACATAATTCATTTTTGATGTATAGTAATCATACACACAACAATTTGGAAAATGGTATGACTGTTAGGACTGAAAGTGTGACATTTTATTTTAAATTGGAATTAATTTTAGTAAAAAAAAGTGACAAACTCCATAGGTGGAAATCAGATTCTCCACAATAAGATAAACGAGGTTACTGTTATGACACCAATTGTGTATTTTTATTTAAAATTGACATTAATTTTAGTCAAAAAAGAAAAGGGACATATATAAAACTGAGAAAAAGAATTACTATTTTTTGATACTTTAGTAAAATAATCCATAAGTCATTTTTATGTAAAGGAATAATCCACATCTCAATCTGATTCAGAGTGTTACTGGTAGAACTCAAAGTGTGTCTTTTTATTTAAAATTGACATTAATTTTTTTGTAAAAAATTATGTGAGGTGCTCCAAACACTAAAAACACTTTTATATTGTTTTAATACATTAATTAAATTATCCATAATTCATTTATGATGTGTAGGAATATATCATACCTCAATTAAACCTATGGTGTGACCGGTGTAACTCAACGTGTCTGTTAGTATTTTAAAACTGACATTTAATTTCCAAAAGTTTGTCTCTGATGGAAAACCACGAAAACATGCTTTGATTGTCTTTATATATTAGGAAAAATATTCAGAAGTCATTTTTGACATCTAGTAATAGTTCCACTATTATACCGATATGTGATGTCATCAGTATGAATCATTATCTATGTTTCTATTATAAAATGACATTTTAGTAAAAAAGGAAAGTGACAAAATAGAAACTAAGAAAACAAATTTTCATTGTTTTGAAGTAATTTTTTACATGAAGGAATCATCTTCACCTCATTCTAATGCACGATGTGACTGGTATGACTCTGTATGTGTCGTTTTATTTAAAATTGATATAAATTTTAGTAAAAAAGAAAAGTGACATTCTCAAAACTGAGAAAACGAATTCATATTGTTTTTATACTTTGGGAAAACCATCCATAATACATTTTTCACATGTAAAAATAATTCACGCCTCAATATGTCACTTGTTGTGACCAGTATGACTAAAAGGGTGTTTATTTTATTTAAAAATGAAATTAATTTTAGTAAAAAAGAATAGTGATAGGGAAAAAAATAAGAAAATTCATTAGGCTTGTTTTGAAACATTAATAAAAATATACATATATAATTTTTGATATTTAGGAATCTATTTCACCTCAATAAAATGCATTATCCAGCCGCTATGACTCCTATTGTGTCTTTTTATTTAAAATGGACATTAATTTTTGAAAACAAATAGTGTCATGCAGAAACCAAGAAAATTCATTTAGATAATTTTGATACTTTAGGAAAATAACCATAGTTATTTTTTGATGGTTAGGAATTAGTCAAACCACACATTGACACATGATGTGCCTGGTATAACTCCAAAAGTTTCATCCTATTTAAAATTAACATTTATTTTAGAAGAAAATGCCTAGTAAATAATCCCAAACTTAGAAAATTCATTCATATTGTTTTTAAACATTAGTAAAATTATTCATAAGACACTTGGGAAATATTAAAATCAATCACACCTCTATATGATAAACAGTGTGACTAGAATAACTCAAATTGTTTATTAGCAGATTAAAATTGATATTTTTGTTCAGAAAGTTTGTCACTCGCTAAAAATCATGACAACATTATCATGTTCTATTAGTAAGTTCAGAAAATGATTCATGAGATATTTTTGATATGTATGAGTCAATATCATGTAATACTAACATACTATGATATTAGAATGACTTAAAGTTTGTTTTCTGATTTAAAATGAAATTTTAGTCACACAGAAAACTGACATAGTGAAAACTGGGAAAACTCATTTTTAGTTTTATAATATATTATAAAAATGATACATATGTCATTTTTGACATGTAATAATCATAATTTCCTTAGTCTGATGCACAGTGAGATTGATACAATAACAAGTGTGACTTGTTATTTAAATTTTACATTAATTTTAGGAAAAATGAGATGTGACATACTCAAAACTGAGAAAACACATTCATATTATTTTGATAATTTAGTAATATAATACATATTCTATTTTAGACATTTTAAAATCATTAACAGCTCAATGTGACAAATTTTGTGACCGGTATGACTCGATGAGTGTCTTTTGCTTTAAAATTAACTTTAATTTTTTGTTAAAAAGAAAAGTGACATATTCAAATTAGATAAAACACATTATAATTGATTTTACAATTTAGTAAAATGATCTATAGTTAATTTATGATATGTAGGAATCATCCAAAACTCATTCTGATACATAATGTTCCCAATATTACTCAATGTTTTGCTATCAGTTTAAAATTGACATTATTGTTCATAACATATTCCACTCACACTGTTACATGGTGTTACTAGTATGAATTAATGTTTAGTTTAAAATTCAAACATTATATTTAATCTAATTCTTATAATATTACTAAAAATTTAATTTTTTTCTCATATAGATGCATTATTTTTATTGTTCATGTGTTTTTTTCAATAATATAATGAGTAGGGTTCCTGGGCTAAAAAGATAAGAACATTGATGTTTTTTGATGTGTTTGATATTTTCTACTTACTCATGTAGATGTAAAAAACAACATTTGAAATTCCTATAATACAATGTTTCGTTTCTTTTATTTGGGTTTTAAATTTTATTTCATTTAAATTACGTATTTTATATATGTTTGTACTATTGTTTCTACTACTATATTGTGTTGTATATATAAATATACATTTTAGAATGCATATTTTTATTGCTTTTAAAAGCAACGATAAAGGGTAACTCTATCAGTACTATAAAATTTGATGTAATATTGAAAATAATCCTAAATGAACACTTTCAGTGATATAAAAAAGAAATGATGAAGTGTCCCTTTATCAGCAGTTTTTAGGACTGATAAAGGACCCCCTTTATCAGCGATTTTAGTAGCACTGATAAAGGACACCTTTATCAAAACTATATAAAAGAAGTGATAAAAGGGGTCATTTATCATCACTAATAAATGCTGATAAAAGGATCTTTTATCATTTATTTTTAGTCGATGATAAAGTGTTCCTTTATCAGTACTTATCTAGCACTGATGAATACCTACGGATTTTAATTACACTATGATTATCAATTTGTTTTCTTAAGAGGAATATTGAAAAAATAGAATTCATAAAAACTGTTTTTTATTAGTGATAAGAGAATTCATAAACATAAAAACTCATATCATTTAATATGAGACCTGACATAAATATTTATCAATAAAGAGAGTCACGATAACCAATTATCATGAGTCATGTGATGTAAATCATGATCAAAGGAACCATTAAAAACCCTAAACAAGCATAAAGAAAATGTATTGGTATATGGGAACATTATCTTCATAACATGTGTTCACTCATGTTATAAATTACTAGGGCCCAGTTAAATTCATTTGAGGAACCTCCCAAGTTAGATCCCTTCTTCTTTCATTTAAAGATAATGAACATTACCCACTTTATTGGAGAGCTATATCATGCTCACCCATCATATAAGATATATTCAGATCACCCATCATCATGATCTGTATCAAACTCACCCATCATCATCAATAATTTCTATGTACCATAACACAGTTAATATTACATTTTTATCATTAATCATTAAACAACTACTTTCATTCCTTTATAACTCAATTTACAAGTGGAAAGAAATATTTTTCAAGAAAAAATCTTTTAAAAAATCAACATAATCCATATCGATAAATAATATTGATAAAAACATAATATAATAATCATATTTAAGTGGAGTAATTATTAAAGGATGGAGAAATATAGTGTAATACATTTAAAATAACATTTAAAAAATATATTTGGAAATAAGTGAACATATAATTTTATTTTTCTAATATTCCATAATTTTTTATGAATATCATGAGAAAAAATTTCACTGAAAATTACTTTGAAAAATTATAAATTATTCTCGCAATATAATAATGGCCATGATCGAAGTAAAATCTATTCATTTCATAATTGTAAAAAAATTATCATTTTTTTACTTTTGTAAGTAAAGTAAAAAAGTAAATCATGTAGTAAATATTATGAAATTTCAATTTAAAACATTTAGAAAGGGGTAAAGATCATAGAAAATAAATTTAGGAAATAATTAATGTTTATAAAATATCATTATTTAAATCATATAAGTATTATAGAAGAAGATTTTGGTTAAAACTCCTTAAAAAATGAAAAAAAAAATTATAGACATTTAAATCCAAAATCTATTTGAAAGGATGAACATAAAAAAAGAACCATGATTACCATGAGTATAATAATAGTAATGGTATTATATTTCATGAGTTATTGAATATAATATATAAATAAATATGGATGTGTCAATCAAAACATGTCTCAAATAAGGAAGTTTGAGATAAGAAACCCATACAACATGGGTAATGATTGAATAAAAAATAAACAGAGTGAAGGAACATAAAATCACTATATAAAATGAATAATTTCTTGGAAATAATATGTTAAAACAAATCAATGGGGTATTAATTAAACCATAATAAATAACACATGGTTTATAACCATAATTACATCTCAAATAATTATAATTGAGACAATAAAAGCCCATAATGCTTTTATAAAATTGGCATCAATATCACTTGAAAGAGAGGAATTAAAAGGTAAAATAAATATAATGAGGAAAGATTAATTCATGACATAATATATCTATATATATCATCTACACATTATAAATGAAAGTAGGTTCATATTATAAGACATGTCTCCATGAAATAATATTGAGATGAATCATCCTTGTAAATATCATATTATTGAAGTACAAATTAATTCGTGAAGTTTTTGTGTGTAAAAATAGTAAAACCATAAAAACAAGTGGAAATAAAACATAAGACAATCATAATAAATGTCATACATAATCATGTAATAAAAAAGTTAATCAATTATATGTATAACCTAATGAATGGAAATTCAATTATGAACCCCCTTACCTCGAGCCCTGACTTGCTATATTTATTCATTAACTCATATATATTAAAAAATTATTAATTATTTAATTTTTAAAAAATATTTCTCATATTTATTAATTTACCATAAAACCAATTCTTTTATTGTTAAATGTATTTACATAATTGGTTATGTCAATGTTGTATATTTGGAGGATGTTTGATTGATTGTTGAAAAACGACTTTGGTATATTGACCTTGGCCAAAAAAGAAATTCTTATATCACATATAGAATAAAAAAAATAATTATAATTATTAAATATTATATACAATATTATAACTATCCATAAAATTCATACATGAAAAATGAATCACATCACTTCATGAATGTTGCAATCCAAATGTACGGACAAACGACGTTATCATTTTCCAATGGATGGATGTGTAAGAAAATACATGATATATTATCATCAAAAAATGATACTTATGTCATTAATATCATATATATTCATTAGATTTTCCATTATTAACATTCATTCGAGTCGGTGATCAAAAAATAAATACATCACCTCATAGAGGTGGGAGTCCACACGTACACATGAATGATGTTTCCAATCCTCATTTGATAGAAAATGAGATAAAATGGTTTTAAATAGGTCTAATAGCATTTTTGTATAGTTTATACACTTATATTTTTATTTAATCATGGATTAAAAATATTTTAATCAGGAATAAGAAGTAGCTAAATGAAAATGTTCTGTTAAGATTTATGTCTATTCTTCGAAAACCACCATGGGATTAAAAAAAAGCCTTATAGGTTGGTCTTTTTATGAGACAAGAGACTCTATGTTGTGTATAATTTATTTTAAGTTAGTTGGAATGTAAATTTCAGAAATATATTGTAACAAATGTGTGTTTAATAGAGGATATGATGTTCTATTTTATAAGTGATAGGAGGGGCACTCTTGGAATTACATAAAGTACTAAATTCTTATAAATTATTTTTCCAGGAAAAGTGGAACCAAATTGATATATTTAAAATAGAGGATGAGGACGAGTCAAAATACTTTAATCTAATAATATTTATAAAATTGTAGTTTATTTTTTCACCCATATCTTATTTGACCCCTCATTATCCCATCTGATTATTATCGTGATATCCAATTTTTTTAAGAAATAGTTGTCAAGAAAATTTCTATAAAAGTAAAATTTATCAATAAGTGGTCCATTATTAATATTTTAAACCATATCCCAGTCACTTGACCAAAAATAATATTTTTATTAATTTTGAGTCATTAAATAAAATATTATTTAACATAAGATACTATTATAGTAATATCTGAAGCTATTTATATTATATGACTTTAATGACATGAAGATAATAATGGCAATAAAATATAAAATTTTACAAAATCTCTAATATTTTGAATTTATCTATTTTTTGGGAAAATATAAGTCACCTAATAATTATTAATTCAATTTCTTTTAAAAAAATTTACATGATTTTTCTACTCCTAGAACAACCATTATGTAAGTGTTCTATAAACATTAAAGTTAATTATTCCATCAGAAAATTTTAAATTTAAATTAAATTGATAAGAAAAATCGTTAATACATAAATTAAATATTTATTATCATAATTAATTTTTTTTATCCCTTTAACCAAATATTATAGAAATTAAAACCACGGGAATATAATTTTTAATATTATCATTTACAAAAAAGTAATATAAATGTTATAATCAATGGAAAGTGGTATGAAATTACCTCATATTAAAAAATATAATTGTATTGTTTGAAAAAAAAACTTATCTAATAAAATAAAAGAGATGTTTTAGGGATATATTTAGGCTGAATCCCATCATTTTTACCATATTTACCTATTTTACCCTTACCAGGGTGATAAATATTTTCTGTGATTACTATTCATAATGACCAATAATAAAAGTTACTTCATTACCAGATTTAAAAATAAAGAATACAAATATAGAATCTGTTTTCTAATATTAGTTTTCTAGAAGTTGTGAAAATTAATTTTAATATAAATACGTCAAATAGAAAAAAAAAATTTAGAAAAAATGTATTTTTAAGCCGAAAATTGAACTTTCAAAAAAGTCAGGTATAAATTTTATTCCTATGAAATTAATTATATAATTTATAAAAAATACATGGGTTAATTTAATATCAAATTAAATGTAAAATTACAATTTTCTATATAAATATAAGGTATTTTCAAATAAAAAATTGTATTTTTCACTATTAATTAAAAAAGCAATCTTTTCATAAAAATAATTAAATTTCACTCTATGTTTTTATATATATGATAATTTATAAAATTATATCGTTTTTATTAAATATAATTTATAAAAGTGGGAGAAATTAATTATAGTATTCAATCACAAAAAACAAAAAAACCATTTTTTATGAAAATTGTTTTTCAAGAATTTAATGACTTTACTGAAAATTGGGTTCTTATTTACATACAATTAATCAATTAATTTTTATTAACTATGAACATTTTTTTATTTTATTCATCATTCAATTACACCTATTCATATCCACCCGTACAACTTCAAGGTTATATTGGTTATATATAATTAATAACATTTCATGGTTTTTTATGCTCAATTTTGGGAATTAAGAAAGCTATCTAAAAAATGTAATTTTAAAATATCAAGGTGTTACAATATATATATATAGGTAAATTTTCTAAAATAACAAAAAATATAAAAAATATTTTCGATTTATGGGTTTTGGGAAACAAATTATTGATCTGGGTTGGTTTTGGGGAAATAGGTTAGGAATATTCCCATTCAGTACCCTCTTTGAAATATTTTCAAAGAGGCTTCCTTATAAGTAGTCCTGTTATTTTAAAGTATTTTTAAGAATTCCCTTTATGAGAATTATAATTCATCATAATTTCCTCAAAAAGAGGGTTATTTCCAACACAACAACCTCTTTAGAATATATGAAAAGAGTGATCCTTCCTATTTGGATATTATTTTGAAATTATTTAACTAATTTTACCTAGAATTAATTTTATTTATGTATTTAAAAAATACTAAAAGTCATAAAACCCCACCAAACCATTTCTTTTATAAGGGAGGTGTGAAGTTGAAGACCTTTCTGGACTATTACTTTTCGTCTTTCATGTAGAACATGGAATCCAAAATTCATAGCTTTTGAATTTTAATAATTGATTTATAATTTTTGATAATTTTATAATTCTTGGATTTAAATTTGAATTTCATATTTTTTTATAAATAATATATTGTGAATTAAAATTGAATCTTGTGTAATGTAAATAATTTTTCACATATTGTAAAAATATTACATATGAGTTTAAAATATTATGTATCCAATTTTTACACTAATAATATTTTTATTCATTTATTTTTTATCTATTATGTAGTAAAATTCTACTACATATTCGGTGTTTTTTCAAAATTAAATTTTAATTAAATTAATGTTGTTTCTTTATTCAAAATAATCAGTGATTAATTTTTTTAATGTTTTTTTAGGATTTATAATTCTTTGAAAACTATTTATATCTCTGGAAATGTATTTAATCTTATAAGCTACTATAGATTAATTTTAATTATATTGAACATGTTCAAATAAAGTATCCAGCCTTCAATTATTTTTAAAAACATAATGATTTTAAACATGTTTAATATGGGAAAATGATGTTTAGAACATACATAATTTGACCATAAACATTCAGAATTTTCTAAATTTGTATATTTTTAAATTCTTAAAAATGAGAATATATATATATATATATTAATAATTATAAAAACAGATATGTTGTATAAGGGTGGGGTGCATTGAAGAGTTTAAAAACCAATATCGATGAATAATGGTAAGTAGGGATCTTAAATAAAATATTTAAAACATAATAATATCTATTTTTTAGTTAGAAAAAATTTTAAATTACATCACATGGAATGAAATAAATGGTGATTAACATTAAAATATATTTCATAATAAATTAAAATTAAAATTAAAAATAGTTTTAATAAAATATCCTTGGAATTGTATGCTTTATGAATTCCCTTTACCTTTTTTGAGTTCATTTTTATAGTTTCGTCAATCCATGATGGCCTTAATTTCATTTATGGAGTTTTATATATCCCATTCGATGTTTGGGATTTTAATATCCACTATGAAACTAATGGGTAATTCTCCAAGGTTTTTATTTATCTTCTTCTCGTAGAAATAGTTAGCATTATTTATTTTTTTAATCCATTTTTTTGTGCATTATGGTATTCATTATTGTATTCATATTGAAATAAAATGTCAATTTTATTATACCATTAGTATTTTAAATAGTTTCATACAAAAAAAATTTATTTAAATTTTCAAAGTGGTTTTCTTAAATTCCTATTTATCATATAGACTATTTATCATGTATGGGCCTTCTGCTTGGGACATGACCTTTGTCTAACCTACTACTTGTCCTTGGCTGAGTCAGTGAACTACATAGAGTTGTTTTCTAGTCATTGATTACTTTTTTTTGTCAGGATGACATATTTCATCAACCTATGCACTTCACTTGTTTGATCACTGATTTTTCTGTTCGGTGTGGTCTTATAGTGCACACTGATTCTTTGTTCTGTTTCTAGGCATTGTCCAGTACCATGGGAATTGATCACCCCTAATCTGTGTTTCTTAATGTATTCAGTTTTCCACATCCTATGAGCATTGGGTCTTAGTTCCTCTATAAAAACCCTATCTCTCCATTCCTATGATGCTATGTTGGAGCTCAATCATGGCTTTTCATCCTCCCCCATATCCACCTCATGGTTTTTTTCTACTGTAGATGATTTACTTCCCCAACGGATGATGTTGGTGTTTCTTTTTGGTAGCTCCAAGAGTTTATAATAAGTACGATTCCTTAAAGTAACCCTCAGATTTATGAATCATTCATGCACTTGTACCTATTTCAAGAGATTCGGACCTCAGGAGTGTTTCTCTACTTCGGTACTGTAGTAATGGTTTTGGTTGTTCTTGTTTCATTAATTTTAAAATATGTAAATTTGGTACATACAATACTATTTCATTTTTATTGGTTTTTACTAGTTTCTTCTCACCCTATAGTATTTTATTTTTTGATCTCAATAAAATTTATATGTGGTGGTTTTCATGTCATACACATAGGTCCCCAAGGGAATAAACCACAAAAATTCTAATTTTCTTGTTCATTCCATCTTTTATGTTATTTTTTAATCTTGTTAGAATGGTTTTATAATTTTTTAGATGTAATTAGAGACTAACTAGTTCTGCCCTCTTAGGTTTTTTGTGTTCTCCTTTTTTTAGTGAACCTCTACACCTCAATCATTTATATCAGATCATTACTGGTTTTTGTTTTTTTATCGAATATAATTAATTATTTAAATAATTGTTTATATTTAATTATGAATACCCATAACTTATTAAAACACCATTTTCATTCTATTTCAAATTTTTAAATTTATTAAACCATTTAAAATAACTCTATATTTTTAATCCCTTTCTAATGAACATCAATTTCCAACGCGATTAGTCATTTTTATGGGTTCTCACTTAACATGGCCCTCAAGAAATTGGAATCTACACTTTAGGTAAACATGTTGAAAACTATAATCAAAATCAATAAATTTAATGGGGATAATGGATTTAACCATCGGTTATTAATATATTAACCATTATGGTTCATCAAAGATAAATTGATGCCCTATGTGGGCCTAAAAAACCTATTTCTACTACAAATGAACCCAAACATACCAACACTGAGTACAAAGATGTAGCCACTAGTTTTTACGTTATGGAACATAGAACCTCACTTCGTTCATTATGAGATAATGTTCTTAGAGGGGTTTCTTATGAGTCTGCAACTGCTAGTACATATATATTAAATAATAAAAATTATATAAAAATGTTTATTTAGTTGGTAGGATTAATAGAAAACATTGAACGTTAAAATTTAAGATGAAACCTGGTAGTTATAATAAGAACAATTTAGAGGAATTTAACAAGATATTTTTTGATTTATCTAATATAAATGTTACTATTGGTGGCAGAGATCAATCAGTTTTCCCTAAAATTTATCTATATGACAGGTAAAATATAAGAATACTGATATCAAATGTAGTAAACTCAAACAAGAGTTAGAATCAAAACAATCTACTAACTAGTACCTTTTAGGAGATTCTGGTTATAAAATATTTGAAGTGTTAAATGTGTCGATCAATAAAGTCAATTAAGAGTGGTTCCTTCTCTCAGGTTATTCCATTCACATGTTTCCCTTTAGAGATTCATTCCTAGAATTGGTGGAATGAGTATAAGGAGATTACCTCTTAGGAAATAATAAGCGGTGTAACGTAGAGGGAAGTTGTTTTCTTTTGTTAGAACTAGATTACCATACCAACATCACTTTGTCTAATGTTAGGTAGGTTCCCAGCCATAACTGAAACATGATTTCTCTATGGATTCTAGACCAAAAGGGATTTACCTTTTGTTATGAAATATAATGTCAATAAACATCTGAAGGATCTAGAATCTTATTGATGGGGTTTTTCATTAATGGAATGTATTTCTTGAATGAAAAGACACACTAAAGATAGTTGGGTAGTGTCTATGATTCCAACACTGACAACAATATGATTTGGAATAATAGATAAAGGTGTATTAGCTCTAATTGACTAGAATAACTCAATAATAAATGGTTGTTATGTGACATCACATAAAGAAACATTTATTTTTGTGAATATTTTGTGATGGGAATGGATATGAGAGTATCATTTAATATGAAATCCTTTAAATCTTACATATCCTTAGAATAAATCCAATCCATTCTATAGTGACCTACAAGGACTACCTCTAATGTTTTAGGTTCCTATTGGTCACTTCGATAGATAACTTCCCCACAAGATATTTCATTTACATTCTGAAAAATAATTTTGATATTTAAAAAAAATAATTAAACTTGGAAAATTTTGGTTGAAAACTAAATTAGGATAAAAATTAAAACTGTGAGAACTAATAATTCGATGGAAAATCTATCCACTTAATTTGTTTACATTCTTGATACTAAAGGTATTAAAATACATAGGACTGTTAGGGAAACCCCCCAATAGAAATTACTTATAGAGAAAATGAATAAGACTATCCTGGAAGGAGCCTACTATCTGCATACATTCCTAGGCCTCCCTAAATCATTTTTGGAAGAGGCACATTACACTGTTTTCTACCAAATTATTATATGTACTTCTTTCACTAATCAGTTTAAAACCCCTAAAAATTAATTTCATGGTAATACTCCACCTTCTAGTTTCTAATGGGTATTTAGTTTTATAGATTATGTTCACATTAAAACTATTAATTTGGAACCAAGATCTCTTAAATACATATTTCTTGGATATCCTAAGAGTGTTTTGGGTTACAAAATTTTGGAAGATAAACCCGGTTATTAGAAATTCATTGTAAGTAGTGATGTAGTGTTCTATGAATTTTCTTCTCCCAAAATCGTGTCTTCCACATTTGGAAGTAATAATCCATCCCTTGAACAGACTAATGAAACTATTCCTCCAGACTCGTTTGAGGATCTTCTCCATTCCACCCCACCAAATAAAAAGCCTATGGTAAAGGAATATTTCACTTCCAATTATAGTTTATATTTTGTATCTGAACCTTTTGCCACTAAAAGGTACAATCAATTTACCCGAGTCAAAGAGAGGATGGTCCTCAGGCGTCCTACTCTATTCAGCTAATATTAAAAGGCTTCATATGAATTTCATGTGGCCCAAGATCAAATAGATGATGATCCTAAAACCTATTGGCAATCCCTAAATGATAAAGACTCAAGGATGTTGGTCTCTTCCATATATGAAAATATTCACTCTTTATGAAAAAAATTACTTTTCATATTGCGTAGTTGGGGTTTGGCTTAGTGGTAAGCAACCCTTAATTCTAAAAGAAAAATGGGGGTTCAAAACCCACTGGGCATAGAGTACTACAGCAGTACTGTAGTGTACTATAGCAGTGGAGGTACTGTAGCTCCAGCGGGCACTATAGTAGTGGCAGGTCTCTGTAGTGGTGGTATTGTACTATAGCATCAGCGGGAACTCTACAGCACTATAGCAGCACAAGTACTGTAATAATACTATTCACAGAATGGGTCTACATGTCATTTAAGGTGCTAAATGCCCACTGGGCCTTCCGTATATGTAATGGGTCTCCCACTACATAGTTAAAGAGGTCTTTGATATTTTTTAATAATAAATGAGGCTTCAGTCCCAGCCTTTTAAGACAAACACACTTTTCTTGTTGTTAATAAACCTCCAAATGCTAAATTAACTGTTTCTATGTGGATTTACAAAAAAAATAAAGATATAACTCAGGGAAATAAAAAAAATTAAAACTAAAGATGATTTTCTAAGGGATGATATTAGAGGTAAGGCATTGATTATTCATAAATCATTTCCCTTATTGTTAAGAATTCTTTTATTGGAATTTTACATTATTTTTCCACCTATAGTGACCTATAAATTAAATAATATGATGTAAAATATCTTCATACATGTAGTTTTAGATGAGAAAATCTATACGAATCCTCTTGTAGGTTACACTAATGAATTTAAGTTAAATCATGTATTCCACTTGAATAAATAATTGTATGGTTTAAACAAGCCTCTAAGAAGTGGTATAAGAAAATCTATTCTTTTATGATAGATAACTCATTTACAATTATTCAATATGAAGAATTTGTCAATTATAAATCAACTAAAAACTATATTCTACATGTTTTTATTTATGTTTAGGAAATTCTTGTCATTATTAAAAATATGAGTCTCATTTTTGCTCTCAAATCATAATTAAAAGGTATGTGTGAAATGAAATACTTAGGATTACATAAGAAATTTCTAGGTGTTGAAATAATTAGATATATATCATATATAATTATTTCTTTATCTCATCATTCTTATGTTTTAAATATTCTCAATTGATATATTTTTAATTATCTCAAACAAGATAATATACTGCTCTGACATTACTTTAAACTATCATTAATAAGGGACCCCATTGCTTAAGATGATATACATATTCTTTCTAAAATTACCTATTTTAACATAGTTGGTAGAATCATATACAGTATGAATTTTACAAGACCTTGTATAGACTATTAAATCTTATTCCATAGAATATTTATGGCCACATAGTGAAAAGAAAATTTGCATTCCCTTAAAGGGATTCTTATATACTTTTTAGTAGTTATAGTCTTTTATTGTGTTGTGGAAATGTTGGGCAAAAATCCCTCAAGATAACATTGCAGTATTTTTGGGTTGATTGTGTTTGTTGACAAAGCAGGTTTGCATGGAGAATTGTCGAGTTCCCGAGAAGTTGTGGACATTCCATGTTGACAAAGAACTATGACAAAGGAAAGGACGATCTGGAGGCGGTACAAAAGAGCAGTACAAGGTGGCGCCGTTTCCCAGTGTTTGCCAAATTTATGGGCCCGAAAATCTCAAATGGAAAATGGAGTGATATGTCTTTGGGAAAGGTTGAGGAGAGATAAATGAAAGAGGTGCGCGGAAAAATTAAGCGTGGCGCGCAAAATTAGCGGGTTGCGCGAAATCTTGAAGTGTGGCGCGCAGGACAGCGGGTTGCGCGAAATTGTATTTCGCGCAAAAGATGTTTCGAGGTTCGAAGCTCGGAAAATGGCAAAGGCATGAGGTGCGCGAAATTATAGAGCTGTGCGCGGAAAATGGTAGTGCGTGGATGATTTGTATTTCGCGATCAAAGCGGATTACGCGCTCAAGAAGGGTTTTTCGCGCGGGGTCGATTTTGCCTATAAATATGAAGTGACCCTCCTCCATTCAGTAGAGTTCAAGACATAGAAAATACCCGAGCTCTGGTGCACGAAATTGATGTTAGAAAGGGTGTTGCGCGTAAACTTAAATTTTGCGCGTAAAGTCAGATAGCGCGAAAAGCAAAGGCTGCGCAGAAAGTTGGTGATTGGCGCGTAAAAGAAAGATTGCGCGAAAAGTGGATTCCGCGCAAAAGTAGTGGATTGAGCACAAGGCAGTTTCTAGGCTGCGCGTAATATTTGGAGGTTGCGCGAAAAAGGAATTTCGCGCAAATCATAGAAATTGCGCGCAAGACACCGTAAGGGTTGCGCGTAAAAACTGAGGTTGCCCGGTACATTCGGTGCGAAGTGAGATTCATCTACGGGTGAAAGTTGGACTTCAACAGAGCATCTACATACAGAGGAAGATGCATTCCTTCATGAAAATGAAGAGACCTACAGGTCTATAAACTGTGAGTGGATTCCTTCTAAGAGCAGTGAGCTTAGGAAGAGGAAGAAGGTGATCCTCTCCACCGGCAGTGTGCCAGAGAGAGAGAAACAGGGAGTGACCCTTGGGAAAGCAGTGAGCTGACCCTAAACTTTGTATAGGCAGTGAGCCTGGGCATAGAAGTGATCTAGCCCGAACTTTGTAATCCACAGCTAGTGAAGTCTAGTGGAATTTGGTACGAACCGGCAACTTGTCAGCGTATGCTCCTTGGACGTAGCCCTTAGAGGTGAACCAAGTAAAAATACCTGTGTCAACCTGCTTACTTCCCTGCATTGCATTCAAAGCATCATCATCAGGTAAAGGAGACAAGTGATCAAAGTAACCACACAAGTTCAAACAAAGTGACCCTTCTAATTAAGAGGTCAAGATCCAGTGGGGCAGGAAGAACTTTGAAAAAGAATATCCAAACCCTGATTCACCCCCCCTCTCAGGGTATATAGGCCCCTATTGGCCCTAACAATTGGTATCAAAGGGATAGGTTTCTTTTATCAGTTTTGTTTGCTCCGACTTGGTGTAGTCGCTCTTTGTGTTTAAAGAATCAATTTTCTCTTATCTCGGTGAGCCATGGCAAAGGGAAAAACATCCAAGAAGAAGCAGAAGTCGGGTGGTATTCCTCAGTGTGGAAGTGTGTATGGAAAAAGTGTGATTCAATTAAAAGTATCAAATAGTTTTCTGAAGGAAGGTCTGGATGAATCTTACAGGGAAAAGATTGATTCACTCAATCATAATGTTGGAATGAGTGAAGTACATGAGCATCAGAGCGATGCTCAAACAAAAGAAGAAATTGAAGGAAGAATAGATATGCGAGCTGAGTTGGAGGCCGCTCTTGAGGAGATAGATGATTGGAGAGCAAAAACAAAGAAATCCAACAAAGTTGTTCATGATGCCAAACTCTATATGCAGCAGCAGGAAGAAGATAAGTCTGAGTTGATGGAAGAAATTGAGAAACTCATGTTATCAACACGAGAGAACTCAGAATCAGTTGGTGAGTATAAAATTAAGATTGAAGAACAGAAAAGGGAGATCGATGGCTTGAATAGAAAATTGAAAGATCAATTCAAAAGCATCGAAGAACCTAATATTCCAAGTGACGTTGGAAACACTTAAGAAGCCAAATCTAAAGATATCCGGATCAAGGGATTAGAGATTGAGGTCAACAAGATAAAAGGCTTAAATCAAAGGCTTATTGATATAGTAACTGACCTAACAGAGAAGAATGATTCACATGCTGAAGATCTGCAGAAGATGGCTAAAATGAAAGGAAAACAAAAGGCTAGTGATTATGAAGAGAGTCAAAAGTCAGATGATGCACAGAATCTTAAAGCCAGAAATAATGATCTAGCAGCACAGTTGTCTACAGAAGTTCAGAAAAATCAATGGCTACAACAATAGAATGCATGTTGCTCTGACTCTGTCGCTCAAGAAAAACTGAAGGTAAAGGAGAAAAATTACATGGTTGATAAGCTAAAGCATGAAGTGGAAGACGAGGTAAGTAGAGGGAAGCTTCTCAAGGAGAAACTTGATGTCCAACTTGAATCAAGGGATATGAAGATTCTAATGTTGGTAGAAGAGCTTGAATCAGTCAAGCAGGAAATAGAGAAGTTTAAATTCAAAGATAAGCCCAAGTTGAAGGATGCACTGCACTTGCTATTTGATCATCCTTCGACAAGTGATGATAAAATGTAGAACAGATATGCTGTTTCTGAAGAGAAACAACAGAATATTTTCTTAGCTCAAAGACCAGCATGTTTTGGAAAAGCTGGTATTGGATTCGATGAATCCCCTCCAGTGCATGACAGAAAGAGAGCCATGAACAGTTCTAGAAATGGAAAAGTTCCTGCAGGTGCTGGAGATAGGCCTAAAAGGACAATTACAAAAAGAAGTAATGACATGTTCTATTTCTGCGGGATTCACGGCCACACATCAAGCTTCTGTTTAGAGGCTCGGAAATACATTTCATTTTGTGAAAATAGAAAATGTACAAAATCTGAGAATAGGATGAAGCGTCCTGAGAAATCAGAAAGAAGAGTCTCTCAAAGGAAAGCATTTGTTAGATTATATTACTGTGGAAGAATGGGACACACCATGAGTATGTGTCAAGAATCTCAGGAGCTCAATTTCAGAGAAAGAACTCAAGCTACATCAACATCTCGACATAGAAATGATGAAATGAGATATGTATTTGATGGAAGATGTTTTATATGTTCTCACTATGGGCACATGGGGAGACAATGCAGTAATAAGAAAGGAGGAAAGGGAAAGGAACAAGAAAAGAGATCTCCACCACAGGAAGTGTACAAGAAAGAAGTCTGTACTGGGAGACAAAGTGGTAAGGAGAAGAATAGTCTTCGAGTCTCGGGGAAATCGCAAGGAGCTGAACGAAAAGTGTATCAGTCACCTCCTCTATCATACTCACAACATCTCTCAAGAAGAGAATGTGAACAAACCTGGATGATTAAGGGGAGATCTACTCCAGCTGTGATAAAAAAGAATGAACATTCAATGGAGGACTCACCATCGTGGAAAAAGAGTGTGGTGACTCAGACATCTGATAAAAGAAAGATGAACAAAGAATGTGATGAAAAATTCACAGGACGTGTTCCACAGTGAAAACTGAAAGAAGATGCAAGATCCTTGTAATGGTGGAAGAAGCAAGGGAATATGGAAAGGAAAGATGTTCCTCCTCCGAGAAATAATCAAGGAAAATGGAATTTTGGTAGAACCTCAAAGAAGGAAATTTGTACTAGTGGGTTTATACCCCAAGCGGTGAGAAAGGCCGAGCCTACCAAATATACATATCAGAAAAAGGCTCAAAATGTGGGCAAAGAATGCCTAGTCATATGGCCAGAACAGTTGACGTTGTCTAGGCAGCTGGAGGAAGCAAGAAAGGAGTGTGATGCCCTCCAAGAAAGAATCAAAGGGTTGACCCATCAGGATCAACCACAATCCTCATCTTGAGGAGTCCAGAAGAAGTTCCCCTCTCCCTATGTATAAAAATTCTCTTAACTGATGATTCATGTGTTTTGGGTTCTAGGGAGATACGATCCAAGGGGAAATGGCATCTAAGGATGCGAAGTGGATATGTGATATGCTCTATAGTTTCAACTGATTCAAATCAGGTACTAGTGTTGAAGAAGAAAGGGAGCAACAAAGCACACTAGAATGTGATTGTGTTGTTAACTTTGTCTCTTGTTTCCTACACCGAGTTTCAACTCAGTAGGCTTAGAGATTTTGTTAATGGCTCAAATTTGAGTGGAAGATGAGAACAAATGATGCAGGAGGAAAAGACGTGTTATGGGTCTAAACTATTGGGCCTAACAACTGGAAGAGTTGCATAACACATGGGGAACATTCTATATCCAAATCTGATTCAAGAGCCATCAATGCAATAATTGGATGACTCGGCTCATGTGTTTCCTATTGAGGGAAGAAAGAAACACAGGGAGAAGAAGCAATAAAAATGAATTTCATGCTTATCTATTTTGCTCTAACAATATGGTATCAGCTGACTGTTTTCAGGATACCAAGAAGCTGAAAGAGAAAATCAAAGGCGTCTCAACAAAAATCTGAGAAACGTAGCTGAAAGAAATGATTCCACTGAAAAAAGAGTCAGTGAACACCTTCCTGATGGAAGTGTTGAGGAAGAAAGCAACCCAGGGGGAGTAGAAGTGACCGAAGCTGACTTAGAAGAAGATACTGATGATGAAGTAGAAAGTGTCAAGTCGGTGTCTGCGAGAAAGCCAAAAAGTCGAGCTGAAATTGATAGGCAGAATATCATTGGTGATCAAACAGCTCCAGTTCAGACTCAAAGAATGAAATCATCACAGCAAGCATCGTTTTTGTCTCAAGTGGAGCCGAAATGCTTTGCTGATGCAATGGACAATGAAAACTGGGAACATATCATGAATGAAGAGCTTGATCAAATTGAGAAGAACCAGACATGGGAGATTGTTTCGAGGCCAGCAAACAAGAATGTCATCGGGACTAAATGGGTCTATCACAACAAGATGAATGAAGATGGCACAGTGATTCAGAACAAAGCACGACTAGTGTGCAAGGGATACTCCCAGATAGAGGGAATGGATGTTGATGAGACATTTGCACCGGTTGCAAGGCTGGAGACAATCAGATTATTTTTGGCCATAGCAGTGCAAAGAAAGTTCAAAGTGTTCCAGATGGATTTCAAATCCGCATTCTTGAATGGGGTTCTGGAAGAAGAGGTGTATATTGAGCAGCCAGATGGTTTTCTCATTCATGAGGATGAGAACAAAGTTTGCAGGCTAAAGAAGGCGTTGTATGGGCTGAAACAAGCACCAAGGGCATGGTACTCAAGGCTTGATCAGTACTTGAAGAAGCTTGGTTTCCAGCATGGAGGAGTTGACTACAACCTCTATTTCAGCAATGACAGTAATCAAAGGATGATGGTGCTAGTGTATGTCGATGACATAATTTTTTGCGGATCAGATAAAGCTCAGTGCAGACAGTTTTCCGAATTCATGAAAAATGAGTTTGAAATGTCAATGATTGGAGAGCTAACGTTTTTCCTTGGTCTACAGGTGACAAAAGGAAGGAATGGAACATTCATTTCTCAATCCAAATATGCCAAGGAGGTTCTAAGAAGGTTTGGAATGGATAATTCCAAGGAAATGAAGACTCTGGTTGCTACCCGGATGAAATTATCAAAAGATGAGAGTGGCAAGGCAGTTAATATCACAGAATACAGGCAAATCATTGGAAGTCTGTTGTACTTAACCGCAACAAGGCCTTATATTGTTTTCTCCACATGCCAAGCAGCGAGATATCAGAGTAATCCCAAGGAAAGTCACATGCTTGCAGTGAAAAGAATACTTCGGTATATCAAGAGCACGGTGGACTTCGGCTTGACATACAACGAAAAATCTTAGACAGAGTTATTGGGATATACTGATGCAGACTGGGCCGGTTCAGCAGATGATAGAAAATCAACATCAGGTGGTGCTTTCTATCTTGGTGGATTGTGTATTTCTTGGCTAAGCAAGAAAGAAGATTGCATTTCATTGAGCACCGAGAAGATGAGTATATTGCGGCCACTCAAGCATGCACACAGTTATTGTGGATGAAGCAACAGCTTGAAGATATGGGAGTTGAAGTGAAGTCTTCGATCGGAATCCAGTGCGATAACTCCAGTGCTATAAATCTCAGCAAAAATCCCGTCCATCACTCTAGGACAAAGCACATTGAGATAAAGTATCCTTTTATCAAGGAGAAAGTTGAGCAGGGGATCGTGAAGTTGGAGTATGTGCATACAGAGCTACAGGTTGCAGACATTCTGACAAAGGCCTTACCGAAGGAAGCTTTTGAGAGGCATCAACTGGCTCTGAGAGTTCAGTCGATTCCCCGCACTTGCAATAGTGTGGATATGGGACCACCCCCCACCCCCCTCTCCCCGAGGTATGATGTGTTTTCCCTACTGTGCTAATGTGTTCTCTACTATGTTACATACTACAAAGGCGTGACCTTTGGGTTCGTTGACAAAGGGGGAGAAAAGTGTTTGATACTGGGGGAGAAAATAGTGGTTGTTCAAGGGGGAGACAGTGGGAAGATTTGATAAATCTTTTTTTATACGGGGAGAAGCTGACAGGTAGAGCAGCCAGAAAGGGGGAGCAATGAGAAAGGGGGAGATTACCAAATCTGACGATACTAGAAGTGATCGATCAAATCATAGAAATCACAACAACTGATGATCGTGATAAAAGCAGAACAGTGGTGTTGGAATGGTGTGAGACAGTGTCCAGTTATCAACAATTGGTATCAACTTAAGAATTCACCAATTGGTATCAGTGTGGTTCAACAACTGGTTTTATTTTAAGAATTGGTATCAGGGTGGAATTGACAGTTGGGGTCTGACATGAGGTGATTCATTGATGAACTGTTTATACTACTCTTATTTCTCACGCCGAGCATTACTCATGTGGGCTTACAGTACGTGTTAAGTGAATCCTTGAACTCTATCATAATCGCAAGAGGCGAATGGTGGTAGCAGCTGGAAGAAGACTCAGAGAGGTATCAACGTGCAGAAAATAATTCTGAGCAAATTTGTGAAGAGTTGTCAACAAACCCAAAGGGGGGGATTGTTGGGCAAAAATCCCTCAAGATAACATTGCAGTATTTTTGGGTTGATTGTGTTTGTTGACAAAGCAGGTTTTCATGGAGAATTTTCACGTTCTCGAGAAGTTGTGGACATTCCATGTTGACAAAGAACTATGACAAAGGAAAGGACGATCTGGAGGCGGTACAAAAGAGCAGTACAAGGTGGCGCCGTTTCCCAGTGTTTGCCAAATTTATGGGCCTGAAAATCACAAATGGAAAATGGAGTGATATGTCTTTGGCAAAGGTTGAGGAGAGATAAATGAAAGAGGTGCGTGGAAAAATTAAGTGTGGTGCGCAAAATTAGCGGGTTGCGCGAAATCTTGAAGTGTGGCGCGCAAAACAGCGGGTTGCACGAAATTGTATTTTGCGCAAAAGATGTTTCGAGGTACGAAGCTCAGAAAATGGAAAAGTCATGAGGTACGCGAAATTATAGAGCAGTGCACGGAAAATGGTAGTGCGCGGAAGATTTGTATTTCGCGATCAAAGCGGATTACGCGCTCAAGAAGGGTTTTTCACGCAGGGTCGATTTTGCCTATAAATATGAAGTGACCCTCCTCCATTCAGTAGAGTTCAAGTCATAGAAAATACCCGAGCTCTGGTGCGCGAAATTGAAGTTAGAAAGGCTGTTGCGCGTAAACTTAAATTTTGCGCGTAAAGTCAGATTGCGCGAAAAGCAAAGGCTGCGCAGAAAGTTGGTGATTGGCGCGTAAAAGGAAGATTGCGCGAAAAGTGGATTTCGCGCAAAAGTAGTGGATTGAGCGCAAGGCAGTTTCTAGGCTGCGCGTAATATTTGGAGGTTGCGCGAAAAAGGAATTTCGCGCAAATCATAGAAATTGCGCGCAAGACACCGTAAGGGTTGCGTGTAAAAACTGAGGTTGCCCGGTACATTCGTTGCGAAGTGAGATTCATCTACGGGTGAATGTTGGACTTCAACAGAGCATCTACATACAGAGGAAGATGCATTTCTTCATTAAAATGATGAGACCTACAGGTCTATAAATGTGAGTGGATTCCTTCCAAGAGCAGTGAGCTTAGGAAGAGGAAGAAGGTGATCCTCTCCACCGGCAGTGAGCCAGAGAGAGAGAAACAGGGAGTGACCATTGGGAAAGCAGTGAGCTGACCCTAAACTTTGTATAGGCAGTGAGCCTGGGCATAGAAGTGATCTAGCCTGAACTTTGTAATCCACAGCTAGTGAAGTCTAGTGGAATTTGGTACGAACCGACAACTTGTCAGCGTATGCTCCTTGGACGTAGCCCTTAGAGGTGAACCAAGTAAAAATACCTGTGTCAACCTGCTTACTTCCCTGCATTGCATTCAAAGCATCATCATCAGGTAAAGGAGACAAGTGATCACAGTAACCACACAAGTGAAAACAAAGTGACCCTTCTAATTAAGAGGTCAAGATCCAGTGGGGCAGGAAGAACTTTGAAAAAGAATATCCATACCCTGATTCACCCCCCCTCTCAGGGTATATAGGCCCCTATTGGCCCTAACAGGAAATAATGTGAATACCTCTGATATTCTGGTTGAATATGTGGATGATGACTATATATGTAATATTGACACTAGAAAATATTAAATTTTTTATGTAGTTACATCTTATAGTGGTACCATCTCTTTGAAATTGAATATCCATTCCTAGTTTTCTCTTTTAACCATGGAATCAGAATAAATTACATTGAATGAGGGGGTCAAAGAAGCTTTGTGGCTTAATGGGGTATCTTCTGAAACTAACCTTTTCAATTAAATTATAGATTTATATTTTGATAGTCATTTTGACCTTCATTTTTCTAGAAATTTAGTATTTAATTGTAAATAAAATTACGTAGTTATTAGGATACACTTTATTACCAACATAATAGAATCTAGAATTGGGTTTTTCAAAATATACACACTAATGATATTCTGGATGCCAGTTTTACTAATGTCATGGTGTTTTCAAAATTAAATTTTCATTATGAATGGTTTAATTTTGTTCCAAATCTATATGTATAGGTGCATTAACATATATAAAATCAATTAAAATACCTAGAGATTTTTGAATTATTGTATTCATTCTTCTTTTCATATTGAAATACTATGTTCAATTTTATTCTTTTATTAGTATTTTAAATATTTACATGAATCAAACAATTGTATTTTTATTTTAAATACAAAATATAGTATGACGCAAGGATTATTTATCTGCTAGACCATTCTTCATGTGTGGGCCTACTACATGGGCCTTGGCCTTTATCCAAATTGATACACGTCCTTTATTGATTTGGTTATCCATGAAGTATGGTTTTTTGGTTGCTTATTAGTGTTGTCACATTATTGATCTACGTCATCCACCAATTCACTTCACTTATTATGATACTAGATATTATATTCGGCGTGGTATGGTTGGGCACTCTAAATCATTGTGTCATTTCATGGTTTATGCCGATATAAGTAGAATTTATTATCCATGTTATGCGGAACATTAGGTATCAGATCATTATTCTTCCTCCCAACCTTTGATCTTGGTTCCTCTAGTGAAACTAAAGCTTTCTATTCCCTTTATTCTTCATCAGAACTCATTCCAAGATTTTCTTCCTCCCTCGGCTTCACCTCATTGTTGAGTTCTAGTGGAGATGACATCCTTCGCCAGTGGAAATGTTATGGTCTTAATTGTGATAAATACCAAAGTTCATAAGAAAAAAAGGATTCCAGGAAGGAGTCCTCAAATACAGGTGTATGAGTCACACCTATTTCAACTTCAAGAGACCAAGACTACTGAAGTGTTTTTAATGAATAACACTATAAGTATTTTTTATTTATTTTTTTATTTCAATGATTTTTTATCATTTATTTCCATTCCTTTTTCATTTCTGTTAGTTATTTGTGGTTTTTTTCCCCAGTTATAATTTTATTCTGGAGCTTAATAAAATGCATGAATGTTGGTATTATTTTCATGCACATTGGTCCCCATGGGACTTAAACACGTAAATACTCATGTTCTTTTTCATTATCTCTAAAATTATATTTCTTTATCTTGTTCGAATGGTTCTATAATTTTTTAAAAATAAGTGAAAACTACCCATCTTAATCCCTTACAATTTTTTTTGTTCTGTCTTTTTTTAATCACATTTTCCCCTTATGGTTTTTAGGGTGAATTCTATGCTTTTGGTTTTCCTGGTTTGAGCCTTATGTTGAAATCCTTTTTCTAACCCATCCAACTCATTCATAGTTGGTTAACCTATCTTATCTTCTGGTCTATATACTATCATCTATTGAGATTTGTACCATCTACATGATTTCCATATTTAATTGTCATTGGAATATAACATGTTAGATATCCTACAAACATTTATTATCCATTTTAATTCCTTAATTCCTTAGATTATAACACCCTAATACCAAACGACTTAAGTCTCCATCAATAAATTTTTCTTTATGGACATTAAAATTTAGTGCAGGGGGGCCACCTCATTATTTTGACTGAAACTCAGCCAATAAATCCCTAATCCAGGAATTATTCGAAATCATCCATAATTTATTTTCTTACATTTTTCTATCCTCATAAAGTGAGATAAGTTTATAGTCTATCCCCAGGCTCAGTAGTGATGAATTCGTCCGGGGGAGGTGTTCTTTCTACATAGATTATATCACTTTCATGCACTTACCTCGATACCTAATTTAGTTCTTGGGGGAGTGTTCTATAAATTATCATTTATATTTTCCTAATTTATTTTTAATTTATGCCTATGTGTATTGGTTATTCTAGATCCTTTTAATTTACTACATCAAATTTTTATATATGTGTATCATGGTTATGTGTTCATTCATGGGAAATGGTTATATAGATATGTGATCATGATTAGTTTCACCCTTTTATGTCATTGATTATTTTTATAGATTATTATATGTGACGTTCATTTTATGAAACAACCAAACTAAAATGGGGTTATTCTTGAAATTTAAATAAATAATAAACTCATAAATAATAGAAATAAATATGGAAACTGACATGCCTTCTAATATCTTATTATTAATATTTATCAATAAACTTTATTTACATTTATGAATATATTTATTTCACAAATAAGGAATAATGTTAAATGATGATTTTATTATGTTTTTTTATTATATTGTGATTTTAATGATTTACTAGAGTTTATGTTTTTGTTATTATATTTTTCTTTTTAGATTAATATTCTTATTTTGAATAAGATAATTATGTTCTACTACATTGAGTTTGAATGGCAGTGGAAAATTAATAAATGTAAGACAAAAATAGATGAAAAATAGATTAAAATATTAAAACTGAATTATGGTTTAAAAAAATATAATTAGTTCAATAAATAATATAAATCGGAAATAATATAAAATTATTATAAAATTGATTTAGGTCTTTCATAGAGCTTAGGAATATTAATTTTAGCTTGTGAGAGGTAATATTAATCTTGGGTTGTTTCCTAGAAGCGTTGATTAGTAAAAATGGGTGAGTAATAGAAGTATTGGATTGAATAAATCATAGAAGATAATAATTAACATAACCTCATAAAAACTTCTTAATACAAGTGGCTAGATAATTTAGCAAAACTGAGTAACATATAAATAATATATAGGTAAAGAAATTAACATGGTGGTATTATGCAAGAGGTTTTGTAGTAATATTTAAAAGAGATTTCACGCTTGATAAATTTTGATATGGACTATCAATTTATTGTCTACCACACTACCCATATTTTTTTAATTGTGTATTATAATGATAAATTTATTTAATTATACATGGATTTTTAATTTCGCGGTACAAATGGATTCTTATTGAATGGTTCTAATATGTTCACTTTATTTAATGGATTTCATATATGATTACACATAATTTTTTATGAGTTTAATAATGATTTTATTACTTGTTTAATAGAATTTGTGATTTTATTCTTACACTCTTACATTTCCAAATTGTTTGTATGATTTTTTTGTAATGGATCTAACATTTAAGCAGTATTACATATATGGGCTTAATGGATCAATGTTATAAAATGTGAATGTAATTATGGGATATAGTGGATTAAATTTAACATTTAAACATATATTATGGCGGTTATAGGAAGATGGAGTTTATTGTCTGTTGGGTTGTAATGGAAAAATTTTTATCATGAAGTTATTGAAGATGAGGTTTCACACTGTGCATGGATGGGAGGATATTCCCGCACAGGGTGTCGGGATATGGTGATGTGGCTACACCCAAGGTGCGGGTATTAGATGACGTGGGTACATGGGATTCTAGAATGGAATGATGTGTTTATAGAGTGTGTATGTATGTGATGATATGACTACATAGGGTGTTAGAATGTAATGATGTGGCTGCATAGTGTGGATTATTGTGATTGTGGGATGAATGGAGAAAATTGAGATCTCAGATTACTTGTTGTCTGGATAATCTAATGATTTTATATTATGGTAGTAATTTTGATATGTAATGGTTATCAAAAATTGATTTTACATTCTTTAATACCACATTGATTATTATAAATAATAATAAATTGATATTTTCTATGGTCACTTGTGATAATCCATTTCTCAAAGAAGATAAGATACCTATCAGCACTGTTTTTAAGGATGAAATTTATGTAATCATTACATTAATGATTAGTTGTATCCAACCACTTGTCTTTTTTATATGTTTTCTCAAATGTAAATAATTTTGTTATTAATATTTTGATGGAAAAATGGGTTTAGATATGAAGGACATAATCCTCTTGGAGAACTCTCATTGTGTAACATAGGCTCTCTATGGGTCGTACAGGTTGTCGCACCCCCCATAATCTCCTTATCCTCCTTGATTAGGGCCCCTTCTAGTCTTTAGTATCATCTCAATCATTACATCTACATTTTCCACCTCTCTCATCCAATAACACTTTTCCCATCCCTCAATATTTTATAATAAATAGACCTCATATTAATTCACTATATCATATGTTCCTAATTTTTTTAAGAGAGAGAGAGGGAGAGAAATCCTTTTAAAGTTCCTTCACCCTGGTTTCCAGAGCCTCCTTTAGGTATCTTGTGTCACCCTAATATCAAAAAAACATTACCAGAGTGGTGGTAGGGTCATAAAATGGGGAATACCATCTTGAAAGACCACTTATTTCTTATTTTTCATATACTAGGGAATGACTCGTATCTCTACATTTATTTAGGTGTACTAATTCCCAAGCTAACATTCTTGAGTAAGGAAATAGCACAAGGTGTTCCATTTTGGGGAACCTCATAAATGATTTTCCACCTATAAAGCCCATCACCCATGGCCATCCACAAGAGCAACACATCACCCAAGGTCAACCACTTGGTAGAACCATCTCAAAATATTATTCAGTTTGGTGTCCAATCCCCCAATGTTATTCACTCAGTAGGCCCATCATCCATGGTTTTCCATTTGGTCAAAACACACCATATTCCTTGTACTAATGTGATCCCCAATTCTAAATCCCTCACCTTGGTGAATTTTCTATAGTAAACTCTACTAGGGTGGGATTCTTTTCCAATCATCATACTTGGTTTCCATGAATTCTCAATTCCATGAAATATAGTACCCCTTTGGCCGAGGACCATATTTGGATATTCATTAACCATATACTTTTCTATATCCATTATATGGTCAAATTCATGGTATGAACACTAGCGTAAATCTAATTTTATCCTTAATTTCCTTGATAAATTTTCTCTCCCATGTTTCTACATAAATAGATAGGGTCCTTGGTGGGGTTTCAATCATTCATTACCCAGATAATGGGGATCCAAATATAATGGAAATCCATTGGAATTCCGTTTCCACATATATAAAAACCTGGTTTATCTAAGTCTAATGTTGATTGGTCAGGGATCCTTGTGGATACCTAAGTTTTTCTAAGGAGAGAGGCATCAAAAATTTATATAAGCCCATCATCCACCCTTACACTCCCATGACTCTGTGAAAGCTTCTTGTGACCTATAAGAAATGAGTAGAATCTGCACTTTCTATTTTCCCATTAGTGGATACATATGCCTAAATAATGGTATTATAAAATTGAAACCACTATATATCATTCTATACTACCCTCCCAAGTGGGACAATGTATCCTCGTGTGTGTAAGACACACTCAATATTCTATTTTAACATCTTTCTTGACATAGACATCTCAACAAGAAGACATTAAAATGTGTGACCAGCATTTTAGACATATTAAATTAAACTATATGAAAGAATACCTACTACATGATTTAAAAATACATGGTATGTTTTCATCACATAGTCTTAAAATGTGCATCTTTAACTATGTGTCATTTTATTCATGTTTTTTTGGGAAACTTGGGATGCCTCTCCGAGGTTTAAACCCAATATCAGCAATCTTATATACCCATTCTTATGAGATCATACTCATGAGGTCACCTACATATTCCCTCTCTTGGAAATATTCCCATGAGTCTTGATGTCCCATCCATTAGGGCTATATTCTCTATAGTCCATCCTTTTATGTGTCATATACTTGATAATAACATACCCCCACCTAGAGGGCCATATTCATCCTGGATAATAACCATATCTACCACATCTAGGATATATTTTTTAGGAGATCACCCTTATCTTATAATGGTGCTATTATTTGACAAAAAAACTCATACTCATTGACTTATATTCTCTTTGAGGTCAACATTAAATGGTTTCTCATTCAAAATTTCGACATTGACCAAATCTATATATTCATCTAGTCATCTTTACAGCATAATATTGAACTATAAAGATTGGTCTTTATCACATGGACATCAAATGTACAACATAAACCGTTATTTTGAACCAAATATATTGGATCTGATTCCAATAAAATTATATATAGAAATCACCTTCATGGGCCTGATCTAGACCCCATAAAAGATATACCGCCATACTTGATGGTCATAAACTCTAGATCCCCAATATATGTTGATTTAAACCATAGTGACCTATAAATAAACATCATTGTGTAATAATAAGTTAAACATATAGACCCATTGATACATAAATATGGTGTCATTAATAGATGACTTTTGAAATATAAATATTTTCTCATCAATGTGATACCTTTGATATGTATAGGCATCTACATTGATACAGTCTAATAAATGATTACTATTATACGGGTAACATGTCTAATATTAGGATTTGGAAAGGATTTACAAACATGAATTAAACATATATAGTTTCCCTAGGAAAGAAATAATTTTCCTCAAAAGTGGTGAAAAACCTGGCCTCCCATCCTCAAAACTGATGTGAGTTCCTAAGTGGAATTGTTAAAAAAAACCCCATTAATATCCTCCCATTGTAAATTAGTTCTATAGTGAAATATATTTCCATTGGTGTGGTATCTATTGGATGTTTTTAATTTCTTTAATAAACCCCATTTGAGACCATTAAAAGTGAGAATAGTGACCCAATTGATATATTTTACATCCATACATTCCTCCCTTCATAATCAAGCACTGATCCCCAACATATCAAATCAAATCAAAAATATTTAACCTATCGTGAATATTTTAATAACAGATACAAAAAATTAGTGTAGCATCCTAGACTCCAAAAACCTAGATTCCTTACTTATATTACATTATTGGTGTATGATACAAGAGTACCTACAAGATCAAATAACATAGTAGTCTGGAGAAAAGGTATATACATACCTAAAATTTGAAACCATAAGTTATTTAATAAATTCATTGAAATATAATTATTAGTCAGTCCATCATATCCTTGAAAATTACACTTAGTTACCCTCTAGGATTCCTGGGGATGGGAAAAAAATTATGGTTAGTCTGATAGCTCAGTAAAGAGTATCATATAACATAAACATGAAAAAATATATATGAGATGTTTAATAAAAAACATGAATCCATAAACAATTGAATCTGATGTCAATCAATATCCATGAAAAAAATTAGATCATGGATACCAATAATTATTGAAATCATACTTATGGAATGCTTAATTTCAGAAAATAAAACACATTTTCAACGAATTGTACCAAGCCACTATACAAATATAGGGAGTGTTGTATATGAAAAAACAATATATTTTGTCTCAGTATACCTTTATATTAATCTAGGGGACACAAAATTTTAGGCCCCACTAAACAAAAGATTAAGTCCAATGTATTTAACATAAGATTCAACATGATATTTCATACCATTCATAATAGAACCTCTGGAATAATTAATATATTATTATTCATATAATGAATAATAAAAAATACTTCCCAATTCAAAGGAATAATATGTATATCTAGGATACTATCCCTTAATCAACATATTAGCTATGGGGTATCTTCGACGCCACAAGAAGTACACTTATCGAAAAAATGTACTGGTTATGGTACATTAAATGTGTTAGATTATACCTAAAAGTTAGTAATTAGGTTTAACAGATTTCATTGGTATGACACCAAGTTAATGGGAGTACAAAAAATTTTACATGGGTAATAAAGATAATTTAATATTCCAAATCATTTCCCTCAGGAGTTTCAGGATGAGTTTACATTCTTAGGTCCACTCAATTTGTATCAAAATCAGGACTGTGTCATTTATCAACTATGACTTTTAAAGGAAATTAATCCATGGTGTTTATAGCTAACATACAAATACACATTCTCATATCCAATCACGGATGGGTTTTCTAGAAAATGAAAAAGACATTTACTTAACCAAAACATATGATGGCTCTTACTCCATGGAAAATATTGAGTTTTATAATGGTTTTGGTAACTATTGGATCAAAAAATATGAGTAGGGATAATAAAACAGACTACAAAATTCAATATAATTCATGATAAATATGGTAAACAAACTTGTCATGTAAATTTATGCACCACAAAAAAGGCAATAGGTGGCTAATATAATGTGTGTCCCAAATAATGAATATTGAGATGGAAATCCCCCTTATGGATTGTGTAGTAATTCAATAGAAAACTATTGAAAGGGAGGGATTCAAATTGATTGTTAAATAACATTAATAAAATTAATTTCATGACGTAACATCTAAAATTGGCAGTATATAAACTACATAAATTAAATTATGTGCATAATACAAAATGTGTATCAAAAAGATGGATTTGTGATGGAAAACTATTACCTATTGTCCTGAATTCCAAAAACATGATATAACTCATTTATAAATATAATTTAAATCTTAATAATATAATTTATAAACATAAAAATTCTTTTTTTCATTTATACTATTCATAAGTAGTCATTATCTATATGAATTCTACATATTTTGAACATCGAGTGATTATAGTTTTGATTGTTTGTAACAGTTTCATAATAGTGTTGTATGTATTAATTTTTCTTATAAGAATCATCTTGATAAGGTAATTAATGTTAATATGAGGTATTTTTTATAATTTATTATTTTTAGAATTCCTTTCATGAGTTTTTTATTTTTTGTCCTTTAATATGTAATCAATAACAAGCATGTTTTAGTGATTCATGATTATCAATGCACATTTTATTTATTAATGAATTAAATATGGATATAACATTTATAGAACAAAAAACAACTATTTTCAGATTTAAGTAATATGATAATATTAATATTAATTTTCCCATGGAAATTCATGATATAAATTCATATTATTGTTCAATTAGGTGGAAAAAGTAAACATAAACATGAACATGTCTTGCTTTAATGAATAATTATTGTTTGATTTAGATTTAAAATCTCTATAACAGAAAAATAATGATTTTATTTAGTGTTTTTTAGTTACATATATCATAATTTAATGTAATTATAATAATAATAAAACATATATGAAGTGTCTTCATATTATTATGAAATTGTCTTTTGCTCTTAGAAAGCTCGTTTGGATAGTTGCATTTACCACTATTGTTTACATCCCATATTTTTAATAGGTTTCCCAATTTAAAATGAAATAAATATAATAACTTAATAAAAAATATATTTATCTATTAAAAATATCCTCTTAACAATCCAAGTATGGTGGTGATGAAAGGAAAAAATAGAACTTGATCGTTCCATGGAGGCAGTAGTCCACATGTATGCATGAATGAAGAAATCATTTCCTATATAATAGGAAAATGGTCAATATAGTTTATCATTTAAGAATATAACATGTTTCATAATTATAATAATAATAAATTAAAATCCCTATTAGGATAATTGTTGTATGTTTGTGAAGGGAAATGAAACACATTGCATTATGGGGGCGGTAGTCTGAAAAATGCATGATTAACTGATTCATTTTTCATAATAGAAAAGGGAAATGTGTTTAATTATTATACTATAATTATACTAATATAACAATATTTTGATGAGTTGTTATAAATTTATACATCATTTCTTGGATTATTTCCTTTTTAAGTGGGTTAAATCCTTTGAAGGAAAGTATTTGTAGAAGACAAAAACCTATTGGTGTTGTACAAGAATGTTGAGATTATGGTTGGGTAGATTTTGGGTTAAACTATGTGTATTATTGTGTAAGAAGAATTGAATATATTATTTCCACTTTTATAAGTGAAATATTCTGGAATATTTGTAGATATTGAAAAAAATTAATAATTGTAAATCACGCTCAAGGAAAGTAGCTCAAAAATTGAGAAATACTAGATTGTGGGAGAGTTTAGTTTCATCAAAACTCTACCATTAAATTTCACACATGCTTTTAAGACATAAATAATCGATTTTCAACTTTTACCATTTAAAATTTTTTAAATGATAACTACTTTTTACAATAGTAATTTATCCTTTTTTTCATAAAAATTGTTCTTTTCAAATAATTTGTACCTATCGATTCAATTTTTTTATCCTTTTAATTATATTAAATTTATAAAAGTGATAAAATTAAAATGTATAATTAATTAAAATATTTTTAGTGAAAAAATTTAATTATGTTTTAAAATATCATTTATAGGTTTATAAATTCAACATATTATTTTAAATTGTACAATTTTTCTTATAAAATGTATATTTATTCAAGATAAGGTTTTTTCTGTTTTTATTTATGATTACATCCTATAAAATCTATAAATTCAGTGGTTTAAAAAATAGTATTTACAATATTCACCTAAAAATATATCATTTTGTAAAAATATAAAAAGTTCATCTTAAGATAATATCTTTATCATGAAAAAAATAATTTTATTTGTTTAATATAAAATTTTTTCATTAAATATACTCTTCTAAATATATGCATGAATAAAGGATCTTTAGATTTTTCATTGGGAGATAGTTCACATTATAATTTTTAACAGAAATAGTAGGGTCTTGGGTATTATATTCTCCCTCAAAATTTTTTAATCCTCAAAATTAGGGTATATATCATCTACTAAACAAATGTGGATATTACTTCCCAGTGGATCCTTTGGTATCCATGTCTTCTTATTCTAGTTTTTGATTTCTTCACAGTACTTTCACCAATAGTGTGGTCAAATAGATTTAAAAATTCTCTCTAGTGTCAAGAATATATATAGGTTCTTAATTATAAGACATGTTTGAAACCAAATATATTCCATTAGATTTGAGAACATTTGTTTGATCTAGAATTTATTTCCTTATGAATGATACATGGAAGACATCATGTACATTAGAATGGATGGGTGGAATACCCAATAAGTAAGATAAATACCTATTTCATTATAGTATTTATAAATGGCTAATGTACATGGGGTTTAACTTCCCCTTTTTACCAAATCAAACAAATTCCTTTCCTGAGTAAACATATCATAAAGAAATATTCCCCAATTAACTTTCCATGTATTTCTTTCAATTATCAAAATAGATCTTCTTTCCACTCTAGATAACAATAATATGATCTTCAATAGTTTGGATATAAATTTTTATCACTTCCAAAATATCTAGGCTAACTATATTTATTTCTAAAACATCTTCCCAATCAGTTTGATTATAACATATCCTTCCATACAGTGATTCGTATGGTTCCATTTGAAATATTGAATGGAATTTGTTATTTAATAAAAATTTAAAAAATGTTGTATACTAATACCGTATATCTAGAATGTGAAGAAAACATGATCTCATATTTTATTTCAATGTATGGATATTCCCTTCATAATATCCATTAGTTTTGGAGTGGTAAGTAGTGCATAAATATATCTTAGTGTCAATAACATTATAATTACTATTCTATAATTTTCACATTATCCAAGGCTCATGATCATATAAAATTGATATATATTCACCATGAGGACTTATTATTTCATTGAAATAGATATGTATAATGTTTTAAAGGGGTTGATATCATCTTATCACTAATAAATTAGAATACTTATTAACATTGTTGCGAATTACCCAAATAAAATCATTCTTCCTTTGAGTCTTCTAAAGTCCAATAAAAATTAAATTGTCTTATTTTTTCACTTATATATAGGTCTGGGAAGAGTTTCATGGATACCTAAGAATATTGTTTTTCAAACATTACCATCTAACATACTATGCATCTAGACACATATCTCATAATTTCTTTCTTCATACTTTCTCTCCAAAAATGATCTCTTAAATCCTTAAACATATTTTTTCTTCCATGGTGTATTGATAAATTTTAGATTCATTCATAATATAATAATTCCGTCTTAAAATCTATAATGGATACACCACATAAACTATTTAAAAACATCCACACTCCGTCTTTATAGATGAATTCTATAAGTTTCCAATCATTTACTACTTTAATCTTCCTTTATAAGTATTCATCATTCTTCTGGGACTTCTATATATTTAATTTTAAGGTTGATTTTTAAATTTATTATAAAAGAAACAAGTGATCACATTTCTTAAAAATCACTATATCCATATATACAACAGATCTAGATATAGGATAGTTTTTTAACCTAATATTTGTTTGAATTACATGGTCCCTCCAAATCAATGCCTCGGCTACCTTGTTGTCTTTCCCATGGTAGTAGTGTATCAGACCTTTGTATTCCTTAATTAGTTCCAACCATATATTTTTTTTCCTAATGTTGATCTCCTTCTAATAGAATATATACATTAAAATAATTTGGTCTATATATATATCACATCTTTCACTATAGATGTATTGTCTCTATATACTGAAATAAAAGGTTGAAACTTTTGGATCAAGATCCTGAGTATAGTTGTTATGTACATAGATTTTAAATTAATTCCTACATGGGAAACTACCCGATTAGTATTCATAATTATAAATACAATTCATTTCATTGATATATCACTATATATTACAATTCCTTCTATACCAGATGGTAATTTGGATACTGATGAATTAATAAATATCCTCTTAAACTCTTCATAACATTCCTCACATTCCCTTTATGATGTGAATTTTAACCCTTTATTTATAAACATTGTTAAATAGTTGTCCTAAAAGGAGAAATATTGAAAAAAAACAATAGATAACAACCTATATAAACCAAGAAACATTGGATCTCAGTTATGTTCATCAGTGTAGGACATTCTCAGACTACCTTTAATATGAAATTTCCATAGATATTCCATATTTGGAGAAAATGTGGCTGATAGAAAAAATAATTGATCCAACATTCACACATTCTATATTTACCAATAAATCATTTTTTGGAAGTTCAATAATATTATTTTTAGATGACTCTCATGTTTTTCATATATAATTGATTATATAAAGATATCATTAATGAATATCGCCCCAATGTTATACATATAATCCTTAAATAATCTATCCATCATATCCATAAATAAAAAAATGAGCATTAGTTAATCCAAATGTCATTATCATAAACACATAATTTTCATACCATGTATAAAATGGCGTATTCTATATATCATCCTCTTTCATCTATAGATGATTATAATGAGACTAAAGACAGGTCTTTGGAAATTATTATGATCCTTTAAGTTGATAAAATAAATAATCCATGTGTGGTGAAAGATACATATTCATTATTTAAATGTAATTTATCTCTTAATAATCGATTCCCAATCTCCTAGAACCATCCTTGATTTCAGAAATAAAATAATTGTTCCCCTTGGATAAACATAGTGATGTATAAATTCCAAATCGAACACCTCCTTTAGATTTTACATCAACTCTAATAACTCCACTATTTTCAATTTATTGGTAGTTTTAGATATCATTCTTTAATGAAGAATGAGTTCAATTGATAACAAAACATCACAAAAAAGTGGTTATTCCAGAAATTCTTAGAAAAATAGATAAATTTGTTTACCATTGGAATATCCAATACTGTTAGGATATCTTCCTTATCCATTGATCTGGCTTGATCTTCTTATATTGCAAAAATTTCATTAAAGCTTATCTCAACATGTATTAGATAATGAAGTATCCCCTCTGAGGAAAAGATATTCCACCTCACCTTCATGAATCTCAATATCCTTATTGTATTATTTGTATTTTTACTTGAAATCAAATCCATACCAAGGATCATATCAAATTCAACCATAGTTATAATAAAAATTATTGAAAATATGGTACTTCCTTGCATAATAATTGTAATTGACTGACCTAAATTTATTGCAATAATATATCCACATATTGTGTCTACTGATAACTACCTTACTGGGGTTCTAGATAAATATTTTATATTTTCAGAAAACATGGTAGTTATAAAAGAGTGAAAAGATCTTGAATCAAATAAAACAATAGATATTTTTTAGGTTAAAAACAATGTACCTACCATTTCATCATTATAAACTTTTATTTGAGTTGTGGGAATTTCATTATCATAGACCTACTCCCTTGGAATTTTCGGAGGTAATTTTTCTTAACATTTGGGGAATTAGTTTACATAAATTCTATTCTCCTTATATTTAAATCTTTTAGAATAAATGGCATCTTATTTACCTTTAAATTTCTTATTGTGATTGCCTTTTTCTCCAAACATGTTACAAAATCGTGTTCCCTACCAATAATACCTAAGGAGTTTCTTCCCATAGTAATAAATTGTGGGAAATTACATATTTCCTTTCTTCCACTTTATTACACCATACATCCCATGATACTCACATAACCACTTCTATTAATCCCCTTTAATGATTATGACCTAGAGAATAAATTTTATATCTTAATGGTTCTTGAGACAATATCCTCATATAATGAAACGAAATGAGATACCAATTCCCATTGAAGTACCTACTTTAACACAATAAATAATTGATTAATATTACTTTCGAGTTATTATACAAAATTCCGACAATGCCTATCTAAAATTATAATTTCATCCTTGTACTCATCAAAAATTTCCTCCTCCATTTTTCTAAGATTGAGAAACATCCATTCCATTTATACACATTGTTCATGAGCAATGTTTTTCACATAATTACTTCTTAAAAGTTCCCCATTCGATGAACTCTATAAAATATTCCAATTTAGTGATTTATATTAACAACCACTATAAGTATGTATGTCTATTCAGATGGTAGACCACTATGATAACATTTTCCTTTTCACTCCTTCCCAATGAGAGAAATATCATATCTCCAGACCGGATCCACTATTCAACTACCAATGAATTAGTTTTTATTATAAGAGGTCATTTCCCCACAGAGTATTCCAACATTGTTATACCAGTTTATGGATCATTAGGTCCTTCTATGTGGGTGAGATTATTTTTCATTATATCGGAAAACATCCCCAATATGGTTATCACATAATTATTCTCAAATCCATATTCATTGAATTTTTTTTGGGGGGGGATATCCCTGAATTGACTATGGGGGTTGATGTTGTTCCCATACCTTCCATTTGAATCCATTTTTATACAATTATAGGTATATAATTATCACATCATCCTGACATATAAAATAAAATAACTAGAATAATTTTTATAATATTTCAGATAAATCATAAGGGATTTTCAAAGTACTTGTGTTATTTAACTATGTTGCTTTAATTACAGTTTCCAAAGGTTCCCATTAAACTAAATATGATAACAAATGAAATATCATGGACTCCAGAATCCCAGATCCAATGGATATATTAAATGAATGGTATATAATAAAACAATAATCACATGATCTAATAGCTTAGTAGTATTGGAATACTTGATGCATAAAAAGATTACATTTGAAAACATAAGAAACAATATAAACACAATGATAGGAAATTATTATCACTTCTATAATATCACTTAAAATTATAAATAATTCTCTTATATATTTCTTAGGAATGGAAAAAAATTAGGTTTAGCTCAAATACTCTCTAAGTAGTAGCACACACCGAAAGATGTCATGAAATAAATACGAAATAAGTGATATATTAGGAATAATTATATAATATGAATCCATAATCAACTAAAATTAATGTAACATTATATCTATAAAAAATAAATTAAAACATGGATAACAATAATTATTGATCTCATACTGATGGAATTTATAATTTGTTACAGAAAAACAAGTTGTTAAGGCCTTATTCCATGTGACTATCCTAATATAAGGAGAGATATAAACGAAAATATAAGCTTCTTTATCCCATGATATATGTCTATACGATAATTTATATATATTTTGGATCCCCATTCATTACTTGATTAAGCCCAATGAATTAATCTAAATAGTCAACATGATATTTTATACCATTACAAAATAAACCTTTTGCTGAATAAAAACATGGATATACATATAATTAAAATACATAAATCAAGTACCTAACCATTCAATAAAATAATGTGGATTTCTATGATATCATCCATTAATAAGTTTATATATTTTAGGATATCACTAAAGTAATAATAACATTCCTTATCAAAGATATATAATGTTAATGGAGCTTTCAATTTGTTGGGTTATTCATGAAAGATAGTAATTCGTCTAAATAGTTTTCATTGGTAGGACAAAAAGGAAATTGGAAGAAAAATCCTATATAAGGTATATAAATATATTTTGAATTTGACAAATCATATCCCCTTGGTGTGTTTATCTAGGTGTGCATTCATAGGCCCGCTCATCGTGCATCATACTGATGATTGAATCAATGCTCAACCAACCATTTTCAGATAGATTAGACCTAGTTAAATATTTTTCATGATTTCATCCAATGTACTATATCCAGATTATGATTTATTATTTTTGGAAACTACACTCATTTACATTTCCAAAACATAGGATGGTTTCTCCAACATGGAAAATATTTAGTTTCATAACAATTTTAGTAACTCTTGAATCAAAAGATTAGGGGGAGGGGTAATAATATATTCTTATAACTCAATTAAAATTAATGACTAATATAGTGAAATTTATTCCATGTTTATTTATTAACAACCCAAAAGTAAATAAGTTGTGAATATATAATGAGTCACAAAAAATAAAACAAAATGGGATTGAAAACCCAGCTTATGGATTGTATAAAAATTCAATCAAACCCTCCTCAAAGAGGGGGTTTAAAATTGATCATAAAAACCCATGATTAAAATTAATTTTATAAAATAACATATAAAATATGTATTATATACACTAAATAATGAAAATTAGGTTCATAATCCATGAAAATAAAATAGAGGAATACGATATGAAAAACTATTTGTTTGTGACACCCTGAAAATCTAAACTAAGAAACATGAATTCGATTTCATGTATGAAACACGACACCAAGAGTGTTAGGTAATATAATAAATAGATAATTTATAATATATTTACTATTTAAAATATATTCTATGTGTTGAAATGCATGAAACACTGATTTATCTTGTGTTACACCCAAGAGAGACCTTCCTCGATGGCTTGTATTGTACGCAAACCCGGGTTTTATCAAAAAATAATATATTAATAAAATATAATGAGATATAAACTAGCCATTAAATTTTTAGTTATGAATATTAATAAATAACTTAATAAAATTATGTTTTATAAGAATATAAATTGAATTAATTTGTTACAAATTAATTATAAATGAATATAAGAATCAATTAAATATAATGTGAATATTTTTATCGAAAACTATTTTTATGAAAAAAATATGTTTATGCTAATTGATTAAAATAATTATTATTAATCAGTTATATTAATTCAATATATATATTTTTATACCTATCCATTAGGTTTGATATGCATAAGATAAGAATAGAGCCTATTTTACACATAAAAATCTATATTTTTATAAGGCCAGTTTTATAGTCTTTTAATGGAGATCCCATTTTAAATATGAATTTTGACACTTTATTTAATTTAATTGGTCAAAGTAACATCATATTTGAAATATAAACATAATTATTAGGTTATGGTGAATTCTTTATATTTTTTTGACACATTTCATTTTTAATGTATAGTAAAAAAACTAAATGTTAGTTCAAAGATACTTCTTCATATAATTTATTTATAGGGATAAACAAAAATTTTAATTGGATTTAAAAAAATTAGATCATGTTTTTATCAATTGATACACTTTATGTCATTATAGTCAATTTCACTTTGAAATTGATTATAAAAACATAGCAAACTTTCTCACGTTTTTTACATTAATAACCCACATTTTAGTCCCATCTGTAAGATTAATTATAAATAAATTTATGCCACTTAAATGATTGGAATTTGGAAATTTTGATTCATTATTTTGAATAATCAAAATTTAAAATTTAAAATTATACCAATTTTGTTTTTTACCATATATATTAGTGAAATTAATTAAAATTATTTTAAATTATTAAGGTGAAATTAAGCTTAATAAAGGATTAAATCTTTAATTTAAAGGCCCATATTACTAAAAAAACATGTCAAATAACCATTTTATTTCCCTAATTCGTCCATTAAACTTCCATTATTAAGTCAATATGGTTTTTAAGGCTTTTTTATGTAATACGGTGAGTACACCTAACATCTTTTCAAATATAATAAGTGGGCAATTTTCCTCCCTAATTAAAGGCCATCACCTCTCCCCATTCCATAGTCCTATAAAAACACTTAGTTTTGGTCCAGATCTTCCCATAACCAATTTCCAACCATTATACCTTTATTCCTCTATTTTGGCATAAATCCTTCCAATTAATCTATTTGGTAAAAACCAAAAGATATTTCTTAATTAATAGGTAACGTCTTCTCTCAAACTCTTTAGTTTTATTTCCATTTTGAAAAACATCATATCACATATTCTATTATTTTATATCAAAAACATTATCCTAAATATAATATAATTTTTTATGATATTTTTTCTACCAACACATACACACAGTTCCATTTAATGGGTAAAGAACATATTGTTTCTTTATACGACGAACTATTGCCTCACGGAAGGATGATTACTCTTTTTCTCCTTCATTGTATCTCACGATGGCCATTATGATGAACACTCATTTTATCAAATATATATATTATATTTAATAGTTATTAAAATTTTTAATCTCTTTATTACTCATACCTTTAATAATTTCTATTTTACGTGAATACGATAACATCGTTTGAGGAAGTGTGGTCTACCGCCCCAAAAAAGTGATGTGATTCGATCACAAAATAAATGGAACATATAAAAGATTGTTTTAATTAAAAATAAAATAAATAGAAAAACTATATACTATATTCATGACATAATTACCTTTCTATGCACATACTATATATATTTATCAATTTCTATATTAACCTTTAGCAAAATTAAAATGTGATAACGTCGTTCGTGGATTTGTGGCCTACCGGCTCCTCAACACGATGTGATTCCTTTTACATAACAAGAATTATATATATAAGTAAATATTATTAAATAAAATGTTATTAATTATATAATTATCTATTTTTAATGATATTGTGTTCCATAGATTCATTCGATAATGATCATTGATAAATGTGAACGTTATTCATGGGTACATAGGACATACCGTCTCCATGATCGTAACATTGATTAATATTTAATAATAATATTTAATTAATGATTTTATAAGTATACCTTTTTTATAAATAAGATAAATATTTCATGATTATTGTTTTTTAGATGTTATATAATGAACCCTTTGACAATAGTTGACCTACCAAAGCTATTTTTGAAACATGAGAATTTGGTTAAAACCCCCTATGTAAAATTAATTGTTTAACTTGTTCTATAAAACATAGTAATAAGTAAAATAAAATTAATGATAAACATGAAAAATTTTATCAATAATCTATAAGATTAATATAAGTTTATTATATTTTAATTTAAAGGATTTTCCCCTTAATGGAAATGAAATGAAGGGGATTCTCATTTCACTTTGTACATTCGTGAGATAAATGTCAAGTTCACCACTTACCTATTTTGGGTGGATTATCTAATTCCCATATGGTTACATTTTATCATTAATAAAACTGCATTAATGGTATTTTAAGCTAGAATATGATTTTATTCCATCATTATGATTATGTTTTAAAATGTTTCAAAGTGGTATGGGACACATTGTAATGTTTAAAGATTATTTTCCTCAATAATAACATTAAAGTTATTTCAATGGTATTTCCATTCAAAGAAATTATTTTATAAAATTTCAATAAACCCTTTCATTTTCCTTTCCTATGGTAATTCATTACCTTTTTCAAGTATTAGTACTATTTTTCAACTCTTCGATACTCAAAATATTTTAAAAACGTTTTTATGAAAATGTGACATCATTTCACTCTTTCGTCAGAGAAACTATTTTCGTCTCAAAACCATGTTTTATTAAAAAAATTCAAATAAAATTAAAATTATTTGGAAATGGAATTTTTACCCTTTTTTCTTTTACCAATTTTTTACAAGGAATCTTCTAATCTCTTTCTAGACAAGGCATTTTTCTATCCCTTTTTAGAGTGTAAATGTAATGTTCTTTTTACCTTGTATGGAATGTACAATTTTACACTCATAAATTTTTTGAAGCCTCAATTTCATTTTAAAAAGATTAATAATTAATTATAATTTTTTAAAAAATATTTTCAAAGAATATTTTTTTAAAAATGATTTTCTAAAAAAAGAATATTTTCATCAATAAAGTTTTAAAATGATCTTTTTATAATATTTTTCATTCATCAATGAAAAAACCCTTTATTTTTACTACCTGGGTAATGATGTATTCATACCATACTCACCCTTCCCTGGATGGTTTTTTATTGTTTTCATCAAGGATAGTACTCACATTCACTTCATTGATTCCTTTTATTCCCCTTCAGATAATTAATTTTCTATGATCATTCATCATTGAAATTACCCTAAATGTCTATATAAATTTTTCAGGGTTATGATTATTTCCTGACCCATATTGTAACACCCCAAGCTTCCATGGTACGTTTCCCTTTGAATAATGCAATGATGTGCATTGTACGCAACTTCGAGATTCTAACACACCAAAACCAATCAAACTAGCCGTTATGAATAGTAATACCTAATTTTGGAAATTTTATAAATTCAATATCTCAAAATAGACTTTATTTTTCGATTCAAAATATCGAAATTAGCCTAAGGTGAAATTTTGGTACTATTCGGATAACTTTCATATTTTGATGAATAGTGAAAATTACTAAATTTTAATTAAAAACAACTTTTTTAATAAAAATAATTAATTGTGATAAATTATGAATTTGAGTGGTTTTAAAGTATATTTAGAATATATATTTACCATTTAATACAATTTTGGTCATTGGACATAATTTTACAATTAAACCGAACATAAACAAGTATCAATCTTTTGATAGTTATTATATCTTAAAAACATGCTTTTTGTTTTGACAGCGGGAGTTGATTTTAAATTAATTTCTGCCACTTATATGTTTTGAATTTTGAAAAATGGATTCCATATTTGGAATTAGGATGTCCAAATTGTGTAAATAGGTAACTTTTATTTTTAGACATTGTGAATAATTACTTCGGTAAATATTTTATTTACCATGGTTAAGGGTAAATTCGGTAAATAAGGGTTAAAAAATAATATTATAATAATACTAAATTACCCTAAAACGTGTCCTAACCATATTGGTGGATACATTTCCGACCATGGACATATTTGGGTCGATTTTGGGACCCCATGGATCCCCTTGTAAGTGATAAGGACACTTTATTTTAATTAAGTAAAAATGAATACAAAAATGACACAAGCATATATCTTTTAGAAAAACAATTGTTACATAGAGTTATATATGTTGGATTTTAGACTATAAATATTCATTAGGAAGATAAAAAGATTTACTACATAATTATATTTTATTTATAATTTTTAGACATTAAATAATTTAATTTATTTATGACACAATGATGATAGAATAATTACCATAATAGTGAAAAATTAAAATAATTGATATTATAAATACCAAAATAAAAATAATTTAAGACATTTAATGAATTAAACTAATTTTCTAGAATAATATGACATATTATGATTGATTTAATTGACTTTTTTAGAAGTAATCATTCTGTTATGAGTTTCAAAAAAATCAACTATTGAATAGTGTCAAAATGGACATAAAAGCGTTTTTAAAACAAATATTATATTATTAATTGATATTAAATTCCTAAAAATATAAGGTTCGGCAAAGAGACATATATAATGATATTTATATCATTAATGGACCACTTTGTGGTCGATTGGATGTATATAGTATGTTTATTAACTACATAATATAAAAATAAAAAGTTACATGGTAAATGTCAAACTAATTAACTAAGAGTTAATACTTAATGATAAGGTTAATATAGTAACCCAAACCTGTCTAAATTCTATTGGTTGAATGGTGTTCGAACTATCCCCAAATTAACCTTTTAATAATAAACTTTGGAGCCACTAGAAACCGAATATGAATTTATTATAAATTAATATTTCTAACTTTTTCAAAGGTGCCCCTCACCCCTCTTATAGAAGGGAACTCCTCCTTCTCATCCCATCAAACCTTCAAAGCCTTTTGGTTCAGCCAAACCCTACCCAAATACTCTCTAAACTTCCCTCACTACAACCTAGAGTCCTTATTTTGATCAGAAATCCATCTTAAGGAGCCCTTTTCATCAAATCAAAAGGAAGAACCCGAAGAAGAGGTAATGTTTTCACCACCCCTTTTCAAGTTCCATTCTTCTTCCACCTATTTTTTCATTGTTATTACCATTATAAAATAATAACTCTAGTATCATATATATACTGTGATGTTATTATAAATAAGGTACAACTATATTCAGTATTCTGTCCACCCTTTGAATAACATGTCACCATACGTGCGTACGTCCGGCTTACCGTCTCCACGTCATGGTGTAATTGTTATTCAATATATTATTATTTGGATGGGTATAATAATGATGTGTAACTCATGTAAATAATAAATATAACAAGATAATTATTCTGTATATATTATATACCATCCAATTATATATTATTTTAATATCAAAAAAATGATATTGTCGCTCGTGCGTACGTACGGACTACCGTCTCCACGAACGCGATGAGATTCATTCTCCATCATATCCACTAAAGTATAACTATCATTTGATGAATTAAAAATATTATCTAAGGACTTGATATCATTCTTGATATGTATAATATACATCCCATTAATAACAAATATGGCTCACATAACAAAGAATATAAAGTAAAATGAACCCGTTAACACCTGAAATTACAATAATTCTAAGATACTGTTAACAAATCAATGTTAAAAGATCATATATGATATCATATTAATGTAAATGATTCTTGTATAATTCAATAAAAATTATTTCACCATTATAAAGGAGTTTAACCTACTGTCGTCCAAGGAAAAAGTACAAAGTAAGGGGTCTCTTATCTCACTTTTAATTCCGTGAGAATTCCATTGTTCACCACTTATTTATTGCATGTGGTGTGTGTAATACCCATGATTGTATTAATTGTGTAATAGACTTTCATTTATGGGTATTTACATAATCAATTTAAGATCCTTATTTCATGGGTGTATGTTTCATAAGTTACCTAATCGATAAGGGAATTTGAAATTTCAATTTCCACTCATTTGGCGTTACACATATTTAATTGATTATATTACTCCGAGATTATGTGTGGAATCACTATTCATTTGATTATGTCATAATTTCCACTCCCCTTCCTGTCGATATACTATTGATACAAATAATCACTCCATTTATAATTTCTCAAGTCATCGATATGAATTTGATAAGAATAATTTTAACTCACTCTCCATTTGTTGAGTTAAATATCCAATTCATTGGTGTTGCTTTTATAAGATTATGTGTGAATATCCTCTAATTTATTTACACAGAATATCCAAACATATTTAGTGTATTTATGTTTTTCACACATAACTATGTCTTTTATTTATCCTTAACCTAAGGATACGACCTTTATGAGAGATTTCATCTCAATTTACATTCCATTGTGACTTATTTGTTGATATACACCAAATCACTTTTATGTGGTGTATATAATGTACTTTGACATAGTATATCATGAGTCCCTTTATTATCATGATATTACAAAGATTTTATTACCTCAATTATTTGTATTCAAGTGTCTCTCTTTTGGTTAGAATCTCTAACTAACATACCATTTTTAAATGTTTTAGAGACTTATTCATCTAAATCTTGCTCATTAATGTCCATGTTTTAAAAATGGTTTTAAGGATTTATTTATATGTACATTAATGTTTTAAAATTAAAAGTCCTTTTAAAAAGTTTCAAAGTGGTATGGGACACTTTGATTCAAAAATCTATTTTTAAATTTCTTCTTGACAAATAGTGTGACTTTTAAATGATTTCAAGAAAAGGGGGATATTTCTCTCAAATAGTTTTGATGATTATTTCTATCTATGTCAACATCCTTAATTATTCTTAATTTAGGTTAATGTGATACAATAAAATCTTCCATATTGTATCAAATGAGTTATTCTTGACTGTGGATGTGCTATTTTTATACCATTCATGGTTTGTGGTTAAAGTATTGACATTTCGTATGCTAGTTTTAATACAAATGTTTATGTTTTGTTTAAACATGTTCATATGAGGAATGAATTGGACTTAATAAGTGACGGGTGGAGCCCGCTACAACTCCTCGATGCATCGGAAGGTCTCATGAGACAAACTAGTGTCTTGACAAAAGGGCTTGGAAAAATATTATTTGTTGTCTTGGCACGAGGCCTTGGCTATGTGGTTATGAATGTCTGGCATTATGCATTCCATCATTATGAAAGTGGTTATTGATATTAAATGCGATCATTCGACTAGTAGAATATCCATGTTAGTAAGTAAATGGCATTATTTTATTTTATCTTTTCCATTTTATGCTGAAGTTCATGTTTAAAAGGCTTTTGTTTTAGTTAGAAACTTCCTTAAGTGTTTATGCTTATCTATGAAAGCTTCTGCTATAATGTTATCCTTACTGAGCATCTAAGATCACCCCTTTCAATGTTTTATTTTTCCTAGGATTATGAAGAAGTAATTTATGAATGACCTGCAGGGATAGTATGAGGGGATATGAAGACAAGATGTTGTTGTAGTTTTTTTATGATGTAATGTAAGACGTATGAATATATATAGTGTTTCCAAGACTACTAAACTAATCGGTCTTTTGAGATGTGATCCTTTTTGATCATGCCAATATTATGTAATAATTCACTGACTCTGGGTAACTGGGGTTGGGGCGGTACTATTGGTATCAGAGGAAGTTTAGTAAAAACCTTGGAAACAAGATTTAGATAAACTCTGATTAGAGCACGTAGACCTAAGATGATATTTGAGGATTAGTATAGAAGAACTTCCTAGAATTTTGGTATTGTAGAGATTTTGTGAGTTTTCCGAGCAATACATCCCTATTTGGATACGAGCAGGTAGAGGCGGCTCTAGCATAGATGTACCTAGCGGTAAACCCCGAAAACACCGCTTTGAGCTAGATTCGAACGGAACTGGTGCACGACAACGGGCCTTACTACACTCTTGGTTACGAAACTCCCGAGGGATAAGAATTGGTAAATTCACAAGATTAGTATGAACCATTATTAAGGTAATACAAAAATTGCCCCTAAGAATATATGTCAGCAAATAGATAGTAGATAACCTAGATTTTAACATAGGGTACCCCAAGTTAGGATATATTGTTCAATTACAATATTATCCTATTATGTATATTTTTTTTACATTTTTATTAGATAAGTATTCAAAACCCCTAATTGTATTTTCTTTTTGTTAGTTGAAACATGGAGGGAGAAATATCAGGAACAACTCTTCTCTCCCATCCTGAAAAACTACTTACAATTATTATCTAGAAGTCATGCATAGATGATGTTGAAACTTTTTCAAATATCCAAGATACATGAAAAGAACTTTATGAGACATCCAATACCTCTAGAATTGCACAATTCTTTCAAGGATCAAGTACCTACAATGGGATAATGTTGTGCTCTCAAATTCCGTACCACGCTAAGCATGGGATGTACCATCAGGGTCTTTTCAAATTATTCACTTTATCTCAAAATTACGATGCACTAAATGATTTTCCAGATGCTGCAGAAGAGGGAGACCTTCGAGCAGCCTATATGTATCAAATTATATATTTATGTCTTTTGGGACATACGGAAACTGATTTACCAAAACCTTATTTTGAAATATTTGAAGATGAATCAGTGAGAATTTTTCTAAAAAACAAGTTAAAGACGATGTCTCAAAATTATATATAATAAACACCTATTTTTTATGATACATCGATGCTTCCATCGATATAATCCAAGATGGATGAAGAGTTTTTGGGTAAAGGAAGTAGATGATTTTTAAAAATTCATGAGGTACCGTTGTGACACATGAATGCATTCTACCAAAAGGAAAATCCACCTACTCTCTCCAGAGTTCATGTTGTGATCCACATATCTCTAGTGAAAAAATGCATACCCGACCCAATGCATGTACTCACCTATGAAGAATTAGAACTGGAACCCTATGTATCTTATTGTGAAGAGCCTATCAGAATTCTTCATACCAAAGATCAAGTATTGAGAAACCGGATGGCTCGTCTGGTGAAGATTCTATGGAGAAATCACAAGATGGAAGAGGAAATGTGGGAACCCGAGGAACTTGTGATGAAGAACCTATGTGTAAATAAATGGATGGTGAAATGTTTAAAAGTGTTAGTGCTCTTTATTTATGGGATTACATTGTAATAATTTTCTCATGTATGTGTAAACCAACAATTCATCATGTGAAAAAGATATTTGAGGAAGAATTGTTTTTTCTGTTGCGGATATAGTTATAAATAACAATTTGGTCTTATATGATCATTGGGGTTTGGGAGAATTATAAGTTATTATAATTTGGGATGAAATTGAAAGGTATGATATAACATTTGTGGTCAAATTATGTTATGGAAATGTTATAAAATATAGTTTTTGAAAAAGACAACACGTAGACCGGGTGACAACCCGTCGCGTCAGACAAAGCTGTGAGAATCGAACCCACAACCAAAGTGCAAGTGGGATTTATCGCCTACCACTAGACTACGTGAAGTCCCTACTTAGTGTGACTATTATTTTTAGTTAAATTATTATATTGATCACTAATAATTTGATTTGGGATCTTATGTCTTATCAAATGAATACCCATAGTATAGGAAAATGATTTGGTGATTAAGTGATAAATGTTATTTTGGAACTTGTTCGCTTTGTTGAGAAAACTATATGCAAAAGGAAAATATAGTAGTATGGGATTTCATTTGAGGAGTAATGGTGGATTTTTATCTATGTTTTTATTGTGGATTTAAAGTGATTTGGGTTGTTTATGGAAATGATTAGGTTAATTACTTCTAAGTATGTGACTTTATGAGTAATTAATGTCATTTGGATATACAATTTAATGGGGAACACTACATTCTTATAAGTTTTGAGTTTAAATATTAGTTTGGATTATATTGTCGGATTTTATGGACAATTGATTATTTAATGACATTTATTTAACTTTGGGGTATTGATGGTTTAATTTTAGAAATTAAGATTAGTTTTTTTTTTCTAATGGAATATCCATTTGGGGGGTCATCAGATATTATACTAACCATTTTGGTTTTGATTAATCTCTAAATACAGGTTAAATATATTGTTTATCCTACGTGGATCATGTATTTCTATAGAAGTTTATTCTAGCTCTTCCATTGTGACCAAGTCTTCTTGAATACTCATTGTTCAAAACAATGAGTTAGTGTTAAAAAGTTATTAATGAATGAAACTCTACTTAAAAAGTATGTATATCCCATTATGTTCTTAGTTAATATCATAAATGAAATCCTCTTCCTTATGTAATGTAACTTAAAATAAAAAAATGTTGTCTGTTTACTTTTCCTACTCGGAGACTAAGGACCGTTTTTCCCAACACAAGTTTATGATTTTCTTATTGTTAACTTTATCCTGATCATGTTTTCTATCCCTCTCCATCAGAACTGAACACGTAGTTTATCATCCATATCCATGTTTTCCTACATGGAATCCTAGTATGGGTTATCTTGGGTGACCTTTATACCTGTCTTTCTTTCTTTTAAAGTGATAGTTTTATTGACTCTTTTTCCAATGTGGGACTTTCCATTATATTATCAAGCCCAATTTTAAAAAAATTGTGAGGACGAAATTTATTGAAGAAGGGGAGAATGTAACACCCCAAGCTTCCACGGTATTTTTCCCTTTGAATAATGCAATGACGTGCATTGTACGCAACTTCGAGATTCTAACACACCAAAACCAATCAAACTAGCCGTTATAAATAGTAATACCTAATTTTTGAAATTTTATAAATTCTATCTCTCAAAATTGACTTCATTTTTGGATTCATAATATCGAAATTAGCCTAGGGTGAAATTTTGGTACTATTCAGATAACTTTCATATTTTGATGAATAGTGAAAATTACTAAATTTTAATTAAAAACAACTTTTTTAATCAAAATAATTAATAGTGATAAAGTATGAAATTGAGTTATTTTAAAGTATATTTAGAATAAATTTTTACCATTTAATACAATGTTAGTCATTGTACATAATTTCACAATTAAACCGAACATAAACAAGTATCAATCTTTTGATAGTTATTATATCTTAAAAACACGCTTTTTGTTTTGACAGTGGGAATTAATTTTAAATTAATTTCTGACACTTCTATGTTTTGAATTTGGAAAAATGGATTCCATATTTGGAATCAGGATTTCCAAATTGTGTAAATAGGTAACATTTATTTTTAGACATTTAGAATAATTACTTCGGTAAATATTTTATTTACCATGGTTAAGGGTAAATCCGGTAAATAAGGGATACAAAATAATATTATAATAATACTAAATTACCCTAAAACGTGTCCTAACCTTATTGGTGGATACATGTCCGACCATGGTCATCTTTGGGTCGATTTTGGGACCTCATGGATCCACTTGTAAGTGATAGGGACACTTTATTTTAATTATGTTAAAATGAATACAAAAATGACCCAAGCATATATCTTTTAGAAAAACAATTGTTACAAAGGGTTATATATGTTGGATTTCAGACTATAAATATTCATTAGAAAGGTAAAAAGCTTTTCTACATAATTATATTTTATTTATAATTTTTAGACATTAAATAATCTAATTTATTTATGACACAATGATGATGAAGTAATTACCATAATAGTGAAAAATTAAAATAATTGACATTATAAATACCCAAATAAATATAATATAAGACTTTTAATGAATTGAACTAATTTTATAGGATATTATGACACATTATGAATTAGTTAATTGACTTTTTTCGAAGTAATCATTCTTTTATGAGTTTCACAAAAATCAACTATTGAATAGTGTCAAAATGGACATAAAAGTGTTTTTAAAACAAATATTATATTATTAATTGATATTAAATTCCAAAAATTCTATGGTTCGGCCAAGAGACTTATATAATTATAGGTATATCATTAATGGACCAATTTTGGGTCTCTTGGATGTATATAGTTTGTTTATTAACTACATAATATAAAAATACAAAGTGACATGGTAAATGTCAAACTAATTAACTAAGAGTTAATACTTAATGATTAGGTTAATATAGTAACCCAATCCTGTCTAAATTCTGTTGGTTGAATTTTTTTCAAATTATCCCCACCTTAACCTTTGAATAATCAACTTTTGAGACATTATAAACCGAATATGAATTTATTATAAATTAATATTTCTAGATTTTCCAAAGGTGCCCCTCACCCCTCTTATAGAAGGGCACTCCACCTTCTCATTTCTTCACACCTTCAAAGCCTTTTGTTTCGGCCAACCCCTGCCCAAATACTCTATCCACTTCCCTCAATACAACCTAGAGTCCTTAGTTTGATCAGAAAGCCATCCTATGGTTCCCTTTTGATCAAATCAAAAGGAAGAACCCGAAGAAGAGGTAATGTTTTCACCACCCCTTTTCAAGTTCCTTTCTTCTTCCACTTCTTATTTCTTTGTTATTACCATTCTAAAATAATAACTCCAGTATCATATATATACTGTGATTTTATTATAAATATGGTACAACCATATTCATTATTCTATCCACCCTTTGAATAACATGTCATCATACGTGCGTATGTACGGCTTACTGTCTCCACGTCGTGGTGTAATTGTTATTCAATATAGTATTATTTGGATGGGTCTAATAATGATGTGTAACTCATGTAAATAATAAATATAACATGATAATTATTCTGTATATATGATATACCATCGAATTATATATTATTTTAATATCAAAAGAATGATATTGCCGCTCGTGCGTACGTACGGACTACCGTCTCCACGAACGCAATGAGATTCATTCTCCGTCATATCCATTAAAGTATAACTATAATTTGATGATTTAAAAATAGTATCTGAGGAATTGATATCATTCTGTATATGTATAATATACATCCCATTAATAAAAAATATGGCTCACATAAAAAAGAATATAAAGTAAAATGAACCCGTTAACACCCGAAATGAGAATAATTCTAAGATATTATTAACAAATCAATGTTAAAGGATCATATATGATATTATATTAAGGTAAATGATTCTTTTATAATTCAATAACAATTATTTAACCATTATTCAAGAGTTTAACCTACCATAGACCAATGAAAATGTACAAAGTAAGGGGTTTCTTATCTCACTTTTAATTCCGTGAGAATTCCATTGTTCACCACTTATTTATTGCATGTGGTGTGTGTACTGCCCATGATTGTATTCATTTTGTAATACACTTTAATTTATGGGTATTTACATCATCAATTTAAGATCCTTCATTCATGGGTGTATGTTTCGTAAGTTACCTAATCGATAAAGAAATTTGAAATTTCAATTTCCACTCATTTGGCTTTACGCATATTTCATTGATTATATTACTCCAAGATTATGTGTGGAATCACTATTCATTTGATTATGTCATAATTTCCACTCCCCTTCCTATGGATATACTATTTATACACATAATCACTCCATTGATAATTTTCAATTCATCGATATGAATTTGATGAGAGTAATTTTAACTCACTCTCCATTTGTTGAGTTAAACATCCAATTCATTGGTGTTGTTTTTATAAGATTATTTGTGAATATCCTATGATTGATTTACACTGAATATCCAAACATATTTAGTGTATTTATTTTTTTCACACATAACTATGTCGTTGATTTATCCTTAACCTAAGGACATGGCCTTTATGAGAGATTTCATCTTAATTTACATTCCATTGAGACTTCTTTTTTGATATACACCAAATCACTTTTATGTGGTGTATATAATGTACTTTGACATATTATATCATGAATCCCTTTATTCTCATGATATTACAAAGTTTTGATTACCTCAATTATTTGTATTCATGTGTCTCTCTTTTGGTTAGAATCTCAAACTAAAATTCCATTTTTAAATGTTTTAAAGACTTATTCATCTAAATCTTGCTCATTAATGTCCATGTTTTAAAAATGGTTTTAAGGATTTATTTATATGGACATTAAATTTTTAAAATTAAAAGTCCTTTTAAAAAGTTTCAAAGTGGTATGGGACACTTTGATTCAAAACTCTATTTTCAAATTTCTTCTTGATAAATAGTGTGACTTTTAAATGATTTCAAGAAAAGGGGGATATTTCTCTCAAATAGTTTTGATGATTATTTTCATCTATGTCAACATCGTTCATTATTCTTGATTGAGGTTAATGTGATATAATACAATCTTCCATATTGTATCAAATGAGTTATGTTTGACTGTGGATGTGCTATTTTTATACCATTCATGGTTTGTGGTTAAAGTATTGACATTTCGTATGCTTGTTTTAGTACGAATGATTATGTTATGTTTAAACCTGTTCATATGAGTAATTCATTGGACTTAATAAGTGATGGGTGGAGCCTGCTAAAGCTCCTCGATGCATCGGTAGGTCTCATGAGACAAACTAGTATCTTGGCACAAGGCCTTGGCAAAATCTTATTTGTAGTCTTAGCACGAGGCCTTGGCTATGTGGTTATGATAGTCTGGAATTATGCAGTCCATCATTATGAAAGTGGTTATTGATATTGCATGTGATCATTCGACTAGTAGAATATCCATGTAAGTAAATGTCATTATTTTATTTTATCTTTTCCATTTTATGCTGATGTTCAAGTTTAAAAGGCTTTTGTTTTAGTTATAAACTGCCTTAATTGTTTATGCTTATCTCTGAATGCTTCTGATATAATGGTATCCTTACGGAGCATCTGAGATCACCCCTTTCAAAGTTTTATTTTTCCCAGGATTATGAAGAAGTAATTTATGAATGACCTGCAAAGATAGTATGAGGGGATATGAAGACAAGATGTTGTTGTAGTTTTTTTATGATGTAATGTAAGACTTATGAATATATCTAGTGTTTCCAAGACTACTAAACTAATAGGTCTTTCGAGATGTGATCCTTTGTGATCATGCCAATGTTATGTAATAATGCACCGACTCTGGGTAACTGGGGTCGGGGTGTTACACATATACAATTTTTCATATGGTGTTATCTTTTAATTTATTTTTTATTATTTTGCTAAATATTCACAAATCTGTATCTCTTACTCTAAACAGATATTTGATAAGGAACATTGTCATGTCAACTATTTGATATATGAGGAATGTTTGGGACTAGTATGATAAAGGTGGGGCTCGGTTATAGATATCCACTCGATGCATCAGTAGTTTCATAGGATGAGTCACTTGGATAGCTTCCTTATACGGGTTCTTACAAGATATCGTTTTATATGTCTGGTAAAATGTCTTCCCATTAAAGGTACCATGTACCTGAAAAACAAGGAATTCAATAATCAAACAGTACACTCACATTAGTTTCAATTATTATTTATCCATGATTTTTTTCATTGACATGTCTATGGATACATTTCATATTCATTTATTTAGAGGCATGTGTTTTAGTTTCTTACCTTTCCCTGTTTATTTTTTCCTGTCTAGTTATTTGTATGGAATTTGTTTCCAATTATTACTTTTCCTTATTGGTTATGCACTTCAATTTAGTTTATTGATTACATGGCATGTGTGTTCAGTTATTTACATTTCCATATTGACTATTCTTTTTGATTAATTATTTATTATACTATATTATTCCCTTACTAATCATTCGATCTCACCCTTGTTATTTTTCTCCCCCCATGAATCATACAGGAATACTATGAAATATATGAAGGGATTTACTATTTATAATAAAGTTATTCTCAAAGTAAATTATCTTGAATGAATAAAAATATTATGTTGTAATTAGTGTATTAATTTTTAATACAAAACTCATGTATGTATATGTTTTACCATTAAAACTATACTCTCGGACCTTCAGGAATTAATTCCTTGAAATCGTGCCAATGTAATTGATAGAAGACATGGTCTCTAGTGATCTGGGGTCAAGCCATTACAGATGGAATCAAAGGAAGTTTAGTATCATCCTTGGGAATTATATTTAGGAAAAAATATATATTATAGAACATAAACCTAAGGTATGATTTGAGGATAAGTATAAAATAACATCCTGGATGTTTATTATTATATATATTATGTGGGTGTTCATATAAATACATCCATGGGTGGAAACTAAAATTGGACATTGTTCTAGAAAATATGTACCTACGAGTAATATCTCGGATAAGGTGTTCTGAGCCTTACTATGGGTAACCTGGTATCTGAAAATGCATCCTACTGTGAACCTGGTTTTCTACTCTTGGGGGATGTGATTAGGAAAATTCACATTTTCATTACAATATATTATGAAGTATATGAATAGACAATCAAAATAAATATTATACATTAAACATAAGGTGTTTTATATTTAAAAATAAGGTGTCATTAGTTAGATATCTTATAGATAGTTATTCATTTTTCTAACTATTAATTTTGTTTATCACACTATTATTTCTAGTTTTAGTCAATGTATAGAACCCAAATGAATCAAGTAAACATAAAAAATGATGGAAAATGTGGTGAAAATGAGAAAAAAAATATGTTTTGATTAGAGTGAAGGATATTGTGTTTATGAAAAATCAGTTTTCCCAAAATATGATTAACAATATATATCATTACCATCTCCCAAAAACACCAATGAAGAGAAGCATGGAGGTTGCGAAGAGCCTCAGTGGTTGTGACATTGAAGAAAAGAAGGATCAATTTATGACATGTGAGAATTTTGGAATGAGGAACTATGGAATGTATCTTAATGGAATAGGGAATTATTTGTGTGTGGGTAAGTAGGACATAAAGCAAAGGATTGCTATTTTAAAATTAAGAGTACGATGGAAGCAAATTAATATCATCATAAGAAATAATTTATAGTTAATTTTCATAAGTGTGGAGATAATGTACATTACCTGAATATATTATCTCTTTTATAGGATAAACCCTAGATTAATGAAGGATCTATGAAGAAATAAGTGGGTGTAGTATTTATGTGTTATGGTTTTATTGAAAACCATTGTTAAAAGGATATTTAGTGATTAATCATATTTCAAGGTTTTCCATCATATGTATTTATTAAAATATATTAATCTCGATTAAGAAAAGGACAACATGTATGCTAGGTGACAACCAGTCAAATCCGGCAATGCCATGGGTCTTGAACCCCTAGTGGAAGGACCATAAGGGTTTCACATCAACCATTAACCTACACAATGTCCTGGTTAATTTTTACTTATTTTTATTAAAAACATTTTATGAATAAATTTTAATGATGAACCAATAGCATCACTTTTGAGGATTAGGGATTGATCTATGGACTATACTAATTTTGGAAGATAGTTAAAGACAACTAGTCACACTTTTCACACTTTTTGGTGCCTTATTAACTTTCTAAATATTTTTTCCACTTCGTGCTTAAATATTAATTATTAAATGAATTGTAAGATAGATAAAAAACAAAAAAAATTTGAAATTTGGTTTATATAAATACATTAGGTATACATAGGAAGTAAAATAATTACCAAGAATTAGGAAAATGACTTCTAAAAAAGTTGTTGTCTTAATACCTTAATATCTATTAAACTGATCGCCTTCTAAATCATTAAAATTTATGTACTTGAGCCAATAAAAATTATATTTAACATTAAATTATTTGTGATTGATGATCTTATTTACTCCCTATAAATATTAGTAATTTTCAACCAAGTATGTATCTCAATTTTCTAATGATACTCTCTTACTTGGAGACCTAGTTACATGTTATTCCATGCGACCTTTTTTACATTCCATTCTCTCTTTTATAGAGTATGACATATGATCCATTTTAGATATATGGTATTTAAAAAATAGTATGTATCAAACATTCTATCACCATGATTTAGTTTCAATAGCGAGGATGCAATTTAAATAAGGTGGGGAGAATGTGATGCCCTGAAAATCTAACGTAAGAACCTTATATTTGAGATTATACATGACACACAAAACAAAGCGTGTAAGGTAATATAATATCTAGATAATTTAAAATATATTTACTATTTAAAATATATTATATATATTTAAATAAATGAAACATGGAGTTATCTTGTGTTACATGAAAGATAAACCTTCCTCAATGGCTTGTGTTACACGTAAGATAGAGTTTTATTGAACAATAAAAAGGTATTAATATATAATGAGATATAAACTAGCCGTTTAGTTATAAGTCATGAATAGTAAAAAATATATTATAATAATTATGTTTTATTAAAATATATAATGAATTAATTGGTCTCAAATTAATTATAAATGAATATAATAACCAACTGAATATAAAGTGAATATTTTTATAGATAACAATTTTTTTGCTAAAAAACTGTTTTACTTGAATATACAAAATTAATTACAGTTAGTGAGGGATAATAATGTAATATATATATATATAAATATATATTATATTCATAAATTTTGTTTTATATTCATAATATAAGAACAAAACCTATTTTACACATAAAAACTGTTATTTTTATGAAGATGATTTTTCCACCATTTAATGTTGAACCCTATTTAAATATGAATTTTGACACGTTATTTGATATAACTATTTAAATTAAATTCATAATTTAATGTTAAACATATTAATTAGGATAGTGTGAATTTTTTATATTTTTATGAAACATTTCATTTTTTAATGAATAGTTATAAATACTAAATTTTAGTTCAAGATTTATTTTTTATTTGATTTATTTATAACTAAAAATTTTAATTTTAATTGGTTGTAAAATTTAATTAGATCATATTTTTATAATATATTATAATTTATGTCATTAAAATCAATTTAACTATGTAATTGATTATAAAAACATAGAAATCATTCGAAAGTTTTTACTTTAAAACGCCGCATTGTCGTCCCTCCTACAGGATTAAATTTAAATCAATTTCTTCCAATTCAATAATTCAAATTTTTATAACTGGATTAAATGTTTTGAATAATCATATTTTATAATGTATAATAATAACAACATTATTTTTGACCAAAAACATTTGTGAAATTAATTAAAATTCATTACAATTATAATGTTAAAATCAAGCTTAATAAAGGACTAAACCTTTATTTTAAGGGATAAAATGACCTATAAACATCTCCAAAACCCTTTTTATGGCCATAATTCGACCATTATCGTCGAATTAATTATATGTTATGGTTTTTTAAAAAAAATTGGTAAAAACGTTGGAACAACAAACTTGTCATCAAAAATACCAAGTGAGTCCTTTTCCTCCCTTATAAAAGGCCACCAACACTCCCCATTCTTCACACTTCTCAAACAACATAGTTTCAGCCAATATCAAACCATATTACTTCCCAAAATCCATCACCTATACCTTGAATCCTCCCTTTGTTAATAAATCCTTCCAAGGTTTCTTTTTGGTACATACCAAAAGAAGTTACCATATTGAGAGGTAATGACTTCTCCCAAACTCTCTAGTTTTATTTCCATTATCCAACCCCTCATCTATTATAATTCTAATTGATGTAAAAAACAACAACATAATCAACATACTATTATGTTTTTATTCTATTATTTTGACCTATATTTACAAAGACTTACATCTAACGGGTAATGAACATACTATTTCTGCATACCGAAAACTACTGGCTCACGAAACGATGATTGTTCATTTTTCATTTACCACCATTCACTGTTCCCATTAAGATGAACACTCTTTTTATATTTGAAATATTTGATATTTATTATTTCATTATTCTTATTTAATCATTTTATTACACATACCTTTAATACTGTCCATTTTAAATTAATAAAAAACATCGTTTGAGGTAGTGTGGACTACAAACCCCACAAAGAGATGTGATTCGTTCACACTACGCATGGAATGTATAAAAGATTATTTTTATTATCAATATGTTACATAAAAATATTTTATTATTAAAATAATCAAATTCTTGGAAATTTACATTATATATATATATATATATCTCTCTCTTTTATTGTTTCACTCGCATCAAAAGTGGTAGTGTCCTTTGTGGACGTGTGGACTACCGCCTCATCGACACAATGTGATTCCTTTTACATTAATATAATTTTATAATAATTTTATGTGATTAAATAAAATATTATTTATTAAATAATTATAAATATGGAAATATATGGTGTTACTTTCCTTCTTTCCATAACGACAATTGAAAAATGGGAATGTTACATGTATGTATGTAAAACTTACCATCTCTATGATCATAACATTAATTCATTTTTCCTAACAATATTTAATGATCTAATTTAAAAGTATAATTTGTATGTAAATATGATAATTATTTCATGATTATTATTATATAGAGGTTATATAATGATCCCTTTGACCATATCTGACCTACCAAAGTCATTTTTGACAGATAAATTGGATTTGGTCAAAACACTCAACGTAAAAATAATTATTTATCTAGTTTCATAAAATTAGTAATAATTAGAATAAATATAATGATAAAACTGAAATAATGTCTCAAAAAATTGAAAATTTACAAAAGTTTATTATAAATTATGTTAAAGGATATTCCCCCGAAAGGAAATGCAAGGTAATGGATTCGCATCTCACATTTCACATCTGTGAGATAAATGTAATGTTCCCAACTTACATTTATTTTTTGGTGTATCTAGAATCCATTTCATTATATTATTTCATTAATAAATTTAACTTAATGGTATTATATACTTGAATATAAATTTATTCCACCATAATGATTATGTTTTAAACTATTTCTAAATGGTATGGTACACTTTGAAATGATTAATAATTATTTTCATCAAAAACAACATTAATGATCTTTCAATGGTAATTCCGTTCAAGGAAATTATATTAATATTTTTAAATAAAACCACTCATTTTTATATCCTCTAGTAATTCATGACTTTTTGAAGTATTAGTTCCATTTTTCTTCTCATTACTACTCAAAAATTTTATATATCATTTTTAAGAAAACCTGACTTCCTTTCTCTCTTTAGCGGGAGAACAAATTTTCTTCAAAAAATATTTTTTATTAAAATATTTTCAAGGATGTTTTTAGAATTATTTGGTAAATAAAGTTTTACCATTTTTTTCTTTATTCAATTTTATCAAAGGAGTATTCTTTTCTATTTCGAAAAAAGAAAATTTTCTAAATATTTTTACCATGAAAAATGAATATTCTTTTCACCTTGTATGGAATGTGCGGATTTACCAGCCATCATTCCTTTGAATCATCCTTTGAATGTTTAAAATTATAATAATTAAAGTAGTTTTTTTAAAAAAATCTTTTCAATGAAAATCTTTTTCAAATTATTTTTCAAAATAAAATGATATTTTCTACAAGAATATTCATAAAATACCATTTCACAATATTTCCATTAATCAATGAAAACCCATTTATTTACTACACTTTGGGTATTTTGTATTTATATTATACTCATCCTTCCTAATGATGGTTTTTTATTGATTTATTAAAGGATATTATTCCCATTCACTTTCTTGATTCCTTTTAGTCCCCATGAAATATTCAATTTACTAGGATCATTTAACATTTAAAATACTCTAAATATCCATATCATTTTTCTTGGATATGATTACTTCTTGAACTGTATACTATTTTTCAAATGCTGTTCAATTTCAATGTTATTTGATTATTAGGGTAAATATTGAAAAAACAATATTGATTGATTTAAAGAGATATTTGATAGGACACATTGATAAATTGATTATTTCATATATAATAAATTTTTTGGTCTAGTTTGACATGGGTGGGTTTCAATAATAGCTAGACCCTCGATGCATCAGTATAATCACCAGATGATTCATTCAGATAGCCTATTTAGATGGATTTTTAAATTATATTTTTTAATATTTCTGGTGAAAGTTCTTGATGGTAAAGATACCATTTACCTAGGAAACATGGATTCCATGAATAATTTATTTCCGTCATATTAGTTTTAGTTATTATTTATCCATGATATTTTCTATCAATAGATCTATGGATAAATTTCATTTTCAGTCATTTAGATGGCGTATGTTTTAGTTTATTACCTTTCCATATTTATTTCTCCTTATATATTTATTTGGATGTTATTTGTTTCTAGTTATCATTGTTCCATATTATTTATAAACTTCTATTTTGTTTGTTGATTACATGGAATGTGTGTCTTAATATTAACCATGAGATATTTTATATTCTCATTAATTCATTATTGATTTTGATATATTTTTTCCATGATGAGAATTTGAGAACCCCCTTACTATGTTTATTTTCCCATGAATCCAAGAATCATACAATGAATGAAATACATAGATTTACTAGATAGAATAAAGTTACCATCGATGTTATTTACATGGAGTGAATAAAAAAATTATTATGTAATCAGTGTTTTCATATTTGATGAATGAATCATGTTTGTATCTGGATTAGAAAGACTACTAAAATCTCAGTCCTTCGGGATTTTATTCCTTGTAATCATGCCAATGTAATTGATAGAATACATATGCATTGGGCTACCTGGGGTCAGGTCGCTAAATTTCTCTTGTCCTGAATTCTACAAATGTAATTTAATATATGATATCACAAACATAGAAATCATAAAAACAATTATAACTTTAATCATATCCATCTTCATTTATACTCATCATACATAGGAATTCTCTATATGAATTCTACTTATTTTATCCATTTAGCGTTTATAGTTTTGATAGTTTATACTATTTTTATAATAGATATGATTTCATTTATTCTTAATAAAAATTACATATATACCAGTTTATTAAAGTTACTTTTGGGATTTATTTATAATAATTATTTATGCTTCATATTCCTTTCATGTTTTTTATTCTTTATCCTTGAAGATGAAATTGATAACAAGCATCTTTCAGTGACTCTTGATTATCCAAGTGTTTTTTCATAATTATTAAATTAAATATTAATATAAAATCACTATAAAATATAAGTAATTATATAAACATGTATATCTTATTATATAATTAATTATACTTCCATAGTCATTCATGAAATGAAATCATCGTATTGTTCAGGTATGTGGCAATCCAACCCAAAAAGGAATGTAGCCTAATTTAATGAATTGATAGGAGATTATTCAGTCGTAATATCTGTATAATAGATGTATAATAAACATATTTAGTTTTTATTAGTATTATATATCATAATTTTCAGGAATTATAAGAATAATATAACCAATAAAAGGTTATTTCATAGTAAGAAAACATCATTTTTCTCTAAGAATTGTCTTTGGAATAGTTTAATTTTCTATAGTTGTTTATTACTCATAATTTAAAAAGGTTTTACAATTTATCATTACATAAAATTAATAATTTTATAAACACAACATTTATCTATTGAACCTATTCTCATGAAAATACATATAGGTTGGTTATGAAAATAAAAACATAAATTGATCATTCTATAGGGGTGGTAGTCCACATGTACCCATGGATGATGATTTTATTTTCCATAGAATATGGAAAAGTAATAATATTGTTTATCATTTCAAAATCCAAAATATTTCAGAAATATCATACTTACATATTAAATTGATTAGTCAGATCAACATTTTACGTAAAAGAAGGAAAATGACACACATTGCATCGTGGAGGTGGTAGCGAGCAGAATGAGGGAAGGAAGGATTCATTTTTGTTAATAGGAAAGGTGGTGGTGGTAAATAATGTTACTACAATTATACTAAAATACCATTATAATGATGATATTTATGTTATAATTTTAAGACAGATTAATTTAATTTGAGTAAGAAGAAGTGCATTAGATGATATTAAAGTGAGAATGGAGTAGTTAGAAATATATACCTCACTTCTTGGATTATATCCTTTAAAAAGTGAGTGAGTCCTTAGAAGGGTGGTATTTTGAGAATAAAAAACTATTAAATTGGTATAGGAACGTTAAATATATTTTTCGGTCGAGTTTGGGACAAAAATAAGTGGTATTGGTGTAAGAGTTAGTGGGGAGAGGAGTTCCCCTTTTATAAGTTAAAAGGGATGGAATTTTTCTAAATACCCAAAAAAATTATTAATGGGAAGTCACACTGAATGAATGAGGATCAAATATTAAGAAATAATGGATTGGGAATAGACAATGTTGATAAATTATCTACCATTAAATTTTACACATTTATTAAACATTTTTTAACTATTTACCATTAGATTCTCTACTTTTACTATTTTAACATTTATCCCTGTAAATTGTTTTTACCTTAATAATAATACATCAAGACAAAAAAATAAAATGGTACATTAACATAATTTGGAAAAAAAATTTCAAATTTGATATTAATTTTATTAATATTAAATTTCTAAAATTAATATAAGTTAATTATAATATTTCTTTTAATTGTTTTAGTGAGAAAATGTGACTAATGTTTCAAAATATAAAATATATTTTCATACATTAAAAATAGTTTTTTAATATGTATATTGTCACTTATAAAACATATATTTCTTCAAGATAATGGTTTTCTATGTTTTATTTTATTCTTACATCCTATAAATTTCATGAAATCAATGGTTCTAACAAAAATCATATTTTCACAATTAACATAAAAATCAACATTTATGAAAAAAAAAAAATATTTAATCTTAAGCTAATATCTCCATGATAAATTCAATAATAATATTTATTTTTTATAATATATATATATATATAACATTTATAAATTGAATTATTACACATAATTACGAGTAAATTATCTTCTGAGTGTGCACTCTGTGATAGTTTAGGATGAGGTATTTACCTGTTATAGTAAGGTCTTGAGTATTACCATTGGTTACCTCAAATATAAATACATTTAGATTCATGTATTATCTATAAACAAAAATTATGGACCTAATGTGAATCTTTCAAAAAAAATAAGAATATGGTTTTCCTCAAACATTAAGCCAATTTGGTTTATATATTTTACGAAAAAATGGTGAACACAATATGAATAATTCATTAACAAAGAATAATATGTGTTACATTAAAAAGGTATCCATATTTTCATATATTTTACCTAAAAAAATATTTAACTCGACATGAAATCATTCACCAATGAAAATGATTATTTGAATATGTAAAATAATTATTTTTCACTGATTGATATTCTTATTGACTTCATATATTTAATTCTCCATTATCAAGATATCTATTTGATCTTATTATATAGAATCATCATCAAGAAATATCTCTTGTTATTTGGGTTACGTGAGAGCTGTAGACCCCATAAACTGAAGCACAATGTCAAATTTTTATTATCCCCAACACCAATTTCGAACATGATGGTAAGGAATTAACATCAACATGGTCTTTTATTGACAATGGAGGAAATATGAATAGGTCTATAATGATTAAACCTTCGAGTTCATCTTATCATAGGAAAGTCATAATGAAGACAGTAACACAAATCGCCGCCACCAATTGATTTGGGAGCCTAACCCTTCAGTATGATAACCAATGACTTCATTATCTTTTGTTTTAGGATAAGTGATTCAGTCACAACCTAAAATCATTTTATGGGTGTCCTAGAAGATCTATAGAAATCTGTCACCGCCAACATCATGCAACCACCACCCATAAGATTCCTATTGATGGAACTACTCATAAAATTATTCCCCCAACCAATTAGACTTGGCTATCAACGAGATCTCATTATGTGAGATTATATGTGAACCATGTGGAGAAAGAACAGATTCTTATTCCTACAAAAGAATCAAATGAACATACTACTATGAAAATCAGTGACTAGGCTCATATCAAAAATCCCATACAGTAATTCTGCCAGTATATTTAGAAGAAATATGGGGAAGGATCATATTTCCACCCCAATGCAATAATTCCATCATCATATCCTAATGGTTTATAGAGTAAAAAATAGATGAATTTTCCTAAATCCACTAAAGAACAGGCACACATTCCCATTATGAATGAATGATCCCACTAGCATATTTATGTGGCATTTGAAAGAAAATATTCTATCCCTACCCATGTCATATATAGTTGTTAGAAAATCATAGAAACATAATAACAAACTGATTTCTATAATATTCATGTAATCACATAGGGGAATACCCAAACTCCAACTCTCATCATTGGGGAAGAATCTCATTTGAATTTCCATATAGTTTGTTAGGTGTAGATCCATATCCCCAAACTCGTTAAAAAGGAATGTTGGTATATCCTAATGATAAATTGGGAGGGGATTCAGGTCCCCACATTCTTCTTGAAGGCATATGAATATATATTTTAATAATTTAAAAATAATGAATATTTTCATACTCACATACATATTAAAAAAAATAATGACACGTCTCTATGTCTATTGAAATAAAGGAACAAATTCTTGAATGGTATGAAAGGATCCATCAATATATTATATTGGAACATAAGGGAAGGGCTCATGTTCATGCCATAATCCAAGGGGGGTATCAACCAGCTCCACCAATGAATCATGAGTCATCTGATAATATTCCCATATATATATGTGTGTGTTATCAGTCTTCCTTCGAGAGAATATATAAAAATAAATCTCATAAAGGGTTGAAAACGGCCCAAAACAGACCCATATTATTACACTGATCTACACTAAAACTCTTGAGGTTATTCAACACCTATCTATGTTTTCTTCAGACTCTACCCATTACATGTTAGAAAATGAGAAAGAAATCATTCATGATGGTCCTAACTATTATATATAAAATAATAGTTCTATAGTTCCTCTCCAGAATACATGTCTAGAAGGTCCTCCACAAGACTACCTAAGGATTGGTCATGTGGACTCTAATCATGATTCGAGCTATGAAATTATTCTTCCTTGTAGTGATAATATAATATAGAAAGAAGGTTTTCAAATTTCTATAATACTATTAAGTTTCTACAAATACACTCCTTAAACCAATATTCTATCTTTACTATAAGGTCCTCTCCACTTAAAATCTACTCTAAGAGTGCCCTCGTACTGAGTATCACTTAATGTATTGAGGATGAATAATATGATTGGGTAAACAACCACCCATTGTATACCACAACCATTAATATAATGTAAACCTTCCACTTTGAAAAATCAAGAGGAAAGAAACTATAATGGTTTCATGATGTGAAAGATATTTCCCCTAGAGAAGATGAATAATAAATGAATATATTGAATGATTTAGTCGAGAACAACCACTTAACTCCATGTTTTCTCATTTCCACTCTAATTTATTACATATAATATATATTGATGGGGGAATGAATTAGGTTAGTACATCATAACTTGTGGGAAACCCTTCAGAGGATAAATCCTAGGAATGTAACTCATCGGGGATATGTTGATCATATCCAGGAAATGAACAGTATTCTTAAAGAAATAAACCTTTTTTACAATCTATATAGAAAAAAACTCGATGTTAGGTTTTTTTTTGAGAGCTTGGATCATTCTTGAATCCATATTCTAGTCGTGACCCAAGAAAATAATCGATAGTTCCTTTTCTGATCTGTGTATATGTGTATGGTAATGTTTAGAATATGGAAATTCACATCATTCATAAGTCGCTATAGTCTCTTGAAAATTGAATACATAAATTTCATTTTTTTAGGAGTGGTTATAGGTCTAAACAATGTTCATGATAGTCATCTAATCCAACCTAAAATTCACATCTCTATGGAATAAAAGTCATGTAATCAAAGAGAGAAATACATTGGTGGGATCCTAACATATTCCTCATAAAATCTAAATAGAGCATCTCAAATGAGAAAAATAGAACCATTAGTAATATGGAAGCTTCTTTGGGTACGAATATTACACTCTATTAAGTCATTACACCCAACTCATGCTTGAGTGAAAATGTGACAAGTTAAGAATATTGAATTTGAAGTCTCCATGGAAGCTTTCTGGGGGCATCTACAGGAAATAAGGCTAAGGGAACATTTATCATTTTTCGAACCCCTAGGTTCATTAAATCATATGTGGGTTCAGTGGATACATGTGACAAAACCATGTCAAAGTCATCACATAGGGATGGGGGAAGTTTAACTATCATTTCTACCATTGGGCTCATTAAATATTCAACGAGTTCATGAATTAGTGTTGGCGGTTCTGTATCTATCATATACCCTATGGATGGTAGAATTATTTTCATACTTTAAGTAAAATTGGGATTTTCCAAGAAAGGTTGTGATTTATGGAAATTAATTCCCCAATCATTCATACTACAACATCACATTCCCCTATTAATAAAATATTGTAATATCTAGAAAAGGTTTCAGGCCAAAATGGTCGAGTGGCGGAGGGAACCATGGAGATGACCTTCATACACCATTTTAAGGGTAAACAAGCAATAAAATGTCACGATATTAATTAGATGGTAAATTACATATTCTTGTTACGCATAATACCTTGGTGAACATTGTCACTATCAACTCGATAGAATTCACAAACTGTGACTCTGAAAATGAGGCATATAATGGGAAAAAATTTCCCCATGATGTGGATTGTAGGTGTGTATACATAAAAGCAATGGAAAACCAAGAACATGAAACCTCCATGAAAAATTTTTCCCCTGACATGGTGTTATTCTACTAATGATGAAGTAAAGGGTATGGTTTCATCCAAGTCTCCACCATGATTACCTGAATTACTCTCTAGGGAAGAGAAGGTATCACACTATGAGGCTAAGATATACATTCATAGAAATATAAATTATTAATTACTGAGGGGAAATATTCCTACTAGGTATTTTATTCAAGTAGAAGTTAATAATCTTCCTCCCACACATATGGAGGGGTTTAACAAACCAAAAATAAGATAATTTTTGTATCATGTGGTATATTTATCAACAAATTCACTCCACATGAATTTAAGAATTTAGTTAAATTTTGATTTTCCCCCATTGCATCAGTATCGTCCCTTATATCAGTATAGTCACCTAATATAAACAAGAACTGGTAGTCAATGACTTGTGAATTTTAGAAAATGTGTTCATACTCACCCACTAAACTCATATAGGATATGGATCAGAAAATTTTCCCCATAATTGATTATAGGTTCACATGAATGGAGTCTATGGAAGGGCAACTAACCTCACTACAACCTTATTGGAAACCATTTTCTGAATGGTTGGATACTGCCCCTCCTCCACACACTTTTGGAAATCCTATTTTTAAAATATTCAATTTCATGGGATACCTTGAGAATCATATATTAGATTTCAAATCCCATTACAACCCCATGATTGGCCCATGGGACCAGAAATAGGTAGCCTAAATATGGTGCTTTGTGCAGACATTGGTGGGGGAAATCTTAATATAATATCATACCTTACCAGCAGGGTCCATCAAAGGATAGGAAGACCTTAATTATCAATTACTTTTTCAATTTAGATCCGGGATAAATAAAACAATGGTTAGTGAAATTATGAACTATAAAAATCATGAAATTTAGAGTGTATTAGAATTTATCAATAGATGGAACGACCGGACATACTTAGCCATCACTCTACCCAAACTTGAATAGCTATTGTAACATTATGTTGAGAACCTATATAGAGAAATGTATACATAATTAATCTTGTTGAAATATCAGAGTGGGTTTCAGGGGTTTTTGTACATGGCATAGTGGCTAATGCAAGTTATCGGGCGAACTAGTTCAAAATTTTGCTTTGTACCCAGAACATAGAGAAGATGGTTAGTATGATAGAAACTATTTTTATTACACTCATAATTGCACAAGAAAATTTTTACGTTCCCAGGTAAGCTATATATCATCTAGAACATTTTACCCAGTAATTTTAATAATAAAACTACCCCATTATAGAGGGAATGAAATATTATGGTCGCTCGAGAAATGAAGATTGGAGAAAAAAGTTATTCCTTCCAAAAATAATAGGTTCCTAGTTACTACATCACAACCATGTAAAACTATCTCCTCAATATTAATAATCCCTTGAGGAATTACAAACTCAACCACAATGATCATCTTGACTATTTCCCTTTTCATTATATGTGGGACCACACTATCAAAGACTACTTCATCTTTAAATACATATTCCAATAAAATGGTCGATTTGGGATAGGTCTGTTGTGGAAATATTCAATGAAAGTGGACCATATGTATACTATCTAATCAGCATATAAAGGTGATTATAAATAATTCCCTACTATAAATGAATGAAATTTTGATGAGTTAATTAATTAGATGATGGTTAATAAGGATCATGTCCTTCTTAGCGAACAACTATAATGGCCAATTGTGGTTCCATAGACTCATTAACTATCCAATTGTATGTTTTTGAAATAATCCCCTATAGGAAAATAAAAACGTAACAAGTAGAATATGAAATAAAGATAAATGTTCTGCCCAATTTCCAAAAAAATCTAGAATCTTATAGATTTCCAACCCTCTCCATTCGGAGCATGGGTGATTCCCCACAAAATAGATTCTGCATCTCATAAAGAGGTTATTTTCAATTTTCCTAATTTCATTCACTTAGAATAATCCTCCTTTTTTGATAAATTTTGTAGAATAAAATGAGTTCCATGGCCCTAACAAGGGATTCATTGTCAAGTTCCATATAATTCATTGGTACAAGAGAAGATGTAGTCATCGTTGAGATCAGTATTTCAGCCACATCTTCATCAAAGGAACATCCATAGATAATGCATATGAGAAAAATCATCATTGATCCTAATAGAATAATGGAAACTCTATTGAATCCATCAAGTGTTATCCAACCCCAAATTTAATGAAGGATATGTTGGTTGGTGTACAACTTTCTAATTTGGCTAGATGAGTGTGTAATATTGAAAAACTCTACAACTTAGCAATATGTATCCATTAAACTTTTATCTAAATGACAGATCCATCTACCTTGTGTGATTCATCCTTTAAGATACACATCATGGATAAACCCCAAGTTGTAATGTGAAAACCTCTGGTACAAAAGTATGACATAGTGAATTTTTTGGGGGTTTTCACGTTAAACTCTTGATTTTGGATTCTCAAAACCAATCAAAAGATCTCAAGGAAGAAATTATTGATTCTCTCTTGATTGCCAACATTTTTGTTTTAGAATTATTTATGGCCTTGGTGTACTGAGTAGAAACTACATTAATATAATTTCATACCACTATTTCATTTTAGAGATCAAGACTGAGATGATACTATTCAGGGAAATATTAGACTCATATATATTTCAAATAAACTTTTCAATATTAACATTGGATGTGCTCTAATTGACAATGGATTCAGGATTAATCTCCGAATAATTTATAACATTTAATGATTTGAATATAGTTAGGATGGCTTGTATCCCTCAACAAATACCACTTTCTGGTATAGTAAGATTAAAACAATCACCTTAGAAAGATAAAAATTAAATCCCAATTTATAGACCTATTTTTAACTCTAATTTCATGGTTATCTAGTGGGACATGACATATACTGTTCTAATAAGAATATCATGACTTCAAATCCATGTGATGGTACCACCATCATGCCATAAATTCTTAAAATACTCTATAAATTAAATTTCTAAAGTGTTATGTGAACATTCCACCCTCTTTAATATTGGGTATCTTGGTGTGCTGAGGAATGTTACAATGAGAGATATAGAATTAAACATATAAAAAGGGTGATATATGAATTACCACTCCCAATGCATAATAACCACCCCTACATACCCTTGGATATTTCCCAACAATGATTATAAATTACATATCAACCAAATAAGGGAAATTGATCCCAACCTATAGAGATTCCACAATTTTCAATCTTCATCGGCCCATGTCAATAGAGTAACATAAACACCATCTAAAGTGGACCCATTGAGAGGTAGTCAGGTGACACAAGTGGTGTTTAATTCAAAAAGTGTCAATTACCTAAGAAAGATTTTCGGTTTTCATCATTGTAATATGAGTGGACCCTTATTCCACCAACTAACATTTATAAATCCATCATACCATCAAGGAAAATTTATAATTTCTTTATAATGTCTTATAAAGATAAATATTTTGTTGCATCTTTTTTCGCTAATTAAAGAGAAAATGAATGTGTCCATCTTATAATTGATCACAATCTTGGTGATCATGCATTGGAACTCTCATGGAATATGAATGCATCCCTATCCATTATAGAGGATAGAAATTTCACCTTACTATATACCATTCCTAAGAGAAATTGTGTTTATGTTGATATGGAAGATGTATATGATGACCTTATAAATTCCTTCAAGTGTTTATGGAAGTCATATCTATTATGACAACCATGATATTTATTATACATTAATTGATGATTTATTAGATAAGAGTATACATAATACAGTTCAAATGATTGATATTTCTAGTGTTTTGGTAATTAGGTATATTACATCACAATTTAAAATAGTAAATACATCATCTTTATTGAAAACATCCTTAAAATTATCATATTATACCTACATACAGAAAAATGCTTGGGATAACATAGCGATATATATATTAAAAATGGATGATCTATAAATCCTAGTAGTGGAATTAATATTGAATAACATGAATAAATTATTACATATTTGGCAATAAGAACATCAATGAGACAAAAAAGGGATGATAATCATAAATATGAATAATGAGAGTGGATATATCATGATAACAAAAAGGCAACATGGGAAATGTGGAAACAGCAGAAAACATGGTGTCATAAATATAAATTAGGGATAAATATCAATAACTAACGATATAAAATGTTCTTTGATGGATTAGGTTCACTTACTTACCCATATCATAAAATCTCATTAGATAAAAATATTATCCATTGCATTTAAGTGTAGTATAATTTTTGGTGCACCCATCACTTTCATTTCAAAAACATGCATCTGTGTGCCACATGTATCATAGAAAATGGAATCATTTATCATAAAATTTTATTCCAAGATCATGGAGTTTGTAATAAATATATGTAATAATCCAATAAAATAATTATTAGTTCATAACTTTTAACACACATGATAGTACATTTTAGGGGTATTCACTACAGAATTGTTTGGCATAGAAAATCACTATGAAATTTTGACAGCATAATGGGGGCATATGAATGTTCATGGGAGGGCTAGATGAGATTAAAGGGGTTATATGATCATTTAAAAAATTTAATGTTATGGGGATATATAATAACATTTCCCAACATTATTAAATGAAGATAAAATACATAACATTGGGAAGATATTTAAGTAAAGAGGAGAAGGAGAGGATCCCTTACCTTGATAGTATGATTCCAAAATATTGGAAGGAGCTTCTTGAGATCTTTGAGGAATATTTGGAAGACTCTAGATAGTGTAATGTTGAGTAAGAAACTGCAAAATGGTTTTTTTAGGGAAGAGAAATGGGATCTTGGTTTGGATTATATAGTAAACGAGTGATAAATTCTTTTTTATTTCTCAAACATAGGTTTTGGAAATTATATATTAAAGTAATCTAAACTAAAATCATTCCCACGTTTTTTCCAATTTTTTCTGAAAAAGAGGTTTTTTTAATTATTTTATAAGGATTATTTTCAAACTTATTAAAATAATACCCTTTCTAATGTAGAAGTGTATCATATATTTAAGAAATGATTTTAAAATCATAAAATATATTCTAGGTTTTGGAGGATTCATAATGGAGTTAAAATATTAATATAATATAATTAAAATAAGATTATTTTAAAATTTAAACATATATTTTTTCATGTATAACCATTATAATATCTATGACATCATTTTTTCTCATTATGATGTCATAATAATCACAGTATATTTTTACCATATTTAATTTTTACCTAAAACGTCAAATGTCTCATAAATTTATAAAAAATACACTACTAGATAATCTTGATGCAATGATTCCAAAAATAATATTAATTTTATACAAATAAATTTTTAAATATTTGAATTTTTAATATTGAAATAATAATAATCATTTATTGAGAAATACATGTTTTTTAACAATAACAGTGTTCGAACCATTATAAAAATTAAATTTGACTTTATAAAATTATATGATCATTTTTATTTAAGAATATTTTTTAATAATAATCTTTTATAAAAATTATATTTATTTATAAAATTAGTAAATTCATGAAATAAAATTACTTAATTTAATTTCAACATTACCCAAAAATAAATTTTTTTACTTCTATAAACCTAAAAATCCTCTATTATGTAATAATAATAATATGTATATATAACCATTATTCTATTGAAAATAATATACATATTCATATTTCTTCATTCGTGATATATATCTTTTTAATACCCCAGAAAATACCCTATGGGTATGTTTTATGATGATGAAATTTTCATGGTGTGGTTCAACATACATGGATTGGGCCTTGATCTCAATGATCTTGGACATCTCTTATAAACCGTTTTTCTTGTTCTTATGTTGTTGGAACATAAATTGGTCTTGATCAAGGGATAATCATAGGGATTCTATATCCATAAAAATATCTGAAAATGGTATTAATATTAGGTTCATACCCTACTAGTTAAGTCTATCACTTCATTTCTTTGTTTTAATATGATTTGTTAAAACCCTATTTTTTTAAAAATGAAATGATCATTGTTCAATGTATATATTATAAATGATAATGACACTTAATAGTATATTAAATCAGATAGGACACAATAAAACCACATAAGTACATATTATTTCTATGACCATAATATATAATAAGGCACCGAGTTAAACTACAAATGGAATATTATTTATAAAAGTTCAGTTCATTACAATCTCCCCCCATTTAAAATTTTCACTGTAAATTTTTTATTTCACAAAATAAAACAGATGGAAGGGACTGTTTTTCATCACATATTCTAGTTTTGACAATGATTCTACAAACATATGGGTTCTCCATAGCAATTTTACTAGTTTCATACCCTTAATTTGTAGAACTTTGTCTCTGTGATCTAAGATCTTCACTGACTGCTCCCATTTGGAATCAGTATAAAATGGTACCACATATGGATTAAGCACACTTGAGGGGTCTGGTAGGAACTTCCTCAATAGTGATACATAGAACACATAATGTACTTGAGATAGTTCAGGTGGGACTGCTTGTCGATTGGCTACTACTCTGATGCAATCAAAGATCTCAATGTGAATAATGTATCTTGGACTAATATTTCTCATCTTATAAAATGTTCTGAATTTATTGTATGGAGATATGAAAAAAATACCTTGTCTCCATCCTCAAACTATAGGACACATCAATGGTTTTCAGCATAGCTATTTCTTTGACTCATTGTATCCTTTGTGTGCTGGTGAATATTCTTAGCCTTTTCCACCATTTTCTTAATCCATACAATGACCTAGAAGTTTTCAATCCCATTCTTAATCCCAGCATATAGGTGTTCTACGTGTCTTCCCAAAAAATAATTAAAAGGGGCCCATTTTGATTCTTAGGTGGAAACTATTATTTTATTTGAACTTGATCTGAGGAATATGTGGATCCCATCTTCTTGTGAAGTCAATTGAACATGCTATCAACATTTATGCGAGTGTCTTGAATGTACTCTTAGATTTTCTATTAGATAGAGGGTGATTTTACATGATAAATTTCAACTCAATATTTAGTGAAAACATAACACTCTTCCAATACACAGTGTTAAATCTTGGATTTTGATCAATTACAATCGAAAACGGTGTTAGATATAGCCTCACCATTTCTCTAATGTATATCCTTGAATGTTGATCGAGTAAAAAGTCCAATATAATTTCAATGTAGTGAGCAGTCATTTTAAGAAGATCTAAAACAACCCATATATAATTATTTCCTCTTGATGTGTTTGTCCAGTAACAAAGTCTATGGTGATTCTTTCCCATTTCCTTATATTTATGGCTATGTTTTCATCATAATCATGGATATTTTCCTTTTATCATTCACTTTTTGACATACAAGACATCTTAATGGATATTTTGTGATATCATTTCTTAAATTTTCCTACTAATAGTGCTCTCAGAGATATTGATACATCTTTGTGATCCCTGTATAGATGGATATGGTTGAGTTGCATGAATCATCCAACATCTCCCAATTTAACTCGGGATTTGATACTACATAAATTCTCAACACAAATATCACAACTCCTTCTTCATTAAAATTTATCTCCGTGGAATTCCTATTTCTTATAGCATCCAATTTCTTTTGAATTTCCACATCATCTCTTTGATAATACATTATCTTCTCTATAAGGTATAGTTGGGCATTAATTTGTGAAAGGAATAATGATGGTCCTTCGATTATGATTCCCATATCAATCATTTTCATATATAAGAAGATTGTATCCTTTTATGTTACCATCATTGATAAATTACATGACCCTTTATACATAGATTATCTTCCACTTTTACTCTTTCACAAGATAATAGTATATTGAGTATTCATTGTCCTTGATCAGATCTAACCATCTTTATTGGTGAATATTCAGCTCTTTCTGTGTGAATATATACATGAGGATATTGAAATGTATATATATTTCACACATCACCCCAACGAGATAATGTTGTAATATTTTCAATATGAAGATAATTGTAGTCAATAATATATCATGTTTTAGGAAGATATATTCTTGAACCGTCAATATCCTTTAGGAATATTCTATCACTTTTTCATTCTGCATTAACATACAACCTAATCCCTTCTTCAAAGAATCATGAAATACCATAACATGTTCATCACTTATGCGTAGTGTGATTAAAGGTGTCGTGATAAGACTCTTTTTTAACTAAAAAAATCTTTACTCACATTCATCATTGAAAACAAACATAACTCTCCTCTGAGTTTTCATGGTTTGAGGGTTTTAAAATCATGGGAAATTTATCACAAATAGTTGATATTACCCAGTTAATCTATAGAAAATACTGATATATGTAACAGATATTGGCCCTGTCTATCCATCAATTTATTCTATTTTTTAGGGTCTATAGATATCCCATTTCTTGTGATAATATTCCAATATAATGATACCCCTTCAACCAAAAATCATATTTTTTTACTTTTCATAATTCTTCTGATTTTATAAGTTCATTAGTAAAGTTCTGAAATGATCCTCATTATCCACATTACTATTGGATTATATTAGAATACATTCTAAAAAGACTAAAAAACATCTGTCAAGGTAATCTACAATGACTCTATTCATTATGTCCCTAAATATTTGTGGAGAATGTCTTAATCAGAATAGAATTACTATGAAAATGTAGTCCATGTATCGTGTTTGGAAAGCATTCCTAGGGATATCCTCCTTCTTCATCCTTACCTGATAATATCTCGACTAAAGATATACCTTGGAGAGGTATTGGTCTTCATGTAGATTATTTAACATGTCCTAAATCCATGAAAGAGTGTATATGTTCATTATAATTTTCTTGTTGATCTCATGATAATCAATTCATAGGTTTACTAACCCATCCTTCTTCTTGATGAAGGGGACCGGTGCACCCCATGGTGAAGTAATTGGCATATTAACCATTTATCCAAATTTTACTATAGTTGTTTCTTTTTTGCCTCAATTACTACAAATTCCATTCTATAAAGTGTCTTGAAAAATGGAAACCTCGTAGGTATAATCTCGATTCAAAATTCAACCTCTCATCCAAGAGGAATACCATTAAATTATTTAGTCAATACCTCAGTGTATTCCCTTATAATGGGAATGTACTCAAGGAATTTACATTCCATAGACTCAATAATTTGAGCTAGATACACTTTTTCATTGGGGAATTATATCCATTAATTAGATTTTGGTTACTAAATAATATACATCCTCCTCCTTTTTCTTGTATAGAACTAGAGGATGATTCATTATATGAATATTTATTTCCTTCTCAAGGTAATTTATGTTGGATCTATTTTTTTAAATTAATTTCAAACCTATAATTTCATCAATTTCTACTAAATGGAGTATCACAGGGTTCTCTAGGATGTTCATCCCACATGTTTTTATAAGGGATGAGTTATATACTTAGGATACAATAATTTTTCAATTTTTCTTTTTTACCAACAGCTATACTTGCATGGTTTGTAGTGGTTCTTGAATACTTCTACTAAACTTGTGTGATATGAAGGATTTAATAGAACCATAATAAAAAATTTCATTCTCAACTCTGGAATAAATAACTATCATACCTATCACAACTTAATTTTCAGGATCCGCCATAGTGGTTCTGGTGGAAAAACATAACCCTTACTTCCTTTGAGGTTGTTAGTTGTCTCCAAAAACCATTTTCTTTGTTCATTAGTTTGAATGGTGTTCTAGTACCTTTAAATTGAATCATTGAAAAATGTGTTAAGGGTTTATCTAAGAATTCGTTTCCTCCCTCTCATAAGTGGGATTATCTAATCAGTAATCGCCAGCTAGGTGTCCTTCCTTCCCACACCTAATGTATTTCCTTTTCTCCCTTTGGTAATATCAGGGGTGATTCTTTCGGATCTTTTGACTAGTGGGATGTTGAAATTTATTATCACCATTATATATCTCAATCCAAAACACTTGAATTAAACTCCACTTTTTTGCTTCTTATCTCCATTATTCCATTGTGATTCACAAATAACTCTTTCTATTTTGAGGTATTTTCATACAATTTCCTCAAAGATATCAAAGTCTCTTATCCCATGGGATTTTTGTAGACTAGTTTTTATCCCACCAAAGAAGCAGTAAACATTTCATTAGAGGGAAATGAAAAATAAGGAGGTTCTACATAAAAGTATTTTTATGTTTTCCTCATACACCCTAATAAATTAAGCATATTTTTATTGAGGACATTGAACTATCATTCCATTTTATGTTAGACAGTGTCAGAAAAATATTTATACAAAACATTTTTCCAGAATTACTTCAGCCACATCGCTTCGATCTCTTCCCCAAGATTCATATTCTTGATCAATGTCCACCACTAATCAACTTATCCATACATTTGATAAATATCTAGTATAAATTTATATGGATCATAATGTTGAATAATGAAGAAGATCGTATCCATTACATCTTGTTCTTTCATAGGGGGATTTGGGTACTCCTCTGGATCAATGTTTCTATTCACAATCAGCGTCATTTGAGAGTGTATCATAAAAATTTTACCTTTTCTGTATGCCATAGATTTTTACATATCATTTGGGAAGTCATCACATTACAATTCACATTGGGTGTTTACCCGATTCCTCCAACTTCTGGTCATTTTCTAGATTAAAGAGAAAATTATGGATGAGTATTTTTAAACTATTAAACACATTAATGTGAATTGAATAACATTAAATGGATAACTTATAAATGTTATATATTCCTTAACTTGTGAACTTTTTAGCATCAATATATGTTATCCATTATCTAAGTTATAACATAGACACTGATCAGAATTTTGTTCCCTTAATAATGGTTGATAATATGCTTTTTAATTTAGCAAATCATATCCCCCAGGTGTGTCAAACAAGGTATTTAGCAAGTCTTATTGTCATGCACTAGTTCTGAGTTGATTGTAGAACAATGTGGTGCTTTTGGGTTTTACACCTATGTACATCTATGTCAGAGCCTCGTAGTCTTGTAGAATCTAAAGAGCAATTCATTTTCTTATAAACCACTTACTATAAAATTAACCAAATTTTTTGGACTTATTTTTATTTGTATTATCATCAATACATATTATTATTAAGATTTCTAATCCTAACCCCAGAAATAACTCAGAAATCTTTTGATACCAACTATATAAATCATATTATTTATTATACATTAATTGATGATTTATTAAATAAGAGTAAACAAAATACATCACAAAAGATCAAGAGGTATAGTTTTTTGTGAATTAACTACATTACATGACATCTTAAAATAGGAAAAACATTATCATTATTGAAAACATCCTTAATATGATCATATTATTCCTTCGTACTTAAAACTGCAAGGGATAACCGCGGGAGAATCATTAGAAAGGGGTGATCTATAAATCCCATTAATGTAATATACATGTAATAACCTAAATAATGTAATACATGTTTTAAATAGTCATATCAATGGGACATAAAAGGATTGATAATCATAACTGTGAACAATGAGGCATGATATTGATTGATATCAAAAAAGAAAAATGGGAAATGTGGAAACAAATTAAAACATGGAATCATAAACAATGGTCAATGTTAACTGCCAATAAATCATGATTGAAAAATTCCCATGATGGATTACATTCACTCCCTAATTATTTTCATGATGTATCATTAGACTCAAGAATTTCCCAATGCATTGGAGCACCATATAATTCTAGGTGAACTAGCCACTTTTTTCAATCAAAAGATTAAGTGTACCACATAGATCATACAACATGGAATCATATATAATTACATTTTCTTCGAATATCATGGAGTGAGGAACACATAAATTTAATTCCATAATAAAATAAGTATTATGGAATAATGTTGAACACCATTAATAGGAAATGGGAATGGGTATTCACTACATAATTTTTTTGACTAGAAAATCATGCCGAAATTTTGGTAGCACAATGGGGGCTTAAGAATGTTCATGGGTGGGGGGTTGATGAGAGTGAAAGGGTATCTCATAATTTAAATATAAAATAGAAATTATGAGGAAAATGGAAAAAAACACATCCGAAAATTATTAAATTGAGATAAAATACATAACAAAAAGAAGATACTATAGTAAAGAGGATAAAAAGATGACCCCTTACATTGAGAGTGTGATTCCAAAAGATGGGATGAGATACTTGAGCGATTTGGGTAACCATGGGAGGACTATAGAGAGGAGAGTTTTGAGAAATTGGAGCTTTGTTGAGTTTTTAAAATAAATGAGTGTGGTAATTCTTTATATTTTCTCAAGCATAGGTTTTCGACTCTATATAATGATGTAATAAAAACCACAAAACATTCCTTGTATTTCACCCGTGGTTTCTTCCAAATATGTTTTGTTTTAGTTACTATATTAGTATATGGGCCTAAATTATTAAAATAATACCCTTTATGATGTGTAATTTAGTCATTTCCAAAATGAAATATTTTAAAAACCAATAAAATATATTATAGGTTTTGGAGGATTCATAATGGATTTATAAAATTAATAATATTACAAAAATAACAATAGTTCATAGGGGACACATAGATTAGGTTTTCTATACCATTTATAGTATTTATGACCTAATTTTTGGATCCTTAGGTTTTCATAATACAAGTAAACTACTTATAATTTATATTGTTATTGAATTTGAGTTTTACGCAAAATTTTGACTCTCTCTGAAAATTATGAAAAAAAATTCATTAGATATTTTTGACATTATGGTTCAAAAAAAATAAATTTTAATTTATCCTAATAATTTTATAAATATTTTAATATTCAATTTTAAAATAGTAATTGGAATTTGGTGAGAAATGATTGGTTTTTTGACAATAATAGTCGTCAAACCCTTATAAAAAGTAAATTTTACAACATAAAAATTATATGATAATTTATATTTAGTAAATATTATTTAATTTTTTTTTAAACATAATTTATTTAAAAAATAAATTATTTCATGAAACTGAAGACCTTAATTGAATTTTAATTTTACCCAAAAATAACATTTTTTATCGTATAAAAATAAAAAAAATTATAAATTTATAATAACATGATGTAAATATAAAAATTATTCTATTGAAAATAAGGTACATTTTTATATTTTTAGGGTCTTGAAACTTATATCTTTAATAAACCCACAAATTTTATAATGGTAAGGTGTGCGATGGTGAGGCTTTCATGGGTTGGTCCTACAAAAATGGTTTGGACTATGATCTCGGTGAGCTAGAATTTCCCCCATAAATAGTTTCCCTCATGCTTAAGTTATTGGATTTCAGCTTTGGATTGGTCAAAACATAATCCTAGTGATTATATCTCCCTCAAAAACTCTGATAAATGGGATTCATATGGTATGATTTTAATGTCTCAGACCTTCCTGGTCCTTTTATTGCCAAAATCTCAGTTCCACCAAAAGGGTTCCACCATTACGGTGGCACTAGTCATGGTGGCACCGTTATTGTGACACCTTCATAGTATCACCATTGCGATGGCACCGCATCAGGTGGCACACTGAATCAGTGACACTGTCACTGTCGTACATTGATATGGTGGCATCACCACAGTCGCACAGTGAAACGGTGGCACCGTCATAGTCGCACATCGAAATGGTGGCACTCTCACAGTCGCACACCAAAACGGTGGCACCGTTGTGGTGGCACCATCACAATCCCACTATTAGGGTCGCGATGTCACAATCCCATAGTGAAATGGTGACACCACTTACGGTGGCACCGTGATCATGGCACAGTGACTGTGGCACCATGTATTTCTTTTTTTTTTGCCTTTGATTTTTACCAGTTTCCCCTGTTTTCCCAGTTCCACCCCCAAAATGTATCTTTTTATGTAAAAGTATTTAAATACCCATTTCAAATCCATTTAAATCCCATAAATGATATCTAAAATCCACCAAGAGCTGAGCGGCAATTGACTTAACAAAACTTGTGGCTATCCCTCAGTGTCATGACTTTTCCTATAGATTCCAGTTCTTCCCCATTTGTGCGTTTTCCTCTGGTTAATGAAAACTGTTTAACGCATAGCAGTTATGGCCACCTCTGCAATGTGAATTTTTAAAAGAAAATTAATTCCATTTTTTATAACCACCCATCCATGTGGTGAAACCATGATCGGCCATTAAAGAAGTTCATGATTTTGATATCCCGTAACTCTGGGATCTCACATTTTTATCTTACAGGAATTAATTATTCGTTATGGATGATTTCCTTCTTCTTCTCAGAGCATTTGGAGTCCCCCCATCCCAAGGCAAGTGGTGCGCCTGTGCTAGAGCATTTCAGCCCACTCTTGGAGCCCCCTATGTTCAACCTTTGCAAATCATGCATCCCCAGTTCTTGGTGTGTGGAGAGAAACTTTGATCCTCGTTCATCCAAGTAGGGTTGTTCCTTCACTACTCTTTACTGTGTATCATGTGGGGAGGTATGCTAATGTTTCTATGGGAACAGATTAAACCAAACCTTAATGAAGATAATAAACAGACCTATAAAGAATGAATGGGTGTGTTTATGATGTTGTTCTACTCTTTTACCCTTTATTATATGTTGTGAATTGTATGGGCTTCTATCCACTAAAAATCATGATCGTTGGTGGTATTTCCATGGGCACTAATAGACCCCTGTATTATGTGATGATTGAATGTTTGTAACTTGGAAATTTTTTAATCACGTAAACTTAGTTGATTAAATGAATTTTCAGTGAGAAGGAATCCTTGTGTGATCACCCTGGTTTACCAGATGAAAAGAAAAAACTCAATGAATGGTGTGATAGAATCTTGAAACTCCCATGATATTTATTGGTAATATGTGTGGTTGTTCTTCTTGATTTAGGTGGGGTGACATGGATGGGGATGGGATCCCATGTTGTGGTTTAGTTGTTGGTTCATAGATCTATGTTGTGTGGTGTCGTGTGTCGGGGCTTGGTATGTTTCCAATACATTGAGGTATCTCACAGATCCATTTTATTTTTGTCACATTACAACAAAACCAGGTGTGAATGCTTATTTTTATATTTGGTTCTTTTCGTTCCTTATCTTATGGCTATGCCTATTAGTTTCCCAGTAGTGATGAATTATTTAAAATAAAACCACTTGAATGTGACAATAATAATGGTTTTAATGGGAAATTGTTTTCTGGGAGTGATTTGTGACATGGTTGTGGGTGGTGTTCTTTTTATGAATGAATAGTTACGAGGGTGTTTGTGTATGGATGGTTTTGGAACCCCTAGGTTGGGATGACAGCCTGTTTACCTGTTTGTATAATTTAGTTCTTATGTTTATTATTCACGCCCCACCCAAGTTGAGAAGTCTGTTCCGAACACCCCCATTTCAATGGGGGAGCGTGTTTTTTCCAACACTCCTATGAGTGGCTTGTTATTAGCTTCTTTTTTTCTCCCTTTCCCAAGTATCCCATTATTCTTTGGGTAGGCTATGATGGCCTGATGCCAATTATAGCCCATTATTCTATGGGCACGGCAGTTGTGGTGGTTGGCCCAGGTGTGTGTGCAGGGAGGTTCTTTCCCAAGTGTCTTCGGGATGAGGCCCAGGTGTATTCGGGCATGGAGATAGTTGTTCCGGGCCAGGTGTATGTGGGTGTGGATACGCATGGTGGTTGTGGGCCAAGTGTTTACAGGTGGGATTTGAGGTTTTGGAATCCCATGTGTGGGCGGGAGGGGTATGGCAGTGGGAGTGTGATGAGAATGTTGGGAGAGGTATGATGTGTAGGATGACTTCAATAACTAGTGGGAAAGTGGTGTGGGGTACCCAAATATCGTTGTGTTATTACTATTACTTTACTTGACTTGCATTATTTGGGGAGTGTTCCTTGGGGAGGTTGGGTGGATAGTTTCCTTGCTAGGTGCCTTGGTTATCTCCTTTTTCCCACAAGTCATCAGAATGACTCCCCACTTGTGCATGAGAGCATTTGATTTTCCCTAATGAGTATGCCTGTATAATCATCTTATGTATATAAAACTAATTTTAGGTTTCTAGGAGGACATCATGGACCGTGCGGGGCCATAATAGTTTGGACGTTGGTATAATTGATGTTTCTGTTTTTCTTTTCTTTTGTATTTACCTTTGGAGTTTTCTTGTATTATAGAACATCTTATTGAAACATGCATATGGGAATAGATTATTTGGGATTTAATTTTACTTCATGTTTTGTTATGATTTGGGAATTACTATCTTATCTCCCTATCTTACTAAATAAAAAGTGTAATACCTTCCATTTTGCACATAATTCTATAAAATGGTGCTAGTCGCCACTCCAGGACCTATTGAAGGCGGGTTTGGGGGTCTTTATCTATCCTTCAACATGAAGAATGAAGGGTCTAGGATATTTATTTCCCCTTCCCTCATCTTGGTGAAGGTGGGTTGTTATAGAATGGTATCAAAGGCGAGGTTGAGAGATAGGATGGAGCTCAGGGTTAGCAACAGTGGGGGGTGCATTGTATGGTAGCGAAAACGTGTTAGGAAATCTTGGTGCAAGAAATAGACTAGGGAAGACTTTCTAGGACACAGGATTTTAGGGCCCCCAATGATCCGAGGTAAGGAATCTGGGCCAACTAAACGACCAAGTGAGGTAACACTATTTTCATGGTAGAGATGCTATGAAAGGTACATGCATCATAATGACCTATGTTCTTGTGTTTCTTGGATATTTTTGGGATTTGAAATGGAAAATATGTCTAAAAAAGAAATCTTCTACACTACTCAGGCTTATGAATTCTTTATTTACCTTCCAGGTACTATACCAGGACGATGACCACGAGTAGTGTGGACGATCGAGGCCTAGGACGTAGATTTGGATGATCTGTAGAGGGATAAACAAGAGGAGGAGTATGATCAGTGGCAGAGGAATCTTCGTTCCTTTCCGTGGAAGCCCCTCAGAAAGTATGAGGGCAACATCTTGGATATGGAGATAGAGAGCTGGCTCGAGGAGCTCGTGATAGCTTTCAGCTTGATTCGGGCTCCAACATAGTACTAGGTTCCTCTGGCATTAAGTCAAATGTGGGGAGCAGCGCATTATAAGTGGATGCTCTATCTTGGGGAGAATATTGAGGTTATGGTCTGGTGATCTAACTTCAAGAAGGAGTTCCAGGTGGAATTCCTCTCTTCCAAGATGACGTTTGAGAAGAGGAATGAGATACTCTCCCTTCAGCAGGGGAGTATGTCAATGAGATATTTGGGGATCATGATCAAGGATCTCTTTTTCTTTGCTCTGGTCCTCTTTCCGGATGATGAGTCTCATGATAGACACTTAGAGGAGGCACTATGAACTTCTCTTCAGTATGATGTTACTCCCTTTACTCTATCAATGTATTTGGAGGTCCAGAAGAAGGCTGAAGTGGTATAAGGGCTGCACATGATGGGAAGTGTACCACGAGAGGGGATCTAGTTGTGCTCATCAAAGGGAAAATCCATCAGAAGAATGACTCCAGCATGAGGACATTACAGGTTTCGGCCAGTAGGGAGCAGGCCCCAGCAGTTCCAGTTTCAATCTCCCGGTCCTCACCCATTCCTTTCAGGCCGAGGACCCAGATACTTTATTTGTGGAAGCTGTGGTAACATTCAGAATCAGTTCCCGGACCGAGTGTAGTATAGTGGGGGTGGGCCAGTTCAGCGCCCACCTCAGCAGCAACAGTTTCAAGCCAGGCCCTTTCTGCAGTAGCAGCTGGGGCAATGATCTCCTGCTCCTCTGAGAGTAGATGTTGCAGGAGGAGGTTGACCTCAGGGTGATCCCCATGTACCTCAACCAGGGCATGGTCAGGGAGGTGGCCGACAGCCGAGGTGCAGAGGATCTAGGCATGGACAGTTACACGCCGCATAGTCAACATTTCCAGTAGGGCCCTATGTCGTTCTAGGTACAATCAGCTTATTTAGTACTCTTGCCTACTCTATTTTTGATTAAAAATCTTCACACTCCTTTATTGCACCCATTCTAGACCATGCATTGGGTCTAGACACAGAGACACATACTGTACCCCTAGTTTTGAGAATGCCGGTCAGAGGCCAGACCAACTTACCTCGTGTTGGCCAAGAATGTAGACTGATGTTGTGACCAAATTAGTCTAGTGGGGACCTTCTTTTGCTGCAGATGAAACCGTATGATTTCATTCTAGGCATCGAATTTCTGTTCATTATATGTGTTGTTATCGACTACTTTCGAAGAAGGATCATGTTTTCAGATGTGGGCATGCAACATGTGGCCTTCATTGGCAAACGAGGTTTCCAAGAGGGCAGCCGACAAGTAGATACCATTCTTTCCTTATTAGCCAAGATGTCAGTAGAGTCATAAGATACTTAGATTTTGGATGTCTCGAGTATTTTTAGTTATTTCATGGATGTATTCCCTAAGGAGGTGGTTAATCTACCCCCTTGACATGAAATTATGTTCAGGATTGACTTGCAACATGGTGCCCATCCGATTTCGATGGCTCCCTATCTTCTTATCTCTTCTAAGCTACGGGATTTACGGATCCAGATTGATTATCTGATGAAGAAGGGTTTTGTTCAACCAATCACATCACTATGGGGCACTCCGGTCTTGTTCGCGAAGAAGGAAGATGGTGGTCTCGGGTTGTTCATGGACTACTAGAGACTGAATCATGTAAGGTCCAAGAACCATTAGCATCTCCCAAGGATAGACCACCTTTTTGACCAGTTGAAAGGGGCGGGATGGTTCTCCAATATAGTCCTATAGTCAGGATATCACAAGTTGAAGGTGAAGTAGGGTGACATCTTGAAGACTACCTTCAGGTGACGATATTGGCACTTTGAGTTCATGGTCATGACTTTCAGCATTACAAACGTGCCACCCGTGTTCATGGGGAACATGAACTCCATCTTCTGTGAATATCTGGACTGGTTCATAGTCGATTTTATTAATGACATCCTGATTTACTCAAGATTATATTAGGATCACGTTGAGCTTATGATAATGGTTTAAGAAGTCCTCTGATAGCACCATCTCTACGGGATGTTGTCTAAGTGCCTATTCACATCCTTGGACACATGGTTTCGGAGCTGGGAAGAGTGGTTGCTCCTTCAAAGGTCGAAGCGGTTTTTTCATGGGCAACACCCAAGAACGTGGAAAAGGTTCGTAGATTCCTATGACTAGCATGTTACAACCAGAGATTCGTACCCATGTTCTCCCGAGTTTCAGCACCCTTGACAGCCTTGACCAAGAATGGCCAAGCTTATATATGGAGTGATCAGTGTTAGACAGACTTTAGTTATCTGAAGGGGAAGCTGGTTAGTGCCCTAGTACTGAGGTTTCCAAAATAATGGGTGATGTTTGAGGTGTTCGGTGATTCTTCAGGCCACATCTTGGGGTATTTTCTGATGAAATAGCTAGGGTGATCTCTTATGGGTCTAGTCAGTTATGTCTACATGATCATTACTATACCACCCACGACTTGGAGCTCACAGCGGTTGTGTTCGCACAAAAGTTGTGGCGGCACTACCTCATTGGGGAGAACTTTGTGGTCTTCACGGATCATAAGAGCTTGAGGTATTTATTCTCCCAGTGGGACCTAAACATGCGGTTGCGAAGGAGGATGGAGTTTCTTCAGGACTATGACTTTGAAATTTGATACACCTTAGGATAGGGGAATGTGGGGGCTGATGCCTTGAGAAGGAAGTCCCAGAAGGATTTCGTTTGAGAGTCGACAGATGCTTAGAAGACGATGGAGGAGTTGGCTACCCTACACCTAGAGGCAAGGGTGGATGGTGGTAGAGGTTTTCTATTTTATATGACAGTACAATCCTCTTTGTTTCATCAAGTAGAGGAGTCTCAGTGGGGAGACTCAGAATCTGCTTCTTTTCTGAGGGAACACGGTTTTCCCAGAGATGATGTGGGAGAGAGTTCTTGGTGAGTTCCAAAAATCACCCTTGGCGGTATGTCCAAGAGCTTCCAATATGTACTGGGGCTTCAGGGGTATGTTTTGGTGGCCCGGGGTAAAGTATGTGTTGATAGAGTTTGTGGGGAAGTGCCTCATGTGTCGGTAGGTGATGGCAGAACATCGTGTACCAGGGGGTCTGTTACAACCTTTTTATGTCCCCGAGTGGATGTGGGATGACATCTCAGTGGATTTCTTAACTAGACTACCCAGGTTTCAATGGGGGGTGCAAGGCCATCCAGGTAGTGGTGGACTGGAAAACGAAATTTGCTCACTTCATGGAAATAAAGGAGTCGAGTGCAGTGGATGCCCTATCACGGTGGTATGTGAACGAGTTGGTGTGGTTGCATGGATTTCTCAGGTCCATAGCCTCTGATTGGGATACCCGGTTTAACAAACGGGTCTAGAAAGGTTTGAAACATGCTTTTGGCCCCCAGATATGCCTCATCACTGCTTTCCACACCCAGACAGATTTCCAAAGAGAGCACACCATCCAAACGTTGAAGGATATGCTATGGTCATGTGTTTTGGACTTTGAGGGATCGTGGGTGTGACACATTCCTCTAGTAGAGTTTCCCTACAACAATTTCTATCACTCTACCATTGGCATGCCTCCTTTCGAAGCATTGTATGGGAAGCCATTTCGCTCAACCATGTGTTGGATAGAGGTCGGACAAGAAGGTGTTCTTGGCCCGAATGTGGTGTAGAGAATGACGGAGAAAGTTCACCTTGTGCGAGAGAGGATGAATGCGGCTCAAGACCGGAAGAAGTCATGTGATGATAGTAGGAGGAGACCCTTGTTTTCTGAGGTCAGGGACAATGTGTTCATAGAGTTATCCCCTCAGCGTGGAAAACAGAGGTTCTTTAGATGGAGTAAGATTTATCTTAGGTTTTTCGGACCCTTAGAGGTTTTTCGGCGGGTCAGAAAAGTGGATTATCAGCTAGCGCTACCACAACCACTACTGAGAGTGCATGATGTCTTCCATGTGTCTCTGCTCCATTGGTATCTACATGATGATTCACACGTCCTCGATGGGTGAATGCGGGATATCAAGGGTGATGCAACATTCGTAGAGCAGCCATTTATAATCGAAGGTTTTGAGGATAAGGTGCTACGTGGACAAACCATTTTCTTGGTTCATGTTTTATGGAGGCATGGTGGCCTTGAGGAGAATACCTGGGAACAAGAGGGGAAAATTCACACCCGGTACCCAGAGCTGTTATGAGTTTTGTTCTATTTTTCCTCATACATGTTTGTGATGTAGTGTATAACCTTGTTAACTATTAAATGTGTCGTTTTCCTTCTTCTATGAATGTGTGTGAATGGTTAGGACTGTGGGGAAGGGAGTACCTGATCCCAAATCAAGATGCATTAGAGTGGATGTGATTAAACCCATGCAGGTGAGTCAGTGCCACCCAAAAAGGATAGTATCTTAACATGGTGGAATAGACTCCCAAATCCATATGTCTAAACAGTGACACCTTTATATGTTGTGTGGTAACTTGAGGGAGAGGTGTTCCAAGATGTCAAGGAGTTTTTCTCCTGAGAGGTATCTTCAAGGTGGTTTTTCGGACCCCTCTTTTTTATTCAGGTTTGTCATTGAATTCTAGAGGGTGAGAATACCTTGAGAGGTATCTGATGTAATGTATTGGACCCTTTTGGTACAGTATTTTCCAAAAGCTCGTTTCCACCGTTATGTTGGCACTGGTCATCGTGGCACCATTACAGTGACACCATCACGGTCGCACCGTTGCGGGGGTACCGCATGCGGTGGCTCACCGAACTAGTGCCACCATCTAGGTCGCACACTGAAACAGAGGCACTGTCATGGTCTCACACCGAAATGGTGGAACTATCACAGTCATACATGGAAACGCTGGCACCATCATGGTCACACACCAAAATAGTGAAACTGTTATACGATGTCTCACTGAGCTGGTGGCACCATTACAGTGGCACCGTCATGGTGCCACTATCACGGTCGCATCATCACAGTCGCACCGTCAAAATCGCACACTGAAATGGTGGTACCACATATGGTGGCACATTGACTGTGGCACTGTTACTATGGCACCATATCCTTCTTTTTTTGGGCTTTGTTTTTTTAGTTTCCAGAGTTTTACCAGTTCCACCCCCGCAATGTATATTTTAACCTAAAATTATTTTAATACCCCTTTCAAATACATTTAATTCCCCAAAATGATATCTAAAATCTCCCAAGAGCCGAAAAAAACTTGAATTACCAAAACGTGGGGATTTCCCTCAGTGTCACACCTTTTCCCATAATTTCTAGTTCTTCCCCTACTGTGAATTTTCCTCTGGTTAAAGGAAATCGTTTAATGAAATTTTGTTTTGGCCACCTCTCTGATTAGAATTATTAAATGGAAATTAATTTCATCGTTTGTAACCACCCAACCGCGTGGTCAAACCATGATCCACCTTTAAATCCATTCAAGATTTTGATATCCTGTACCTACAGTATTTCAAAATTTTATCACATGGGAATTCTTTCTTCTAATTGGCTGGTTTCCTTCTTCTCCTCGAAGCATTTGGAGTCCCCCCTACCCTAGGAAAGTGGTGCACCTGTGTTGGTGCCTTCTTTCCCACACTTAGAGCCCCCTGAGTTCATACTATGCAATTCAAGCATCCCCAATTCCTAGCGCGTGGAGAGAAACATCGATCATTGATCATCCAAGTAGGTTTCTTCCTTCTCCTCCCATTATTGGGTATCATGAAGGGTAGGTATTCTAATGTTTCTACTAGAATGGATGAAACCAAACCTTAATAAAGATAATAAACAGAAGTTTAAATAGTGAAGGGTGTTTTGATGATGTTATTGTACTCTTTTACCCTTTCTTTTATGTTGTGAATTGTATGGGCTGGTGTCCACTTAAAATCATTGTCGATGGTGGTCCTTCCTTGCACACTAATGGACCCTTGTCTTATGTGATGATTGAATGGTCAAAACATGGAAATTGGTTAATCATGTAAACTTGGTTGATTAAATGAATGTCAAGTTAGCAAGAATACTTGTGTGATTACCTCAGTTAACCATATGACATTAATAAACTCAATGAATGGTGTGATAGAATTTGGAAACTCCCTTTCTTTGTCCTCGTAATATGTGTGGTTGTTCTTATTCATTCTTGTGGGGTGACATGGATGGGGATGGGATCCCCTATTGTGGTGAATTTTTTGGTTCTTGGATCTAAGGCCATGTGGGGCCGTATGATGGGGCTAGGTTTGGTTATAGTACTTTTAGGGATCTCACATATCTCTTTTATTGAAGTGAATTTACTAGAGAACCAGGTGTGAAAGATTATTTTACTGCTTGGTTGTTTTTCCTTCCATGGCTTTTGTCTATGCCTCTTAGTTGCCGAGTAGTGAATAATTATTTAATATAGAACCACTCGAATGTGACAACATGAATGGGTTTAATCGGAAATTGTTTTCTTGGAATGAGTTGTGACTTGGCTGTGGGTGGTGTTCTTTTTATGAATGAATAGTAACTCGGGTGTTTGTGCATATGATGGTTTTGAAACCCCTAGGATTGGATGAGTTCTTTTTCACCTATATGTATATCTTAGTTCTTATGTTTCTTATTCACACCCCACCCAAGTTGATAACATCGTGCCAAACACCCACATTTCAATGGGGGAGGGTGTTTTTTCCAACACTCCTATGAGTGGATGGTCATTATCTCATTTTCTTCTCCCTTTCCCGAGTATCCCAAGATTCTTGAGGTGGGATGTGACAGCCTGAGGTCTGTTATATCCCAAGAATCTTTAGGCAGGGTAGTAGTGGTGGTTTTCCCAGGTGTGTGTGCAGGAAGGTTGATTCCCAAGTGTCTTTGGGATGAGGCCCAGGTGTCTTCGGGCGTGGTGGTAGTTGTTTCAGACTAGATGTCTGCGGGTGTGGTTATGTGTGGTGGTTGTAGACCAGGTGTTTGTAGGTGGGATGTGATGTTTTGGTAGCCTAGGATTGTGTGAGTGGGGTAGGGTAGTGGTACTATGGTGAGAATGGCGATAAATGTCTGATGTGTAGGATGACTTCAATAACCAGTGGGAAAGTGGTGCAGGGTTCCCAAATATCGTTGTGCTATTAATATTACTTTACATTACTTGGGTTATTTGGGGAGTGTTCCTTGGTGAGGTTGGTGGGATATTTTCCTTTCTATGTGCCTTGGTTATCTCCTTTTTCTCATAGGTCATTAGAATGCCTCCCCACTTGTGCACGAGCACTTTTGGTTTTCCCTACTAACTATGCATGTATACTCACCTTATGTATATAAATATGCTTTTAGGTTTCCCAGAGTACTTCGAGGACCGTGCGGAGTCATACTAGTTTGGATGTTGGGACAGTTGTTTTTGTTTTTTTTTCTTTTATTTTGTATTTACCTTCGGAGTTTTCATTTATTGTAGCACTTCTTATTGAAACATGCATATGGGAATGGATTGATTGGCCTTCACTTTTACTTCCAATTTTGGTTTTTTTGGGACATATTATCTTATCTCCTGATCCTACTAAATAAAAAGGTTAATACCTTCCATTTTGTGCGTAATTCCATACATTTGGTGTTAGTCACCACTCCAGGACCTATTAAAGGTGGGTCTCAGGGGTCATTATCTCTCCTCCAACATGAAGAAGGAAGGTTCCAGTAATATGCCACCCCTTCCCTCATCATGGGGAAGGCGGGTCATGACAATGATCCTACTTGTTGATCCAATCACTTCCTTTGTCTCTATCAACGAGATTTTTTAAAAACCTATATTAATATTAATTTAATGATCATTGTTCAATGGATATATTATCAATGGTAATGATGCATAACAGTATTTTAAATCTAATAGGATATAATAAAACCAATTACATTCATTTGTTTTTTATAACCATAATACATAATGAGAGATTTAATTAAACCCCAAAAGAAATTTTATTTATAAAAGTTCATATCATTATATATACAACTATAGATGAGCTTAGATAAGTAAATCCGTGCAGAAAAGATGTTCATCAACCCACATTAATTATTTACACCATGAATCAGGATGATCAAGATAGATACATTTCCTTCTTAAAACATCACTTCTATGTGTTATTCTGGAATTACCTAGAGATATTATGGGAGGATTCCTATATAGCCAACCATCATATGGGATTGTTGGACGATCGTCTAGATTTTAAATAGGTATTCAATTGAATTAATCCCTTTTATACTACCAATGTGGTATTTCAAGAAGATAAGAATATTAAAGATAATTTCATTTGAGAGGTGAAATACCTAAATTGAATTGCCAATATCATCCATGTTAAGAAAAAGAATATGCATATCAAGGACTTAATTGATTTATATTATCTTAATTGAAACTGTTTGAAGAATTGTTTCAGCATAGTAATTATTGAACTCTTTATTTATATGACAATAGGCTTTTGATCCCTTAACATTATATATAAAAATTGTTTTTAAAATAAAATACATATTGTCCTTGAAAATGATAAAGGGACTACTTTCATATCATCCCAAGGTATATTCAGCTACCAGTTCATACCCTTCAGTTTGAATAATTTCAATACCACAAAAATATATGTCATTCATGACATATTCAATATTCATTCAAAAAGGATAAAATAATGAAATGTTTAAATCCTTTTGGTTAATTCTATTTAGCATTATTTCCATCTCTCTAACCTCTGACATTTTTTAGTAAATTTGTAGTAGCATAACATGAAGATGAACCCTCAAAAGTTTACTTTCATGTTGACATTAATAAAATTACTTGATTTGTTTATGATATCAGGTAATTGAGGTCAACCCAAAGAAGACTAGTTGGGTCCTTGTAATTTCCCATCCTAAAACATTAATGAGTTTACTGGGTTTTTGTATTCCTTGTATACATCATGCATTTCATAGCTGATATGGCCATAAATGTCTCCCCTTTATGAGGTTGATGATGAATCGATTAGATTTTCAATGGGATGAGGATTTACCATAGTCATTAAAAAAACTAAAGAGATATTTTTTACACGCTCTAATCATAATGATGTTAGATGAAGGGTAGATGCTTATCCTATATGTTCCCATTATGGAATATTCTCACAACACCCATCGTATATAGAATAATTATGCATGGAGAAATAATAATCTCTAAAATCTCATAAAGATAATGTTAGATAATGACACATGATATTTTGATATTAAGAAAAATATCCGTGTACATATTTTTATTATGAAAACAATAGTGCCACTACTTACATCACCATTACGTCCACCTAGTCTATCGAATTGACCCACTTCAGTTCAACCTCAACCACCCTATGTTGAATAAATGTCTCTCTCAATAGTAATTTGTCCTTAAAAAACCACTGAGTTGATAAAATATAAATAAATCAAATGGAAGGTTTTATTCAATTTCCTCATAGTACACCCTTCCCCGGAGAGCATACTGATAAATATCCAGTTGACGAACGAAGAGGTTTGTATTCCCTTGACACTCCCCAAACACGAGATATGTATTTTGACAGATATTATCGAAGTCCAAATTGAAAAAATGTCTTGATTGAAGATAAATTGGTTTATTATGAAAATTTTATATCTCCAAAACTGAGGTGATTATACCTTATTATTTCATACTATATGTTGACTACACCAATATTGATGTATGGTAGCAAGATCATATCATGGGATTTAAAATATCCCTTTAGGTACTGATGGCCATTTTTAATGCTAATGTTGATTAAAAACTAGTGATTTAGATGATAAATGATTAGTATACCATTAAAAAATAATATTTGTCCCATATCCTTTTCTATATTGGAATTAAGGTGGAATTACCTTTTGATATGATATTGAATCATACCCCCAACTCAAAAATTGATCATACCGATATGCTAAAAAATTAATCCATGTACCTAGTCAACCCTAACTATGACAGCATAGACATACACATTACATAGAGTAGGTTATTGCCTCTGATTATCATCTATGACATGGGGAAATTAAATCTTATTAGCATTTCCCTGAGGAAAAAATGACCCAATGTCCTCATCTAATAATATCATTAGTTGATGGATGAGCCCCATGAAAAGCTACCTCGAAAATAGGATCCTTATTTTAGACTAAGCCATGAAAGAATTGGTCTATCATTAAGAAATAAACATCAACTAATTTGATGGACCAAATGAATGGAAATTCATCTATATATTGGGTTTTCATGGAATCCTCCTCAGATGTACTAGAAAGTGGAGGCCTTTACTATCATGAAGGAGGTCCATGTTTATTCTTATGGCACCCATCATTCAAGAACAAGCACTCCCAACCAATTAGGAGGCTTGGTTATTTATAAAAAATGATGATACAACACTATGTAGAATTCAATAATTCCATACATATCAAATACATTCAAATTTCTTCAATCAATCCCTTTAGTTTTTTATACATCCAAATACTCCAATCAGTTTACTTATGGGAAATGAATGTTTTTGGGCCATATCACCCAATCACATCTAGTTAGCTTAAATATATCCTTACTTCCACTAAATTCTTCTCCATATAGGATAAGGAAATACCCATCAATGGGTTGAGGATGTAAAATATAATCAAATTCTTAAAGTCAAATTTTATCACCATATTCGATGTCCCTCACACAATATGGATATCAATCATCAGTAATTTCAATTCATCAATGTTGAAATGGTTTTATCATAGTATAACATTGAACCCAACCATTCATCCCACAATCACATAGTATAAATGGGTTAATAGAGGCTTTCAATAAGACTATATAAAATTTACTCCAGATAATAGTGTATAAATTGAATAAATATTGGTAATATCTTATAATATAAATTATCAAAAAAGTGACTACATGTATTAAAAGGACCCAAAAAGGATAAGTTGCATACATTTTACTCTCTATAAGTCTACTAGAATAAAATAATGAGAACCTTTAATAAGGTCCCCCACTAATCATTACTTGAAGGAGATCATTAATTTGTTCTTAGAAACCTTATGTTACTAGGGAATAAGCCACAAAATATTACACCAAATTGGGAAGGACATTTCTTTATAAATAAGGTATATTTAAATGGAGAATAATCCTAGGCCATGATTGTTGGGAAAAACATTACACATCCATGCAATGTAGGGTTTATTAATAAATAATTTTCACATATATTTCAATGGTTCTAAGTATAATTTGTAATACTTTAATCTATATTTAAACCATATATTTACCATATTAAATTTAACTACATGGCCATCATACTAGTTTCGTGATATTAAAAATCAAAAAAATGTAGTAGTTATATGTCTTTAAACTATATAGCACATCATCCTCACTACATGTTGTTAAAATCTGTAGTTGAAATCCTTCTTATATCAATTTAATGTTCCCATAGAAGACCATTCCCCACAGCCACATTCTACCCAATATGATTGCTCAATCCACTTAAAGTATCTAGAACAAAATCATTACATCCCCAAAGTATTGATTCCCCACATTCCATGTATAAAATTTGGATCTATGTCTGTAATACAATAACAAACAACTGTATGAGGCTTGATTCTGGTCCTAAAAAGATACATATCGACACCCATAATCCATGAACTATGTCTAGCCACATAAATATAAAAATAATCCCATGATCTTGGTGCCATATAAAACCACTCTTCATCAATTTTACGTCTTTCCATTTCTCAAAACAACACAATATTCCATTGATTTATGTGCAATTCTATGAAAAATTATAAAATTTTAGGATATTTTCCCTCATAAGTTTGATCCATATCTCCATGGGATCCCTAAGAATGAGTTCTCTCAACTTTGAAACAATTATTTTATAATATCATTTTCAACTATCTATAAGTATGATCTATGAAGGAGTTCTTGTCAAGATAAATGTGTGGATTAATTATTGTCCCCATATGATATGTAGTGACACTTGTATTTCCTATCATATACCTAAAAATAGTTTTCAAGAGAAGCATATTTCCTCCTTCATATGAGTCATGTAAATTTATGGTATTTATCCTCAAGAAATATGTGGCACTTGATTAATTATATTTTATGTTATGAATAGATGTTCAGGGTCACCCACATTGGATCCAGCTGAAATTCCAATGAAGAAATTCCCCCAATATATTAGTCATATATATGCAGGGGATTATCTGGATAAATCGTGTGTGGTTTGATTCCTAACATTTCAAGGTACGTATAAACATTCAAGGTTACCAACCCTAGATCTATATAGATGTCCTCTATAGTGCATAGCCATTTTTTTATCCCAATGTTTTGGTAATAAAAATGAAAATTTATCCCATATGTTTTCCACTCCCACTGTAACTGTTACAATCTATCCAATATGGTCTTGAACTAAATATAAGATCCTACCTCATATTGTTCAATTATATTTCTCAAAATTTTGATCTATTCAAATAATCCTAGAATATGGATTATATCCCAACATTATTCCACACATTGAATAAAAACTATCCATTCGATAATCCCCTACTTATAAATCACAGAATATAAATGTCCCTTATATTTTATGTTTTTCATTTTTCATCCATCATTAGGAAACCTGGTAAGTCTCTAAGAAACCACTTTTTCTCACAAATAGTATGACTCACATGATTTTATAGGTTCTATGGAATCTTATTAGGAAAAATGATTAGGATGCACCATTAAAATATAAGTAATCATGGTTGATATGCGAGAAATTAAAACAATGAAAATCATCATCCATTGTCATTTCTTATTAAAGGACTACAATAGTTGAACTTTGTTCAACTAAGGATAGGGATGCATCCATCACCTTTTCTAAACATATCAATCTAAAAACCACACCTCATTATGTTAGGTAATTATATCACTATAATCATTTCCTTGGATATCATTAATGAACGTATTCAAACCCAAATGAAACCACTTCTAGAATATGCATATTATGACCCTGATATGGATCTGTATATAAACCTCCATTATAGTCTATCAACCAAAACCAACTTGTCTTAAGGTGGAGAACCACTAATTTTTCTTCCCCTTAAAAGAAAATCAATTATGTTTTCTTTTAAAATTTAGACCACATTCACACCATATATATGTACTCTAGTTTTTTAATAGTAATACCAAAATCATAAGTTATTATTTACAAAATTATGAATCCTTTTTCAAAAGTGTTTGGAACAGTCTTAACCTTGATACCTGTTTTGGTTTTTATTCTAATTTTTTAGGTCCAAACACTACAACATTAATCTATGTGTGCCTCCCTTATGAGATATTAAAATATTGGCATCCCCCCTTCTATTCCAATATCAGGTATTAAATTACCTTTCCATAAATTGTATCCCATTTCACTTGTGATCAAATCTATGAATCCCTAAACTCCACAAATCTATGAATCCATACAATCAACATTTTTTAATATATAAAAATTTAAACTCCATCCCGTTTGTTTTCTAGACCATAAAACCCAAATTTATAGGGAATGATACATGAAACTTGTTAGGTTGAAAACACATAAAATGGAATCCTGAGAGAAAATATTGACTTTAAACACTATGATTTAATGATCAAGAGCATGGGAAAAAGATATAGAATAAATAAAAGAGTCAAAAATATTTTCAGGGCCCCCATATTTCCCTAATAGAAATAGATCCATGCTTGTTGGAACCCATTTGTTGATGAAAAAGGTAATATGTGTGATACATTGAATCTTAGACACTTTAATATGTCTATTACACCATGAAATGACATTTTGGGTATCTAAATGCTCCATGAATATCCCCTTACCATAACCAACTTCATTTCATGATTATTTGAGCCCTCAAAAACCATCCATGGGTATTGATAAAGAGTATGCTGAACTCCAAGGGAAACAATTATTGGCTAAAAATATATTCTCCAATTTGGATCTTGTATATGTTCCCTCATTTTTGCCTCTAAAATAGAACCATATCATCTTAATGGTAGGGACCTCTAATAATAGTGTTCCCTAAAAACATCATATTGAAACCCATTATTTGAATTTTTTAGTGGTCAAACATTTTTTAACTATTACATCTCATCATACTTGGTTCCAAAACCTTGATACATGATTTTCATAAATCTAAATACTAATATAAAACCCCATTATGCCACTTCCACTACATCATAGGCACAAATTAGGGTGAAATAAATAATACAAAGCTCATGGGGGCCATCATTAAACCATAGAAAAAATTAAGTTATTATCTCTCAACCTCTTAGACTGGGGAAAATTTACCGCACATATTTAAGGTACTCAAACACTACTAACAATTTTATTCTTCAATATAAATCAATGCTTTTGTAATATTCACCATGTTTCCCAAAATTATTTGTCCAAATAGACCCACTCTAGTGTTGTAGTGATGGTTGTTATTCTTATACTGATCTATGATCCATACCTAGGATTAAATAATTAATAAAATGGACCATATATAGTGTTATAGTGATGTTACATATACTTATTCCCATTAACAAGACACACCCATGTGGTAATAATTCCGAAAAAATCTTTTTGATAACCAGGTTTGATTTTGATGTCTCTTAATTCAATTTTCAAATAGTTTTATATTATCTTAAAGATATTTCATCACAAAGTTTCATATGTTATTATGAAATAATAATCAATCTATAATGGAACATATGGAACATTAGACAATTATGATCAAATATATTCTTCATTCATTGATCAAAAAATGAAGAGTAACACACACGTGTTAGAGTTTGTATTCATTACAAGAACCCTATTTCTAGAGCCTCTCAAAAGAGGATTCAATCTCATTATGGGATTTTAAAACCTCTATAATGATATGGAAATTATTATTTATTTTTTAGGATCATGTTATTTAATGGGGATGGCTTTCCAAAATAGTAGTTACCTATTACTTATCTTTCTGATCATCCTTTATAGGATTCTCATGCCTTGGAAAAATATTCTTAGAAGTATCGAGCTCCCACTGTTCATTTTAAAAAAAAAAATTATAAATACATGGTTTTATAATGGGATGCTTTCTGTGTAATCACAACATAAATTATTTATTATTTTACCATTAATTATAATTGGAAAATTTTCCCTTAGCTTCTCTTTACTCTTGGTCTCAGATGACCACCTTTATATTGGTATGAAGATCTGAATAGTTAAAGCCCCCACATCCAAGGAGTATGACGGAATTTTGAAGCCAATGTAAATTTGAATTGAGATCATCCCTAGGAGGGATGAGGATTAACTTCTATATACTTATCCAATAACATTGATGTGTGGTCTCACAATAGACAAGGGTTTATTATTCTAGTTATGAGTTACTCCTACAAAATAGAATATAATCTTTAATTCCATTACTCTGATGGATCATAGTTCCTCCCTCCAGGACCATCGCCATTGAGGGTTGAGCCTATGTTGTTGGAGCCTCTGCCTGCGGTGGTAATACTATAACATATGAGGAATATGATGAAAATACATGTCATTTGATTAATTCAAGTTCAATAAAGGTAAATAGATACACTCTCTGATTTATATTAATGTGGAGAACTTCATTATTAACACCCCCCAATGGGATGAATCTCCTGAGTACATGCTTCAATAGGTGACACCTAATTAGTGGTAACAATGGAATTGGCTAAAAATGTGTCATATCATATATGTTCTATAAGAGGACATTTTTTATCATTATGACGGATTAAGACATTATATCTTGATAACCATATATAATAACTCCCTCTTTTGATATATAGACAAGAACGTCCAAGCTGAGTGGGTAAATGGGAAGATGTGGACGATCAGTCTCTAGCAGCTCTGATTCTTAGTCAACGTCTCTAAACATGGTTAGAAGCATAAAAATGATAATGCACACAATGAGATCCTATAAAATGTTTGAGGAATCATGGAATGTAAATGATGATGATGATTTTACCTCAAATATTGGTAAAACCTCAACTACCGGTGCCCACTATATGGTAAGAACAAAAATTTTGATAGAATAAATTTTGACCTCACCTTGGGAACTTCTACCAATGTCCTCGAGGATTTCCTCAAAACTTTTGGAAGAGTGGGACCCTTTATACCGAGAAAAAACATATAACCATTCTGATGAACATGGATATCAACATCCATATCAAGAAAGAAAAATGTGTTGGAAATAGGACCACTCCCTTTGGAAGGAACATTCTTATATAGTGTTTTTTCTCTTTAAATTAATTTGACCTATAATGATGGATGTTCTTCCCTCGCCACTGGGAGTATTGGAATTAGCAAAGGGATAACATAAGAGATTCCACTAGGTTATTCTTTCTATATCACTACTTTCCTAAGGGACAACATCCCCTCCTCATTTCCCTCATTGTGTTCATCACTTGAAGATCCCCCATCTACATACTTAGGGAAGTCGATTATTGTCGCTAACACCCCCTTCCTATTCCTGTAAGTAGAATATAATGATAGATGTTAAGGAAGATTTGAGGAGAAAATGTAATGAATATAAGTAGAATAAATTAACCCCTTCATAAAAAAAAGTGAACACCATTCTTCATATGAATAATGGTTTATTATCCCATCAAGGTTTATTCAATCATTCTATTCTTACACCCATCGAGTGACTGAAACCCTTGAATCTGTGGCTCGATTTGGCAAGTCTAGTTCTCAAACGTGCTTTCATAATTCAAAGGGTTATTATAGATAAACTCAGATAAATTTATTACATTACAAATTTTTGGGAACATGGAAATGGCTCACAAGTAGGGCCCACAATTCTAGAGTTATATTCATGGAGGCCCAAATATTCCAAAAGATGAGGGCCTCCAAATAAATTTCCTCAAGATCATTTGTAATATTCTACCTCCATTACAAATAAGAATCAGTTTCTCTTTTCTTGGGCCTATTTTTTGGATTCTCAACTACCTTCAGGGCCTCTAGATTTCATCATTTGGTAATCCTATTTGGTGTAGCTGCTTGATTATTTGGTTAGACCCTTGGTGGTAAAGAAGTATCAGGATCAGAATTCCTTGAAGACCAAAGCACCTGAGGTGTCTTAATACTCGTAGAAGAATTCCCAGTCACTCATATTATTCTAATCAAAGGATATTTAATGGTGACATGCGGGATACCGATAGATAATAACCATCATCAGTATGATGTTATATAATAATGGGAATATTCATAGAGTAGCCTGATAAATATTCCATCTGGGTTCATATTGATCATGAAACATGTTGTCTCTTGGTCCATCATCATCCAATGTTGTAGTGATACTAAACGGTCATACCCCTATCTGATGTTCACTAGATGTGTTACAGTTTTGTATTAAAGGAATTTGAATTTATGTGAAAACATTTAGGGTGTATTATATTCACAAATGATTTTATAGTCAACCTAAATAACTAATATGATGTCCCTAAGTGAAATCATATTGGACTGTCTCTCATAGGATCCTTTTCCATCTTTATGGATACAACGACATTGTCCCACCAAATATAACATAATGAGGGAAGAGGGATAATGACCCTTGAGTCCCACCTCCAGTAGGCCCTGGGTTGGCAACTAGCATCGAGGGTATAAAAGTCTCATAAAATGGGAGGCATTACCCTCTATAATAGTAGTTGATCAAGATAAAACATGAATCATCCATAATAAAATCAATGAAATTCTATAAAAGTAAACCAAAACTATCCCAAAATGCCAAAATGATATAGATCAATGTATGTGAAATTAAATACCCAAAATCAAGGCTAAATAAATGACACAAAAACATTCCAAAAGGATCTAAGCTAATAAAATCTAGCATAATCCTTGTATTCCTTCAGGAAACCTAATAAATATTTTATATATGTAGGGTGAGCATTCAAGTAAACTTTGAAGGAAAAAACAAGGTATCTCAAACACAAGTGAAATAAAAATGAGAATAAATTTATGAGTAAACGGAAGAACCAATAGAACCTAAATAGGTCAACTATTTTTCCAAACCCCACCAAGGCACAGTTTCCATATAACACAAGTTGTGTATAACAACATAATATAAAGATATATATAATGAGTACCCTGCTCAACTTTCTAACAAATTTTCCACTCTCACAGATCGACTTCATATGTGTTTTTACTATCATTTCTTCTATATAACATATACCAATGACCTGTAACATGGTCACATCACATCATGCCCATAGACACCTTATCTGCCACCCCAATGCACGGTCACATCTCATCTCACGGGAAAACACAGGTGATATCATATCACAACAACATCTATAACTAGTGTATTAGGGTGTCATGAATATTAAAAAAATAAACCTCATTCCCTCCTCCTAGAAAATAATATTCCCACCATAAGTCACACAATTTCATAGTCATATCAAATCACACCCAATGACACATGGCAAACCACCCCATAGAAGAGTCATATCACATCTCTCTCGAAGACACATTGACCCTAACCTAATGCACTAATATATTTTCAACCATCATAGAATATGACTATCTACTCACCTAATATAGAGAGAAGGAAAGAGTGGATAACCAACCATCTATCCTCATCACCGTGATATTGGGAAAGACATCCCTGTGTGCATATATGGGTGTCGGCACATAGTGATTGACAAGGGTGGGGTGTGTATAGGAATAACAATTAATATAAAAATGTATATAAATAGACACACACAAGCCCAAACTATGGGTTGAAAACAAAACAGAAACCAAATCACAATATATCCACTTTACCTCCCACCTCTAAATAAATCACACCACACAAACCACATTCCATATAATTCATTTCTAACCAAATAAATTTTCTAGAACATTTATTTAATTATTAATAATCATTCATATGAACCACAAAAAACATAATTCATTTCACCATATACCATTTCCAACCCATTAACCAATCCATTACAAGACATTTTAATCATTATTAATCAGTTGTTCTATTACTTCTCGAGTATCCACCACAACACAACCCCACATTACCAGAATCTATTTATCCCTATCTTACAATCTTCTGACCACCCTAAATGCATAGTCAAACAAACCATCACCTTGGTTCCCCAAAATCATGTCCAAAAAAACCATCACCTGACCACCACAAAAGCATTGAAAACCAAACCACCAGCATGCCACCCCAAATGAAATACCAAAAAACCATCACATCATCTCTCTGAAATCACAGGAAAAAAAACATCCCCTAAATACCCGAAATTCATGGAGAAAACCACACAACACCCCGTCGTGAATCAAAACCACAAATTATCTCCCAATAGCATGAAAACACATCATAGAACATCAAAGATCATTTTACAGATTTTAAAATTGTCTTTTATCGCATTTCAATTCATTTGAGGGGTGTTATCACTAAAACTATAAATATAGGGAAACCATTGTATTACCCATATATAAGTGGTTATACAATTTTCATGTTAGGGTGATGTCACAACAAGAAAGGTTCCAACAACTCATGAAAATAAATAAAAAATAAAACCCCCAATAGCCACCATTTTTAGCAAGGAGTTTATCCAATACAATTACAATATCACAATAATATCAAAGATTTAAAATTATTAGAATAATTCCCCTTCATTATCAATTTAAATTATACATTTATTTATCTTTTTTTAATCTAGAAAAACCATTCCAAATATATAAAAAAATACATCCCGCATGATATGAAAAAGTTATTAATGTTGGATTCCTAACCTCAGGAAATATTTTCTAACTCACTGTGTGTCTCATGGTGAAAAAGAAACACGTGTAAACCAGAACTGTATGAAAACCCCATAGATCAACCTTCACCGCATCAAGTGTTATAAAAAACATATCTGAAATCTCAACTCAAACAAAAAAGTCACCACCATAGTGGATCATTGAAAGAATAATATGAGAAAACCATGAGAAAGAGAGGAGAACTCACCATAGATCACAAACATGGGTCCACAAAAACCAATGGGTTGAACTAGGGGGAAGGGGATAAAAACATCGTAGAGCTACCTAGGGTACACCCACAATGAAATAGGAGAGAGTTACATCATATTGAAGAGGGTTTTGGATGAAATTCATATTTCAAACATATAACATTAAACTTTCACATCATATAACCCATTCTTGGTGTGAATTTCTTGAGTTTTTTCATGAAAATCATCTTTTACGAAAACATTCATAGGCTAATCATAATTCAAATAGAAATCACGAATTGCTTTCATGATGGGAATATATATTATGTATTCAATAATCACCACACATAGGCCATGAATCCATACAGATACACAAGTCAAGAATCACCAGTTTACTTTTTTTAAACCCTTCATGACTTGAATATCCCACAGTAACCCTATTACAACTCTAACAACCATAGAAACTTCTCAAGCCTCTTCTAAAAAACCTCCAATACCCAAAATGGAATGGTAATGGGTGGGGGGATCATGGTACATTTCATTAGATACATCTTAAATGATTATCATCCATTTGAATCAAAACCAAAATCAAAAAAGAAATGGTTTTGAACAGCCACCACAAGAAACACCTCTCAAGGATCTCATCATATCTCAAATGCAAGCACCGTCTGAAATCATCAAAACCAATAATCCCAAAACATCTCACATAACATCCTCACCGAATTCCCACATCACCACCTCTCACTGGTCATAAAAATTTGACCACTACAGTTCACCAACCAACAACTGCTACAACCAACAAACCACACCACACCAACACATAGATCAGTTAATTACATCCTCTATGTCATGGTATTATTGGATCTAGGTGGAACTGAATCACCACATTGGTTTAATTTCATCATAGTATAATTCTTCTCTATTAGGAATCTGTTCATCCCAGTTTTATTTTTCAGAACATTATCGTGAATCATACATCAACAAAAAAATAAAATCTTATAACATAACATGATCCAAAGATCGCATCATAATCAAAATTGTGCAAACTCACCATAACTCTAGGTACTAGGAATGAATCTTCTCCTCATGTTCCTAAGTACTCTCCTCGAAGAATCTATTCCTCCAACTCACATGTAACCACATAATAATCCATCCATGAAATGCCTAGTCATGGTGATTCTGGATCTCTTTTAGATCCTTCACAAATTTCATGTCATCCTTGATTTCTATTAATCCTTTGTCAATTACATGGGAGTCATAATGAAGAAACATATGAAGATAAAATAAGTAGGATAGGTCATGGATACTCTTGATCTATGGTGGAAATTCCAACCAATATTCCACCCCACCATCCCACCCCATTACCTCAGTGTGCCCAGAAAACCTGGGAAAATCTTACTCCCTCGGCCAGACCTCTATAACCCATGTTGATGATGAGAATTCAAAAAAATTTATTCCCCAACATTTAACTCCAAGGGACTCCTCATAAGATATAAAAAATACCTCGGTTGGTCTTATAGTGATTTTGATCTTTCTTGAATCAACTAAACTCTTTCTATAACGCTTTTCACCACATCGACCCAGAACTGCTGCCTACCAAACCTCTGCCCTGTATAATGGAGAATGCCAAGGTAACCAGAACGAAGATTCAAATAGGTCCATGCTTATGGATGAGTTATAACATTTATTATAATAAAACTAAACCAAGGTAAAGTGTCATTCCAACATTAATACAAATTCTATGATGCATTCCCAAAAACATTCCTCAAATTTCTAGATATCATGTCATATCTTCCCATTTTTTCTATGGGTGGAAAGTAGTTCTAAGTCGTTACTAATTTTCAAAATAATGTTGCAACCTCCTCCAGACATGAGAAGCAAAACATGAATCCTGGTCTATAAAAAATACATTATAACTTCATGAAAACACACTACGTGATCCAAATACTTATTAGCCAAAGCATTAACTCCTTCTAACTCCTTGATACCTAAAATATTGGATGATTACATCAAATCATCCATGATTAAATATAGATCATTAAAAACTCCAACAAATATAGGTAACCATGTGATAAAAATACATCTAAATTGCATCCCATTTCCACTTCGCAATATCCCATGTCCTCCCCAAACCACAGGGAGTATGATACTCAAACATTACCTACTATAAAACCAAACACTTTTCCACAAAATATACCACAACATGTTTCATCTTGGGACACCAAAATTATATCCTCACACCATGATAAATCATGGATACTCCAAGATGTACCACCAAATTTGATCTATGTAACTCATTTAGTTATCCCTCACACATCACTACGGAAACAAAAAACCTCCTATGAATCATCATCGACTTCTAGAAATCTCTACCCATCCCCCTATATCATCACCATATCCAACGTGATCACATGTCACCTCACCTCTAATAATCCCAAAATGAGTCTCCTCCACCAACTACATCAGAAAAGATAACACCATCATCTGAAATTGACATCCTCTACCATTATCAACACTTTCGTCTAATTTTAATGCTTTCAATTGCTCCACTACTCTCTAGGAATCCCTAGCCTCCTAAACATCGTAATTCATGATTCTTTCTCAATGAAATGGATAACATTACTTGTCCTTGGTTTTAATAGATCTCAAAATCATAATCCTAAAGAAAACTCAACCACCACCACTGACGTAAATTCAAAACAAGCTAAGAAAAAATATACCTCAAAATCTTGTGATGTATGAAGACAAAAAAGTGATGCCCAATGAGGTAATTCCACCACAACTTCAATGAATGATAAAATTCATAGTTAGGCTTCTGTGGATGTAACTTCTAGACCCACAATAGATCACTTCCCTTTGCTACATCAAAATGCATCACAATCCTAGACAATAAACATCACAAAATACATAAACATCACACCCTCTTCGGGAAACTGAAGCATTGGATCACCGAACAAATTCCCTTTTATGTAACTAAATACTAACTAGTACTGATTAATCCATAAAAACCTGTTCATTACTAGTTAATACTATTAATGGTTCTGCAACTCAAGAGAAATTGGGAACACTCCTAGAATAATAGTTTGCAAGACCAAGGAACCTGTGAACCTCTGCCTCATTTTTGGGTGTTGGCCAAGTAAAACTACCTTAAAATTCAATGGGTCTACTACCACACCATACTGAGAAACCACATTACAAACAAAACTATCCAATCATGTCCAAAACATACACTTATACATCATTCCAAAGAACAGTTGGCTCTGAAGAACATGAAAATGGATCTGAGATGATTGACATGATCCTCCTATAAATTTGAGTATATCTATATTTCATTGATGAAAATGACTAGGAACTGGCCTTGGAATTTATAGAACAAATATTTTATGAGCCCCATGAATAATATAGGTTCATTTTTTATTCAGAACAACATGAATACAAACTTGAGGGGGCATACCTGTTTTGAAAGGTAGATATTGGGATATCTCTCTCCATCAACCACAAATAGTGATTTCTAAACCATAGATCAATCATAGAAAACCAAATCTAATATCTCAACTGGTTCAAAATTTAATCTATTTTTAGAATTGGGTAACAGTTCTGGAACATAACCTGATTTAACTTCTAGTATTCCATACAGAACCACATACTACCATCACCCTTTTTTGAAAACAAAATTTCAGAACGTCATGGAGACAAATTGGGGTGGAAAAAACCTTTATGCATCATATCATCTATCTAAATACTCAAATAAAATATCTCATAAGGTGATATACGATAATGAGTCATGAAAATTTTATAATCACCAGGCTATAAGTCTATCCTAAACTCAACATCATGTTGATGGGGTAACATCAAAACCTTTTTCAAAAAAACATCTAAAAATTCCCCATAAATCCTAGGAACCTCCACCATCATCAAATTAGGTAATAGAATAGATAAATCAAAAATCAAGAAAATAATGGGCTCTATATGATGAAAACCCACATAAAAATCACTCTCTCCAATGAAACACTTGAGCTAACCATCCATATCTGAGAACATCACACTCCTAGAAATGAAGTAGATAACAAAACATATAGAATAAAACAAGTCAATTCATCGAATGAAATCGTATGGCTAAATCTATAGCAAGAAAAAATTATCATTGGACTAATGTGGCCCAATCATTATTCTACAACCCCTACACACATCAAAAAAGCCAGTTTAGTATCTTACTAGCATAGTCAACACTAGGTACATGGGAATACTCTATATATATATTCCTAGATAGTGGAATATTGTGGGTGACACAAATGAGTTTTAGGATCCTATGTAAAATATGGAACTAAAAAGGTTAGATGAAAATCTAATTTTGTCTGGAATGATCACAAGCCCCTCTGGCGTTGCTGACTCAACTGTTTGAAATTAACCATTCCTAACTCCTCTACCACTCAATAAGAGATCATATCAATGAACATGCTTAGTTAGAGGTCCCTAAACATTAGTAATATACTAACTTTGGACTCTACCTACTCCATCATCCCTTAGTAGAGCATAGTCCTGATGCTCCTGCTGCTGAAATGGTATCATTAGAAACGACTTCTAAGAATGGTACCAAAACTATTTGCCTCCACAAAACAAATCTCAAAGATCCATAGAGAACCTATTATGGTGATGGAAAAGTATCCCATAGGAAAAAAAATTCCTGATATCTCTAGGAAAATAACAAAAACCAAATTCCCTAAAAGTCTGGAAGGGTTTTAAAAGAGTTAAACTCCTTGCTGATCAAAAACATTAAGGTCCTGGTAATTGAGACCTTCCATTGATGAATCTACTCCTCAAGTATTCTTACTAGTTCACCTCTCATAGGAAACCTACACATGAGTGCATCCGCTTGATAACCTCATTATTCTTCTGAACCTCCAGATTCATTGGAAACGTAAAAGGAATAACTATATAGTGGATAAAAGGATGGAGTGACTCCTCCAGATGAATTGAGTGAGACTCTTTATCTAGAAAAGGATTCAAGTAAAAACATAAAAGGTGCTTGAACTTGATTTCCAACTCCCACATTGACATAATCCCCTACTAAAAAGAAATAATATACTGCATCTTTAATTCCTTAATGGTCATTGAAAGGAAATATACCTTGAACTCTTTCTAATTTTGACCCATGAAACATCTACATCCTTTCTCCCACAAAGATTCATTATCCACTACTGATGGACAAATCCACACATCTGACTAACTACTAAAGGGACCGAGTATCCAACTGGTGACTAGATAAAACTAAAATTCACCTCTAGATCCTCCATCCAACTCTCTATCTCCATATCTAAAACACTTCCCTCATACTTCCCTAAATCATGCTACTAAAAAGTGTGAAACACCCTCTTCCACGCCTCAGCCTCTTCTATCAGATCAACCATACAATAGTCAACCAGGTCATCCTCCTAAACAAAAACATCATAATCCATACAAAATATGACATCCATGATCCATATTTTTAAAAAAATATTTTACTAAGCCCATATAGTATGGAATTTTATTATGATTCATTTTAATTTACATTATCCATTTTAACCTTCCCAAAACAACCCTACTCAAACAGGAACAAAAAACTTCATGATGAATACTCCTCTCTTAGGTATCTACCCTAAAAATAGTTCCACATCTCTATGTCCATTAATAATCTTATATTTAGTGCATTAGATCAGAGGATTTCCCAAAATACCATCTCATAAATGGTCTCCCTAGCCTATGTCATGCTCCAAGATCAACTGGAACAGTTTCCGGTGTAACAAACGCAATCCTCACTACACCAAATTACAAACTCATTTGTATATCTCAACCATCATCTTTGATACCACTATGTCATGACCCACCCCTAAAAAATATACCATAATTTGGGGATATAGATAATGTCCCTCGAGCCCCAACTCTAGTAGGACCCATTTTGGTGACTAGTAGAGAGGGTAAAAAAGTCTCATAAAATTGGGGGCATTGGCCACTATAATAATATAGAATCAATATATGATAAAGCATCCATAAGAAACACAATGAAAAATATAAAATAAAACCAAAACCATACCATAAGTAATGTATAACAAATATTAATATAAATAAAAGTCACAAAAAATTAAATTCCCAAAAGTGATTCTAACAAAGTGAGACATCAGTTGTCCAAAAGGTTCTGAGCTGGCACTATCCATCATGATCTCTGTAATCCACTTGGAAAGCTAAAATTTAGTTTATATAAATAGGGTGACCATATATGTATAATCAGTAATTAAACAAAGGAGTCGTGTCCACATGTGAACAAAATAATACTAATTCACCCATGAGTCAATAGTAGAACCAACATTCTCTAAAAAGTAAACTATTCACCAAGGCACACTCAACAAATAATGAAATCCAGTTATAATCACATAATTTGAATAATATTTATAAAGGGTACCCCACACCACATTCCCACTAGTTTTCCTCACTCACACATCCAACATCATATATCAGTCCACTCCAATATCTTCTGTATAACATATACCACCACCCCATAGCACGGTCACATAACATCATGCATACAGACACCTAGACGACCACCCCATATCACGGTCAAATATTGTCTGAACCAAAAATGATTGGGTCATTAAATCCCAACTACTACCATAACCAGAGTTGTAGGGTATCTTGAACATGAATGTCATAAACCTCCATGACTCCTCCTACCGTGCACAACCCCCACTATAAGCCTCCATATAGCATGGTCATAACATATCTCCCATGAAGACACCTAGCCCACCACCCCACAGAACGGTCATATCACTTCATGCCTAAAGACACCTGATCCTTCGCCTTGTGAAATAAAAAACCTCTAACCATAACAGCCTATGCATATCTAATCACCTAGAAGATAGATAGGAATATATATGGAATCTAAGCATCCATCCTCATCACCAAGATGTTGGAAAAACACCCTATTTGTTAAAATTTAGTTTTTATCATGTAGTTCTCAATGTGGGTGGGGTGATTATTTAAATCACAAGGAATATACATGTATATACACATATCCACACAAGATCCCAACCTATGAGTTCAAAAAAACCCTAATCAACTCACAACATCCCCACTTTCGATGCTGCCTCTAAATATATAACACTAACCAAACCACATGACACATATCCCATTTCTAACTAAAACCATTATCCATCCCATTCATTACATTATTTTTCACCAGCCACATTTAACCACATAAACCATCATTCCTTTGTTAATTAAGCTCTTACATCCCATTAACCAAACTGGACCAATATATTCTAAACATTATAAACTATATGTTCCATCACTACACTGAAATATAGCACAACACAACCACACATTACATGCCGCTCATCATCCCTAGTATACCATTGCCTCACTGCCCTAGAAGCAGATCCAAACAAACCATCACCTCACTACCCCCAAAATAATGTCCAAAAAATCATCACCTCACTACCTTAAAAACATGGGAAAATAAAAACATCTCTTCACCACTCTTAATGCACGACCAAAAAACCATTGCCTCTCTACCCCAAATGAATGGGAAAAAACATCACCTCACTACCCCAAATTAGTGGACAAATGAACTACACATCACACCACTCCACATTACAAACACACATTACTACCCCACAGCATTACCACACATTAAAACACATCAATGTTTAATATACATATTTAGTGAAGCGGATTTTTCCACATTTCATATTATTTTAGGGGTGTAATCACACAATCCATATATCCATGGGAAACATTTTATTGACCAAATATAAGTGGTTATTCAATTTTCATTTTAGGGTTATTTCATAATAAGAATGATTATTAGAACTCATTTAGAGTCATCACAAATAAATCCCCCAACATCCATGATTTTTATAAAGGTGTTTAGACCGTACAATCACAATATCAAAATGATATAAAATAATTAAAATCATGAAAATAATTCCCCTTCCATCACAATTTAAATTATCTAATTAATTATCATTAATTAATCCATAAAATCCATCCCCTATAGATAAAAAATAGAAAACCCCTCATTCATGATACATAAAATTTATAAACAAGGGATTACATACCTCAATGAAGCTTTTATAACTCGTTGCACAATATGGGTGAAGAAGAAACACTTGAAAACCCCAACCAAATGTAAAAAACCATAGATCCCCCAATATTTAATCAAGTGTTATAAAAACACATCCCAACTCATAAAAAACAAAAAATGGACCACCATAAGTGTTCTCTGAGATAATAAGAATTTAAAATATTGGGGAAGATAGAAGAGCTCACCACAGATCGATAATGGGAATCCTTTAGTACCGGGGGATCTATGTAGGAGGAAGGGGATGATTATCCCCTAAGAATTTCTAAGGGTTCTCCCAAAATGAAATAGGAAAGAGTAAGTAACTAATATGGAGGGGTTCAACTGAAATACCTATTTAAAACATTGAACTCAAAATTTTCATGTTGTTTAATACACTCACAATTCGAATTTCACCATATTTTTCTAAAAAAATAATTTGCACTAAAATTTTCACTACCTAAGCCTAATTTAACTACAAGTCATGAATTAAATTCATGACATGAATCTATTTCATGCATTTTTGTATCACTTAACATAGGTCATGAATTCATCCAGCTATATTGGTCATGAAACATTTGTTCACATCATGTAATCCTTTCTTGACATTAATATCCATCAGCATCACTATTTCACCTCCAACCACCATGATACTCATCAATCTTACTCTAAAACACCTCCAACACCTAAAAATGAAAATTTTATGGGATTTTAAGTAATGATACATTATAAAGAATTATTATAATAGGGAGTGTCCCATATGAAAAAACTATGAACTCCATAAGTATACTCAAGAGTTGGAGAGTAGCCTCCCTATTCAATGGTAATGTCCTGATTCCAAAACCTGAACAATATAAATGGATGAAATATGAAACACTGGATATTAACTATGTTTAAGAGACCATAAAAATTAAATTGATAGCTAATCTTGAACTAAAATATCTAGAATTTGCATGAGAATTGAAATGGGTATTTGTTGATCTGACATACAATGATCACTGGTGGGTCATTTATACTATGAGAACAGATAAACCAATAGTCTACACTATTGATAACTTAGCTGCCATGAAATATGTACTCAACTTAACACCATTGTAAGAATTACGTATTGGGAGGGGATACCAACTAATCTATAGGGATAAGAACCCTTAAAGATGATTCTCTTACAGGTATATAAGTTTGATGTCATATCATCATTCTTCATATTCACCCCACTCAATCTCTAGCAGGTATGTCACAACAACCCCCCTATTTCGAATTAAATAATGTACATATTGGAATTATCATGTGAAATTGTTTTCATGGGGTACTAAACAAATGATCACTTAAGAATAAAATTTAATGTCGTCATATGGACTATATTCATTCTCTATGGAATAAGTATCCATTTTTTAATATTTACCCCCACTAAGTACAGAAGCACCTATTGTAGATCTCCCTGTGTAGCTCAAGTGGGGATAAACTCATCATACATCAACCCAGGTATTTCTACCCCTATGATTTTATAGATATCCCACAGGATGATTCCCACATCATTGTGTTTGATAAGGAAAATGTTATTATGCGTTCTCCAATAACTCAAAATTTTACAGATCAGTTCATTTATCATGTAAACATATATCTAGGAAATCTTGATGGCTACCTAGATGGGATTTTTTTTGAGCTAGATCCCAAATTCTAGACATCCCTCCTGGACCAAATAGGGCCCCATACACTCGAACATAAATCCAATTCCATGACTAAGGAACCATTTTTTCTTCCATCCCATCAGTTGTTCAAAAATATCATGATGAAATATGGTGAAACATAAATGTGTCTGATGATCATTTGTGAGGTTTTTATTATCAAGTGTATTCCTATTGTGATGAACCAAACATGATAAATCAATACCTTTTGAAATATAGGCACCCTTCATTGATATATATACACCACCCAAGTTGTTGTACTTTTCGCTCCAAGAACATGGGTGGTATGTATCTATATGAGTTCTATCCAATTTAGTTAGTAGTAAGTACCTATATCCTAGTCATATATCATTAAACTACATGAAAATATCTATATGGTGTGAAATAAAACTACACAGTATAATCATGTCACATAACCTTAAAATATGAATCTCTTACTACACAGGATTTGATTCTTATTTCAGTTAGATACATATGGGACATATCTGAGGTTACAACCTAATGTCACTAATATTCGATTCACATTCATATGATTCCATATTCCTTATGAGATCACCTATGTCTATCCATCTCATGGATAAATTCTCATGAGTCTAGACAACCAATTCATTTGGACTATATTCCCTATGGACTATACATTCATAGTAAAATATTCCAAATAATATAATACACCCCATCTGAAGGGTTATATTCTTTATCGATAAGAACTATATATGACACATTTAGGATATATTCCTGATCTGACCACACTTATTACGCTAATCCTATATTCATTTCCGAACTAACTCCTAAACATTTAATTGTATTCAATATTAGGTTTACTAGAAATGGTTTATCATATATTAGTACCACACAAACCATTTCTAAACATGTTTCATCTATCCATCTGTACCCCCACAATGCTAAACTGCATGGATTGGTCCTTGCCACTTGACTTTAAAATGAATGATATTCCCAATTAAGTGGAACCAAACTACGTGGTATCTGTTTCCTTTCATATAGATGTGTATAAAAGAACTTAATGGACTTGATCATGACACCAAAAACATACATCTCTATCCCAGATGGTAAAAAACTCTAGAGTACAAAGTTGTGTGGCTTCAAACCACAGTAATATATAAATCATCATCACAAAGTAATAAACAAATAAAGTTGGTGTATTTATGATACATAAAGATGGTGTAATTTATGTAGAACCTATGATATATAAATTTTTGGATTAATGGGATAACTATGATACAGACAGACGTCCCCATCGAGATACTCTAATAATGGATTGTTAGCATGTAGTATCCGGTTTTGTGTAGGTAATCTTGAAGGATTCATGAACATTAAATAAATATATAAGAGAGTCCTAGAGTAGACAATAATCCCCCCCAATGCGGTTTGATGATCCCAACCACTCATCTTTTTTCCAACTGAGTGTTTATAAGTGACCTTGGTAAGAAACCCTAGTGATCTCCTACCATAGAAATGTAGGTCCATAAAAAACATTTTCAAAATTGTGCGAGTCTTTGTATGTTTCAGTTCTATAAAAAATTCATGTTACGAAGCATCCAAAATGATAATAGTGACCGGATGAAAATATTGGGCATCCACACTCATCCCCCTTTACAATAAATCTTTGGGTCAACCAGTCTTATGTTGAAACACCTAACATTATTTTTTATAAATATGGAATTTCATAAAAACATTTCCTATATTGTACTTTCCAGTTCTCACCCTACCATAATTTTCTATGAATTTTTTGGATAGTTTGGGAGATATTAGAGCTATTGTTCAGGTAGCTTGATTGGAGTTGGATTATGAAATAGATATATAGTGAAATTATTGCATGTATTTATTTTACTTTGGTAAATTTAATACATATAGATGAAATTGGGTTTTCAAAACTAATGTATCACTATAAAAAATATTAGGTGCTTTTTAATGGTTGTATTCATTTCAATGTGGATTTAAGAGGGTAATTTCTATTATTTTGTGACAGATTCTCTTGGTTCTAATCATCAACCCAAGGACTGATAATGTTAATCCTCGAAGGTTACTCATGTAACATTTTCTAACCATACATGGGTTTTTAGTATAGTTTGGTCACGACAAAGTGATATCTATTCTTTTGGTTGAGAGATAGAATAGAGTCTGGAGTTAGTTACATGTGTCGCTTGCATGGTTTGATAAGAAAACAGTATCAGTTAACCTAATTAACAAGTATGGTGGGGGACTCTCTAGTACATAGATAATTATGACCCCGTGTGTACTATTCCATAACCTTAGTGTCATAGAAAACTACATGGATCCATGTATCATGGACTTCTGTGATTATGCATAATTTCCATGATATCCAATAAAATATGTTTAGAAATAAAATGCACTGATTGAGGGGTATTAAATTTTGAATTAATACATGCATAATTTTCATAGGTTTCTTTTATTTTTATTCGTGACTTTTTATTTTAATTTGTGTGGTATTTTCTTTCTAATATGTATTGATGTGATACACCCTTTTTAATTATGTTACATTATTATTAATTGATTCATTCTAATAAAACAAGATATACAAGAACTTACAAAATGATTTCGTGTTTATTTTTTTATAAAATTCCATGATAAACATATGTTTTAATGATTGATGAATGTTAATTAATTAATCCTTATTAGATTCTTATAAATTACGAATTTTTTAAAATATATACTTGTGTATTCTTGTATGATTTTATTATTGGAAAATTATGTCTAGAATATATATATTCTATTTAAAAATTTATAATTCAAACATGGAATCATGTTATTAGGATACCTGAAATCATGTTATAATTTGAAGATTTATTTTAAAATGAAATTCATATACATCTGTATATAAAATGATGCATATTTTCCTTGAAAATTATTCTGAAAATTTTCTTCTCTATGAATTATTTTTATTACTCTTTATTGTGTTAAAAATTTCTAAATTATTTTTCTTCAGATATGTTTAAAAATATAATATATTATAAAATGAAATTTAATTTTATGTGTTAAGATAAATTGGACAATTAGAAAGTTTTTGGATCTGGATACAAGTCCTAAGCATATATTTATTTAATTAATGTTCATGTTATAATTTTGAATTCTTCTACAAAAAAAATTTAACTCTATGGTATTTTATGAAGTGTTCCTAAGATATATGTTTGTCATAAAATGGGGGATAATTATTTTATGTATTTAACTGAAATAGAATATGATATGAATACAAACTTTTGAATAGACAACATGTTTATTATTACTAAATGTTCTGTAAAATTGGATAAAATTGTGTAAAAATATGTGACATGTTGATTTTTTTATTCTATGTTTAGCACGCTAATTTTCAAAATTTATAGAAAGATTATAAAAATCAGTATTATATTGCACATGGTTAAAATTTTCTATATGGTTAGTTATGTTATGCTTGACTATATGAGAAGTGCGAATGGAAGACGTGTAAAAAATATGTGATAAATAAAAAACATAATAAATTTTTGTTAATGAATTGATTTGGTGGGAGATATTTGTGGTAAAGTTTGTTTCATAATTATGCAAGCATGGGAAAAAGAATAATCCATTTAATGGATTGTTTCTTAAATGCTTTGAGCTTGGGTTTTTGGTTTCTGGTTTATCATCCTGAGATTATTCTTTTTGAAACCAATAATTATGGAATATTTTTTATAACCATGAGATACTTTTGGATGATTTTAATTATAAATCCATGTCTGGTCGGATATATGGGCAGATGAAGTCATGGATGTCTTGGGGTGGAAGACATTTATGGTGGTTATTCATTAATAGTTTTTGTAATAGTCTATATATCTATTTATTATTAGTTGTCGATTTATTGGGTGCTAGATATTTTATATTTAATTACCATCCATAGTTAAATATATTTCTCGCGATGTTGGAATGTTACTTCATCATGTTTATCTGAAGTTATTTCAACTATAAGATGTTAAATTGGTTTGTTGCTTTCTAGAAACCTCGTTATAATTGATTAAAATTGATTAAAATGGAAATGTAAAATGGGTATTTTTGTCATTTTAATCGATACTAACTAAGACCATCCCATGATTATTTATAGTAGTCGTGTGGTGGAGTGGGCGGGCGGGCTTGTGTGCGAGAAGGCGTGCATGCGGGCTAGCGGGCAAGAAGGCATTCGGGTGAACATGCATGCATGCATGTGTTTTGGTGTGTGTGGGGGGTGTGGGTTTGTGTGGGAGTGGGTGTGGGTGGGTGGGTGGGTTTTTGTGTGAGTGTGGTCGTGTGTTCGGGTTGGTGAGAATGTGAGTGGGCGAGCATGTGGGCATGCATGCATGCATGTGTGGGTGTGTGGGTGTGTGTGTGGGGGAGTGTGTGTCAGTGTGTGTGTGTGTGTGTGTGTGTGTGTGTGTGTGAGTATGTGTGTTTGTCTATGCATGCAGGTGTGGGTGTGAGGGGGGGTGCGGTCGTGTGTGCGCGCATGCTTGTGGGTTCCTCCTTGCATGTGGGTGTGTATGTGTTCGTGTGGGTGAGACTGTGTATGTTTGTGCGTATTCACGCATGCACTTGTGCATGTGAATGTGTGTGTGTGTGTGTGAGTGAGTGAATGTTTGGATGTGTGGGTGTGGTTGTTTATGGGTGTGTGTGTGTGTGTGTCTTCATGTGTCTGTGTGCGCAAGTGTGTGATTATGACAGTTTGTGTATTTTTCATGTGGGGATGGATAGTAGGAGTGTGCACACATGGGCAAGCGTGGGCACAAGAATGTTGGTGTGTGGGGCTGGGTGGGTGTGTGGGCGTCTGGGTGGGTCTGTTGGTCGTTGCATGGGTGAGTGTGTGTGTGTGTGTGTGTGTGCATGTGGGGTGGGCGGGTGATCGAGTGGGTTGGTGTGTGTGTTGGTTGGGGGTGGGTGTGTGTGGGTGTGCAGGTGTGAGTGCATGTGTGTGTGGGGGGGGGGTGTTGGTGTGCATGTGTGAGCGTGCATGAGCATGCACGTGTCCATGTACACAGGTGTGTGTATGGATGTCTGGTTGTGTGTTGTGGTGTGGGGGTTCATTTGTGTGTGTGTTTGTGTGCTTGTGAATGTGTGTGTGCTTGTGTGTTTGTTTTCATGTGTGGCTGTTTGGGTGGTTGTGTGTGGCAGTGGGTGTTAGTGTTTGTGTGTGTGGTGTGTGTGTGTGTGTGTGGACTGCAGAAGGGGGAGGTGGATGTGTGTGGGTGTGGGTGTGGGTGTGTGTGGGTGTGTGCGATGGTGTGGGTTTGGGGGTGGGGGTGTGGGTGTGGGTGTGTCTTCGTGCGTATTTGTGTGGATCTGTGCATGTGTGTGTTTGTGTGGGTGTGGGTTTGTGATTGGTTGTGGGTGTGGGTGTGTGGGTGTGGGTGTGTGTGTGTTGGTGTGCCTGTGTGAGTGTGTGTGTCTGTGTGTGTGTCTGTGTGTGTACCTTTGTGTGTGTGTGTGCATGTGTGTGTGGGTGTACGTCTGTGTGGGTGTGCATGTGGGGCATGGACACAGGCACAGTCATAGGTAAGTGCATGTGCACATGCATGAGCGCATGCACGTGTGTGCACATGTGTGTGTTTGTTTCTTTGTTTATTTGTGTTTGCATGTATGTCTATTGATTTATGTTTTTGTATACGTATACTTATGTTTTTTGGCATGTTTGTGTACATATGTGCATTTTTATTTGTATGAATGTATGTGTATGTGTATGTACATGCATGTATGTGTGTTTTTATGTGTGTATGTATGTGTATGTATGTATATCATTATATGTATGTATGCGTATATTTATGTAGTATGTGTATTCTTAGGATTGTTGGTATGTGTATGTGTATATGTATGTGTATGTATGTATGTGTATGTGTATGTATGTGCATGTGTGTGTGTGTGTGTGTTTGTGCACATGTATGTATATGTGTGGATGTATGTCTGTGTATGTTTATGTAGTTTATGTATGTTTATGTTGTATGTGTATTATAAAAATGCATGATTATGTATGTGTATGTCTGTGTATGTAATTATATGTTTTTGTATGTGTAACATCCCAAATCTAGAAACTCAAACACGGTGTTTAAATTATTATATTGGTACAAAAAAGGAATCTCACCACACGTGATCGATCAGTTTAGTAGTATTGATAAACTAGATAAAGACACGATTCTCATATTATATTGAAAATATAAAAGCATAATATAAGAAACATTCTGGAATTATTAAAATCAATTATAATATCCTTATTAATATCCTATGGAATGGAAAAAATAAAGGATGGGCTGAGATACTTAGTAAGAGTTATTTTCAGTGGAAGTAATCAATATTAAATAAGGCATAATCAATATAGTTGAGTGAAAAATAAAAACACATTACATTCAGTCAATAACTTGATTTCAATTATTGTCCATGCCAAAAATCAACATAGAAATTACATGGATGATTGAAATTGAATTCTTCATTATGGATACTCCTAATTCTGGACATTCATGATCAAGGAATCTCCATCAAGATATATTGAATATTACGGTCAAGGACTCAAAGCCAAGGAAAAATTCTTAAAAACTATCATGTGTAAACGAGATACCCATCTAATATAAAATGTCTATTGTTTTCTCTCATGAGACATGTCAATGCATCAAGGGGATATCTAGAACTGGGTCCCACCCATCACTTTCACATCTTATGAAATCAACATATTTTTAATGATCAATACAATTCATTTCTAAAATTCCTTATAAATCAATAATTAACCATATGAATGAAGAATATAGAATATTTCCCTAGTTAATGAAATAAATTCATTCCCTAAATAGATACTACATATAGAAATGGTATTTGGTTTAAACAATATCAAATTAATATAAATGATATTAAATTAAACCTTGATATTGAAAATATAGACATGGTGCAGAACATAATGCCCAATGAATAATTGAGATTCACAGAGAACATGATTACAATAAGGTGAATGATCTCAAAATAAGGTTTAATCCATTATTAGTAATGGATGGTTGAAGACCCTTCATGAATCAAAAATTAAGGTTTTTCAGTAAAACAAATCATTTAGAAAAGATATTAAAAGAAAAACATTAAAAACAACTTCCTTGTAATTTTGGGAAAGAATTATTTTATAAATAACTTTTCAAATTTAATTTCACTATCTTAATAAAATATTTAAATTTTATTCTTATATAATATTAACCAAAAAAATTCTAATATTAACAAAAAAACTTCATTAAAAATAACCATGTAAATTTGTAAAGGAATCTTAAAAGTAAAGAAACAACCAAACTATGATAAATTCTATTTATATCATATATTTTAAAAGATAAAATTATTTTTAAACTTTTTTAAAAATTCAAAATTGACATGTATAGATATGGAAGCCAACAATTCATTCCACTTCAACCTAGATATTAGTGAAAATTCCCTCATAGAGTCCACTGGGTGTCAGACAACATATTGAAATGAGTGGGTAAGAATTTGAAATCATAAATCATATAGTACATAATATATGTCATAACTATAATATGGGAATTAACTTCGTCTTATAATCAACTACATATATGGTCTCTAGGAAACCAAACTTTCAATGCGAAGAAGTATATATAATACCAGAAAAAACAATGAAGGGTCATTATTTAGTTAATTATTTCCTTTTTAAATTTCAATTTATTTTAATCAATTAATTATCTAATAATTAACATTATTCCCTTCACATTTCATTAATATCCAAGTTATGTACATGCCCTCCAGGCATAATCCAACCAATTCCAAAGTTCCTTGGGATTATCAATATTTTCATTCAATTCAAGCCCCAAACCTTGTGTTAAATCATTTATTAATTGTTTTCATTCGATAATTATAGGTGCTCTAGGAAAAATCGTAGGCTACCAATTAAAAGATTCATAATCCAAGAACTGTGAGCTACCTCAAACATTGGGGAAGGGAATGCATGAAAAAAAAAAAGCAATGTGATCATCTGGCCTTTAAAGCATAACATTATCAAGAAAGCATCCAGCTTCCACCACAACAATGGGTACTCCCATCTTCAACCCATTCCATCAATCTCATTGTCATCCCTAACACCACCATTCATATCACCGTGCATCCATCTTGTTATCACTGACATCAACTACTACCAGAAAATCAATCATTCCATCCCATATATGTACAAACCATAAGCCACCATAGGATAATATAACATTAGATAATAAGGATCACATCATATAAACACACAAGGTAGTGAGGAAATAAAAAATATATTCAACATAGAATATAGGCCCTAAAACCCAAAACATCTAGCCTTTATAAGAAAATGGGTGTTCTCAGGCCCCAAATATTTATCATTATCAAACATATGTTTCTTTATCATGTTGAATTAACAAATTAATTTATGATATGTTACTACAATGGTTAACCTAATTCACTACCTACTATAGTCCATTAGTTATTTAAAGATTATTCCCAGCATGACTTCCAGCTTTAACAATCTACGGAATAAAATTTTAATTTAAAGTTACTCTATATCATTTAATAAATAAGAATATCGTATTATTTTTCATTATCCAAACCCATTATAATAAGAAAAATCATATTAATTAAACATGCATCAAGAATTATTTGATTTCCATAAAATTATATGAATCAATAGATTCAATAAACATGCCTCATTAATTATTTATCCAACAACATTATGAGATATATGTTCATAAAAATTCCATAATATTATTTTTCTAAACCCAAGAATAAAAAACAGGGCAATAATTCATAAATATAGATAGAATACATTATAGTATAAAAAGATGTAAAACAATTATAATGGTTGAAAAACATAAAATATCCACAACCACAAACCATTTATTTTCATTAATCTGATTCATTATTTTTTAAGGTTAATTACACCATCACATAAATATTTAGAGAATGGTTACTTTATTGTTGAACTTCCAATAATGTTATAAGATATTAATACCCTTTTTAAATGCTTTCAACATTCCTAAATGAGAATAGAACAACAAGTTCAATCCTCTAATCACTTAATTCATAAGGAAACAATAGTCTCATGATAATGATGTGATACCACCATTCCAAAACACATCAAAGAACTCCATATGATCAAATTATACCATCTTCCATAGCCTGGAAATATAAATGGGAGGAATCAAAACTGATTGGATAAGAAACCACAAGACAAGGATGACAAAGTCACCTTAAGTCACTATAGATCAAACATGGGAATCCAGGGATCAATTCCTATAAAAAGGATTCAAATCACCATAATGAAATTAATTTGTCTTCCTAGATTTGGGAGAGAATTGGAGGGCTTCAAAAAAGTCTAATGGGGTGATTAAATTTATAGGAAAAATGCCTACCTGAGATTCACAACATGAATAGGTTATTCATGTCATCAATGGGACAGGGTTTGAGAGTCACTAAAAAATGAATCACTTCAATCCAATAACCATAGATCAATTCACATCATTAAAATCATGTTCATGACATGAGTTTTAGGGGAATGATTCATCGATGTGAATCCTCCACCCTTTCATGGTGTGAATTGGTGGTTCATGTCTTGAATAACACCATATGAATTTCTATTCTTGGGTCATGAATGCATATTCGAATCATGAACTAATATGTCACACTGTGAGTTACAATTCCCATTGTGAACTTCTTCTGCTTCCAAATTCATTCTACCAATCTCTATTGATCCTACTTTAGGCTTCCTCCAAGCACCATAGATCGTGTAACATATAAAGGAATGGGATAGCAGGATCTATCCCTTTACATCAGATACCTCTCAAATAATTATTATCATCATGAATTGAAACCAAAACCAAATAGAAGGAAAATAAAAGGGGCCATCTGAACAGCCACCCAATGAGATACCTCCCAAGAATGTCTCCATCAAAGGAGATCAGAATACTCACTCAAAGAAACAAAGCACAAAACCATGAAGAACCAAAACTAGATCCTGAACACTCTCATGGGAGAGATCCCTCTCAAGGTAAAGGACACAGACAAAGCATATAATAAAAAAAAATAATCTAGTAAACCAGATAAAGGTCAACAACCAAAAAATGAGAATAATTGTAAGTATAGTGCTAAAAATAAAATATTTTGGGATACTGAGTGTGCATCTTCAACTCATGTTCATAGGTTCCCTCCTCTATACCACTATGTCAACACATGATAGAAAAAAAATAGAATAGAAAACCCATATCACACCATCTCCCCAATATCCACGATTTCCACAACAAACTAATCGAAGGAAAAATCATCATCAAGGTCAATCTTCCCCCAGTTGGTTATATGAGATTCATCATGTCAATTATGGGGAATTTGTAACACATTAAATACATAAAGTATCTGGATCATCCATATGGGAAGTTATATCATATAAGAAATGAATCTATATGATCGAATAACCCAAAAATCCTAAAAAACTATAAATATAGCCTACTATAATGACAAAACCATTTATAACCATGATCAAGAGACACCATCATAAAAACATCTTCTATAACATAGAACTTTATATGTCTCTTTCAGATCTCAACATATGACTTTTTATGATGTATCACTGCCTTCATCCTCTTTCAAATCACCTGAACAAACTCCATTGTTCTCTTCACTAGTTATAGCTTTAAAATTTCTTGATCTATAATGCATTAAGCATAGTGGAGAATGGACAGGTCGACCAACAATAATTTTAATGGTTTCATAACAATGTTGGAGTGGAAAATGTTATTTTTAGAGAACTCAACCAAATATAGGTGATTCATACATGAACATCGAAAATGCAGAACACAAGCTTGCAATAAATCTTCCAGAGTCTATATTGTCCACTATGTTCAACCCTATATCTGTAGATGAAAAACAGTGTTAATGTACAACTGAGTTCCCAAATAGTTTTGGAATATCCTCCACACCATGGAGGTAAAACAATCATCATAATCATAGATAATCACCCATGAGGATCCATGCATTATCACCACATCCTCTTGGTACTTCCTCAACAAAACCACCACTGAGATAAACATATTGATCACTAAGAAGTGATTAAATTTAATCAATCCATCTAGTATCACCCATATAAAATTATAGACTCATTCATCTAGAGATAAACCATAAATTAATTCCAACAAATTTCCATCCCACTTCCAATGATAAACATATAATTGATGGAGAAAACCCACCAGAAAAGTAGGGTTCGTCCTTCACCTTCTAGAAAACTAAACATCAAATCTAAACCTCTATAATGGAATGATTTAAACTAGGACACTAAAATGACCTATTAAATCATGATACATCTTCTTTATAAAAGGATTTACTTCTAATGGTAAATTATGGAACTCATAGAGAACGACCTCACACATCACCAAATGAATGAAAATCCTCCATTTGAAAAACACATGAAGAATATAATCCCCAAAACAAATGTCAAGGGAATCAACGTAGACAAAATAGACTCTCTATACCTCCTCTTTAAATCCCCTACCCATGACACCTCCACCAGCTTCACAAAATATGGCTGCACCCTCATCTAAAAAAGGAATCCTCATCCACCAGCATATCCCATATCAAGACGAATCACCGAGAGATCCTCCATTACATTTACGGAATCTCAACATTCTTGTATGGTATCACTACATGGAATATTTCTCAGTGCATCAGCTATAAAATTACCCTTATTTGATTTATATAAAATATAAAAGTTTTAATCCAGCAATAATTCCATCCACCATCACTATCGGAAGTCAAGGTCATGCTGGAGAAATATATACCTAAAGATATTAAGATTGATAAAAACACAAAACACTTAGTAATGAGGTAATGTTTCCAAAAACTCAAGGAAAGTACAAACACCGCCTACTCAATATCATGGGTGGAATATTTATTCTCATTATGATGTTACTGTCAAGACTCAGAACCAAAAACTAATATATATTGTTTCAAAACAAAAACTAAAATAATAATCAAGGAATTGTAGGAAACCTCAAATTGAACTCCCTCTCTTAGTAATTATTGAACTATAACGCTCACCAAATTGTCCTTCATGTACTTGAATGATTATCAAAACTAATCGGTACATAGGAAAAATTATCATTTCTAGCCAACGATGTTAAAGGAGTCTCAACCTGAAATAAATATGTTAAAAACCTCATATAATATCCTATAAAACTATAGAAACTTTGCACATCTACAAATGTCTTTATTGATTCCTAAGAAATGATTTCATCAATCTCCAAAGGATCTGAAACTAAAAAACAATGGGATGTGACATACCCCAATAAAATAACTTCATGATCCCATAACTCAATCTTTTAAAGGTATATAAACATATAATGATAATGAATAACTTAAAAAATAGAGTGACGTTGTTATGTGTCAACCTACTTGGATGCAATGAACACTACGATATAGCCAATAAAAACCCCAATGAAATAATCAATGAACTATCTGGACACTAAATTGTTCAAACTGATGAACATAATTGGAGTGTTTTTCACACTTCATGACATCACAAAAACCTCATAATGTCCATAATGTCATCTAAATGTAGACATTGGAATATCCTCATATTTTCCAACATCTGAAAATATATTGACTATATATCAATATTTGAGAACTAATGATCATCATTATGTGGATTAAAGAAATAATCAATCTAAATAAGGGGATGTTTGTTAATCCCTATCACCTGATTCAAGAAACAATATTCTATAAAGAGGTGTTGACTACCATTGGCCTTTTTATGAACAAAACCACTTCACCCTAAGGTGATTCTTTCATCTAAACAAAACCCCACATAAAACTATCATTGATCTATACCTACAGCTCTTGCAACACAAAAGTTGTAATCCCATATGGATACAACTAGAACAAAGAAGTTATTGATGGTATCTCAATAAAAAGCTCAATCTGAAATAAAGTGGGTAATTCCCTAACCTCCTCAAGGTAGAAATCAGGTTAATCTTCTATAACCCTTGGAACACCATCGGATAATTGTCAGAATAATTTGGAATCAGCTTGACCAATGATTAATGAAAACATGGAACAGTCCACAAACCCATCTGAGGGTCTCATTTTCCAATGATTGTGATAGACTCTCTGTTAACCTCATAGAACACAATCTCCCTCCTAAATAAATCCACAATGGCTTGTAAGAAATACATCAAATCCATGTTGAGGATGATGTTATATGAATGTATCTATAAAAATATGAATCATCCAAAATTGTAGTTTTATCCAAGTACTATGTCACATTCTCAATATACTTGATACAAATATGCTCAACCTCCAATTGGAATAGTCAATGCCTAGGTTACTAGAAGCCACTCCACATCATGTCCCAAATCATGGACTAGGGATGAATACATGAATGAGTGTGTAGCTCTAAAAATAAAAAAGGAATACACCCAAGTATAGAATAATAAAATGGTACCTCGAACTAAATATGGATCAAGTAGCACTGGAAACTCTAATGAATATGGTTGACAATGGCTTTACCCAGGGACTCTCTAGCATAAACAGTGACCATCAACATGGTTGTGCTCTATTATATGAGGATGAGGAGCATTTTAGTGTTTTCTTATATCTGTAATATCTCCTAAAATATGATCCAATTATAGATCACCCTTTTTCTTTTACATCGGATGAAACTGTCTCCACAAAGGAACCTAGAGTAGAACACCAACAACATACTGACTTATCATAAAGGTACGACACTCTCACAACTAATGACCTTATCCTACAAATGAAAAACATGATTATAATCCCATGGCATGGTATAATGATCCAATACCCATAGAGAAATGGGATTATGAGGGTTAGGACCTACCCCATACTATCCAAAAGATCATCCATCCAAGAAGTTGGGAACCATGGACCACAGCTCTGTTAAGTGGGTATTTCTAGTGAATCCCCTCTCATGAAGATCTGATTCTAGCTAGTGTCCAATCGATAATATCTTCTCCTTCCACCACTTTGATTTATATAGACAACATAAATGAGGTGACCTAAAACTGGATAACTCGATGTAAAGCCTCATTGATGTGCCTCTCCTTGGCCCCTCATCTAGAAATAGTTCTGAATCATAACTAAGAAGGGCCCAAAAATGTATCCCAAACTCTCTCGCACTACAACACCCTTGATAAAGGGTAGAAAGATCCTAGTGATTGGTCACCATTGGGGTCAAAGATTTTTTTTTATTAAAATGGTGTCAAAACATATCTTTTAAGGCTGTTGAATCCTCATGACCCATGAGAAATAAGAATAACCATTTCCTCACTACTCCTTCTGAAATGATCACTGGAAACAAAACTCAGTGCTCCTTCTAAGAATTGATTGAACTGAATTTTATCTATAAATCCTCTAGCTAGTCATCTATCAGTGATTCTGAAATGGAGTCCTCATACTTATAGATACTCTGGATCAGAAACTCTTGGAGTGTCATCCTACAAGTTTCATCATCACTGGCCTCAATCAGGGGTGATCTGCTGTCACATTTTACTAAATGTATTCAGCTTGAACCTGATAATATTATTAAACATTATGTATAACAATAAATGAAAAAATGGTTATGGATTATACATTTCGTCATCACTGACCCCTTAACTAAAATCACTTTACTTAGTAAGCTTATTAAACCTAAAGGTCCATGAAACAGATCACAGGGGTCCCTAAATACTTATCTCTAAATTGGTATCCCTTATTTACATCTCATACTATGTTAATTTGATATTTTTTCCCTACCAAACTATCTAGTCCTAAATTATGACTACCTCTGAACTCCATAATATCCTTCATCCTAAACCACTAATTCCAGTCTAATCCTTAGTTCTCTAGTTCTTTATTTTCAAGAAGGGGGAGTTTAGTTCGAGGTTTATTGTGATGATTTTCATGTTGAATTTGGTTATGTTCTGATGTAATAGATATTAGTAGTTTCTTATGGGTATCAGTAGTTACATACCAAAGATAGTATCTATGTCACCAGTGATCTCGAGTTGGAAGTATCATGTCTTCCTTAAACTTGGGGTGACATTACCTCATTGGACAGTGTTTTTCAGTTTTTACAGATAACTAGACCCTAGGGTATATCTTCTCCTAGTATGAACTGAACTTGATGCAGTGATGGTGGATGGAGTTTATGCAATTTTGTGAATTTAATATTTTAAATACATTGTTTAATAGAAATTTTTTAGCTAATGTGTTGATTAGTATGTCATGTAGTAATTTAGTGTGTAAATATAGATATTATAATAGATTCATAGAAGATATATCAAGGATAAATCTGGATTGATGATATTTTTTGGTTTTAGGATCTCTTTTTTAGATGAAGGTTTGGTCATCATTGGTGTAGCAAGTGGAGTTTTCCCAGTTGTTTGATATTGAGGTTGAAAACTACAAAGAGTAGTTTATCTATGTTAATTCCCATAGTGGTTTGTCTAAGGATGATCAATACTGAGTGTTGTTCTAAGATAATATTTGTTTTACTTTGGTTATGTGTGTGGTTTTTCCCTTTGAGTTCCATAGATTACCCTTAAATGTATATCCTGGTGTGATGACTATGTACCAGTCTTTGAGAGGTTAGTTTTTGTGTCTATGGATGAACCATTTTTTTAGAGTTTGTACCATGATGTTTAGTTTTATTGAAGGAGAATTTTGTACAGCACGTTTTTAGTGGTTTTCTCCACCCATTAGATGTTCCTCAGTGGAAGTGGGAGAAAATTTTATTGGAATTTATTATCAATATACCTAATGTTAAAAAAGGATATGGTGTTTTATGGGTTATAGTTGGTCATTTAAAGAAATAATATCAATTATTAGTGATTAAGGAGTTAATAATATTGGTATGTTTGTTGAAGAAATACATAGTGGTGGTGGTGAAACATCATGGATTCAGATGGAATATTATCTATGATAATTATCATCATTTTATGTCTATGGTGTAGAGAGGTCTCCATTGTGATTTTGGCTCTCAATTATTCCTTATCGCTTATTTGTTTTTCAAAAGATAGATGTCCGGATAGATCTTACTATCCAGATACATAGAGACATGTTTCACTCTTATGCCTTACATTTAATAGGTTCATGGATGGGGAACCTAACTTTGGTCATGTTTTCTTATAATAATAGTTTTGAATCCTCCATTGGTATGACACTTTTCGATGCTTTCTATTTTCAACCTTTTAGGTTATTAATTTTTCTAAATAGGGGTTAGAGAGTCATTAATTATTATGATGAAACTATTGAATAGAAATAGAGGGTTGGTTTACGTAATTTTTGAGAGTATTAAGGATGTTTAGGATCATTATAAATCCTATGAAGAACATAAGAGGACACTTATGGAATTCGATGTTTGAGACCATGCTTTTATGAAGGTGTCTCCTCATTGTGGTCAGTAATGGTTTGGTTGTGGTAGTAATATTTCTCCCTGGTTTATTATCCCTTTTGAGGTGTTTTCTTCTATTGGAGTCACTACATATCGGATAACACTTCCCCCATATATGATCCATATACATGAAATCTTCCCTGTGTCCTAGATTATTCACTATTTTAATGATGAAACTCATGTCATCAATTAGGGAGAGATATATATTTATGATGATGTGACCTTTTAGGAGTAGCCTATAGACATCATTGGAAACCATTATAAGGTGTTATGGGGGGATTTTATTCCCTTAGTTCATGTCTTGCAGTGATGTGGTGGCGTAGAGAAGATCACCTAGGAACACATGTCATAGATGCACACTTAATATCCAATTACTTTTGGTTTAGCCCTTCTCTTATAATGTTTATCTTTTTATGGTTGTTTACCAGTATATGTTTTATGAAATGTGTTTTTCTTTTCCGATGATATGTTTACAGACTTTATCTTATTTGAGAGGTATCTACCCCCAGGAGATTGTTAAGGACTTGGTTATTGGTTTATTGTGTTTTTTAACAATTTTTTTCATAGTTGGGTGGTTTGGATCCTATGACGGAGAGATTCTAGAAATTTATATCATTGGGTTGTAGTTTATATGACCCCTTTTCTTCTACATCTCTCTAGGTTTGTATTAAATTCTCTTGGATGATAATTTTCATGAGAGTTATCCAATGTAAAGGTCTAGATACTTTTAGAAAATTTCTTTTTGTTTTGAGGTATGTAGTGTTTAGAGGAATCCCTGAGTAAGATTGATCAACTTTCATATAAAGAATCTAGAAGTAGGAGATGTTAATGAATTGAATTATAATTCATGATGTGGTTTTTTAGTTCACAACCTGAATAGGAATCCATAGCCTGAAAAGGGAAATTTTCAGGGTGTGATTGAGGATGTAAATCATCATTTCATTATGTGAAAGGATGGATGATTGAATTTGTGGAATTTTTTCAGAAATAATAATGACATCAACATAATGTTCATAACATGAACTGATCTAGATTTATTGAATCAAGGAGACATAAATTTTTGGAGTCTTAAAACTAAAAACATTCACAACAAGAGTTACCCATTCATGTTGTGAATTTATGTTTGATAGTGTGCCTATAAATCTAATCGTAGTCTTTATTTTATAAGGAAACCTTTGATTCTTTGTTCAATCCAGGTGGATAATTGTTCTTTGTCAGTGTGTTTTGAATCCCTATAGACAGATATTGATCTCTAGCTTCTCATGGTCGATGAGTGGTGATGTGAGGTGATTTTTCCCTCTTTCTCTTACATTTTATTATCTGATTGGTTTTTCCACCGGTTCTATAATTACATTATATAAAGGATTATATATTTTGTTATTATAGACTTATTTGGTGCTTGTTAACATGGTTGTGGAATGGTGTTCTCATGGGGTTGTAGTTTCTTTATAGGAGAGGTGGTTAGAGGTTTATGATTATTTTTTCATTCTCATTCAAGAATGTTGAAAGCCTTAAGGAAGTGAATTTGTTTCTTCACTTATTATTTAATGTGAAGTCACAAAGTAATCATGTTCTATATCTTTTGGTGATGGTGTAATTATCCTTAATAAATAATAATCCACATTGATGAAAAGAAATGTTTTATCATTTTATAGATTACATGTGTTTCAACTGTGAAAATGATTTTTCTCTTATTTTACTATATAATTTGGTGTTTATGTTTACACATCATTAGTAGGTTTTTTATGGTTGGTATTATCATGTTAATTTGATAAAAAAAATTAATAATGTACATTCTATAATGTTTTGGGTAAGGAATAATAGTAGAATGATTATTTAATCTTTTTCTTATTAAATTTGATAGAAATAAAATTATATTTGATGATTGTTTATTTAAAATGGTCATTCTTAAATTTATGGTCTTGTATAAATAATGAAAAGATGGAATGATTTTTGATGAAATGATATCATAGAATGATTAATAAAAATGTTTTTCCATAGTTTGTTAAAAATGGAAGTTATACTTGAAAACATGTTTAAATAATTAATGTTTTGTTGTAGATAATACCTTAATTTACCTATAGTTATAACCTATGATAAAAGAATCCGTAAATTCACTTTGTTAAAGAACATTTTATTTTATAAAGATAAATTTTTGGCACTGAGCATGCATGTTTTATTGTAAAATCTTTGTGCCTTGGTTTTTAGGGCCTAGATGCCCTATTGACTATGTTTTTTTGTTTCTTTCTTTATATGTGTTCTCTTCAGATGTTATCCTTACTATTTGATGTTATATGATCTTATTATGGTTAATGGTTTGGTGAGATATGGGCATCAAGGCTATGTTTTGTAGCAGAAGTTGGTGTCGATGACGGTGGGATGGATGCATGGTGGTTTTTAGGGTAGTGAGTGGGATTGAACTAGGACTGATGGAATGGGTTGAACATGGTATTTCCAATTTTTTTATTCTAATCTAGATTATTTCATGATGATTTTATTATTTAAATACCAAATAATCAAAGGACTTGTTTAGCTTCATATTGTTCCCCCATGCATGAGGAAATAGGTTGTTCTTGGTTTATACATCCATTTTATAGTATATATGGATGTTTCCAATTGTACCAGAAATTATGGAATGATAATGATTAATAATTGTTATAACCCATGGGGTTGATGCTTGAGTGGAATTAAAATTTTGATAATATTTTGGAGCCATGGATTCGGTTAGATTATTCCTATAGGGAATGGGTATCACTTGGTGGTTAATTAAATGTGAATGAAATAATGTTAATTAATGGATAATAAATAATTAAAATTAATTGAATTGTGAAAAGGAAATAATTAATTATATTATTCCCCTTGAATGCTTGAGTTCTTATATGTTATCTTGTTCTTATTGATGGAATTCATGCATATAGGAGATGGTAGCTACAGTTGAGCCAAATACTATTATAATTCCTATTGAATGGTTGTGGGATTTATTATATCATGTACGCTATATGATTTCATATTCTACCCCACCCATGTTAGTAGGACACCTAAATCCCAGTGGACACTATGAGGGAGTTTTATCCAACATCCAGGTTAGAGAGGAACAGATGGATGGCTACACCCTCGGACCCCTCTCTCTTCTCCTGGTTGTATTATATATTGGTATAGAGGCTAGTTACCATTCCCATATATGTATTTATAGGTATGTAATATCTTATGGTTATTTTAAACACATATCTCTCATGATATAATATCCTATGGATTATTATATGAATGATTTGTATTAGTTGTGATCGATCATGGAATAATATATGACTTACAAGCTGTGGTAGCTCCTATAAAGTTCTGATTTACTAAATAGATATGTGTAATGGGATAGTGAAATGATATGATGAATAGTTTTCATGGTATGTGATGATTATATGATTTGATGCATGAGATGCATGCATTGATACGTTTCTCCGGGTGTCATAAGGATGCTTACTTTTGTAGAGAGGTGGCTTAGGAAGTGAGACATTAAAGAATAGACGAAAACTAATGGGTAAGTGGTAGGGGGTTACAACCTATTGTTATTATATTATATGTTCACTTGTATGTGATACATTGTGAAGGATATCCATGGTGAGGTTGGGATCTTAGTAAAAATTTTTAGGTGGAAAGTTAGATTTACTTATCGTTCACTTTAATTTAGCATGGTTTCATTATCGTTTTCATGAGAGGCGCTAGGGAGGATCCTACCGAAGAAACATTTTTTATCACCCTATAATGATTGGGTTTCAAGTGCCGCCCAAAGGTTCCCTGTACCTGGTTGGACAAATGGCTTCAAGCGCATTTCCCAGAACTCCAAAGGATGCTGACTAGAAGCGAGGGACTTGGGTGAGACTGCGGGGAAACTATGGCCTCATTGGAGGAGTAACATAGTGGAAACAAATAGTTAATAGTATCGGATGTAGTAATACTATACAACATAAGTAAATAGTGTAAGACTAATAGTACAAACATATGAAACATAAATAAATAAATTATGCATGTCAAATGTATCTAGGAAATAAGCCAAACAAGTCACAATTCGGGAAATAACATACAAAAACCAAAGTACTAAAGACAACAAATAAACTCTAACAGCATCGCAAGAAACAACTTGGTCTTGTTCTCTTCATCTCATAGAACAATCAAGTACCTGATGAAGAAGGGAGATTTACCTTATCTATACATGTAACCATATAATATTTTTGGGTCCAAAATCATGACCCAAATAGGGTGTGAGATGAATCCCATAAGAAAACCCCTAAAATATTTCTGAAAAACTATCAGTGAATATATATTGACAACAATATCAAAAATGAAGAAATAAACTAAGAAGTACTCAATTGTAAACAATCCTACAATTTCCAATTACATTAATTTTTATTTATAAATTATTAAAATCATTGAATAATGTAACCTTAGGATCGATCCTAAGCAATGTATCCCCATGTATAGTGGTAACAACAGACATCTCAGAAGACCATCTAAATAATCAAGAAAGTCTATGTCCAATATTGTGCTTTGTATTGGAAGACTCGTCACAATCGTACAATCATTCATAAGTGACCCTCAAGGAATGTTATCATAGCCCAATCCCCTCTAGTTCATAATATCATCAATTTATTAAATAATGATCCTCTAGGAAAGCTCACATAGTTTAACCCCTTTAGTCCCACAAGGAACTAATTATTTTTAATGTCCACCTGGGTATCTCTCACGTTCAATACCCCCTTGGTATGCATGGGAACAATAAAATTTAAAGACCCTTGCAAGCTCTCACAGTCAATACCCAATAGTCCCAGATTCTTTTAATAACTACCCTTTGGGTAGCTCTCACGGTCCAAACTCTATGGTCAATGATCCCATGAAAAATCTCACCATCAATACCTCTGGAAAAACTCAATAAAAACTCATAATTAAGTTACCCTATATTGAGAATCTCTCACAATCAATTCCCCTTGGTCAAAATTTCATAATGCAAAACACATTCATCTCCTATAAACATAAAATTCATCCTAATATCCAAGCAATTCATGCATAACATTCCCTCTAGACCCTACAACCATAATCAATAAAACATGGATAAATTTACCCATAACCAACTTATTAATCCTTACATATAATATTTAATCCATTTTCAATAAAACACACTATAACAAGTCTTAAACAGGGTTAAATTCCATAACCCACAATACCCTAAACATAGGAATTCAGTTCCTTTAGCATATTTAATACAAATATAACCAAATAAAGGAACTGACCACCTACCTTGAAGTTGTACTATGAACATTCGTGAATATTGGCCCATGAATCGGCCTAGAATAACATAGATCTATGAAAAGGGTAAAAAAATCAACCCTCAATAACTCATCAGAGAGGATAAATCATGAAGAGAGGCTCTAGGTAACGAGAGAACTCACCAGCATGAATCCAACACACCTTGAGGCATCTTAAACATAGCATGGATGGAGATATGAGAGTATATTGAATATATTATGTCTTATGTCACACTCCAATATGAAAAATAGGGAGAAGAATGTGTTTCTGGACATGAGACATGATCCCACACTGATATAACAAATAAAAAGAAAAGTACACGACATTTTCATTTAATGTACGCGCCGTGTACTAGCCTCTACCAGATCCTACTTTAGGTGGTCTACTAGGTAACCCACATGGCCATGTACTCAGCTGTTAGAAAACAAGTACATGACTACACTCGCCAACTAGGTACACAGCAAGTACTTTGGAGTAGACCACTTGTACTTAGAAAATGTATATTTCTTCCTTTTTCCTCAAAAACAACCCGAAAAAAATACCCATACCTGAAATAATGATATGGGTTCTTAAAAACATCCCCCCTTAAATACATTTTTCCCTAATTTCCCTTCCAAGGGTGGATAAGAAGAAACATCAAACAACTTGGGCCACTGTGACCGTACGCCAGCCTCCCTATCCCAAGTCTTGTCTTGTACTCGCTCGTGCTGCTATAGCTCCTATACTAGAGGAAGTGACTGGCCATAGAAACCTTCGTGATGAAATCCAAAATCCATACAATGTGATCCTAAATGGATTCAACCACATCCAACTCAACCTCCTCAGGTTAAAAAATGTGAGACGGGTCTAAAAAGTAACAACATAGCTGAGAAACATGGAGGACATCATGCATATCTTGTTACCTCTGAGGTAACTAAAACTAATATGAAACTGGCCCAACTCTCTCCAAAACCTCAAATGGTCTGATGTATCTCATTGAATTCTTCTTCTATATCCTAATCCTCCTATATCCCAACCTAGGAATAACACACAATAAAACCTAATCTCCGATCTCAAACTCCAGAGGTCATCTTCCTCGACCAGAATAAGATTTCTAGTGAGACTGTGCAGTAGCCATCCTCTTCTGAATCAACTCCACCTTCTCTGTAGTATCCTAGAAAATATGAGGTCCCATCATAGATGCCTCTCCTACCCCCATCTAAAATAGGCTTGATCAGCATGGCCTACCTTACAAAGCCTCATAATTTTACATCTGAATCGCCGCCTAAAAAATGTTATTTAAGAAATCCTCTCTAGGCTTCTGTGTATCTCCCATGAACCCCTGAACTCTAGGAAGCACAGTCGAATCATGTCCTCCAACACCAAAATTGTACGCTCAGACTTTCCATCTGTATGGGGATGGTAAGTTGTACTCAATAGAATATGTGTACCCAAATCCGTCTGTAGTCCCTGCCAGACACGAGAAGTAAATTTGGTATCCCTATTTGAAACCATAGTGTGTGGAACCCCAGGAAAACACACAATCTCTCATATGTAAAAACATACAAGATCATCAACAATGAAGGATTCCTTGATCGATAGGGAATGTGAAACCTTCATGAGTCAATAAACAACAAGACATACCACATCATTACCTCGAGGAGACCCTAGTAAACCTCTCTCGAAAATCATCACAACATCATTCCACTTCCTCTCAGGAATGTGTAACTTGTGTAAAAGCCCATGCCAGTCACCAAGGCTCTACATTCACATGATGAAAGGTGGAACATCTCATAACAAAACCAGCTACATCATTCTTCATACCTGGTCACCAATACTGATTGTGTAAATCTTGATACATCTTGGTGACACCATGATGATATTCCCAAATTAAGGAATAAAAATCTCCTATTATCTCCTCACATATGTCTTCTGTCTCCCATACATGCCCAGGAAAATGAAAGATCTCATCTTCACCAGTTGTCCACCAAGGAGTATGGTTCTCTCCTGAAACACTCTCCCGTAGGACTAGGCCTTTTGAATCTAATAGCTACCTCATTCACAATAAATATTGAAGAGTACATGTAACAGCTATTGAAGAAATATACATATGTCCCTACCTCTCACGCACATCCAAATGCATCTTTGAGAATAGATCCAAAAGCTGACACCTACTATTGGCATCCTAATCTACCTGTATCTGAGTCCTCCTGCTCAACGCATCAGCCACTGCATTTCCTTTCCTAGGTGCGTAGGTGAACTCAAAGTCAAAATACTAAAGGTACTCAACCCACCTTCTTGATCTCGAATTAAGATCACATTGAGTAAAGATATAAATAAGTATTTTTTGTTCAGTGAATACCACAAAATGATCTCCCAAAAGATAATGTATCCAACAACATAAATCATGAACAAATGTAGCTAACTCAAGATTGTGTGTCGGGTAATTCCTCTCATGTGGCCACAAATACTGAGACCCATATTCAACGACTCCTTCTCCTTGCATAATCACTGCTCCCAGCCCCATACCTGATACATCACAATAAATGGTGTAACTCTTTCATGACTCTAGAAAAATCAGTATCGGTACTGAAGTCAATCTCCCATTCAGCTCTTAAAAAGATGAATCGCAATAATATGTCAACAAGTACATTACCCCCTCTTATTCAGGCTTGGTAGTGGTGCTACTTTGTATGAAATTTCATGAATAAAGCAGTTGTTCTAACCATCCATCCCAAGAAAATTCCATACCTCAATGATGTTATTTGGATGCTCCAAGGAAATTACTCCTATCACTTTTTTTGGTTCTACTAATTCTCATGTCTCTAAGATTAAATGACCTAATAAGTGAATAAGATCCATACAAAAGTATCATTTTTAGGGATTAACATATTACTAATTCTCTCTCAATGTACTCAAAAAAATCTCAAGATGGGTGGCATGGTCATGTCATGTGTGAGAGTACACCCAGATATCGTTCATGATGTCTATCACAAAATAATCCAAGTAAGGATGGAATACTTGGTTCATCAGTGTCGTGAAAATTATCATTGTGTCCCTGAGATTAAACGGAAAAAACAGATACTCGTATAGACCATACCACCTCTGAATATCTGTAATAGGTATAGCTGATGGTATAACATGCAACTAACGATAACTGGATCTCAATTCAGTCTTCCAAAACACTTGGGATCCTCTGAGATGATGAAAGAGATAATCAATTATCTGCAATGGATATTGATTATTGGCTATAAACTAGTTCATCTTACGATTATCCACACAAAGGATGAGGGTATAGTCTATCATATTCTTAAAAATGATACGAGAACCCCAGGGAGAATTATTGGGTTGGATGAAACCCTTTTCCTGCAACTCCTCTAACTACTTCTTATGCTCCTGTAGCTCTGGTGTAGCCATTCTATAAAGAATAATGGACACTGGTTATTCTACTTGCACAAGATCTATAGAGAAATATACCTCTCACTTCAGAGGTAAACCTGATAAGTATTCTGAAAATACATCCCTAAAACGATCCACCACAGGAGGAAGTTCCATCTGTGATGTCCCCTAGTCATAAAGATATAAACTAGAAATCTGGGTTGTAATTCCTTGCAACCCATGATGCTCAGGTCCAGCACTAGTCACCTGGACATCCCACTCGCCGTTGTATAGAAAAGATGATCCCTATGGTGACGTGAAACTCACACTATGGTGACAACAACCAACAAAGCCCTGGAAAGAGACAAACCAGTTCATTCTGAGAATGACATCAAATATTTTCATCTTTATGACATAGAAGTACCATAAAAAGTGACACCCACCAACCTGAATAAGGAACTCCTTTCACTGATGTACACTAGTCATCCTAATCCCCAATGGATTTTCTAGCATCATAAAATCCTCATATGTAAACATACAGATCCAAAGGGTCTCCAAAACAGAAACAAATATAAAAATATGGGGATCCCTGTTATAAAAAAGAGAAAAAGATAAAACTAAGGCAATTATAATCGTACCTCTCGCCATTGAGGGTCTAGGATCCTACTCTAGATGGTCCTAATCCACTTCAAATGATTGAATTATAATGCTGCCTAGGGACCCTACCGGAATACCTGAGCAGGTCCACCCAGTTGTCACTAAAATCAAGTCATCTCGATACTACGACCATGACCACCTCCTCGGACGAAACGAACCGATGAACTCCAGTTCCCTGACTGATGAGAAATTGGTGTCCTTTCTCATGAACGTGGATTCATAATAGAACCCCTATAATTAAATATTGCTGAGAACACCAGGAAAAAATGCTGAAGATGACCCATCTAGAAACATGACTGACACTAAAATGGATTCTTCGGGCAATGCAGTCTTGTACGCTCACTTTTCCCACACTAGTTGCATACAACATAGTTACCTAAAGAAACATCATGTAAAATACCCTTATGGAGCTTCCCACTTTCTATCGAAGGAGTACCAGCCTTGGATGATGAACCGCCCTGGTTCACCGATCCCAACTCCCTTAGATTGCGCTTGGTAATAAATGCCTCATTTACGATATCTATCAGGGATGTTAGCCTGAAAACAATCACCTATGATCTAATTTCAAACGAGATACTATCCTCAAATCACCTAAACAAAGATAACCCATCACCACCCAAAACAAGTGTGAAGCATTGAATATATATAAAACAAGAAGAGTAATCCATCACTGAAAGAGCGCTCAGCTCCAAGTTCATGAACTCTCGGGCTCGAACGGTCCTCAACATCGCAGAATTGAAATAATTACATATGGTCCTTTTAAACACTTCCCAAGCCATATCCTGATGGAATCCCACCTATGAGATGACATCCCACCATATCTTGGAGGAATCACATCACATGTGAGTCACAAGTTTCACCCTCATATCCGGAGGTGTCTTCAGAAGCTCAGAGAAAGCAAGCATGGCCTCCAACCATGACTCGTGAGCCTGTGGTCCCCCATCCCCTGAAAAAGTAGCAGGAGGAGGATTCTAGAACACTTGCGTCAACTCTTCCCTAAAAATGGCAGGATGCGGTGCTCCCTGAAATGTATGTAACATCCATAAAAACCATCATAAGAATGTGCATCAACACCTATGTCTGGTATAACAAATGGTTCCAAAACGGGCATGATGGGAGGATTTGTTAGTAGTCCATCATCTGTCATTTCTTGTTTCTTTTCATCACCCTTCACTCGGGGCACAAAAAGATGACATCTTGGTCGCATGACTCTGCAAGGTCAAGCGCACACCTCAATTTAGGATAATCAAGGACAACGACATAAATGTGATAGAAAGGAACATGAGAAGAGACATTAATGTTTTATAAAAATATGGTTACATGACGTGTATAACCCCTACATGGCATGTTCCCTTAATCTATTAACATGGTCTATACCTCAGTCAAACCTGGTCATGTAAAACCCATACACACAGCAGGTTCATCCCGAGACATGACGTGTACTTAAATTTCCCAACCTCCCCAAGTTCTATTACATGGGTAGAACTACACAGTTCTCTCCTAGGTTACACTACACAACGTGTTCACCCTAGTCACAGTGTGTACATTCTAGAAATAGCTTGTACAACCTATGATTCATCCACACATTTTGTTGGTCACTCTGTCAAATACATGGTTCTCTATACACAGCATGTACAATCTAGATAATGTGTGTTCTACCAGATGTTTCCCAACCTAGTGCCTCTGCACACATAGTTGTTCACATGGTTTAAGACTCCGTGGAAAGTACATATGGTATAGGGTGTGTACATAAGAAAATATCTTTCTTCCATAATAGGAGAACACATGGTGTGTGATCATAACACCACACGCCATGTTGTCTATGTTTCCAGATAGTAATCCTCTGAAACATCTCTAGAACCATTAGAACCTAATCTTTTTTCCAAGGTGTGATAGATTTTGACATGTGGGAGCCCATACTCTCATGAATCAATATTTGGCATCCTTATTCATTATAGAACATGAAAAAATTCAATTAAGGTTAAAACATGATCCACTAAATTTTGATCTGTGAAATCCCATAACACCTCAGGGTTCAATGTTTGGCATCCATCTAAATGAAATGATACATATTCCAATACCCTATCAAAATAGATTTTATTATATCATTGAATATATCAAAATATCATGCATATCTAGCACAACATATATCACATGTGTTTGCAATCAATAATTTACCCTAAATGGCATGAAAAAAAATGCATGAAATGTGATCTATTGAATGTTCCTATATGATGCATGAGATGGAATTACCACATCTCATAAAGTTTCAAACGAAATAGAACTTCATAAATATCAATGATAATTGAACAAAAAAAGTGCCTCACCTAATCGTAAAATCAAATAAACTGTAAAAATTGAAAACCCAGAAACATTTCAATACTCGAGGTAACATGGATTTTACCTATAAACATATTAGCTACTCTTAAAATATATTACTTCCATATACCCATTACTTCCTATACATTTCTATAGGATCCAAATAGATAGACACAGTAGAAAAGAATCTCTTTGGACTCCACTTTGTACCATCCATGTTTCAAGTTCCGCCCAAAGTTTCCATGTACCTAGTTGGTCACATGGACTCAAGTGCATTTCCCCAAATGTTAGACGTTTCGTACTAGCACCGAGGGCCTTGGGTGTGATAGTGGGGAAACTATGCTCTCATTGGAAGAGTAACACCGCATTAACAAGTAATAATCATTAGTAAAATAAGTAATACCATACAACAAATGTAAATAGTGGAATAATGATATTATAAACAGCTGCAACATATATAAATAAATTATGCATGTCACGCATATCTAAGAAAGTAGTCAAACATGTCACAATTCTAGAAATACAAAAAAAAATCAAATTAATGAATATAGAAAATAAACTCACACAATATCGCTATCCTAATCTTCGTCCCATTTTCTCCATCCCCTACACCAATCAAGTACCAAATGAAGAATGTTTCTTTCCCTTATCTATAAATGCAACCATATAATCATTTTGGGTCCAAATGCAAGACCCAAACAAGGTGTGAGAGAAATCCTAGCAGGCAACCACCAAAAGATCTGTTCCAAACTATTAGTGAATATATATAGCATGAAATATGAAAATTGAAGAAATAAAAAAGGAATCACAAAAAATGAAAAATCCTATTGTTTCCAATTAATTTAATTTTAATTAATAAGTTTTTCAACCCATTGAATAATGTAAACTCATGATCTAGCCTAATCTCTATATCCCCCAATATAGTGGTAACAACAGATGTCTCAGAAGACCATCTGAACTATCAAGCATGACTGAATACAACCTTGTGTTTTTCTTGGAAGACTAATCATGATTATAAATCTTTCAAAAGAAACACTCTGGGAATGTTTTCAGAGTATAATCCCCTCGAGTTCAATATATCATAAATTCAATAAATAATGAACCTTTGGGAAAGCTCACACAGTCTAACCCCTTTGGTCTGACATTGCACTAATTATTTACAATGAACACCTGGGTAGCTATCATAGTCAATACCCCTGGGTCTTCATAGAATAAATAAAATGTAATGACCCTAGGAAACCCTCACAGTTAATTACCTATGGTCCAACATTCTTTTCATAATGACCCTCTAGGTAGCTCTCATGGTCTAACCCCACTGGTAAATGACCCCCCGACAGCTCTCACAGTCAATACCACTATTCAACTATAATAACAATTCCTAAATAAACGTCCCTACATCGAGAAGCTCTCATAGTCAATTACCCTTGGTCATACTTTCATAATGAAAAAAAATGCATCTCATATAAACAAAAACATCATCCTAACAAAACTAGTTATAGAAATCGAAGCAATCCTAACATGCTTTCAAGACCCTACGGCCATAATCAATCAAACTTGGGAAAACATACCCATAATCAATATATTAAACCATACACATAAGCAATAACCCCTTTTCAATCAAACACACCATAACAGGTCTTAAAGAGGGTTAAATTCCATAACACGCAATACCCTAAACATGGTTATTCGGCACTTTTAGCAAATATAATCCAAATAAAACCAAATAAAGGCACAAATCACCTAACTTGAGGTTTTATGATGAACACTCTTGAAAATCAGTCCTTGATTCGGCAAAACACATTGTAGATCTATGAAACGGTAAAAACGATAAACCCTAAAAAAACTCGTGAGATAAGGCAAATCAGGATAAGATGGTCTATAGAAAGAGAGAACTCACCAATAGAAGTCCAACACACCTGGAGGTGTCTCAATTGGGGCTCAAATGGAGGAAAGGGAGGAGCTCAAATACATTTGGTCATACGTCATTCTCCTATAAAAAACATGGGTAGAATAAAGGGTTTCTGGATGTGAGACGCGATCCTGCACGGATATAAATAATAAAAAATAAAAGTACATGGCGTGTTCATTTAATGTACATGCCTTGTACTAGCCTCAACTGACCACTGCTTTAAGAGGTCTTCCAGGTCACCCACAAGGAAATATACTCGGTCGTTACACGACTAGATCATGGGTGCAGGCAGAAACTGGGTATATGATGTGTACTCAAGAGTACATGGCGTGTACTCAGGAGTACAAGTTGTGTACTCAGGAGTACACATCATTTAAATTAAAATTTCCATTTCTTCCTTTTTCCTAAAAAACAACATGAAATAGATACCCACACATTAAATGAATATTTGGGTTCTTACACACTCTATGGATATATATATATGATTTTTTTTCAGGACTATTGGAGTTTATTTGTTATTGGATTGGACATACAAGATCATAGGTTATCCTGGGGATATTTTAGTTTCATGCTCACTTATAGGGATTATCCTTTGGTACTTAGAGTTTCCTTTACATGTTTTTCGTCATATGAAATTACATTCATGTTTTTGGATCTATCTTAATTTTGTTATGAGCGTGATTTGTTGGGAGTTTCTATATTATATCTCACCTTCTCAAATCATATAGGGTAATTCCTCCCATTTTTTGTATAATATACCCTATTTCCTTGTCTCTAACTCATAGATTATAATAGTTGGGCTTTATGAATCATTATCTCCCATATTTCATTATCAACTTGTAATGGGAACCTTTAGGGGAGGCATGTAATACTCGACCCCTCCTCATTGTCTTGATAAGAGGAAAAATGATTCTAACCTTAGGTGATATCCCCAAGACACAAAATTCTAGAAATAAATGCTAAAGGATTAAGAGGATATTATGGGAAAATATTCCCAACGAAATCATATAACCTTTCATGAAAAATATAACTAAGATAATCTAAATAATGTATGATAATAAAGAAAATAACATGACAATATACTAGTACAAGAAAAGTATTTTTGTACATTAGAAAAAGAAATAAGAGATCAAGGCTTATACTCCAAATTAAATGACTTTCGAACTAATGTGGAACCATCCCAAACCATGATGTATCCACTCCCTAAATCCATCATCAACAACCAAACTATAACATCATGGATAACCACTATAGAAGTATGACACATGAACCTTCCCTATATCGCAAAAGAAGACTTCTTAAAATATAAAAAAGTTCCCAAGAATGTGATGTGTATATCACTCAATAGGATTTCCCTAACGACTTCCCATTACACTCTACTAGGAAAAGAAAATGATAGAACATTTTATATAAAATAAAGGGTGATATTTTCAAAACAGTTTATCAATGGAAACTAGTTAAAGAAATAAATTTAACCATATCAAAACTTTCACTTTCTCTTTAACTTTCCACTCTGAATACCAATTTCATGCTCTATAACCACACACATAGCTTTCCAAATGAAAATACGAACTCTAGTGAGCATAAAACATTCCTTCAACAAGTCTTCACTATGTGATATACCCATATTTCATTCCTATCAACATCGAGCACCAATTATGTTTCAACAATGCCTCATACAATGTAATATAAACACACACCATTATGTATTCCAAGGCAATAATCCATATCAACTAGTTTTCCACACAAAAATGCTTCATTTGAAAACCAAATCCTCTGAAAATATTTAATTAATGCATATCAAGAACATCTTCCAAAAATACCATTTTTAAATCACTTAAAAACAAGGATTTTTACATTAACTACTCAATAGATATATAATAAAAGCATAAGAATAATTTATCAATATTCAAGCCAACATGTTCAAGAATAGTAGAGTGGGTGAGAATCCACCTACCTCAATTATGTTTCCACAAAAGATCTTAAACAAATAAATAGATCAACCTCTTCCATTTTTTTCGTCTATCAATACCAATAAAGATCATCACAAAAAATCTAAACACATATTTATAAGAATCACACATTTATTTATGGTTACAATCAAGACAATTCAACAATATCCTAAATGAAAGGGAATAATAGAACACTTTCCTTTGATTTCCACAAAACGATTATCAAATATTCATTTCCAATAGTGTTTAAACATCATAGATTACTAAAATTTAACTAAGTTAAGCATGGATGGTGGCTTAAAGAAGAAAAGTAGTATATCAGGATTTATAACCACCTGTCATATTAAAAATTGTTGTACCAGAATTATTTATGGAACAAATTGATAATTTAAGTTGTAAATTAATTGAGGGTAACTTACCCTGAAATACTATGTAATAACCCAGACCTTATTTTCAGTTCTGTTCTTCCTTTCTATACATTTTTGGAGAAAAGAGGACATTTTGGAAATTTTCTAAGTACATGTTGTGTACTTTATTTCCATAGTAGGCTGAATGCTAGCCATGTAGTAGCCGCACACACGTCCGTGTGGGAGTGTCTTGGAGGCCGCCTAATGCAGAGTACAGAATAGCAAGTACATGCCATGTACTCCGAAAGTACACACCATGTATTTGGTTTTCTTTATTAAATGCTCAGGGGTCACGTCTGACATACAAAACAACCCTCTTCAAGGTCGTCTTCGTCTGAGAGAACTCGTATCGCCGCGACTTCTCTCCGAGCCCCCGAGCCTCCATACGACCTCTGATTCAAGCATAGTTGATTGTGTTGCAATTTCATTGGTGAGTTCTCCCTTATTCTTGAGCATTGTTTTTTAATTCCTCCCCTTTTCCAAGTTATCATGGGTTGAACGTTTTGGATGTTTTCTTGGATCTATGATGTTCCAAAGAGAATCAAGCTTTGAGGTTCATTTATATTGATTTCCTAACCCCGAGGTGTGTGGTTTTTGCCTTTCCATTTGAATGTATTTGAGTTTTATGTGCAATTGTGCCAATACCGTTGAATGGGTTATTGTGTGTTTACCGTTTTAGCCTGGTTGTTTTCCTACCATGCATGTAGGCCGGTGTAGAGGTATTTTGAATATGAATTAGGTTTTTTTTGTGATTGGTTGTGTTTTTCCCATGCATTTTTCTGTTTACGACCATTTGGTCCTATTTAGCCTTTGAATGCATTTCCTTTTTTCCATGCCTGGTGCTGTAGAATCGAGAGTTGTATTCTGACATGCTGGTTATGATGTAGACTGTTTAACCAAGTAGCTATGTAGGTTTACTTTGGAAATATTACACTGTTATGTGTTGACTAACACGTGGTCATGAGAACCATGTGTAGTAGACTAAAAGGGGATAAACTGAATGAGCTTCCTTAGAGAGTCTTGGGACATTATAGACTATATGGGGATAGACCAAGTGAGCTTCGTTATAGAGTCTTTGAGATTTATAGACTATAAGGGGATAGACTGAGTGAGCATCCTCAGATAGTTCATGATTGCTTTAGACTAAAAGGGGAGAGATTGTGTGAGCTTCCCCAGAGAGTCTGTATTTTACTTGAACGACATGGACTATAAGGGGAATTTACCGAGTGAGCTTCTTCAGAGAGTCCTATACCTTGGGGATATAAGGGGAATTGACATGTGAACTTCCTCAAAGAGTCCTTTACTACCTTATACTATGAGGGTAATGGACTATGTGAGCTTCCTCGGAGACTTTTGCCTTACTTTTGACTATAAGGGGATAGACCATAAACGCTTCCTCATAGAGTCTTTATTGAATTCTTATTCAAAAACAGAGGTGTTAGAATGAGTGTGCTGCCCGAAGGGTTATCTTTACTTCTTAGGTAGGACCATAGGGTGATGGCTATGAGTACTTCCTAGATTGTTACATGTTTTTGATTAACTGAATACCTCACTATTTCTTGTTTGAACTGTGGATATTTTAATACTGAGTACTTCCCTGTTTACTGGTTACTATTTAATGTTGACTGTACTTTTACCTTCCATATACTCACTGACTATTAGGCACAGTTCTTCGAGTGGTTTCCTACTAGGATTTAGTCTCACACCATGTTTGGGTCATTATTTTGTGCCCAAACAGATTATATTGTTGCAAGTATAGGCAACGTAAAGTGCCATTCTACTTCAGGTACATGACTTGATATGGAGCTTCAGAGCATGGGACCAAGCTATGGATTGCGATGCTGAGGAGTTCATCTGTTTATTTAGTTTAGAACTTTGGTTTAGTACTGTTTTGTACTCCAGCATTGTGGCATGTTTGGTTTCTTTTCAAGACATATGTTTCATGCACCAATTATATATCTACTCGAGTTGTTTATTACTTTTAGCCTTACGCTGATTGCTTTTGTATGGATTATTACTACCTCTGAAATTGTATATTGTTTCTCTTCCACTGTGTACTCTTCCAATGAGGGCATAGTTTCCCCACCGTCACTCCCATGGCCCTCGCTGCTAGTCAGCAGCCTCTGGCAATCAGGTAAATGCGCTTGAGGCCTTGTGACCAACTAGGTACGGGGCGCCTCTAGGTGGCTTCCAGAACCGGGATGCTTCAAAGTGGTATAATAGGTATCATTTTCTCTTAACTTACTGTTCAGAGCCTATAGTCTGGGATAGGACTGAATAGGTACTTGGTAATAAGTTGTGCTCGGGAGTAGCTAACCCGGGTATAGGGAAAATCTAATTTACCTCGTTAATGCAATTTTTCTGATTTTTCAATTTTACAGTTGATTGATTTTCACCATTGGGTAACTCACATGCTTTGAGATATTACTATTGACGTTGTTGGGATTCTATTTCATTTGCTACCCGGTGAGATGATGGTATTCCATCTCATGCATTATATAGACAGTTTCTAGAGATCACATGTCATGCATTCTGGCCATGCCATTTAGGTTTCATTAGAAATTTCATGTTGTCGTGATGGATGTTCTGTAGACTATTCATACTATTGTGATAGATTCCTTAATAGAATAATGTTGTTGATAAGTATTGCTTTTTGTAAGGCTTTGTTTGGGTGAACGCCAAATTTTGGTTCTTGAGGTGTTATGGGCCCTCATGAATTAGAATTTGGTGGGTCATTACCTTGTCTTTGATTTCTTATAACATGTATAAGATGCCATGATTTTATTGGGAGGGAGTATGGGCCCTCACGGATCGGAATTTGGAACCTTAGCGCCTGTTTTCTGTGTTTTCTGGGTTCTGAAGCAGTTTCTGAGGCTGATGTCTAGAAAAACCCTGAATAAACTGTGTGTAATTTATGAATACACGTCATGTAGTATATAACCATGTCACTGATTGTGTTGGAAGGGACACGGGGTTGTAAAAATCTTGTAGGAACATGTCGTGTACAGTATGTACACACCGTGTTGTAGTGATTGCGTGTCTACCCATGTGACTGGAAACACGGATGAGGGAAACATGAGATATACACGCCGTGTTAGGATTGAACAAACTATGTCGTATAACCTAGGTACCCTACCATGTCGCAAACAACACGGGTTGGTGTTACCCTTTCACATACACGTCATCTCTACCTTGAACACACCATATAGTCTGACCCAGGTACCTAGTGATGTCATTAACAACAAAGGCTGGTGTTATCCTTTCGCATACACACCGTGTTTGTTTGGAACATGCCTTGTATTGTTAGCCATTTGCCAGGCTATGTCACTAACAACATGATCCATGTGAGCCTTTTCTATAACATGATGTGTTTTCCTTGAACACGCCGTGTAGTCTTGCCTTAGGAGAGCTATGTGGTTAGCCATGTAAGGATACTAGGGTAGGGGAATAGAGTTCAAGTACACGCTTTTTGTAGGGACAATATGATGTGTGGTTGGGGTGTTACACAACCAGTTGTGGAAGAAGTACATGCCCATTTGAAAGGATTAAGAGAACACGCCATGTAGGAAATGTACACGTTGTGTAGTCATGTTTTGTAAATCATGAATGTTTTCCTTATCTTTTTCCCTTATTACACTCTGTGTTTTCAGTCCTTGATATTCTTGATCAAAGGTGTTCGCTTGACCTTGCAGGGTCATGCCACTGATATGTCCTCCGGTTGTGTGCCAGTTTCTAGATGGTGATCAAACACCGGATATGGTCAATCAGGGACTAGCAGCAGATCCTCCCATTGTTCCATCCTTGGAACCAGCTATTGTACCTAACACAGGTGCCGATACACAGTTCAAGGAGGGATTTATGAGGATGATGCAGACTTCTCAGGGAATGTCATCTCCTACCCTATCTATGGAAAACATGACATGGGTCCCCCAGCAGTAGCATCGTCCCACTTTCTAAGGAGAAGGAGGACCTCAGGCAGGTGAGTCATCGCATGAGGTCACACTGACGGTTTTCGAGCATCTGGAGATACCTTCATAGGGGAGGGTGAATCTTGCTACCTAAATTCTCCGAGACTCCACCAAGATGTGGTGGGATGTGGTCTCACTGTCAGGATGTCAACAGAGTATTACATGGGATGAGTTTCAGAACATCTTCTATGACTACTTCTATCTAGAGACCTTGAGTGCTGATAGAGCCCGGGAGTTTATGAGTCTGGAGAAGGGTAGTATTTCTGTTATGGAGTATTCCTATCGCTTCATAGAGCTGTAGTGTTTCACTCCTGTTACAGGAGGCGATGAGATGTTCATTGTGTGGAATTTTGAGGATGGTCTGTGGCATGACATCTGATAACTGGTGAACATCTTCAGGTTGACATTGATATCTTATATCCTCAACCAAATGCTGATTACAGAGCTCAATATAAAGGACTCTGAAGCTGCGAGACAGGTGGGTTCGACATTTAGAGTTAGTGCTTCGCCATATGATAGTAGGAAGCACCATAGAGAGGTAGCATGAGGAGATCATAGCAGGCGAGAAGCATATTTTGGGAGCCATGTGGTATGCTACCAGTGTGGTAGAAGTGGCCATATGAGGCCACATTGCCCCAGAGACCCAGTGGAGTGTCGATCTTGCAGCAAGATGGGTCACCTTCAATGCTTTTTTCAGTTCTTCTCACCATCAGCTGGTGACAGGGGTTCTTCTATGACTCCTCATTCCGGATCAACGCCACCAGTTTCTCACTAGTCTAGGAACTAGAGATATTCCAGCCATTTGGGCCGAGGTGGAGGTCATTGTCGTGGCAGCCAGTCACCTAGTTTTCAGTGACAGTAGAGTGGATCGGCTCAGAGTGGTTAGGTAGGGTCATAGGGCCATGGTGTAGGAATGGACTTTGATGTTGATCAGACCCATCTGGATCTGGATCCCGGACCGTATACAGTTCGAGGTACGATCCTATCTTCCTCAGTTTTATCTTCAACTGTTTTCGATACAGGGTATTCCCATAATATTATATATATTGCTGTTGTGGAGTTTCTTGTTCTTTGCATATTTTCTTCTGCTGATATCTTTATGTTAGACACACCGTTGTGGACTAGGACGGCTAGTGTAAATCATTGCAAGAAGTTCCCTCTTGAGGTTGGTGGGTGTCTCTTCTTATGGGGCCTCTATGTCCTAGAGATGACAGGCTATTATGTCATTCTAGGGATGGACTAGCTAGTTCCATTCTAGGTATTCGTCGACTGTTATGGCCTCATGGTGAGTTTCATATCACCAAAGGGTGGATATTTTCTTCATAAGGGTGAGTGGGATGTACAGGCTAGCATAGTGGGTCCAAAGCACCATGGGTTGGGAGCAGTTACAACCCAGATTTCTAGTCTTTATCTGGATGACTGGGGAACCTCACAGTTAGACTTTCCTCTAGTGGTGGATCATTTCAAAGATTCCTTTACAAAGTAATTTTCAGGTTTTCCCCTAGAGCGTGAGGTGGAATTTTTTATTGAGCTTGTTCCAGGGGCAGCACCGATGTCCATTCCTCCTTATAGGATGGCTACACCTGAGTTTCCGGAGCTCAAGAAGCAGTTGGAGGAGGTGCAGGAAAAGGGTTTCATCAGACCCAATACTTCTTCTTGGGGTTCACCTATCATGTTTGTGAAGAAGGTAGACGGTACACTTATACTTTGTGTGGATTATCGGATGCTGAACCAGTTAACGGCCAAGAACCGATATCCCTTGACTAGGATTGATGATCTCTTTGATCGGCTTCAAGGAGCTTGGGTGTTCTCGATGATTGACTTGAGGTCCGGTTATCATAAGATGTGCGTTAGACCGTCATATATACCTCTTACAGCCTTCAAGAGCAGCTACGGTCTATACGAGTATATGGTTATGTCGTTCGGTCTCACAAACGTGCATGCAGTTTTCATGGCACTGATGAACCGAGTGTTCCATCCATACTTGGATTCCTTCGTGGTTGTTTTAATGGATGATATCTTGGTTTACTCTCACACTCGACACAAACATGCCATACATCTTGAGATCATTCTGAGTACATTGAGAGAGCATCAGTTATATGCTAAGCTCTCAGAATGTCACTTATGGATGGATCAGATTCACTTCTTGGGTCATGTTATCTCAGAGTCAGAAGTATCAGTAGACCTAGATAAAGTGAGAGTTGTTGTTTCCTAGGAGCATCTGAAGAACATCTTTGAGGTGCGGAGGTTCCAAGGGCTGGATGGATACTACAGACATTTCAAACAGTACTTTTCACATTTAGCATCACCGCTCACGGGTTTGACCAATAAAGGTGAAAAGTTCTTATTGTCAAATTCTTATGAGTCAGCCTTTCCGGAGCTAAAAGGAAGGCTGAATTTAGCATCGATACTAGTCTTTCCATATCCAGGAAATATCTATTCCATTTACTGTGATACGTCAGGTATAGGGCTGGGAGATGTGTTTATGCAGGGAGACAGAGTCTTTGTGTATGGGTCTCGATAGTTGAGGCCACATGAGAGGAATTACCCGATGCACGATCTGGAGTTGAAGGCTGTTGTGAATGCCTTACGCTGTAGGAGACATTATCTTCTGGGAGAGCATTTTTGGGTTTTCACTGACCACAAGAGTCTCAAGTATATCTTCACCCAGCATGATTTGAATTTGAGGTAGAGAAGGTGGGTTGAGTGTCTTTAGTCTTTTGACGTTGAGATTCCCCATACTCCTGGGAAGGGCAACGCAGTGGCTGATGCGTTGAGCAGGCGGACTTAGAAACAGGCAGTTCAGGAGGGCAGCAGTGAGTGCCAGCTTATGGATCTGTTCTCTGAGATGCATCTGGAGGTGAATGATAGATGAAAGACTTTCCTTTCTTCTGTATCTATTACCTCTATGCTTCTTGATCGAGTTCAAATGAGGAAGCTACCAGATTCTGAAGGCCTAGTCCAATGGGAGAGTGTGTTAGGGGACAACCCTATTCCCGGGTGGACCATAGGTGAGGATGAGGTCCTGCGATTCCTGTGATAGATATGGGTTTCAGAAGATATACGAGAGGAGCTGATGTGGGATTTTCATTCATCTGTTTGGGCAGTTCATCCTGGGTCACCAAGATGTATCGTGATCCACACCACCATTATTGGTGGCTATGTATGAAGAGGGATGTTGCTGGATTCTTCATGAAGTGTTCCACCTATCAACAGGTGAAGACAGAGCATCAGCGGCCAATAGGGATTTTACAGCAGTTACCCATTCCTGAGTGGAAGGGGAATGACATCAAAATGGACTTTGTGACCGGTTTTCTGAGGACATTGCAAGGGAATGATTTTTTATGGGTTGTCATTGACAGGCTCACAACGGTTGTTCACTTATTTCTGTTCAAGGATACATTCAGTGTTGATGAGTTGGGATGTTTTTACATCCGAGAGATTGTACGTCTGCATGGAGTTCCACACTCCATCGTTTCAGACAGGGATGCATGTTTTACTTCTCAGGTCTGGCAAGGGTTTCAAAAGGCATTGGGTACACAGTTACTTTTGAGTACATCATACCATCCCCAGACAGATGGCCCGTCCAAGCATATGATTTAGGTGCTTGAGGACATGCTCCGAGCATGCATTCTGGATTTTGGAGGTTCTTCGGAGAATCATATACCTCTTGTGGAGTTTTCCTACAATAATAGTTTCCAAACAACTATTCAGATGGCACCTTATGAGGCTTTGTATGGTAGGCCATGCCGATAACCCTTAGACTGGATGGAGGCAGGAGATGTAGATTTGCTGGGACCATGTCTTTTTCAGGAGACCACATGGATGATAGAGTTGATTCAGAAGAGGATGGTTACTGTGCAGTCTCGTCAGATGTCTTATGCAGATCAGCGGAGATGACCTCTGGAGTTCGAGGTCGGGGATCAGGTTTTCCTATGGGTCGCACTGAGGTTGGGAAACAAGAGTATTAGGAGATAGGTTAAGCTTTATTTGAAGTACGTCGGGCCATTTGAGGTTTTGGAGAGTGTTGGGCCAGTTGCCTATCAGTTGCAGTTACCTCATAGGTACTGATCTATGCACGACATTTTCCACGTTTCTCAACTTCGACGTTACTTTTCAGACCCATCTCATGTCTTTCAACCTGAGGAGTTGGAGCTCGAAGCGGATGCATTGTTTTAGGAGCATCCTACCCGGATTTTGGATCGTAGTACAATGGTTCTCCGTGGCCAGTCTGTTCCTATGGTATGAGTACTATGGCATCACGGGCAAGTACAGGATGAGACTTCGGAGAGGGAGGTCGATGTACGAGTACAGTGGGCGGAGCTATTCAGGGTTTCTTCTTCTATGTTGCTCTAGGGAAATTCAGGGATGAATTTCATTAAGAGGGAAGTTCGTAAGAACGCAAACCTTCTTTTCAAGTACTTTTTCCCTTTCTAGTCATTTTTTGAGAGAAGTGGAATTTCTGGAAATTGTCTAATTACACGTTGTGTACTTTATTTGTACACGCTGTGTACTTTCTTGCCACAGTAGTCCATATACTGGTCATGTAGTAGCCTCACAAACGGCCATGTGGGAGTGACTTGGAGGCCTCCTATTGCAGAGTACGGTAAAGCAAGTACACGACGTGTACTCCAAATATTACATGCCGTGTATTTTGTTGTTTTTTCATTAAACGCAACGGGGTCACGTCTGATGGATAGAACAACCCTCTTCTAGGTAGTCTTATTCTGAGAGAACCCGTACAGCCGCAAAATCTCTTCGAGCCCCCAAGCCTCCATTCGACCTCTGATTCGAGCACTGATGATTGCGTTGGAATCGCATCAGTGAGTTCTCCCTTCTGCTTGTTCCTTGTTTTCCAATTCCTCCTCCTTTTCAAGTTATCATGGGTTGAACATTTTGAAAATTTTCTTAGACCTATGATGTTCCAAAGAGAATCAAGCTTCGAGGTTCAGTTATATTGATCTCCAAACCCTAAGGTAGGTGGTTTGGGCCTTTCCATTCAAAATTCATTGACTTTTATGTGCAATAGTGACAATACCCTTAAATGGTGTATTGTGCGTTTTCCGTTTTACCCTCGTTTTTTTCCAACCATGCTTGTAGGCCTGGGTAGAGGTATTTTGGTTATGAATTAGGTCTTGTGCTATTCTTGGATGTTTTTTCCCATGCATTGTTTTGTTTATGATGGTTTGGTCCTATTTAGCCTTTGGCTGCATTGCATGTTTTCCATGTGTGATGCTGTAGAATGGAGAGTTGTATTCTGATATATTTGTTATCTTGTAGACTATTTATCCAAGTAGCTCTATAGGTTTAATCTGGCTATATTACACTATTATGTGTTGACTTACATGGGTCCATGTGAACCTGGTGTAGTAGACTAAAATGGGATAAACCGAGTGAGCTTCTTCAGAGAGTCTTGGGAGATTATAAACTATAGGGGGATAGACCGAGTGAGCTTCCTTAGAGAGTCTTTGAGCTTTATATACTATAATGGGATAGACCGAGTGAGCTTCCGCAGAGTGTCCTTGATTTCTTTGAACTAAAATGGGGAGAGACTACATGATCTTCCTCAGAGAGTCTATATTTGACTAGAACGACTTGGGCTATAAGGGGAATTGACCGAGTGAGTTTCCTCAGAGAGTCCTAGACCTTGGGGATATAAGGGGAATTGACATGTGAGCTTCCTCGGAGAGTCCTTGACTACCTCTGACAATGCGGGGAATGCACTGCGTGAGCTTCCTCAGAGATTCTTTCCTTACTTTTGACTATAAGGGGATAGACTGTGAGTGCTTCCTTAGAGATTCATTATTGAATTCCTATACAAAAACAGAGGGGTTAGACTGAGTGTGCTACCCGAAGGGTTGTCTGTACTTCTTAGGTAGGACTAGAGGGGGATAACTGCGAGTACATCCCGGAGGGTTACCTGTTTGTGATTAGATGATTGCCTCATTGTAGCTTGTTTGAACTATGGATTGTTTACTGCTGAGTACTTACCTCTAAACTAGTTACTGTTTAATGTTGACTATACTTTTACCTACAATATACTCCCTAATTGTTAGACCCAGATCTTCGGGTGGTTGCCTAATGAGATTTTGTCTCACAACATGTTTGGGTCATGCTTTTCCGTCCAAACAGATTATATTGTTGCAGGTATAGACAAGGTCATGTTCCCTCCTACTTCAGGTACATGACTTGTTGTGGTGCTGGAGAACATGGGACCAAGCTATGGCTTGCAATGCTGAGGAGTTCATCTGTTTATTTTCCTTTTGTACTTTGGTTTAGTACTGTTTGTATTCCTGCATTGTGACATGTTTGGTTGCTTTTCTAGACATATATATCATGCATCATTTATATATGTGCTCCCATTGTTTCTTACATTTATCCTTTCGTTGATTTCTTTTGTATGCATTATTACTGCTTCTGCTATTGTATATTGTTTCTCTTCCACTGTGTACTCTTCCAATCAGAGCATAGTTTCTCCACTGTCACACCCAAGGCCCTCACTACTAGTCAGCAGCCTCTAGCATTTGGGGAAATTCCCTTGAGGCCTTGTGACCAACCAGGTACGTAGCGCCTCTGGGTGGATTTCAGAACCGGGATGTTACATACTCATCACCTCAATTATTTTTTATGGAAAACCTATTTTATTGTGTAACAATATTTTACAGTGTAATTTTTTTTACCACTTATCATCTATTTAATGATTCATATTTTTTCATTTGATTTTTTGTAATGTTGTATGGATTATTTCCAGACCTATACATAGAGAACGCATGAGATTCTTATCCATGATGTTCCTGTAATTAATTTTTAAAATTTATTGAATATATTAAATACATGAAGGCATAATTTTCCTAAAAAAATGGAATAACATCTAAATGGAGTCACATATCATAAATATGAGGGTACTTTGGAGTTCGAAGCATTGGTTTAACACTAGGGTTGACATAAACTAGGACTGCGTCAAACATTCTGGTTGGCCATTCTTGTGGTTGGATGTTTAAATGAATTAATTTAAATAAATGAGTTTATTTAACTAATTACCCTACTTAATAAATTTTCTACAAAAATACTATTATTGTGGATTTTCAAGGTAATCATCATGACCCAACATATCAAGAGAATCAATTATATAGTGTTGGATGAGATTTCATTGGCCAGCGATGACCAGATCCAGATTGAAGATTAATATGCCAACAACAGTGACATATGGGCATTCCTTTCCAATGATTAATCCAAATCAAGGTAGGTTGATGATTTATTTGTATTCCTCCCCCGTTTTTTATTTCCAAAATTAACATGAATCAATCGACCAACTGATTGATTTTATTATTGGTCATATTGTGGGTATGGGATTTATATATGTTGATTATTAATAAATTTTTTTATTTTTCTTTGGATCTTCATTCATTGTTCTAACAGAATTGTATTAAGGCCAACTAAACACAGCCGAGGTTCATTCATATTTTCTGGTTTCTTGGATTTCCCCCACCATTCATATGCATTCATCATAGATATTCAATTTGACTATAAGTTCAAAAAATACCAGAAAATAAACCATCGAGGACTTATTTCTTGTCATAATATATTGATATTATTGATCTGGTCTTGGATTAATTATGGTATCAAGATTTGATTATGGATGATCGATAAGATATATTTTTTGGGAGATCGTTCTTCATATATTTGGCATAAGATGATGGAAAACATGTGTGGATGTTTCACAAAACAAATTTAAAGCCTAAAACTCTGTGATCGGTGATAGAAAGGGTTGGATGACATCAGATTTGAGTTTTTTGTGGGTGTGTGTTCAGATCAACAATCAGTGGAGTGGATGAAGATGTGTAAGCTAGATCTACAATTATTTAAAGTCACATAGAACATGGAATGTAGTTTGATATTACAAGGTGTGTGGGACCCATGGCTATGATACTTGGGTTTCATGGAGTCTTAAGTATTAGACATTCTATGAACCATATCACATGGTATGCGACCCTTTATTGGTATCTCAGTGTGTACATGATAAGGTACATTTTCATGGAAACAACAATTCATAAATGGACATAGCCATCCAGACACAAACATTACTAGGATTACGTCAGCTTCGACATATCATCCACTCTACCAAGTACACAGACATAAGAAAGAGTCAAGATACATGAGAAAGAAGCAGTACTAATGGGGAATGAAACATAGTACCATTACATGTCGTGTACCTTTTAAAAAGGTCTTATATCCCTTATCCTCTTCAGTTTGTAAATGTTTCCTTAGGGGTGTGTTCCCTAGCTCCACTCCCTAGGGGTTAGTAGAGAATCACGTCCTACACATTTAATCGTGATCCATTCATTGGTAATTCATGGATTGATTTATTGGAATCCTTCTTTGAGTCCTAGATTGGGTTCATATATCATTACATTACCCAATGTGGAATTCCTAGTATTTTTGTTACCAACACTACACATGCACTAATTCTCTACTTATCAGGTTATTCTATATTGAGTTGTTGGTATACCCCCATGGCCATGGGTGTGATCCTTATATGTGTATCATTATCTTCTGAATTCCATCATAATAATTTTATAGTCAAACCTAATGGTCAATTCATCTCAACCAGATTCCATTACAGTTATCTAACTCATGGATTTATTTCTCCCAGATAAGTGGTTTGTGTAACCTTTGACTTGGATTCCTATAGCAGAATTGTGATTTTGAATTTACTTTGAGAGGGTGTTTATTTTTTTACTATATCATGATATTTTTGTTATATATTTCATATACATATACTTGTTTTGAGTTGACTATTTTTTTTTATATTCTTAGTGATTTCAAGCTGTCCTACTTGGTATTTTTATACACACCAATGCATTTGATTCTCCTTCTCATGTCATGTCTTATGAAGACGATCAACCTTTTGGAAGAATCTTATAGGGACCAGGACCAAGTGGAGAATAGTGATCTGGACTGACTCAGGAGTGTTTCAGAGCATACTATGATAGTCATCCACATATACACTTTTAGGATGGAATTATTTTTAGGCTTTTTGTGGAAAGCTTGTATTTTGTCTTTTTTTTTTCAGTTCATGTTGTCATACATTGATATTATGTTTTAGATTTATTCATGCATGGTTTATGAGTTGTTTTATATTTCATAATTGTACGGGCTTGGAGATGTGTGTGTGTGTGCATGTACATTAGGCTAAGGCCTCACATGTGAGTGATATGCCTACTCAGCACTAGTGGCTATCCCATGACCTATTGAAGGAATGATATGGGTGGGCGCAACATGGACCCCATTGGGATGGGTCATGATGGAGTGTTGTTAGAGCAGTCGGTTCTAACTTAGTACCAGAGTCGGTGTGACTATTTTGGGTAAATAATATTATGTGTTTCTTGATGGAATTTCAAACCATGGAATCTAGTGTTAGTGAAGCGGGTGACGTATACATACATTAATACTCTAATAACCTTCCCTTAAACTTGGTATATGTAGACACTGATTGAAAGGAAAAATTGGTACATGCATCATATAAAAATGAGTTCCGGTTCCCTTGTCCATTTTGATTCATATATCTAGATATACTCCATGACTATGATGCATCTTGTAAATTTCAGGATGCCTCTGTGATTTATGCCAGCTAGGATTCATTACCAAGATCATGAGGATGATCCCCTCAGTGATGTTCATTTGATACAGGTACCTGTTTTGGAGGTGTTAAAACCATGTGGTGTACCATTTATAACACTAACTATTAAGAAGTAGATTGTACTTGTAGTACCATAGGATGAGGTGCATAGGAAGATCATGCATCATGAGTTTTAATGACAACAACTAGTCATGTTTCACAGAAAGATCAACCCACAGGAAACTATGGACTATCCTGAGGTGGTGATTTGAGTTTTCGATATTGTTTGGACACTGGAAGATCAGATGGTGTTCTTGGAAGAAATAATTCCCTTTGGATCATCAGGATGGTGGTGGTGTTTAGTTACCCACTCACATGATGAATGGACTCTAGGATGGTTAGAGTTTGAGTGCCTATTCATAGAGGTTTTACCACTAGTTATATTGAGGGTTTTTTCATATCCAGAATCTTCTATAGCTTTAGCTGTGTACTATGATAATGGATAAGTATTTATTGAGTTTCACCACCCTCTTTATTTACTTGATGGATATGGTTTGTGGTTAGTTATTTTGGGATATGACCTTTGAGAGAGGATTACATAGATACATCCAATTTATATTTTTACATCTATGAATTATTACCTATGCTAGGGTTCATGAGTTATAATTAGTTGTCAATACTTTCCTAGATGAGAATATGTAGATAGTTTGTTGGTGGATGTGGGAATATAGGAGAAGAGACTCTAGCAGCATAAAGCTAATGATTATCTAAGAGACCTAGACATGAAATAAATTTCAGGTCTTCACAAGACATAGGTTCTATAGTTCAGTACTCAAAGGATGGGTCTAGTGAGACCATGGAGGGGCGGTGCTACTCTTGTGATAGTAGGGGAATCTTTCATGATATTTTCTAACTCGATGTTCTGCTAATAGAGAGATAGTGGATGGGCCACATAAGAAGATTTGGCAAAAGTATTAGATAGATCTGTAATTTAGAGTATATGGAAGAGGATCTAGGAGAGAATGTAGAGGTGATATATATTTCTACATGTTACCCCCACCACCCTTATGTGGTTCACATCAGGCATAAGTAGTATAGGGATAGGGGAGAGGGCATCTATAGGTGGTTAAGGAATATGACCTAAAATCTCCAGGGATGATACGATGTTTGAACTGTTTCTTTTCTACCTTAGTTTTAGTACTAATTGAAACAAATGAAAGACATTCCATTATTTCCACTTATCTGGTTGGAGACGTAGAGATTCCGGTTGAGCCCTTGGATCAACCCTTGTGCTTAGATACTCCTCTGGGGGGTGACTTAGGGATCAAACCTCTACACTGAAAGTGTGACCGGACACTTAGATGTGATAAATTATTTTAAGATCTCTTTATATAGGAAATAGGGTCTTATTATGTCTTCTTAATTATGAACCATTTATCTATAGTTCATTCTTAGATAGATTGTTTTAGGAAGATGGTGTGGTGAGTCTACAATGATGGTATGGGGTTTTCCTTTGGGGGTTAAAAGGAAAACTGGTATGTAAAGGATGAACATAGGCATAGGAGTGTGCTTCCAACTATTGATCTGTTTTCTATTATGACCCTTGGTGTAGTGGATGCTGTGAGTTTTTATTTCCCTACTGAGGTGGAAGATTGTGAGATTTACTTTCATGAGGACGATTCAGGATTACCTCCCCATTGAGAGATAGACCTCTATATTGATCTACACCTCAGGATGACCCTGATATCTACACCAGCAAATCATATTCCCCCCACATATATTCACAATATGAGGATGTAGTTGGAGGACTTGTAGATTAATGGATTTGTTATACCTATTGTTTCACCCTAGGTATCCCCAGTGTTGTTCACCAAGAAAGAGGATGGGAGATTGAGGTTATGTATAGATTTTCATCACCTGAATAAAGTGACAACAAAGAATAGTTATCCACTATTGAGGATTGATAAACACATTAATCATTTTATTGGGGAAAATTGTTCTCAAATATTGACCTCATATCATGCTATAACCAGTTTTGAATACAGTATAATGATAAATTGAATACGGTATTCATATGTCTCTATGGCCACTATGAATACTTGTTTATTTACTTTGGCATGAAAACTTCCTCAGCATTGTTCATGGGACACATGATATTGATATTTTATCCTTTCATAGAATGGTTTGTGTTAGTCTTCATCAATAATAACCTAGTGTATTCGGCGCATAAAGAGGAACATGTGAGACTCTTTGGGGATGGTTCTAGACGTACTCTAAGAGAATCATAATTATGGGAAGATCTAAAATTTCTATTTCTAGATTCAGGAGGTCAACTTTTTGGGATATGTTATCTCTGAAGATGGTGTGGTAGTGGACCCAGCTATGTTTTTGTAAGTGTTAGCTTGGGATACACATCAGATCATGAAAAAGGTGCGGAGTTTCCATGGTTTGGAAGGATACTATAATAAATTCGTACATAAATTCTCTAGAATATAAGCTCTCTTGATAGCGTTGACCTGAAAGGGGATTTCTTTCATTTGGAAAGATAGGTTCTAGTAGTCTTTCCAAGAGTTGAGGAAGATATTCACAAGAACTCCCATCTTGAGATATCCATAGGAGGGTGTTAAGTACATAGTGTTCTTCCATGCATCAGGAATCAGTCTTGGTTGAGTTCTAATTTAGAGTCAAGAGGATATTGCCTATAGTTCATGTCAGTTGATGGTACATGAGAAAAACAACATTTCCCATGGTCTTGAGTTAACAATGGTAGTCTTGACACTAAATATGTGTATCCACTACCTCCTAGGTTTTTGGTTTATCACTTATTCTAACCACAAGAGTCTCAATAATATCTTCTCCAAAAATGACTATAACATTATGTAGAGGTGATGGCTATAATTCCTCCATGATTATGAATTATATATTTTGTATACTATTGGGAGGGGGAACATGGGATCATATTCTCTTTGAAGGATATCTTGTTCATAGTTTCTGAGAGATGAGTCAGAGTATTTGGAATGAATATAGATATCCTTGGTTGATGGGGATGGAGAATCTTATCTCTTGTCTATGGTTTTTAACCCCCACTATTGTAGTGATTTGGGGAGAAATAACTTGGGGATTGCAGATTTGAGACCCTATGTACATAGATATCTACTGGAAATGCTTATGATCAGTTTTTTGATGGTGGGGAGAATGTTGCTATTTTTAGTGGAAACATGATGGTACTAATGGTGATTCTTGATTTGGATATTGGTTGTGGAATGGATTATTGGAGTATTTGAATGATAATTTCATTTTGGCATGAGTTTTCACCCCCATATTGAATAAAATATTGAGAAAACAATTTAGGTATGGGTGGATTTGTTTTGGTCCTTAATTTTCGAAATTGTCCGTGGATGGGGGATCACCTACAATTGGTGTATTATCCATACAAAAACTTTTACAATTCCCCCATTGGTATGGAACCAATTGAGGACTTGTATAGATGAAATATAGGGCACCCCTATTCTGGACTGACTAAGGAGAGTAAAAACGTATGGGCCCAGAGATGGTGTGATCCACTATAATATGGTAAAGGTCATCTATGAGTGGATGAGAAATGTATAGAGCCATCAAAAGTCCTACGAGGAAAGATGATGAAGGCCTTTAGAGTTCATAGAGGGAGACCATGTCTTATTAGGGGTTTCACCACCATTTTGATTATAAAGATTTAGCTGAGATAAAAAAATATCTCTGATATTCATTATCCCTTTCTAGATACTATTAGTATTGGGAAGGTGGAAAACCACTTTGCACTACCACTACAATTAGACTACGTACATGACGTTTTCCATGAGTCATGACTCAGAATGTATGTGCATGATCTGTTAAATTTTAATGAATTGGTTAATATGGACATAGATGATGGAGAAAAATTGTTGAATACCCTATAGATATCAATGGATGGTATTAGAGGATCCTTAATGGGTGATCAATTCCCTTAGTGCATGTCCAGTAGCAGCATGAGAATCTTTAGGAGAGCACCTAGGAATGGGAGACACAGATTAGTGATCAATACTCACTTCACATTGTGTATCCCATGAGTTGTATTTTCTGGATGTGAATCCCCAAGGTGGGGAAAATTAAATGAATCCAATTATCCTATATATATTTTTAGGATGTTTTATGGACTCTTTCCAAATCTAGGGGTGGAAAAGGAGTGAGATTCTGAGACCTAGTGTTCTTGGAATTAATTTTTGAAATATATTAAATAAATTAAAAGAACAATGGCATTCCCCCCCAAATGGAATAAATTCTAAAAATAGAAACATATTAGAAATATAAGGCCTCCGTTGAGTTTAGATCATTGGTTTTACCCTAGGTGTCACATAACCTTAGGGAGCATCAGATATTTGGGTTGGGCATGGTCGTGGGTGGATATTTAAATGAATTAATTTAAATTTATTTATTTAATTACCCTCAAATAGTGAATTTATATATAAATATTGTCATGATAGACATTTAGGGTGAGCTGCATAACCATGAAAATAAATAGAATACATTTGATATTGTTGGAGAATCTTCTATTGGGGAGTGAAATCAGATTAGGATTGAGGATCGATGTGCCAATGGGATGTGAAAATATAACTAGGGAAATTGATGTGTGAAGGTTCTTCTCTATTGATCGATCCAAATCAAGGTAGGGTGTTGATTTATTTTCATTCTTTACACATTGTTTATTTCTATTAGTATCATGAATCAATCAACCAATGTATTGATTCGCTGATCGGTCCTATTTTGGGTACATGATATTTCTATGGGAATTATTGGGAGAATTGATTATTTTTATTTGGATCATTATACGTCATTATAATGGATATAGATCTAGTATAACTAGACATATTCATGGTCTGATCTTATTTATATGTTCTTTGGATTTCTCCACCTTTTAAATTCATTGTCGGTATTCATTTTGACCCATGGTTCGATAAATACTGACAAATCACTCGTTTTTTAATGTTTCTTTCCACAATGGATTGAAATTACAGATCCAAACTTGGATCAACAATAGGACTAAGTTACAATGATAAATGCTCAACCAAAGATGGGTATAGGGATATTGTTCATAATATCTTGGGCATGTGATGACATACAATTTGTGTGAATGTTTTACCAAATGAATTCAATGCTCAGAACTTGATGATCATTGAGTGAAAGGGTTGGGTGACTTCAAATTCACATTTTCCAGTGAGGTTTATAGGTAAATTGAGGGATGAAGTATTGGAAAATTCCATATAATTTTTACTTTAGATTATGTCAAATTCCATAGAACACATCGTGTAATACTTGATTACATGACGTGTGGGGCCCTTGGATGTGAGAATATGGTTTTTACTGAGAGTTAAGTATCACATGGTGTGTGACCCCTATCACAGGGTTTGTGCCCATTTCATTGAAGCTCAGCATGTACTTGGGAAGGTACACTATCATGATCATGGCCAGCCATACACAGACATGGACATGACTAGGAGTACACAGGCTCAGACATGCATTGTAATTAGGTATGTATATAGAACCATGCATTGAATTTGAAACATAGGCAATACCTATTGCCTAATGGAAATTCCATGTACCCCTTCCCTGGAGGATTAGATCCCTTTTCCTATTCAGTTTGGATAAGTTTCATTAGTGGGTCATCCCTTGATCGATTCCCTGGGGTTAATATGTAATCACATCATACAAATAAGATGGGGATCCCTTCACTAGGAATTCTTGGATATATGTTGTGGAATCCTTTCATGAGGCTTGGAGTGAGATACTCAGTCATCACCTCACCCTAGGTGGATTCCATGGTATCCTTGTGCCCAACACTACACGGGCATTGATCCTCTACTTAGAGGTTTATTCCATATTGATTTGTTGCTACACCCCTATGCACTTGGGTATAATCCCCATATGTGTATCATTATATTAAGAAATCATTCATATACATATTATGGAAATACCTGATGAGTAGTACATCTCAAATAGACACAATCTGAGCTATCTGAATCATAGATCATGTTCTTAAAGAATATTTCATTCTGGAACCTTCAACCATGACTCCTAGACTGGAATTACAATTATGACCATTTCATGAGATAGTGTGTCTTTGTTTCATAGAACTAGTTATTATTATAATATGTCCTATATACATACACATATTTTGATATGACTTATTATTATTATTATTATTATTATTATTATTATTTACTTAGGGATTTTTGGGTTCCTTACAAAGTATTGTTATACACACCCATACATTGGATTTTCCCAAGCATGTAATGTCTTATGTAGATGATCAGCCTTTTGATAGAGTTCTATAGTGACCTGGACAAGGATAGATTAGTGATTCGGATAGACCAAGGTATTTTCTAGAGGATACCTTGAATGTATTCCCCTAATATGCTTTCATTTTGGTCTTTCTTTCAGAATCCTTGTGGAAGTCTTATATTCGGACCCTATTACATTATAGTACATGTTTTCATACTATGATAGCATGATTTAGATGTATGAATAAATGGTTTAATATTTTTTTTACATTTTATAATTTTATGGCCATGGAAATATGTTCATGTGTCCAGGTACATTAGTCTATGGCCTCCCATGTGAGCGATATTTCTACTCTATGATATTCTCCAACACCTGGCCTATTGGAGGTTGGCTTTTGGTGGTCATGGCATGGAACCCCTTAAGACAGGTCATGAAGACCATCCCCAAACATTTTAAATCATAAAACCTCAATTTATGACCTAATAGTTTCATTCGTATTTTTATTAGAAGCTGAATCCATGTAATTTCATTTTTACACCTCAAAACACTTCTAGAATCAATCCATATACTCTTAAGAGAGGGAAATTTTATAAAAAGACCATATACCTCAAACTTATGGGGTGCTACATTCTTCTCATTATTAGGATTTTAGTACTCAAGATGGTGGATATCAACATTTCCATTGAACAACGTGGGACATTTCACCAGTATAAACATTTCGAATTCCAATTATTCCACTTAAACCTGACCTTGATACCATTTTACTAACATTAAGAATATAGATTACCCTAAATGTTTCTTTTTACATTTTTTCAGAACCCTAATTAGTTCATGGACAAAAGTTTCATCCGACTAAAAATTTACATGATCCCAACTGATCACATGTCAAAGATCATGGTGATACTTCTTTAATTGAGAAACATGGATGGTGTTATGAAGAAAAATGAATCTTTTTGTTAATGATAAAAACTATGAAATAATTCCAATCCATTATATTACTTTTAAAAGTCTCACATAACATAGAACTAACATTCCATGTTCCCCACTTGTCGATGACCATGTTTCTATGATACATTGAAGAAAACATGATCACTTACAACCAATGAAAATGGTCAGTGAGGATTATCTTCATAAGAATTATGTATTCATTGTTTCATATCCATATGAATAAAAATTATTTATAATTTCACTATAATCTCATGGATAAGACTTGGTCCAATAAAATATTTTTCTCTTGTTTTCCCCAACATAGAGGATCATTATAAGGATAATGGTACAAATCTTAAAATGGAGGCATCTGTATTTTCACCTGATAACTATTGTTATAAGAGAATTAATCCAAGGTCTTATGGTCCTCCCATTAATGACTAATGTGTATGATACATATTCAGAGCATATATTACGATGTTTGAATAGTGTTTTTTGACTATCATTTTTTTGGATAATATATTTTCCCATAGTTAATTGACTTCCAAGATATTATTGTAACGATCTCCAAAACTAAGGAGTAAAAGGTGGGGTCCCATTATGATAAAATCAAAGCTATAACTCTATGTAATATGACTACTTCATGGATATAAATTTTTTACAAGACCTATTCCACGATGGATTCTCTGCCATGGATAATGTATGCCAATTTTTTAAATTCAATGCACTACTAACCATATAGAATTATGTTTCCAAAAAGTTCTTAGTTAGCCAACGAAAAAATCCTAAAAATATATCTCCCACTTTTATATATGTATTGTAATTGAATATAGCATAATGTCTATTCTATTATGTTAAAACCTTATATACTGACATGTTAGACATTTAATTATATATTCTGTAATCATTCATTTCATATATTCCCACCAAAAATGCGCTTTTATCACCCTATTCATTTTCATAACACTTGGATGAATATTACATTTTGAATGGTGGTATAACAAAATGATATATTCCTAATAAAATTGAGGAACTAAAAATCAATTTTGAAAGAATAACAATGTTTTTTCATCCTCTATCCAACTGTTACAAGTCTCCCCACTATTTTGGTCTGACCAAATGTTGATACAATCAAAACAAGATATCTAAAATTATTTTACAAAATTTATAAATCCTGGAACAAGAGTTACTAAGAGGAAACTTACATTCTCACCATGTGCATCACAATATAAATACAAATTATTGATCATGCTCATCTTATGTGACTGTTCATGATCATCTCAATCCAATTTTCATTATGATTTCTAACTCAATACATATGCTACAAAATTAAATTTACAGAGTGTGAATACCAAGTAGAAATTGAACATGTGAAGTTACTCTATTCATATTTGTTGTATCAAGTTAATGTAAAACTGAAAAAAGATGAATTTTATACTCTTATAGTCAGTGAAAACAATAAACTTTTCACAAAATAGTTAATGTTTCCATGTCATTAAAGCCTAGAAAACATATCTAATTATAGGTTATGCACAGGATAATTCTTATAATGCACATGAATCTTTCTTGAACCATAGGTCACTACATTATTTCCCTACATGAGAACACAACCATGACTAGATCTTGATACATCACAACACACCACATTGTTGTTACCTAGTTGGGGAACGATTAGGATGAGTTTTGATGTGAGACAAGTATTGGGTTCAAAAATTCATTCCTAAAAATCATAATTACATATAAATGGAAAACCTTTCCCTTCCAGAGTAGTCATAGGAGAACTATGTCTTGAGAAATCTCAAACAAAGTGGTGATAAGAGCCTACTAATCCAAAAAAATTGTGTACCTAAAAAATATTCTTAGGTGTCTTCCACGACACAACTCATCCTATATTTACTTGGTCAAATGATCCTCATTATTTAGAAATGATGTGCCGATAGAAATGGAATTATTTTATCCATAAGTATCACTTATGAAACATATGATGAAAATGATTTTCCCTCAATATACAAAGTACAATTTCCAAGAATTCATTGTGGGCATTCCTATTTCGAGGGTATACCAGAATATAGTTGAAAAATAAGACAATAAAGGAGTCAAGGTACTTATTGAAGATACAATTCATCAAATAATTGAATAATTTTGTGGTGTTCATCGAATCAAATGTAATGATGACATTTTTGAACTGGACATAATGACTCTGAAATTGTTTTTTTGGGATATCCTCCCTTTGGAATTTAAGTTGATTGTAAAGATCCCAACACCAAATCCCCAAATTTGTTTCCCTAAATAATTAAATTGGTATAATAAAAAAAGAAGTCACATCCCAAAGGACCAAATATTTTATTCAATTAGTAAATATAGATAAATATATATGTTTTACTTTACATCTTGATGTGAGAAACAACATAGAAACTCCTTTGGAAACACCCACAATCTCTTGGATTTTCCACGGAAGTCATTCGTAGTACACATCTTCGCATCATGGGGAAAAATAAAACAAGAGAAAGGTGTGAGATAATATTCCCAATAATGGTAAGTAATACAGTGTAATATAATATAAATAATAAGTCATAGTGAATGACTAAAAACACATATGATTAGAACATTATCTTGAACATGATTTGGAAATAATAAAAGATGAATAAATAATTCCATATAAATAATAACTTGGGAAAGAAGCTTAACCATGGATATTCTGGTAGTATAATATTCACATGGATAATCAATTACTAGTATCGTAATGAAGGAATGCATATGTCAGACATCATAAACATACCATTGAGTCTTCAACCAAGAAACCTGAAAAGAAATGGTCAATGCCTCAACCAATATACATTTTGGTTTTATCTCATGAGACCAACAGATGATTAGAGGGGATACTGTGGGACCCAAACATCACATACTATGTAAAATTACTTCCCCATATGAATGGGGTTAAACATAAACAACATATACATAACTTTACCCAATCTGAAAACATAATCACTAACCATTTCGAGTATTATTGTGAATGGTATAAAGATAGAACCTCCATGATCAAAATGAACAAATACAATTTAATAAAATATGGAAGATTATAATAAAAGATATAAATATATATAATAAATAAAATTTAATATAGTAGTTTAAATATATTGAAATACTCTATTAATATCATCAAGGAATTCTTTAGAGAAATATCCCTTTTACTTTACAAAAGAAGTCTTCAATAAGAAAAAAATTGTTTTTATTTGTCATAATTTATTGTATAAAACTAGTAAGGAAGAAATATATCTTTTCATGAATAAAATTATCTATTTTAGAACAATAATGGTGTCTCAAAATAAATTAGGTGTGATACTTGGAAATGGTTAACAAATCAAGAATTTCTCTTTAATCAGGTTTGTTTATGAGAAATAATTGAGTAGGGAACCTTGTAAAAAATGTATTTCCCCTTAAAAGAATGAATTACCAATTTGAATATATGATTCCATAACATATAAACCTATTTTAGAATAATTATATAAAAAAATTAATAATTAAATTTGGGTAAATAGATAAAAAGCGTATCTAAAATGGAAAATGATGGTTCAGTAAGAAACTGTTACCTTATGAACAAAATTGTTTTGCACTTTACCATGATGTGATGGATAATCAAATTATATTAATTAATTAATTAATAACATTTAATACATGTATATTATTTATTACAGTTTTATTATGTTCATTTATGGTCATTTTCATGAGTTATAAGATACAAATTTATCATTCAGGAGTGTTCTTTTTAGTCATTTTCATGATTGGTTTACTTGTATGATGTTCATGTAAAATGGGAATAGATATATTGAATTTAATTATATTTTATTAATTAAAATAAAAAATAAAAAATAATAATATGATTCAATTTTTTATTTGGGTTGATGATGAATCATCAGGTAAGACGTTCGTGATAACTGTTTAGCTTATTTTGGTGGTTTCTCAATCAACACAAACTTGTTTTGTTTGTTAATTAACATCATGTTTATATATGTGTTAAATAATGTTACATAGGTTGTAATACATATATTATAATATTTGTTAACCATAAAAAGGATTTTATGACCATCCTTGAAGGTTTTAATGGAAAATGAAAATGCATCGTCCACGATGTCGGTAAATTGACACATCAAAGATGATGTTTTCATTTATTAAATAAAGGACAGAGGGAGAGGGAGAAAGGGTTTTTATGATATATATTCCATTAACATGATATAATTACATTATATTAACTATAATGGAGTTATCATGACAATTTGGGTAGTGGAGTTGAGGAAAGAATAAGAATATAAAATAATTTGATGAAAAAGAAAACAAAGAAAGAGGATTTTTACCTCTTGAATTATCCTCCTTGAGAACATCTTTAAGAAAGTTGGTTTTGTTATTTTGTTGAGGAAAAAGGCTCATAAAATTTGGGGAGGGTATTGGGAAGATTATTGTTATGAATTTTGACAAGGATCAAAATTTGAGAGGTGTGAAGAAAAGATGTTGTGAGGGGTGGTATTTATAGTGGGAGAGAGGGGTGTTTTTCATTATTTTATTCATTAGTTTATTATTTTTCCCCAAGAATATGAATAGTTTGAGAATTATAATAAAATTATTAAAATAATGAAGGGTAGTTATAGATTATTCTGATTAATCAACCATCAGTCATGGAATAATATATTTAACTAATAATGTATTTATACTATAAATTACCACATTTTAATATTCACAAAAAATTCAAGAATTTCAGAAAACTCGAAAATATTCTGCTTAATTTTTCATTGATTTGTAAAATTCAAAATTTTACTCCATTTTAGGAAAATAATTTTCTATATATGAGAAATTTAATTTTTAATTAAAACCATCATTTTCTCGAAAAATATAGTTTTTAAATTTGTAACTAAATTTATAACACATTGAAAAATTAAATAAGTACTCATTAATTTATATTAAAGTATTATGACAAAAACATATTTATTTATTAATACATTTTTTGAAATAAAATTTTCTTTTAAATGATTTTATTAATTATGAAATGTTAATTAAATATTTATGACTTAAAATGATTCCAACACTTAATTAATAATTTTCAAAATCTTTACATACTAATAATATAATATAATTATATCATACATTCATTTATAATATGCCCGAATTTTATCTAATATTTCATGGGTGTGTTTACTATTCATTTGTCTTGTTACTATTCATGAGGTCATATTACTATTCATAAGGGCAAGTTACTATGTAATCAGTACAGGTCCCATAACATCAAGAAATACCTCTTATTTCATTCATTATTCATTTAAAATGTTTTCATTGTGATATATGAGTGATTTTATGTGATTTATGATATATGAAATAATTATAAGAAAAAATATTCCTTGATATAATTTTGGTTCTTTAAATTCTCTCCTATAAAAATTTCTTCCTCAAAATTTTGAGAATGTCGTCTCATAAAAATATTTGGGTAGTTATTCATCATAAATTCCTCTGGTTCCTATCTTGCCTCTTCAATTTTATGATTTTTCCAAAGTAAATTTTCCATTCAAGTCATCTAATTCCTCAACACATGTTCTTTAGTCTCTTGAATCCTGATAGGCTCTTCAATGTAGGATAAATTAGGTTCCAAATATATTCCTTCATAACTGTGTAATTTCATTTGGTCTATAATGTACTTCCATAAAAAAGTAGGTGTGGAACACATTGTGTAATTTATAAAGTCTATGAGGCATCCCTAAATGATTATCTACAACTCTAACTCTCTCTATGATATCAAAAGGACCATTGTACTTGGGGATTAGTGTTACTTTCTTTCCAAATCTTATAACACCCCTCCATTGAGTTACATTCATGAAAACATGATATCCCACATGAAATTTCAAATCCTTTGATTATCGGCAGATGTCTTTTTCTTAATTTGAGCATCTTTGAGTAGGTTTTGCATAGTTTTTACCTTTTGAGTTGTTTTCTCCACAATCTTATGTCCTACAAGCTTCCTTTCACCAACTTCATCCCAAAAACTTATTGGGTGACATCTCTTTCCAAACAATTCCATATATGTAGCCATTTTAATACTTTAATGGAAACTATTATTGTAGTAAATCTCTACCAAAGGTAATTATTGATCCCCCATACCTTGAAATTCATGTGATAATGTTCTCAACATGTCATATAATGTTTGAATGGTCCTTTTAGATTACTTATAAATTTGAGGATGATAAGAAGTACTCAAACTAATATCAGCATCACAATATTTCTAAAGACTTCTCAATAATTTTTATGTAAATAATGGGTCACTATCAAATACAATTGGAAGAGGTTCCCCCTAACGTCATACAACATAATTAATATAGAGTCGTGCAAGGAGCTCAAGTGGAAAATATTCTCTTATAGCGAGGAAATGTGAAGATTTGGTAAGTCGATCAACAATTACTGATATTGCATCATTATTTCATTTTTTACATGGTAATCCAATGAAAAAATCTATTGTAATGCCACCACATTTCTATTTAAGAATAGTAATAGGTTGCATGACTTCTCTAGGATGTTTTCTTTCAGCCTTCACATGTTGAAAGACTAAAAATCCTGATACATAATCAGAAATATTGTAATTCAAATTATCCCACCAGAAATGTTCATTCAAATCTATATGCATCTTAGTGCTACTATGCTTTATATAAAAATTAGATCTACTACCATCATCCAATAACTCTATTTTTAGTTTGGGTATAGAGGGAACACATAACCTCTTCCCATGTTTTAAAATTCCATATTCATGAATAAAGACTTCAACTACCCATCATTAACAACTTTAATTTTCTTTTTAATATTCCCATCATCAAACTAAGAAATTGTAATCCATTCTTATAGATATGGTTGGGAAACAAATTGAAAACTTAATTCTTGTTCACCATCCATGATAATTCCCATATCTGTATTTTCTAGATCCCTCTACATAGAATCCTTTACTATACTCATTTTTTTCATAACACTATGATCATTCCCTCTCAAGGAATATACAACCTTATTCACCTTCCCTGGGTGGTAGTGTATTGAACAATCATAATCCTTGACCATCATGTGCCATCACATCTTCCTCATGTTGATTACTTTCTATGTGAATATAAATTTCAATATCTTGTGATCAATATATATCTCGAATATTTTTCTATAGAGGTAGTGCCTACATATTTTCATAGAAAAGATTACAACTTCTAACTGAAGATAATGAATTGGACAGTTATGTTCAGGTGTTTTTAACTTCATTGATTCATAGGAAATAATTCGATCATTCTTCCTGAGGACAAAACAAAGTACTTTCTTTGATGCATCGCTAAAAATCACAATCCGACCATTTATAGATATTAGAGTCAAGATCATATAATTAACTAATCTATTGTTCAATTATTAAAAACATTCTTCAAATTCTTTTCTACATTCAAACATAACCCTTTATGTGTAACCATGATTAATAGGTCAGATAACTGGGAAAAATTCTGAATGAGACGCAAATAATAACCTTCTATAGAAATAAAACTATTTTTTTCAGTTATCTTTGTTAGTGTAAGCCATTTATTAATCACCTTTTTCATCATAGGGTCAACTGATATTCTATCCATAAAGACAATATGGACAAAAATAGAAACTTTTATAATCAATAATTCACATTTTCTAACTTCTCATACAATTATTTTCTTCAAATAGTCTCCAAAACATCCCGTAAGTGGTTCTCATGGTCCTCATATCTTCTGGAATATATCATGATATAATCCATAAATACCACAAAAAATAATTAATATATTACTTGAAAACTATATTCATTGTATCTGAAAAATAGAGGGTTAATTACTTAGTCCAAATGGTTACTGTAAACTCGTAATGTGCAGTCTTGGATTGAAATGTCATATTTATAATATCTTCCTTCATCACATGCTATTTATGATATCCATATTAAACATAAATCATCAAAAAAATATTGGTCTCCATGAATTTGATCAAATAAATCATTAATGTGGTTCAAGTGATACTTGTTATTTATTGTAATAGAATTTATTTCTCTATAGTAAATTTACATCCTAATGGATCCTTCTTTTCTCTTGACAAATAGAATAGGGGATCCACATGGAGAAAAACTGGGGAAAATAAATTGCTTATTACTTAACTCCCCTAGTTGTTTATTTATCTCCAATAATTTTATAGTTTCCACTATATAAGGAGTATTTGATATTATCCATTCACCAGGGATTAAATTGATAGAAAACTCAACTTCCTTATCTTAAGGATGTCCATGTAAATAATATGGAAATAAATCAATTTATTCTTTCAAAATAGATACATAATCAATTTTAATATCCATAGATTGTTTTTATCATCCTCCCGATGAATTTAATTTAGAAGATCTGTTGTAGGTGGATCTCGTGATAACTAGAGGATGAATTTTCAGCTCTAATGATAAGGGGCACTACACCTTCTTTACAAATTGTTACTACCTTATTATTAAAATATATTTTCATGTCACATTTTGAAACATAGTCCATACTGATGATTATATAAAAATAAACCATAATATTGATGTGTCATAAAGGGGACATCTCAACACATTTTCGTTGCAATGATACATCCCTTATGAGTTTTGACTGAAAATTAATTTATTAATGTAAATGGGAAATTTCACATTTTCATGGAAAATATGAAGATATAAAAGAATGTTATGATCCATAATCAAATAAATCATTGGATAAGTTTTAGTAAATGATAAATCCCTTCTGTGTTTATACTGAATATACATTTATTAAAGTAAAAGGGAAATTTCTATTTTTATTCGAAAATATGATGATATAAAATAATGTTATGATCCATAATCAAATAAATAATTGGATAAGTTTTAGGAATTGATTAATGTACCTACCACCACATGATTAGATACATAAACCACTTTATTAGTGATATCATAAGCTTGACCTTTCTCACTTGGAGTTTTTTTTGGAGTGTTTCCTTGATGCTTAGGAAAATAATTTTCATAGTGCCCCATATCCCTAAAATTATATAATTTAATAATGGAATATTATTTCATTCCATTAGAATCACTGTCTTGGATGAAGTTTTCTCTACGCTTTTAATAGGCTCCTTTTCCTTTTAATCATGCATGATGATGTTTCTATCCACAAGCATTACATGTTGGAAACTCTCTTTTTTATGATTACATTTATCAATTCATTCCTCTAACAACCTCTTCATCTCTTGTTTACCCTTAAAGTCATAAGTCTTATATGATTATTTCTCTATCTTGATAACACTTGAGAATATATCTTTGTATGATGAGAAATTTTGGGATACCCGTGCCCTTTGAAGGAATGGTTTTAAACCATTAAAGAATCTATCAATATTTATATTTAGATTACATTTGTTGTCTGAAACTTCCCTTTATAACCTTGTAATGTTTTCTTCATACTTATGAACATTTTCATCCTATTTTTATTTTCATACTCAAGATTTTACACTCCATATCTGCTCACTGTTCTCAATGAAAAAATTTATAGGAAAATTTACTTAAAATAATTCCATTCCATTTTTTAAATTGTTTCTTCATCATTTTTTTGAATCTATAGACACCATTGATCAACATCTCTTAAGATATAATAAACTTCTATGATAACCTTCTCCATTTAATTACTTCCCAAAGTGAGAAATATATTCTCTATGGAACTTATCAACTACTCCACTGCAAATAGTTTTTTAGAACAATTTAATGATGGAGGTTTTTGTTACATAAAGTTGTCAATCATTTCTCCACCACATTTTTGAACAGGTTGCTCCATACGGGTATGGTTATTGTTCAGAACATTAGTCATTTTTTCTAGTATATTTATTAGTTTCTCAGTACTAGTCACAACTCCGATACCAATATCATTATCTTTCATGGGAAGGAAATCCTTACATGGGATGCACTAATTGATATTGTTTTTATTCCTTCCACTAGGAACCATTCTAAAATATTGGAATACAATAAATTAGGTTATGAATAATAATTCAAAATCTCTAACTAGAAAAATACATAACATGATTTAAAATCTTATACATAGTTCGAATCATAATAGTAGACATGGTTTCTTTTCGGATGTGATTAATTTTAAATCATCCATAATGGTTTGAAAAGAAAATTGGAATTATCAAAAGTATATCCCCTGTGGGTGTCAATCTAGGTGTGCAATAAGGCCTATTGTTGTGTACCAAGTTAACCCAAGTTAGTCAATGGACACCGAGTTTCAGTTTTTACCCCTAGTAACATCTGTTTGAGAAAGAAACCCACTTATTGTATCTGGAAAGGGATTTATTTCTCTAAATACCCATATAATCTCTACCTTACCAAAATTTTAGGTTGTTCTTATAGGTTTATCTTCGAATTCGATCTTAGGGTTTTTCCATAATAAATGTTTTCTAACCCCATTTTTCATGTTTTCTACTAAACTTCCTCTCATACAAACTATAAAGCCCTCAACCCCAGTTTCGTGGAGCTGGTTATTTACTTAATTACATTGATATAATAAAAAGGAATTAAAATAATAAATCATGGAATGGTTTTGAAGATTTTGTAATCTAGGTATATACATATGTTTATATTACATCTTGAAATGAATAACAATATAGTAACTCCTTTGGAAACACCCACAAACTCCATGATTATCCCTTCAACTCATTCATTATATAAATATTCACATCCTGGGAAAAAATAAAACATAAGAAATTTATGAGATTATATGGTCATTAAGGGTTATTAATACACTAGAAACTAATATAAACAATAAATAATGGTGAATGAATAAAAACACAAGCCATTATAACAAAATCTTGAGCATAATTTGGAAGGAATAAAAGATGAATAAATAATTACTTATAAATAATCACATGATAAAGAAGTTTAAACATTGATGTTATAATACTAAAAATTAATATGGATAATAAATTGCTAATATCATAATGAGTGAATGTATATGTCATACATCATTAACATAAGGTCAAGGCCTTGACCAAGACACCTAAAAATAAATGTTTAAGGCCTCGACCAAAATCCATTTTTTGACAAATAGGACCTACCAATCAATCAAGTGGCCATAGAGGACCCCAAAATTCATATACTAAGTTTAATACATTAATTATTTGAATGGGGTTAAACATGAACAACATATAAATAACATTCCCTAATCTGTAAACATAATTACTAACCATGTTGAGTAGTATGGTGAATGGATTCCAGATAGAAGATCAATAGTCAAATTTATCACAACCCATTTAATAAAATATGGTAGAAGATAATAATAAGTGATAAATATAAATAAGGTATACAATTTAATATTAGTGTTAAAATAGATGGAAATACTCTAATAAAATCATCGAGGAATTCTTGAGAGAAATGCCCCTTGTACTTTGCAATGAAAAATTCTTTTGGAAAATCATTTTTATTTCCCATAATTGTTTCTATAAAACCATTAATGAAAAAATATATTTTCTTCATGAAATCATTAGTGATTTTAAAAAAATAATGGTTTCTTATAACATATAATGGATGGTACTTGAAAAAATTTAACAAACGGGAAGTTCCCTTTAATCATGGTTGTTTAACATAAATAATTGAGAAGGGAACATCCTAAATCATGTAATTACCCATAAAATAAATATGAAATTGTATGAAAATATGATTCTAGAGCATACACACAAAATTTATAATAATTACAGAAAAATAATGAGGAATTATGCTATGGTAAATAGAGAGAGAGAGTAACCAAAATAGAAAATGGAGGTTTGGGAAGACACCTTTACCTTTTGTCTGAAATTATATTGTACATGATATTAATGTCCTAGATAATAAAATTAAATCCATTAATTTATTAATTCAGAACATGTATACGTTTTTTTGGTAGAATAATTTTATTCAGTTCATTTATTGTCATTTTGATGAGTTATAAGATACAATTTTATGGTTCGAGGGTATTTGTTTCCTTGGTTTTCAAGCTCAGTTTACTTGAATATGAGTATGGATTTTCAAGTAAAATGGGAATCAATTTCTATAATTGATGTTATTTGAAATTAATTAACATCTAAAAGATCAAATTTTTATATAATCCATTTGGTTATTTGGGGTGATTATGAATCAATAGATAAAACATTTGTGATAATCGTTTAGATTATTTAGCCGGTTTTTCGATCACCAGAAAACAAGTATTATTTTATTAATTAACATCATTTTTATATAATGGATCCATAATGATACATAGGATTTATTGAAAATTTTATAATCTTTTTTACCGTAAAAATTGTATTATGAATATACTTGAGGGTTTTAATTAAAACTAAAATTGCGTCATCCACAATGTCGGTAAATTGACATGTTGCATGCAATGTTTTGATTTGTTGAGTAAAAGAGAGAGAGAACGTAGTTTGATGGTGGATATTTCATTAACATGATATCATTACATTATATAAATTATATTGGAGTTATATTTTCACTTTTTACATGGTTATTACAGGATGGATAAGAAAATAACATAAATTGAAATGAAAATAAAAGAAAAGAAAGAAGATTTTGTCCACTTCAATTCTCCTCCTTCAGAACCTCCGTAAGGGAATTGGATATGGTATTTCATTGAGACCAAAGGATCTTATAAATTAGGTAGTGTCTTGAAGATAATATTGGGAAGAATTTGGGCATGTATTTATGTTTTATAGGTGTGATGAAAAGAAGTGGTGAGGGGTGGTATTTGTAGTGGACGAGAGGGGTGTTTTCTCAATATTTTATTCATTAGTTTATTATTTTTCCTCAAGACTACTAATAGATTTATAATTAACAAATTATACAACAAAATAATGATGTTTATTTTGATATTATTGTTCTTATATCATCCATGACTCATGAAAAAGTTTATATAACTTATAATGTAATTATGCAGTAAATTACCATATTTTACAATTCACCAAAAAGTCAATTATTTCAGAAAAATTCCAAAAATTCACAGTAAATAGTTTTTTAATTGTAGATTAAAAATTTCAATCGATTTTATGGAAATAATTTTACAAAATGAGAAATGTAATTATTAATTTAAATTATCATTTACCTAAAAAATACAGTTTTTAAAATATTAACTGATTTTATAAAACATTGAAAATTTAACTATGGTCTCATAAAATTGTCTTAAAATCATAAGATATCTAAATATTAACTTATGAATACATTTTCTATAAATAAATTTTCTCTTATATCACTTTATTAATTAAAATGTTTAATAAATATTTATGACATACAAAAATACCAACATTAATTAATAATTTTAAAAATATTCATTACTTATACTATGATATAATTATATATTAATTTCCTTTATAAGATGCCTAATTTTTTTATATCATTAGTGAGGTTATAATTCATTTTTTCAAATTATTATTAATAAGGTTCATATTTCTATTCTTAAGGGAATGTAACTATTACATCGGTATAGGTCCCTTAACATCTTGAAATAACTTTTACTTCATTCATTATTAATTTATAATATTTGTATTGTGGTATATATGTGATTTTATGTGATTTATACTTTATGAAATAATTATATGATGGGAAATTCATTGATTGAATTCTGGGTTGTTACACTGGTGATATCCTGAGTGTAGTCCAATTTTAGAAAAAATCATGGTTCCATTAAATTTACCAAACAAATCATTTATTTGAGCAATATGATAATTATTTTTAATCATTAACTAATACAAATTATGATAGTAAACACATAAGAAGAATTTACAATATGTCTTCTTTATGAATAAAACCAATGCAAACCAAGGTTATATACATATTCTGATTTATAATCTCCCTTCTAACTCTTCTAGTTGAACCTCTAATTCTCAAAAAAAAATTAGACCTTCTATAAGATGGTAGGAAAATATGGCATGTTCTCTAGAGTAGGTTGATAGTAAATTCAATTTCTCTTTCGGGTGGTAACTCGGAGCAAGTATTTGGAAAAACATCTAGGTATTGATCTAGTATTTCAAAAATAGTCGCATTCCCTATTTCATTAGATATTCTCAAGGTCATTACTACCAATTGGCTTGAGATGGTACTATTAATTTTCACAAAAGGCCTCAATCTGTCTGAATCTATATACAAATCCCCCTTGAAAATATGAAGGACTCCATCCAATGATATAAATTCTAACTTCTTATCATAACAAACAATTTGGGATTTAAATCCCACCAACCATTTTATACCAAATATTAAATAAAAAAACATCCATCCCTTAGATCATAAACACATAGAGAAAATAAACTACATAAATGGTAATGGAACATGTTGAGAATTTAAATCTTATATACTTCCACTATCCAAGGGGTGTCTTAATACTCATGAAACAAGGAATCTTTTTCTTGTGAAATTCCAATTATTTATCCATTGAAGATTCACTAAATGAATTCGATTCTCCAATATCAAACAATACATGCATAAGAGATGAGATCATAAGAACGGTACCTTGCACAGTAGAGGGACACATTTTCTTTCACCAAATAGCATGTTTTCTCTATATAACTATCTCTCAACTATCAGAAGATATATCTTACCATCGGATTATTCGATAGAATAGCCTATGTGATCCTATAAAAATCACGGTTCACCAGTCTATATGGAAGAGAACTTGTCTGGTGACACTTTTTCATCCAATCATACGAAATATGTTGATGATTCATGCTTTTTCCACCTTCTAATATCTAATGTTTAAGAAAAAAATTCTTAATATGGTATGTCTATTAATAGTAGTGTAAATTCCTTAGTGGTACAGTAAATTATTTCATTATGATCATTAAAAAACAACATTTAAGAAAACCTAGTTTAACATCAGATAATGGAGGAAGATTAATTGATTCTGTAGTCTGATTGTGAGGTGCTCCACCTCCATGAGAGTATATATCCATATTTCTTTTATATCCATGACTAGATTTGAAACCTTTCCCAATGGGAATAAATATATTACATATCACAAGATTCTAAATAAGATCCCTTTCTTCCTCTATTATCCTATTAACCATCTCTATATAATCCATATTATAGAGATTGGCTATCTTAGATTGAATATTTGGCTATATTTCCAACTCAAAGATATGAACCTTTTAAGACACTCTAGTATCTAATTATATAGTGAAACATAATATGTTCATAGAATTAGTTCCATACCCGACCAAAAATAGGCTTTCATTCATTAATCAAAAGTGATCTATTATTCATGTTATTTTGAATTTGTGGGGATTCATTTTTTTTGAAAAATTACTTAAAATCCTCTCACAATGTTTCTTTGTTGGGTTCAGATTTGAGATAAAAATCCCACCATTAGTGTGGAATATCATCCAACAAATAAGTTTCCAGATTGAATTTTTTCTCTTCCAGTGCACCAAGAAAATTAAAGATTATATTCACTAAGTTTTTCCACAGTTCGTCTTTTCGATTTTCAAAATCACCTCAAAAATAGGTTGGATTATGTTATGAAATTATACAAAATGATCTACTTTCCATGTTTAAATTTTTTTATTTCCTATATTATCAGCACGAAATGATTCCACAATACACTATATTTTTTTTTTGGTTCAGATGTGGCTTAGGTGTATCCTTATTTTTATAAGCTTCCTAAAACTATTTTATATGCCATCTTTACAGTTCCATTTTCTATAAGCAGAACTATACACCATTTAAAATAATTTTATCAATGATCTAAGTGCTTGAATAAATTCCAAAACATTATAAACAATTATCAACCCCATAGGCAATGACCCATGAAACCATCATTTCAAAAATATACCATTTTAATCATATTAAAAAATAATTTGAATGAAAGATGAACAATGTTGTCCTAGTGGGAATTATCTATACTAATGAATGATAAGTAACACTCCTAATAAAAAACCCATGAAGATGATATAAAAACACTTATAGAAGTGTCTTATAACACTCTTATTCTCGGACACCCTTTTAACTTGATGTTCAATATAAAAAGGTTGTCTACATTATTTATGTTATTCATTTAATGTTCTAATAGTCTTATCTACTTGCTAAAAACTAAAATAATGGATCAAACAATACTGATACCATTTATAACACCCCACCCCTATTAATATGCATGAGAATAAGAAAGAGGCTACTAATCGTTGGTCAGATCGCCATGAAACCAAAGGATATAAATAAATGTCACGAAATTAAGAGGAAATTGGGGGATGATTTTCCCTAAGAAGTCGTACAACATATCCAAAATATATATAACAACCTTGAAAAATTAAATAATTCAAGTGAATAAACTGCATAACTCAATTACATTCCATTACATTCACAATATCATAGTACAATGGAAAAAGAAATAAGATAACAAGCCGTGTAATTGAAATAAAAAGACATTGCCACAAAAGTGACACCATCCCAGAACAATATAAAGAGACTTCCTAGTTATATCTTAAAAACAGAGCCATAACATAAAGGATTACCACTATAAAAGAATGACACATGATCCCTCCTTTTATATCAATATATGAAATATATAAACGCAGTAAAGTGTCCATGTATGGGGTTTGAATATCACTCAATAGGAATTATCCAAAGTGTTCCCATTATAAACCAGCTGGAAAAGAATATTTAGAAAATTTTATATAAAACAATGGGTGAGATTAACAAAATAGTTTATCAAATAAAAAAATTAATTAAATAAATTTTAAAAAATCATTCATTTCACTTTCCCTTTCACTTCCCACTTGAAATATTGATCGTACCACGATTCAATATTTTATTTCTCCCTTATACCAATGTATTAAACTGGTTTTGTATTGAAACATACATGTCTAATAAAAAATTTCACTCCATTATTGATTAATTTATTTTTTTAACATTGTTAAAAAGATAAATGTTACTTGTTTTGATAATTATATTTTAGGTGGAGGTGATTTGGAGGACCTATGGTGAAGTCCATGAAAAATGGGCCAATCTACACATGATCCAAGCACACCAGTGGACTAAAACGCATGTTTCTACTAAACCGTGAATTATAATGTGATGAACCTTTTTTTACTGGTCTGAAATTTAATGAGCACCATTTCATCTGAAGGAACCGAAGCCCAATTCGTTCATGAAAAGGCTCATACAAACTGAATTGTACAATAAAGTGGATATGCACTGGGTCAAAACATTCCCTCTATATTTTGGAAATATCTATTATTATATTCCATATATGGCCACCAGTGTTTACATGGAGGTAGAAAAGGTGTCGTCCAACAACTCTTTAGTTTTTTCCAATGTGATTTAAGACATTATAACCACCTAAAACCACAGACCAACCGGATTACTGAAATTGGGGTGCCCAAAACCACATCCCACATTGCCTATAAAGTGGAACCTTAGGAACCTCATTTTAGAGTTTCAACTAGAGGAAAAGTGCTACCATTTTGGAGTCCTAAAATATTCCCCACACCAATATTTGATTCTATGGAGGATATGGGATGTGCTACTTCAACATCTTCTTCTTCCTCCCCTCCCATGGGGTTCTAAACCCATTGTGATCACTCGGGGAGGATCATGTTGTAAATCCAGAGTTATTGTTGTAATATTTCAATGGTCTTTTTAATTCTAGGTTTGTATGCTTCTTTAATTCATAAAATATTTTTATTTAATTTAGTTATATAATGTTATGTTATACTCAAACTCAAATGATCTTGTTTGGGGGTACCCTTTCATGTGATGTTTTACACACCGTTCATCCCTTTTTCTTCCATCATTCAATTACGGTGTTTGTGTGGTTCATATTGGTAAATTGAAATAACATAATCACTTTTAAGTCCATTTAAATTTATGTCATGGTATCACAAATAAATAACATACAAACTAGGAATGCACATTGAGTTATTCATGTGATTCCTTGGAAAGTTTCATTTATGAAGTCAAACACAAATCACCCAATCATCGGCAGTGTGCGATGAATCATTGTGTGTTTTCAACTAAACCCTAGGAGGTATCATAGAATAAACATAGTAACATTATTTTTCTTGGTGTTACAAATGAGGGATTAAAATATAATAACTCTATCTCATGGAGCGATGAAGGATGATCATCATGAGAGTACCTTGGTTGAATCACATTTAATTAATATTTTTTACTTCTACTTTGTTTTATCACTTCCATTTTCTATTGTAATCTTTAATCATGAAAACCAAGTATTATAAAACCCCATTTCCCTTTTTTACATTTATAATAAAAACCAAATTTTGGAATTAATGATCTTAGCCGCCGTCAAGAGGCGACCTAGGGTTGCTCCTATACTTCATAAATTCAAGTTAAAACTAAACAACAAATTGGATGTGCTCGACAATGCGATCAAATTTTGGCGCTGTTGTCGGGGAGCTATTTGGATTTAGTTGGTGTTTTTGGTAAGATCATTGTAATATTTTTTGAATATTTATTTGTTTTATATTATACATTTATCAATATTTTTTTTTTCTGATTTAATTATTGTGTAGGTTTGGTGCACGATGCGTTCTAATCCAAGAGATTTACCTCATTTTGAACCCGAACCGGAGAGTATCCAACCTCAATGAAACAGAGACACAAAAGAGAACCCATCCAAGTAAGACACACAAAACAATGACACTCTTCTTGATCCTTCCTTTTCTTCTTCTGGAACTAATATAAAACTGAAATAAACTTGAATAATATGGCTGAAAATAACCAGACATTAAAATAACTAACCTCACATGATGTTGATATCCAACCCACATACATTGAAATGCAAGGTGAGGCACCCAATTTTGAACTAAAATCCAGTCTAATTCATTAATTACCAAGATTCCATGGATTTCTTGGAGAAGATCCACATAAATAGTTAAAAATAATTCATATTGTTTGTTCTACTTTAAAACGTACAAATTTTGATGAAGAATAAGTAAAGCTCAGAGCATTCCAATTTTCATTAGAAGACACTACAAATGACTGGAATTACTATGTAAATTCACCAATTAGAGGCTGGGCGGATATGAAACAGGTTTCTCTTGAAAAATATTTCCCAACCTATCAAACTTGAACTATAAGGAAAAAATATGTGGTATAAGGCAATATCAAGGGGAAACATTACATTAATATTGGGAATGTTTTAAAATGTTATGTTTAAGCTATCCATACCACCAAATAAGTGATCAACTTTTAATTCAGTATTTTTATGAAGGTTTAATTCTTATTGACCGATATATGATTGATACTTCTACAAGTGGTGTGTTAGTTGATAAAACCCCATTCACTCCAAGGAAATTAATTAAGAACACGGAACCGAACACTCAACAATTTGGTTCAAGGTCCAATGTACCCATTCTAGGTGTCCATGAGATGAAAAGTACTGAATTAGAGAGTAAGGTGGACACGAAGCATGAAGAGGTAAGTACCCTTCTTCAACAACATTCTCTTCCCCAAGGGAAACCCCATTCCCCTCCTCTCATTCATTGTGGTATATGTCTTCTGACACCCACAACTCTGATCAATGCCCCCATCTAAGAGAATATTCTGAGATTTGTGAGGAAATATTTCTAGGCCACCCTGATAACCAACCCTTTAGGAAAGAACCATACTATCCATCAAATCCTAGTTAGAAAGGAAACCAATACTATAGGCAAGGGGGTATTCAAACCACCCTCAACAACCATGGAACCAACCGGGGCAGAGTAGTCAACCACCACCACCCATAAATCCTCAACCACAACTAAGGTCTTTCCATCAAACCCCTATAAAACCAAATCCTATCTTATAAGACATGATGAAATAAATGGCTTCCAACAATATCAAATTCCAACAAACCACCCAAGATACCAAACAAGACCTAAAAACCCAATTAAGACAACCTTACAACTCGGTGGGGGAAATCCAAAGCCATAAGTCGGGTTAAATACTTTCTCAACCTTTAGTTCACCCTTGAGATAAATCAAATATCAGTTTCATCACCAATCGATGTGGAACAAAACAAAAAATTCAAAGGACCCCTCCACTAGAGTCACCCCTTAGTAAGGAAACCTCCATCCCAACTACTAGAAACGCACCAAATGAGGTAGAACCTTGTCTTGAGAGAATCCCCTGCAAAGGAAAGAGTGTGTCTATTGATAAGTCACCTAGCCCAACAATATGTCTTCCATTTCCACAAAGGTCCAACCAACCTAGAAAAAAAAATGAAACAGAACTCGATCTGGAAATTTCAGAGTCTTTCAAAAAGATGTAGGTAAAAATTCTCTAGAATGATGTTGTGAAAAAAATTCAAAGATACACTAAGTTTCTAAAGGAGTTGTGTACACACCGAAGGTGACTTCGAGTTGATGAGTAGGTGAGCTTCGGGAGGAATGTATCAGCATTGATAGAGCCATAACTTCCCACCAATTTCAATGATCCTAGAATATTCTAAATTCCAGGCACTTAAGGGGGGTATTCATTTTCTAATTCCATGCTTGATTTAGGTGCATCTATAAATTTTATGCTTCACTCTATTTACTCTAAATTGCGGGTTGGGGAACTGAGGCCCACTAGAATTATTGTTCAATTGGCTAACCGGAGTACAACACACCCCTCTAGTGTGTTAGAGGTTTTTCTTGTGAAGGTTAACAATTTAATTTTTCCTGCTGGCTTTTATGTGCATAAAATAGAGGATGATAGGATGAATGGTAATTCCCTAATTAAATTTGGGAGACCCTTCATGAAAACCTCCAAAACCATAATTAATGTCCACAATGGTACATTATTTATGGAGTTTCATGGTGACATTTTCCACATCAAAATACTTGATTTCATGAAGCACCCATCATAAGAACATTCCTCTCTCTCTGTTAATTCTATAGATGTACACCCTTCCATTGAAAATATGACATTTCATTACCCTAATCTTCGTTCTGAGTTTTCTTCATTGATTGAAATTCCAGGAAATGATCAATGCAATGATTTTTTTAGTGGATTAGAAAAATGTCATGCATGTTTATTAATTGATAATTTCTTGATCACTGAGGGTCCAATGACCGTTGATGATAATGATATGCCTGTAAATGCTCATTCTTTATATGATGAGGATACCATTGAGCAGTTATATGATATCAGTGACCTCACACTTTCACACACACTCCCATTAATCCAAAATCCACCAAAATTGGAACAGAAAAATTTTCCACATGATATCATTTTTTTCTTTATTTCCTTTTATTTATCTATATAAATTCTTAATTAGTATCCCTTTTAACCCCATCCTCATTCTATTGTTTTTGTTTTGGATTTCTCTTGTTTCTATTTTTTGTTGTTTTTGTGTGTTCTTCCTCTCTATTTTTCTTCTTCTTCTCCATCTCTCTATCTAATTTTGTAGTATAAAATTCCCTTTTCTTTTCTCCTTTAATATCTTATGTATATTTATTTCATTAATCTTCCATTAAAAATATTGAAAAAATCAAAAAAAAAACAAACAGTCAATCAATCAAACTAGAAATCATTATTGCATGACAAGATCTGGTAACGATATACTACATGAATTTGACCCAAAAATTGAAAAATCACTCCATTCACAAATCAAGGAATATATAGAATGTCAATAGAGTAATACTAAGGAACCCCTTTTTGAACCACATTTGGAACTAAGCCAATCAAAAATTGAGCCCAATCAAACCGAAGAAAACATGGGTGCATATAATCGAACCTTAAATGAACTGACCACCCCAGATGTGGAGTATCAACCTGTGTACATCCAATATCCCAAGTAAGTATCCATCATTGATCTAGGATCCGACCTCATCCACCATCTTCCTAAATTACATGGTCTTCCCAGTGAGGACCCTCATAATCACCTTAATGAGTTTCACATAGTTTTCTCCCCCATGAAACCCCAAAATGTGTCTGAGGACATAATTATGTTTAGGGCCTTCCCTTTATCCCTTGATGGTGTAGAAAATGATTTGATATACTATTTTCATACCACAATTGGGGGCTAGAATGACCTGAAAAAAAATTTAGAGAAGTTCTTTCGTGCCTCCCGAACTAGATCAATTAGGAAAGAAATTTGTGGCATTAGACCATTACAAGGAGAGACCCTTCATGAATTCAGGGAGAGATTAAAATGACTTGGATCAAGATTCCCCCACAAAGAAATTAGTTAAGAACTATATATACAATAATTCTATGAGGTTCTTATCCCCATGTATTGTGGAATGATTGATGTGGTAGCTGGTGGTGCCATGGTTGATAAAAATTCATCCGCCACTCATGACTTAATAGAGAATATGGATCAAAATGCACAACAATTTGGTACATGAGCTATTGCCCCAACCCGAGGAGTTCATGAGGTATTTCATTCATCCTTATAGTAAAAGGTATACAACAAGCTTGATGTGATGAATACCCTTCTAAATCAATTACCTCAAGCACAAGGTTACTCACAATCTCATCCAATTCCATTACATTGTGGTATTTGTTCTGACAATACTCATTTTTTCTAACCAATTAACTCAACTTCAAGATTCACCTAAGTCCTGTGCAGGCATGTTTCTAGGTATTCCATTCCACCAAGCACCTCCCTTCAAGAAAGAACAATTTGATCCAAATCCAAACCATGGGTGGAAAGCACAACCCTAGTACCGACAAGGAGGAAACACAATCTACCACAAGAAGAATTGGTATCCAAAAGGCCAAGGTATGAAACCTTATTATCCTCAACATCTCAAAACAATCATCCTCCTTCTACAAAATCTGAACCATTATTCAAGGATATAGTAAAAAAAATGGAAACCCATAACCTCCAGTTCCAACAGACAACACAATCGGCAATTCAAGACCAACGAACTCATGTGGCATAATTGGAGAACACCATCGGTGAGAATAAGATGAAATGTTATCGACAACTACCATCCCGACCATTTTTAATCTTAAGGACAAAGGTAATGTATGTGCAATTACACTTCGTAGTGGTAAATAAGTTACTCTTTCTACTAATTCTATGTAATAGTAATGTCCAACTCTTGAAAACACTCTTTATCCACCCTTAAAATACTCCAATGAAGAAAAAAATAAAAAGGTAAATCAAATTATCATTGATGATTAAAATGAACAATCCATTCCTCTTCCTTTTCCCCAATGACTCTCTAAATATAATAAAAATTCTGATAATGAGATTCATACTAAAATAATGGATATATTTCAAAAATTTAATGTTAGTATATTTTACTGGATGTAGTCAACCAAATTCCTCATTATGCCAAATTTCTCAAAGAGAATTGCACCCATTGAAGGAGGATAAACGAGAATGAGAGAGTAAACTTGGGAAGGAATGTCTTAGCATTGATTCAACCATCAATGCCAACCAAATGCAATGATCCCAGTATATTCACAATACCATGTACCATAAGGGAGGAATTATTTTTAGATTCAATGTTATATTTTGGTGCTACTATTAATGTAATGTCTCGCCCCATTTATACTTCTCTATAGTCTAGAGAGCTTCAAGAAACAGGAATTGTCCTGCAACTTTCCAATCGGTGTACAACGCATCCAATAGAAGTTATTGAGGATGTCCTTGTCAGAGTGAAGAATCTCTTCATCCCCGCCGGTTTCTACATTCTTGAGATTGAATATACACAAACCCAAGGACATTACCCTCACATATATGGGAGTATATTCATTAAAATAGAATGGACTATCTTCAAATATCACAATGGTACGATGTATATTGAGTTCTGTGGAGAAAAGGTACGTTTTAATATCCTTGAGGCTATGAAACACCCCATTGAAGATCACTCAACTCTTCCTATCTATTTGATGGAAGTGCTCTCAGATGATGAAAACACACACAATTCTCTCCTCAACCCATAATCTAATTAATTTTCCTCTTCCTTACCCTTGGATTAATTGAGTTTTGAGTCATGTTTTGATTGTTTTGTGGGTTCTGAAAAGTGTAAATTGTGTGCTTCAATTGATGAGTGTGTTCATTCTAAGGTATCCATGATCGTTAATGATTCTGCAAATCTCATTTCAGTAGATTCTATATCTTTAGAGAATAAAAATTAGCAAATGGACGGTTTAATGGTCCTCACTCCCCCTAAATACCACCCTCAGTCTAAAAACCCATGGTGTTAGAAATAAAATCAATTCCTTCTAATTTAAAATATGCCTATCTTGAGGGTATTGACCAATTGACCATCATTATTTCCAATAACCTCTCTCAACAGTAGGAATATAAAATTATTCATCTTTTGAGAGAGTGTAAAATGGAAATAGGATAGACATTTTCAGATATTATAGGGATTAGCCCATATATTTGTATGCACTGTATACTTTTGTATGAAGAGGATAAGCTTGTAAGACAATCTAAACGCCTATTAAATCCCACTCTCCTTGAAGTGGTGAAATAGGAAGTTAGTAAATTACATGATGCGGGGATCATTTATCCTATATCATATATTAAATGGGTTAGCCCAGTGCAAATTTTTCTTAAAAATGGTAAAAATAGTTGTGTCAAAAGAAATGAATGAATTGGTTCAAACAAGTGTGAAAAACAGTTGGTGAGTCCTTATCGACTACTGTCGACTGAATCAAGCCATGTGGAAGGACCACATTCCTCTACCTTTCATTGACCAAATGCTATAATAATTGGCTGGTAAGTCCCAATATTGTTTCCTTGATGGATATTCAAGTTATTTTCAAGACCATATAGCTCCTGAGGATCAATAAAATACAATATTTACCTATCCATTTGGAACATTTGCATATAGAAGGATGCCTTCTAGTCTATGTAATGATCATGGTATTTTTCAGCGATGTATGTTGAGTTTCTTTTTCTGAGCACCGAGAGAATTGCATGGAAGTGTTTATGGATTATATCACAGTTTAGAGAACTTCCTATAATGATTTTTTGGATCACCTAGGTTATATCCTCCATCGTTGCGTAGAAAAAGATCTTGTATTAAATTCTGAGAAATTTCATTTCATGGTTGGACAAGGGAATGTTCTTGGGCATGTTATTTCAAAAGAGGGAATTCAAGTTGATTAGTCAAAAAATAAATTAATTTAAACCCTTCAACATTCGAAATGTGTTAGTGATGTGAGATCTTTCTTGGGTCATGCTGATTTTTACAACAGACTCATTAAATACTTTAGTAAGATCACACTTCCCTTACCATGGTTATTACAAAAGTATTATGAGTTTGTGTTTGATAAAATTTGTGAGGATTCTTTCAATTTTCTAAAAAGAAGTCTCACATCCCCTACCTTCACCCAACCACAATGGTGGGATATCCCCTTTGAGCTTATGTGTGATGCTTCTAACTTTGCAGTTGGGATAGCTTTATCGTAAAGGGTTGAGAAAGATCGTCATTTGATTGTGTATTCCTCTCGCACCCTTGACCCTTGCCAAGAAAACTACACAAAAACTGAAAAATAACTTCTTTCTATTGTGTTTTCCTTGGAAAAATTCCATTCATATCTTATCAGGTCAAAAATCATTGTCTTTTCTGCTCATGTTTCCCTTTGTTTCCTTCTAAAGAAACCTGAAGCTAAGCCCCACCTAATTCGGTGGATGCTCCTCATCTATGAATTTTACATTGAGATAAGAGAGGAGTGGAAAATGTGGTCGCTGACCCAATTTATAGGATTTCCCCATCATTAGACCATCATGATGACTCACCCCTCCCCATTGGATGATTCTTCCCTCATGAGAATCTTTTTGAAGTTGTGGACCTTACCCCCTGGGATGTGGATATTTCGAATTTTCTAGCAACATCTAGGGTTCCCATTGATTTTAGAACTTCACAATCCTAGATGCATAAGCATGATTCTAGATGGGTCATTTGGGATGTCCAATATTTGTGGAGAATTTTTGGTGACCAAGTAGTTCGTCAGTGTGTCCCTAACTATGATTTCACCTCTGTTTTGACCTTCTGCCACACCCTAGCTTGTGGGGGGCCACTTTAACTCTCAACGTACACGTTTAAAGGTCCATGACTTAGGAAATTATTGTCCATCATTGTATAGGGATGCACATAGAATTTTCAAGTCATGTTGTCATTGTCAACTCAAAGGGAATATCTCCAAGAGGAATGAAATGCCCCAATAGCCCATCTTATTCTGTGACCAGTGTTCACATTTTTTTCAACCGCAACATGAAAAAGATTCTTCATAAGTATGGGGTTGATCATAATGTCTCTATATCATATCACCCCTAAACTAATGGACAAGAAGAAATCTCAAATCGGGAAGTTAAGAGAATCTTATAAAAAATGCTACAACCCAATAAGAAAGATTGGAGTTTATGCTTGGATGGTGCACTTTGGGTGTACCATACAACATTTAAAACCCCAATCATAATTTCTCCATGTAGAGTTGTGTTTGGAAAGGCCTGTCACCTTTTAGTGGAGGTAGAACACTATGCATATTTGATAGTTAGAAAATGTAATATGAATCTTTCATATGCAGGTGAGTATACGAAGCTGTAGATTCAAGAGTTGGAAAAAAATTTGACCTGATGCATATGAGAAGACTTGGATCTATAAAGAGAAGAAAAAGGCTATCCATGATATCATTATTCATCGGTAGTAGTTCCATATTGGGGAGAAGGTCCTCATTACAATTCCATGATAAAGCTCCACCCTTGTAAGATTTATTCCTGATGCCTCAGTCCTTATATTATTAATGATGTTTACACTTTGGGTTCTATATAGGTTTTACCTGAGAAGAGTGGACAAAATATTACTATCAATGAGAAGAGGCTCAAACACTTCTATGAGGATTTTCTAAAGCATCTCTTGGAGGAAATACAAATAATATATTCCACATATGAAACCACTTAGCAGGTTTTCCATTATCCCAACCATTATTTATTGTATTTTTATTTAAAATACTTTCATTGAGGACAGTGTAACATTTAGTTGTGGGGGAGGGTGAAATGTCATAGTTAGGATTAAACAAAAAATTATAATTAGAAAAATTTTAAAAAAATGTGTTATCATTTTTCATTTCTTTATTTAGTGTTTTTAGATAATAATTGATCTTAAAAATTATCCAAAATCAGTTTTCATGCTTGAGTCGATTGTGTGGTAAATTCCATTTTTTTAAACTGTTTTTCAAATGAATTTTGATATGGTATCTCTTACTAGAATTTTTATTTTCAAATCATTCTTATGTGTTCAATGTATTTTTGAATCCAGTGCCTCTTTAGCACTAAACAATATTTTAGTCCCTTACCTAAGAGACATTCTAAGCCGTTTATTTCATATTCTTCCTTTTAATCACTTTCATGAGAGTCTCAGGTCATGTAGAGAAACTATAACATTCCTTGATTCTGTTTGAAATGATAAGATTCAAGTATTCTACATTCAGGATAGATGGAATCGTTCATTATAAATCCCTTTGTACAATTATCCTCTATTATTGGACACCATTACATTTTATCCTTATAAGCCTTAGAGACTATGAAATGCATATTACGTAGCCACATTATAATCTAATATATCCCTACCTACACATATATTGTGTATATTTAAGTTTTATTTTCATAATGTTTGGGAGATAGGGTATTTCGATGGGAATTCTCGGCAGAGAATCATTGTTGTGGTTTGATATAAAGGGCGCCTACATTTTCCATGGGAAATGCGTTCACAAACCATATTACATCATTATTTTACACATGTTTCTCTCTTTATCTACAAAAAACTATACATTAAAAAATAGTTTTAAAAATTGAAACAAAAATAGAACAAAATAATAAATTAAGAAAAGAGGATGTTTACTCATTATTATTCACTACATGGTTGTGACCCACAAAAATACACTATAGGTAAAGTGATTTGGAGGTGATGCACTTTGTGAGTGGTTGAGTGTGTGAATTCATTGTTAACACTTGATGAATTTTGGCATGTTTTATACATGAGATATTGAACACTCCTCTTCTGCCTTAGATTTTTAAACATTAAATCCTACCAACCATTGAGCCTTAGAAAAACCTATTGGAAGTCCTCTTGAGTGGCACACTTGTTTATACTGATAGAGAAATGAGAATCATGGAAAGTATATAGTAAGATCAAATAAAATCTCTGAAAATTGTATAAATCCACTTTCATATGTTCCTTGAGTGAAGGGGGACAATTTTTAGGTGAGGTAGGTTGTGACATGTTTCATGGGTGAAAAAATGGAGTTCAAAAAATTTGAATGTGAGAAAAGAAAAATTATAGGAAAAATGATTCCACAAAAGAGGCCTGATCAATTTCATTTCAAAAGAATCTTGGATGCTTTCACACCTTTGATTTAGGAATGGGACATGAATAGGATATTAATTATTTCCCAGGTGTGAACATATTTTGGTGTGGGGGTGTGATCATACCACGATACACTATTTTAATTCACCCTTATACCAATGTATTAAAATAGTTTTGTATTAAAAATTACAAGTATAATAAAAATTTTCCCTCAATGTTTGATTAAATTATTTTGTTTTTAACACTGTTAAAATGGGAAATGTTACTTTTTTATAATTATATTGTAGGTGGAGGTGATTTGGAGGACCTATGATGTAGTCCAAGAAAATGAACCAATCAACACATGATCCAAGCACACCAGTAGAGTAAAACACATGCTGCTACTAAAATGTGAATTCAAAAGTGATGAAACATTGTGGACTGGTCCGAATTTAATGAGATCTATTTCATCTGATGGAACTGAAGCCTAATTCATTCATTAAGATGCCCATACAAACTGATCTGTTCAAAAAAGTGGATTTTCACGTGGTCAACAATTTGCCTCTATATTTTGGAAATAGCTCTTATTATATTCAATATCTGACAACCAAATTTGACATGGAGGTAGAAAAAGTGTCATCCATCAAATCATCAGTTTTTTAAAAAGTTATTTAAGTATTTATGACAATCCAAAACCCTAGACCACGTATATTAGTGAAATTTAGGTACCCAAAACCACTTCCCACTTTGCTTATAAATTGGCACCTTGGGACCCCATTTGGGTGTTCAAACCCGAGTAAAGGTGCTTCCATTTTGGAGTACCAAAGGATTCCTCCCACCATTTTTTCATGTTCTAGAGGCTACGGGATGTGATACTTCAACATCTTCCTCTTCCTCCCCTCCCATGGGTTTCTAAACCCCTTATGATCACATGGGGAGGAACATGTTGTAAATCCCAAGCTTAATGTTGTAATATTTGAGTGGTATATTTAATTCTGGGTTATTATGTTCTTTTTCTTCATACTCTCTTTTTTTAACTAAGTTATATACTAGTATGCTATACTCAAACTCAAATGATCGTGTTTGGGGCACCCTTTCATGTGATGTTTTCCAAACTGTTCATCCCTTTTTCTTTCATCATTCAATTGCAGTGTTTGTTTAATTCATATTATTCAATTGAACCCACATAAGCACTATCAAGGCCATTTACATTTAATTCACGGTATCACAAATAAATAACATACAACCCTGGACAGAACATCGAGTTCATTGTGTGTTGAATTGGTGAGTTTCGGTTATGAAGTCGAACATAAATCACCTAATCATCGGATGTGTCTGGTGAATCATTTTGTGTTTTCAACTGGACCCTAGGAGGTATCCTAGTATAAACTCAGTAACATTCGTGTTATGGGTATTAAAAACCTGGGATTAAATGATCATCATTGTATCTCATCAAGTGATGAAGGAAAATCATCATGATAGTACCCTAGGTGTGTCACATTTAATTAATCTTTTTTTTTACTTCTACTTTGTTTTATCACATTCATTTTCTATTTTCATCTTCAATAATCAAATCCAAGTATTATTGAACCCCATTTCCCTTTTTTACTTTCATAATAAGAACCACATTTATGAATTACTGATCTATGGATCCGTCGAGAGATGACCTTGGGTTGCTGCTATATTGCAGAAATTCTAGTTAAAACTAAACAACTAATTTGACATGCTCGACAACACGATCAAATTTTGGCATGGATTTCCGGGAGTGATTTCATTTTAGTGCATGTTTTTTATAAGAGTTTTGTATTTTTTATGAATATTTATTTGTTTTATATTATACATTTACCTATATTTTCATTTTATAATTTAGTTCTTATGTAGGTTTTGTGCATGATGCATTCTAATCAGGGAGATTTACCTACTTCCAAACCCGAACCAGAGAGGATCCTACATTAGCGACACCGAGATGCACAAGAGAACCCATTGAAGGGGGAAACACAAAACATCTTCACTCTTCTGGATCCTTCCACTTCTTATTCTAGAACCAAATTAAAAACTTAAATAAACTTGCATAATACAACTAAAAATAACCAGACATTAAAAGAAATAACATCACCTAATATTTATATCCAACCCACTTACATCAAATGCAATTAGAGGCACCCAATTTAGAACTGAAATCCAGTCTAATTCAATTATTACCAAGATTCCTTGTACTTCCTAGAGAAGATCCACATAAACAATTAAAATAAATTCATACTGTGTGTTATGAATTAAAACCTACAAACGTGGATGAAGAACAGTTAAAGCACATAGCATTCCCATTTTCATTATAAGACACTACAAAATAATGGGTTTACTATGTTAATTCACCAATTAGAGGCTGGGTGAATATGTAATACCTTTTTCTTGAAAAATATTTCCTAGCCTCTCAAATTACAAATATAAGGAAAGAAATATGTGGTATATGGAAATCATTAGGGGAAACATTACACGAATATTTTTAATGCTTTAAAAGGTTATGTTCAAGCTTTCCACACCACCAAATAAGTGATCTAATTTTAATTCAATATTTTTATGTAGGTTAAATTCATATTGACTGAAATATGATTGATGCAGCTGTAGGTGGTGTGCTAGTCGACAAAACCCCAATCACTGTAGTGACCTTAATTGAGAACATGGCACTGAACACTCAATAAATCATTTCAAGGTCCAATGTACCCATTCAAGGTGTCCACGAGATGCTAAGTACTAAATTCGAGAGGAAGGTGGACATGAAGTTCAAATAGGTACGTACCCTTCTTCGAAAACATGATATTTCCCAAGGAAAATCCCAATATCCTCCTCCTTTCCATTGTGGTATATGTTCTTCAAACACCCACTACTCTGATCAATTCCCCCTACTAAGAGAAACTTCTATGATTTGTGAGGCAATATTTCCAGGCTGCCCCTATAACCAACCATTTAGGAAAGAACCGTACTATCCATCCAATCTTGTGTTGAAATACAACCAATACTATATGCATGGGGGTATTCAAACTGGTCTCAACAACCGTGGAATCAACCGGGGCAGAGTAGTCAACCACCACCACCCATAAATCCGCAACCACAATAATGGTCTTTCCAAAAAAACCCCTCTAAAACCTGAGCCTAGCTTAGAAGACATGATGAAAAAATGGCTTCCAACAATATTCAATTCTAAAAAACCACACAATATACCATACAAGACCTAAATACCCAATTTGGCCAACTTTCCAACTCGGTGGCAGGAAATCCAGAGCCATGGGTTGGCTAAACTACCTTCTCTACTAGAATTTAACCCTAGAGATAAAGGAAATCATAGTTCCATCACCCTTTTGAGTGGAACAAAACTAAAAATCCAATGACCCCTCCACTAGAGTCATCCCCTACTAAGGAAACCACCATCGCAACTACTTGAAATGCTCCAATGGAGATAAAACATTATATTGAGAGAATACCCTTCAAAGGAAAGAGTGTATCTATTGATGAGTTACCTAGCCCAACAATCCCTCTTCCATTTCCAAAAAGGGCCACCCAACCTAGAAAAAAAAGGAAACTGAACTCAATAAGGAAATTTTTTAGACATTCAAAAAAATATAGTTATTTATTCTATTGATTGATTCTATAAAATAAATTCCAAGATATGTCATGTTTTTTAAGGGGAGGTTTACACACCGATGGAAAATTTGAGCTGATGAGAAGGTGATCTTGGGGTGGAATGTTTCAGCATTAATATTGCCATCACATCCTGCCAAGTGCAATGATCCTGGAATATTCTCCATTCTATGCACCACAGGATAGTATTCATTTTCTAATGCTATGCTTGATTTATGTGCTTCTATAAATGTGACGCCTCACTATATTTACTCTACATTGAATGTCGGGGAACTAAATCCCCAAGGAATTATTGTTCAACTGGCTAACCGGAGTACCGCAAACCCCTCTGGTGTGTTAGAGGTTGTTCCTGTGAGGGTCCAAAAATTAATTTTTCCTACATAATTTCATGTTCATAAAACTGAGGATGATATGATGAATGGACATTCCGTGATTATATTGTGGAGACCTTTCTTGAAAACTGCCAAAACCATAATTAATGACCACAATGGTACATTATCTGTAGAGTTTGGTGGCGACATTGTCCACTTCAATATCAATGATTCCATGAAGCAGCCCTCATAAGAACATTCCACTATCTCTGTTAATTCAATAGATGTACTCCCTTCCCTAGAAAAAACATCATTTCATTCCCTTGATCCACTTTTTGGGTTTTCATCATTGATTGAAATTCTAGAAAATGATTCATACAGGGATTGTTGTACTGGAATAGAAAAATGTCATGTATAATAATTAATTGATGATTTATTGAACACTGAGGATCCAAAGACCATCAATGATACCTGTATGTTTGTAAAATCTCATTCCTGATCTGAGGATGATTTCATTGAGTAGTTAGATGAGATCAGTGACCTCTAACTTTCACACACACACCCATCAATCCAAAATCCACCAAAATTGGAATTAAAAAAACTACCTCCTGATATCATTTTTTCATTATTTCCTTTTATTTTTTATTTTAATTTTTAATTAGTACCCCTTTTAATATCCCACCCCCATATGATTGTTTTTGTTTTTGTTTTTTTTTTCTATTTTGGATGTTTTTGTGTGTTCTTCCTCTCTCTCTCTCTTTCTTCTTCTTCTCCATCTATCTCTCTAATTTTGTAGTATAACATTCTCTTTTCATTTCACCTATAATTTATAAATTATTTTTATTTCATTCATCTTCCATAAAAAAATATTAAAAAAAAACATTCAATCAATCAATCAAACTGGACATCATTTTTTCATGATAAGATCTGGTAAAGAAACACTACTTGAATTTGACCATGAAATTGAAAAATTAGTCCATTCACAAAGAAATGCCTCTAGATAATTTCAATAAATTAATATTGAGGAACCCCTTTTGGAACCACACATGTCCATAAACCAATAAAAAATTGAACCCAATCAAAACCAGGAAAATATGGATGAAAATAATCGAAACTTAAAAGAACTGACCCACCCGGATGGGGAGTACCAACCTGCGTACATCCAATATTCCGAGTAAGTAGCCAAAATTCAGATAAGATCATGACTTGTCCACCTTATTCATAAATTCCATGGTCTTCCCTGTGAAGACCCTCATAAACACCTTAAGGAGTTCCACATAGATTGCTCTACCTTGAAACCCCAAAATGTGTCTGAGGACTTAATTAATTTTAGGCCCTTCCCTTTCTCCATTGATGGTGTTTCCCAAGATTGGATATAATATTTTCCTACCACGATTGGGGGCTGGAATGACCTGAAAAGAATATTTTTAGAGAATTTATTCCTTTCCTCCCAAACTACAATAATTAGGAATGAAATTTGTGGCATTACGCAATCATAAGGAGAGACCCTTCATGAATACTAGGAGAGATTCAAACGATTTTGCTCAAGCTACCCCCACCACCAAATTAGTGAACAATTATTAATCAAATACTTCTATGAGGGACTTATCCCCTTGTATCATGGAATGATTGATGTGGAAGCTGGTGGTGCCTTGGTTGATAAAACTCCATCCTCCGCTATGGTTTAATAGCGAATATGGATCAAAATGCACAACAATTTGGTACGTGAGCTATTTCACCAACATGAGGAGTTCATGAGGTAAGTAATTTATCCCTAGAACAAAAGGTAGATAAAAATCTTGATGATATGCATACCCCTCTATGGGAATTATCTCAAGAACAATGTAACTCACAATCTCCTCATGATCCATTACATTGTGGTAATTTTTCTGACAATAATCATATTTCTGACGAGTGCCAACTACTTCAAGATTCAACTAAGTCTTGTGCAGTCATGGTCACATGGATTCCATTCCAATAAGCACCTCCCCTCAAGAAGGAACAATTCTAGCCAAATCATAACCATGGGTGGCAAGCACAACCCCAGTTCGGACAAGGAGGAAACTCAAGCTACCCCAACAAGAATTGGTATCCACAAGGCCAAGGTATTCAACCTTCTTATCCTTCATCTTCTCAAAAAAATCATCCTCCTCCACCAAAATCTGAATCAATCCACGAGGATATGGTGAAAAAATGGTAACCCTAAACCTACAGTTCAAACATACCACACAATCAGCAATTCAAGACCTACGAAATCAAGTGGGACTACTGGAGAACAGCATCATAGAGCTTAAAATGTAACGTTCTGTACAACTACCATCCCAACCCATTTCCCATATGAAGGAAAAAAGGTAATTTATGTGAAATTAGACTTCGTATTGGTAAAGAAGAAACTTCTTCTATTAATTTTATGAAACACACATGTCCCCCTCTTGAAAAAACCGTTTATCCACCCATAAAACATTCCAATGAAGAAATAAAATATAAAGGGGAATCAAATTATCATTGATGATTAAAATGAACAATCCATTCCTACTCCTTTTCACCAAATACTCACTAAATATAATAAAAATTCTAATAATGAGATTGATACTAAAATAATGGATATATTTAAAAAATTTCATTTTAATATTCCTTTACTGGATGAAATCAAGGAAATTCCCCATTATGCCAAATTTTTCAAAGAGAATTTCTCCCATAGAAGGAGGTTGAAAGGAAATGAGAGTGTCAAAAAGGGAAGGAATGTCTCAGCTTTGATTCAACTAGAAATTCCAACCATATGCAAGGATCTGGGTACATTCACAATACCGTGTACAATAGGGGAGACATTATTTTCAGATGCTATGTTAGATTTAGGCGCTTCCATTAATGTAATGCCTCACTCTATGTATACTTCTCTAAAGGTTGGGGAGCATCAACCAACAAGCCTTGTCATGTAACATGCCAATCAGAGTACAACGCATCCAAAAGGAGTGATTGAGGATGTCCTTGTCAGAGTGAAGAATCTCATCTTCCCTGCAAATTTCTACATTCTTGACATGGAAGATACCCAAACCCAAGGACATGCCCCTCTCATACTTGGGAGGCCATTCGTCAAAACATCAAGGGAGATCATCAATGTTAAAAATGGTACGTTGTCTATGGAGTTTGGTGGAGAAAACGTAATTTTTAATGTCCTTGAGGATATAAAATACATGGTTGAAGAGAACTCCACTCTTCAGGTATATTGGATAGAAGTGCTCTCAAATGTTGCACACACACACAATTCCCTCCTCAAACCATACTCTGATTCATTTTCCACTTCTTCACCCTTGGATTATTTGAGTTTGGGTCATGTTTTTTGAGTTTTTCGGGTTCTGAAAAGTGTAAATTTTGTGCTTTAATTGATCAGTCCGTTCATTCTGAGGTACCCAAGACCGCCAATGATTCTACAAATCTAATTTCAATAGATTCTATATCTTTAGATAATAAACACCATAATATAGACTGTTTAATGGACCTCATTAACCCTAAATCCCCTCCATCAGTCCAAAAACCCCCAGTGTTGGAACTGAAACCACTTCATTCTAATTTAAAATATGCCTATCTTGAGGGTATTGTCCAATTTCCCATCATCATTACCAATAAACTCTCTCAATAAAAGGAATAAAAAATTCTTCATCTTTTGAGAGAGTGTAAAAAAAATAGGATGAACATTGGTTGATATTCCTGGGATTATCCCATATATTTTTATGCACCGTATGCTTTTGGATGATGAGTTTATGCCCATAAGAATCTCAACGCCAGTTGAATCCCACTCTCCTTGAAGTGTTGAAATTGGAAGTTAGTAAATTACTTACTGTGAGGATCATTTTTCCTATATCTGGTAGTAAATTGGTTAGCCCAGTAAAAGTTTTTCCTAAAAACATGAATAATAGTTGTGTGAAATGAAAAGAATTAATTGGTTCCAACACGTATGCAAAATAGTTGGTGAGTCTGTATTGACTATCATCGACTGAATCAATCCACACGGAAGGACCACTTTCCTCTACATTTCAATGTCCAAATGCTAGAATGATTGGCTGGTAAGTCCCATTATTGTTCCTTTTCTAGATATTCAGGTTATTTTCAAATCCATATAGCTCCTAAGGATAAAGAAAAGAAAACATTTACCTATCTATTTGGCTCATTTTCATACAGAAGGATGCCTTTTGTTTTATTAAATCCCCCTGGTACTTTTCAACGATGTATGTTGAGTATTGTTTTGAGTACCTAAAGAATTTCATATATATTTTTATGGCTTATTTCACAGTTTATGGAACTACCTTTTATGACAATTTGGATCACCTAGGTTCTATCCTCCATTTATTCATTGAAAAATATCATGTATTAAATTACAAGAAATGTCATTTCATGGTTGTACGGGGGATAGTTCATGGGAATTTTATTTCAAATGAAGGAATTAAAGTGGATAAATAAAAAATTGAATTAATTTCAACCCTTCCATATCCAAAATGTGTTCGTGTGGTGCAATCATTCTGGGGTCAAGCTCTTTTTTAGCGCCAATTCATTAAAGACTTCAGTAAGATTGCACTCCCCTTGTCCAGGTTATTAAAAAAGGATTATCAATTTGTGTTTGATAAAAATTGGTTGGATTCATTCAATTTGATAAAATGGATTCTCACATCACCTCATGTTATCCAACCACTAAGGTGGTATATCCCATTTGATCTTATATGTGATGCCTCTAACTTTGTAGTTGGGGCAGTTTTATGTAAATGGGTGGAAAAAGCTCCTGATATCATTGTGTATGCCTCTTGAACCCTTGACCATGCTGAGGAAAACTACAAAACCACTGAAAAAAACTTTGTTCAATTTTGTTTTTCTTAGAAAAATTTCCTTCATATCTTATCAGGTCAAAAATCATTGTGTTTTCAGATCATGTTTCCCTTCATTTCCTCCAAAAGAAACCTGAAGCTAAGCCCCGCCTAATTTGGTGGATAATCTTCCTCCAGGAGTTTGACCTTGACATTAGAGATAATAGAGGAGTGGAAAATGTGGTAGATGACCACATTAAAAGGATTTCCCCACCATTGGACCATCATGTTGACTCACCCCTCCCCATTGGAGAATTCTTCCCTCATGAGAACCTTTGAGATGTAATGAACCTTACCCCTGGTATGCGGACATTGTGAATTTTCTAGCAACATATGGGTTTCCCACTAATTTCAGCACTTCACAATCCTAGAGACATAAGCATGATTTCAGGTGGTACATTTGGGATGACCCATATTTGTGGAGAATTTTTTGGTGACTAAGTAGTTTTTCGGTGTGTCCCTAACCATGAGATCACCTCTGTTTTGACTTTCTACCACACCTTGGCCTATGGGGTCCACTTTTTCTCTCAACGTACTACTATGGTCCCTGAATCAGGACTCTTTTGGATAACATTGTATAGGTATTCCATAGATATTTCAAGTCATGTAGTCCTTGTTAATTCATAGGGAATATCTCCAAGAAGAATGAAATTCCCCAACAACCCATGTTATTATATAATATTTTTGATGCGTGGGGCATTGAATTCATGAGGACTTTTACAAATTAATTTATATTTTTCTACATCTTATTGGCTATTGAATATGTATATAAATCGGTGGAACCAAAGGACACTAGGACCGATGACTCTTGAGTGGTTGTTGATTTTGTGAGGTCTCATATTTTTAGTATGTTTGGTTTTCCGAGATTCATCATTAGTGATATGGGTTCACATTATTTCAATCGCAACATGAAAAATTTTCTTCGTATGTATGGTTTTGATCATAAAGTCCCTACAACATATAACCCCAAAACTGATGGACATGTATAAATATCTAATTGGGAAGTAAAGAGAATATTGGAAAAAACGGTACAACCCAATAAGAAGTATTGGAGTTTTCACTTAGATGATGCACTTTGGGCATACCAAATAGCTTTTAAAACCCCAATCAGAATGTAACTATACATAATTGTGTTTGGAAAGGATTTTCACTTCCCAGTAGAGGTATAACACCATGCATATTTTTCATTTAATCAAAATAAAATGAATCTTTCAGATTTAGGTGAGCATAGGAAGCTACATATTCAAGAGTTGGATGACATTCCACGTGATACATATGAGAACTCTCTAATCTATAAGGAGAATATAAAGGCTATCCATGATATAATTATTCATTGGTGGAAGTTCCATATAGGTGAAAAGGTCCTCATGTACAATTCCTGAAAAAAGCTCCACCTGGGTAACCATCCTTCCAGATGGCTCGGTCCTTATACTGTTAGTGATTTTTACCATTTTTGTTTTATATATGTTTTTCATGGGAATAGTGGATAGAAGATTAATGTCAATCAGAAGAGGCTCAAACACTTCTATGAGGATTTTCCAAAGCATCTCATGGAGGAAATCCATCTGATATATTCCACATATGACACCACTTAGCAGGTTTTCCCTTCTCCCTATCTTTATTTATTGTCTATTTATTTAAAATACTTTCATTCAGGACAATGTAACTTTTAGGTGTGGGGGAGGGTGACATGTCATAGTTAGGAGTATACAAATAAATAAATTAAAAATTCTTTAAAAAAAGAAATATGTTTTTTCATTTTGGATTTCTTTATTTTGTGTCTTTAGATAATAATTGATCTTAAAAATAATATCCAAAATTATTTTTCATTCTTGGGTCAATTATGTGAAAAATTCATTATTTTTTGGAAAACAATTTCCAATTGACTGTTGGTATAGAATATTTTTTTGAAATTTTTATTTTCAAATCATTCTTAGGTGTTTATGTGATTTTTTAATCTCATGCCTCATTAGCACTAACCAATAATTTAATCCCTTACCTGAGATACATTCTAACACCATTATTGCATATTCATCATTTCAATCACTTTCTTGATAGTCTCATGTCCTGTAGAGAAACCATAAATTTCCTTGATTCTATTTGAAACCATAATATTCAAATATTCTACATTCATGATTGAGGCAATCGTTCATTAAAAATCCCTTTATACAATTATCCTCTATTTTTTTGCCACCTTTACATTTTTTATTTTTAAGACTTAGAAACCATGAAATACCTATTAGGTAGCCACAATATAAGATAATATATCCCTACCTACCCATATCTTGTGTATATTCATGTTTTATTTTCAGAAATTGTGGGAGAGAGGGTGTTTCCATGGGAATTCTGGGGAGAGAATCATTGTTATGGGTTGATATAAAGGGTGACTACATTTCCATTGGGAAATGAGTTCACAAGACATATTACATCATTGTTTTACACATGTTTCCCTATTTATCTCCAAAAAATTTTACACTAAAAAAATAGTTCTGTACATTGAAAAAGAATAGAACAAAAAAAAGGAGAAAAGAGAATGTTTACTCATTATTATTCATTGCTTGTTTGTGACCCACAAAAATAGACAATGGGAAGAGTGAGTTAGAGGTGATACACTTTATGAGGGGTTCAGTGTGTATATTCATTGTGAACACATGATGAATTTTGAAATTTTTTGTACAAAAGATAATAAAAACTCTTCTTCCTCATATTTTTAAACATTAAATCCTACCATCCCATGAACCTTAGAATAACCTGTTGGAAGTCCTCTTGAGTAGCACACTAGATTCTACTAGAATAGAAATGTGAATATTCACATGAATATGGTAAGATCACATGAACTCTGGGAAAAGGGCATAAATCCACTTTCATATGTTCCTTGATTTAAGAGGTAAAATGTTTAGGTGAGGTAGGTTGTGACATGTTGAATGGCTGAACAAATGAAGTTCAACAAATTTGAATGTGCGAAATGAAAATTTATAGGAAATGTGATTCTATAAAAGATACATGATGAATTTAATTTCAAAAGAATCATGGATATTTTCACACCTCTAATTTAGGAATGAGAAATGATTAGGATATTATACTTTTCCCAGGAGTGCAAATTTTTAAGTGCGGGGGTGTGATCGTACCATGATTCACTATTTATTTTCACCCTTATACCAATGTATTAAACTGTTTTTTTTTTTGAAAATTAAATGTATAATAAAAAATTTCACTACATGTCGGGTTCATATATTTTGTGTTTAACACTATTCAAAAGGGTAATGTTACTTTTTTTTCAATTATTTTGTAGGTGGAGGTGATTTGCAGGACCAATGATGATGTCGAAGAAAAATGGGCCAATCTGCACCTGATCCAAGCATACCTGTGGACTAAAATGCATGATTCTACTAAACCGTGCGTTAAAATGGGAAGAAACTTTGTAGACTGGTCCAAATTTTATGATATCATTTTCATTTGAAGGAACCAAATCCTGATACATTCATTAATAGGCACATTCAAACTGATCTATTCAATAAAGTGGATCTGCACTGGGTCAAAACTTTTCCTCTATATTTTGGAAATATATATTATTATATTCCATATATGGCCACCAAATTTTTCATGGAGGAGGAAAAGGTGTCGGAAAACAACTCTTTATTTTATTCTGATGTGATTTATAATTTTATGACTAGCCAAAACCATGGACCAAGAGGATTATTGAAATTAGGGTACCCAAAACCACTTCCCACTATTCCTATAAATTGGCACCATGGGAACCCCATTTGGGTGTTTAAAACAGAGGCAAGTTACTACAATTTAGGAGTCCCAACAAAATCATTCAACAAATATTTTCTATTTTGGAGGCTATAATAAGTTCTACTTCAACATCTTCTTCTTCCTCCCATCCCATGGGTTTCTAAACCCCTTGTGATCACCCTGGAAAGAACATGTTGTAAATCCCAAGCATAAAGTTGTAATATTATAATGGTATTTTTAATTACAATTTTGTATGTTTTTTTATTCATCCTCTCTTTTTATTTAATTGAGTTATATACAGGTATGTTATACCCAAACTCAAATGATCTTGTTTGGGGGAACCCTTTCATTTCATGTTTTACACACCGTTCATTCCTTTTTCTTCCATCATTCAATTGTGGTGTTTGTGTGGTTCATATTGGTCAATTGAACTCACATAAGCACTATCAAGGCTATGTAAATTTATTTCATGTTATCACAAGTAAATAATATGCAAACATGGATAGCCCATCGAGTTCTTCATGTGTTTCCTTGGTGAGTTTCATTTATGAAATCTAACACAAATCACCCAATAATCAATGGTGTCTGGTGAATCATTGTGTGTTTTCGACTAAACACTAGGAGGTTTCGTAATATAAACTCAGTAAATTTATAGTTATAGGTGTTACAAATCAGGGATCAAAAGATCATAACTCTTTATCATGAAGTGATGAAGGAAGAGAATCATGATATTACACAGGGTGGATCACGTTTAATTAATCTTATTTACTTCTACTTTGTTTTATCACTTTCATTTTCTATTTTCATATTTAATAATCAAACCCAAGTATTATAAAACCCCATTAACCTTTTTTATTTTCATATTCAAAACCAAATTTTGGAATTAATGATCTAAGGATTCGTTGAGAGACAACCTAGTGTTGCGCCTATACTGTATAAATTCTAGTTAAAACTAAACAAATAATTTTCAATGATCAACAACACGATCAAATACCCATTCCATGTTATATAACAACACACACATATATGTATAATAAAAATCCCCACACTTAGCAGAGAAAATACACCTTTCACTAATTCATCACTAGGTGATATCCTTATGTGCCATACCAGTAAGAATAAATCACTATGTCTACTTAAACAAGGACTCACACAATTCAACATGAATACACACGACCATGTATGCCAATAATTTCATTATTTTCAAAACAAATACAAAAAAATTAATTGGAAAACCCAATCCTTTTAAAACATTTAATAAAAATTCTTCATGATCATATTACAAAACATAACTTTTAAAATCAAATCAAAATAAGATTTTTTTTAAAAAAAAACCTATGTTATTTATAGCCAAATAATAAGAAAACAAATCAAGATTGATGCTAAAAGGTTCTCAAATTGTAGAGTGGGATATAGTACACTGGTCACGATTATTTTTTCACAAAGGAACTCAACTGATTCCACGGATTAATCTATTCCATCTATTCCTCTATCAAAACCCAATAATATCTCATCACCATAAATTTGAACCCATCGATTTGGGTATCACGCACATATCTTTGGTTCTGATCAATCCAACCTAATGTTATCCCAAAAAGAGATAAAGGAACACTAACCTTTAATTTCCATAAAAAATGATCAATGATTCATTGGAAATGGAGTTTGAATGTCAAATATCACCAAAAATCTACTAGGTTAAGCATAGAAGTAAAGAAAATGAATAATAGAAGCATGAAAATATTTAAAACCATAGTAAGTCATGAAAATAAAAGGGCCCTAATGGTTTATTGTGTAAACTTAGAATTCATGTTGTCAATTCATCAAGGGTCACTTGTTGGAACCACCTTGTGTATAAGTTTGTATTTGCTGTCAACAGTTGTCAATGAAGATCACAATGAAGGAGATCATGAAGTACTCTGCTGAAGTCGATGAATGGTGATTCTGATGATTTTTGTACTGATCGTATGTTCAAAGAACATGTGTCAAAGGAGATACATTTTTTACAACAATGAAGAATGTGAGGTGTAATCCATCTGAGGATGATTAAAGAAGAATGGGGTTTTTGGATGAAGTCTATGCAATTCCTCATTATTGCATGAGAACCATGTGTTTTGATGGAGACCATTCAATTCTTCATTATTTCATGAGAACCATGGGTTTTGATGAAGACCATGAAATTACTCATGATTGCATGAGAACCATGCAAGAGACTTCTTGATGAATAGAATTACATGGTTTGCATGAAGTTGATCATGACGGTTGATGAAGAAGACAATGTTCCAATGATTGGAATTCTATGAAGGTCGTGCAATTATTGAATTCTGCGACAGCCATGCACATCACATTTTCATAGAAGATGATGATGTTGATGCTACGCCTTCAAAGCATACATATCACAATAGTGGAGTTTCTGTTGCTGAAGGATACATATCACCAAGATGAAGTGTTGTTGAGGTAATCGTGCTTGTTGACAAAGCAAACAGAGGACATACAAATTTGTTGACAAAGGAGAATCCATGGTCGCATATCGAGTTCGAGGATTGTGGATGAAGGGATTTGCGAGGGAGCTTCGCGGTGAAGGTGGGATGTAATTGAAAGGATGATCCGCGATTAAGACAAGCTCCGCGAATGGAAAATTACTATAGTGCTTCACGATTTTGAGATAACTCTGGCGGGAACTTCAGAGCTTCACGATTTGAGATGATGTGGCGCTGACTTCACGTGGAAGGGTCGAGGGTCGGTGTAATCGCCTATAAATAGAGGCCTACCCCCTCAAGAGATGTAGAGAGAGATCTCAATGAAAATCCTTTGCTCTCGGTTCGCAAAGGTCACTCGCGAAGGCAGTTTGCTTCGCGAAAGAGGAGCTTCGCGGTGGCTATTCTAGCTCCACGAAAGTCTTGTGCCCCACGTTGGCTCAGTGAGCTTCGCGAAGAGGCAGGAGCTCCGCGATAGCCCAGCATTGCGAAGGCTAGAGCATCGCGAGAATGCTTCGCAATTGAGCTTCGCGAAAAGGCAGGGGCTCTGTGAAGACTTGTTTGAGCTTTCCAAAATTGGGAGCCTTGCGAAGTAGGGTACTTTGTGAAGGCCCATTAAAAGTTTGTTTTCCCAGTGGATAAGGTAAAAAGGGGTATTCATCAGTGGATGAAATTTGGACATCAACAGAGCATCATCTATTGAGCAATCACACAAGTTATTGTGATTCAGGAAAACAAAGACAATGGATCTAGTGTATTCAGTCATTACACTAAAGAAGAAAGATTGAACTAAAAAGGGAATCAACTCTGAACCCTGATGCAAGAAAAATTTCATGCTGAATAGGAGACAAAGAACTTCATGTCTATCTATTGAAGATATCTTCACTTCTATAATCTGAGTGTGACTTCAGCAATGGCAGTGAGCCAGGGGGAGTCAACGGGAGTGACCCGAGGGACGTAGTGAGCTATCCCTGAACTTTTGTGAAGGTAGTGAGCCTGGGGCAGAGTGAATGTACCAGAACCTTTGTAATCTACAGCTAGTGAAGCATCATGAATTTAGGTACGACCGACAACCTATCGGCATATGCTCCTTGGGCGTAGCCCTTAGTGGTGAACCAAGTAAAAATAGCTATGTCATCTCTCTGCATGTGAATGTTTCATTGCTGATCATATCCATCATACAGATTTAAGTAGTTCCTACCAATGTGGGAACAAGATCCACAACTTTAAGAAGAAAAATTTGACACCCTGATTCTCCCTCCCCTCTCAGGGTGTCCCTGGGTCCTACATCACTTACACTGAAATACCTATAACCTCTGTTGTTTTTTGGGAGAACCCATTTTATGGAGTAAAACCATTCTATAGTGGAAATTTATTTTAATCCCAAATCAACTACCTCAAACTATTTATATCATAAACCCATAATTTATTGTTAAAATTATTCTGGAATATTTTTTCAACAAAAAAATCCTCTTTTTATTTCTTACACCTCCAAACACATCCATATTCTAACCTGAATACTCTAAAGACAAGATAAAAGTAAAAAAACGGTGTAACTCAAACCGATAGTGCTACAGGGGGGTTGTAACAGAGGAAATTTGTTATATTTTTAAATCCCTATAATTTTCATGATATTCAATATAAAAAACATTTTTGGGTAGTATATACACCATAAAAATGAAATAATTGGTCAATATGAAATATATCTCATAGAAATAAAGGTGATATGAAAAACTCTTACCTCAAGTCTACATTAATATTATTTTTCTAATAATATATAATAAATATAGATTTATTATACAACTATAGTAGGAATATATTTATAGTCATCATAAAATATATGATTCACTTAAAGCATTAGATAACCTATTTATTAACAATTCATTGTCAATATCACCATCCGGGGTGTTACCTATTCCTTTTTTTAAAACATGTTTCTATTCAGTAGTTATGTTCTTTGAATATTTTTCATTATTTCATCATCTCAAATTTTTTAATCATGAAGTAATTTTTATTTTTATACATTAAATAAAAATAAAAAAATCATTGATTGATGGTGAACATGAAAAAAAATCACATCGCTTTGTAGAGGTGGTAGTTCACACATACGCACAAACGACGTTATATTTTTCAAACGAATGCAAGGTTAATTAGGTAAGTAAAATATTACACTTTTAGAATAATAATTATTTCAGGAATATAATACATATATATTAAATACATCATAATAACCATCCTTTTGAGGTTGTGTTGGAAAACGAATTACACAACTACGTGGTGACGGTAGGTCATACGTACACACGAGTGATGTTTTCATTTTCCATATGATGTAATGGGGAAAAATAAGTGTTTTTTATATATAATTATAAAATTTAATTATATTTAATATATTTATGTTATTATATGAACAGGATTAGAAAATATTTTAAGGAATTATAAGGATAAGTAAAATGAAAACGCTCACATAAGATGATTCCCTTCTTTGGTTATCGCATTGAGGACCATAAGGATGGTATTTAAAGAATAATAGATAGTATAGAATATATTTATGTAATTTAAGAAGATTTTTTTCATGGTATTTTCAAGATAATTGGTTCGATAAGTGTGAGGAAGAGGTGAGAAGTGGTTTCTTTTTGTAGGTGATTGGAGGGGAACCATTAGAATGACATAAATTATTAAATTAATATAAATTAATTTCCTTGTTTAATTAAAATATAATTGATATATCTAGAATATATGATATACATAATTATAAATTATCCCTTTAAAAATGTTATATAATTTTATGTTACTATTTAACTCTTATCTTTTAGTCTTAAACACTTGTTAACCCTACTTACTAATTACCATGATAACAATATTTTTACATATTTGGGGAAAAGAAAGATATTATAAAAGGAATAGTGACTAATAAGTGGATAACGGTTTATATTATAAACCATATTACATTAACATATACAAATATATGATTTAAAAAAATTAATGGAATGAATAATTTATTATTTAACATAAATACCATTAAATTCATGTTTGAGACTATTCACATAATGCACATTGAAAAATATCAAGGCAATAATGTATTTTAAATATAAATATTTAACACATCATTAATAGATTATATAATTATACATATATATATATTCATGTAACACTATAACTCACACAAAATTTATTACTTTTAATTTTTTCAAAATCTTTTACTTTATTTTTCAACATCCTCCAAAAGCATTGTGTTAGCATTGCGTAAGAATTTAAGGTAATTATTTTATCACTAAAAATTTAAATTGAATTAACATTATAAAAAATAGTAATAATCAAAATAATTTTTTAAATCCATTAATAACTTGTTTTTATGTGTATCCAAAAATATTTTAGACATTAAAAGAAAGAAAGAGACATTTTATAATTTTTCATTACTTAAAAAATAAAATAATGATATCTATCAAAGAAAAATATAACAAAAGTAATAAATTTTAGAATATTTTAAGGGTATGGTCAATTTAAAAACGTCCAATAGAATATAGGAAAGTTTATTAATGATTTATAATCCTTATTTCATATTTTTAACAAAGTTTTATTAGTTTTACCCTTTATGTTGTCAATTATTTTTACCAATATTACTATTCATCATGGAAAAAAATAAAGCTAACATGTTCAAAAAAATTTAACCTCCTGATTTCAAATAAGGAATTCATTTTTTAATCTTAAATTTAAATAATTTTAAGAAATTAATTTTAATAAAAATTCTCAACTCAAAATGATAAATAATATTTTAGAAAAATATGTTTTTTAAGCATAAAAATTAGGATATAGAAATATCAAATATATGGTTGATTATTAAGCGAATAATTATATTATATAGAATTAAATATTTGTATGTTATATTCAGATTAAATCCAAAACAAACTATGACATTAAATCACTTTATTTAAATAAAATAATTGATAGTTTTTCAAAAAAAATCATTTTCTCTATTCACTCAAAAAACAACCCTTTCAGAAAAAATAAAAAATATTAACACTAAAATAATTTTTATATTTTGAAAAAAAAAATGTTTCATTTTTTATAAAATTAAATTTATAAATTTTATAAATTTTTTTCTAATTTATAGAAAAACATTCATAGAAAAATGAAATTTTAGAATTTTAAACACTCTTAATCTATTTCATATAAATTAATAATTAAATGATATTCATGAATTATATTATTTTCAGTTTTTTAGAAGAAATTATATACCATTTGGACTTAAATATACCTAATGGATATATATTTATCATCAATATACATATATAACATATATGTATCCAACAACTATATATATAATGATTATATTACATTCCCACACATAGTATTACATGATTCACTAAACTTTATTAATTCTCTTATATCACATCATGTATATTATATTCCTATTTCGTTTCATTATTTCTATAGTTTAATTTACGCTCAAAATCCTAATGGAGAACCAAAACGATAATTATTTTATGTTTGTTTTATTTTTATATATATGTGTATATAATGCCCTTGTACTTTTCATCATGTTGTTTCACATACCACCCTCATAATTTATTACTATTTAAATATTAGTATAATATCTTATCTCAATAGAGTCATCATGGTTCATTTTAGTTGGATCTTTCATGTGTCACAAGCTACCAAACATAAAATTAATTTAATAGAGAAACACATATTAAAATATATTGGATTCACATTCTCACATCTCTTATAAGAATAGTATCCTCAAAATATAAATTTTTTCTTTCTAAAATGAATTTATCAAAGTAATAAAATAAAATGTATATTTTATCATGGAGTTAAATTTTTTTAACATGATTAGGATTCTATTTATATCTTAAAATAATGTACTTCTATAAGACTTATACATTTAGTTGAGTTTCCAAAAGCGTACCTTGATAGTTGAGTATTATATTATGAATAACACTTGATATATTTGAGAAATTATTTTAACATCTATATAGATATTTTATGAAAATATACATTCTTGTTTGGTATTTTATACATAATTTTAATGTTATCATTCAATCATGATTCGATCAATTTCTACTTTTATCTACTCTCTTACTCTAAACAAGGAATATGCAGGATGGGTTTTTCACGCCTGAAGCACCAAATTCATGTTTTAACAATATATAAGATCCCAAAAATGATGAAAAGTTATACTTTATGTTTAAAACTTAAATTATAATGAAAATATAAAATAATAACCCACATGAATAATCCTTCATATGAGGAATTTCAATATTAATTATCAATCCACAACAGAAACCCCCAAAGTTCAACCTAAATCATTCCATAAGTAACTAATCCTAAAACACATCAATAATATTCCTAACCAAGTTGAAAACCCAAAATTTGAAATATTTGATCACATATTATTATGAGATCAACATAACATTTATATCCAGAAATGTTATTCACTCATAAATTAATATACTAAAATTTTATTTCCCCATATTTTAATCTAAAAAATATACTAATCATTCTGATAAATAAATTAAAACACTACAAAGAGAAAATAAGATCATATACACTTCTAAAAGATAAAAAAAACCTTTATTATTCAAATAAAATACTGTATTTGAAAAAGAAATTCCATTTACCTTAGTCCCATAATGTTCCTCGTATAGTGTACTTATTAAAAAATAACATGAACCACTTAGTCAACAAATTACTTTTTAGTCCCATAGTTTTATATAATATAAAACATATGTTCCTAAAATGTAATATCCCTTTTGTCTCAATTAACAATGTCAACACCTAATAACAAATTAAACCTAATTTTAATCAATACCATTCAATATATTCACAAAAAATATAATATTATTCTTCCTTAAACAACGTTTTCACTAAAAGACATACTAAACCAAAAGGTTTTATTCCCATAAATGTCCCTAAAAATATCCATAATCACCTCAAACTCTCATCACATAAAACCTAAAAATGGGTATCATTTAATTTAAAAATTTTATCAATCTTTAACTTATCAAACAATTACAATTTAGGTTTATCTTATATCACTATGTCATATCATAGGTTTCCATAGGTTTTTTCTTATCAATCTACAAAATGGTTCATAAAGAAAATGTGAATTAACCTGTCCATATCCCTCATGACTGTCTATAATGGTGCGCAGTATTAGTCTCACTCATCGTGCATCAGTGGATATAATGTTAATGCATTATAATCCCCATTTAGAGTATTTACCACTAGGTTAATGTGTGTCATAGTCGCAACCACTTTCAAATATCCATACAGGGATATATTTTCATGAAAAAACACAAAATCTCTTCTTTACTAAAGCTTAATGATAATACCCTATACATAGAATTTTGCTTAGAATATTTCATTGGGTTATGTTCCCTAATCAATTTTTTCATATATATTGCTCTCAGTGATCCTACAAAACTATCTATGATAGAAATTGTAACACTCCAAATCCAGAAACATGGATTTGATGTTTAATTGACTACCATAGTAAAAAATACAAGCTATATCACCGTGAATTATTGATCAATTTAATTGTTTTGTAAAACTAGATACATACATGATTCACATATTACATTGTAAATATATAAACATATCATAAGAAACATTCTATCATAATTGAACTCATTCATAATATCCTTCTATATATCATGTGGAAAGGATAAAATAAAGGGTGATCCCAGATGTTCGGTATGGTTTATGTATATTTGAAGTTATAATAATTAAACATGGTATAATAAATATAGAAGGGTAGATAAAAAAACACATGACATTCAATCAGTAACTTGATCTCAATGAACATTCATGTATAATATCAACATAAAAATCACATGTGTAATGAAAATTGAATTTTTAATTATGTAAATGCATAATTATGGACATTCTTGATCAAGGCCTTTCAACCTTGATTTCATGAATCTTACTATCAAGGAAACTCAACCAAGTCATCACTCTTAATAAATGTGTAGGTGAAAACATAATAACCATCAAATATGAAATGCATTATGTTTTTCCTCGTGATGTTTGTTGATTAATTAAGGGAATTTCTATAAAATAACCCCTACCATTTATTATGTGTCGTATTCATTTTTCATATTTTGAATGATCAATATAATTCATTCTCAAATTTCTTTATAGATCAATAATTATACCTATTGCATCAAGAATAAATAATATTTTCTTAGTCAATAAAATAAATTTCTAACATAAACTAATACCATATATAGAAGTGGTATTGGTTTGAAATATCATTTATGTGATATAAAAAATATTGAATTCATCCATGATATTCAAAATATGGTCACGATGGTGAAAAATAGTGTCCAATTAAAAATGGAGAGTGATAGAGAGCATGATCACAAGGAAGTGAATGGTCTCAAAATAAGGTGTGATCCATTTTTAGTAAAGGATGATAAAAGACCATATTTTAATTATAAATGAATTTTTATTGTGAAACCAACCCCTTATAAAATAAATTAGAAGCACAATATTAAAAATAACTTCCTTGTATCTTTGGGTAATAATGGAGGTATAAATCACATTCCAAAATTATTTTCATTCCCGTAAGAAAATAATACCAATTTATTTAGATATCATTTCAAATAAAAAATATTAATAAAAATAATTTATTTTAAAATAACTATGAAAACTTTTAGGGTAATATTTAACATATATATTAACCTTGATGATATGAAATTCCTTTCATACTTTTTACATTAAAAGATAACATTATTTTCAAACATTCGTAAAAACTAAAAAATGATTTGTTCGGAAAATATTTGATTGCAAAGATTAATTTAATTTTTTTAAAATTAATTAAATTGTAATGATAATTAAATTTTAAAAAAATCAATAATTGGTAAAAACTTCCATAAAACAATTTTGAATATCATGGATATGGAAAAAAAAGAACATATACCAAAATGGAATTTAGGTCAAACTATATTTAAAAATATTTTATCGATCAATTTAGGTAGAAAAGAGGGAAAATGGTACGTAATACATAAAAATAATAGTAATAACCAAAGGAAAATAAACTATATGGGGTTTAAAGGATAATGTAAATATAATCTTCCATAATGAAAATTTATCATATACAGTTTTGAAAAGAAATGAGATTGTAACATAAACCCTTGCAACATTGGTAAATTTTGAATCAACTCTCTTTAAAGATAAAACCTCAATAAAAAAATTTAATACCATGATTTAATTTTTATTCATGATATAAACTGTAAAAGTGGTAATTTATACACTATGTAAATTAAATTAAGAGCATAATGTAAAACACGTCTCATTTAAGTGGGAATGACAAAAAAATAACATTACAGTATTGTTAATATCTTAATAAAAAACCTCATAATGTAGAGATAATCATATAGATTTTTAAATCCAAATAATTATAATTATAATATTTATAACATAAAATAATGACTAGTATATACACCACCTAAAATAAACAAGTTTTGAATATGGCATATGTCTCACAGAAAACAAAAGTACGACGAGAAACACTTACCTCTAGTGAAACATGCTTCATATGAAATCTTAACCTCAATTAAATAAATTTATATTTATTATAAATCTATAAAATAATAATATTAATATTTATAATAATGAATATGATTATTTTATAACATTCTATCACCCATTTATTACAAATTCATTATTAATTTCATTGTCTCGGGTGTTTACTATTCCATTTTTTAATCATATTTTGGTTCAGTGGATTTATTCCTTGAATCCTGATCCTGATTTAATCATATAAATAATATTAATCTTTATATAATTATAATTTTAAATCATTAAATAAAATTATTTAATCATTCATAAAATTAGGACATGAAAAATGAATCGCATCACTTCTTTGATGTGGTAGTCAACACGTATGCACAAATGATGTTACCATTTTGTATCAGATTGAAGGGTAAGAAGGTAGGTGGTATATTATATTTTAAGAATAATAATTATTTAATTAATATAATATATATTAACAATATATATTATAATAACCATCTTTTTTATGTGGTGATGAAAAACAAATTATACTACTACGTACAGACTATAGGTCATATGTATGAAAGAGTGATGTTTTCATTTTACAAAGGATTTAAAGGAGATGAGTATGGTTTGTGACTCCATAATAATAATTGTTTTATTTTTAATATACATATTTTATTATACTATAAAGGTTTTATGATATTTTAAGGTGGTTGAAGAAGAAGTAAAATGAAAACAATGGGATAAGAATATTGTATCCCCTTTGAAGAACCTCTTTTTTAACAAACATTAATGGCCTAAAGGATGGAGTGTAAAAAAACCTATATAATGTTTTTAAGGAAGTTGAGAATTTTATTTGGAATAGTTTTTTTAGATAAGTATCTCAATAATTGTGCATAAGAGAGCCTGTGTAGTGTCTTTTTATGAGTGAGTGGAGGGCCAGCCTTGGAATTACCTAAAGTATTAAATTAATATAAATTATTTTTTATATTATAAGTGGTACAAATTTTATATATATAAAATATTCTGGGTCTATATTTATAAATATTCTAATATAAATACATTTATATTGGTTTAGGTGATGTTTTATCCCATATCTCATAGTTTTAACACTCTATTATCCCTATTTAATGATTACAATTATAATCAGATTTTTACAGATTAAGGGTTAATAAATTTACTATAAAATTATAAATTACACATAATTGGACAATGTTTTATATTCTCCACAATATCAAAATTAACATTACTAAATATAATATTTTTTATAAATTTTAAATTATTTAGTAAAATATAATTCCTTATAAAATACATATAAAATCATTTTCATGGATATTCACAAAAGTTAATTTAAAAAATAATAGGACAATAATTTAGTACTAATATAAAATTTTTAATCATCAATAAAAAATTATATTAATCTACAAAAATATCAGAACAACAGAACTCACCCTAAAAATATTATTTTTAATGTTTTAAAATAATTTACATGTTTTTTCTACAGCTTCCACAAGAACTACGTCAACATTGTGTAAGAATTTAAGGTAATCAATTCATCACAAAAAAACATTATAAAAAATATTCATATTTAAAATAACCTTTTATACAATTCGTAACTTTTTTTATTTCTATTACAAAATGATATTGATATTAAAAGAAAGGAGGCAATTTTAGAATTTTCCATTACATAAAATAATATAAAGGTCTTTATAAAATAAAAAAATGAATAAAATTCCATATTTTATTAATATTTGAAGTGGTGTTAAAATTTAACTCATCCAATTTTTTATAATATAGTTTATGGATAATTTTGAATCCTTATTTTGAAGCTTAACCTTGTTATACATGTTTTACCCTTACTTAGGTGACAACAGTTTTACCACGGTTATTATTCTTTATGAAAAAATAAGGATGAACTATTAAAAAATAACCTTATGATTAAAAATATAGATTCCATTTCTCATTATTTAATTTTTATAAGTGGTAGAAATTAATTTTAAATATAAATTTGAAAAGAAAAATAAAAAATTGTTTTTAGAATAAATGTGTTTTTAAGCCAACAAATGTGTATGTACCAAAATAAAATATACTATCTATTATTATGTGATTAATTAGACCACATATAAATTAAATGATTCTCATGGTACTTTAAGTGGAAATACAAAATCTAATGGGTCTTTTATATTACTTTTTTTAATGAAAAGAAATGGAAGTTCTACAAAAAATGGCAGTTTTCACGATTCATTCAAAAATCATCCCTTTTAGGAAAATCACAAAAAATCACCCTAAGGAAAAAGTGATATGATAAAATAAAAAATTATTTCATTTTTATCAAATTAAATTTCTGAAATTTATAAAAAAAATTAAAATTATATGGTAAAACATCTTCTGTAAAAAGATGACCATTTTTAACATTACATTCTTTTAGTCTATTTCATATAAATTAATAATTACATGAGAGTTTTTAATTGTGTTATTATTATTTTTTATCATCATATTATATAACAATTGGGATTAAATATACCTAGTCATTATATATATACAAATATAATGAATATAAAAAAAATATGTGTCTAATATCCATATATATAATAATCATATTATATGTTTATATATACCGTTACATGCTTCACTAAAATTTTTTCATTTACCTTGATCTCATCATGTTAATTATATTTCTAAATCATTACCTTGTTTCATAGTTGTAGTTGGGGTCACAATCTTCATGGAAAATTGGGATGATAATGATTTTTATTTTTCATATATATATGTGCGTGTGTGTCTGTGTTTGTGAGTGTGCATTTAATCCACTAGTTCTTTTCTACATGTTGTTCCATATTCAAGCCTCATAATTTATTATTTTTTATCTTTTATTGTAATATTTTATCTAAATAAAATCTTCATAGTTAATTTTAGATTGATGTTGTGTGTGTTACAAACAATCAAACTTAACACTCATTTAAATTATAAATATTTCTTTAAATGTTGAGGTGTTATAGTATGTGTATACATGTGTGTATCTGTATATATATATATATATATATATGTTTGTGTGTGTATATATGTGTATGTGTATGTGTATGTGTATGTGTACGTGTATGTGTATGTTTATGTGTATGTTTATGTGTATGTGTATGTGTATGTGTATGTGTATGTGTATGTGTATGTGTATGTGTATGTGTATGTGTATGTGTATGTGTATGTGTATGTGTATGTGTTTGTGTAATTTTATGTGTATGTGTATGTGTATGTGTATGTGTATGTGTATGTGTATGTGTATGTGTATGTTTATGTGTATGTCTATGTGTATGTGTATGTGTATGTGTATGTGTATGTGTATGTGTATGTGTATGTGTATGTGTATGTGTATGTGTATGTGTATGTGTATGTGTATGTGTATGTGTATGTGTATGTGTATGTGTATGTGTATCTGTATTTTTATGTGTATGTGTATGTGTATGTGTATTTGTTTGTGTATGTGTATGTGTATGTGTATTTGTTTGTGTATGTGTATGTGTATGTTTATGTGTATGTGTATGTGTATGTGTATGTGTATGTGTATGTGTATGTGTATGTGTATGTGTATGTGTATGTGTATGTGTATGTGTATGTGTATGTGTATGTGTATGTGTATGTGTATGTGTATGTGTATGTGTATGTGTATGTGTATGTGTATGTGTATGTGTATGTGTATGGGTATGTGTATGTGTATGTGTATGTGTATGTGTATGTGTATGTGTATGTGTATGGGTATGTGTATGTGTATGTGTTTGTGTATGTGTATGTGTATCTGTATCTGTATGTGTATGTGTATGCGTATGTGTATGTGTATGTGTAAGTGTATGTGTATGGGTATGTGTATGTGTATGTTTATGTGTATGTGTATGTGTATGTGTATGGGTATGTGTATGTGTATGTGTATGTGTATGGGTATGGGTATGTGCATGTGTATGAGTATGTGTATGTGTATGTGTATGGGTATGTGTATGTGTATCTGTATCTGTATGTGTATGTGTATGTTTCTGTGTATGTGTATGTGTATGTGTATGGGTATGTGTATGTGTATGTGTATGTGTATGCGTATGTGTATGTGTATGTCGATGTGTATGTTGATGTGTATTTGTATGTGTATTTGTATGTGTATGTGTATGTGTATGTGTATGTGTATGTGTATGTGTTTGTGTATGTGTTTGTGTTTGTGTATGTGTATGTGTATGTGTATGTGTATGTGTATGTGTATGTGTATGGGTATGTGTATGTGTACGTGCATGTGTATGTGTATGTGTATCTTTGTCTGTATGCTTATGTGTACGGGTATGTGTATGTGCATGTGTATGTCTATCTGTATGTGTCTGTGTATGTGTATTTGTATTTGTATGTGTATGTGTATGTGTATGTGAATGTATGCTTGTGTATGTATGTGGATGTATGTGTAGAACTATATGTGCATGTATGTCTGTGTATGTATGCATTTGGCCTTGTTATATGTGTATATATGTGTTGTGTGTGTGTGTCTTCTTATGTGTGTATATAGATGTATGTTTGTATATGTGATTGTTTATGTGTAAGTTTATATATGTTTGAGCATATGTAAGTGCATATGTACATGTATGCATGTCCGTATGTGTATGTGTATTTGTATGTGTATATGTGTGTGTTTGTGGGTGTGTGTATATGTGTATGTGTATGTGTATGTGTCTGTGTCTGTGTTTGTGTCTCTGTCTCTGTATGTGTATGTGTATGTGTATGTGTCTCTGTCTCTGTATGTGTATGTGTATGTGTATGTGTCTGTGTATGTGTCTCTGTCTCTGTATGTGTATTTGTATGTGTATGTGTCTGTGTATGTGTACGTGTACGTGTACCATGTATGTATATGTGTATGTATATGGAAGTTTGTGCTTGTATGTGTTTTCGTATGTGTATGTATATGGGTATGTATGTGTATGTTTATGTTTATGTAGCATGTCCATGTATGAATATTCATGTGCATGTATGTGTATGCACTTCTATGTAATTGCATATATGTGTATTGTATATGTGTGTGAACATGTAGGTATGAGTATATGTAAGTATGTGTATATCTGCATGTGTATGTATGTGTATGTGTATGTATGAGTACATGTATGTCTATGTGTCTGTCTGAGTATGTATATAATGTGTATGTCGGTCTATTCATATAGTATTTGTAACACCCCAGGTAAATAAAGAATATGACATTTCATATTTATCCATATTTGTTAATAAAATATTGAAATGAATTTAAAGGGGACGCTATGCTCGATGGCGTACCCAACACGCAACAACAAGTTTCTTGGGATTCTTACGTTGCACTCTAATAATAAAATAATATTATTTTAAATGGTAGTTAACATGTAGCCGTTGTATTGGCGGGAATGGATAGAAATAAATAAAATATGATTATATATGTTTTTAAATGTTTTTACATTTATCCAACAAAATATAATGGCTTAAAATACGTAAAGAATTCAATTTTCAGCTTTTATACCCTAATTTTCACTAAAGGTTCACTTATCACCTTTTGATGGAGAATTGTCATTAAATATAGTTTTGATCACTCTTATAAATTATTTTGGACCAAATAAAACTCTTCTTTAGAATTGGAACATCAAAATTTACTTTGTGTAAATTTTTGGTATCTTTCCGATAAAGTTCATTTTTTCAATGAATAGTGTAAAATGTTGTATTTTAATTCAAAACCCCTTTTTAATCTAATTTATTTATATGATTAGATTATCTTTTGAATTGGTTTTAATGTTAAATTAGAATACATTTTTACCATTAAATCCAATAGTGGTCTTTGGAATTAATTTCACTTTGAAATCAGACTTAAACTAGTGTCAATCTTTTGATACTTATTGTTTCATAAAAACACGCTATTTGCTTTGACAGCGGGAATTAATTATTAAATTAATTAATCTGGCTTATATGTATTTAATTTTGTAAAATAGACTTCATTTATGAATTCGTAATATAAAATATAGCTTAGGGTGAATTTTTGGGATTTTTCTGAAAAACTTCAATTTTTGATGAATAGTGAAACCACTAAGTGGTACTTATAAAAGCTGATTTTTTGTTTAAATGAAATTTTACCACTTATGTGTTTTGAATTTAAAAAATACGACATACATGGTTGTCATTAAGAAGTAAAATGTGGTTCAATGAGGTTATAATAATTTTTTGGTGAATAGTAACTTGTTAAGTTCTTAATCACGATTAGTGGTAATTAGTGTAGTTTAAGGTAAAAATAATGTTTTAATAATATGAAATGAACTTGACACATGTCCTACCCTCATTGGTTGTGTCATGGCCGACCAATACAAGCCATGGGTCAACTTGGGGACCCCATGGAGACACTTTGGTTGGGAAATGACATAAATAACTTTTTATTTAATGTAAAAGTAAAAATGACACAAACATAATATGTTTTACGAAAAAAAATTTTACATGGGGTTATAAAGATCAGATTTTTGATTATAAATAGTCATTGGAAATATAAAAAGATTTACTACATCATAGTATTTTTTTATAATTTTTAGACATTAAATAAATTAAATTATTTATGACATAATAATGATGCAACGATGACATCATTATTTGACGATTTAAATAAAATGGAAAGATAATGTAAAATCTATGAACTAAACATGTCCAAAACTTATTGGATGGATGGATTTCGAACCCTTATCACCTTATCCACAAATAATATCAATGTGGGACCTTTTAAAACCGAAACACATTTTCAAATAAAGTAATATTTCTTACTTTCCAAAAGTACCCCTCCCCTCCTCTTATAAAAGGCCCCCACCTCTACCTCATTTCACACACTCCTCAAGCCTTTGGCTCGGCCAAAACCTGCCCATTTACTCTCTCCACATCCCTCTCCTCATCCTAGAGGATTTCCTTTGGGCAGAATCCTTTCAAAGGAAGCCTTTAGGCTCAAATCAAAAGGAGTTACACTTTTAAAGGTAATTCATTCTCTCATGTTCATTTGTTTTATTTTGCTTATCCAACCCCCTAAACTCTTTTTATTTATTTCTTTTGTAACAACACCAGTATATTCAATATACTAGGATGTTGTTATATGATTTATTCGAGCTACACTCTCACACAACTACATCAAATGGTTAAAGAACATACGGTTTCTGTGGATGGCAAAATTGTGCCTCCCGAAACGATGATTGTTCAATACTCATTTAACACCTTTAAAGGTGGCCATTATGATGTCACTATTTTAAATGTGATATATAATATTTTTATGTTTTACTTATTCTTCTGTATTTTTCATTTGTGTCTTACCTTTATGGCTTCCATTATGGGTATACGCGATATCTTCATTTTAGGAAGTGCGGACTACCGCCCCCTCAAAGTGATGTGATTCGTTAATGCCATATGTGGGACGTGTAAAGGATGGATTTAAAGTTATTATATATGATGTTATACTGGAATTATAATATACCTCTATATAATTATTATTTCATTCCATTAAAGTATGAGATAGAAATGAAAGTTGCGTTCATGCGTACGTACGGCTTACCGTCTCCATGAACGGTGCATTTCATTTCTTATCCCCAAATGTAATGTACTATTAAATGTACATGTATATAATGGATATATATAATTAATGATATATCTAAATGATGAATATAATTCGGGAATTAAAATATACATACCTCTCATTTAGTTTTAATTCCATTAATATGACAAAGAAATGAAAGTAGCGTTCATGCGTACGTACGGCTTACCATCTCCATGAACGGTGCATTTTATTTCTTACCTCTAAATGATTATGTAATATTATAAATACATGTATATTCTGGATATATATGATATATATGATATCCAAATCCGGAATGTCATTCTATATATAAAGAACCTATGACCACACGAACAACATGTAATTGTAACAAGTCCCCTTTCGACTTAAGAACCAAATATCGACAAAACAAACATTATTAACTTAAATAGTTACATAATGTTTATAACATGGAAATAAGTGATATAAAAGGAATAATTAACTCTAAAAAGGTTCTTAATCAAGTAGAAATTAACTCAAGTTTATTATTCAGGACGTTAAAGAACGATCGAGTCATGTCGGACCCGAGGTAAGGGACTTCGTCTCAATCTCCTTTCATTGAGGCATATTTCGTTTTATACACAACTTTTTTTTATACGGTGTATAAACCCCTTTTACTTTTACTTTTATACAAAAGGAATCTTTTTCTATGAAGTGTTTTACAAAACGACAAAAAGAAATGTTTCTTTCAACGTACGCGGCGACAACGACCTTTTCCGCCGCCGCGAGTATTATTTGGTCTTTGGCTTTCTCAACAAGCCGTAATGTTTTTCGAATAAAATAAATACCATATACTCTTTTATGTATTTTGGTATTGAAAATGGTTTTGAAAAAGGATTCTATTGTGTCAATATATTTACGATATATTGTGATTGAAATGTGGAGATGTTATCATTCCTTTATATTGGTTTTATGTTTTATGATTTTATACTGGTACTTGGACATTTTAACGGGTGGTTACGTTATAAACCATATGACGGGTGGTGCCGTGAATACCAGGACGGGTGGTTACGTTATAACCTCCAATTCATTGGGTATGGAAGTCGGCCGTATGGCTATTCCATTAAGTATGTATGGAAATTGGCCGTATGGCTATTCCATTAAGTGATATGTGTGGGAGTCGACCGTATGGTTATTCCACTTAAGTATGTTTATGTCCCAAGTTACATTTATATATGTTATGTGTTCTTTTTATGGATTTTTATGGTAATCCTTTGGTTACAAAAAGGTAAGTAATGATACTTTATTCAGTAAAGAGTTTTTACTACTTCATGTAGGTGAAAAGTATTACATTGATAAAGTATTTAAGGTTTACTTGTTGTTTTGAAAAACTAACAGTTTTCATTATTTGTGTATCCCTTACTGAGCTTCTTATGCTCATCCCAAGTTTTTGAAATATTTTTCACAGGACTTAGCGTGGAATAGGGTCAAGGATGGGATCAAGGGAAAGTCATGCTACCTAAAACATGGAACTATACATGTTTCTTTTAAAGAGTTTTTATTTTATGGAAATTTAGTAGAAGCGACTACTTTGTAATCTTTTGAGATGTAATAGTTATGTCCTAATTCTCTAAAACTCTAAACCTGAAAAGATACTCAATGTGAATTACTCATTTAATTCAATATTAAGTAAGGTTTAAGGCTGGGGTCTTATAGTATTATTTTCTTATTTTTATTATTTATCCATTTTTAGCATTTCCTTTAATCATTTTTAATATTTCTTCATTTAATATTTTTATTTTATATCCAATTTTGATAGTTATATATACATGTTTAAATATATATATTCAATTTCTTTAAGTAGTATGTAATTTATATAATTATTTTTTATTTATTCTTTTCTTTAATATATTTTTATTTAAATCTTTAGAAAATTACTATTTTATGATTAATAATTTGTACTTCTTAATAAATCTATTATTTTTAAAATGATTTTTTAATATTTTTTTTATTTATTTAATATTTATTAATTTTAAGTATTTCAATAAGTTATATAATTAAAAATATTAATTTATTTTTTATACTTATTTTCAATTTATTAATTTCCAATTGTTAAATTTTATTAATTTTTATTATTTATTCCTCTATAATTATCTATTCATTTTTAACACTTATTCACTTTTAATATTCAGTAATTTATTCTTTTTGAATAATTATTTAATTTATATTTTTGTATTTTATTCCTTTTAATATTTATTTACATATTTTTATTTGTTTATAATTAATATTGTCAGTATGTTTTTAATTTATATAATTAATTTTTGTTAATTATCATTTTAATATTTTTTATTTTAATCTTTGTACACTTATTATCTATTCACTTTTAATTAAGAATTTATTTTAAATCATTTTTCATTTAATGCAATTTTTAGTATTTATTCTTTCTTATTTTATTATTTATTCAGTTACATTATTTTTGAAATATATATAATTTATTCTTCATAAATATTTTTCTACAGTACATAATTAATATAATTTTTAAAATTATCATAACATTAACACAGTTATCATGATATAATCCCATTTATTCATATATTAAAAATAAATAATATTGATTATTTATTTTTAAAAAATTTATAATTTATTTTTTTTAATATTATTTTTTGACTATATACAAATTATAAACATTCATGTTTATATAATTAGAAATTTATTATAATTTAAAATTTAATTTTTTATTTTGATTTTCCACTAGTAGTTTTATGTGATATGTGAAGCACTAATAAAAAAACATTTATTAGTACTAGTAAAAGCACTAATAAAATACACATTTATCGTAATTTTTTACAATGGCTGGTAAAAAAACTTCCCTTATTTTATAATAAACCTAACTGATATCACTTTACACACGTAATTCTTGCTTTCACGTAAACTGATTTCTGTAGTCACCTCGTTCGATTCTCTTGACTATATCGAACCATAAATCAAACTTAACATATTCATTACTTGTTTTTAATAGATTTTTCAACCTTTTACTGATTTTTTCCCATTGGGTTCTCCATGTCTGTGTGATGTTTTGGCACCATTTTCATGATTTTTCGTTTGTCTTCTTTCTTCATTACTTATAATTGATGTTTGGCTCTTCGCTCAGATGTTTTTTTGTTTCCCTTCTTCTAATTTATGTTTTCCCATTGTTTTCATGATTTTTGGTTCTTCTTATTTTTTTAATTTTTGGTTTTTCATTACATTAAATTATTTTCCAAAGAATCTAATATTTTTTGTATTTCAATGAATTTTTAAAACCCTTCATAATTTTTTTACACTTATTAATATTTTCATTACAATGACATGATATGTCCTATATTAGACAACATGAATTATAAATTCAAAATATATATTAGTACATAAAGGCGTTCAATAGATCAAATGAATTTACGATAAACCAACAAACATGGATATACAGGTGTATAGCTTAGGGATATTGATCATTTTGATTATATTTCATGGATGTTGGTTGTTTTATGTGTGTCATACCTTTTTGTTGACTTTCACTATTTGATAAGAAAAATGGAACTAGTTAAAGTAAAATTTCAAAATATTATTAGAAATGGTGGAAGGGTTTTTTAACCTTAAGAACCTTCCATATACCTTTTCATAGTGTATTTATTTTGGGATTAAAAAATTGATAGTATGTTCTTTCTATAAGAAATTTGATTTGTGTTTTTTTAAATAAGAATGGGTTTTTAAGTACTAATAAAAAGTTACAATTTTCATAAACAATGTTTTTCACTCTGGTAAATGAGATTATAAATTTTTATATATACTAGAAAATAAAATATGCCTTCATTGTATGGAATATATGGTAAAAGATGATAATAAAATATCTCTTTTATCATTACCAACAAGAATATAAAAAATAAAAAAACATGTCCAATGGTCTAATAAATATACATTTTCATAATTATTTTATTATGAATAATTTGATATGATTGAATTTTTTTAATTGGGAAAGATGACTAAAATTCCTTTTATAAATGTAAAATATATATTGTTACTTATTTTCCCTCGAGCTTACTTGTGTGTGCATGTCAATAATTACACAAGTGGTGGTTTATAGTACTTTGATACCTTCACAACTGATTTTAGTATATATATATATATATATATATATTTCTAATGAAATAAAAATATTAAATCATTGAATGGTTCCAAAAAATTCAATAATTATGTGAAAAAGTAATCATGGAAATGTTATTAAATTGTTTTACCCAAATAAAGGGAGTGAATACCTATATCAAATATGATGGTTGTATGTGTGTATATATAAATAATATCATTAAAGGATTATAATCTCATACCTTCTGTGTATTTATTTATTTTGTTACATATGAGTTTTACTAAATCCGATATGATATAAATGAATTGGAAATGGATTGATGCCAATCATATGATAAAAGAGTATGAGGATGTAGTTAAAGAGTTCATCATGTTTACAAAGGATTGTGAATATGATCCTTCTCAAATCATTTTTTTGTGATTATGTTATTTTTATTCACGAACGATAAGTCTATAGGGATTGGAAGAGCACTCGATATGTCATGGAATAGATTGAATTAATAAATATTTGACCAAACATGAGGAAGAACAGAATATTGCTAGTTAATAGGATAAAAATGCATTTTATGGAACATATGACATAATTACAAGTGTAAACAATGATGAATATTCCATTAAGGATATTATTACTATTGTAAAATATGATGAATATCATATTTAGGAAATGATAATAACAATTTAAGGTGAAATTTCTGATTGTCTAATGCTATTTAAGATGTTAAAGTGCTTTGAAAGGACATCAATATAAGCTAGTTTTAGTAAATAAAAACATCATCAACCATACGGAAGCTATATAATGTAAAATCATCCCACGGATAGAGTGAAATTAGCTTTACTAAACTACTTGTTCTCTTGAATAATATTATACTATGTGATAATGATCTACCATATCGAACATATGATGCTAAATTAATTATATGTTCAATTGGTATGATATATCAATGAATACATGTCTACCCAAACGAATTATTTTTACAAGGACCATGAATCACTCAAAAAATTCCTGAAATGTGGCATGTCTCGTGCAAGAAAGATGAATCAAGTACATGATATGTTTTATGGTACTTTTCAACAATTCTATGGTTTATGAGTCTTTATGGAAGAAAGGATACTTCAAGTCAATTGAAATTCCATGTTGATAAAATAAATTGAGATGGGAAACATCATCACCTAGCGGTCTCACCTTAGTGGAAGGAAATTGATCATGAGAATCCTAAATTTTATAAAAAAAAAGATGAGAAAACAATGTCTTGTGTTATCTACATATGTATAGAATAATTTTGATTTATAAAGTATTGCTCATAGTACATGACCAGTTATGTTGCTAAATTATAATATTCCACCATGGTTATGCATGAGGAGAAAATAAGTTATTATATCTCTACTTATATTATGACAAAAATAGCTTAGTATTGATATTGATGTTTATTTGGATCCTTTGATCATGTATCTTAAATTAATAATGTATTCTAGTGTTATATTTTATGTTTTTCATAGAAATTAACATTTCACAATGAGATCCAGAATGTACAGGGTGAAAATGAATTTTTTTCTTATAGAAAATTTTCAGGATATAGAATTAAATGAACTCAAGGGTGTCCCATTTGTGGACCGAGCACACACTTAGTAAAATTGAAACATTCCTTGAAGAATTTGATTCTAGGAAATCATAAATTTAAACCCCAATTTAATAAATACCAATTTTTTATGACATCATTATTTGGAAATTCGGAAGACAATATAACACTATCTCTACTAATATGAGATTTATAGAGACCATACATTTCATACAAGATTATTTCATCATTTTAAAGTTAAAAATATAAAAGGGTACTAAACCCTGATCCAAAGGATTAGTATATTTGGAAAATTAAGACCATACTTAACTTTTATATAATAAAATATAAACATCTATTTAATTCCTTATTATCTATCTTCTTATTGGCCATCATTTCTCTTTATTACATTTATTCACCTGAGATTTACATCAAAAAGAAGGGTGAGAAAGCAGCCCAATAAGAGGATGATTAAGAGTTATAAAACATGGGATAGAATAATAATTATTATCATAATATAATAAAATAATCATTATCATAGTAATGAGAGGAAACATTAGATAATGTCATGGATTATAGCGATGCATAGAAATGAAACATCATGTCTTATTGGTCAAATTCCACACATAGTTTTGAACATATATAGAATCATGTTCATGAATATTTCGGTTTATATCATGAGATACATCACAATAAAAAATGTATTGGATCACTATATAATTACAAACACACCAATCACATCATAAAATTTTCCTGCAGTATATAATTCTGTATGTGCATGTCACATCATAACATTTATATAATCATACATTCCATATAGAACATATTTCAATCATTGAAATAAAATAACCCATGGAAAAGAATGTTTTTCATTTAATATATCATATTTCCATGAATAAGATTTGGTTTTACCAAATTATAATTGAAAAAACATATTTGGTATAGGATTTATCATTCTTGAGTGAAGAATAAATTACTTAAGAGGTGTTAAAATGTGTTTTGGAAAGAAGAGTTCTTTTGGAAAAATATTTTAATTTATCATAAAACCATATTGGAAAATTATATATCCTAGAAAATAAAAAGGAATGAAAAAAGAAATTATATTTAATGAACATTAATGGGACATCAGTGCTAAAAATGGAATGAAATTGGGGATCCCAAGGAATGAGAGTTGGGTTCGATAATCTCCTTACGTTATGTCTGAATGATTATTTCAATTTAATATCATGGATAATCAAATGAAATTCAATAATTAATAAATTCATTACATTTTTTAGATCCATTTTATTCAACATAGTTATATTATGTCCATTTCAATGAGTTATATAATTTAATTTAATCATTTGGGAGTGTTTTTTTTCTTGTTTTCATTATCGGTTCTCTTGTATATGAGTTTGTAGGTACATGTAAAATTAAAATATTTATCTCTAATTGAAATTATATATTATTAATGAAAATTAATTAGATTAAATGAACTTTTATATCATTTTTCTATATGATATGAAGATTATTTATTATATTGGACGTTAATAAAAATTATTTAATTAGTTTTGGGGGTTTTTACGTCCATTGTGAAGTTATATCATTTTATTTAACATAATGTTTATATATTCCTTCAGAACATTATATATGATTTATAATATGGATAATAAAATCTTACTTATCCATTATTATGGTATTATGACAATTTTTAAGGTGGTAGTAAAAATAAAAACACATCATCTATGGTGGTGGTAGGTCGACACACCACAGATGATATTTTCGGGTTTAGAAAAAAAGAAAAAGGGAACATACATAAAGATGAAATATTCCTTTAACATATTAAATTTACATTATATAAAAGATACTCGAGTTATCATTCCTATTTTATAGGTTCAGGTCAGTATAAGATAATAAAAACAGAAATTCAAAAGAAAAATAAAATAAAAATAAAGAGGATTTTACTGCTTATTTTAAACTCCTTGAGAACCTCCTTAGGGAAAAGGGTTTGGACTTTTGAATAGAACAAGGGATACTAGATGTTGGGGAGAGGTTTTGGAAGGGGATTTTTCTAAATATGTGCAAGGATAAAATCTTGGAAGGCTGGAGGATAAGAGGTGGTGACGAATTGACTTTAAAGTGGATAAGAAGGGTGTTTTGTCATTATTTAATACATTAGTTTATTATTTTGGACCAAGACTATGAATAGATTGATAAAATCCAAAATATATATTAAACTATTAAAGGGGATTCTATATTTTTTGTTTAAATCAGAAATAAATCAAGTAATATTGTTTTTAACTTATAATGTATATATACCATAAATTACCATATTTCACTATTCACTTAAAATTAATGTTTTTTAGAAAAAACAAAAAAAAATTAGCACTAACCATTTTTAGATGTCTATAATTAAAAAAATGAACTCCATTTTATAAAAATCATTTCTAAATTTGATAGAATTATTTTTAATCAAAATCACCGTTTACTTCAAAAATACTAATTTTAAAATTATAACTGATTTTATAACACATTGAAAACTTAATTAAGGTCTTATAAAATTATCTTATAATAATAATAATAATATATTAATCAATTTTATTAAAATAAATTTCCGTTTAAATAACTATATTAATTATAAAATTATAAATAAACATTTATGTTTTATAAAAATACCAACAGTTAATTATTAATTTTTAAAATATTTATTTACTTATACTATGATATAATTTTATCATATTTTCATTTATACGATAAATAAATTTTATTTACACTTTAATATTTGTGGTTACTATTCTATTAGCAGATTTACTATTCCAAATGTTCACATTACATCTCCAAAAGTAAATTTACAACTATATTGGTAAAGATTCCTTAACTTCTAGAAGCTCCTCTTATTTCATTAATTCTTCACTTATAAAGTTTTTATTTTGTTCTAAAATTGATTTTATATGGTTTATACTATATGAAAAAATTATAGGAAGTGAATTTCCATTGGTAAAATTTTGGGTCGTTACATTCTCCCCCCTTTATGAAACATCACCCTCAAAATTTTGTTTTAAATAATGGGGTGAAAAAAAGTGAGGGTACTTATCCTTCTTCACTTCCTCTGGTTCTCACATTGCCTCTTCATATTTATAGTTCCGCCATACTACTTTGACCAGGTACGTATTCTTTTTGTGTAGAAATTTATCTCTACTATCCAATAACTTCATGAGTTTCTCCTTATAAGAGAGATCATATTCCAAATTTACCACCTCAGGATTCAGTACATGTGAGGATTCTAGTATGTACATTATCTAGAAGAATACATGGAAAACATCATGTACTTGATACATGGTAGGTGGAATTTCCAGTTGATAGATCATAGCTTCGAATCGATCAAGAATCTAAAAGGGATTGATGTAACTGAGACTCAACATTCCCTTCATCCCAAATATCATGGTCCTCCACCATATAGATAAGTAGAGGAATACCAGGTATCCATCCATAAACTCAAGGTATTGTCGGTGATTTTCTATATAGGTCTTACGTCAAATTTGGTCTTCCACAACGTGATGCTGAATGGTTTTAACCATTTCCACCATTTCATCAACCATCTTTAGTCATAGCAGCTTACATTCACTAACATCATCCCATCATGTTTTTGTTCATCATCTTTTCACACAAAGGGCTTGTAATGGATCCATTTGGATGCTTGAGATGAAAATATTATTTTAGGTTAACACAACAGCAGTTAAATGTTATCATCTACCTTTGAATTCTATAGAACATTCCCTCAATATTTCTTCCAATGTCTAAATATTCTATTCAGATTGGCCATCTGTTTGAGGATAATAATCCATAATAATGTTCAGTTTAGTTTTTAGAACATGTTGGAGACTTTTCCCAAAAATCTAGGTGAGTCTTATATCTTGATCAGATACAATCGATATTGGTACACCATAAATCCTTTCCCCTTCTCTAATATATATCCATGCAGGTTGATCTAGTGATAATCCATCTTTAACTGTGATAAATTGAGTTTTCATTATAAGATGATGCACAACATCTCATATAGCATTGCTTCCATTGAATTCCATTAGATGTCTGGTGACAACGTCCATGGTGATTTTTCCCATTTCCATGTTGGTATGGATAATAGTTTCATCACCCCTTATAATTTTGTCTTTACGCCTTTAGTTATTGATATACCTATCACTTTGATCTATATTCAGTGACCTCCTTCTTCATATTATCCCACCAATAGTTCTCTCAGAGATCTCGATAAATATTTAGGTTCCCTTAGTGAATAAAGAAGTTTGGGTTATGTGAATCATTCAAAATATCCTTATTTATCTCTAGATTTTATGGTACACATAGTTTTGACCCAAATATTACAACTCCTTCCTCATTAATTTTAAACTCGGAGGATTTACCTTTCCTTATAGCTTCCACCTTCTTCCGAATTTCAAATAATTTCTATGAGAACCCTTTATTTTATCCTTCAGGGAAAATTTATAAATCATTTTATAAAGTATTAGTGGTGTTCTTTCCTTATGGATTCCCATTTCCATACTTTCCAAATATATGAATATTAGATCCTCCTTAATTCTCATAATTGATAATGTTTCAGGATCATTTATACTTAGATCATTCTCCACATTATTTTCCATTCCATGATGGTAGTGGATTGATCATTCATAATATTTTCCAATCTCTAACTATCTTAATTGGAGCATATTAATCTTCTTCTACCAGATTATATATTTTAGGGTCTTATAATCTGTATCTATATCACCCATCTCCCCATAGAGATAATGCTTCCATATTTTCAACACAACGATCACAACTACCAACTCCAAATCATGTGAGGGATTGTTTAGCTCATTAATTTTTAACTACCTTGTGTTATAGGATATACCATTATCATTTTTCATTATAACAAAACCTAATCCATTTCTTTTAATCATCACGATATACCACAAAGAATTTCTAACTTGTCAGAAGTGTGATTATTATCATAGTGATAAACCCCTATTCTACCTCTTTGAAGTAATCTTCACATTCACTAGGCCATAAAAAATGTTCTCTCTTCAGGGCCAGCTTTGTTAGTGGTTTTAAAAATCATGATAAGTTCTTCCCAAATCATTGGTAACACCGAGTGTGACCAAGGAAACTACAAATCTCCATTATAGATATTTGACTATGCCACTCTTCGATTGCCTTCTTCTTTGAAGGGTCTATAGATATTCTCTTACTGGTGATAACATTCCTCAATAATTATACATCATCTTTCCAAAACTCACATTTACATTACGTTTCATATAGATTCTCTCTTTGAAAATTTTTTATCCTAGTATTCAAATTTCCATCATATTTATCCTTACTCTTGAAGCATACTATAATATCATTGATAAAGCCTACAAAATATTTGTTGAGAAAATCCTAAAATACTCAATTAATTATGTCTGTGAATATTAATGGGGAATTAGTAAGTATGAAAGGCTTCACAATGAACTCATAGTGTTCATACATTATTTGAGAGGTCGTCTTAAGAATATTTACCTTCCTTGCCTTTAATTGGTGATATCCCAACTAAAGCTCCACCTTAGAGAAATATTTTTTCCCACAAAGTTGATAAAACATGTCATCTATTTGTGTAAGGGGATACTTTTTATTTATTGGGAATTTGTTGATATTTTTATAATCAATTAAAAGGTGAATTTACCCATCCTTATTCTTGATGAAAATGACTAGTGCACCCTCTAGTGAAGCACTCGGGCATATAAAACCCTTGACTATATTCTCTTATAACTACTTCTTCAGTTGCTCAAACTAAATGGTGGTTATTCTATAAGGAGTATTTGATATAGAAAGAGGTCTAGGAATAAGTTCAATTGAGATATAAACCTCCCAGCCGGGAGGAAGACCAGACAATTATTCAAGGTACACATCAGTGTAGTCATGTACTGTGGGTATGTATTCGAGCATGATTCTCACCTTTGTATCAATCACTTGAGCTAGATATACTTCCCCACAAAGAGATAATATCCACAATTAGGATGATTATTATGAAAGAGATTCATCATCCTTGTTAAATTTGTTCATAATTCCATGATTCCTCATTATATGAAGAGTAATATTCCCATCCTGATACTTGTTGTTGGATTTGTATAAAGATGTCCAATCCATGTCCAAAATAGCATCAAAATCCACCAAAATAAGTAGGAGAAGATTTTTTTAGAGGTTCATTCCCCAAATATTATTTTGGAAGGAGTTATTTAATTTTAATGCAATAATATCACCATTTTTTGGTATCATAGATAACTCAACCTCTATATTTTTAGGTGGTGTTTGAATTGTTCTACTAGTCTTTCATGATATGAATGAATTCATAGAACCAGAATAAAATAGTGTGTTCTCTATTCTTGAATGAATAACCAGCATAAATTTCACCATATAAATTTCTAACTCTATCTTAGTAGTATTGATGGAATAATCATTCCCTTTATCCTTTGGATTTGGTGGTTGATGACACTGATTACCCTTGATAACTCAAAGTTGAGTTCATTATCTTGAATAGTTCCCTTGCTCCCTATAGATAAAGCATTGAACCATGGGTGGTGATCTCCTTTACTCCACTATATTTTCTAGCTTCTTTATGTCTCTATATCATTAATGATCTTAGTGGACTTCTCCCCCATACATATATCTTTTCCTAATCCATTTTATGTAGTTCCCATGCATGATTATTCTTCCCATATTTTTACATTTTAGTGGTTGAGTTTTCTTTATACCATTATAATTAGATCCACTATATTGAAACTCAATATTTCATTTCTTATCACAAAATCCATGGGACCATTCTACAAACATGATATCCACTTTTAGATTACATCATAAAACTTTTTCATTACTTCTAATGCCTCAAATTTCTAGAGCCTTATAAATGGGTGAATTTAAACCACTAAATAATCTAACAATTTTATTATCATTGTTCATAAAAAACACAAAGCATACCTTTCCAGCCTTTTAGAGTAATCTTCGCAAGACATGATAGATTCACCTTCATTTTTATTTATCTATATGAATTATAAATCTATATTTGAATGAATATTTCAAGGGAAATACTTGTTAAGAAATATTATCTTAATGTCTTCCAACTCTGTCTGTTCAATATCATCCTTCGGATTAGTGTTCTTAGACAATTCCCACCATTGGTCGTCCACTCCATCTAGATGATAAATAGATAGAGTCACCACCATTTTTTTAGAATATTGAAACACAAAAAATATCTTCTCTATCAACTTGACACACTATTCTAGAAATATTGGATTCGAATATCCAATAAATGTTGGTGGTAATTTCCCCATAAAACACATGACATCCAATTGCTCCCTTTTAGGTGAAGGAGGATGTTTGATGTTATTTTGGTTTTTTTTCATAGCGTGAGAATCCAGGGAATGAATCACTATGAAAATTTGAACTCCGCATCCCAAGGCATTGGGGGTGTTGTTTGTTAAATCCATGCATTGTCCCATCCAAGGTGTTTTGTCTATATTTCTCCTAGTTCACACCATTTTCTATAACATAAAATGTCAGAACAAATCCTAAGTAAGAATGTCATTAAAAAATTATTCCCCTTTCCAATTAACTCTAAATTAATATATTGTGGGCTCCCTATGTTTAGGTTTTTTTCTAAAAAATTATTATTGGGATCTTAATAATACTTAATTTCATACTATGTCTTTTCAAAACTTTTCACTAATCCTAATTCCCAAATTATCTAATCCATTATTTTTTAACAAATATAGAATCCCTACTTTTTTTACATGATTATAACACCATTTTTAAGATAAAAACATAAATGGTAACACCCCAAGCTTCCACGGTACGTTTCCCTTCGAATAATGTGATAGCGTGTGTTGTATGCAACCTCGAGTTCTAACACACACCACAACTAATTAAACTAGCTGTTGTGAATAGTAATTCCTACCTTTTGAAATCATATATATTTTATATTTCAAAATGGACATCATTTTTGGATTCGGAATATCGAATTTAGCCTAAGGTGAAATTTTGGTACTTTTCGGATAACTTTTATATTTTGATGAACAGTGAAAATTACTAAATTTTAATTAAAAACAACTTTTTAAATCAAAATAATTAATACTGATAAATAATGAATTTGAGTGGTTTTAAAGTATATTTAGAATATATTTTTACCATTTAATTTAATGTTTGTCATTGGACATAATTTCACAATTAAATCAGACATAAACAAGTGTCAATCTTTTGATAGTTATTGTCTCTTAAAAACACGCTTTTTATTTTAACAACGGGAATTAATTTTAAATTAATTTCTGCCACTTCTGTGTTTTTAATTTATGAAAATGGATTCCATATTTGGAATCAGGATGTTCAAATTGTGTAAATAGGTAACTTTAATTTTTAGACATTTTGAAAAATTACTGCGGTAAATATTTTATTTACCATGGTTAAGGGTAAATCCGGTAAATAAGGGTTAAAACAAAATAATATTATAATAATACTAAATTACCCTAAAACGTGTCTTAACCATATTGGTTGATACATGGTCGACCATGGACATCTTTGGGTCGATTTTGGGACCCCATGGATCCACTTGTAAGTGATAATGACACTTTATTTTAATTAAGTTAAAATGAATACAAAAATGACACAAGCATATATCTTTTAGAAAAACAATTGTTACTTAGGGTTATATATGTTGGATTTTAGATTATAAATAATAATTATAAAGATAAAAAGATTTCCTACATAATTATAGTTTATTTATAATTTTTAGACATTAAATAATTTATTTTATTTATGACACAATGATGATGCAGTAATTACTATAATACTGAAAAATTAAAATAATTGATATTATAAATACCCAAATAAATATAATATGAAACTTTTAATGAATTAAACCAATTTTCTAGGATAATATCATATATTATGATTGATTTAATTGACTTTTTTCGAAGTAATAAATCTGTTATGAGTTTCACAAAAATCAACTATTGAATAGTGTCAAAATTGACATAAAAGAGTTCTTAAAACAAATATTATATTATTAATTGATATTAAATTCCTAAAAATCTACGGTTCGGCCAAGAGACTTATATCATGATAGGTTCATCATTAAGGGACCACTTGGGGGTCTCTTGGATTTATATAGTAAGTTTATTAACCATATTATATAAAAATACAAAGAGACATTGTAAAAGTGAAACTAATTAACTTAGAGTTAATACTTAATGATAAGGTTAATATAAGTACCCAAACCTGTCTAAATTCTATTGGTTGAGTGGTTTTCGACCTATCCCCACCTTAACCTTTGAATAATCAACTTTGGAGCCATTATAATCCGAATATGAATTTATTATAAATTAATATTTCTAGCTTTTCCAAAGGTGCCCCTCACCCCTCTTATAAATGGGCACTCCTCCTTCTCATTTCTTCACACCTTAAAAGCCTTTTCGTTCGGCCAAACTCTACCCAAATACTCCCCCAACAACCCTCAATACAACCTAGATTCCTTAGTTTGATCAGAAAGCCAACCTATGGAGCCCTTTTGATCAAATCAAAAGGAAGAACCCGAAGAAGAGGTAATGATTTCACCACCCTTTTCCAAGTTCATTTCTTCTTCCACTTCTTCTTCCTTTGTTGTTACCATTCTAAAATAATAACTCCAGTATCATATATATACTGTGATGTTATTATAAATATGGTACAACCATATTCAGTATTCTATCCACCCTTTGAATAACATGTCACCATGCGTGCGTACGTACGGCTTACCGTCTCCACGTCGTGGTGTAATTGTTATTCAATATATTATTATTTGGATGGGTATAATAATGATGTTTAACTCATGTAAATAATAAATATAACATGTTAATGATTCTGTATATATGATATACCATCCATTTATATATTATTTTAATATCAAAAGAATGATATTGTCGCTCGTGCGTACGTACGGACTACCGTCTCCACGAACGCGATGAGATTCATTCTCCATCGTATCCATTCAAGTATAATTATCATTTGATGATTTAAAAATGATTTTTAAGGACTTGATATCATTCTGGATACGAATAATATACAACCTATCCTTTACAAACATTTCTTACGTAACAAAACATATAAAAGAAAACAAGTAAGTTAACACCCGAAACAATGATAATACTAAGATATTATTATCAAATCAATATTAAAAGATCATATATGATATCATATTAATGTATATGATTCTTGTATAATTTAACAATTATTTCACCAATATACAGGAGGTTATCCTACCCCAACCAAGTAAAAGTACAAGGTAAGGGTTATTTCACAATCTCTTCATTATCCGAGGTTGTTTATACGTAATAATCTACTAGGATTTCTTGATCATCCACATCCATGTTTCTTCGAAATGTATTTCAAAACATATTTATTATTTACAAGAATATGGGTTAAATTCATTTATACCCTTGTTTGACTTTTTATGAGAGGTTTATAAAGGAATCTTTCTGTCGTTTTCAAAACAAGGTCCTTTTTAACCTTTTTGACAGAATTAAGGTAAGAATGTTTTTTTTAACTTATACGGCGGGTGCGGCTATTTTCCACTGTTATAAAATCTTCAAAGCTTCCCTTACAAGCTTATAAGTTTATTTTCAAAGAAAATGTTTTATTTTATATGGATCTTAAATGATTTCAAAATAAAAGGAGATATTTCTTTAAAAAGAATTTTGATTTCATCTATGTCAACATCCTTTGATGGTTTTTAAGATTATTTGAAGTTGATTTATTATGATACAAAACTTCTATATTGTATTGAAGGTTTTGTGATATGTTTGACTGTGGATGTGCTATTTTTATACCATTCATAGTTTATGGTGAAAGTATTGACATTTCGTATGCTAACTTTAATACGAATGTTTATGTTATATTTAAACCTTTTCATATGGGAATGAATTGGACTTAATATGTGACGGGTGGAGCCCGCTATAGCTCCTCGATGCATCGGTAGGTCACATGGGACAAACTAATGTCTTGGCACAAGGCCTTGACAAAATCTTATTTGTAGTCTTGGCACAAGGCCTTGGATATGTGGTTATGATAGTCTGGCATTATGCATTCCATCATTATGAAAGTGGTTATTGATTTTTGCATGTGATTATTCGATTAGTAGAATATCCATGTGAATAAGTAAATGGCATTATTTCATTTTATTTATGCCATACCATGTTGAGAGTTCATGTTTGAAAGGCTTTTGTTTTAATTATACATTTCCTTAAAAGTTTATTCTTATTTATGAAAGTTTCCGCTATATTGTTATCCTTACTGGGCATTTGAGCTCACCCCTTTTCTATGTTTTATTTTTCCCAGGAAGTGAAGAAGTAAGTTATGAATGACCTGCAGGGATATTATGTGGGGATATGAGTGTGGATTATGGAGACAATATGTTGTTGTAGTAGTTTTTCGTTTAATGATGTAATGTAAAACTTATGAATATATCTAGTGTTTCCAAGGCTACTAAACCAATCGGTCTTTCGAGATTTGATCTTTCTTGAGATCATGCCAATGTTATGTAATAATGCACCAACTCTGGGTAACTAGGGTCGGTGCGTTATAGTTGGTATCAGAGGAAGTTTAGTACAAACCTTGGAAGATAGATTTAGATAACCTCTGATTAGAGCACGTAGACCTAAGATGAACTTTGAGGATTAGTATAGAAAAACTTCCTATAATTTTGGTATTGTAGAGATTTTGTGAGTTTTCCGAGAAATACATCCCTGTCTGGATACGAGCAGGTAGAGGTGGCTCTGGCACAGATGTACCTAGGGGTAAAACCCGAAAACACCGCTTTGAGCTAGACTCGAACGAGAACTGGTGCACGACAACGGGCCTTGCTGCACTCTTGGTTACGACACTCCTGGGGGATATGCTTAGGATAACTCTCATTTTCTTTAAAAATCATTATGAAGGGTTTATGAGTATATACTTCCTCAAAGAAAACATTTTTATGATTATGGATTATATCCATAAATAGTTCAATTTATGTTAAGTGTTTTATAAGTATGGGATTATGTATTTTGATTCATAAACTGATCTAGTTTATGCCATTGTTTAGAAATGGCGCCTAGTGGAAGAAATGGAAACCGTATCAATGCATGCACTCTATGTAGGGATTTCCCTCCTGCTCAAGATAATTATAGTGGGGCTGGTGATGCAACTGGTGCCGATCAGCTAATCACCATACTGGGACAACTTACTCAGGTTATGAATAATAACCTTACCCGTATGGAGCACCCTGATCCGTAGCATGAAGGATCAATGTTAGATCGATTCATGAGGCAACAACCACCAACGTTCAATGGGAGTACAAATCCCTTAGTAGCTGAGCAATTGATATTTTCCCTAGAGAAAATATTTCCGGCTTTGGGGAGCACTGAAAGGGAAAAAGTTATCATGGCAGTTTACCGCCTCACTGGAGATGCTGATCAATGGTGGTCATTGATTCAAAATACGAAGGAAGATGATGAAGTATCAAATATGGAATGGAGGGAGTTCAAAGATCTGTTTTTAGAAAAATACTTTCCTCGCGACCATCGAGCAGATATGGAAAGGCAATTTCTGAGTCTGAGACAAAAGGAGGATGAGAATGTCACAAAGTATGAGGCTAACTTTACAAGGTTAGCGAGGTATGCTGGAGATTATATTTGCAACCCAAGAAGTAATATTGATCGTTTCTTTGATGGGTTAAAACCATTTCTCCGTCGAGCATTAGTCTCACAATCCTTTTCATCGTACGAAGACATTGTCTCATGTGCTATCAAGACCGAAAAGGAATTCTCTAAGTCTTATGACTTTAAAGAAAAGAAAGAGAAGAAGAGACCTGCTGATCAATCTGGGAATGGAAATAAGGGGAAGAAAGGAAAGGTTGAATATCCATCATGTGGTAAATGTGGGAAGAAACACCCCGGTACTTGCTTGAAGGGAATGGGAGTCTGTTACAAGTGTGGTGAAAAAGGCCACCAAGCTCATGATTGCAAGGGAAAGAAGGAAGCTACCAACGTTTAGTGCTACAATTGTAGGGAGATGGGGCATTATGAAAATTCATGTCCTAAGCGTCAGGAGAACTTACCTTAGAAAAGGACAAGGGATCAAGGCCAGGCTTATGCTATCACTACTGTAGAGGTAGAAGCTCCAAAAGACGTGGCGGCAGGTAATTTAATGGTTTCCTCAAGTTTAGCAAATGCATTATTTGATTCTGGATCGTCGCATTGTTTCATATCTTCCCAGTTTGCTAAGAAAATTAGATATTTCCAATTTGATTTAATAAGGGAGTTGTCAGTTAAAACTCCTAAGGGAAGTATCATTGCAACAATGTTTTGTGAATCAGTCCCCATTAGAGCACATAAATTTTCTTTATCTGCTGATCTGATCGTCATACCTATGATTGAGTTTGATATAATCCTCGGTATGGACTGGATTTCGGACTATGATGCGAAGATTTATTGTAAGAAGAAAGAGGTTACGATTCTTGATGATAATGATAAGGAACACCTTATCTTTAGAGCAGAATCATCACCACCTAATTCTTATTTAGATCCACCCCCAGTAGCTCAACTTAATTCAATTATTGGGGAGGAAGATAATGAAATAACTGTCGGTGAGGAAAGGAATGTTCAAATAGAGGATGTACCTGTTGTGAAAGAATTTTTAGATGTATTTCCGGAAGATTTACCTGGACATCCTCCAGAACGAGAAGTTGAGTTTTCCATTGATTTGATTCCTGGATCAAGGCCTATATCGAAGACCCCTTATAGAATGGCCATTGTAGAGTTAGTCGAACTAAAGAAACAACTAGAGGAATTGGGTAATAAGGGATTTATTCGCCCTAGTGTTTCTCCATGGGGAGCCCCTGTTCTTTTTGTTAAAAAGAATGATGGATCTATGATGTTATGTATCGACTACAGGAAGATCAATGCTATAACGATAAAGAACAAGTATCCCCTACCTCGTATTGATGATTTATTTGACCAACTTCATGGAGCTCAATAATTTTCAAAGATTGACCTTCGATCTGGATACCATCAGTTGTGTGTGAAGAAGGAAGACATTCCGAAGACAGCATTTTGAACCAGGTACGGGTATTACAAGTTTACTGTAATGCCTTTTGGATTGACTAATGCACCCTCTGTATTCATGGATCTGATGAATAGAGTTTTCAAGGAGTATCTAGATGAATTTGTGGTGGTATTTATTGATGATATCTTGGTATACTCCAAAACCTACGAAGATCATGAAAATCACTTGCGCATTATCTTGAAGACTCTGAGGAGGAATGAATTATATGGGAAGTTTAGCAAGTGTGAATTTTGGCTTGAGGAGATTTCTTTTCTTGGCCATATTGTCTCTAAAGATGGAATCTCTGTTGATCCTTCTAAGACCAAGGCAATCCAAGAATGGCCAGCACCTACGAGTATAACTGAGGTACGCAGTTTTATTGGTTTGGCAGGTTATTATCGACGTTTCGTCCAGAATTTTGCCCGATTGGCTAACCCATTAACGAAGCTCACACGTAAAGTGGTTAAATTTGTTTGGACAAAAGAGTGTGAAGAATGTTTTGAAGAACTGAAGAAAATATTAGTCAATGCTCCTATATTGACTCTACCATCGGGGAATGATGGGTTCGTTATTTATAGTGATGCATCGAAGAAAGGACTTGGTTGTGTCCTTATGTAGAATGATAGAGTTATTGCCTATGCATCACGACAGTTGAAAATTCATGAACAAAACTATCCTACTCATGATCTCGAGTTAGCAGCTGTGATCTTTGTTTTGAAGATATGGAGGAACTACCTCTATGGTGAAAAATGTGAGATTTATACTGATCACAAGAGTTTGAAGTATATTTTCTCACAAAAAGAACTCAACATGAGGCAAAGGAGATGGCTTGAATTACTCAAGGATTATGATTGCACGATACACTACCACCCGGGGAAAGCAAACAAGGTGGCAGATGCTTTGAGCAGAAAATACCATGGTGTTTTCAACAATATGAGAATTGAATGGGATCCAATTTTCATGGATCTAGTGAAGACGGACATGGGAATAACCAGGGAAGGCGAAATATCATTTCTTTCTAAAATGGTTGCCAAACCATCTTTAATAGAAAGGATTAAGAGTTCTCAGACCGATGATGAAGAATTCCAAAAGAAGATTAAAGCTATGAATGATGGGAGATTGAGAGACTTTGTGTTTGAAGATGGAATTTTGAAATTCGGGAAGAGACTTTGTGTTCCCGATATACCTGATCTAAAAAGGGAATTTCTGGATGATGCTCATAGTTCCAATTTCTCTATACACCCTGGGAGCACCAAAATGTATAGAGATTTGAAGGAACATTTTTGGTGGGACAACATGAAGAGGGAGATTGCTGATTTTGTGTCAAGATGTATGGTTTGTCAACAAGTGAAAGCTGGAAGGCAACAGCCTGGAGGAGTCATGCAACCTCTTCCCATACCGGAGTGGAAATGGGACAATATTACGATGGACTTTGTCATGGGGCTACCAAAGACTCCTAGAAGGAATGATGCAATATGGGTTATTGTTGATCGTCTTACCAAGTCAGCACATTTTCTTGCAATAAGAGAAGATCTACCCCTGGAACGTCTAGCAAGACTATATATTAATGAAGTTGTGAGACTTCATGGAGTACCCTTATCAATTGTTTCTGATCGTGATCCCCGTTTTACTTCAAGATTTTGGAAAAGTATTCAGAAATCCCTGGATACTGAACTTCATTTGAGTACTGCTTACCACCCTCAGACAGATGGACAATCAGAACGGACTATTCAGACCTTAGAAGACATGTTGAGATCTTGCTCACTTGACTTTCAGGGTATGTGGGATCAATATTTACCACTGGTAGAATTTTCCTATAACAATAGTTTCCATTCGAGTATTCAGATGGCACCATATGAAGCGTTATACGGAAAGAGATGTCGTACACCAACCTGTTGGGATGACGTTGGTGAAAGAAAACTTGTAGGCCCAGAACTGGTGGAGGAAACGGTGGAAAAGGTGAAAGTAATCAAAAATCACATCAAAGCAGCTCAAAGTAGGCAGAAGAGCTATGCCGATAATCGAAGGAAGGATTTGGAATTTCAAGTCGGTGATCATGTTTTCCTGAAGGTATCTCCGTGGAAGGGAGTCATACGTTATGGTAAGAAAGGTAAATTGAGTCTCAGGTACATCGGACCTTTCGAAATTCTAGAACGAATTGGGGTTGTAGCTTACCGATTGGCAATGCCGCCAAGTCTCTCCAAAGTTCACGATGTGTTCCACGTATCTCTGTTGAGGAAATACATGCCTGATCCAACGCATGTACTCACCTATGAGGAATTAGAACTGGAACCCGATCTTTCCTATTGTGAAGAGCCCGTCAGGATTCTTGATACGAGAGAACAAGTACTAAGAAACCGGACGACACGTCTGGTAAAAGTTTTGTGGAGAAATCATAAGATGGAAGAGGCAATGTGGGAACCCGTGGAACTTATGATGAAGAACCACCCGAGTCTTTTTATGCAGTAATACCCTAGAAATTGCGAGGACGCAATTATTTGAAGGAGGGGAGAATGTAACACCCCAAGCTTCCACGGTACGTTTCCCTTCGAATAATGCGATAGCGTGTGTTGTACGCAACCTCGAGTTCTAACACACACCACAACTAATTAAACTAGCTGTTGTGAATAGTAATACCTACCTTTTGAAATCATATATATTTTATATTTCAAAATGGACATCATTTTTGGATTCGGAATATCGAATTTAGCCTAAGGTGAAATTTTGGTACTTTTCGGATAACTTTTATATTTTGATGAATAGTGAAAATTACTAAATTTTAATTAAAAACAACTTTTTTAATCAAAATAATTAATATTTATAAATTATGAATTTGAGTGGTTTTAAATTATATTTAGAATATATTTTTACCATTTAATATAATTTTTGTCATTGGACATAATTTCACAATTAAATCACACATAAACAAGTGTCAATCTTTTGATAGTTATTATCTCTTAAAAACACGCTTTTTATTTTAACAACGGGAATTAATTTTAAATTAATTTCTGCCACTTCTTTGTTTTGAATTTTGGAAAATGGATTCCATATTTGGAATCAGTATGTTCAAATTGTGTAAATAGGTAACTTTTATTTTTAGACATTTTGAAAAATTACTGCGGTAAATATTTTATTTACCATGGTTAAGGGTAAATCCGGTAAATAAGGGTTAAAAAATAATAATATTATAATAATACTAAATTACCCTAAAACGTGTCTTAACACTATTTGTTGATACATGGTCGACCATGGACATCTTTGGGTCGATTTTGGGACCCCATGGATCCACTTGTAAGTGATAATGACACTTTATTTAAATTAAGTTAAAATGAATACAAAAATGACACAAGCATATATCTTTTAGAAAAACAATTATTACATAGGGTTATATATGTTTTATTTTAGATTATAAGTATTCATTAGAAAGATAAAAATATTTCCTACATAATGATATTTTATTTATAATTTTTAGACATTACATAATTTATTTTATTTATGACACAATGATGATGCAGTAATTACTATAATAGTGAAAAATTAAAATAATTGATATTATAAATACACAAATAAATATAATATGAAACTTTTAATGAATTAAACTAATTTTCTAGGATAATATGATATATTAGGATTGATTTATTGACTTTTTTCGAAGTAATCAATCTGTTATGAGTTTCACAAAAATCAACTATTGAATAGTGTCAAAATTGACATAAAAGAGTTCTTAAAACAAATATTATATTATTAATTGATATTAAATTTCTAAAAATCTAAGGTTCGGCCAAGAGACTTATATCATGATAGGTTCATCATTAATGGACCACTTGTGGGTCTCTTGGATGTATATAGTAAGTTTATTAACCATATTATATAAAAATACAAAGAAACATTGTAAAAGTGAAACTAATTAACTTAGAGTTAATACTTAAAGATAAGGTTACTATAAGTACCCAAACCTGTCTAAATTATATTGGTTGAGTGGTTTTCGACCTATCCCCACTTTAACCTTTGAATAATAAACTTTGGAGCCATTATAAACCAAATATGAATTTATTATAAATTAATATTTCTAGCTTTTCCAGAGGTGCCCCTCACCCCTCTTATAAAAGGGCACTCCTCCTTCTCATTTCTTCACACCTTAAAAGCCTTTTGGTTCGGCCAAACACTGCCCAAATACTCTCCCAACATCCCTCACTACAATCTAGAGGCCTTAGTTTGATCATAAAGCCAACCTATGGAGCCCTTTTGATGAAATCAAAAGGAAGAACCCGAAGAAGAAATAATGATTTCACCACCCTTTTCCAAGTTCATTTCTTCTTCCACTTCTTCTTCCTTTGTTGTTACCATTCTAAAATAATAACTCCAGTATCATATATATACTGTAATGTTATTATAAATATGGTACAACCATATTCAGTATTCTATCCACCCTTTGAATAACATGTCACCATGCGTGCGTACGTACGGCTTACCGTCTCCACGTCGTGGTGTAACTGTTATTCAATATATTATTATTTGGATGGGTATAATAATGATGTGTAACTCATTTAAATAATAAATATAACATGAAAATGATTCTGTATATATGATATACCATCCATTTATATATTATTTTAATATCAAATGAATGATATTGTTGCTCGTGCGTACGTACGGACTACCGTCTCCACGAACGCGATGAGATTCATTCTCCATCGTATCCATTCAAGTATAATTATCATTTGATGATTTAAAAATGATGTTTAAGGACTTGATATCATTCTGGATATGAATAATATACAACCTATCCTTTACAAACATGTCTTACGTAACAAAACATATAAAAGAAAACAAGTAAGTTAACACCCGAAACAATGATAATACTAAGATATTATTATCAAATCAATATTAAAAGATCATATATGATATCATATTAATGTATACGATTCTTGTATAATTTAACAATTATTTCACCATTATTCAGGAGGTTAACCTACCCCAACCAAGGAAAATTACAAGGTAAGGGTTATTTCACAATCTCTTCATTATCCGAGGTTGTTTATACGTAATAATCTACTGGGATTTCTTGATCATCCACATCCATGTTTCTTCGAAATGTATTTCAAAACATATTTATTATTTACAAGAATATGGGTTAAAGTCATTTATACCCTTGTTTGACTTTTTATAAGAGGTTTATAAAGGAATCTTTCTGTCGTTTTCAAAACAAGGTCCTTTTTAACCTTTTCGACAGAATTAAGGTAAGAATGTTTTTTTAACTTATACGGCGGGTGCGGCTATTTTCCGCTGTTATAAAATCTTCAAAGCTTCCCTTACAAGCTTATAAGATTATTTTCAAAGAAAATGTTTTATTTTATATGGATCTTAAATGATTTCAAAATAAAAGGAGATATTTCTTTAAAAAGAATTTTGATTTCATCTATGTCAACATCCTTTGATGGATTTTAAGATTATTTGAAGTTGATTTATTATAATACAAAACTTATATATTGTATTGAAGGTTTTGTGATATGTTTGACTGTGGATGTGCTATTTTTATACCATTCATAGTTTATGGTGAAAGTATTGACATTTCGTATGCTAGTTTTAATACGAATGTTTATGTTATATTTAAACGTTTCATATGGGAATGCATTGGACTTAATATATGACGGGTGGAGCCCGCTATAGCTCCTAGATGCATCGGTAGGTCTCATGGGACAAACTAATGTCTTGGCACAAGGCCTTGACAAAATCTTATTTGTAGTCTTGGCACAAGGCCTTGGCTATGTGGTTATGATAGTCTGACATTATGCATTCCATCATTATGAAAGTGGTTATTGATTTTTTCATGTGATTATTCGATTAGTAGAATATCCATGTGAATAAGTAAATGGCATTATTTCATTTTATTTATTCCATACCATGTTGAAAGTTCTTGTTTGAAAGGCTTTTGTTTTAGTTATACATTGCCTTAAAAGTTTATTCTTATTTACGAAAGATTCCGCTATATTGTTATCCTTACTGGGCATTTGAGCTCACCCCTTTTCTATGTTTTATTTTTCCCAGGAAGTGAAGAAGTAAGTTATGAATGACCTGCAGGGATATTATGTGGGGATATGAGTGTGGATTATGGAGACAATATGTTGTTGTAGTAGTTTTTCGTTTAATGATGTAATGTAAAACTTATGAATATATCTAGTGTTTCCAAGGCTACTAAACCAATCGGTCTTTCGAGATTTGATCTTTCTTGTGATCATGCCAATGTTATGTAATAATGCACCGAATCTAGGTAACTAGGGTCGGGGCGTTACATAAATCGTTAAAAACCCTGGATACATAGGTTTAGTCTCTTTGGAAAATTAGGACCATACATAACTTTTACAAAGTAAAACATAAAATTTAATTTAATTCCTTCTTCTGTAGATTCTTAGTGGCACTCGTGTTCTCCTTAGTATATGTATTCACCTTAGGATATGCATCAAAATAAGGGGTGAGCTAAAACCCAGTCATAGGATGAATAAGAGACATGAAACATGGGTTAAAATCGTCATCATTATCATAAAATAATCAAAGAATAATCTTCATACCAATGAGAGGAAAAATTAGATAATTTCATGGAATGTGGAAATTCATAAAAATGAAACACCATTCTTAGTGGTTAAATACCACACAGATTTTTTAACAAAGCTAGCATCATGTTCAAGAATATTTCATATTTTCTCATGACATATATCTAATTATCCAATGAATTAGAGCACTATGTTATTTCTGGTTCACCCATAGAATCATAACATTTTAAATCATAATATAATTCCATAGGCACTATCACATCAAACAATTTACATAATCATGCATTCCACGGAGAATATATATCAATATTGGACATAAAATAACCCATGTAATGGAATGGGTTCCATTAAATAATGAATATATTCAGGAATAATATTTTGTGAGAATAAAAAGAAAAATGGAAAAACATATTTGGTATAGGATTCATCATTCTTGAGTGAAGAAGAAACAACTCAATATGTTTCAAAATATGTTTTGGAAAGAAGATTTCTTTTGGAAATATCATTCCATTTGACATAAAATGTGATTGGAAACATGCATAACCTAAAAAAGGGAAGGAAAAATAATTGATATTTACAGAACATTATTGGTCCATAAATAATAAAAATGGTGTGAAATAATGGAAACTTGGAGAAGAGAGTGGGGTTCGTGAATACCCTTACCTTATGTCTGAATGCTTTATTCTCATTAATATCCTAAATAATCAAAATAAATTCACTGTTTAAAAAATCCGAAACCTTTTATAGATTTATTTCATTCATTTTAGATTTATTATGTTCATTTATGGTATTTTTTTGAGTTATGGTGTTTAATTTCATCTTCTGAGATTGTTCGTTTTCTTGGTTTTCATGATCAGTTCGCGTGTATATGAGTATGGAAGTTCATTTAAAATTAGAATAGTTAACCATAATTGAAATTAAAAATTCTTAATCAACATTAAAAATATTAAATGATATTATTTATCATTTATATATTGTACGAGGATGATTTATTAGGTTGAACAACAATGAAAATTATTTAATTAGTTATGGCGTTTTTACGAACATTATGAGTTTATATTGTTTTATTTAAAATAATGTTTAAAAATTGTTTCAAAAACATTATATAAATTATAATATGTATTATAAAATATTATTTTACCTTAATTATTTTTTTATGACTAACATTGATGGAGGTAGTAAAAAATAAAACTGCATCATCCACAGTGGTGGTAAATCGACACACCACAGATGATATTTTCAAGTTTAGAAAAAAGGGAACAGACATGAAGATGAATTATTCCATTAACATAATAATATTAAAGTACAAAAAATATATTTTAGATATAATTCCTCTTGAAGAGTTGTAGGTATGTAGGGGATAAAAAAAGAATGAAATTGAAAAGAAAAAAAATAAAATAAAGGGGATTTCACCTATTGATGTTCTCCTCCATTTGAACCTCCGTAGGGTAAGGGTTTTGTATTTTAATGAGACCAAGAGATCCGGGAAATGGGTGTGGGTATTTTTAAGGTTATTTGGGTGAATTTGGGAATGTGTCAAAGCTTTTGTGGTGTTAGGAGAAAAGATGGTGATGGAGGTATTTATAGGGTAGGGGATGGGTGTTTTTTCATTATTTTATTCATTAGATTATTATTTCTACTGAAGTCCATAAATGATTTCAGAATTATCACACAATATTTCAAAATAGTTAAGTTTATATCAATATTATGGTGCCTACATGAGTTATAACTCAAGGAATAGTGTTTTGAACTTATAATGCATATATACTCTAAATTACCGTATTTCACTACTCACAAAAAAATCTACTATTTTAGACAAATCAAAAAAATTCACCCTAACCATTTATTGATGTGTAGAATATGGAAATTAACTCCATATTATGAAATTAAATTTCTAAATATTATCAATTTATTTTTTAATTAAAAACATCATTTTCTTGGAAAATAATGATTTTAAAATTATAAATAATTTAAAAAGAATTTGAAAAACTAATTAAGGTCTCATAAAATTATCATATAATCATATGAAAGAAATGTTAATTTATAAATCTCTTTTATAAAAATAAATTTTATTTTAAGTAATTATATTACATAAAAATTAAAAATAAAAAAAATATATGTTTTATAAAAATACCAACACATTATTAATATTTTTAAATATTTATTTACTTATACTATGATATAATTATATCATATTATCATTTATAAGATTCTTAAATTTTATTTATGCTTTCATATATGAGGTTCTTATTCTATTGGATGATTTACTATTCTTAATGGTCACATTACTTTTCCAAAGTTCTATTTACTATTCCATTGGTAAAGGTTCCATAACTTCTATAAATACCTTTTATTTCATTCATTATTCATTTATAATGTTTTTGTTGTTTTATCAACGTGATTTTATGTGTTTTATACTATATGAAATAATTATAAGAAGAGAATCTCCATTGATAATATTTTGGGTCTTTACATGATCCACTATTTGAGAATGTAAAGGATGCATTTTTTCTACTTGCATGACATCAAGAAAAAAACTTATAGTGGCATTAACATGTTTCTAAAACTACCTAGAAAAACAAATATTGGAATAAAGGCTAGGTTGGGTATGATTAACTTGGGTATATAGGAAGAGTTAGTGCTTGGGAAGGGTTAAAGGGATAATTTTCTTCATCAATGTTCTTACACTATTTCAATGAAAAAAAGATATCAGTTTTGAAACATCTAGAATGATGTAATGGTTCCAAAGGGGTATTCATGTCAATGGATGATTTAATGATAATTGACATAAATTGACTATCAGGTTTTGATGTATGATCTAACGCATGAAGCTCTACATTTCATTTTTCTTTTAAAATTCCCATATTACATTAATCATGATTTTCTTCTTTTTCAATGATTTATATATCTAATATAGAGACCTGATGAAATTTACAATTATGGAAATTAAAATTGTAGTCATATTATGTGAATTAGAGATGTTATTTCCACCATAATTATTTGATTTGATAGTTCATGTGATGATTCACTTAATAAAAGTGATATGGACAAAGGTTTCTATACATTATATATAGATTCACCCCATTTAATGGTATATGAAGAATTTTAAAAGGTATTTCATAAGTTGAATCTTTCCATAAGATTTTATTTTAAATAGATATATTATTTAAGAGGATTCTAAATTCATTAATGACATCTTCTCTGATGTGGAAAGAATTGTTCTACTAAAATCTTATCACATAAGGTCAATTTATGATGAAGGATTTTCCAGGATAAATGTTTTCTCAATTCCCATTTAAAATTGGGAGTAGGATCACCTTAAAATTTTACATAATTGTTTGCAGTTTGTTACACGTAACGAATGGGTGTTTGAGTCAGGTTGAAAACCCCTCCTGATTTGAATTTTTCAACTAGTGGTGATGATACATTATATTTCATTGATCGAAACTCAATTTTGAGAGTTTTGTTGGCCTTAAATTCTATTTTTGGGTTCATTTGGAGGATACAAGAGTTTCTTGAGTTCTTGGAAGGGTATCGAGTGCGTCGGAGGCCCGAAGGCCAGGTTTTTGGGAAGCAGTAGCAGGAACAGTGTTTAGGGAAACCATGTGAGCTAGGGTGTACGACCGTTCAGATGAATCTATAGAATTTTAGGGGGTTTATTCTGGGTTTTCACATGGTTTGAAAAACTATGTGGGGTTAATGCGAGGGACTGGGTATTTTGGCAGTGGCTTCTGCACTGTTTCCTCATGGTTTGGAAAACTGTGCGGGTAAACAGTGTGGCATATACATGTTTATTTTTTTCATTTTTATATATATTCTTTTTTCTATTTCATTTCCCTTATCCATATTTATTCATTATTGGTTACAAATGGAAGGTGATCCCACACTTTCTCCATTTATCCTCCTTCTACTGAATTTGATCCAACTCCTCTGTCTGACCTCCATTCTTCGGACCATCGGAACCTACAAGATTGTATCAGTAAGGATAACCCCATGCATACCTCTTATTCCTTGATATTTCATCTTACAGACCACTATTTTCATCCAAATAAATTTCAGGTTTAAGATAGAAACTCAGATCTACATTGATCAGTATCAAATTGGGCTTCGATATCGGACATACCCACATATATGAGTTTAATATAGGTGGTTCATACCATGTTTTGGGGTTTTGTGGAACTTATGGGAATTTTATATTTTTAGAGAAATGGAGGGTTTTGAGCAAGACCCTCCTATTGAATATTTTATTGACCGATAAACCATGTTGGATATTGTGGGTATGCCCTATACCTAACATGCATGAGCAAGGCTAGGAGAGAGTTCTTTTCTTATTGGGATATTTTGGCCAAGGGTTCCAAAATGGTTTTTTATTGTATTTTTATTATTTAAACTACTATGTTTAAATTTTTTACTGCTTTATTAAGCTTCTTAGATTCATTCAAGACCCCCAGGCTTTTGTTCCATAGCTGGTATGTAGTGTAATTCAATTTTCATAAATTCAATTACTCATTTAAAGGGTTTTAATGTGATTTGTATTTATGCAACGCTTGAGATTACATATGTTGAGAACCTTTGGGTTATGATAGGATTTTTCCGAGGTTAGGATGGCATGGAAATCAGGATTGAGTGATCTTGATCACTAGTTGGGCATGGCCCTGATTTTCCTGAGTGGTTTTGACCACAAGATTGGGCATCGTGGATATAATTTTGAGATAATGTGACTGTCAGGTCGGGTCTGGCCCAAGATACTTGGATGGCATGTCCATATTATTTTGAGCAATATGGTCAAAGGGGCACGAGGTGCCAAATATGTTGTGTCTTAGGGTCTTATTTGGTGATTTCCGCTCACCTGTGGTGGACAAAGATACAATTGAGTCATGTTCACGCAGGATGAGTTTGTGATGAGGTGGTTTTGACCAATCAGGTGGGTAGATGCCCCTTATAGTTGCAGCTTTGGTATTTATTGTTTGGGGTAATTTCCGTCAAAATCCACAGTCAAGGCAATGAATTGTCATTTGATAGCAATGAGGTTATCGATTTTGGGTCTAAGGCTCTCCCAAATTGAGGTCATAGGATTGGATATTTATTTGAGGACAGACATCTATGTTCCTCTGGTTTTCATTCCATGGTCCAATGGGAGATTTCAATCAAGGGTCCTTGGGACCATGATACTATGGTTTGGGCATGCCTTCGGGACCACAGTACATTGAGACATGAGGTGTTAGGAGGCACAAGGTGCCAGTCTGTATGATTAAGGAGGATCCTGAGGGTTCACTAGGAGTTTGTGACTAGAGGATTACCATGGCCCATGGGCCAAGGACTCTCTTTTCTTCTGAGATTCTGGTGATAACGTAAGCAATGAACACTCCATGGTGGATTTTGAGCACTAATATAGGCTGTGTTTATTATTTCATTATATTTTTCACCTTACTTAGAGTTGTTTATCTACTAAATAATATATACTTGGTGTGCACCATTGGATGGTATCCTTCTAAAATTCGTCTCAAACCCTACACAGGACCTTCAGGATGTGTGTAGACATTATGGATTTACGTATAGGTAAAGGACCATCCTTATAATATAGATCGTTCTACTATTTGGAAGATAGATTGTGATGGACCTTTAGGTCGTGCCTAGTGACAGTTTTACTTTTGTTTAGCTTTCACTCCTTTATTAGAATGCTCATTTTTTATGTAGTTACAGTGGTCAATAATGGGTACCCTTTTTATATTGACATATATGTGGTGATATGGATGAATTTATTTTTCGTTTTAGTAGTGTTTATAAGTGGTGTTTATCATGATGACCAGTTTAACTTATTCTGTTGGTTATGTTTCATTATCACTTCCGCTGTTTCTTGATTTTGGATGTTCTTTTGCTCTACAGGTCCAGTTTGAGTGTGCTGAGTCTTTTATTTCCTCTTCATGTTATCTTATTATGAATGGAATAGTATATTATCAATTTCGTAGAGGGTATAGCATTCTCACTATATCTTCTTACAGCATCACAGCTAGTAAACAACCTTTTACATTCAGGGAGATATGCCTAAGGCTAGTGGCACCTGGCCTGTTAGCATTGTTCGGGTGGCTGTTTGGGATGGGGATGCAACAAATGGTATTAGTGGATTTTATTTAACCAATTTTCCTAGTATTATTTCTTCATTTTATGGTTTACTGAAGATAGGTTTTGGTCGAAACTGGATTTCAAACACGTGCTTGGGTGCCTGTAGCCCCATGTATGAGGGATGCATTGAGTTACCTTGGGTGGGTTATGATTTTTTCCTTTTTCTCAGATTATAGTTTATATAATTTCCACCTTGGTGGCTCACTAAGTTTGTTATGATTATTGTTTGTGATATGTGACCCTTGACTCGGTGTGGTAAGGTAAAATTGTAAATTATCCAGGCGAGGCAAGGTTTTTTTCATGGATTTTAGAGGAAAATTTTTAGGGTATTTTAATCTCATATATGCATGTATGCCTTGTGAAGTTATAATTCCATGTGAATAAAATCAAATTCCATGTGGAATTGTGAAATTACTTTCTTTAAATGAATTTTTAATGTGATCTATGATATGAAATGCTTTTTGTATAGGTGATACTACATGTGTAATTAGAAATGGGCATGGATCTTATAGGAGTAGATTGGTATTATGGTTGAGGTGATTTGATCACCTTTATTGGGGGGCTAGGATGTTAATTTGAGGCAACGTGGTTATCAGGACAATCATGGCATGGGGATTTTGTGATACTTGACTCTGATAAGGGAAGATAAAGGGACCATGATATTAGGATGTCGTGGGGCATGGTTGTGATGAGGGAGAGTAAGGGTACTTGTTATACACTTCCTTTTTACTATTTTCCCTATCTCCATTTTATATTTTTATGTATATTGGATTTCTAACCGTATATGGTATTCAGTGGGATCCTCCTAGATTGGTCAGATAGAACATCAGGTGGGGTATGGTGTAGTGCCATAGGAGAAATATAAGGTTCATACCCCTAAGGGTCATATAGAACATGATCCATAGGTAAAAACTCCAATATGGGACCTGGTTCAGTATCCAGTATAGGTAGGGAAGCTATCGGGTTTGAAAGTGTTCGGGTCATGGTTCGATGATTAGATATGATCTCACATGGTACATGTTTTACAGTGAATTGATAGAAGCACTCATATAATAGAGCCATCTATGGCCTATATTACTCTGGAGTTCTAGTTGCAGCACCCACCTCTTTTTCATGGTGAGGTTGGTTCACAGACGGCTAATAACTAGATAGAGAGCATGAAGATAATTTTCGAGCAGCTTGAGATGCCTCAAGGGTGGAGGGTCAAGTTGGAAATATATATTCATATAGGGATAGCTAAGAATTGGTGGGATGTGTATGTGTATCCTTATAGACATGAGGGACTATCTTGGAAGGACTTCAAGAAAATGTTCTTTGAGTACTTTTTCCCTAAGATGCTGAGGTCCAAGAGAGATCTGGAGTTCGTGAGCCTTCTGTAGGGTAACATGTCCCTTATTTACTATCCACCAACATTCAATGAGTTTTCATGCTTTTCACTAGGTATGGTAAGAGATGACACCTCGAGGGTGAGTCACTTTGAGGATGGCTTACAACTTTCCATTCAGGAGCATGTATACATCTTTAGGTTCCCTTGTTATCAAAGGTGGTGAATCAGGCGCTCATTTCAGAGGGAAACCTAATAGTAAGGTCTTGTTTGAGTCGGGACGGTGCTTCAGGTGATGGTTCAGATGGTAGGAAATAAGGTCAGGATGAGTTCTAACTGGGAGGTTAGGCTAAGGACACATCTAGACCACCTTGTTGTGGATCACAAGTGGCTTTCATTCGGTGTGGGAAGCTAGGGAATGTCTGAACTCAGTATGAACAACCTCAAAAGGTGTGCTGGGAATGTGGGAAGGTCATTCATCTTGAGAGGTTCTACAGGAAACCTTCTCAGATACTCGACACAAATGGATTGAAAAAGGGGAAGGCTTTAGAGATCAGTTTAGGATCAGTACCAGGCAAGGCTATCCAAGGTTCAACTGCACTCAGAGGATGTGGCTGGGATAGAGGGACCCATCTGTAGGGTCAGTGGTCGGTGACTAGTGCATCACCGCAGGGAGGACAGGCTTCAGCCAGCCATGTGTGAGGAGAAGTTCACACCATGGATCTGCTAGGGGCTGAGCAGGTTGGAGAGCCGATGATTGTCAGAGGTATGCCATGGGAATGGTTTTGATTTACATTTTCTTTTGTTTAGCATGGCCTGTTAAGGCTTGTTAATTTTGGAATGGCCGGTTAAACCAGGTTTTTTTAGTACACTAGGTGAACATGTTATTTATGGACTGACCAGATGTTGGTCAGTGGTTTGGAACCATCTCAGTTTCTCAGGTTCATGATTTTATATATATGTGTGTGTGTGTTTGAGAGAGAGAGAGGGGTGATTGGCCATTGGAGAATGCCTGTATGTGTATTTTTAGTTTCTTATGCATTGGGTAATCCATGGGATGTAGGTTACATGGTGTGAATTAGGAATCGGGGCATCAAGGATGCTGTTTGTGATTGAGGTGTGAGGCACCATAATGTTTTAATCATCCATGGGATGCGATACCTTGTTATGCCATCGATGTCATGGGATCGAGGAATGAACTGATGTGGCACGAGATGTTATTTGGTGGTGGGATATACATTGGAGCTCCTAATGAGGTTCAGGGGTGATGATTCGTCATCGGAGGGACATTGTTCTGGAAATTGGTTGATGGACCTTTGTGTGATTTTAGATTTCTGTTTGGATTGATCGAGTTAAGATATTCTTAATGTGGGGAGCCCTCCTTGAGTAATTTGACATATTTCCTTGAGATTGGTGAAGTCTAGGTTATTGGAATGGTATGGGTATTTTAGGTACCATCTCTGGTTTTTTTTGATAGCTCAGGGATGAGCTATGTTAAGGGGGGTATTTTAACGACACTGGTTATTGAGTGGGGATGAAAACCCCTCCCGGTTTGAATTTTTCAACTATTGGTGATGATAGTTTTTATTTAGTTGATCAGAACACAATGCATTGAGTTCCTTTGTCCATAAATGGTGTTTTTGGATTGGTTTGAAGTCTAGTAGAGTAGCTCGAGTGTTCATGTGGGTTTCAGGAGCGTCAGAGAACCAACGACCAAGTTGTTGTGAAGCAGCTACAAGCGTAAGATTTAGGGAAACTGTGCGAGTTTGGACACACAACCGTAAGAATGTTTCTGTAGTATTATAAAGGGTTTCCTAAAATTTTTCACATGGTTTGGAAAATCGTGTGGGGTGGTTATGCGAGCCTGGGTCATTAGGTGGTGGCATCTGCATGGTTTGGAAAACCGTGTGGGTAAACCGTGTGGCCTGTATAGGTTTATTTTTATATGTTTTTCTATTTATTTTATTTTTTCTATTTCTTTCTCTCTCACCATATTTTTTCCTTCTTGGTTTTTCACAACAAGGGAGCTGCCCCTTTCCCCCTTTCTTCTCCTTCCACTGGATTTGATCCAAATCCTTCATCCAACCTTTGTTCTTTGATCTTCCAGATGCTTTAGGATTGTATCGGTAAGGATAACTTCATGTCTAACTATTTTCCCTTGTTATTTCATCTATTGGACCACTGTTTCCAACCAAACCAATTTTTGGTTTAAGAAGGAAACTCATATCTACGCTGATCATCTTCAAATTAGACATTAATATCCGGCGGGCCTACACCTATGAGTGTAAGGTAGGTGGTCTATACCTTGTTTGGGGTTTTCGTGAACATTTTGGAGGTTTTATATTTTTATAATATTGGAGGGTATTGATAGAGACCCTTATATTGCATATTTAATTGACTATTAGACCATGTGGGATGTTTTGGTTTTCCCTATACCTAATATTCTTGTGTGAGGTTGCGCGATACATCATTGCTCATTGGGATATTTTGGCTGATAGTGACAAAAGGGTTTTTGTTGGTTTGTTTGGATTTAAACTTCTATGTTTAAATTGTTAAAAATTGATTAATCTTGGTAGAGGAATTCAATACCTCTTTGATAATGTTCCATAGCTAGTATCCAGTGTAATTCAATCTGCTTAAATTGAATTACTCATTTAAAGTGTTTTAATGTGATTTGAATTTATGTAATGATTGAGATTACATATGTTGAGATCCTTGGGATTGTGACAATCTAGGTCTGATGTTGTGATGGAATGGCCATTGAGATTGAGTGATGTTGATCACTAGTTGGGCTTGGCCTGGATTTTCTTGACTTTTTTTTACCATCGGATTGGGCATCATGTACATCAATTTGAGGTAGTGTGACTACCAGGTTGGTCATGACCCTCGGCATGTGGATGGAATAGCCATCGTATTTTGAGTAAAATGGTCATAGGGGCACAAGATTCTAGAAATAGTGTGCTTTAGGCTCTTTTTGGTGATTGTTTCTCACATGTGGTTGCCAAAGCACCTATTGAGTCTTGTGTGCACAATATGACTCTCTGATGAGGTTTTTTTGACCAATCGTGTGGGTAGAGGCCCCAGATAGTAACGGATTATGTATTAATTATTTGGGGGGTTCTTTCCATAGAAATCCACTTGAAAGGCTAGGAGACTTCGATTGATAGAAATGAAGCTATTAGTTTGGGGGCTAAGGCTCATTGTGATTGAGGAAATAGGCATGTATATATATTTAAGGATAGACATTTTTGTTCCTATAGTTTTTGTGCCATTGGATGACATGAGCATTCAATTAGGGTTCCTTGGGACTGGGATACTATGGTTTGGGTGTGCCTTGGAGACGTCAGTACTTTGATACATAAAGTTTCATGTGGCATGTGGTTTGAGGCCATATGATTGAGGTTGAACATAAGGGTTCATCGGGACATTGTGACTATTGGGGTACCGTGTTCCATGAGCCAAGGACTCTCTTTACTTCTGAGATTATGGCGATGGATGAAGTAGGTGACACCCCCAGGTGGCCACTGAGAACGGGTGGAGGTTGTGTTTATTATTGCATTATACAATTTACTTTACTTATATATTATTATATTCTTAAACACAAATGCTAGGTATTCACCTTTAAGTGGTATCCTACTGAGATTCATCTCACACCCTACATGGTCCCTTCATGATATATGTAGACTTTATGGATTTTTGTATAGGTAAAGTATCAACCTCAGGAGTTGGATTGTAATACTATTTGGAATGGAGATTGGAAGTAACCTTGAGGTCGTTCCTAGATAGACTTTTAGTTTTTTTATCTTTCAATCCTATATTAGAATGCTTATTTTATAAGTAGCTATAGTGGTTTTACATAGGATCCATTTGTATATTGACATGTATTTCCTACTATGGATGCATTCCTTGTTTGTTTTATTAGTTTTTAAAAGTGTTGTTTAACATGATGATCGGTTTTCCTTCTTATGTTGTTTCGGTTTATTTATAACATCCACATTTTATTGATTTTTGGATTTCCTTCTTCTCTATAGGTCTAGTTCGAGTATCCTGAGTCATTTATTTCTACTTCATGTTATTTTATTATTCTCATACCATTATATTATCTATTTACCAGAGGTTATAGCCTCCCCACTATAATTTCTTACACCCTCGCTTCTAGTCGGTGAGCTTTAGAATTCTGGGAGGTGATCCTAAGGCCAATATCACCATTCCAGTTATCACTATTCAAGTGGCTATTCGGGTTGGGGATTCTAAATTCCATAGGTTGAAACCCAAAAAGTAATTTATATGAATTTCAATCTATCAAAGGCTGAAAGATGGAAATCACAAATACATAATCGATAGTTTATATCATTTTTTCATGAAAATATTTTTTTAGGAGTAATCTAAAAATCTAAATTCAATTTTAGAATGAATTTAATTACCAGCCTAGGGAGAAAGTGTTCATGTGTTATCTTAAAATGGTTAACTAACTAATGGATATATTTCCTATAAAAAGGAACATGATGAATGCAGTACCATGAAAAATAGTGGAGTTAGACATATGGTAGAACTGATTCATGATTCTTGTAACAAGGATAAAAATAAAATTTATCTGAATATGTCATACTTCAGCATCATCGACCAAATATGTGATTTGGGCTATACAACACCACAAGTGTATTTTTTTTAATGAAAGTGGTTTGATAATAGAAGTGAATTTAAAATCGATGAATTGCTATGAATGAAATTTTATATAATTAAGATTATATTGAAAACCCATTCATAATGGAAACATAGGTGGTAAAATTATTTTATGCCTCATATCCTATAAACATAAAGTCTTCGGTTATTTTTCCTCATCCAAAACCAATGTAGGATCATATATCAATTCAATAGAGGGTGACCCTTTCATGGTCACATCCAAATCATTTCATGGTATTCCCAATATAGGTGGGGTCTTGTATGTAAAAAAATACCACAGTATAATGATTTTATTATTTAATTGAGGGGTAAAATCCCTAAAAATTTTAAAGAAAAGAAGAGTTCAATGATCAGTTTAATGTTCTTTAATTTAAATAGTGTAACCTCATTTGTATATATTTTCACTAATTCATTTAAATAAAGAAATTAAATATTTAACCACTTATATAGATAATGAATTCTCTACATGATGTTTCTACCAATCCTTCAGAACAATAAGTTTCTATGCATGTTAATTCACCCAATCTAAGGGAATAATAGGTTTCTCCACAATTTGATGATAACAAACCTAAGAAAAAACATAATAATGATGTTGAAACAATGTAAATAGTATAAAGTTAACAACATATGTCTGATAAAAAGAATATAATTATAGTGCAATTATCATTAAAAAATGGTTAAGGAAAAAATAATTGAGATCAAATTCAAGGTTGGGTTGAATGCACATGGTCATCCAGTTTACCCCAAGATTTATATATTCATTAGTTACATTGGGGTCACCATTGGAATTCAGTTGTTGATTAGTATAGATATGTGGAATAGAGTTTTTTTTCAATTTAGGAACTAATTTGGAATATCATTATTTAAATATTATGACATACTTTCTCTATTTTACTAAAAAAGAAAATAATGGAACATTGATTCTCTCTTCATGTCACGACCCGTCCCCCAGGGCATGTTCCATGACTACCCCAATCCCTCCTTCAATAGTTTAAGGGCTGCCGACTAGCACCAAAAGGTGTGTTACCCAAAACTGAGAAGGCATTTCCTTTAAAACTTATAAGCACTGGAATCCAAGCACACTACAAGATATGAACACAAGTCAACTGTATAGAAAAAAGAGTGTTGAAAGTTAAAAGGGGGATGGAATACAAGCTCGACTGTAAAGATAAAAGTACAACTGAAATACAAAACAACTGAAGAATGAGAAAAGACAGCAATTGGATCATCCTCTATGGTTCCTACCTGAAGGGTAGGTATAGACCACCTCCTCAGCATTCTACGTCCATACATATCCTCTATGAATTGACACTCCATATGGTCCACCTACGGGTACCATCCAGTCCTGGTACTCTCAGCTTCAGTCAGGATTTTTCGTCGTCTGCATCTAACACAACATGGTTCGGGCATAACATGTTTAGGGGTGAGTATAACGATACTCAGTAGAGACCCATAGACCCTCAATGTCTCACAAAAACCACCAAGTATAAACCACTAAGTATGAATTCAACAGATAACCCTAAGTAGGTATATACCCATACATATTCCTATGTTATCAAGTAATCCATCTCAAACATGATGAAAACTGAGAGATACTAACTCAGCTCACAACAGGATTTATTCTAGCGGTAGTAACCAGTAACATCCCCAGTAACATCGTTGAACACCTCAGCTACTGGAGATAGCATCTTCTATCGAGTATAGTGGCCTTTCCAAGTCACACTTAGGCGCTTCCCCCAAACCTTGGACTACTGTGGTACTCCTCCTGTCAAGTATCGTCGGTCTGCCGCATCACACAGAGTCTCTCACCCTTATGACTTTCTATGGTACTTCTCTTGTTGAGTACCATGGGTCTTCTACGTCACACAGAGGTGCTCCCCAGCCTGGCCTACAGAGGTACCTCTCCTGTCTTGTACCATGGGTCTACAACATCACATATAGGTGCTCCCCACCGTGGGTCTTCTACGTCACACAAAGATGCTCCCCGCTGGGCCGGGAAAGTCACTCCAAGTCGAAAAGGTTAGCAGAAATCAAGTCTCAGCCAGCTACGGGGTTCTCACACTATTCTCACTCGTCTCCAGGAGGATCAGATCTATGAGCTGCTAGTCAATACTCCAATAGGTACGATGTCCCACGAAGAAGCATCTCAAATGTCTGCCACTCCATAGGGGTCTCAACACAATAGACGACGCATTAATCGGATGCCTGGTCTGTGAGTTATTAGCCTTTTAGTCCCGGGGGCCTGGATGGATTCGTTCTCGATCTGACTTGACTGTTCCCCATATTAAATAAAAACTCCAGTGGGGTACACTCAAAAGGACCATCTCACTCCAAGATTTCCAGCTCCGCTTATGGTTCGTCAAAGGGACGTCTGGTGCCATTGTTATGGCCAAAAGAAAGTAAAAGGGTCGTATTGAGCTCGGGTCTAGTATGACCCTGCCCAACCTGGCCTGGGATGACCTAGTTCGGTTTGACCTAGACAGACCCTATGGGACTCGCCCGGCCCGTAGTGTGGCCCAGACCGTTGAGTTTGGCCCACCCTGCTGGGTGCGGCCCTGTCCGTACTGGGTGGTCCGGTAGGCCGCCAGGGACTCTGGGGGTTCGACTGCTGGCGGCGTGAGGCCGTAGGGTGGCTCGGCCAGGGTGGCTCAGCCAGAGTAGCTCAGGGCCGCGGGGTGGCTCGGTTGGAACAACTCGGGAGGTCATGGGCGGCACAGCCGGGGCAGCTCGGCCGGCGGCTTGGTGGGACGGCAGCGGCTCGGCCCAGACTGTAGCAGCCATGGGGGATGCTGCAGCGCTACAGGTGGCGGAGCAGTGGGGGCGCAGAGGCTATGGGTGTCATGGAGTGGCTCGACCATGGGGGTTCCGTGAGGATGCCGAGGTCGCGAGTCGGCGGTGGCCACGGGGCTGTGTTGTTGCGTTGTTGCCTTCGCCGCCTTCCACACCACAAATCATCACAAGATTTGTGGAGGGGTTAGGCCATGTTTTTTTGGCCCATACCCTCTGTGTTTGGGTGGTAGCATATGGTTCAACAAGAACATGAATATGAATTTTAACCTTTAAAACCTCCCGCAATGATTTATTCCCAATCCCAAAAAAGGATTTAAGGAAACAACATGAGAAAAGTATACATACACAAATAAACCCCTACCTTGGATTGTTCATTGATGGAGATCACGAGGGAGGAGATGACGTCATTGGGGAAGGAATGATGATCGTCGATTGTAGACGTCCCATCCTGGAGGATGTCCCGAGTAAGAAAGTCGAAGTCGTGCATCATCGTTCTTTGTTGGAGAGCTTTCCCCCAATTTTCCAAAGCTCTCCCCTTTGCCAACCCTTTTCCCAGATTCCACGAAAATGAAAATATAGCCGACATCTTAATTTTAGTTTTCAAATTAAAATATATCACCACAACTTCAAAATGGTTTAAATAATTAATTTATGGGTGGCATAATGAATTATGGGGAGGGTTGGCATAATTAATTGGGGAGCTCAAGAGGTATCTCCCCACTTAATAGGGAGATCAAGAGGTTTCAACCCTCAGGTGGTCCCCACCACCATAACCTCTCATGGGAGGTTTGGCGCAGTGGTCCCCACCTCCATAACCTCTCATGGGAGGTTTTAGTTCATGTGGTCCCCACCTGTGAAATATCCACATGGGTGGTTACAAAAAATAAAATAAAATGTGTGATTAATTCATTTTATTATTTCCACAAAAAAACCCAAAAAATTACTTTCACCCTCGACCAACAATCGTCGAGGTGAAAGTCTTCTTATAAAAATACCAGCACTTCGAGGTCAACGGTGCCCTAGGATTTTAGTTCCGAGCACCGGTTAAAAATTTAGAAAAACCCACTCGAACGTTTACTGAACATACCCAAGCAATAGTTCAGAAATTCATTCTAGGCACTCCGGGCCTCAGAATCACTAGCCGTCAATTTTCATGGACTCGTAAAATTCCCATATATTTTTTAAAAAAAATTACATGGAAATTCCATGTCTTTACATTCTCCCCACCTCAGGGCTCTACATCCCCATAAGACACATCTCAAACTAAGGGAACATGTGGCGGTACTGAGCACGCATCTGAGCCTCCCTTTCCCTTGAGCTCTCTTGGAGGTTCCTAGGCTACCAGCGAACGCGAACAAGAGGTATTGACCATCCATGAAGCACCCACTCCTGTCGATCCTCAATCTCTACTGTAACCTCCATAAAAGTCACCTCATCATCAATATCCATCTCTCCACGGTCGATGATGTGAGACAGGTCTTGCACGTATCTCCTCATCTAGGATACGAGGAAGACGTCATGCACCCGGTGCAACTAAGGTGAAAGAGCTAAGGGATATTCCACCTCGCCAACAATTCTATGGACCTGAAAATGTCTGATGAATCTCGAAGATAACTTTTCACCTCAGCCAAATATCCTCAAACCTCATCGGGGTGAGACCCGTTGAAAGACATGGTTGCCATCCTCGAACTCTAGTGGTCTATATCTCCTGTCGGCATAAAAATTTTGCCTACTTTGTGCAGTATTTATCCATTCCTAGATGATCTACACCTTCTCTATGGTAGCCTATACCATCTCTAGTTCCACTAGTGCTGACTCCCCTAGGTCAGTCCAGCATAAGGGTGATCTTCCAGGTCTCCCGTACAATGCCTTGAAAGGTGCCATACCAATGGTGGAGTGATTTATGTTATTGTATGAAAACTCCACAAAATTAAATTGATCCTCCTAGCTACGACCGAAGAGGAGGATGCATGCATGTAGCTTGTCCTTTTGGGTCTAAATGTTCCACTCAGTCTTTCCATCCATCTGAGGATTGAAGGTGGTGCTCAAATGAAGTTTCATCCTGAAAGACTCCTGCAACCCCTTCCGTATCCGGGAAGTAAAATGTGCATCACAATTGGATACAATCATCGAGGGTACTCCATGTATCCTCACAATCCCGTGCACACAGAGGCATCCCATTCTCTCTATTGAACCCATCTCTCTAATTGGTAGTAAGTGGGCCGACATGGTAAGTCGGTCAACTATCAACCAAATCGAGTCATGAACCCTGGATTTACGTGTAAGTCTTGTCAAAAAGTCCATGGATATCCCATCCCACATCCACTCTGGGACCTCGGAAGGATGAAGAAAGCATGCTGGTACCTGATGCTCTACCTTCACTTGCTGACAAGTGAGGCACCGAGAGAAAAACTTTGCTACTGCTTTCTTCTTTCTTGGCCACCAGTGCTATCGTTGGAGATCCTGGTACATCTTCACCACTCCTGGATGTACCACTAGAGGGGAAGTGTGTAGCACCCTCAACACTTCCTCTTGAAGTGACACTGGTACCATGGTACGTCCTCTGAAGAGGATGACGTGCACCCCACCTTCAAAAAATCCATCAGGTGCTTGTCCTATGGATATATAAACACGTCGTGTCTTGCAGTTAGCGTCCCCATGCTATGCCTCCCTGACTCGCTGAAGGAGTGGGGGAGTGGCTGTAAGAGACTGAAGAAAAGCTTCTCCATCTCTATCCACAAAGGATATCTGTAAAGTAGCCAACTGCTTCGTCGCCTTTCCTAGAAACTATATACTAGACCTCTTGCTAAGTTCATCTTCTACAATGTTCCCCTTCCCAGTAGTACAGTCTATCTCAAAGTCATAATCCTGGAGGAACTCAATCCAACATCGCTATCTCAGGTTTAAGTCCTTCTGGGAGAAGACATGCCTGAGAATCTTGTGATTATAGTACATGGTAAAATGCTTTCCCATCAGATAGTGTCTCCACATCCTAAAGTTGAAGACCACTGCTGCTAACTCCAGGTCATGGGTAGCTTAGTTCTTATCATGTTGTCTCAGCTCTCAAGAACCATATGCAATCACTGCTCTCTCTTGCATCAGGACACATCTGAGTCATGTCCCAGATGCATCGCAGTAAACTATGTACTCTACGCCCTCCTTTGGAAGCCTCCAGATGGGGCACTATTCAACCTCTACCTTTTCTCCTGAAAACTCTAATGGCATTTCTCTGAACAAATAATGGGTTGCCCCTTCTTTTTCATTTCTGATAGTGGTACTGCAACTCGGGAGAAATCTGGCACAAATCTTCGGTAGTATCCGGCCAAACCCAGGAAACTCTGTATCTCTGTCACACTCCTGGGTAGCTCCCATGTGATTACCTCCTCAATCATTTATGGATCCACTGCAACACTTTACTCTAATATGACATGTCCCAGAAAGTGAACCTCTCAAATCCAAAACTGGAACTTTGAATTATTACCATAATGTCGGTGCTCTTAGAGTGTGTCCAGTACTACCTGAAAATGATGGTCATGCTCCTCCTCAGTAGCCAAGTAGATCATAATGTCATCGATAAATCCTACTACAAAGAGATCAATATATGGATGAAAGATCTTGTTCATGAGTCCCATGAACATTGAAGGATAGTTGTCCATGACGAATGGCATAACCAAGAACTCGTAGTGGCCATACGGACATCTGAATGTAGTCTTATGCACATCCTCGTATCGCACTCTGAACTAGTGATAGCCGGATCTGAGGTCTATATTTGAGAACCACCATGCTCCCTTTAGCTAATAAAAGAGTTCGTCAATCCTCGGGAGTGGGTACTTGTTCTTCACAGTCACCTAGTTCAGGCACCGATAGTAGACACAAAGTCTCGAGCTCCCATCTATCTTCTTGGCGAACAAAATCAAGGCTGCCTGAGGGGAAACGCTGGGACGGATAAATGCCTTCCCCTATAAGTGCTCCAGCTATACCCACATCTCACGAAGCTCTTTGAGAGAAATCTGATATGCTGGGGTAGATATCAGTGTTGTCCCGGGGTACAAGTCAATGTAAAATTCTACCTCTCTTTGAGGAGGTAGACCCAGAACATCATCAGGGAAAACCCCTGCATACTGTTCCACCACTATAGGATAACTCGGACTCTCCACATCAATCGCTACAAGGGTAAGGCAGGCCAACTAATGAGTTATCGACTGCACTCTCCTCTGGGTAAGTCTATCATGTGTTGTAAAGTCTCCATTCCTGCCAGTGAAGGTAAAACTAGTCCTATCCATGTTGACACATTGCACTTTTCACCAAATACATTTAATCTGAGTATGTACTGTAGATAACAAATCAATACCCAAATAATGTCGTAAGACATCGAATCCACTACTAGGAGATCACATCTAAAGCTCTTTCTTCCTAGAGTAAGCTCACACTATTGACACTAGTGCGTAATCGTCGAATCTACTATTGTTGGAGTCTCTTGCCATAAAGATCGAGCCAACAGCTCCGTAGGAATCTCTGAGCTTCGAACGAGGGAAGTGGAAATAAAATAATGTCTGGAACCTATGTCTGTAAGTACTACAGCTAAGGTGGAATAGACACATATCAAACCTCATATCATCTAGGAGCGCCATGAATATAGGCCTCATCTACCTGAAGCTGTGATCTCCCCTCTCTTCATGCTCCCTACGGTCAGGGTGGATATCCTGGTGCTGGTGGTTGTAACATATCGAATCGTCTCCCATCATCAGCTGCATGACCAACTCCTCTGCCACGTCTGCTTGCTCCTTGCGGACCACCTCGTTAGAACCTGTGTCTCTATCTGGGTGGTCCTTAGACCGTCTGCTGATCATTCGTATGACGGGTCGGACAGTCACGAGCCATATGACCCTGCCTGCCACATGGGTAACACTACATGATCATGGCCTGACTGGTTTCTCCTCAAGTGCCCCTACACAAATGATCCTAATTCATTCGGTTGTCCACCTATAGGTCTGGTCCTCTTGGACCTCAGAGACATCTTTCTACTGCCAGCTACATAAGACTCCACTACATGATGAATGGTAGTGGGTCTCACCACTGGTGATTGCTCATTAAGGAAACTCTCCAACAAGAGGGCTCTCTCTAACACCCCTTCCTGTGTCGGGATGTTGAGTGAGATCATCAAAGCCCTGATCTCCTACCTAAGCCCCTACTCAAAGGTCTGAGCCCTGAAGAAAGGGTCCCGCACCATATCGGTGGAGTAGCGTGAGAGGTCAGTGAACCTCGCTGAGTACTGAGCTACAGTCATTCTACCCATCTGTAGATGAAGAAGCTCATATATTTGCACTACGCGTAGAGTCACTGGGACAAACTCTGCCCGAAACAGGCTCTCTAAGTCTGTCCAGAGAAGCGTCACCTCATCGTGAACCTGGAGAATCATGCTCCACTATCTTCCCACTTCTGCCTGTAGAAGGCTGGTGGCAAGGATCACCATGAGATCTGCTGTTGTCCCTACCAGTTGAAATACTCTCACTATAGCCTCCAGCCAATCCTCACCCGTCTATGGGTTCATCTCTCCCCTGAACATGGGTGGGTTCTGGAACTTGAACTCGTGCAACACGCTCAAGTGGCATGCACTCTCTACTATTGGGGCTGGTGGAATCGGTGGCCCAACGGATAATGGTACCACTAGTGCCTCTACAGGAGGAGGGCCCTGCACCAAGGCCTCATCACTTGGTGGGATATTAGTGTGTTCTTCTCTCGGAACCCTAGCTGGTTGTCAACGTGGAGGCATCCTGAGAAGAAACAGGTGTGCCACGGTCAATATGTTATACCTGGTGAGCTGACTCAAATAGATAACAAAGAAAGCTCTAGAAAAAACACACGCTTTCAGTGTTTTCGTGAACTGAGTCGGAAATCAGAGTTCATGGTCCTAGTGTATGGATACGTCGGCTGCCACACCAATACTGGACTCCGTGAACTGAAAACCGAACTCATTACCCTTAACATTGTTGCTTCATAGAAAAGATCAGAGTCCTAGTTCTTCGATAGAACTGACTCCTCTGATACCAATTTTCCAAGACTCATCCCCCGGGGCCTGTGTCGTGACTTCACCAAGCCCGCCTTTCATAGGCCTGGGGCTGGAAACTTGAACCGAAAGGCGTATTCCCCAAAACTGGAAAGGCATTGCCTTTAAAACCTATAAGAACATACATCCAAGCACACATCATGGTACGAACACAAGTCAACTATATAGAAAAAAGAGTGATGCAAGTAAAAAGGGGTTCCGAAAACATGCCCAACTGTAAATATACAAGTACAACTGAACTAAAAATCAACTGAAGAAAGAGATAATATAGTTAATGGATCATCCTCTGAGGATCCTACCTGAAGGGTAGGTACAGATCGCCTCCTAGTCACTCAACATCCACCCATCTCCTCTGCATACTAATACGCTGTATGGTCTACCATTGGGCACTATCCAGTCCTGGTACTCTTAGCCTCAGTCAACATTTTTCGTCATCTGCATCCAGCACAAAAAGGTGTCTGAATAGCCTATGCAGGGTTGAGTATAACGATACTTAGTATGGACCCTGATACCATCAAGGTCTCACAAAAACAACCAAGGATAAACCACAAAGCATTAATTCAACAGATAACCCTTAGGTATATAATCATACATATACCTAAGTTATCAAGTAGTCCTTCTCAAACATTATGAAAATAAAGAGATACCGACTCAGCTCACAACGGGATTTATTCGAGGTGTAGTAACAAGTAACATCCCCAATAACATCGTCAAACACCTCGGCTGTAGGGGATCCCATCCTTTATCGAGTATAGTGGGTTGTCGCGTCATATAGAGGTGCTTCCCTCAAACCTTGGACTGCTAAGGTACTCCTCCTGTCAAGGACCATGGGTCTGCCTCATCACATAGAAGGGCTCCCCACCATGGGTTTGCCGCATCACATAGAGGCTCTCCCCCTTGTAACTTGTTGTGTTACTCCTCTTTTCGAGTACCGTGGGTCTGCCGCATCACACAGAAGCGCTCCCCACTAAGGTCTATTGAGGTACTCTTCATGTCGTGTACTATGGGTCTGACATGTTACACAGAGGTGCTCCCCACCATGGGTATGCTGCATCACACAGAGGCGCTCCCCATTGGGCCTGTCAAGTCACTCCATGTCGAAAAGTTCAGCAGTCATCAAGTCTCAGCCAGCAACTGGGTTCCCGCACTATGCTCTCTCATCTCTGGGAGGATCTACTCCACGAGCTGCTGGTCAATACTCAAAATTACACTAAGTCCCACAAAGAAGAATCTCAATGGTGAACCACGTCATAGGGGTCTCAACGCAATAGATGACACATCAATCAGATGCCCAGTCTTTGAGTTATTAGCCTTTTAGTCCTAGGGGCCTGGTTGGATTCGTGCTCGATCTGAACTGACTATTCCTTATCTTAATCGAAAACCATAGTGGGGTATAATCAAAGGCATTGTCGCACAACAATATTTCCCGCACCGCTGACGGTTCGTCAAACGTACGTCTGGTGCCAATTTAATGGACAAAAGAAAGTAAATGGGTCGTAGTGGGCCCAGGTCCGGTCTAACCCGATCAGACCGACCCAGCCAGACGAGGCCTGGGCCGACCCAGCTCGTAGTGTGGCCCAAACTATTGGGTTTGGCCTGGCTTGCTAGGTGTGGCCCGGTCCGTGCTGGGCGGCCCGACCCACGGTGCGGTCTGGCAGTCTGTGAGGGGCAGTGGGGTTTTGGCCGTAGACGGTGCAAGGCCGCAAGGTGGCTCAGGCGGTGCGGCCCAGAGAGGCTTGGCTGAAGCGGCCTGGGGCCACAGTGATGCTCAGCCAAAGTGGCTCTGGGTTACAGGGAGGCTTGTCTGGAGCAGCTCCGAAGGCCGCGGGCGGCTTGACCGATGACATGGTGGGACGGTGGCAGTGTAACGGATGACGATATTGACTTGGAGGACGGCAGCGGTGCCCCGACCGACGGTGGCTCGGCGGACGGCGGTGGCGGCTCGGCGGACAGGGGCGACGGCATGGCGGATGGTGGCATGGGCTCGGCCGATGGCGGCAATGGCTCGGCCCGGACGACGGCGGGAGTGGGCAGCGCGGCGGGGCCGCATGTGGCAGAGCTGTAGGGCGCGGTGGCCTTGTGTTACACAGAGCGGCTCGGCCATAGGGGTGTCATGAGGGCGTGGAGGTTGTAATATGGTGTTGCCCATAGGGTGGTGTCATTGTGTCGTCTCCTTCGTCACGTTCAAGACCACAAATCATCGTAATATTTGCGGAGGGGTTGGGCCGTGTTTGTTTGGCCCATACCGTCTAAGTTAGGGTGGTAGCATATGGGTCAACAAAAATTTGAAGAATAACGTCAAAAATTACAACCCCCCGCAACTATTTATTCCCAATCCTGAAAAATAATTTAAGGAAAGAGCCTGAGAAAAGTATTCCTACACAAATAAACCCCTACCTTGGACTGTTCTTTGACGAAGATCGCGAGGGAGGAGACGACATCGTTGGGGAGGGAAAGACGATCGTCAATTGAAGACATCCCATGTTGGAGGATGTACTGAGGAAGAATGTCAAAGTCATGCATTGGTGTTCTTCATTGCAAATATTTCCCCCAATTCTCAAAAGCTCTCCACTTTGGTAGCCTTTTTCCCCAATTCCACCAAAATGAAAATATAGCCAACATCTTAATTTATGTTCTCAAACTAAATTATGTTGGCAGAAAATCAAAATGGATTAATTAATTAATTGATGGGTGGAATAATAAATTATGGGGAGGGCCTCCATAATATAGTAGGGAGATCAAGAGGTTTTTGCACACTTAATAGGGAGTTCAGGAGGTTTCAAACCTCGGGTGGTTTCCACCACCATAACTTCTCATTAGAGGTTGGGCTCGGTGGTCCCGACCTCCATAACCTCTCATGGGAGGTTTTAGTTCTGGTGGTCCCCACCTATGAAATATTGACATGGGTGGTTACAACAATTAAAATAAAATTTGTGATTATTTTGTTTTATGTTTTCCATAAAAAACAAAAAAAATAACTACCACCCTCGGCCAACTTCCTAAGATAACTTTTAGGTGAAAGTATTCTTAAGCGAATACTGGCTCTGCGAGTTCAGCAGTGCCCTTAGATTTCAATTCTGAGCACCAGTTCAATATTTAGAAAAACCCACTCGCACATTTACTGAACGTACCTGAAAAAAATTTCAGAAATTAATTTTGGGAACTCCGGGCCTCGGAATCACGTGCCGTCAATTTTCGCGGACTCGTAAAATTCCCATTTATTTTAAAAAAAAAATACATCGAAATTCCATGTCTTTACACTTCATTAGATCTTAAGGAGTGCATTTGTATTAGAATACTAACATATGATATTTTTTTAGTGGTCATTTTTGAGTTTCATATTTCCTTAAGAAAAGTTATTTCAAATAATAATATTTAGTATTCTAAAGTTATAGTAAACATTCACCCACCATAGATCTATGCACTCATGATAATCCAAGAATTATTGAATGTACATAATAACTGAAATGAAGATGCATCATTTTAGGTACATTGTGATTTGTAATAATTTTCATAGTAGTATAATTATTAATGAAATTGATTAAGAGTTTTTAATTTATGAAACAATTACTGAGTGCAAAAAATAAGCAGCGTGCATCAAAACCAACATACTCCTATCACAAAGAAAGGATGGAATACACTTCACTCAATCAAAATCGTATGTATTTTAAATTTATTTTAATACTCGTATGTTGAATGAAACAATAACATAATTATGTTACTTTATTTATATGAATATTATTAAATAAAAAGACCAAGAAATATCCACAAAATTTCATGTGCTATGGAATAATTATAATTTAAATCAACATGAAATAATAGTAGATGAAAACAAACAAAGATTATGGGAATAATGTGTATGTAGGAAATAATAAAATAAATATTTAAATAATTTTTATTAAAAATAAATGACTACTTATTATACTCTATTTTTTTCTAGTTTAGACACAAGAATTATCATACATTGTACCTAATGAATGACTACTTTCTATGTCCTTGAAGCATCTAGAACAGTATGTCTGAGTATGTTATGTTGGTTTTGGGGTGTCAACTCAAACATATATTGGTACAAGAAATTCACTAGGGGATAAAGATAATATAATATTTGAGATTCATTCACAAATAAATTATTTAAAATAAAAAAATTAATTGGTATAATGAGTTTTTAGATAATTTTATAGGATGTAATAAAATAGAAGAAACAACACAGCTTCAATCACTACATAATGATCCCCTCAAGCATTGAGGTGATCCATTCCCCTAAAAGTTCATCCTTACCATAAGTAATCAACTTAGTCAAAAAAATTATTCAAAATGTGAATCTAGTAGATATTGATACCATTAATATACTAATATTTTATAGGGTGAAATTGATTTTCATTTATATCTATAAACACCCTCCCATTTCCTTATAGTGAGGGGTACAATGTAAAATATCCATGGAGATATTATACACACACAAAAAACATGTTAAATATCATCTGATAGTGTGGATTCCTGTAAGACACAAGCTTAGTATTGAGTTACTTATTCCCCAAGATGATATGGGTGTTCACACAGCTGAACATCCAATTAGAATTTACGTACCATGGTTGTCTGATTTGTAAAAACACATGTAGGCAACGAGGTGTGTACTTTACAATTTTATCATTTATGAAAAACCCAAAACAATTAATAAAAAATGAATAAATTGAGGAATATTATTACATATATTGAAATGAAAAAGGGAAATGGATGGTAAAATCAAAAAAAATATTGAAAGGATCAACAAATCGATCAAAAATACACCCAAAGAGAGCCTTTACCCCACCACTTTGACGTCCAAATTTCCTAATATTACAAGTTCAAGTGGATAAAACATTAAAATATTAGAATAAATCCATCATTGGTTTTAAAGTAAATAATTATGGGGAAGAAATTTCTGATATTCTTAATCTAGATAGAGTAGATTAAATCCTCAAGTATGGCTGGCTTGGAGTCTCATATTTAAATTTATACATGAGGCGTGTCTTCATAGTCTATTTGTTCAAAAGTTGATCCACTACGTTCTTTATAGTTAAATACTATTAATAATTTACTAGGAATATATAATAGTACAATTTGAAGGGAAAACCTTTTAGAAAAAATTTGAACTCATTAGTCCTCTCATCACTTCTACACAAAAAACGTATTTGAAATAATGAATATTTAAAAATAGCGGGACAACAAGCCAGAATGATTGAAAAGAAACATACTGATGAAAGATGATTATCCAGTGGAATAGGATAATATTCATTATTATATATTATAATATTTAAGTTCTTCATTATTCATAAACACCATTTTGGGGCATTTTATAGTTTGAACGTTTTTTCACATTGTGATTGTAATTTTTATTAAAGTGTGATTTTAGAAGGTATATTTTAAGACACATTAAAAAACACTCATTGGACTTGATTTTAATTTAATTTTTAGTTATCAGGTTGATCATTCCATTAAGAACATCTCATACTATAGGATCTCTTGGATATTATATAATGAACTGACCAATGTTAACTAGATAAGACACCGGATTCGGCCCGTCATGATGGTGAGGTGCAACAAGATAATGAAAAAATTTCATGAGTATAAACAAAATGAGAAAAATCCTAGATTATAATACAGAATAAATAGATACATACAAGATTCATACAACCCAATCCAATTTGGATATTCCAAAAAAAATTGACCAGATGAAACTAAGAAGTCTCCATTTGACTAATAATCACCATCAAACCATCATGCTATGAAGATTGTGACAATGAGATAAACCCATATGTTATATGATGAATTTTTATTTACATTCATCCTACAAAAAAAATCTACAACTACCTAAATGAAAAATGTAAATTGTGATCACAATGATCAATTGGATAACACTAAAAAGTATATAAAAGGTCTAATAAAAATAATTTATTAGATTTTTCTTTTAAAACAAAAAACAATTTTACAAATCATTTTCATAAATCCAAACAAATTTATAAATCATATCATTTGGATCTAATAAAATCCTTTCCTATTCAGAAAGCTAGGAATTTGAAAACTATAATTTATAAAATACAAAATCATATATATATTGGATAAGGTAATTAATTAAACACATATATGTGAAATAATCCATCTTGTGAAACCATGTGATACAACCACTTGTAGAAAACACGTGAGCAACACTCCATGAAAAAATCCAACATGCGATAAATATCCTATAAATGAAAAATCACTATGTATAAGGCCCTATTCAATGGGAATACATACTAGACATTAAATATTCCTAAACTAGGAGTAATTTTGTACCAACCAATATCATGTCATTCAACATTCAGAAAATGTACCAAAAGTAACCCCAAGTGGTGTCACACACACTAGGGTTTCCTATGTCCATTTTCTGATGCACCCAAGGTTCTAAATGTTCCATGTTTTTTAAAATAAATTTCAAAACCCTAATTTCAATTTGAATGGATTTTTTAAATCCATTCCAATCCACATTGGTGTTTGAAAACCAATTTCTGAACCAAAACCACCATTCAATCATTTAATCGAATACTTGGTGTGAAAAAAACATTTTAAAGAAATCACCTTTCTAAACAGCTATCCTTTTATGAAATACCTTGATTCCAAATATCCCTAAAATTAATGGAATAAATAAAATGAATTATATAATAAAATTTATAAATTCATTGAATTAAACCTCTGTATAGAAACACCTACCTAAAGAACAGATGTATAACTAATCACCTTCCTCAGCAACAACTACAGAAGAGTATATCGGGTCCTCAAGATCCTAGATGATAAATTAATATATAATTGTTCTATAAAAATCATTAGATATGGAATAAAAATCCCCTTAGGGTTCTATAATACATTAGGATAAGATATCCAATAAGGATCAATGAAGATAATGGAAAACCGGTTTAAAACACACCATACCTTGAGTGGATGAACCCAGAACAAAGAAAATACACCTATAATTATAAGACAAAATCCTCCATACCATTAGGAAAGGATTAGAATGAGCCAATATGATATTTTGGCTTCATTAGAGGATAATTTGTGTACCTAGTTATTTTTAATTAAAAATTTACAGTATTAAAAACCTACATGCATAGTTTTTTGGAGAGGCCACATGATTTGGAGTAATTTTGATCCTTAACCATAATCCATATAATGATATTCTATTTTGGGTGAAATTTCATTTACACATGGTTTCTTTAACCATGATCGAACTTTTCATAACCACTCATCCAAGGGCTGCATGGTTTGGACGGGTGGTCACATGGTTTGGACAAATTGTGCACCCCCTTCTAGTAGACCGTGATTAGACACACAATTTCCTAGGCCAAACCATACAGTTTTCCCAAGGTGTGTACCAACTATAAACAACACAAATCGATCCCAATGTTTTATGAAAACTGAATAAATGTCCCTAAATGAAGAGCCGAACATAGAAAAATCACAACAAGGGTTAACATGTATCTGTATGGAAGTAACTAAACACTAGAATCTACACATGAAAAATGATTTACATACCCAAAAAGTTTTCAATATTATAGACTTGAAAAAAAATGCTACTACAGCCTAATAAATGATTCCCTTTCCCACGTCTCATGGATATACCAGCTATACTTCCACATTATCCAGACTAAGTAAATCATTCTATTATATAGATCCTTATCATAGTGATCTATAACCTAAATCGGTTTCTCGAAAACAGTGGTATCAGGCTCAAGTTAAACATAATCCCATTAAATAACATGGTAAGGATCTAAGTGATACCACCTAATAGTGGAAACATGAAACACATCAGGGACAAAATTAAAATGATGTCATAATTCCAACCTATTTTCCACTTTTTGGAGTTGTTCCACAACCTCAAAGGTGACAACAACCCTCAGTGACAATTTACCGTACTTACCCATCTGATGATGTCCCAAGAGAGGTGAAACATTGATAAAATCCCAATAAGAAACAAAAAACTATAGAAACTGATGATGGTGGACCACATATGATTTTTTATGAATCTTTTCTATGACCAACCTCTTCCAGATCAACTGTTACTTTCCATCATCTCCTGACTAAGACTTTTCCCAAACCTTAACCTCTCTCCCAACACTTCCTACAAAAGGGGGATCTAAATAGTCTCTCATAAAACGATTCAATGATTTCCATAATTATTGAATCCTGAAATCTATTATTATAGGAAAATTCAAGAATATTCAAATGATTTTCACAAATTCCACCAAAATCAATCATGTAATCCTGAAGAATATCCTCAAGAATAGGGATAGTACTCTATTTAATTCCATTCATATGCATATTATAATATCTGTTAAATTTTTACTAGGAACCCATTTGATACTAAAAAACTTACTGAATTCTAGACATAAACCTTGGGAACCTTTTGTAAACAACTTTAGAGTGAATCCAATGATGTCTCTCAATCTCTTGGATGTACAAGTCTTCGAGATATCCCAATTTTTTCATATCCATGACAGTTAAAAAATGATATGATTTCTTAATAAGTTAAATGATTACCCAAATGGTATCATTCCCACTATGATTCCATTGAAAAACAATTATGATGTCCTTGGAAATTGAATCCCACTTCCATACTGGAATGTGTAATGGTTTCAACAAACCAGCATGTCTCTAGTGCTCAACATTAATTTTCTAACAAGTGTGACAAAATGATACAATGTTTTCAACTAAACACATCATCACTAACCACCAATACCAACCACTAATGTATGAATATATCTTGGTATCTCCATGGTGTACAGACCAACAAGACCGGTCTCCACTATCCGTCTACTCCTTTTTTAGATAAAATGGAACAAAAAACCTGTTTCTAAGGAACAAATCACCACTATGTGACCAACACCACTCACCCAAGATCTCCCAACCATAAAATATTATACTAAAGCACTATAACATGGTGAATATCACCTTTTTTAAATGAACTTTCTCATAAAATGATGATTCATATTTCATCAAATCTAAGAACACCTATCCACCAACCTTTTCCACTCCCAAGATCAACAAACAAAATAGACTCATTAGATGCCCTTCCCCAAATGACTCCATCTTGGCTTGTGTCAATAATTTTATACTCAACTCATCATCAACCACATCAACACTCCCATGAGTGTATGCAATATCAATATCAAATGCCTTAAGATACTCCACCCAACATCTATGTCACAAGCTCAGATCCCTTTGTGTAAAAATATATTTCAGACTCTTATAACTAGAATATATTATACACCTCTCCCCAAAGATATAGTGATGCCACATTTTTAGTTCATGCATTTATTCTGATAATAGATAAATGTGGGTAAGGTAGTTCTTCCCATAAGGGTGTAACTGGATAGCACCATAGGTCACCACATGTTTCCCTTACTTTAAGACACATCCAAAACCAACACCGGGATCATCAAAGAAAATATAATTAACCAAACCCCACTCTAGAAGATATAAAACTAGTTTTGAAGTAAAAATTACCTTCATATCCTCAAAATATCCATGAAATTTTACATTCCCTTAAATCATTACACCCTTACTAGTGAAATTTGTCATCAAAGATGTGAGGTTGGAGAAATGATGAATAAACTGTTGATAGTAACTTGCTAAACCTAATAAGATGTTGATATGAAACTCACTTTTGGGCTAATACCAAGACATAATAACCATTATTTTTTAAGTATTCAGTGATACAACCCTCTTTGATATGAAAATCCCTAGAAAATTCACTTCCTAGATCCAAAACTCACATTTGGAAAGCTTACCATACAAAATTTATTCCTTCAAGGTTTGGATAATGACTTCCAAATGGTTCGTATGATCCTCTTATAAAATTGATTACTCCAAAATAACATCCATGAATATATCAAAAAATATTTCAAGAACCCATGAAATATTTATTTCATCATAGTCATAAATACCAAATGATAATTTTTTATATTGAATGGAATAACTAGAAACTTGAAATTATCATATTGGATCTTAATTGATGTCTTAGGTATATCCTCTTCTCATAACTCACCTAGTTTCCCCATGATAAAAGTTCAATATTTGAAGACTAGCATTCCCCTTTAAGTAGTTCAACAATATCATCATTCCTCGGTAAATGATATTTGTTCTTAATGGACACCCAATTTAACTTTTGATAATCTGCATAAATTTTGAGACTCATGTCTACCTTATATGAAAAGAGGATAGAAGGAACCTATAATGACACACCTGGATTAATAAATACTGATGAATGTAGATTATCAATCTTTACATTAAGTTCCACCAACACAGTATGTTCCTTTTGATAATATTAAATAGAAATAGGAATCATACTATGGAGAAGGTCAATAGAAGACTTCAACTCTATCTACGGTGCCAAACCAAAAATATCATCCATAAAGATCTCAGGGTATGCACTCATCACATTACGAAGTAGTATTCACAAAATAATGGACAAGAAATTGGGAAGAATCTCTTAAAATTGGAAAGATATTGCCCCGGTATAAAGAACAACAAGACCCTCTCTTCCTAATCTAGAGTCTCAATGACCCCGTAAAACATGAGAGACCCTATCCAAAGATAAAAATTGAACCCGAGGATGATAATAGTCTATATGGGCCTTACTAATGATAATCCAATCCATTCCATGAATTGGGTTATAGGTTTCAATATCTTGAACTAAAAATTATCACACCACCAAAAATTAATCTATCACCACCCAACATACAAGACACTTGAAACTATTTTTTGGAACTATTTCACAAAGGTGTGTAAAGATACAATAGGAACTACATATGTTGTAAAAGTAATACCAACATGTCACCAAATTTTGATTATATAAAAGAATGAGTATCACATGTGTCAAACAAAACTTACACCATAGAAAATGAAATAAAACCCATACATATAATTGTATCTAGACCAACTTCATATTCATCTAGAATATACATTTATACATAATTCCATATGTACATGACCATAGGAATATCCCCTATGGCCTGGGGATTAGACCCACCACCCTTGGAATGATCAGTATGAATGTATAAACCATTGGTGTGAATGGATCCTACATTACTGCCCTTAGATATACTTTAAAAATGATTTAGGTGACTAGAATTTCCACAATGACGAAAAAATATTAAGATCCTCCATGCAGTTAGGCTTGGTATGACCATGCCTTCCATAATGGTAGTAGAATAAATGAATCGTCCCTAAAGAGGCCACTGAAACTAGTATTGAAGGAAACTGAACAAAATTTCTCTTTCATTTATAGATAGAAAATACACGCTATCAAATAATTGAACCAACCGAAGTTCCATCCAAGCCTATATTCACACATATATCTTCTATATAAAAATATTATTTATCAACTACCTACATGATGGTGGGAAGAAAAATTATCAATCAACATCGACTAAATATCTAGCATCAATCCCAACTAAAACCATCAAGCCTTTAGGTACTAAGTATTGACAATCTTAGGTTTTAAATACATGAACTCATAAAAATGGGTGGAATAGTCCATAATGATACATTCCCCTTGATCCAAGGCTGAAAACTCTTAGGTCTCTTCCACGCAAAGTTTCATACTGTAAAATTAATTATTAAATATTTTTTTTAAATAAGTCCAAGTTATATCTTCATGAAACTTAGCTTGCATGAAGCATTCATACCATCTTATTATTGGTTCTTTGAGCATATTAATGGAAAAATCCACCATAGAGTCTTTAGGTATCTTCAAAATTTTGAGGATCCCATCACTATGCTCAAGACCCTCCTCATATTATTTAGGTACCTTATAATCATAGAATATGGGTGGATGTTTCATAGTAAATTATGAACCATGATCCACAACTCATCTTGAGTTCATGAAACCACATAAACATGGGTCTGAACTATATGTATTACAACTTCAACCAAAGAAGGGTCCACTAGAGGATTTAACTGTGGATCTAATATCACATATTCATCTCTAGGATTTGGAAGAGATCTTTTAAGATGAATTATTTGTGAATAATAAGACATTGTCCAATCATCTTTATATCATGTTCTAAAATCTTATATCCAACTTCAAGAATTTTCATCTATGCTTTAATATAGGAATAATTTAATGTGATCATAATTTGGATAAACAAAATATGAAATTGTAATAAGTAACCTAGTAAATTAAATAAAAATACCATTTAGTTCATTCAAATAACCTAAAACCCCAAGTCTCCAACTTGGTAAAGAAAAAAACCACCCATGGTAACTCATGTTCAGACATGGAAGTGATATGGTTGGTTACTCTCCCACACTTACTACAAGAATTATGATTCTCCATACTCCTATCTACAAAATAACAAGGCCACACTCAGATAGTGCAAACACATTTCACGCTGAACAACCCTCTAATAAAAATTTATAACAAACCAACCCATTTAAAATATACAATCCACCGGACATGACCCTTAGTTGAGGTAATTTGCGAAAAAAAATTATGGAAAAAGTCTTGAGTATAACCAAAAAAATAAAAAAAATGAGAGCTAAATTTTGAATAATAAGATACATACAAGATTCATCCAGCCCAATCTAAATAAGATAATCTAGAAAATTGTAACTCAATAATGTCAACAATTCTCTATGGACCAATCATGACCACAAACCATCCAACTGTGACGAACATCAAAATGAGACAAACCAATTTCCTACTTGATGCCCATTCCTTTACCTGGTTCCCAAAAAACGTTCTGTAACAACCCAAATGAAAAAATATTATGGGGGAACAAATCTTAGTAGGCTAACACCACTAAGTCAATAAAATAAATAATATTAAGAATACAATATTTCAATATTTCAAAAACATAACCGTTTTACAAATCATTTTCATAAATCCAAACTCATTTGTAAATAATTTTATTGGGTATTCATAAAATCCTTTCACATTCACAAATCCAAGAATATGAAAAGATTAAGGGATAAAATCATAAATAATATCCACACACCAAAAGTTAATAAAGAAAAAAAATCCAAAAAAAATACATCATGGGAATCCATGTGATACAACCACACATGAAAAACATGTGAGCAACTATCCACGACAAAATTCATCATGTGATAAAAATAATTGTAAATGAAAAAACACTATGTATTGTGACCTCTATAATGGGAATACATACTAGACATAAAATAATACTATACCAGGAATATGTTGGTACCAAAAAATACCGATTCCTACAATAGTCTCTTGATGTCTCAAAATTAACCCATAGTGGTTTCACACAAACTAAGGTCTCCTATGTCCATTTCATGATACAAAAAAGGTTCCCAATGTGACATGTTTTTCAAAATCCATTTCAAAACTCAATCATAATTTATAAAACATTTTAAAAGACAATCCAATCTAATTAATTGTTTTAAAAACCATTTCTATACCAAAACAACCAATCAAGCATTTAATCAAACACTTAGTGTAAAAAAATCCATTTTTAAATCAAACCCCCTTTGAAAACATGTATCATTACAATAATTCTGTTGAAACTAAAAATAAAATTAATTAAATGAATAAATAAAATGAATTTTACAATAATAATAATCAATTCATATAATTAACTATTTTTATTGAAACACCTACTTCAATAACAGAGGTAGAACTAATCACCTTTGACTACGATGACCATGGAAGAGTAAATTGAGTCCTAAAGATAGTAGATCCAAAATAAATACATCAATAAATTATCAACCCCCATAGATCAAAAATAAAAATTAAATCTAGATTCTAAAATACGAGAGAAGAATATATCCAAAAAGGATATAATAAAAAAATGAAAAAGCTGATCAAAACAAAAGATACCTTGAATTGATCCATTGAAAAATAATGATATCTACCTCTAACCCTAGGAGAGAAGTATCTAGACCACTAGGGATGGATTAAGTTGAGATATTTTGATATTATGGGGTAATTAGAGGTTAAAACGACATCTTAATTATTTTTAATAAAACATTCAAAGCATAAAACCTATTATCCTAGTTTGTTTGAGAGGTGACACTATTAGGAGTACCAATGCGCCTTAATTAGGTCCCCAATATAGATATTTTGTTTGGGGTGAAAGTTTTGGCTGGATTTTTACTTTAAATGTGCTCCAACAATTCATAAACCATATTCCTAAGGGTGGATTATTTAGACGGCGCGGATTCTCAGTTTGGAAAAATTTAAATCCTCCATATAGAAGATCATTCTTGGTAGCACGTTTTCCTATGAAAAACCACATGGTTTTCCCAAACTATGTTCTAACCAATCATAGACCCAAGTGATGCCATCATTTTTTGAAAACTCCCTCAAAAATCGTAAACAATGATACAACCAAATAAAAATAAAATAAAAAGGTTCATGATGTTCTTCTAAGAATGTAACAGAATGTTATAGATCCACATTAGAAAGCCACCATTCTGGACATTCAACTCCGAAAATTCTGGGTGAAGGGAACTAGACATAATCCCAGTAAAATGATTTTATCATCCATGATTCAAGCACAATAAAGCTAAAATTTTACATGGAGATATTTTAAAATTTTGAGAAATTTTCATTCAATATTTTCTATTTCTAATTCGGTGGTATGAAGGTTGTTCTAGGAATCCCAAGATGAATATTAAATTATTGGATAAATTTTGTGGCCCATAATGATAGCCCTCCAATTTTATTATATCTCCAAAAACAAAAAACAAAATTTCAATGAAATTTTCTAGGATGTTATAGGAAATAATGGCCTTCAATTTCTTCTTTTATGTCCCCCAAAAATACAGCCTTATATAATCTTATTTCAATGCCTCTATTTGGTGGATGCGAGTAAGCTCAGATTTTTGTAAATGGTGAAAAATCCCACTAAAAGATAATTTTACACCCACCTATGCCTAAACTTATTAATCAGGGTGAAATATACTATTTTAGAATCTATCTTAGGATTCAAAAAATTATATTTAATTTAATTCTATTAAAGTATTTGAAGGAAGTGTTTTATGTTTTCATTTTAATTTTATGCTTCCAATTTAAAAATGTAATCACTAGTCTTCAAATCGCTCTAATCACCATATTTTATTAATAATAACTATTCATATTTTCATTTAATATTATATTTATTAAAACTTTGACATCATTTCATTATGATGCAAATTTATTCGCATTAAAAATATATATATCCTTCATAATATGGTGGAGTGTTCCTGATTTAATTTTTGTCTCTTCTTCAATTATGCTCTTATGATTCCACTTCTATCTTTCATTGAGATAATAACATCAATGTAAGTCTAAATATATTATGGTTTTATCCAAGGGAATGGAAAGCGTATTTATTATATTTTATTTATCACTTTAAAAAAATTATTCATTTAATTTTTTTTGTTTTATATTCAATTACTTTCTTTCTTATTATTCCTTATTGAATTTTATCACCCCACATTTCAGGTTCTTATAAATCCTTTAACATCTATTTTTCATGAATTTAATCCTACAGGTGTATAAGTGATTATAATTTTTATTTGAGGGTGTTAAACCATTAAATGATGAGGTAAGTTTGAATTAATTGAATGAATCCTTCTCAAGTGAATGTAATTGAAATAATTTAATATGAAATTCATCAAAACATCCCCTATAATAAAATTGGATTATCTTTTTCTCATAAATTTATGTAACATAGGTCTATTAGTTTTCATTTAAACCATATCAAAGTTAAAAATGTAGGGAACATCTTATCCAAATAACCCCAATAGAAGGTATGTTTCTTTAGGTTTCATCTTAGGTCATTGAGGATTTGACAACCCAAGCTACAATACAGGAGACCACCACAACCGTAAACTTAGTTAAATTTTGGAGAGACCAGAATAATATTCATAATTCCTGTGATATAGGGGTAAAACTATAAAATATGAACATAACAATATATTTTCATTCTTACATTACTTATTCTTTTTTTGGAGAATTAGTTTATCATTAAAATCAAATTTAATACTCTAAATATTTATTTATTTTGATGTAATGGATGGATTAACAAAATAAAAACCCTAAATTAGGAATATTATAAATTCCTAATACTGTACATTGAAAATTTTACAAATAATCATAAATTTATACATTTTATATTATGTTTTAATGAAAAAAAATTATGACACACCAGTACTTAAATATCACCAAAATCATGGTATAAAGATAGTCCATGAGAACGATAAGCCTATTGAATTCTAAAGCTGGATAAGTATTTAGGAATATATAATAATATTTCCCTATTGAAACATATTTAAAAAAAATTACTTAATTTTTTAATTGTTTCTACAATGACTGAAATAATTATGGGAAAATATTATGGTTATTATGTTTGCAAATTTATAAATAAAACATCTTCCATTAACAAACAATAATCCACAAAGAGACCTTTATATTGATCATTTCAATTTAATTTAAATTTATTATTTCATATTTTTAAATTTATATTTATATAGTACTAAAAGAATTATAGGTATTTAATTTTTTTTAAAGAAGAAATATATTTTTTTATAAATTGGTGGGTGGAAAGCATGTAGATATAATGTAAATAGACATCATGAAGTGGTGAATTTAAACTATTTATTTGGTCACTTTTCCCAAAATTTTATGTAATTATTATTTCGTTAATTTTATTATCATTTTTCTCTACTACTTATTTAGTTAGTCTCCACACATTGTGTGTCCAATATGACTGAAAGTGAATGTTTTTATTTAGAATCAATATTTTAGTATGAATCACACATCACATACTGAAAAAAATTAAAACACACTAATATTGGTTTGATTGTTTAGGAAAAAAATATAAAATTCATTTTTGAAAAAATGGAATTATCCTCACATCAATTTGAAAAATGGTGCAACTGTTATGAAAGAGTGTATATTTTCAGTTTAATAATGATAATTTTGATATAAACATTTATTACTCACTAAAAACTGGTGAACAAAACTCATATTGTCTTTGTAATTCATGATAAAATTATATATATAAATTTTGATGTGTAGGAATCTATTAATCATCAATATGAAACACGGTATGGTATGAATGATTCAAAGTGTGTGTTTTAATTAAAAATTTTCATTTTAGTTCAAAAGATACTTGACATGCAAAAAACTGAGAAACCATATTTTGATTGTATTCAATAATTATTAGAAGCTATCCATGTGTCATTTTGGACATGTGGGAATCAAATTCACCATAATCTGATACATTCTGTGAATGATATGACTCAAAATATTATTTTCAGGTTTAAATTGATATTTTAGCTAAAATCATGTATCACTCACTGAAAATCATTTAAACATTCTCGATTGGACTTAATATATTAAGAATAAAATCCATAATGAATTTTGGAAAATTTAATAATCATCCCCATATAAATCGGATACACTATATGACTCATATGACTCAAAGCATTTGTTTTAAGTTTAAAATGGAATTTTAGTTAAGAACCTGTGTTAAAAACTAAAAAACAAGAAAACACACTCATATTCTCTTCATACATTATTAAAATGACCCATAAAATTTTTTATACATTTATTAATCATTCACATGTCAATGCAAGACACAGTGTTACACGTAGGACTTAAATTTCACGTGTTTAGTTTAAAAATGTTATTTTAGTTAAAAACATGTTTCATTCACTGAAAATTAACAAAACAGGTCCTTATTTTCCAGATATTTTATTAAAATAATCCGTATGTAATTTTTGACATGTTTGAGTCAACCACACATTGATCCCACATGTTGGGTAGTTGGTGTGACTCAAAGTGCATGTTTTTATTTAAAATTGACATTTTATATTGAAAGACACATGAAATGATAAAAACTAAGAAAATAATTTGAGATTATTTTTTTAACTTAGGAAAATTATCAATAAGTCATTTTTGAAATATATGAATTAGACACACCTCAATCGGATGCATGGTGTTACCAGTATGACCCAAAATGTGGGTTTTTATATTAAAATTCACATTTTAGTTGAAAATATGTGCCACTCACTCTAAACAAATGAAATACACTCATATGGTCTTAATAATATACTAAAATGATCAATAATACATTTGGAATGCATATGAATCATCCATACATTAATATGATTCGCGTTGTGACTAATAGGACTCCACGTCTATATTTTCAATTTTAAATGAATTTTTAGTTAAGATTGTGTGCCACTCGCTAAAATCCAATAAAAACACTATTATTACCTTTATATGTTAGGAAAATGATACAAAAGTAATTTTGGACATATAGGAATTAGTTTTACATCAATCTAACACACGATGTGGGTATTATGACTCTAAATTCATATTTTTAGTTTAAAAATTAAGTTTTAGTTATTAATGTGTGTCACCCAATTAAAAATAAGATAAAACACTCAAATTTAATTGATAATTTGGAAATAATATACATAATACATTTTAGTAAAAAAAAATTTTGTGACATACTAAAAACTGAGAAAACACAATTATATTGATATTATACATTAGTAAAATGATCTATGATTCATTTCTCACTTGTAGGAATCAGTCATAACTCAATCTAATACACGGTGTGACCAGTTTGACTCATAATATATTTTATAGAGTAAAATTTATATTTTAGTTAAAAACGAGGGTCACTCACATAATTATAATAATTTTTACTCATATAGTCTTTATACTTTAGTAAATAATCAATAAGTCATTTGGAAAGTTTAGCAATTAGCTTCACGTCAATCTGATACACTGTGAGATATGATTGAGTCAAATTGTGAGTTTTTATTTTGAATTGAAAATTTGTTAAGAACATTTTTAACTCATTGAAAACTAATAAAACACACATCAATTGTCTTTATAATTTATAAAAATTATCTATACGTCACTTTTGATATGTAGGAATCATCCACACATCAATAAGAAGAATGGAGTGACCAATATGCCTCAAAGTGTGTGTTCCCAGTTTCAAAATAACATTTTTGTTAAAGACATGTTTCACTCATCAAAAATTGAACAAACACACTCGAATTGTCTTTGTAATTTAAGAAAATGATCCATATATCATGTTTTAGATATGGGAATCACCTCACATCAATCTGACATATAGTATTCCTGGTATGACTCATAGTTTTTTTTTATTTAAAAGTGAAATTATAGTTTAAAATATTTCCAACATATTGAACACCAAGAAAACAATTATGTTATTATAAAAGTCTATGAAAATTATCCATAGGTTATTTTTTATATGTATTATTCAACGTCACCATGATCTTATACACAGTGTGACCGATATTAATCAAAATCAATGTTTTCATTTTAAAAGTTATATTTTAGTTTATAACATGTGTCACTCACTGAAAAATTAGAAAATGGACTTGTATGGTCAATATAATTTAGTAAAGGATCCCCAATTCATTGTGTAAGAATTGTTCACATGAAAATTTTATACACACTATGACTGGTATGACTCAAATTCCTTGTTTTTTTGTTTAAAATGACATTATAGTTAAAAATGTGTGTCACTCACTAAAAACAAATAAAACACACTTAGATTTTCCTGATATTTCAGTAAAATAATCCCTAAATAATTTGTGATGTATAGTAATCATCATCATATCAATATGAAACATGGTGTGGCCAATATAATGTTCATATTTTTATTTAAAATTTACTTTTTATTTCAAAACACACATCACATACTCAAATATAGGTAAATTCAGTTGAATTGTCATGATAATTTTCCCAAATGATCCATAAATCATTTGTAACATGGAATAATAAACCAAATTAATATAACACATAATGTTCCCTATATGAAAGGAAGTGTAGGTTTTTTTATTTAAATATACATTTTATTTATAAATTGTATCATATTTATGTTTGATTAATTTTTTATTGTATTACTAACCTCAGGTACACTATTTTTTTAGATGGGGTGGTTTTTTTGTAAATTGGTACAATGATCATGCTCTTTTGAGGCGGGTTTGGGGTCCAAAGACAACTAACCATTAATGTTTTAGAATTTTTAGATGTTTTTGATAAATTATACGTACCAATGTATTCGTACATACAAATTTATATATTTTTTTTAATAATAGTATAGTGTATTTTTTGTATTTTCATGTAAATTAAATTGGAATTAAATTTTATATTTATGTTGTAGTGTGATATAATTTCAGTAGCGTAGTGTTAAAACTTGTCTTTTTGGAACATTAAAATAGTTCTAATAAAGGACACTCTTTACTAGTGTTTTTATGGTGTTGATAAGGGGTTCTATTACTAGTGATATTTTTATCATTGATAAAAGATGGTCATTTATAAATGTTCTTGTAATAATATTTATTTTTTAGCCCTGATGAAGGCTATTTCTAGTGAAGATAAATCTGATATCTATAGTACTAATCTTTTTTTATCTTCCATCTCTTATGCAGTATGTTATGTTCCACTCTTTCTAGTACATTCATATGAAACTATCAAGCTTATTACTAGGTAGCAGATTTATAAATTTTTTATCTTAATAATATAACAATCTTATTATGCTACAAAAATTTATAATCCTTATTGAATCTTTAAATCCTTTGATTGTCATCCCTTGGTACTAAAAGACAAAAAAATTCATCTATTGCTTCTTCCTGGATTCTCTTTTAAAAGAGTAAAGTGAGACCTCTTAATTTTACTTGATTCAAACTCACCCAATAAATCTCAAAACCATGACTTCTTAAAAAGCTACAACAATTTGTTTTCCTACCTTGGGTGAACATCACAGAGTGAGGTAATTTCATAGTCATTCTTCAGGATTGATGATAATTATTTATTTTTGGGGTGGTCAAACTACTTGAAGTATTTTAATATCATACTCTTCCCTCAGACCCTTTTTTGGACCTGGGGAAGGGGTCTATAAATGCCCCCTCCATTTTTTAATGTATGTTTTATTTATGCCTCATTTTATTTCTTATTATTGATCCTTTAAAATTTCTTTGTGGAATTTTTATGTGTGTCTCACTACTAAAAATTCCATAATATTTTATGTTACCCGTTATCAGTTCAAAAATGTAACGATAAATGTTATACTTTTATCATCCCTAATTAAAAGCGCTAACAAATTTTCCCTGTATCATTACTAAAAGAACACTAACACTACTGAAAATTACTCATATACTAGTGGTTTGAAACCATTTGTATAGCTCCTAAATCCTTTGTGATAGGGTATCCTAATAGTTTCACAAACTGTTGGCATGACGGTCGTTGTAATATCCTTATATCAACGGTTCTACAGAAATCGTTGGTATAGACTGCTCGAAGTTAATATATTCCAATTCTTTGAATGAAACCATTGGGATATATATATATATTCCAATGGTTGAAGAACCATTGGTATACATGTTTCACAATAGTTTCATGAAAACCATTGGGATATATGTATACCAACAGATAAAGAACCATTGGCATACACTCTCTAGTATATAATCTTTTGTAACTATTTATGAAAGAGTTGGAATATCTAGATACCAATGGTTTAATAACCGTTGGTATATCCTCTTCACCTAGAAACTAATAGCATACCCTCTTCATCTATCATCTCAAAGAGTACCCATCATCCTCTTCCTGACTTCCAGAACCTTTATACAAGATATCCAGAACCTGTAAACATGACAGTTCTCTTCCAATCTTCCAGAACCTAAAAACATGAATGCATTCAATCAGTGCATTTAAGGTATATATGTTTTATGAATCGAACCAAACATTTAATGAAAACCCCTATAAATAACATGGATGTTCATAAATGATGGTTTTTGTCCATCCATGTATGGTATTCAATAATGAGAATGGGTTCATCAATTTAACGAAAGTATATTTATTAAATTTCTTATAGATTGTATTTAATAATTTATGAAAATGAAAAGGAAAGGGGTTGTCCATGGGGGTGGGGTGTCCATATGGTGGGGGTGTTGTCCAAGGGGGTGGGTTGTCCTCAGTGGGAGGGGTATGTCCAGGGGGTGGGGGCTGTCTGAGGGGGTGGGTGTGTCCAGGGGGTGAGGGGGTCCAGGGGGTGGGGGGAGGTTTGTCCATTGGGGGTGTCTAGGGGGGGATGTCAAGGGGCGGGGATATCTAAGGGTAGGGGTGTCTAATGGTGTGGGGGTGTCTAGGGGTGGATAGAGGGTTGTCCATGGGGGTAGGGGGCTATCCCGGGGGATGGGGTTGTCCATGGGTGGGGGTTGTCCAAGGGGGTAGGAGGTGTCCATGGGGTGGGGGTTGTCCATGGGGGTGTGGTGTCCAATGGAGTGTGGGTGATGTCCAAGGATGGGGCTATCCAAGGGGGTAGGGGTGTCCAAGGGGAGGGGTGTCTAGGGGGGTGGTGGTGTCCGGGGGTGGTTTGTCCAGGGGTGGGGGTGTCCAGGGGGAGGGGGTTTTCTAGGGGGTGTGGTGTCCAAGGGGGTTGGGGTGTCCAATGGTTTGGGGTGTCAAGGGTGATGGGGGTGTCCAGGGGTGGGGGAGTTGTCCAGGGGGAGGGGGCTATTCATGGGGTGGGGGGATGTCCAGGGGGTTGGGGCTGTCCAAGGGGGCAGGGGTGTCTAGGGGGTGGGTGTGTCTCGGTGGGTTGTCCAGGGGGTGGGGGATGTCCAGGGGGTTGGGGGTATCCAGGGGGTGGGGGATGTCCATGGGGTTGGGGGATATCTAAGGGGTACGAGTGTCTAGGGGTTGGGGTGTGTAGGGGGTCGGGGATGTCAGGTGGAGGGGGCTCTCCATTGGGGTGGGTGTCTAGGGTTGGGGGTTGTCCTTGGGGGTGGGGTTGTCTAGGGGTTTGGGGGCTATCCAAGGGTGGTGGGATTTCCACTGGGGTGGGGTGTCTAGGGGAAGGGTTGGTTTCCAGGGGGTGGGGGCTGCCTAGGGGGTGGGGGTGTCTAGGGGTGGGGTGGTGTTAGTGGGATGGGGGCTGTCTTGGGGGTTTGGGGTTGTCCAAGGGGGTAGGGGTGTCTAGGGAATTGGGGTGTCCAGGGGGTGGGGTGTTTTCCAGGTGGTGGGGGTACTGTGCATGGGGGTGGGGGTTTCTAGGGGGTGGGTGGCGTCCAGGGGTTGGGGGTGTCTAGGGGGTTTGGGGGTTGTCCAAGGGGGTGGGGGTTTCAAGGGTGGTGGGGTGTGTAGGGGGTGTGGGGCTATCCAGGGGTGTGTGGGGGTTGTCCAAGGGGGTGGGGGTGTCCTGGGGGTGGGGGAGTCTTGGGGGTGGTGGAGTCCAGGGGAGAGGTGAATCAGTCATAGATAATCATAAAGTCAATTTGTATTATTTATAGATTAAGAAATAAAGATAATATGACCTACCTAATCACACTTATAATCAAGAAAAAAATCATCAAACATCAAATGGTAGTAATATCTCTCAGAAATGTAACTGATCAATATTACCCTCGTCACCATAATTATCATCATCATCAGCCTCATCCCCATCCTCATCATCATCCCCATCATCATCCCCACCCACTTCAACGCCCTCCACCTCGCCCCCGTACTCCTCCCCGACCTCCTTCCCAGCCTCCTCCTCCACCTAAGCCTCCTCCTTGGCCTCCTCCTCTGCCCAGACCTCACCCTCGGCCTCCTCCTCCTCCACCTTTTTCTCCTCCTTTCCCAAATCTCAACCACAACAATAACTACCACCTGTTGCACCATATATAGAATGCATCAACGAAAAATATTCACCACAAGTTGTGTTGGCCTCTTGTGTATGTGTTGGATGTAATACTTCCTTCAGTTTCATAAATGACGTGTTTTCCCTAGAAGACTGTTCTGCCGTCTATGTGGCCATTTTTTTAGCCGGTTCTTCTTGTACATTAATATTTTGGAACATGGTGGCACTAATACTCACACCTGAGGAGGACCAATACCTATTTAGAACTATACACTTCCTGGGTTGGTACTGTACTCTTCCATGGTGCTCATCTCCCAACACCAGATGTAAGTGATCGGTTTGGCCCAAAATTGTTAGGTTCATGGGCATCAAGGGCCTCTAAAGAATCATATTACAAATATAAATTGATTGTTATGTTACAAAATAGATATTAAAATTTTAAATCAACAATTTAAAACTTATAATATTTTTCTGAGTCAGTTCATTATTCACACTACCATCTTTATACCTTCGACTTGAGAAAAAAAGTTTTGCTCAAGGCACACGCCCTTCAATACTAAATTATTCTCTCTACAATGACATTGCATGTAAGAAAACGGAATTAAAAATAGGTTACCAATAATTAATTTCTTAACTTAAATTATATAACAACATTATAAATTGAATAAATTATGGAGGAAACAATATAATGTGCAAGTCTTGAAGAAAAATTATAAACAATAGTCATACCTACTTCTTATCCTGATTTGGCATCGTAGTACGTCCCAATGTGTGGAGGTATTTTTTTATCAACAATGTTTTTTTATTTCTGCTGGATGATTCCTAAATAAAATTCAATAATACAAAAGATAGTATTCACTAAAAACATGAAATTTTTCATTTAAATACTTCAAAGGTGATTAATACATAAAACTAGATAGTCGCCCAATGAGTAATCATCTTTTGATAATGTTCTATTAGAAAATAATCTATGACTATGACCGCCTCTAACTCTGTGCCAACTCTATCACAACAACCAATATAAAACTTGAGCTTATAGGCTCTCCAAAGCTCACCTAAATCCTTTAGTCAAGCTGGAAGGCACCCTCACTGACTGAAAATTATTTTTTATTTTAATGAAAACACTTTTGAGGAAAAAGTGTGAAAGCATACATGACTTCACCATTTCATGACTTCACCATATCCCTAATTCCCCACATCCCCACTAAAAACAATAAAAATCTTCACAACAAACTACAAATAAGCACAACGGATGGACAATACAATCAAGCATTAAAACTGACATACCATCATAGATGAAGAAGAAATCATCAATAAAAGCCCGAGGTACCACGAATCAGGGAACCCAAACATTAGAAAAGTTGGACAAACCACAGAACTGTTCTCCTCGAGTGCCCACCAATGTAACCATCGACACCGGCACAAATTCACATACTCGTTGGAGAAATCTAATCGGTGTTCGCCCAAACCTCCAATGATGTGAGATGACCAAAAGAGATCGTACAAAAAGGCAATGAATAAACTCGAACGAGGAAGGCCATGCCGTCAAGATGTCACACCAGAATCTGCATCCACCACAGCGCAACCACAAACCAATCAACACCCTGTAGACCAGAAAAATACACAAAAAGAGAATCACACGAAATCTGAATTCACAACGACAAAAAAATCACCCAAAAAATCATGAAATCAAAGGTTAAATCCCATCACCAAGCTCCAAGACATCATAGGCGATAGCGGTGGGAGATTATCCAAAAACTAAAATGAAACACAATGAGGCATGTCCCCACCATCACGTTCAAACGAGGAGGCAACAGAGCCACCTAAAGCATCACAGGTGCAGAATAAAAGGGAAACCTCAACCCGCAACAGACTAGAACACGATCATGAACCAACATATCACTTCCATTGAAGGCAATCCCACCGAAGAACACGAACATAAACATCACAAAATCATGTTGGTTGGATACTACCCACAACACTGAAAGAAACGATGAACCCTTGAGACAAAGGGACCCAACATTCGATGAGGATGAAGTCTGGATCTCGAACCAACTCCACCACAGAGAGACGATCAAGCATCAAGCCCACCGAGATGCACCGAGGAGCAGGACTGCCATCACATGAGGTAGAGGAGATGACGGTGATGGGGAAATCCTAGTGGCATGAAGACCTTTATAGGTGCATCAGTTATGAATTTAATATTGGTCGTGCATGCTCAATATCTAGGAAATTAAACTGAAGTTGACAACAAAATATTAAATCATACAAATACAATATATAATATATTTCATTAAATAAAACATATTTTTTACCCATATTTTTGCCCATGAATTATCCTTGACTTCATTTGGAAACTATTCTTCATGAGAGCGAGCTGACAAGAATGATGTCAGATTATTTGGCAAGCGTCACCAAAAACCCAACATTGCTGCCCTATTTTTTAAATCATATGATTGTCTTCATTATAGTACATCATAAACTGTGCGTGGTGGTTCCAAACTGCACACATGCATGTATGCCCCCACCCCCGCCTCCTTTCAGAAGATGTATCTATTATGAAATAAAAACAAATATCTTCTCAATACATGTTATATTGAAAATAATTAATGGTATAAAAATTTGTTAGGTTTCTATAAATATACATGAGGTAGTCTAATCAATGGCTGCCACTAGATCGGTAGAAACTAAAGGAACACCCTATGAAGGTGGAGTGGGTCCCAATGTATGCTTCATAGGGACATGCATTGGTGGAACAGTAGTCGAAGATGATGTGATATAGATGCTCGGAGAAAAAGATGTATAAGTAAAAGAAAATGGCACAGATTGCTGTTGAATGCTGGATGGGGAGTGGGAATCATCATCAGATATGGTAAAGACGGGTGAGGAGACTCAGATGGAAAGGGTGGTGAAAATATGGGAGGCCTAAATATCTTGGGTGGTCCTAATGACACAAAATGGTAAGAATGTGGGGAAGATCATATGTCAGTTGGAGGGGAAGGGTCTTATTAGGTATGCCGACCATATTTCCTAGCTCTCGTACCACCCCCCTCATATGAACACCCTGAGTACTGGGACCACAACTAGGATTCTTTTCAAATAATTTTCACCTGAGGGGTGGATCTTGAAAAATTGTTTAAAAGAAAATTAATCACATAAAATTATATTATATATATATATATATATATTTTTTTTAAATAAAATATTCACTATAGGAAGTAGTGATGGAACACCCATCTCAACCATGCAAATATTGTGGTCCGTCATCTTTTTATGTCACCTCTTTTTAATGTGTTTCATTTCCAGAATTTGAAAACATATATGGAAGTAATTAGAAAATGATAACTAATGGGTAACCCCAAAAACAAAATAAATTAGTGGAAATAGGGGGATTAATGGATAATTTAACTATCCATTGTTTTAGGTGAGCTTGAATAGATGTATAATGAATTCAATAAATTTTACAATATATTATAATGAATTGTAATTTTTCGTAGGTTGGTTATTTACTAAGCTTCATCAGTCTATTAAAATCATGGACCATTGATTTTGCGGCTTTATTTCACTCAAAAACCAAGAGACAGAGAGCATACTGAATTATACAACTAGAAAATTCAACTAGGTATATATTCTGAATCATTAAACCCTTAAGATATTTGGAAATAGGAATATAAACATATGAACAAGGATAAGAAATCTACCAGATTCATAAGTGTTAAAGCACTTATCAAAATTAAGGAAAATTTTAATTTCATTAGCCCCGTTAGATGATGCAGGTTTCTATGAAGGTTTTGTAGAATAATACAAACCATCATGTTTATTATTTGGTGAAATGTTAAAGGGAGATCTTAGAGTTATACTAATTTTATACCTGGCCAATAAATCATTTAAATGTAAACCAAAATAGAAATTTTGGTTTGTAGGTTTGAATATAGTTCAATTCAAAATTAGATAATGCAATTCAAATAGTGTTGGAACCAATAAACATTGAATATTCACATAATGGTCAATTCGGGTACAACATATTTGTATTCAATATTTAAATCAATTTGAATAGTACCAACCTTAACAACCCAAGTCGACCTAAACCAAAATAATTGATAACATGGATGGATGATTTTATATATTTCCCACCACAACATCATATTCATAGTCAACTCTGAAAATTGAGATATTAGAGTCATAAAAAGTAATAAATGGAACGCTTCCAATGGACGTAGGGATGGTTTCAATTCCATCATCATAAAATAAAAAATATTTCTTAAATTGCATCAATAATGAAAACAAATTCAGGTCAAAGATGGTCTTTGATACAAAACAATTGTTTATCTCTTAATGCCAATACACGTGGTTCATCAGTAGAAATAGTGTGAAACATATCAATTACTCAAAATCCACATTCATCAATAAATGTGTCATGCCTATTCATCAAATCAAACCACTGGAATTTAATCATTTTGACTCATCCATGAGAATAATAATCTGATATTTTTTCTCAATGACTCCATAATAACCCACATTTTTTAAATCACGATCTACCATCTGAGGCACTATAATAACAGTCTGTTATGGGAGTAACAATAACACCATCATGTTGTTCTCTCATGTTATTTTCTCTTTCAGTGAAAATAAATCTATACCCAATGATAACAATCTATTTAAAGTCACAAACCACAGTATTAGGACAAATAGAAAATGTTATTATTTTCTCATAGATAGAGTCAGCAGGAAAACTCAATAACTAAAATATAAATGAATATTAATCTTAATTAAATATTTATTTAATTATTTTAAACAGTAATATTTATACCTTCTATTTTAACCAAGCAAAAAACTCTTTGCTATGAATAGTCTCCCTCCTTCTCAAAGAGAATGAATGATGCTTTCTTTTTAATCATTGCTTTATTTTAACTATAGATAAAATTAAAATAGTTTAACAGATATATATATATGATTTACATATATTCAATTTACATACCTAATGTATTCATCGAAAAAGTCAAAGTTGAAAAAAATTGTACGATGTGCCATCTCCCGCTCTTCAAGGTTTAATATCATTAATGTATATGATATAGGAATTCCTCATGTTGGAGGAAGTGATGGAAAACTGGGTTCAATTTTCTCATACATTTCTTCTTAATTTATCATTGTTCTATTCATTCTTATAGTAAGATCAAAAAAATACATAGAGAAGAAATCTATACATTATAGAACCATGTAACCGTTCACGATAGTACCTTCAGGATGATTCCTGTTTCATATATATTTCTTTAATGTGTACATATTTCATTCAGTTGGATACATCCACAAAAAATAAATAGGTCCTCATAGATGTATTTCAGTTGGAATATGGACAGTCAGATGCACCATGCATGTGAAAGATTATTGAGGAAACATTTTCTCTAAATCACACAAAATTAATGGGGCATCTTCCAATATTTTTTGCAAGAAATAGTTGGACAACTACTTAGTACAAAGATATATAAAAAAAATTGTACAACAGAACAAAATCCATCCGTATATTATTAGAAAAACGATGATAGATTTTTATTGGAATCAACTCATGATGAAGTATATGATAATCATGCGTCTTCAATGATTTTAGATTCATCTCCCTTCTATGGGCCCATTTGTATATGTTTCTTGAATAGCCATCAGGAACTTTTACATTATCTAGTACTTCTATAAATCCCTCATTTCTAAAGGTGTCATCACATAATAATAACATGGAATTTTCCATTTATTTTCACTAATATGCACTGGATGTAATTCTGCTCTAATGCCCAAATCCACCATGCCATAATGAGACTGAAAATCATCTCTTGTCTTTCCCTTTACATTTAGAATAATTGAAGGTAAAATTTCACAAATAAATTTTTTCAATGGGAATTACGTCTAAGCAATGATGTAACAAATTGGTTGACCAATAAAGAAAACCTTATAAGATACATCTCTGCTACCAATTGTAATAGGTTTTAGTGGAAACATTATTTCTCTTTCCATATTTCATTTGAACCTTCCTAAATAAAGAAATAAAATCTTTCAATTCATTAAGAAAATCAGTTCCAGACATATGCGGAGGTGGATCATCAGTCTCCATCATATTGTAAAATCATTGACGGTTATTTCTATATAGATGGTCTATTTGAAATAATTGTTAATGACCCATATAACAGAAACTACAACGTTGTTTCATACTTTTGGATATTGTATTCTTCATACAAACAAGACATGATAGTTTTCCCTTCGTGCTCCATCCAGACATCATTTCATAAGTAGGAAAATCATTGATCATCCACATAAGCGCATCAATCATCTAAAATATGTCTTTCAAACATGAATTTTAGGTGCACGCACCCACATCCCAAAGAAGTTTAAACTCTTTTATTAATGGTTTCATGTATACATCTATATCATTACCAGGGTAAGAAGGGAAAAATATGAGTATAATCATGTAAGTGAAAGGTTTTTTCAAACACAACCATGGGGAAAGTTTTAAATGTGTATAAAAAAATCCATTTGCTGTGTGAAGTAAGATTCTACCCAAATGGATTAAAACCATCACATGAAATAACCAACATCACATTATGCACATTAGCTACAAAATCAAGATATCATATATAAAATCTCTTCAATGCAAATCCATCTTAAGGGTAAACCAACTCATCATTTGTCTTGTTTCTCTTGGTATCATTCCATCACATTTTTTTTGATATTTAATCAGACATAAAAATTTTCTACCGTCTGGGGAACAATGGAAAGAGGCACATTACTTTCTGCGGCACAGAGGGTGGTGTTCCATTATCTTTTGGCTTCCATCGGGATGTGCAACATTTTATAAAATCATTTATTGCATTAGTTTCTTCCAAGATTCAACTGAAATCTTTCAGGAAAGATTGAATTTTGTTTCGTGAAAATTTAAGTTTCTCAACTAACATCTATTCCATATAGTGTTTTGAGTTAATATCGACATCATCATGAATTAATTACTTAATGAAGGTAAGATTGTAATTGATGGAAGTATTAGAAATCACATATATTGTTCTTCCTTGAAATAATCAGATAAAAAATCTGGCTTTTTCATTTTAACAAAAAATTTATATACTAGAGTCAAAGAAGCATCATTCAATTTTTTCACACTAAAAACATCATCATTTTCATTAGATGCATCATGTGTGATCATATCCAAGTCTTCTTGGGTCGGAATCCTTTCTTTTTCATGTTGAAGAATGAATAGAAACTGGTTATATAAAAAATTCTCCAATCCGGTCCTCTCATTTGGATGATAATAAATTTTAGATTTCATTTTTCCCCATTGTGATGCCATACATATTATTTTTCTTGGAAAACATATTTGGTTACTTGGTATCCGACTTCTTCATGGCCCAACCAAGGTCTTCAAAAACAATAGTAACATGGGTAGTGTAAGTGACCACTATCTAAAGCATTATGAAATGAAACATCTAAAAATGCCTCCGAATTGTTTTGAGAATCACTTGATATCTGACTGGTTTCATACATCCAACTTCTATCCATTATGTAAAAAAAATTTATAAGTCAATTCGTCAAAATGAATTCAATAATATTGAAGTTTCATTGAAAATAAATTTATGTAAACAAGAATTTTTAACATTATATGAAACCATAACTAACACACTAATATATATGAGAATCAAATTATAAAATAAAAAACTACTATATTTATAAAAAAATATCTTTAGATAACTATATATGAGTGTAAAAGATCAAGTACACATGTGGAGGAGAATTATTCAAGAGTTGAGTAAATTTTAGATCGAATAAATTTTATATTTTTGTAGATTATTTGAGTGATCACATACAATTCTTAATGGGGTGGGGGTGTCCAGGAGTGGGGGTCTGTCCCGGGGGGTGGGGGGATATCCATGGTTGGGATTTTTTAACGGGGGTGGGGTGTCCAGGGGGTGGGGTGGTCTGTAGGGGGGGTTTTCCAATGGGGTGGGTGTCTAGGGGGCTGTCCAGGGGTGGGGGATATCCAAAGGGTGGGGTTATCTAGGGGTGGGGTGTCCATGGGGTGGTGGCTGACTAGGGGGTGGGGGGTGTCTAGGGGTGGGGTGGTGTCTAGGGGGGTTGTCCAAGGGGTGGGGTCTGTCCAGCAGAGGTGGGGGAGTCTAGGGGTGGGGGTGTCCAGGGGTGGGGGTTATCCTTGGGGGTGGGAGTGTCCATGGTGTGGGGGTGTATAGGGGTGGGGATGGGGATGGGGGTCTATCCAAGGGGGTGGGGGTGTCCACCCCCAAACCAGGGTCATAAAATCCTATATCTATCAAATTGTAGCAGTAATTCAAGCCTGTTATAGATGACCTAGAATTCTGTTGGTGTAAACCATGAATATCATAAATATAAATCACAACACAACTAATTGTAAAAACACTTCAAAATATCTTACATGGATCGGATTTTATCTTCAACCTTAAATATCAGATATGAATTCTAAAAAAACACCTAATTTTAAACACACCTCCAAATTTAGTGCTATGTATGTGGAATATTGATTCATTGAGAGGCTAGCTAAGAGATAATTCTAATTTGTGATACATGGTGTAAATATAGTATTTTCTATGTTTAATTTTTTTTTTTGTCAAATATGATCGTATTTATTTTGTTTAGGCATATGAGCCATGTTTTGATGGGATGATACTCATGAGAGTATGAGCCTTATTATATAATTAGGTGATATTGAGTTTTATGAATATTAAATTTATGTTGGATCAATATGGATAGTGGATAATAACCTGAGTAATATTTCTTTGAAGAGTTCACTTCTTCATGGAAGGGTAAGAGTGATGGTTGGTATGGAACATCCAGAAAAGTCATAACGTATTAAAGAAACTATACATTAGTTACATGAAATTCCTTTTTTATTGTATAGTATCAGAGTGGATAGCCCACACCCCTATGTTGATAGTCCACCCCCCCACCCTTGTAGCACACCTACCCCCTTGTATCCCCCCTATACAGCCCACCCTCACCCCCAACTTGGACACCCCCACCTCCCTGGACAACCCACCCCCCTCACCCACCTAGACAGGCCACCCCCACCCCCTTGGACAGTCCACCCCCTCCCCTAATAGCGCACAACACCATCCCCACACCCTTGTAGCCCATACCCCCCTACAGCCCCCAGGACACCCCCTCCTCCCACCCCACTTGGACAACGTACCCCCCCCCCCACACACACCCCACCTCGACACCTCCCACCCCTCCTGGACACCCCCCTCCGTTGACAGCCCCCCCCCCCAACCCACCTGTACATCCCACCCCACCACCTAGATAGCCGACACCCCCTCCCCAACCTAGAAAACCCAACCCCTAGACAACCCACCCCCTAGACAGCCCACACCCCCTCCAACACCTAGACAGCACTCCCTCACCCCCTGGACAATGCACACCCCTCCTCAGATAGCCCACACCCCCGCCCCCACACCCATGTAGACCCCCTACATCCCTCCCTATGCCTGGAAAACCCACCCCCACTTGTATATCCCCTAACCCTACATCCCCATTAGGGTAATTTTATTTAAAACCATTTTATTAATTATGAAAGGAAACCCCTCATTCATTATCCATATCATTCATAACAACCCATTAAATTTATCAAAACATGAAAAATTAAAATTATAAGGCTCTATGGGTCATTTAATAAATGTCATTTGGGAATGGGTAAATCACCTACATGGTTAATTTAAATTAAAAAAAACTTTTCCAAGCACTTAGGAGGAGGGGTGGTGTCCAAGAGGTGTTGTGGTGTCCAAGGGGTTGTCCAGGGGGTGTCCAAGGGGGTGGAGGGTGTCCGGGGGGTGGGGTTTGTCCAAGGGGGTGGGGTTGTCCAGGGGTGCGTGTTGTCTAGGGGGTTGGGGGTGTTCAGCGAGTGGGGGTGTCCAAGGGGTGGGAGGGGAGGGTGTCCATGGGGGTGAGGGGTGGCCAGGGGGTGGGGTTTTCCAGGGGTGGGGGGCTATCCAAGGGGGTGGGGGTGTCCAGGGGGGTTGGGGTGGGGGTGTGCAGGGGTATGGGGGGTGTTGTCCAATGGTGGGTTCCCATGGGGGTGGGGTGTGGGTGTTTAGGGGAGGAAATACCCATATAATACCTTGAAGATTACCTAAAACCAATCCAACAATGATCACAATTCTAATCCATCACCCAACCAACAACCAATTCATCCTAAATATCACTACCCTTCCCATTATTCCTTGAAAAAAATTAAAAATACCAAATCCTAATCCAATTTTCAACTAATCTAAAGTTTATAGAAACTTCCATATCACCCTACTAAAAAAATGTAAAACCACCTACACCACTACCCCAACAATCCCCAATCCCTTCATATGGACCATCCTTATATCCATTACCCACCTCGAGACCATATGACTAAACAAACCCCTTACCATCTTTAAGTGGGGATACATCTCACTAGCACCCATTCATCCATATGGTTCAGAAACTCTACATAGAATTAGTGGATATGAAGACCTCAAATAAAAGTGATTTACATAATCATTACACTTTATGTGTTGAATTTTTTTTAAAAAAAATCAAAGTGTTCGGTATACAATGATACACATCACACAGAACTATGGTTTTGGCCAAATCAAAACAAAAAACAAAAAAAATAGATCTGAACATCAAAAGTAAGTTACCATATACTAATTTGAAGTGTAGAAATAAAACATTTCTTGATTGAAGATGGATCTATTATATGGAAGGAGTTCCACAGCCCCAGGTAAAGAGAGAGCTTTGAGAGAGATTTGGATTAGTGATGCAATCATGTGGATGGGGGAGTTGGAGTCGCTGTGTCTTTGGGGTAAACATTTCCCAATGGTTTATTAAAATGGTTGGTATACATTACAAAAATGAAATATTTCCCAACGATTTTAGTAAACCACCGGGAGATCTTCATTCTAAAATATGAATACCAACGGTTTCAAAAAACTATTGGTAATGGTTTCTCTAAAACCAGTATACCAATAGTTTGATCAAACTGTTGGTAGAAAACTATTGGGAAACCCTCCATTCCTACTAGTGTGATAAAATGAAACAATAGTCAACACTACTTTAAGTTTTGATAAATAGCTCCATGATGAATATAATTTATATATACATATTTATTTCTTTTTAAATATTATTTATATTCAAATAATTATATATATTTATTTAAATGATATATATATATATATTAAAACATATTTAATATAGGATAGTAAACATCTTAACTCGCTGATCATATTTATATATTTTAAATTTTATTTAAACACAAATAATTATATATTTTTATATAAATACAATATATATATATATATATTATAGAAATAAAATATAATATATTATACATCCACCCCTACAATACACTCAGAAGAAAACATTCCCCGGGACTCGAACCCGGGAGAGACATCCCCCCAACCTACATATATATATGATTTATCTAAAAATATTTACATATATTTATCTAAATATGATTTAAAGAATATTATAATAAAAAAATTATTAAAAATATTAATTTATGTATTATATTCATATAAAATTACCAAATTTATATTAATCAATATAAATGTTTTATAGTATATATATATATAATTTATATATAAATATGTAAATATTCATAAATATTATTATTAAAAAAGAAAATATAGATAATTTTTTATTATTTTGTACTTATTTATAATTGTATTTAATTATAATTATGCATACATGTGTGTGTGAATTAAAATATTATGATATGAAATGAATAACCTTTATGATGTTTTTGAATGAAGTTTTTATTTATTTTCCACATGTTTTTTCGAAAAAAATTGGTAAATAGGTTAGAAATAGTTGTCAAAGATGAAAATAAGGTTTTCCTTATGAAGGTATGGAAAATTTCCTCTCTGGTTACTTGATGAGGTGAAGAAATATTTTCCTTAACTATATTTGGAAAAAATTTCCCAAGATAATATTAATGCATTCATAAATGTTTCCCACATCATGAAAAATCACTTGATCTTAAATTTTGTTCAAAGAGGGAGATTCCCGACACTGTAAATCAATCACTAGATGGAAGGTGATTAAATGAAAATTCAGAATAAATAAAGAACAATGATGTTTATGGATGAAGAACAATGGGGGATAATTCATAATTTTAGTAGGCATACAAATTGCTAGTTGAATTACCATATGAATACAATCAGACATATTTTCCTAGTGAACATTTATTTAAAGATCATAAACCAAATAAAGATCAAAATATTGGATCAACTAGGAATGTGGTTATCATACATAGGGTATATAATGGCCTTCTATCAATTGAGTAAGGGTTCATGAATATTTTTTGAGTAAACATAAAGGTAAATCACATATTTAATTACCTATATATAGGTAACACATAATCTATGTAAGGGTACAATTCACAAATTCATTAATATAAATAAATTCTATTGAATAAAGAAAATGAACAGATATACTAGATGGAACATATTTGATTCCCCCAAATGATGATTTTAAGAATTCTATAAAAAGAATGTAGTACAAAACTATGAGAAGGATTCTATTTGAGAAGTGGTAAAAACAGGAATCCAGAATATCCAATAAAGTGAAGAATTTTTAATCGTATGTAGAAACTATTCTATGATAGCATTCATTAGAAGTTATAAAAATGTTAAATCATATTAGTGGCTTGATTATAAATAATGGTGGAAGATGTATTTTCTAGAGATAAATAATGTATAGAGTTAAAATGAAATGACTTCATTACATTTTTTTTGAAATTAAATGTAATGAAAGCTAAGTTATGAAGTCCTAAGATCAAGTCCATCAGATGAACATTATGAGATGGATGAACATTGGAAAACATTAAGAATGTCAACGTATTGACAATTTATAGAAGTTGTATCAAACAATGATTTTTAATACAATAAATGTATGAAGTTCATGAAAATGTAGTATAAACCCGAAAAATGTTTTACAACACACCAATCAAAGAATATCAAACATAAGAGAGTGATAAAGATAACCAAATGGATAGTTCTTATGTATTAATTGGACAAATATAACAAAATGGAGTTCTAAGAAACATTATATAACTTTTTAAATTCATTCTTAATGTGATGATGATGAGAAATTTTGTTTTTCAATTGGTTTATTATCTAGATGAGATAAGGAAGTTTTAAAAGTTCCTTAATGATTCAGTTAAGAAAGTTTGAAGAAGGATATGGTAACTAGATACTTCATGAAGCTTTTTTTTGTTTGTGAATGTTCTTGAATAATTGAGATGTATCTAAATAATTTCATTTTAGTGGGAAAGTAAAATTAGTTTCCTAATCTTTCAACTTCTAGAAATCCCACATAAAGGGGTTGAAGTAAAACCCTTACATAACACTATTCGTCATTTCCAAAAGTTTACATGCAAATATTTTGAGCACTATGTGTTTCCAACAAAAAAAATTAAAGAAGAAAGGAATCAGTCAGGGTAATCCGATTGAGATCCATTGAAGAGTTAACAGACAGAGTTACAGTTCAAACATTGAATATAGAAGTAGGTATGAGTTACCAAATAGAGTATATCTGATAGAATTTCAATTAATAGATTTAGGAACAATAGTTTTTTTATCATACTGAATAGAGAATATCAAGTGTAGTATCAGTGAGGTACACTAGATGAAAAATTTAGAATAATGGTTTGGAACACTGGATAAATACCTACTGGATGGGGATTCTTAGAAATAAAATTTTAGACAACTTGTTGATTTTTTATTTTTGAATGGATCAGGTTGATATGAAACCATTTATAACTTGTGGGAGTTATTAATGGCATACCCATTATCAGAAATAAGAAATTTAATAGGATTTGGTCCATGTTTTATTCACATGTTACTAATATTGAATTTTCATGGACTCATGGGAGACAAAATTGAAGGTTATAGGTCCTCACATTATGGTAGAACCTTGTTAATATTTGTTTCCTTATTTTTTGTTCCTATAAGTTAATTCTTGTGAGGTTTTTATATAAATTTTATAAGGATAATAACTCCAATGATTTAAAGGTGTTAATTTCCAAATAATTTAATTTTTAAAATATCCCCATGGAATATACCCCCCCTTGCTCTAAAAAAATATTATGATCCACAGGAACAATAATTTTCATCAAAACAAACATGGTTTAGAAAACTAAAATGGTTGAAAAAAATATATTAATACATCAAATTCTATTTCCAGTTCTAGAGGTAATTGATGCTGCTATAATTTGGTTTCTACCCATTGAGAAAAATGATCATATGAAATATACTGACAAATGTACTATTAAGATACATGGGAAATATAAATATTGTTTTCTAATTTATCATAAAATATTTTCATAATGGTTATGGGTATCAAAATAGACAAATATAAAATGGATATACATGAAAATATTTTTGAAGTAAATACCAATGTGAAGCATGAAAAGCTAAAAATATTGTGTAAGAAGTTAAAAGATTAGAACATGGAATATAAATAAATTGATCATGACTACATAAATAGAGTTAGGGATTTTTTTTGTAATATCATATGATTTATAGATTTCATTCAAGATTCTACCTCTTTTAAGAAACATAAGAGAAACTTACCTCATACTGTTGATTCGAAAGTCTCTACTTTATAATATAACAGTGATTTTTCACTTGATGAATTACAAAACATTCTTGATTTATATAAGATGAGTAAATGTATTTAAAAATTTATTATTAATGAAATGGATTTAAAATCCATGATAAAAATTAAAATCCAAGATGATGAGATTATTAAACTTATTGATTTCGAAGAAAATTAAGATGAGGAAATTAATTAAAAAAACATCACTCTTATATCCAAAAAATTCCCAAGTTATAGAGTAAAAGATGGATGTAAACTTCCACTTAAATGTTTTTATTTTGGATGAAGTGGGAATGTTTCTATGATTTTTTTCTAAGAATAATGTTAGAGAATATTAAGATCAGTCGGAAGAAAAAACCCATTGGAAGAAGTAGAACATAAACACTATGTAATATTAGAAATCTATAGCTAGTAATAAAATGTTTGTTGGAAAAAATAATCATGTTGAGTAAGAAATTTGAAAATGGATCAACTAATAATAATTCTTCAGAATATGAAAATAGTGGAAAAAATTGTAACCTTCATTTACAATGATTAGAAAAAAAGATTCCTAAAACCATGAAGAAAACATAAAAGAATATTATAGATAATATAATTTGATATTAGAACTTTTGGAATCTATTATTAAACTACCAAAGCTTAAGAAAGAAATAATAAATATTAATAAAGAATGTTTGAAATAAAATATAGTTAATTAACATCCCTTAAAAAGTGAATATGTGTACATTGAAGAAATTAGGAACTTCAAACTGAAGTTTCAGAATAAGGAAATATAGTGGAATATCAACTTAAGAACCTGGAAACTAAGGAATACGATGTTTTTAAAACTTAATAAATATTATATGTTGTTTAAAATCATTTAAGGATGATTAATGAAAATTTCAATACAGCTTCATAGGTAAAAATTGAAACATCTTGATTTTTTCAAGAAAAAACTTCCAAATAATTAGGTGATATCTTTTCCCACTGAACATAAAATTTCATTTTATCTTTATAACCATGAAGGGATAGAAACAATTTGGTAAATAAATGATTGATAAAGGATTTTATAAATCCCTCGTATAAAAAAATTGAATATATTCTCAAAAATAATTATTCTTATTTCATGGTAGTGGCTCATATAGAATGTTATGTTAAACCTCAACAAAATTTATAAAGATAAAAAAAATTTCTATAGATGATCATGAATCAATGTATTTTGTTATTGGAGTGGTATTTATTTGAATAAAGCCTAAAACTATTTTAAAAACAGATATATCCTATAAAATAAGCATAAACCATAGTTGAAAATATTTGAAGAAAATAGAGTAACTTTCCAAATATTTAGGGATAAAGAAATTATAAATCATAATATGTTATAGTGTTTCTTTTGAGGAACCAATTTGATATCTTGGAGAAATTTTGTTAGAGGTGACACCAATTAAGTCACTTTTCTGATGAATTATTGAAAACTTTTCTAGTATATGTTTCCATTTCTAGGAATGAAAGGTAAGAAGGAAAGAATAAATTTGATGGAAAATCTTTTTTTATTTACAAACGTTAAAAGCTATAAAAATGATAAAACCAAGAAATCTCGATAGTGGTTATTCTTCACACCTGATAGGAGAAATAAATATCTTTACAAATATCGATGAACATGAAATAAGAGTTGATACTTTCAGAAATTATAGTTCGTTAAAAATTATAGGAATAGGAACTTTTGAGAATGATGCTCAAAAATTGAAAGTAAAAGACGTTTTACATGATGAAATAATCAAAATAACATATAGAGTGTTATAATATCTTTGATTATGGTAAGGAATTTTTCTTGATGAAATATTCTTGTATCATTAGAAGCTTGAAATATAGAAAAATTGTTACTAAGGGAGAAAAAAAGAAGCATTAATCTTTTATAGATTAGAGAGCTTTTTAAATCAGGTAACTTAAGAATTGAAGATGAAACTAATTTGTGGAATAGAATACTTGGGAACCATGGACAAAAATATATAAAAAAAATTTCCAACATAGATGTTGTAAGAAGAAAAACAACACTAAAAATAAAAGATGTTTGTGTTTTTATAACTTCTCAAAAATATAATATGGTTAGTGGAAGTCATAATAAATTTTAAATCCAATACACTAAACTACATGATCTTATACACTCTTATCTTTATGCACTAATGAGAGATGATTCAATAAAAGGGATTTTTCCCCCTTTTATTAATGAATTCACTTGGATGACAATTATGATGTCTATGAAACATAAATCAGAGGTTTCAGTTATGTTTATAATTTTCAAAAGATAATTATGAAGATATATGTTGATTTTTATATTGAAACTAATAATTTACAATGGAAATATAGCAGCCTTACCAAGGTTCCACATACTGGTTCGCTGATCCAGTTTTCCAAATGACCATAGGAATACCTCCCCATATAACATAGGCCTTGGACTAGTTGTGAGGTTCAAATAAGTAATGTTGGGAGACTACAAATTCTTTAAAAAAGGTGAACAATAGTATAAATTAGTATGCATTATAACCAGGATAATACAAAAAAAATATCCAAATGATAATAATTACCAACATCACATGAAGAGTCTCATAATAGGGGGAAGCTGGCCATAAACCAAATTAGTAGGTATTTTGTAACATACCAGATAAATAAATAAATATGATACATTCATATTTATTAATATTAGTGAATTAAATATTAATTTTACGTTAAAGGGGTTTGTATGTTCTATGGCATACCTGATAAGGAACAACGGCTTTCTTTGAAATCTTACGTTGCACAATAATAATATAATATTATTATTTTAAATGGTAGGTAACTCCTAGCCATTTTATTGGTGGGAATGAATAAAACTAACTACAATATGATTATACCTTTATGTTAAATGTTTTTACATGTATCCAATAAAAGTTAGAGGCTTAAAATTTGAATGAATATAATTTTAAACATAATCTACTTTAAATGGTTGATTTACCTCATTTTGTTGGAAACCCCTCTTTAAATCAAGTTTTGTTCACTTATATAGGTTCAAATTGACCCAAAAAATTCTCCTTCAGAATCAGGTCATCAAAATTCACTTTGGGTAAAATTTTGGCATTTTTCTGATAAAATTCATTTCTTAATGAATAGTGAAAAATAATGTATTTTAATTCAAAACTGTCTTTTAATATAATTTATTTATATCATTATTTTACCTTTTTAATAGGATTTAAAGTATAATTACATTATATTTTTACAATTTAATCAAATTTTTGTCCTTGGAAGTAAATTTTCACTTTAAAATTGGACATAAATAAGTGTCCATCTTTTGATTGTTATTATTTCTTAAAAACACACCTTTTTGTTTTTGCAGTGGAAATTAATTTTAAATTAATTTCTAACAGTTCTGTGTTTTGAATTTGAAAAAATGGATTCCATGTTTTTAAATAGGAGGTCTGAATTGCGTAAATAGGTAACTTTTATTTTTATACATTATGAATATTTACTTTAGTAAATATTTTATTTACCAGGGTTAAAGGGTAAATCTGCCAAATTAGGGTAATAAAATATTATTATTATAATATGAAATTACCCTAAAATGTGTCCTAATACTATTGGTTGATACATATCTTACCATGGTCATCCTTGGGTCTATTTTGGGTCCCCATGGAGCCATGTGGGAGTGATAATGACAATTTATATTAATTAATTATATTTAAATTCAAAAATGACATGAAGATGTGTCATTTAGTAAATTAATTTTTACATCGGGTTATATAAGTTTTATTTTCAAATATAAATATTATTTGTAAATCTACAACTATTTCCTACATTGTGTTATTTTTTTTATAATTTTTAGACATAAAATAAATAAAATTATGTTGGACAAACTAATGATGCAGTGTTTACCTCATTAATAGATGATTTAAATAAATAAGCTTATAATGATTAAAATAATATCCATAACATGTCCAATTCTTATTTGATGATTTTATTTTGACCGCATGTCATCTTATCTTCGACTTTAATATGTTTTGGACCTTTAGAAGCCAAAAATCATATTATAATAAAATAATATTTTCACACATTCCTAAAGAGCCCCTCCACCCCTTATAAAGATCCCTTACCTCTAACCCATTTCTCACGCCTCTCAAGCCCCTTGGATCATCCAAAATCTTCCCAAATAATCTCTTGAGATCCCTCTATTCCACCTAGAAGCCTTAACTTAGGCAGAAGGCACTTCAATAAGTCTTGTTTGTTAAAACCCAAGGGAGTTACCATAATTAAAGGTAACATTTTCTCTTAAATTCTTTTCATTATATTACTTCTCCAACCCCTAAAATCTTTTTATTCTTTTATTTTATAACAAAAATAGTATCCTAATTATACAAGGTTGTTTTTATGAGAATTGTTCTAACTACACTTTTACACACCTTCGTCTAATGGGTAAAGAACATACAGTTTTTGTGGATGGCAATCTAACACCTCCTGAAATGATGATTGTTCAATTATCACCTACTTCCTATCATGGAAGCCATTATGATGACACTATATTCATATATGATATGTATTATGTTTATGTTTTCTTTATGATTCTGTATTTTCCATTTATAGCATACCTTTTTGGTTTCCATTAGGGGTAGATGCGATAATTTCATTTGAGAAAGTACGGACCACCGCCCCCTCAAAGTGATGTGACTCGTTAATTCCATATGTGGGACATATAAAGGATGGAGTTAATGACATTATATATTATATTATACTGGAATTATAATATACCTATGTATCATTATGTTTTATTTTCATTAAAATATGAAATATAAATGGAAGTAGCGTGAATGCGTACGTATGGCTTACCGTCTCCATGAACGGTGCATTTCATTTATTACCTCTAAATGTTATATAATATTACAAATAAATGTATATAGTGGATATATATGATATATAGGATATTTAAATCATGAATTTCATTCTGGATATAATGGAATTTTGACCACATAGAAAACATGTAAATATAAGAAGTTCATTTTGACTCAAGTACCAAATATCGAAAAAACAACTGTCATTAACATAAATGCTTAAACAATGTTTATAACTTGGTAATAATTAATATAAATGGAATAATAAACATTAAAAAGGTTCTTAGTCATGTATAGATTAACTTTAGTTTATTATTCAAGAGATTAAAGAATGAATGGGTCAAGTCTGACATGAGGTAAGGGACTTCGTCTCAATCTCCTTTCGTTGAGGCATATTTTGGTTTATACACTAATTTCTTTTATATCATGCGTAAAAACCTTTTAATTTTACATTATTCAAAAGAATTATTTTCTCTACAAAGTGTTTTTCAAAATGACAAAAAATAATGTTTCCTTTGACGTACGCGGTGATAACGACCTTTCCGCCGCCGCGAGTATTATTTAATCTTTGGATTCCTTAACAAGCAGTAATGTTTTTAGAAGCAAAGATAATATAATTTACTCTTTTTACGTATATTTTATTGAAAATGGTTTCGATAATGGATTTATTATTTCAATATATTTAAATTATATATTGTGATTTAAATTTGTGGAAATATTATCTTTCTTTTATGTTTGTTTTATGTGTTATGAATATGTTATGGTTCTTGGGAATTGTTTACGTATACGGGTTGTTCTGTGATAAATGTAGGGTTGGTGATCTCGAGATAGCTCACCAATGCATTGTGTAACATGACAAATGTAAACGTGATTTTTTCTCATAATATATTAAGGGAATATACTATGATGGGTATACCAATGTAAATCCCTATGTAGCTATGATAGCTACAATGTAAGTATGATATGGGTGCCACAATTTACTGTTATGATTTATGATTTCTATGTGTTATTCATAAATCTTATGACTTCATGAGGTATGTCAAAAATATTATGGTATTTATGTATTTATGAACAAATGTTTTCATTCTTTGTTTTATAACCCTTATAGAGCTTTTTATTCTAATTCCATGTTTTGAAATGTTTTTCACAGGACTTAAAGATGAATAGGGTCAATGATGGGATCATGGGAAAGCCATGTTGTCTAAAACCTGGAACTAGGTATGACACATTTTTTCAGGAGTTTTTATTTTATGAAAATAATGGAAATGTATTAGAAGTGTCAACTTTGAAATTGTTGAGATGTAATATAATAGTTATGGCCTAACTTTCTAAAACTATAAACCTGGAAATATCCTCAATGTGAATTATTCATTTAATTAAATATTATTTAATGTTTTGAGGTCTGGTCATTATAGTTGGTATAAGAGGCCGGTTTACATATAATTAGGAGTTAGGGTATTGTTAAATTAATATCCATAAATTAATTTATATTAATATTAAAATGATAGCATTTATAGATTACCATGTTGCTTCATCTAAGATATCTCTGTGTTCAGAATGGTTTTCTACAGTGGAAACTGGGTAGCTATGTTGGGACGACATAAGGAGGAAGATAACCTTCCAAATCAGTAACCTGAGATGGTCAGAATCGGAACTGAATAGTTTGTTGTAGTGATGGCACAGTTGACTCAGGCTATAAATGGTGGTTGTATACATGCACGAGATCAGACAGATCAACCAAAGAGGAATGTGTCAGTAGTGGAGCATTTCATGAGTCAATATCCCCAATATTTTAGAGGAACATATGACATTGTGCTAGCTGAAGGGTGGATTAAAGAAATGAAGAATATTTTCGATGTTATGGGGTGTTTAGAACATCAAAATGTTAGTCTCACTGTTTACCATTTGGATGAAGAAGCTGATCAGTGGTGGTCGATGGTGAAAAATATCAGGGATAGTGAGTAGATTGATGATCTTGATTAGGATTAATTCAAAGGTACATTTATAGAGAAATATTTTCCTAAGGTGGATCATCTTAGGGTGGAAAAACAATTACCAGAATTGAGGCAGGAGGATTACTCAGTGGCTTCTTATGAAGCAAAATTCACTTGACTCGCAATATATGCACCAAATTTCATACGAGATCATGATAGTAAAATCAATAATTTCTTTTCAAGATTAAATCCATTGTATCGAAGGGATTTAGCTTCTTCTGAGTTCAAAAGTTATGAAAAACTTTTTTGATGTGTAGAGAAGGTGGAAATAGAGTTTGTCGATGATCATGTCTTCTTTGCCAAAAAATAGATTAAGAGGTCGAGGGGGCATGTGAAAGAGAAGAACTCTTCAAAAAATTATGATGGTAAGAAACATAAGTTTACTGTTTTTGAAAATTGTGGTAAAAAGCATGTGGGGGAATGTCTTTTGAATTTTAGTAAGTGATGTTGATGTGGTATAATGGAACAAAAATCTCTAAATTTCACTAAAAAATATCGGGGTAATGGTAATACCAAATCTAATTTACAATCGTTAAAATGTATTAAGTGTAATGAAATGGGTCATTATGAAAATAAGTGTCCAATGAAGAACTCAACTGAGGGAAAGAATCTAGACTAAAAGTAAAAAAGGGGTGGTGAAATCCTTTGCAACTACATCAGCAGTTGTTGGGCCATCGAATGAAGTAGTATCAGGTACACTATTTGTTTGTTTAGATTATGCCAATCTGTTATTTGATTCGAGGTCTACACATTCGTTAATGATTTAGAAGCCTTCTAGTAAATTGAAAATTCCTTCTCTAGATATTAATACTAAAATTATGTTAAAAACACCTGGATAAATTATTGAGACAAAAAATTTATAAGAACCTTATGGTCCTTGTGTGTGGAAAGAATCTACATGCAAACCTTATTGTTTTGCCTCTAGTAGAGTTTGATGTTATTTTGGGTATGGATTGGCATTCTATTTATCATGCTAAGATTGACTGCAGTGCTGAAGAGGATTCCTTTCAGAATGAATTTCAATTTGTGTACAAGAATGAACCCTTAGTTTTTATAACATATCAGGTTGCTGAGAAAGTAGTAAAAATGGAAATGAATGTCGCATTGCACATATTGTTGAAAACAAAGGAACTGTTCAAATTAATGGTGTGCCAGTAGTAAATGAGTACCTTGATATTTCTCCTGATGATTTGCCTGTTATTATACATGTTCGGGAAGTTGAATTTACTATTGACTTAGTTCCTGATGCCAACCCAATTTCCAAACCCCCATATCGAATGGATGAAATTGATCTCATAGAGTTAAAGAAGCAATTGCAGAAGTTATTAGATAAAGGTTTCCTTCGACCTAGAACATCACCATGGGGTGGTCCAGTCTTATTTGTTAAAAAGAATGACGGTTCAATGAGCCATTGCATTGATTATAGAGCATTAAATAACATCATTGTTAAGAACAAGTATCATTTTCCTCATATCGATGGTTTTTTTAACAACTCCTTGGAGATCAGTATTTTACGAAGATTGAATTGAGGTCGGGGTACCATCAGTTGAAAGTAAATGAAGCAGGCATTCCAAAGACCGCGTTTCGTACTAGATATGGCCATTATGAATTTGTAGTTTTGCCTTTTGGGTTAACTATTGCACCTGTAACAACCCGAGATTTTATAAGATACATTCGTTTTAATTTCTTTCATATCTTCTGTTGTACGCTACACCAAGATTATCTTGCACTATACGCAACACTGTATTAGCTTGCAGTATACGCAACACTAATCTTGGATCGTGTTACACACAATTTCATGTTTGTTTGATAGTATTTATTCTACGAAACATTGAGTATATATATATATATTCAATGTATTTTTTTATACGCAACGACAAAGGAGTTGTGCACTACACGCAACCCTGACTTGGCCTGCATTACACGCAATCGCGACCTTCCTCGATAGCGTCTGTTGTACGCAATATCGGGTTTTACTAAACAACGATATGCTATTAATATATTATTAAAACTAGCTGTTCTGAATAGTAATACCCACTTTTTGAAATTTTTTAAATTTTATTTTTCAAAATGGACTTCATTTTTGGATTCGGAATATCGTAATTAACTTAGGGTGGAATTTTGGTACTTTTTGGATAACTTTCATATTCTGATGAATAGTGAAAATTACTAAATTTTAATTAAAAAAAACTTTTCTAATCGAAATAATTAATAGTGATAAATTATTAAATTGAGTGGTTTTAAAGTATATTTAGAATATATTTTTACCATTTAATACAATTTTGGTCATTGGATTTAATTTCACATTTAAACCAGACTTAAACAAGTGTCAATCTTTTGATAATTATTATCTCTTAAGAACACGCTATTTGTTTTGACGACGGGAATTAATTTTTAAATTAATTAATGCAACTGATATGTTTTTAATTTGGTAAAATAAACATTATTTTTGAATTCATAATATCAAATAGATATTAGGCCTAATTTTTGGTATTTTTCTGGAAACTTTCATTTTTTGATGAATAGTGAAACCACTAAGTTGTAGTTAAAAAACTGAATTTTTCATAAAATGTAATTTCACCACTTCTGTGAGTGGAATTTCGAAAATCCGAGAGACACAGCTAATATCAAGGACTAAAATGTGGTTTAATGAGATGAAAATAATTTTTGGTGAATAGTAACGTTTTACCTTTTTTTACCATGGTTAAAAGTAAATAGGGTAATTAAGGGTAGAAATGATATTATTATTACCCTAACACATGTCGAAATTCTACTGGATAAGTTTAATTCGGCCAAAAACAACGTTAGGAATAAAATAAGTCCATTTAGGCCCACATGGATTAGATTAAGAGATTTATTATTAATTTATTTAAAGAAGGGTTAAAATAGTTAAAATCAATGTCTAATAACTAAATCATTTTTCATATAGGGTTACACAAAAGATAAATTCAACTATAAATATTCATTATAAAGATAACAATATTTCCTACATAATGGTATTTTATTTGTAATTTTTAGACTTAATATAATTAAATTTATTTATGACACAATGATGATGCAGTAATTATCTTATTAATGAAATATTGACATAATTGATGTTATAAATACCCATATAAATGTAATTTGAGACTTTTAATGAATTCCACTAATTTTATAGGTTAAAATGACATGTTAGTATTAATTTAGTTAACTTTGTTCGAACTAATCATTCTGTTATGATTTTCACAAAAATCAATTACCAATTAGTGTCAAAATTGAGATAAAATAGTTTTTAAAAAATTATTATATTATTAATTGTTATTATATTAAAAAAAATCTATGGTTCGGCCACTATACATATATTATGAAAGGTGTATTATTAATGGACCACATGGGGGTCTCTTGGATGTATCTGGTAAGTGTATAAACTATATAATATAAAAATACAAAGTGACATGGTAAATGTCAATCTAATTAACTAAGAGTTAAAACTAAAAGATAAGGTTAATATAATGACCTAAACTTGTCTAAATTCTATTTGATGAGAGGATTTCGACCCATCCCCACTTTATCTTCTAAATAAATAAACTTTGAGCTATTAAAAACCGAATATGACTTTATAATAAAATAATATTTTTAGTTTTTCCAAAGGTTCCCCTCTCCTCCCTTATAAAAGGGCACCTCCTCCCTCCCTTCCTCACACCACTTTGAGCCTTCATTCTCGGCCAACCCCTACCAAATTATCTTCTCCACTTCCATATAAACATTCTAGAGGTTATGGTCTTCTTCAAAGACCATTTTTAGTGCCCAAAGAGGAGGTCTCAAAGAGGTGCTTCAAAGAAGAGGTAATGTCTGTTACCGATTCTTTCAACTCTATTTCTTCTTCCAATTCTTCTTCTTTAGTTGTTTCATTATGAAGTAATAACATCAGTATAACTCATATACGGATATGTTATTATAAGTATGAAAAAACTCTATTTCACCATCTATCCATCCTATGGAAAATGAAATCACCACGTGTGCGTACGTATGGAATATCGTCTCCACACCGTGGTGAAATCTGTTTTTCCACCAACACCATACATGGATGGATATAATTGTGTAAAGAATAAATATATATGGTTATTATAACATCATACTAATTCTGATATATTATACCATCCACTCCAAATCTATTCAATAATTATGGGAACGATATCATCGCTCGTGCGTACGTACGGACTACCGTCTCCACGACGCGATGAGATTCATTCTCCATGTTAACCATACATGATTGATCATAAAGTTTATATAATGAATAATAATGAAATATATGAAATAATAATGCTACTGGATTTATGTATATATATATATATATATGTATTCCATCTATTTATTTTCATTCAATTCAATAAGGAAACGAAAACAACGTTCATGCGTACGTACGGCCTACCGTCTCCATGAACGGTGTATTTCATTCATTTTATCGATCTATAATTTATATATGTATATTATGAATATATATTATATATAAATCATTTTTTTAATTCCTGAATTATTTAAATAAATATATAAGTAATAATATCAAGAATTACAAGTCAAAACACATACGATAAATGAAACGATTTTAACCAAAACGCTTCTTTAACAAGGAATTTACAAAAGAACGGGTAATATAATGTCATAAGTGAAACATATATGACATCATAACAATGAATATGATTCTATAATAAGTCAATGAAATTATTTAAATCATTATACATAAGGTTCAGATACGTATGAATCATATCGGACATATGGTAAGGGATAACCTTTCCAATCTCATTCTTATCTGAGATTGTTTATTCGGGCTATTATTATCATCCAAGTCCATGTTTTCTAAAAGTGTTCTCATGTATTTTTAAAGTCCATTTTACCCATTTTTTATTTTTACTACATGGTATGTATGGAATCATTCTTTTACGAGGTACTTTTTGACTTTTCGGCAAAATTACGAGAAGAATGTTTTTTTAACTTATATGGCATGAAAGGATTTATATGGTTTTATAGAGCCTTATTTTCATGAAGCTTCCTCCAAAATATTTTACGAATATTTTAAAAAAATACTCTTATTTTAAAAGTGCATGGAATTTTGTGAAAATAAAATGATTTTGAGGAAGAAAGGATATTTTCCTCAAGAATTCATTTCAAATATTTTATCAAAACCATTTTCCATCTAAGGTGACATTATTTCATATGTCTATGTTTCAAGTTTAATGTCTCTATGATTTACACGGCTTCACTTTTCTTATGATGAAATGTCCATTTGTTTTATATGGATTATGAGATGATGGGATGATGTTTATGAAACCCATTTTATTCTTTGGGTTATGATGAATGTTTTAAGATTATTTTGTGGCACAAGTAAGAATGATTTCATTATGAGATGGGTGGGACCTATATCTCCCTCCAATGCATTGGGTAAAGATTTATATCTCATGAGATAGACATGGATGGAATGGAAAGTTAAACGAGTTCAGTAATATAGGACTGGAATGAGGAGTGAACTCGATTCAGAAAGGAACTTTGTCCACTAAGATGGTTTTGGCAGCAATGCCTTAGCTACTATGGAAATCATATCATGTGTTTAATGGTTTTCCACAATTACATGTTTAATACACATGCTATTTTATCATGATTAATGTTTCTTTATGATCTATTCCATACGTACTGCAATGATTTATGTCATTGCTCAAGATTCTGATGTTTAAATATTATGTTCATGTTTTGATGTTCAAATGTATATGATTTTTTTTATTCTATCCATGCTTACCCTTACTGAGCATTTGAGCTCACCCTTTATATGTTTTCTTTTCCCCAGGATTTAAAGAAAGGTTTTAGGTAAGAAAACAAAAAGGGGAAGATCTTATGGGAGATGTTGAAGATCTTTCACCATGCTTAGAAGATTATATTCCGAGTTTCCAAAGACACTAAACTATTACAATCCTTGTGTGTCTATTTTTGTTATGTATTAATTATTTCTCTAAAGTAATGTAATTTCCATGTACGTCAAGCTTCGGGTCTCTACAGTTGGTATCAGAGGAAATGTTTAGTCAACCTTTGGAAACTAGGATGAGAAAACATTAGTGAGATCCCTAGAGATATTTCTAAGGTATGTCTAGGGATGTCTCTAAGGATAAGTATACGTATTGGATATAGTCCTATAACAACAGTAACGATATTAGAATTTAACCTAAGATGTTAGATATTGAGGGTGCTTCCCCTTTACTATGTTGTTTTCCCTAGCATTATTATTTCCTCTCACACTATTCTTTTTGGGTTTTAGAAAATGGCTAGAAACAGGAAGATTCATGATAATGGAGGATATGACGGACAATGGAATGATATTCTTCATGAGAAACCAAATGAAACGGGATTTGGAAGTCCAAACATCTTTATTATGCCTAATCATAAATCTCATAATATGATCAATAATCTCAACTTTGGAAAGTTTCCCGACTCAGATAATAAGAGAAAGATGGAGTTTCATGATGATCATAGAGGAATGAATGTTCAATTTCACCTATGTAAATCATGTGGGAAGAGGCTTCAAGGAGAATGTTTCAAAGGAACTGGAAGATGCTTTGGTTGTGGAAAAGAAGGACACGAAGCCAGTAAGTGCAAGGGAAAAGGTTCAGTTAACACAATGGATGAGGATAATGGTATTTCTACGAAATCAACAATGGTTAAATGTTTTAACTGTGGAATGTACAGGCATTATGCAATCCAATTCCCTAAGGGAATGTCTCATGAAGAGAATCAGTACGGTCGTATGAGTAGTATTTATGTTGATAATGATGAAGAGAATACAAATGATATGTGAGATGAAAGCATTGTTGAAGCTCGGTCAATTGTTTAAGAAGGTAGTGGAATGATTACATGTTTATCAAGTGTAATGTTGTATAAGTAATCTCATGGTACTATGGAATAAATATACATCTTAGGATTGTTACACTGTTGCCTTTCCTTAAGTTTTGAAAGTGTATGATTAATGGTACCAGTAACCATGAATGGTTATTCAGATATTTTTGCAAAGTGGATGATATGCACATAATGAAGGGATAAGGAGAAAATTAAATGTTTTATAGTATTCATGAGCTCATGACTTGTATAAGGAGAAGGTTATATCATGGTTTGAGTATATATAATTTTTGGATTTTGGTATGTGGAAAGAGTTAACTTTTGAGAGCATTCATGTTTTCACTATGGTTTAATGGCTATTCATTTTTCAAGAGAATACATGATTAAGGTATTCACATGATTGGAATGTGGCCAACAAGATATATGGGGGGTTAAATGATGGTATTCACATGCTTGGTTGAGGACATTTCAAGTAATCGTTTTCTTTATACTATGATCATGGACCGAAGTATTTTAGATAATCCTAATGATTGGAATGGATTATGTTGGACATAAGTTAGTATTGTTTAAGTATAGAACTTTTTTCGATATTATTGACGGGATGTTATAGTAATGTAGTTTTAGAAAAAGGACAACCTGCAGGACGGGCAACATACCATCTCGTCAGACAAGGCTGTGGGAATCGAACCCACAACCGAAGTGCGACTGACCTTTATCACCTACCACTGGCCTACAGGAAGTCCCTGTTTAGTAGAAACTAGTTTTATTATATTAAGAAGTATGATATATGAATTATAAGTCCATTTTAGGAACCATATATGATTAATCTCACAATATATGGACTTATGTATTTTTGATAACTTTTATAACCTTTTGTTTGAGATAGATGGAATGACCCATCATTCTATCACATGATCTGCTACCACTTCACGAATGACAAATTCAACTTCATTTATTTAAGTGATGAAGTGGAAATTGTCCAAAGAACGACCAACGGTGAGACTATACCAAAATCATGAATGTATTTCTTCTAATTCCAATTTCATCATCTTTAGGGAAATGATCTTGAAAACCAAAAATGTTGTCCTAGTTCCCTTATATCTGATAAATCAGATGGTACCTTCTATCATCACAAATCTATGGCTTTGTGCTTTATGTCTTTTTCATAGCCATGTTCTCTACCACTCTCCATCAGAACGTGATGGTTAGATTTTTCTTCTATATCCATATTTTCACTATGTTCTCCTATATGGAAACCCAGTGATGAGTTTCTTTGGGTAATCATTACATTTCATACTTTCGTTTTTAAAATTAAGTTTTAGTATTCCTTTTTACGATGTGGGTTTCTATGAATAGTAAACTATTTATAACCCTGACGAATTTCGAGGGTAAAATTCATTTTAAGGGGGGTAGAATGTTACAACCTACGATTTTATAAGATATATTTGTTTTAATTTCTTTCATATCCTATATTTTACGCTACACCAAGATTATCTTGTGCTATACGCAACACCATATTAGCTTGCAGTATATGCAACACTAATCTTGGATCGTGTTACACACAATTTCATGTTTGTTTGATAGTAGTTATTCTACGAAACATTGAGTGTATATATTTATATATATTCAATGTATTTTGTTATACACAATGACAAAAGAGTTGTGCACTACACACAACCCTAAATTGTCTTGCATTACATGAAATCGTGAACTTCCTTCATAGCGTGTGTTTTACGCAATACCAGGTTTTACTAAACAACGATATGCTATTAAAATATTATTAAATCTAGCCATTATGAATAGTAATACCCAATTTTTGAAATTTTTTAAATTTTATTTTTCAAAATGGACTTCATTTTTGTATTCGGAATATCGTAAATAGCTTAGGGTGAAATTTTGGTACTTTTTGGATAACTTTCATATTCTGATGAATAGTGGAAATTACTAAATTTTAATTAAAAAAAATTAATCGAAATAATTAATGGTGATAAATTATTAATTTGGGTGGTTTTAAAGTATATTTTGAATATGTTTTTACTATTTAATACAATTTTGGTCATTGGATTTAATTTCACATTTAAACCAGACATAAACAAGTGTCAGTCTTTTGATAGTTATTATCTCTTAAGAACAAGCTATTTGTTTTGACGACGGGAATTGATTTTTAAATTAATTAATGCAACTGATATGTTTTGAATTTGGTAAAATAAACATTATTTTTGAATTCATAATACCAAATATAGATTAGGCCTAATTTTTGGTATTTTTCTGGAAACTTTCATTTTTTTGAGGAATAGTAAAACCACTAAGTGGTAGTTAAAAAACTGAATATTTCATAAAATTTAATTTTACCACTTCTGTGAGTAGAATTTCAAAAAACTTAGAGACACGGTTAATATCAAGGAATAAAATGTGGTTCAATGAGATGAAAATAATTTTTGTGAATAGTATCTTTTTACCTTTTTTTTCCACGGTTAAAAGTAAATAGGGTAATTAAGGGTAAAAATGATATTATTATTACCCTAACATATGTACTAATTCTATTGTATAAGTGTAATTCTCCCAAAAACAACCTTAAGAATAAAATATGACCATTATTATTTAATTTAAAGAAGGGTTAAAATAGTTAAAATCAAAGTTTTATAACTAAATATTTTTTAATATAGGGGTATACATAAGATAAATTCGAATATAAATATTCATTAGAAAGATAAAAATATTTCCTACATAATAGTAATTTATTTGTAATTTTTAGACTTAAAATAATTTAATTTATATATGACTCAATGATGATGCAGTAATTATCTTATTAATGAAATATTGACATAATTGATGTCATAAATACCCGAATAAATGTAATTTGAGACTTTTTATGAATTCCACTAATTTTATAGGTTAAAATGACATGTTAATATGGATTTAGTTAACGTTTTAGTACTAATCATTCTGTTATGATTTTCACAAAAATCAATTACCAAATAGTGTCAAAATTGACATAAAATTGTTTTTAAAAACATATTATATTATTAATTGTTGTTATATTCCTAAAAATCTAAGGTTCGGCCAATATACTTATAGAATGATAGGTGTATCATTAATGGAACACTTGGGGGTCTCTTGGATGTATATGGTATGTTTATTAACTATATAATATAAAAATACAAAGTGACATGGTAAATGTCAATCTAATAAACTAAGAGTTAAAACTAAAAGATAAGGTTAATATAATGACCTAAACTTGTATAAATTCTATTGGATGAGAGAATTTCGACCCATCCCCACCTTATCATCGAAATAAATCAATTTTTAGTTATTAAAACCGAATATAACTTTATAATAAAATAATATTTTTAGTTTTTCCAAAGTTGCCCCTCTCCTCCCTTATAAAAGGGGACCTACTCCCTCTCTTCCTCACACCACATTGAGCCTTCAAGATCGGCCAAAACATTCCAAATTCTCTTCTAAACTTCTATAGAAACATCCTAGAGGTTCTCATCTTCTTCAAAGACCAATTTTAGTTCCCTAAGAGGAGGTCCCAAATAGGTGCTTCAAAGAAGAGGTAATGTCCGTTAGTGATTCTTTCAACTCTATTTCTTATTCCAATTCTTATTATTTAGTTGTTTCATTATGAAGTAGTAACATCAGTATAACTCATGTACTGATATGTTATTATAGGTATGAAACAACCCTATTTCACCATCTATCCATCCTATGGAAAATGAAATCAGCACGCGTGCGTACATACGGAATACCGTCTCCACACCGTGGTGAAATCTGTTTTTCCACCAACACCTTATATGGATGGGTATAATGGTGTAAATAATAACTATATATGGTTATTATAACATCATAATGGATCTGATATATTATACCATCCACTCAAATTCTATTCAATAATTATGGGAACGATATCATCCCTCGTGCGTACGTACGGACTACCGTCTCCATGACGCGATGAGATTCATTCTCCATGTTAACCATATATGAATGATCATAAAGTTTATATAATGAATAATAATGAAATATATGAAATAATAATGCTACTGTATTTATGTATATATATATATTTATGTCATCTATTTAGTTTCATTCAATTCAATAAAGAAACGAAAACAGCGTCCTTGTGTACATACGACCTACCGTCTCCATGAATGGTGTATTTCATTCCTTTTATCGATCTATAATATATATATGTATATGATGAATATATATTATATATAAATCATTTTTTACATTATGGAATTATGTAAATTAGGATATAAGTAATAATATCAAGAATGACAAGTCGAAACACATATGATAAATGAAATGATTTTACCCAAAACGCTTCTTTAACATGGAACATACAAAAGAACGGGTAATATAAAGTCATAAGTGGAACATATATGGTATCATAACAATGAATATGATTCCTTAATAAGCCAATGACATTATTCAAATCATTATACAGGATGTTCGGATACATACGAAGCATATCAGACCTAAGGTAAGGGATAACCTTTCCAATCTCGTTCTTATCCGAGATTGTTTATTCGGGCTATTGTTATCATCCAAGTCCATGTTTTCTAAAAGTTTTTTCTTGTATGTTTATAGTCCATTTTAACCATTTTTGACTTTTACTATATGGTATGTATGGAATCTTTCTTTTACGATATACTTTTTGACTTTTCTGGCAAAAGTACGAGAAGAATGTTTTTTTATCTTATACGACATGAAAGGATTTATATGGTTTTATAAAGAATTATTTTCCTGAAGCTTCATCCAAAATATTTTATGACTATTGTTTTTAAAAAATAATTTTATTTTAAAAGTGCATGGCATTTTGTGAAAAGAAAATGATTTTTATGAAGGATATTTTCCTCAATAATTCATTTCAAATATTTTATCAAAACCATTTTCCATCTAAGGTGACATTATTTCATATGTTTATGTTTCACGTTTAATGTCTCTATGATTTACATGGTTCCACTTTTCTTATGATGAAATGTCCATTTGTTTTATTTGGATTATGAGATGATGGGATGATGTTTATGAAACCCATTTTATTCTTTGGGTTTTGATTAATGTTTAAGTTTATTTTGTGGCACATGTAAGAATGATTTCATTATTAGATTTGTGGGACCTATATATCCCTCCAATGCATTGGGTAAAGATTTATATCTCATGAGATAGACATGGCTGGAATGGAAAGTTAAACCGGTTCAGTAACAGAGGACTGGAACGAGGAGTGAACTCGATTTAGAAAGGGACTTTGTCCACTAAGATGGTCTTGGCAGCAATGCCTTGGCTACTATAGAAATCATATCATGTGCTTAATGGTTTTCCACAATTACATGTTTAATACCCATGCTATTTTATTATGATTAATGTTTCTTTATGATCTATGCCATACGTACTTCCATGATTTATGTTATTTATCAATATTATGATTTTTATATATTATGTTCATGTTTTGAAGGTCAAATGTATATGATTTATTTTATTTTATCCATGCTTACCCTTACTGAGCATTTGAGCTCACCATTTATATGTTTTATTTTCCCCAAGATTTAAAGAAAGGTTTTAGGTAAGAAAACAAAAAGGGGAAGATCTTATGGGAGATGTTGAAGATCTTTCACCACGATTAGAAGATTATATTCCGAGTTTCCAAAGACACTAAACTATTACGATCCTTGTGTGTCTGTTTTTGTTATGTATTAAGTATTCCGCTAAAGTAATGTAATGTCCATGTATGTCAAGATTCTGGTCTCTACAGCACCTGATGTATTCATGGAACTTAGGAATAAAATTTTCCGTGAATTTTTGGATAAGTTTGTTCTTGGGTTCATTTATGGTGTTATGGTTTATTACAAAAGTAAATAGGAACATGAAATTCATATAAGGGATGTCATAAAAAACTTAAAAGAAAATAAATTGTCTGGGAAATTTAGAAAGTGTGAGTTTTGATTCCAAAAAAAATCTTTCCTTGGTCCCATTATTTCAAAAAAATGGCATAACTATTGATCCTGCTAAAACAAAAGTTGTTGAAGAATGGCCAAGACCCATAAGTATATCTAAGATCTGTAGTTTTCATGGTGTGGTAGGTTATTAAAAGAGGTTTGTTGATAATGTTTCATGATTATCAAGTCCAATGACTATGTTAACTCGAGAAGGGGTTATGTTCAATTGGACAAAAGAATGTGATGATTGTTATCAGGAATTTAAAAGAAGATTGGTGAATGCTCCAGTTTTGGAACTACCTTCCAGAAATGGTGAGTTTGTTATCTATAGTGATGATTCGTTGAAAGGACCTGGTTGTGTCCTTATGCAGAATGATAAGGTAATTTCTTATGCCTCATGTTAGTTGAAACCTCGTGAGTTAAATTTCTCTACACACGATTTGGAATTAGCTATTGTTGTTTTTGCTTTAAAATTTTTGTGGCATCATTTCTACGGAGTAAAATGTGAAATATATACTAACCACAAAAGTTTGAATTATATATTCACTCAGAAGGAATTGAACATGAGTCAGAGTACATTGATAGATTTAATCAAGGATTATGATTGCATGATCCATTACCATCTGTGAATAGAAAATAAAGTGGTTGATGCTTTGAGTAGAAATAGTAATGCTTCATTAACCATGCTATGTTTGGAACGAGGTATTTTGGTTTATGATTTAATGAAATTTGGAATAGAAGTTTTTCGTCCAGAAAATTATTCTATTTTGTTTCAGGTTTTAGTGAGATCATATCTATCAGACAGAATTAAGAAAGCGCAGAAGGAAGACAGTGAGTTGTAGAAAAAGGTAGAGTTTGTTCAGAAGGGTAAGTTTCCTGATTTAAACATTGATAATGATTGTATTTTGAGATTTGGAAAGAGATTATATGTGCCTTCTGATTCACATTTGAAGAATGAGTTGTTATTTGAAGCTCATAGTTCCCCATTTTTTGTTCATATGGGCAATACTATGACGTACAGAGATCTTCGAGAGTATTACTGGTGGGATGGAATGAAATGAGATACTGCTAATTTTACTGTGAAGTTTTTTACTTGTCAGTAGGTTAAAGTAAAGAAAAAATTACTGAAGGGGATGCTTCAGTCCTTACAAGTTCCAGAGTGGAAATCAGAAAATATATCCATGAAAATTGTTTTGGGATTACCAAATACATCTCGAGGTAATAATGCAATCTGGGTTATTGCTGATCGATTGACTAAATCTGATTATTTCCTTCCTATTTGAGAAACTTTTTTCTAGGTCAAATTTCCTGGTTGTATGGTAAAGAGATAACTTGGTTGGTAGTTGGGGATTGGATTAGTGGTAATCACACCTTAAATATAAATGAAAAATGGGGGTTCAAAACCCATTGGGCGTAGGTACTGCAGCGCACTGTAGCAGCAGCGACATTGTAGCAACGACATGCACTGTAGCGGTGGTAGATCACTATAGCGGCAGAAGTGTACTAAAGCAGTGGCGGGTACTATGCAGTACTATAGCAGTAGGGCTACTGTTGTAGTACTATTCACAAAATGGGCTTTGGGACAAAAAAATGGGCCTACGGGCCATGTAATGGGCTAAATGCCCACTGGGCCTTTGGGCTATGTAATGGGTCTCCCTCTAACCAGTTAAAGAGGTCTTTGCGTTTCTTTAATAATAAAATGAGGCTTTGACCCCAACATTTAATAAATTATAACATGGTTTCATGGTGTTCCCCTTTCCATTGTATCTGATTGTGATCTCATGTTTACATCCATCTTTTGGAAAGGCCTTCAGAAGTCGCTAGGTACTGAATTAAATTTTAGTACAACTTTTCATTTTCAATCAGATGGGAAGTCATATCAAACAATTTATACCGTGGAGGAAATGCTACATGCCTGTTCAGTGGATTTTTGGTTGAATTTTCATATAATAACAATTTTAATTCCAGTATACAGATAGCTCCATTTTATCCATTATATGGAAAACTTTGTCGAACTCCAGATTTGTGGGATGAAGTAGGTGAAAGGAGATTGATTGGACCAAAATTGGTATAAGATATGGTCAAAAAGGTTCACTTGATTCAAAATCACGTGAGAACAGCTCAGAATAGACAGAATGGTTATGCACATAATCGGAGGAAGGATCATTCTTTTAAGGTAGGTGATCTTGTCTTTCTCAAAGATTCTCTATGGAAAAGTGTGATTCACTTTGGTAATAAGGGAAAGTTGAGTCTGAGGTTCATTGGACCTTATTAAATCCTAGATAATGTTGAATCAGAAGCGTATAGAGTGGATTAACCTCCATATTTATACCAAGTACACACTTTTTTTCATGTTTCAATGTTGAGAATGTATATGTCAGATCCATATCATTTGTTGAGCCCAGCGGTAGTTAAGTTTGAATAAAATCTCCATTATGAGGAACAACCAGTCCAGATTCATGACCGAAGAGTGAAAGTGTTGTGAAATAAAGTAATTCATTAGGTAAAAGTTTTGTGAAAAACCCCATATGGTTTAAGAGGAAATGTGGTAATCTGAAAATTCTATGAGGGATAAATACCCCCATTTATTTGATATGTGAATAAAATTGTGAGGAAACAATTTCCAAAAAGGTGGAATGATTTAACATCCATGGTAAATAATGAAATATGAAATTTTCATATTTCTTAATATTTGTGAATTAAATATTAATTTTACTTTAAAGTGGTTTCTATGTTTGATGGCGTTACTAATACGCAAAAATGGGTTTCATTGAAATCTTACATTGCACAATAAAAATATAATATTATTATTTTAAATTGTACTTAAGGCCTTTCCATTTTATTGGCAAGAATGAACAGAACTAACTACAATATTATTATACATGTCTGTTAAATGTTTTTACATTTATTGAAAAAAAGATAGAGTCTTGAATTGTGAATGAATCTAATTTTAAGCATAATTTACTTTATAAGGTTGATTTACCACCTTTTGATGGAGAACACTCTTTAAATATAGTTTTGGTCACTTATATATGTTCTATTTGTACGAATAAAATTCTTATTTTGAATCAAGACATCAAAATTCACTTTGGTTATATTTTTTGTATTTTTCTGATAAAATTCATTTCTTAATGAATAGTGAGAAATATTGTATTCTAATTCAAAACTATCTTTTAATATACTTTATTTATATAGTTAGATTATCTTTTTAACCTTTTTTAAAGTATAATTAGATTATATTTTAACTATTTAATCCAATGTTGTTCATTGGAAGTAATTTCACCTTGAAATTGGACATAAATAAGTGTCAATATTTTGATAGTTATTATTTCTTAAAAATAGGCCTTTTGTTTTGACAGCGGGAATTAATTTAAAATTATTTTCTGCCACTTATGTGTTTCGAATTTGGAAAAATGGATTCCATATTTGGAAACCTGGGATACAAATTGTGTAAATAGGTATCGTTTATTTTTATTCATTTTGAATATTTATTTTAGTAAATATTTTATTACCATGGTTAATGTATAAATTTGGTAAACAACTGTAACAAAATATTATTATTATTATATAAAATTACAATAATATGTGTCCTAATCCAATTTTTTGATACATATCCAACCAAGGGTATACTTGGGTCTAATTTGGGTCCCCGTGGAGCCACTTGGGTGTGATAATGAAACTTTATATTTATTAATTTAATGTAAAGACAAAATGACATAAACAGATAAATTTTAGTAAATTAATTTTTTACATAGGGTTATATAAGTTATCTTTTGGACTATAAATATTATATGGAAAGATAAAACGAATTCCTACATCATGATATTTTTTTATAATTTTTAGACATCAAATATATAAAATTATTAATGACACAATAATGATGCATTGTTTACCCAATTAATAAATGATTTAAATAAATAAGATTATAATAATTAAAATAATATCAAAAACCTGTCCAATTATTATTGAATTATTTTATATATATCATTATTCAACTTATCTTCAACTTTAATATGTTTTGGACATTTAGAAACAAAAAATAATTATATAATAAAATAATATTTTCGCACTTTCCTAAGGATCCCCTCCTCCCCCTTATAAAAATCCCTCACCTCTAACCCATTCCTCACACATCTCAATCCCCTTGGCTCATCCATTCTCATCCCAGATAAGCTCTCAATATCCTTCTATTCCACCAAGAATCCATAACATATGGAGAAGTAACTTCAAGAAGTCCTTTTGGTTCAATCCAACGGGAGTTACTCGAATTAAAGGTAATTGTTTCTCTTAAATTCCTTTCTTTTATTTTACTTCTCCAACCCATAAACTCTTTTTATTCCTTTATTTTATAACAACACTCATATAATCACTATAATAGGTTTTTTATGAGAAGTATTAGAATTCCACTTTCACAAACCTCCATCTAATGGGTAAAAACATATTGTTTCCTGGATGGCAAACTAACGCCTCACGAAACGATGATTGTTCAATTATCTTCTCCCTTCTCTCATTGTGGCCATTATGATGGCACTTTATTTATATATGATATATACTATTTTTTTTCTTTATTCTTCTTTATTTCCCATTTATATAATACCTTTATGGTTTCCATTATCGGTAAATGAGATAATTTCATTTGAGGAAGTGCGGACTACCGCACCCTCAAAGTGATATGACACGTTAATTCCATATGTTGGATGTATAAAAGATGGAGTTAATGATATTATATATGATATTATACTAGAATTATAATATTCCTATATATCATTATGTTTTTATTACATTAAAATACGAAATATAAATGGAAGTAGCGTTCAAGCGCACGTACGGCTTACCGTCTCCACGAACGGTGCATTTAATTTCATTCCACTAAATGTTATATACTATTATAAATACATGTATATACTGGATATTTATGATATTTATTACATCTAAATCGTGAATATAATTTTTGGATATTGTTTAATTTTGACCACATAGAAAACTTGTAAATATAATAAGTTCATTTTGACGCAAGTACCAAATATAGACAAAACGACCATTATTAACATAAATGATTACATAATGTTTATAACATGGTAATAATTGATATAAATGGAATAATAAAATTAAAAAAAGTTCTTAAGAAAGTATAAATTATCTTTATTTTATTATTCAGGAGATTAAAGAACAAACGGGTCAAGTCGGACTCGAGGTAAGGGACATGGTCTCAATCTCCTTTCATTGAGGCATATTTTGTTTTATGCACTACTTTATTTAATATGGTGTATAAACCCCTTTGACATTTACTTTTATTCAAAATAAATATTTTCTATACTAAATGAAAAACATAATGTTTCTTTTATTGTACGCGGTGACAACGACCTTTCCGCCGCCACGAGTATTTTTTGATCTTTGGCTTCCTTAACAAGTCGCAATGTTTTTAAAATCAAAGTAAATACCATTTACTCTTTTTACGTATATTGGTAATGAAAATGGTTTTGATAATGGATTGATTATTTAAATATATTCAAATGATATATGGTGATTGAAATGTGGAAATTTTATCTTTCCGTTATGTCTGTTTTATGTGCTATGAATATGTTATGGTTCTTGGCCATTGTTAACATATACGGGTGGTTCTGTGATAAACCTGGGGTTGGTGAACATGAGATAGCTCTCCAATCATTTGAGTATCATGACAAAGGTAAACTTGAATGTTTCTCCTAAAATATTTATGGAATACACTTCTATGGGAATTCCAACAAAACTCTCTACGTAGCTGTGATAGCTACAATGTATGTATGATATGGATGCCATAAGTTACCTTTATGATTAATGATTTATATGTGTTATTCATCAATCTTATGATTTCATCAGGTATGTTAAAAATCTTATGTTATGTATGTATTTATGAACTAACATTTTCTTTCTTTGTTTTATAACCCTTAATGAGCTTTTTATGCTCATCCCAAGTTTTGAAATGTTTTTCACAAGACATAAAGATAAATAGGGTCAAGGATTGGATCAAGGGATAGTCATGTTGTCTAGAACCTGGAACTGGACATGAATCTTTTATTCAAGAGTTTTTATTTTATAAAACAAATGGAAATAGAGTATAAGTGTCTACTTTTTAAATTTTGAGATGTAATGTAATAGTTATGGTCTGACTCTCTAGAATTCTAAACCTGAAAAGATCCTCAATGTGAATTATTCATTTAATTCAAGATTATGTAATGTTTTAAGTCTGAGTCCTTATAGTTAGTATCATAGGTCGGTTTAGATAACTTTAGGAGATAGGGTATTGTTAAATTAATATACATAAATTAATTTATGTTAATATTGAAATCATAGCATTTACAGATTACCACATTGCTTCGCCTAAGATATCTCTGTGTTCAGAATGGTTTTCCATATAGGAAACTAGGTAGCTATGTAGGGACGGCATTAGGAGGAAGACAACCTTCCAAATTAGAAACATTATATGGTCAGAATCAAAACTGAAAAATTTGTTGTAGGTATGGAACAATTGACTCATGCTACAAATGGTGGTGGTATCCAAGCCCGAGATCTGCCAGATCAACCACATAGGAACATGTTAGTAGTGGAGCATTTCCTGAGCCAACATCTCCCATCTTTTAGAGGATCATCTAACACTGTGCTAGCTTAAGGGTGGATTAAATCACTAGATTAGATTTTTTATGTAATTGGGTGTTCATAACATCAAAAGGTTAGTCTCTCTATTTACTATTTTGAAGGTGAAGATGATCAATGGTAGTCGATGGTGAAAAATACTAGGGATAGTGAGGTGATTGATGCTCTTGATTAGGATGAATAAAATGGTATGTTTCCTAAGAAATATTTTCCTAAGGTGGTTCATCTTTGGATGGAAAACAATTCATGGAATTGAGGCAGGAGGATGACTCAGTGGCTACTTATTAAGCAAAATTCACTCCACTGGCAAGGTATGCTCCAAATTTCATATGAGATCTTGATAGTAAAATCAACCATTTTAAATCCGGATTAAATCCAAAGTATCTATGGAATTTAGCTTCTCGTGGGCTCAAATGTTATGAAAAACTTGTCCGATGAGTGGAGAAGGTGGAAATGGAGTTTTCCGATGATCAGGTCTTTTTTGAAAAACCACAGAATAAGAGGTCGAGGTTGCAGGCAAAAGGGAAGAAATCTTCAAAAATGTCTGATGGTATGAAACATAAGTATACAGTTTGTGAAAATTGTGGTAAAAATCATGCTTTGAATGCCTTTTGAATTCTGGTAATTTCTTTTGATGTGGTAAAATGGGACATAAAGCTCGTAATTGCACTGAAAATGATCAAGGAAATGGTAAGACAAAATCTGATTTAGAGTCAGTAAAATGTTTTATGTGTAATGAAAATGGTAATTGTGAAAATGAGTTTCCAATGAAGAACTCAATTGACAGGATAGTAGCCAGACTACAAGCAGAATGGGGTGGTGAAATCCATTGCAACTACTTCAGAAGATGTTGGGCCATCGAATGAAGTAGTATCATTTACATTGTCTGTTTGTTCAAGTTATTCCAATGTGTTGTATGTTTTGAGGTCTACAAATTTATTCATTTATGAGAATTTTTCTAGTAAATTGGGAATTCCATCTCAAGATATGATTACTAAACATATGGTAAAACACCTAGAAGAAATGTTGCGCCCAAAATAAATTATAACAACCTTCTGGTCCTTGTGAGAGAAAAGAATCAAGTTGCAAACCATATTGTCTTTCCTCTAGTAGAGTTTGATGTTATTTTGGGTATAGATTGGATTTCTATTTATCATTGTATGATTGACTATATATCTAAATAAGGTTATTTTCAGAAATAATTTTAGTTTGTGTACAAGAATGAACCCTTAATTTTGAAAAAATATCAGGAAGCTGAGAAACTAGTAAAATATTGAAATGAATGTCACCTTGCGCATATTGTTGAAAACAAAGTAACTATTCAGAATAATGATATTCTAGTAGTAAATGAGTACCTTGATGTTTTTCCTGATGAGTTTCCTAGTATTATACCAGATATGGAAGTTGAATTTACTGTTGACTTTGTTCCTGATGCAAACCCAATTTCAAAACCCCATTATTGAATGGATGAAATTGAACTCTTAGAGTTAAAGAAGCAATTGCCGTAGTTATTAGATAAAAGATTCATTCAACCTAGAACATCACCACAGGGTGATCTTGTATTATTTTTTAAAAATAAAGATGGTTCAATGAGACTTTTCATTGATTATAGGGCATTGAATAACATCACTATTAAGAACAAGTATCCGTTTCCTCATATCGATTATTTGTTTGATCTACTCCAAGGTGCTCAGTACTTTTCAAATATTGACTTGATGTCAGGGTACCATCAGTTGAACGTAAAGGATATAGAAATTCCAAAGACCATGTTTCATACTAGATGTTGCCATTATGAATTTTTAGTTATACCTTTAGGGTTAACCAATGCACCTATTGTATTCATAGATCTTATGAATAGAATTTTCTATGAATTTTTGGATAATTTTGTGGTAGTGTTCATTTATGATATTTTGGTTTATTCCAAAAGTATAGAGGAACATGAAATTCATTTAAGGGTTGTCTTGAAACCTTAAAAGAAAATAAATTGTTTGGGAAATTCAGAAAGTGTGAGTTTTGGCTATAAAAAATCTCTTTCCTTGGTCACATTGATTCAAAGAGTGACATAATTGTTGATCCTGTTAAAACCAAAGTTGTTTAAGAATGGCCAAGACCCACAAATATAACTGAGATCCGTAGTTTTCTTATTTTGGTAGGTTATTACCGGAGGTTTGTCGATAATGTTTCATGTTTATCTAGTCTAATGACTAAGTTAACTCGAAAAGGTGTTATGTTCATTTGGACAAAATAATGTGATGATTGTTTTCAGGAATTGAAAAGGAGATTGGTGAATGCTCTAGTTTTGGTACTTCCTTCTAGAAATGGTGATTTTGTTATCTACATTTATGCTTCATTTAAAGTACTTGGTTGTGTGATTATGAATAATGATCAGGTTATTATTTATGCTTCACGTCAGTTGAAACCTCATGAGTTAAATTACCCTACACATGATTTATAATTATCTATTGTTTTTTGATTTAAAAATTTGGAGGCATCATTTGTATGGAGTAAAATGTTAAATATATACTAACAACAAAAGTTTGAAGTATGTATTCACATAGATGGAATTGAACATGTGATGGAGAAGATGGATATAATTAATCAAGGATTATGATTGCACGATCCATTGCCATCCGGGAAAAAAAATAATGTGTATGATGCTTTGAGTCAAAAAGTAATGCTTCATTAACCACACTATGTTTGGAATGAGATCCTTTGGTTTTTGATTTGATTCACTTTGGAATAGAAGTTGTTGGTGTGGGAAATTTTTCTATTTTGTTTCAGGTGTTAGTGAGATCATCTCTATTAGACGGAATTAAGCATGCACAGAAGGATGACATTGAGTTGCAGAAAATGGTAGAGTAGGTTCATAAGGGCAAGCTACCTAATTTTAACATTGATAATGATTGTATTTTGAGGTTTGGAAGGAGATTATATGTGCCTTTTGATTCATAGTTGAAGAATGTGTTGTTATGTGAAGCTCCTAGTACCTCGTTTTCAGGTCATCCTGTAAGTACTAAGATGTACAGAGATCTTCGAGATTATTATTAGTGAAATGGAATGAAAAGAGATATTGCTGATTTTATTGTGATGTTTTTGAATTGTCAACTGGTTAAAGTATAGAGACAGTTACCTAAAGGGATGCTTCAGTCATTACCGGTGCCAAAGTGGAAATGGGAAAATATATCCATGGTCTTCGTTGTGGGATTACCAAAGACATCTCGAGGTAATAATGCAATTTGGGTTATTTTTGATCGATTGAATAAATATACTCATTTCCTTCCTATTCGAGATACATTTTTTCTAGATTAACTTTCCCGATTGTATGTTAAAGAGATAGTTCAAGTATCATGGTGTTACCTTCTCTATTGTATCTGATGGGGATCCCAGGTTTACTTCCATCTATTGGAAAGGTCTTCAGAAGTCACTAGGTACTGAATTAAATTTTTGTACATCTTTTCATCCACAATCAGATGGGTAGTCAGAACGAACAATTCAGACCATAGAGGATATGCTATGTGCTTATTCACTAGATTACCTAGGAAGTTGGGACAAACATCTTTCTTTGGTTTAATTTTCATATAATAACAGTTTCCATTCCAGTATAAAGATGGATGCATTTGAGTCATTATATGGAAATCGTTTTCGAACTCCAGCTTTTTGGGATGATGTTGGTGAAAGGAAGTTGATGGGACCAGAATTGGTAGAAGAGATGGAAAAAAGGTTTAGTTGATTCAGAAGCACATGAGAATAACAGAGAGTAGGCAGAAACATTATGTAGATAATCAGAGGAATGATCTATCTTTTGAGGTAGGTGATCATGTCTTTCTCAAAGTTTCTCCATGGAAAAGTGTGATGTGTTTTGGTAAGAAGGTAAAGATGAAACTGAGGTTCAATAGACCTTATGAAATCATGGAGAGTGTTGGATCAGTAGTATACAGAGCGACATTACCTCCATGTTTATCCCAGGTAATTTTTTTTTCATGTTTCAATGTTGATAAAGTATATGTCAGATGCATCACTTTTTTTGGGCCCATAGGTAGTTCAATTGAAAGAAAATCTCTCTTATGAGGAACAATCTGTCCAAATTATTTACCGAAGAGAGAAAATGTTACAGAATAAATTAATTCATTAGGTAATGGTTTTCTGGAAAACCCATATGGGTGAAGAGGAAATGTGGGAATCTGAAAATTCTATGAGGGATAAATACCCCCATTTATTTGAAAAGTGAATAAAATTGTGAGGACATAATTTAAAAAGGGGGGGAAGGATGTAATATCTTAGGTAAATAAAGAAATATGACATTTTCATATTTATTATTATTTGTTAATTAAATATTAAATTTACAATAAAGGGGTTACTATGTTCAATGGCATACCTATTACGCAACAACGGGTTTCATTGAAATCTTATGTTGCACAATAATAATATAATATTATTATTTCAAATTGTTGTTAACACCTAGTCATTGTATTAGTAGGAATGAACAGATCTAACTACAATATGATTATACATGTTTATAAAATGTTTTAACATTTATCCAATAAAAGTTAGAGGATTAAAGTCTAAATTAATCTAATTTTAAGCATAATTTACTTTAAAATGATGATTTATTGACTTTTGATGGTGAACCCTTTTTTAAATATAGATTTGGTTACATAAATATGGTCAATTTGACCAAAACAAATATTCTTTAGAATCGGGATATCAAAATTCACTTTGGGTAAATTTTTTGAATTTTTCTGATAAAATTCATTTCTTAAGGATTAGTGAAAAATTCTGTATTTTAATTCAAAACTATCTTTTAATATAATTTATTTATATGGATAGATTATATTTTTAATTGGTTTTAAAGTATAATTAGATTATATTTTTATTATTTAATCCAATGTTGGTCATTTTAAGTAATTTCACTTTGAAATTTGACATAAATAATTGTCAATCTTTTGATAGTTTTTATTTCTTAAAAACACGTCTTTTTTTTACAGCGGGAATTAATTTTAAATTAATTATTACCACTTTTGTGTTTTTAATTTGTAAAATGGATTCCATAATTGTAAACAAGAGGTCTAAATGACCTAAATAGGTATTTTTTATTTTTTGACATATTGAATTTTTTACTTCAGTAAATATTTAATTTACCATGGTTAAAGGGTAAATCTGGTAAATAAGGGTAAAAAAATATTATTATAATAAAATAAAATTACCCTAACATGTGTCCTAATACTATTGGTTGATACATATCTGACCATGAGAATCTTTGGGTGAATTTTGGGTCCCCATGGAGCCACTCAGGAGTGATAATGACACTTTATATTAATTAATTTATAGTAAACACAAATATGACATAAAAAAAAATCTTTTAGTAAATTAATTTTTACAGAGGGTTATATAAGTTATCGTTGTGACTATAAATAATATTTCAAATTATAAGAATATTGGATACATCATGTTATTTTTTTATAATTGGTAGACCTCAAATAAATAAAAAAATTTATGAGACAATAATGATGTAGTGTTTACCTCATTAATAAATGATTTAAATAAATTAGATTATAATGATTAATATAATATCCAATACCTATCCAATTATTATTGGATACTTTTATTTAGACCACTAGTCATCTTAGTTTTGACTTTAATATGTTTTGGACCTTTAGAAACAGAAATTCATTATATAATAAAATAATATTTTCACAGTTTCCTAAAAAGCCCCTCCTCCCCCTTATAAAAATCCCTCACCTCTAACCCATTCCTCACACCTCTCAAGCCCCTTGGCTCGTCCAAAATCTCCCCAAGTAAAGACCCAAGATCCCTATATTCCATCTATATTCCTTGAATTTGTAAAAAGCCTCTTCAAGAAGTCCTTTTGGTTCAAAACAAAGGGAGTTACCCGAATTAATGGAAACAGTTTCTCTTAAATTCTTTTATTTTATTTTACTTATCCAACCCCTAAAATCATTTTATTCCATTATTTTATAACAAAAATAGTATCCTTAATAAACTAGGTTGTTGTTATGAGAATTATTCGAACTACACATTGACACACCTCCATCTAATGGGTAAAGAACATATTGTTTCTGTGGTTGGAAAACTAACGCCTCACGAAACGATGATTGTTCAATTATCTCTTACCGCCTCTCATGGTAGCAATTATGATGGAACTGAATTAATATATGATATATATTATTTTTATGTTTTCTTAACCCTTCTGTATTTTCCATTTATAACATACCATTATGGTTTCCATTATCGGTAAACGCAATAATTTCATTTGAGGAGGTGCGGACTACCGCCCCCTCAAGGTGATATGACTCGTTAATGCCATAAAATAGATGTAAAAAAGATGAATTTAAGGATATTTTATATTATTTTATACAGTAATTATAATATAACAATGTATCATTATGTTTTAATTCCATTAAAAATGAAATAGAAATGGAAGTAGTGTTCATGCGTATGTACGACTTACCGTCTCCATGAACGATGCATTTCATTTCTTACCTCTAAATGTTATATAATATTATAAATACAAGTATATAATATATATAAATGATATATATGATATTTAAGTCATGAATATCATTCTTTATATAATGGACTTTTGACCACATAGAAAACTTGTAAATATAAGAAGTCCATTTTGACTCAAGTACCAAATGTCGACAAAATGACCGTTATCAACTTAAATGATTACATAATGTTTATAACATGGTAATAATTGATATATATGGAAGAATAAACATGAAAAATGTTCTTAATAAAGTATAAATTAACTTTAGTTTATTATTCATGAGATTAATGAACGAACGGGTATAGTCGGACATGAGGTAAGGGACTTCGTCTCAATCTCCTTTAATTGAGAAATATTTTGTTTTATAGACTAGATTCTTTTATACGGTGTATAAACCCCCATTTAATTTTACTTTTTTTCAAAAGAAATATTTTTCTACTAATAATTTTACTAAACAACAAATAATTTCTTTTAACTTACATGGTGACAACGACCTTTCCGCTGCTGCGAGTATTATTTGATATTTGGCTTCCTTAACAAGCCGTAATGTTTTTAAAAGAAAAATAAATACATTTTACTATTTGAAAGTATATTGGTATTGAAAATGGTTTTGATAATGGATTGAATATTTCAATATATTTAAATGATATATTGTGATTGAAATGTGGAAATATTATCTTTCCTTTATGTTTGTTTTATGTGCTATGAATATGTTATGGTTCTGGGGAATTGTTTATGTATACATATGGTTCCGTGATTAACCTAGGACGGGTGTTCCCAAGATAGCTCTCCAATGCATTGGGTAATTTGATAGAGGTAAATGTGAATGTTTCTCCTAATATATTTAGGTAATATACTGTGATTGTTATTCCAACGTAACTTCTTATGTAGTTTTGATAGCTAAAATGTAAGTATGATATGGATGCCACAAGTTTACTTTTTGGTTTATGATTTCAATGTGTTATTCATAAATCCTATGTTTTCATGAGGTATGTTAAAAATATTATGTTATGTATGTATTTATTGACTAATGTTTTCTTTCTTTGTTTTATAACCCTTACTGAGCTTTTTATACTCATCCCATGTTTCAAAATGTCTTTCATAGGACTTAAAGATGAATAGGGTCAAAGATGGGATCAAGGGAAAGTCATGCTGTCTAAAACCTAGAACTAGACATGACTATTTTTTTAAGTGTTTTTATTTTATGGAAAAAATGGAAACTTAGTAGAAGTGTATACTTTTTAATTTTTGAGATGTATTGTAATAGTTATGGCCTAACTCTCTAATACTCTAAATATGAAAAGATCCTCAATGTGAATTATTAATTTAATTCATGATTATGTAATGTTTTAAGGTTGGGTACTTATATATTTCACTGCATATATGTTTCATGTGTCAAATGAAAACCCAAAATTATGAAAAAGTGACACCTCCCAAGTAGGTCTCGGCATCTGGTATGGTTCCCTCACCAATTCTCCATCCTAAATCCCAACTCATTCATCTAACATTGGGATATTTCTCTTACCCCATCGTAAAAACAAGAAGTTGATTAGGGAACCAATCAATGACACATTTATATTTTGAGTTAAACTCCGAAGGTCGCTAACAGCAGTGTCTAAAAAATATCTATTCTATAACATTTTATGCAGATGTATAATGAAATAATAAATAGAGAAATAAAACTAAATAGGTTTCACATTTATTATTCATTGATTAACCACATTGTCCCATGGGTTCAAGGTGACTCCATATTCAATAATACCTAATTCATCCCATGCCTGAGTCTGAACCATACATCATACGGATTTCACAATCCATTCATTCATGGGATCTCATTATCCACATAAATTCCATATTCATTTTAGTACCTTGAAGCATCAATTCATATACAATTTCACACACATGGTTTTGGGGCCTAGAGAAGTAGTTTGAACCCCATGGTTACTTTTAGAATCATTCCTTCGCCCACAACTCTTTGATCAATCACATATATCACCAAATCACATGCATGATTTAAGGGACAAGAGATGAAATCTGGAACCCCATGGTTACTTAGAGCATCAGTCCCTCTCCCACAACTCATTGATCAATCACATATATCACAATATATATATCAAGGTTCAATATCATTAACATTCTTATCAATAATTCACATCATTGAGAAGCATTTAATCAATCAATAAAACCATTATTATTTACTTTAATCCTAAGGAATGACAAGAAAAATTCACCATTAATCCATTTATCATAAATTACGGTCATCTCATTAACCCTTCATGGTTATGTCAATTGACCCTTTAAACACCTTTTTTAAACCAAACATCAAGGATTTAGTTCAATTCCATTAACCCATAATTTCCCCATTTTCATTTCATAATTATCATATCAAGGAAATTTTCACACCCCATGGGTTTCCAATAACACCTCCCTCATTATGTCTAATAGGTCCAATGGGATTCATCAAGGGTCACTCAATTTAATGGAATTAAATTCACCATTCCAATTTTAATGAAATTTCTCATTGTGGAAACACGATTGTACAATTACATACACAATATCATAATCAAGACTATGTAAAATGGAATTTATACCACCTACCTGAAGATCTATAATGAGAACTCTCCCAAATTTATCCCTCAATTTAATTTAGAATGATTGAAATCATAACAGTGAGGAAGATCTTGGAACAAATCCTAGGATCAAGATCAAACAAAATGAGATCCATTAAAACATAGAACTAAACCATCAAAAATATTGGAATTAAACACTCTCAATGGTGAGAGAAATATGGGAGATAAATAAACCTAAACAAAGAAGTGATCACATACCAAAAGATATGTTGATTCCTTACACCAAATCTTGAATTTACAATTGAAGCGGTCGTAGGATCCTTGGTACCCTCTCTAGGGAATCCAAAAGTGATGGAAATTGTGATAGGTTGAGTGGAGGTGATTATGGATATAAACTATGGGTTTGGGAATTTTTAATTGAAATTTTAGGGTTTTAAAATCCTTTGTACATGGCTTCATGTGTGGGCCATATGGTTTAGAAAACCATGCCCCCTACTCTCTAGGTTGCATAGTTACTCATAGTTTAGGAAAATGTTTATAAAAATCTATTACAACCATTAAAATCCCCTCTATTCAAGGGTGTATGGATTGAAGAGTGTGGAGGCATGGTTCGGTAAAATTGTGCACCTCCTTCCTATGGCTCAAAATAGGGCACATAGTTATTTGCGGGAAACCTTATGGTGTCCCATAACGAAGCACAAACCCATGGGATTCCAAGATTCTCTATAATCACCTGCAATGACCAAGAATCAAGACCCCACAAAGGGATGATCAAAAAAGGTTAAGAGAATACCTAAGATGAGAATAATATTTCTCCCGAATGGTTGGGATCTTACAATATTCCCACATTCTTACAGCTCATCCTAGAGTTTCACTTCTATATATTTCTAAACTTATAAGATGAAAAGTTTCAGACACTGGGCCAACATATTTGCTTCCCTCTCCCATGATTCCTCCTAAACACGGACATGATTTCACAGTACTCAGACCAATGAAAAAGTATTTCCCCAAAAAAACATTCTCATTATGATCCACAAAAAGGATCAGATGATCCTTAAAGTATGCATCAACCTCAATCTCAACATCATCATCATCGATCACATGAGAATGGTTGGGGTGATACTACCAATTCTTTGACACATAAAAAAACATTCATTTCACTATGCCTCTATGGAAGATCCAATCAACACACCACCAGTTTGACCTTCTATACAGTCTCAAACATTCCAACAAACATAGGTACCAAATTTCCCTACTTCCAAATCTTATGGTGATCCAATCTCAGCAACACCTGAAGGAATTCACAGTCTCCAACTACAAACTCCATTGTTTTATGATTTTGGTCAACACAATACATCTATCTATTCCACGCAATATCCATGAATTTCTAAATCAACTGAACCTACTCTAATGTCTCATGTTTGAGACTCTCTCCTAATAAATTAGACTCTCCCACCTCCATCCAACATAGATGTGATCTAAATGGTCTACCATAAAGTGAATATTATGGTTCCATGTGAATATTTACCTAATTAATGTATTTATAGGAGAACTAAACCAAAACTTAGTGCTTATCCCATGACCCACAAAAAATCCAGGGCACAAGCTTGTAGAATTTCCTCCAATACATGAATATTATGTGATGATTTCCTGTCTATATATTGGTGAAAATCTATATATAGAAACACCTACATACCAAGTTCCTTATGAAATCATTTCCAGAAGAACTAAGTAAAACATTGATCATGATATGAAATTATAAACTATAGAACCTCATAAAAATGAAATATCTCTCAAATATACATAACACCCAACTAATCAACTTTGAAACCCTATTTTATTATAAAGAAATGGGATACTTTCACCAATCAGTCTACAATCACCCATATAAAATCAGTCTTTCAAGATATTCCCTAAAGGACCACCATGAGGTATATAGTGACATCATCCCACTTCCATTATAGAATGGATAATGGAAGTAACAATCTACTATGTCATTTATGATTAGCCTTCACCTATTTACAGTTGTAGCACCGTGTCATGAAACATATAATTTCTTTCTTCAATATCATCCACAAATATTTTAGCTAATCATAATGTTACATATTGGTAAAACTATGGTGTACATCCCACTTCGATGGATGAAAGTCACACTTCAACTCCTATCACATACAGGTAGGCAGAACGACATAGGCCTGGATGTAGATTATCTCATCCTCATCTATTGTTCAATCTGAATGTGACTCCCCACCTTCAAGGTTTCCCCTCAATGCCAAAGATTTTAGATCCTCATATTGTCTTTCCTTCAACTAGATCATATGTGTGTACACCACTGATAACGATATAAGGTTAACCTTCTCTTGGCCCTCTTAAAACTAAATGATCAACTCATCTAGAAAATTCCTCAACTTCTACTCAGAACTGGTCTCATGGACTGCCTAAGTCTGTGACTTCCATCTCAAAGCGTCAGCAACACTATTTTCCTTCTTGAGAATTTAGGATTGTAGAAAGTGAAATGACTACATATACTAAACCCAAATCTACTGATGGAGATTAAAATCACATTTTAGAAAGGAATAATTTATGATTTTGTGTTTAGTATACAAAATATACCTTTTTCCAAAAGATAATGTCACCAAAATGTTGAATTCTGAACCACCATACCCATCTCAAGATCATGAACAATATAATTCCATTCTTTTTCCCTCACCCATCATGATCTATATTCCATGACCCAATATAACTACATTAACATTGCCCCATGTCTAAATCCAAATTTGTCACAAAACATAGTATACTACTCCCTCAGATCAGGTAGGATCAAAATAATTGTTGTATCCAAACACTTATTTAAATTTTGGAAGCCATTTTCACATGATCCAGACCATTCAAATTTGATACCATTCTTGGTCAATCCCAACAGTGGTGATTCTAAGAGAGAAATGTATCGAATGAATCTTTGATAATATCCCCCTAAACCCAAAATGATTTGGATTTCAAAAATATATTTGGATTCTCCCATGAAACATCAAATTCTTTCTATGTGTCCACTGAAACTCCTTCCTCAGATATTAGGTAACCCTAGAAATGTACCCTATCGATCCATAATTGACACTTAGATAGATCATATTCTCTCTGTGTGTACTTAAGATGATGTCAACATGTTCGGAATTTTCTTCATGGGTCTGGGAGTACACCAAGATTTATTCAATGAAAAAAGCAAAACACAAGTCAAAATGGGTGGAAGATTATATCAATAAATTACATAAACAGAACATGAGCATTTTTTAATCCAAACGACATCAAATTGAACTCATCCAACCCATTTCTACTATAAAATTTTAGTTTTTGTATATCCAATGGAACAAATCTCAATTGATGATACCCATAACTCAAATACACATTGTATAACACACAAAAACTCTTATATGTTCAAATAGATGTTCAATATATTGAAGAGGATACTGGTTTTTCATTTCATTTGGTTCAAATTATAGTAATTGTCACAAAAAATCAACAACCCATCATCCTTATTAGAAAATTAAACTAGAGAAATCCAAGTATCCCTACTTGGATGGATAGATCCCTTATCCATAAATTCCACCAATAGATTTTTAATCTCTTGAATCTCTGCTGGTTCCATTTGATAAGGTGCAATGGAATTTAGTTCAGATCCATGTATTATTTCAATTGTGAACTCAACATCCCTCTCATGTGGGGGCCCCAGTGTGTCCTTAGGAAACATTTCATGGAACCTACCCACTATGAGTTGAAAGAAAAAATTATTGACAACCCCTAAATCCAAGAAAAGGCTCACAACCAAGGTAGTGATCTCCCCAGTTACCAATGAACCATCCCTACAAGACCTCTAAAACTCTAACTGCCTAAATGTTACGAGGTAGAAGACCCCCTTCTAATGATCTGGTTTTCCCTTCCTCCTCCATCACAACCCATAGGTCGAGGGTTACTACATTACTTCTATATGTTTCCCTACCTACTACATGATCAACACTCCATCAGTGTTCGAGGACACTGGGTACGATTGTGACCTGATCTACTTCACTAATGGCAGAAAACAAAAATACTACCCTAGCTAACTACTTGTTCCCCCTGTCTATTATGTTCCACTACTCTAGTTAATGATCACATAGATATTCATCTAATCCATGAATGGAATTCCCCTAGTCCTCCGTATAAACTACTTTTCCTCCACTAGAAGCGCCAGTCGGGTTCCTTTTTGAGATGAGAGAATAATTCACTACCTCAGAAAACTTTTTCAATTGGATGATGTTAACCAAGGACTTAATTTCATATTTAAGTCCATTTGGAAAAATATCTCCCCAAAGTTTCCTTATCTCTTACCAGTACTAGGAAAAAGTGTTGGATGTCAGTGAAGTGACCACCATAGTCCATCACTATCATGCATCCTTGGGTCAACTATATAAACACTATCACACTCTCATATCAAAATGTATTTGGGTAAAAGTGTTCCAAGAACATCTCTTGGAATCCATTACATATTAATCCCTCTAACTACTCAGCCCAAGCCCAGATATAACACAAAAACATTGCTTTAAATCATAACATATAAGTATCGAATTTTACTCTTTTCACCACAAGAATATCTAAATGGTCAATAATTATCTGGATAAACACAATATAGAACTCAACTACCTTTGGTTCACCCTATATGATGAAGGTAGAAGGGTTCTATAACTTTAAATACTATGTTAGATTAGGAATATTTCATACAACCTGCCCTGGGTCTCTCCCCATAAACTACATAATGTAAGAAAAGGTCTCATTTTTATATTCTCCCTCTCCTTCACCTAGAACTATCAATCCCTCTTTCCCCACTATTGGAGTCACATTTCCAACAGTGTCCTCCTGTGTTCCTACAAAAAAACATAACCATGGAGGCATGTCTCTATAATACAAAACACACATATCAGGACACATAACACTTCATTAACACATTTTCATAATATGGATGAACATAAATTCATAACCATTTATCCCTCATACACCAACCCACGGTAAAAAATGAGGAACTATCACAAACCCTCAACCATCCCTAATCCAGGTCACTACAGCCACTGGGTAAACAACTTTTATATCATAAGTTTCCCATTATAAACCCATTTTAACTATTTCAAATTCAAAATTTAACATATTTCATCCATTATTAATTCATTATTAGGAATAATTTAATGTTAAATTACTCAAATACAAAAAAATATTTACATTCCCCAAAACCCACTCATAACATTTCTTTTCTATGTGTTTCTATCATAAAATAGGTCACAAAACTTCCTGACTTCCTAGAATGATTCATGCATACACACCTCTCATATAAAATTGTTCTATGAGGAAAATAACATAAAATAACAACACCACCCAACAAGTTCATAACCCAAGGTGAAATAACATCCAACTATAATAAAAAAATGAAGAACAACAATCCCACCCTTGGTAATTGGGTTTCCCCAGTACATGAGTAACCTAATCCCTTGTATGATATAATGAACAAGGCACAATTAATCCGAGTCTCATGTATATTGTTCCCAAATAGTAATATAACTAATAAAAAATAAAAATCCCTAATACCACATTGTTACAACTGGGCTTGGGCACTACATATTGATACCTTGAGCTGATTCTCCACATGACCTCAGGTGTGACTCCTCGTTTGTCAATGGTTTTCAACTAATAGATAGGGTATAATATGTAATGGGGGGATTTTGTACACTCTTTATCAAAGTATCATGACAACAAAAATCATTATGATATATAACCAAGATACTATAATAAACAATATTAAATTATATTAAATACCAACATCACATGAAAAATCAAAAAATAAGGAGAAAATTTCCATAAACCAAATAAGTAGTCATGTCATGCCATTTAATTGTCACGTGTCAAATGAAAACCAAAAATATAGGAACAATGACACCTCCCTGCAAGGTCTATATATCATGTTTTGCTCCATCATCAGTGCTCCAACCTTAATCCCAACTCAGATATCTAATATATGGCTCTTTACCTTATATTATCCTGAAATCATAAATTCTATTCAATTACCAATCAACATCCTGAGTAGGTTTTGAATAAATCTCAGTAGGCCACCACCAATGACATCTAAATCAATATCCAATAAATAATAGGATATGTAGTTTTATATAGAAATAATATATAGCATAATAAAAGTAAATAGTTTTCACATTTACAATTCATTAATTAACCACATTGGCTCCCAGATCCAAGGTGACACCAAAGCCAATCATACTTTTATTGGCCCATTCTAGAGTCCAAACCATACATCCAAGGGAGTTCACAATTTATTCATTCCTCAAATATCATTATCCACAACAATTCCACCTTCATTTTTGATACCTTGGAGTGTCATGACTTCTAACATTTCATGAACATGTATCAGCGTCATACAATAGCAGTATAGAAACTCATGGGTACTTGGAGAGTTAGTCCCTCACCCACAACTCATTGTTCAATCACATATATAAAAATACATATATAGGAATGTACAAAATCATTAACCATCATATCAATCATTCATATCATGGAGAACCATTTCATTTATCAGTCACAACCATGGTTCTTTACATTAATCATAATGAATAACATGAATAATTCACTGTTAATCCATTTATCATCAATTCTTCACACCATATTAAGAAATCATGGTTAATCAAATAAACCCATTAAATCCCATTATTAAACTATAAATCATGGATTTATTACAATTTCATATTCATACTATTTCCCATTTTCATTCCATAATTATCATTTTAATAAAATTAGCACACCCCATGGGTTTCCCTCAATCTCATCCTCATTATCTCCTATAGGTCCAATAGGATCTATGAAGGGTCACACAATTTCATTTAAATAAACTCAACTTTTTAGTTTAATTTCAATTACCCATCATGGAAAAAATGGAAAAATTACATACATAAGATCCAAATCAAGACTATGAGAAATAGTATTTAGACTACCTACCTAAAAATCGTTGTAAAGCGGTCACCAAACCTTAGCCCTCGATTTGATGTAGGGTGATTGATATAATAATAGAGAGAAAGATCCAGGATCAAAACCTAGGATCAAGATCCATAAAATGATATCTATTAAAACCTAGATCTAAAACATCCACAATGGTGGAATTCAAACCTCTCGAAGTGGAGAGAAATATAGGAGATAGAAACCAAAACATAAAGGATATCACATTATTGAAGAGAGAAAAATTCCTTTCACAATATATTCTATTCACAATGGAAGGGGTTTAAGGGGCTTTGGAACCCTATTCATATCCTCTAAAAGTAAAATAAATCATATTAGGTCAAGTGGTTTTGATTAGGGATATAATGCGCGGGTTCACAAATTTTTCATTAAATTTTTAGGGGTTTATAATATAGTGTCAACGGTTTCCTAGGAGATTTTTATGGTCTGAAAAACTATGATACCCTACTATTTTGGGACATGGTTACTCCTAGGTTGGTGAATGATTCTCCAAATCATATCGCAACCATAAAAATCTCATTTGTTGGAGGTTTCATAGTGTGCTGAGTGTGGCTGCATGGTTTGGTCAAACCATGTTCCCCCATCTTGTGGCTCAAAATGGGGTGCATGATTTTTAGGGGAAAACAACATGGTTTTCCCTAATCACGTACCAATATTTCACACCCCATGGGATTATAAAGTCCTCCATGTTCACCTAAAACTACCCTCAAGAAAGGCCCAACCAAGGTATCATCAAAACAAGGGTAAAAGAATAATTTAAAATTAGAACAAGATGTCTCTATAATGATAGTATGTTATTAGAAAGGAGTACACAAGTAATAATTTTAAACTCTATCTGAAGAAAAATTCAATAAAACACCATTACAGTGCTTCATTGACTCCTCAACAATATGAAGTGGTAGAAAGTAAAAAACATAATTTTAGTGTAAATGGTAAAGAGTGTTCTATTTGAATATAATATTTATAAGTTTTTATGGATAAAAACAATTATTACTATTTTTCATTTACAAAATAGATGTTTTTTGAAATAATATTCCAAAATGAATTCTTAATAGATGTGGAATAAGAAAAAAAATCAGTGAAATATTTCATGATTTTTCAGAATCATTACATAGAAAAAATAAAAAATCTATATTTTCTTAAGATTGATGAAAATTTTGAGAAAGGTATTCTCATGGTATATTAATCCAATAGAAAGAGCTAAAAATATTATAATAAATTTCAAAAAAATTTGGTTGATTCCAATTATGAGAAATTTTATGAAAATCGAACTTTCATAACAAATGTTTTTGAAAATATTTCAGATGATAAATTGTATACCTCCAACATGAAAAAAATTGAATTTGAATGTTAGCCAAAACGTATACAAAGTTAGTTAAATTGGTATAATAATGAGGAAATTATACATTAAGAAAATATCTAATATTTACTACCCTAAACTAATAGGTTTAATTTGATAACATTATCAGAAATCCAAAAGCATCTATTCAGATCAGAAGGGTTTAATATTAGAGAATCTGAATTCACTCATTTTACAGGTAGAGCTAGAGTAAATGTCAAACTTAGTTGAAAGTAAATAGTGGGATGATGCTATTAATGAATATTTATATCAAATTGAGAAAATTGAAATATGGTAACTTGTTTCATGATCATCAATAAATAATGTTTTGGTAAAAAAATGGACGTTCAATAACTTATTGTATGAACATGGAGAAATTTCATGAAACCAAGAAATAAATGTTTTGAAAGGATACTCATATATTAATGGTGATGATTTTGAAGAATTGTTTCCCCTTTTGAGAGACTAGAACCATTAATAATGTTCTTGGTAGCTATTTCACACCATTGTTATAAAGTTTATTATGTGGATATCAATAAAACATTATTATATTGGTAAATTAATGAATATGTTTACATTGAGAAACCTAGTGGGTTCTTACTTCATAAAGTTGGAACCATGATGTGTAATTTGAAGACATATTTATATGGGTTGAAATAATATAATCATGTATAGTAATATAAACTTGAATGTTTTCTAAAATAGATTAATTGTTCTAAAAGATAATTTAATTACGACCTGTATGTTCATGAATTGGGAATATGTAATCTTATTATAATTATTTATGTTAATGATATACTTTTTTTAGGTGACTGGGAAAAGTTTTTAAATAATTTTTTAAAAAAATGAATAATTTATTTGAAATTTCAATACTCATAGAGTTAGCTTTTTTTGGGACCACAAGTTCAATATAATGAAATATATATCTTTCTATAAAGGGAAAACAATTCCATGGAGTTACTCTAAATGTTTGGGAGGGAGGATTCCTAAAAAAATTCTATTCCCCTTTCTATTGGCATGTAGATGAGTAAAAATGAATATGGGAAAAGTGCCAATTAGAATGACTTTTTAGTGTTTATAGGAATATTTCTCTATCATTCATCTTCATAGCCAAACATCAAACTATTACATTATGTCCTAGATATCAAATTAATACAAAAGAATCATATATTTTTTTAGTAAAAATAATTCTCATGTATGTTAAATAAAGGTATTATTATGGAATGTTTAATAAGAGAATTTGTGACATGAACTTTCTGGGATACAGTAATGGTGATTTGGCTAAATATTTCAGTGATGGATAATTAACATTGGTAGGAACTTTTTCCTGGGATATTGTTGTGTGAGTTGGAATATCAAGAAATATGGTTATATTTATTGAAGAAGAGTGTATGTATAATATGTTTCAACAACCCAATATTTAACTCAAATGTTATATAATAAAATTCAATTTGAAGATTTAATAATGAATGTTAGAAAACCATTTAAGATCATTTTTGATAATCATTGAGCCATTAAAATTATCAAAATAAACTATTAAATATACAATATTTAGAAACATTTATATTAAATATCACTTAATTAAAGTAAGGTTACTAATGCAGATGTTTTACTTGAGTATGTTTCAGTAATGTATCAAATTATTGATGTTTTCACCAAATATATTCCAAATGAAATATTTAAAAATTTGAGGTTTCACCTACAGGTTCAACCAAAAGACATTCTAAAAATGATTTGGAAATCTAACACCATTCTTTAGATTATGTTTCTAAATGGTTAGAGTATGTAAAACGTTTTATTAAGAAGTAAAATTCTTTTTTGTGAATCTAATATTTTTATTATCATAAAATGAGAGAGAATAAAAAATTGTGAAGGATTTTTCTTAACATTGACACACAAAAATTTATCAAAATAAATGAAATTACTTTAAAAACAATTATTTATCTAGAAATTGTTTATATGAACGTTTTACCTGAGAAAGGGTACAATTTTATAAATAGTAATTAAAATTTAAGAAAAGAGTTTTTAAAAAAGAATGAGGTGTGAAAAAATGTTGATTTTTTAAAACAAAAAATCTGAATGTTGCAAACAAATCCAAAGGGGGAGATTGAATTTGTTTTTTGAATTTTAGGTAGTTACTGTTTTATGTGTTGTCAAAAAAATTTAGTAATGTATTTTTTTAATCAAGTGAGAAACAACTACCAAATATGTTAAAAATCATTTCCTTATGATGGTTAGGAAACATTTCCAACATGTTACTGGAGAAGGAGTTGTATGATTTCCTTGAACTATTTAAGGAAAACATACTTCAAGTAAGAAGATTCTAATTCATTCATAAATGATTCCAGTTCATTAAATATCTCCTGATCTAAGCATTTCTTAGAGATAGAGATTTCAACCACTAAAAAAGCATCACCATATGGAAGGTGATCAGATGGTAATTTGGGAGAAAAGCACAATTCTGTTACCAGATGAAGTATAAAGGGGGAGAAGTCAAAATCCAAGTGCACCTAAAAGTAGTATATTAAGTGACAGTTGTAGAAAAATAGACATATGTTTTGGATTATGATTTTTATGATAACCACTAGACAAAAAAATCTTAGATTACCGGATGGATCGGTCATGTGGTTATGGGATAAAGGGTGTGTAATGTTCATCCACCCATTTTTTAAGGGTAAAGGATGATTTACGGAGGCTGTGTAAAGGTAACTCAAATTTTTCATTACCAATGTATAGGTAACATAAATATTATGAAAGGGGTCTATGCCCAAATTAATTAAATTAAATGAAGTTTAGAGGCCAAATAATCTAAAGTGATATAACGAAGGGAATGGAGTTATGGTTATTGGATGAATATTTTTTAGAAGTCTGAAAAGAGAAAGAATTATAGAGTCATGGGAGGAATAATGTTATATTGGTGTTATAAACTTGAATCTAAAATATCAGACATACTAAGGATATTATAACTAGATGGAGATATAATTCTTTGACTAATGTCTTTATAAGTTGCAACAATGTTAAGGGAATCAAGGAATCGATTGCAAAATACAAAGGAAAATCGTCTTTACAAATAGACAGAATGAATATAGTTCTTATAAAAAGTGTTTTTACATGTTGAATGATGTTTTAAGTCATTATTGATAATTTAAAAAGGAATAAGATTGAGTCCATCAAAATAACATCCATCTGATAAACTAACAACATACAAACTTTCACAATATCATTTAATTGATTACTCATAAATATTTTATTAGACTTAGTTTTTCAATCTAAAAACATATGATGTTTGTGAAATGGTAGGATGCACTATACAATGAATTGTGAACTTATTGGTCAACGAATATCATATAGACGAGAGTCATATGAAGTAAAAAATGTAATGTTTTTATGAATTCATTAGATAAAATGTACTGGATAGAGTTCTTATAAACATTACATAACTTTGTAATGTCCTTTTGAATTTTAAAATGTTGAGGTGTTTTATTTTTCAATTCGTTTTTTATCTAGATGGGATTAGGAAGATGAAAGAAGTTTCTTAAAGATGAGGTTAATGTCGTTTGAAAATCGTTTTGGCTTATGGAGGATTTATAAAGCTTCAAGAATATTTATCAATAATCTAGATCAATTGAGAAGTCTCAAACAAAATTTTTTTGACTAGTAAAGTGAAATTGTTCTCTCTCCCTATCTACTTTCATGGAACCTATATAACGGATTGTAATTAGGACTTGTACTTAACATTTTTCATTAATATGAAACGCTAACACATTGGGGTTTTGGGAAGTTTGAGTTTCCAACTAAGTTGGTTGAAAAATAAATGAATTATTCAGAGTAATCAGACAGAGATCATAAGTTGAGTTATCAAATAGTGTTTCCTTTCAGAAATGAAACAGAGTCCTTTTTTGCTACCAAATAGAGTATATCGAACTGTATTTCCAATTGAGGCATGAGTCATATTATTTTTTTATTATATTTTACAAATACAATCAACCATAGTTTTAGTTAGGCATGCTATATGGAGAATTCAATATAAAGGTAGGCTGTACTGAACAACCTCCTACCGAATGGATAAAATTAGATAGATATTCTTCTGAATGAAATTTTAGAGAGCTGGTTGAAAAGTTTCTCATCCATTTCTATTGTCTTAGTTTGATAAACAAATTTTATAGCTTAAGAGAGTCAATATATTCATACAAATCAGGAGATAGAAGGGGTTCAACAGGTTTTGGCTCGTGATTTTTTCAATTCTTACTAATAGTAATTTCAATGGACCAATAAGAGTTGCTATAGAATGGATGTAGATTCCCAAAATGAGGTCGAACCATATAAATCATAAATTTCTTATTTTAAATTATTATCATTTCATACTTGTGCGGTTGTTATATAAAGTTAATAATGATAAAAACTATAACAAGTTAGAGGGATTAATTTCCAATGAATTTGATTTGTAAAAGATCCCCACTAATTCATTCCCCCTTCTCAGTGGTTCTCATGATCCTAAGGAACATAATGAACTATAAATATATATATATATATACATTAAATTGATTGAATATTTGAATTTATAAATTTAAAATCATATTAAGAAATATAAAATGGAAACATATATTTTTATGTATATGTGTATGAATGATTATTTATGTGAATGTATATTCATGTATGTATGAGTGTGTATGTGCATAGGTTTGTGTATGTATATGTGTGTGTGGTTGTATGTATGTGTATGTATGTGTATATATGTGTGTGTATGAATATTTATGTGTTGTATGAATATATATGTGTTGTTTATGTGTATTTATTTATGTATATATATATATATGTTTATGTTGTATGTTTGTAGGTATATATGTGTAATTGTATGTGTTTTTTTATTTTTATGTGTATGTATGTGTGTGTATTTGTATGTACATACATGTATGTATATGAATGTCTATATCCATAGGTGTGTGTATGTTTATGTGTATGTATATGTGTATGTGCATGTGTATGTATGTCGATGTATATTCATATATGTATGTGTATTTTTATTTATTATGTGTATGTTTAAGTTATTTGTCTATGTATTCATACGTATGTGTACGCACGTGTATGTCATTGGATGTATATGTTTTTGTATGTTTGTATATGTGTGTGAAGATTCATGTACATATGTGCATAGTCATGTATATGTATGTATGTGTATAACAACCCACAATTTTCATACATAAACAATACATTACCTTTGTGGAATACTAAATACATTACACAAACAAATACCCAAAAACTATATTAGTCTATTTCCTTTAGAAACATAAAAACAGAAATATTGGTACTTAATTGAGCTAAATTATCCCCCCACAATGTTATTCTAGACTAGAACCCTTCTTAGACACATAATACATAACACATATCTTCATATCCTAGGTGAAAGGTAACATAAAAAGGGGGTGAGATCATTTTCTAAGTAAGGGTGAAAACGGGATATATTTCAAGAAAATCATGAGCATAAGAGTATGATAACATGATCATAAAAATATAAGATCATACCCTACATATCAATGATCATAAACAAGAATTAGGGCATAAACAATAGAAGTTCATAAGACATTAATCATAAGGAAATAAAGAACATGATCCATGAAATAATAACATAGGAATAAAACATGGAATTGTGGAATACACATAAACATATGATAATGGTTTCCATAGTAGTCTAGGCATTTCTGCCAATGACATCATGGAATTATAAGTTCTCTCCCCATACCATCTTGGTAGTCATATTTCAATCCCATGGCCATATTACTAGTATGAGTTCACTCCACAGACCATCTTGGTAGTCATGGTTTACTCCCTTGGCTATCTTAGTAATTAATGATCACTCCCAAGACCATCTCAGTCTATCTCATGAGATATAAATCATTACCCAATTAATTAGTGGGAGATATAGGTCTCACACATATTATAATAAAATCATACATACATGTTCCACAAGATCATAAACAGTAATATCATAACCCATGAAAGTAAATTGGTATCATAAAAATGTAATCATATTATAACTTGTGGAAAAGATGCAGGTTTCGTAATCATTTCATCAAAAACATAACTCCTAAAAAGAATAGGGTTTACTAAACATCATTCCATCAAATCATAAACCACTTAGATAAAAAATATTAATGGTATTCTTGAACTATAAATAATTATGTAATCATTGATAGAAAGTTATTTTGAATGAACATTTGCAAGAAGACATTCCCTTAAAAATAACTTTTAAAACACAAAAAAATTTCAAACCCCTTTTCATTGAAAACACATTGAAGACATATGAAGGAATCATGAAAATTAATTTAAAATATTTCCTAAGGAAAATATCCTTTCTTCTTTGACAATTTATTTTTGGAAATAAAACCTTTTGATAACCCTTTTCTTTGAAAATAAACATGAAAACATATAAATATAGATTGAAACCCATTCGAAATGTTTTCCCTTGAAAACATATGAAGGAATATTGAAAAAAACAATTAAATCATTTTCCCTTCAAAATAGAATTTAGTAATTCTAAATAAATCTTTGGAAACACTTTATAACATAAAAAATTTCATTAAAATCATTTTCCTTGAAAATGATCTTGAAAGATCATTTAAACACATTTCTTGAGGAAAATAATCTTTGAACATTTCAAAGTGTCTCATTCCCCTTAGAAACATTTGAAACATAATCCACATGAAATAATAACATTACATGAAACCTGAAATATAATTAAAATTATTATTTTACTGATATAACATGTCAAATGTAAGTATATACACATTTTAAATTAACATAGGTACATAACAAAACTGTGTCTCAATGAAGGATAATTCAGAAAAAACTACCTTACACATTTGGTAAAATTTTACTTGTAAATCCCCATGAAAAAGATATCATCAAAAAGATATGTAAATAAACATAAATTACTCTATAAATATCATATTACATATTCATGGAAAGTATTTATACTACACAAAATTAATGAGTGGTCAATAAGTCATTATCTCACAAAAATATAAAGTGAGAAGAAATTCCATTAAAACCTTATAATTTATAGAATCATATTCCCCATAAAATAAATAAAATTTTATTGATATGAAAATAGCATAATATTATTCTTAGTACTCATAAAATAAATTCATGGGTAGTATATGCACCATGTAGAATAAACCAGTAGTGTATAAGGCATGTGTCTCATAGAAGTAAAGTTGAGGCAAAAATCCCTTACCTTAGGTATGATTCTCTTTGAAATTTTATGAAAATATTATATAGTGGATTTAAAAATATTACTAACTTATAAAAGAATCATAATAATATCTATTATATCATATAGTGTTCATTTATTACTTTATATTACTCGTTTATTAACAATTCCATGTTAAAGTAATGTTTTGGGAAATAACTGCTTTGTTAATCTTACATGTCTTGACTTGTTATTCTTAAACCAATTACTCAGATAATTTTTTAATAACTTAAATAATCTAAAAAATGAGTTATATATATTATATATTTTTATTATATACATATATATAAAATATAGATATATGAAATGGAATACATCGTTCGTGGAAACAGTAAGTCATACATACGCATGAACGTTGTTTCTATTTTCTTATTGTTTTGAATATAAGAAGATAAATGAAATATATATATATATATATATATTAGAATTATTGTATCATATATTTAATATTTATTCCTTATATTCATTTTTTATAATCATTTTTAAATGGTTAGCATAAAAGATGAATCTCATCACGTTGTGGAGACGGTAGGTTATACGTACGCACGAGCGGTGATATCATTCTTTTAATGTTAAAAGGGTGTGTAATTAGATGTTATATTAATTAAAAAAGAATAAATATCTTGTCATGTTTAATATTTATATCCATTATGACTATAAGTTTACTCAACTAAATAAATTATTGATGAAAAACATATCAAGCCACAATGTGGAGAGGGTAAGTTTTATGTACGCATGCGTAGTAAATTGATTTTTTAAATGATTAATAAAAGAAGCAATATGGTTGTTCCTTCATCATAATAATATCACACCATATAGGTTAATTTGTAGTTATTTCTTTATAATCTAATCAACAAAATAAGAGGGATTATAAGAAAAAGCAATTTTGATAGAGTCTTTACGGAGATTACCCCTTCTTCATTGATCTCACTCTAGATAGAAGGCTCAAAGTGGTGTGAGGAAGTGAGGGTAGACCTGTCCTTTTATAATTGAGGTGATGGGAAATTTGGGAATCTCACAAAATGTTAAATTTAATATAAACTGATTTTTTATTTCAAATATCTCCAAAGTGAGTTATTTATAAAATAAGATGATGATAGGTCTAAATCTAATCAATCAATTATTGTAAGATATATTTATGATTTAATATTAATCTTGTATTTTCGTTATAACCCCTAGTTAAACCCTTTAATGTTAACCATGATGACTTGGATTTTTACATGTTAGGGTTAATATAGTAAATTTAAAATTCCCAATGATCCCCAAATGGATTTGTGATTAATGTTTTAAACATATTCTATTTAATTATTCAAATTTTATATTTTATTGATTTTATATCATTTAATAAAATATTATTTATTTTAAAGTATCATTTATATGAATTTTGATACTATTCATTTTTTATAAATATCCTAACATCATGATAATTTCGAACCAACACTTAAAATATATAAATAAGATAACAAAGTTATCTATATGTTTTTTGGATATCATTACTTATATTAAATTATATTTATTTTAATATTTTAAATATCTTTTATCTTCAATTTATTTTAATTAAAAAATTATTTCCTCATCATTATGAATGATTTTAATTATTATTTTAATTCTATAAAGATGAAAAATAAATTATCACTATGAATATAAATTAATCATATTTCAAATGACTACTTATATTTGAATTTATCTTCGATATACCCCTATATAAAAATTATTTAATAATTAAAAATATGAGTATGGAATTTTTAACTTATCTTTATATAAAATATAATATTTTTTTTATTATTATCTGAGAGTCTAAAAAAGTTAATAATTTATACCTAAGGATGATATTTCTCTAAAAAACTCATCCAAAGAAATTTAGACTTGTTTTAGCATAATGTTATATTACTATTGTCATGACACATCCCCCAGGGCCTATGCTGTGACTACACCAAACCAGCCTCCCATAGGCCAAGTGCTAGAGACTATCACTGAGTAGGAATATATCCCCAAGGGAAGGAATTTTTATAAGAACCTATACACACACACACACACACACACATGTATCCATGAAAAAGTTTAGAATATAAAAACAGTAGGTAAAAAAAGTATGCATCTCACTAAGACAACCACTGAGAGTAATAGTAAAAAACTGAAAAGTAAATAGTGCCAGAGCAAGCCCAAGAAAAACTGAAAAGGTGCAAGTTCCTATAGACCATCAGCATAAAATCCAACCAGATGGGTCAGTACAGTATGTTATTTGAATTTCACTGAAGCGTACCACATATGATGAGTCACCCTGAAGCATAACCTATCTTTGGGCCACCATGAACACAGTTAAATCTATTGATCATCTGAAAAAGAAAAAACACTTGTGGGAGAAGACAGTGTATGGGTGAGTAAAACAATACAAAGTAAGGATCTCAGAATCACAAAGGAAAACCCACAACGCAAGATACAGACGATAGAGTCACTAGAGTCCTCTCACACTATGTACATGTTTATATCATGAATATACATAATAAATTCAAGGAATTTTTAAATAAGATGTGACATATAGTCTCTTCAGGAGACTCACTCCACATATTTATTGGATATGTACTCCATGCCTTCACCGGAGATAGAATTCATGTCTTCATAAGAGACCTACTCCGCATCTTTCCATGAGACCTAATCTGTGTCTCCGCATGAGACATACACTATGTCTTTGTTGGAGACTTACTCTACATATTTCACAGTTCGCAGGAGACTTACTCTCTGTAGGTGTCATCCAAAGGATTCCAATCTTAGTGTGCTTTTTCCGGGAGCACCTACTCCTTGATCCAATAGGTTGTACACCAACTTCCATGAAAACTCACATAGAGTATCTCAAAATGACTACCACATCACAAGGGTCCTAATGCTACAAACGGTTTGTTTAATAATATCATGGTTTGAGAGTTATGTTCATTTTAGTAAAAATGGGTCTATTGGGTCTGTGTCTGACCCAACCTAGTCTGGCCAACCCATCCTGATCGGGTCTAGGCCGACCTTAACCGGATTGGCCCAAAGACCTATCCCATTAGGCTACTAGACTGTGGCCCACTAGTCCTCATGGTCTAGCATGGTTTTTCATCATCTCATCCTTTCTATGAGGGCTGGTTCATCTAGTCGGGAATGGCATGTGGGTCATGCCCCTACCACCTGGAAGTCATGGTCGGGGGACCATGTCACTCGGTCAAGAGAGTCAGATGCTCCTCCCACAAGAATTATGTGAATCAATGTGCCGACTAGCCAACACGGCACCCTTCCACATCGCTGGTTTTCCCCTCTGTGGCTCGCCATGGCCAAGGTTCCTAGTCACTACCCACGACTACGCCGTTGTAAGCCCCTCAGTCATCGGTCTTCAAGCTAGCGACCTCTGGCTATCAGGTGGTCATGCCACAGTGCGCCACTGCCGGTGGATCCTCTTCTATGGGCCAGCACCGTCACCATGGTTGTTCGTTTTTTAAAATGATTACACATGTGAAATCACTGGGTCTCCACCATCACATTCTTAGGATCCATTTCATCTTTTTTTCCCTCAGGGGGTCCATCCACATTTGGAGCTCCTGGAAAAGCCTATCATGACCAAGGAGGCCAGTTACTGAAGAATGAAGAACGTGGATAATAAAATTAGCACAAGAACACCATTAGAGTTAATTTCATCCTTTTTCATTTAGGACTTCATTTATCCTATTAGAAAAAGGTGAAAAAATAATAAGGTTAAATCACTAAGCTTTAATCCCTTAAATCATGCAAATTAACCATCCTAGAAGAATGTCTAAACCGCATATCAACCAGTTCATGTGTTGGTCCATGTTTGTTTTTAGATTCAATAATATAGAACGAAATTAATGAAGAAGTAAACCCACTACATGGTGTTTGGATTGATCATTAATGAAGGGAGAAGTTATGTTGTAATTACACAATCTCCCGATCATTTATCCAGATTCTTACCTCTAATCTATCATCATCGATTCTCAATCTGCCGGCATTTTTTGGAGAGACTTCCATCGTCCCTCTCTAGATATATTCCAGGGTTGTTCACTTAATCCTAGATTACTATTAAATTATGTAGTGAAGGATATATTTTTCCCCATCACAGCATTGAATCATCATCACACAACTTCATTGAAGAGAGAAAACGGGTTGTCCCATCGGGGTGACGCAGTGTCATTTCATCCCTACAAAATGCTTCGATGAAATAAAATAAAATTTTTCAGTTTATTTTTATTCTTATTTAAAAAATCCAAAAAATAATTTCCACATTCTACCCACACCCGTCGATGTTAGGCCCCGCCTAGGTATAACCTACTATTCTGAATGTAATGGTTCCTCTGATTTCTGATTTGGGATCCATTTTAGAATTTATCTCAATTTTATGGGAAACCATTCATGCATGCTATTTTAATTACATAAAATTGTTCAAACATTTATTATGGGAACCCCGAGCCTTGAAATCACATGTAGTCTATGTGCCTGGTATTGAAATAATCCCATTTAATTTTCAAAAAAAATACATGGAATACTGGGGACATTAGATTCTCCCCACCTTAGGTACTTACATCCCTAAAATCCAAAAAACTGGCATAACAAAATAATGGGGATACTATGAAGGAATATGAGCCTCCCTCTCCCATGTGATTTTCTAGATATTCTCATGCTACCACCAAATACACACTATATGAATTGACTACCCATGAAGGGTCTGATCCCGTTGATCCTCGATCTCTACTGGATAGTCTGCGAATGTCGCCCAGTTTTTGATGTCCATATTTCCCCAGTCTATGAAGTGTGATGGGTCTTGCATGTATCTTCTTAGGTGGGATATGTGGAATATTTCACACACCCTCACTAACTAGATAGGTATATCCAAGCGGTACACCACCTTTCCAACTCCACAATATCAAAAACAGTCTCACGAACCTCAAAGATAACTTGTCACCCCAGCCAAATCTATATATCCAGTGTTGAGGAGATATCTAAAGGAACACATGATCTCCCTAATAGAACTCCAAGGGCCTCCATCACCTATCGGCATAGGACTTTTGATGTCTTTTTGCAGTCCTCATCCACTCCAGGATGACCTTCACCTTCTCTATAGTATTTTGCACCAACTCTGGGCCCAAGAGTGCTGACTCTCCGGGGTCCTTCCAGTAATGTGGTGACATGTATGGTCGCCTATACAGGGAACCAAATAGTTCCACACTAATGGAGGAGTGGTAGTTTTTATTTTATTCCAACTCCACCATAGGTAGTTGATTATCCAAAGTACATCCAAAATCAAGGATGCAAGAACATATCATGTCCTCTAGGACATGAATGGTCAGCTCTATCTGGTCATCTGTCTTCAGGTGGAAAGTTGTGGTCAAGCCCTGATGAGTCCCAAATTCCTCCTACAATCCCTTCCACAACTGGTATGTGAAAAGAGCCTCTCAATGTGGGACTATCATTGAGGGGACTCTATGGATTCGAATTACCTCTTGTACGTAGATGCATCCTAATATCTCTACTAAACCATATTCCCAAATGTCTAGGAAGTGGGAAAACATGGTGAGTCAGTCAAAAATCATCCAGATGGTATCATTACCCCTGGAAATCTCTGGTACAACTTTTCATCTTCTAAAAAGGATGACGTGCTCCCCGACATTCGAATAACCATTAGTGGAATACCCTATGGAAATTTGAGAATGTGTAGTCTCACAGTTGGTATCTCTGAGTTATATCTCCCGAAAAATCTGTAAGATTGTAGGGTTAACTACCATTGACTGATAATAATATGATCAATCTCCATCCCCAATGGATATCTGTAATTAGGTCAACTAATTTGGTGCCTCATTCTGTAGCTATGAAATCAATCTCCTACTGAGAGTATCTTCCACCACGTTCCCCTTCCCAGGAGCATATACTATCTCGAAGATATAGTCCTGGAGGAACTCTATCCAATGCCTCTATCTCAAGTTTAGATCCTTTTGAGATATGATATAATTGATACTTTTGTGGTCCGATTATATGATAAATCCCTCACCCATAAGGTAGTGTCTCCATATCATCAATGTGAATACTATCAGTGGAAACTCTAGATTAGGGGTTTTTGTAGTTATCATCATGTGGTAAAAACTGGAATAAACCATAATCACTAATTTCATTCCCCTACATCTTGACACAACCAATCCCGAATCATGAAGCATCGTAGAAAACCACATACACAAAACCCTCCTCTTTCAATCTTAGGATGCGAGCTCTCTTCAATATCTACCTCAGCTACTAAAATATCTCCTGAAACTTCCCCATCCACATGAAAGATTGACCCTTTGGTGTCAATGATTTCAAATATGATGCTACTCTAGAAAAGTTATTAATGAACCTTTGATAGTACCAATCCTACCCAAGGAAACTCTGAACAATAGTAACAGTCTTGGGTGGCTCCCAAGAAAGCATTTACCCTATCTTTACTGAATCTACATCAACTCCAGCCTCCAAAATTATGTGTCCTATAATATTGACATCTCTTATCAAAAACTAACACTTTAATATCTTTCCATAATATTGGTGCTCTCAGAATAATTCCAAGACCATCCTCACGTGTATCGTGTGCTCCTTCTCAGACACTGAGTACACTAGGATGTCATCTATAAAGACCTCTACAAACCAGTATAGGTAAGGCTGAAATATATTGTTCATGAGTCACATGAGTTCTTCTAGGGTTTTTTTTCATGACAAATGTCATCACTATGTAATCATAGTGGTTGTAGAAACACGTGAATGTTGTCTTCAGAATGTCCCCATCTCGTACATGAAGTAGGTGATAACCTGATTTGAGGTCTATCATTTAGAACCATCTTGCTCACTTCAGTTGATCAAAGAGGTCCTAAATCCTTGGTAGTGGATCCTTATTCTTCACAGTCACCTGGTTCAGGCTCTATAATTCAACATATATTCTTATTCTCCCTTCTTTCTTCATAGAAAACAAAACTTGGGCTTCCCATGGTGAAACACTAGGCCTCATCAAGCCCTTCCTCTTCAAGTCTTATAATTATACCCTATTCTCACGAAGCTCTATGGGAGCCATCTGATATTCTGGTGTAGATATCAGTGTCTTCCCGGGGTATAGGTCAATGTAGAATTCTACCTTCCTGTGAGTAGGTAGTCTTGGAACATCAACTGGAAATATGTCCTTATACTCATCCACCACTGCAGGAAAAGAAGGACTCGTCTCATCCACTATATTGAGGGTCATGCTATCCAAATGATATGTGATCGGAAAAACCCTCCTATGTATGATCCCATCATACAATTCTTGTGTTTCCATTTCACTAAGAAATGAATACCAGATCCCATATCTGTTGAAATGCCACACTTTTCACATAAAACAGCCGATATAAGCATGTACAATGGATAAGCATTCCATACCCAGTACCACGTCGTAAGGACTCGATACTACCACTAGAAGATCTCAACTGAAACTATATCCCCCTAAGAGTAAAATAACACTATCGGCACTAGTGTGTGATCATCGAATCATCTCCTGTAAGAGTCTCTATGTTTTGGGATCGAGTCAGCAGTTCTACTGGAATATTCGTGTCTCGAACAAGGGTTATGGTGAGAAAAGAGTGATTAAAACCTATGTCTATCAATACTATAGATATTGTGGAAAAGACATAGATCATACCTTTGATCGTCCTGGGTGTCTCGAAATTGTAAGCCTCTATCACCTGGAGTTGGCCTCTCAATTTTCAACCAGCTCCTTGAGCTCGTGGTGGACCACCATGGGGTGGTGGTAGTGCCTCGAACCACCATCCACCTCATGCCGCTCATCCCGCTCCTCTGCCACATCTTTCTCCTAGAGAACCGCTATGTTCTTTCCTCTTTCACTCCCTCAGAGGTCCCTCGAACATCTCCTGAACTGTCATATATCTGGTCAGACAATCTCTTTCCATATGTCCCCGATAGCCTCACGTATAGCACAACCCTTCCTTTGGTCGACCATCTCTACCTAGGAAGCCATGCACCACGGATCCCCTATCCGGGGGTTATCCCCTAGAATGTATAGTCCTCTTAAACTGTTGCATTAAGTGTCAGATACATGCAACCAAACACTCAGCCACCTAACACCTAGTGGTATCTCCCACCGTTGGTGCCTGCTCTGCAAGAATGTTCTCTACCATTAGAGCTCCCTCCAACACCCCATCATGCATAGGAATTATAAGAGATATCATCGATGCCTTGATCTCCCAACACTTCCCTATTTGAAGGTATGGGATTTGAAGAATGGGTCTTCCACCATGTCTCTAGAGTAGCAAGAAAGATATGTGATTCACGCTGAGTACTCCCCTACTATCAAGCTACCCTTTGTTAGGTGTGGTAGCTCCTATATATGAATAGAGAAAAAAATCTCTAGAAATAACTCCTCTATAAAGAGGTTATCAAAGTCTAACCAACTGAGGGCCACCCCATCATGCTTCTAGATCATGAATGTCCACCATCTCCAAGTCGAAGCCTAGATAAAACTCATGGCTAGGACTTCCATCTGGTCGAGTGGCGTCCTCACTTGGTAGAAAACTCATGCAACTACATCCAGCCTATCCTCATCTACCTAACAATTGTCTCACCTCAGAACATGGTAGGGCTCTATCTGTGAAACCCATGCAACACACTGAGCCAGTGTTCATCCTCTATGAGTAACGCTGGTAGGAACTGCTTCTCTCCGGGTGGTGGTATCGATGGTGCACCAAAAATTGGTTTTATCTCTGTCAATGGTCCCAACACTGATATCTCATCGCTCAGTGGACAATCCTTGTGGTCACACCCCAGAATCCTAGCTAGATGCCTATGTGGAAGAACCCTAGAACATAACAAGATATACCATGGTCAATATAGTATACCTAGTGAGATGACTCTAAATCAAGAAGTACATGAGAACATACTCAATTCTTATATGATGTATGGAACCAATGTTTCATGTACCAAGTAAAAAATCATAATTTAGGGTCCTTTTGTATGGATATGATGACCACAACAACAACACTAGACTCATTATCCTGATAGATGAACTTGAAATACTTAACACTAATTCCCCAAAACAAAAATAAAATAGACCACCCTTTTATTCGACTCTGTCATGAACCATCCCCCGAGTCCTATTCCATGGCTACCCTATGCCCACTTCCCATAGGATAGGGGCCGGAGACTAGCACAGAGTAGGAATATCCCACAAAAGGGAGTCATTTTCCAAGGTACCTATACACACGCACCCATCTACAATAAAAATTACTAAAACTAAAAACATTGAGTAAACATATATGCATCCCAGTAAGACAACCACTGATAGTAATAGTGAATAAATGAAAAGTAAATGGGGATAGAACAAGCCCAAAAAACATAAAAGGCGGAAGATCCTCTAGTCCGTCCGCAGAAAACCCTGCCTGAATGGTACGTACGGTAAGTTGGCTGATCGTCACTGAACCGTACCATGTCGGTCAGGTCACCCTGAAGCACCACCTCTCTCTGGCCTACCAAGTACACTGCCAAAGTTGTCGATCATATTCACAATATAGGACACATGTGGTTGAATCATGTGAAGGAGTTAGTAAAACAATACAGCATAGGGACACCATAACCACCAATGAAACCCCACAAAGCATGATACAGTCGACATAGTCACTGGAGTCATCTCATGCCTGGTACGTGTATATAACATGAATTTAATTAAGGAAGTCCTTGAATATTCAAATCCAATTAGGAATATAGTATCTATAGGAGACTCACTCAAAATCTTCATAGGAGACCTGCTTCGATTCTTCTCAGGAAACCTACTCTGTATCTTCCCACGAGACCAACTCTGCGACTTACAGGAGACCTACTCTACGTCTTCGCAGGAGACGTACACTTGGTTTTCACCGGATACTTACTCCATGTCTTCATAGGATACTTACTCTGCATCTTAACTGGATAATTACTCTACATATGTCATATTTATCGGGATACATACTCTTCATAGGTCTCATCCATAGCATTCCACTCTTAGCGCACCCATTTCAGGAGAACCTACAGCTCAATCTGATAGGTCATACACCCATATCCAAAAAAATACTTTAGAGAATCTCAAAATTATTACATCTTCATTAGGGCCTCAATTCTGCAAATGGATCATCAAATGGATGCATGTTTTGAGAGTTATAATAATTTTACGAAAAAGGGTTGGTGGGGTCTGTGTCTGGTCTAACCCGGTTCAACTGACCTGTCCTGACCTAGTGGGGTCTGGGCCAGACCGAACTGTCTTGTCTTAAAGTCCATTCACATTGGGAAACTAAACCATAGCCTATTGGCTTGGTTTTCCTCCAGCCCATCCTGCCTGTGTGGGTCAGTTCGTCTATCCAGGTGATGCATGGGGGCCATGCCCCTTTCACCTAGCAGGCATGGTCGGGTGACCGCGTGCCAGCTGGCCGATGAGGCTTCCCACCTCATCATCAGCCAACACTTACATAACCCACGCTACATATAGCTCCAGATCACCACCCGTGGCTACGTCACCATGGGCCCCTCGGCCACAGGCCGTCGAGCTGGAAGCCACCTCCTGCCAGGCAGTCGTGTCGCTACACGCCACCAGTGGCTCATCTTTTGTGGTCCACCACCATCATTGTGGTTGTCCATTTTTCTAACTAAGAACACCATTGCAATCATTAGGTCTCCACCATCACTATCTTGGAATCCATTTCATCTTTTCATCACTATGGGGGTCTGGCCACATTCAGAACCTCCCAGCAAAGCCTAACGTGGTCGTGGGGGTCTGTCGGCAAAGAATGAAGAATTGGGATAAAAGAAGAGGTACAAGAACACCCTTAGATTTAACTTCGGCCTAGTCTATTTCAGCATTCATTTTTTCCGTTAGAAAAAGGGGACAACAAAATAATGATAAATAACTATGTTATAATCCCTTAAATCCCGCAAATTAACTATCCCATAAGAACAACTAAATCATGGATCATCCTACTCGTGGGTTGGTAGGCCTTTGCCTTTGGATTCAATAATGTGGAAAGAAATTCTCGGAGAATTAACCCCCCTTCCTGGAGTTTGTATCAATCATTGACGAAGGGTGAATTTTTGTTGTCATTCATAGTTCCATAAATATTTGATCCAAATTCCTCACTCCAATATATCATCATCGATTCTCGATCCTCTTGTGTTCATTGGAGATGGTTCTTTCTCCACTCGCTATAAGAATTCAAGGGTTGTACGCTTAACATTGTATTCCTAGTTAATTAAGGATGGAAAGAAAGCACATTTCCCAGCCTCTATGATTCAACATTGTAGAATCACCACACTAATTCATTTATGATATAAAATTTAATGCCCCATTTTGGTGAAACAGTGTCACTATGTCACTACGAAACACTTTGAAGAAAAAAAATAAAATTTTTATGTTTAGTTTTATTCTTTTTTAAAACGTCCAAAAAATATTTTCCATAGTCTACCCATGCCGATCGATGTTAGGCCTATCCTAGATAAATCTCACTATTCTAAATGCAATGGTTCCCTCATATTTCTGATCCAGGAACTTGTTTAGAAGTTGACTCACTTTTCCAAAATACAGCGTATGCGCATTATTTTAATTATATAAAATAGTTCAAAAATTTATTTCGGGCACCCCGAGTCTCAGATTCACGTGTTGTCTCTGTTCCTAGTCCCGAAATAGTCCTATTTAATTTTCAAACAAATTACATGGATAATCTATTACACAACAATTATAATATTACTTTTACCTTTAATCACACAATTTACCCTTAACTGTGGTAAAAAAATACTAAGGATAATATTTAAAAAAATAAGTTAATCCTATTAGAGTATAAATATCATACTGATTATAGTTTTTTATATATATTTTTAAATTAAATCCATATTAGTGAAAAATTATGTTTAACTCTAATCCTGAGGACGTATTGAGAAGATGATAAGAATAACATTCAAAATATCAATAGGTTTTTATATCTAATTTTCATAAAAAAAATGATTTAAATGACCTCAATTGGAATAATTCTTGTATAATACATCTATTTTTACTTTAATATCAATTTAAAAAATAATAATTAGTCAAACAAAAAATAATTTTTAACTACAATGTAGTATTTTTCACTATTAATAAAAAAATACAACTTCTCAAAAAAAATCACCCTATGTTAATTTTGACATTCTGAATTAAAAATAATTTTTATTTTACCAAATTCAATTTATATAAGGGTCTAAAATTAATTTTATTATTTTTCCCAAAAGGAAATAAAAATTAGTACCTTTAAGAAAATAGTATTTATAAACATATAATTATTTTACAAAAAATTATACATTTAATTATAAATATGTTTTATTTATGTAAAAACATCTAAATATTAGTTATTATTATTCATATTACTATGTTTAATGGCTACTTTATAACTATATTTATTAAATAATTATAATATTAAAGTGTTGTTTCACAGAAACATAGTGTTGCTTGTAATACAAGCCAAGTCGGTGTTGCATGTATTACAAGATTAATTTGGTTTTGTGTATAACATAATACAAATATACTGTCTTAATATAATAACAATAATCTATCTTCAGTATAACATGACGTTCAATATATGAAAACAATGACATTAATTTGAAACAAATAATTCAAAAAATATTGGGGTGTTACATTCTACCCCTTTTTTAATTAGTTTACCCATCAAAATTCTTCTGGGTCATCAAAGATTTAATACTTGAATGATTCCTTCATAGAAACCCACATCAGAAAAATGAATTCTAAAAATACCTTTTAAAATAGAAAAGATTGAAAATAACAGTTACCCAAAATAAATCATATCTTGATCTCTATATAGGAGAACATGTGTGATAATTTGGGCATGGAGGAAAAGACTAAATAATCAAAAAAATTATGAAGATCACTGATCATAATAAAATGGGTGATCCATAAAAAGTTAACTATAAAAAACCATAAATTAATGAATTATAAAATAGTTCATTGATATCATAAAAAATAATGATGATAAGACAACCTTTTACAACATGATCCCTTTTCCTAATGTCAAAGAATTTCCCTGAGAAGATATAATTACTTGATTCCAACAAAATCTCACAATTTTGTTATGCCTTGATTAATTTCCACTTCATTACTTATTCCAAGAAATTTATTTTAATTTATCACATGAAAAGTGTTGGTAGGTAATTGAATCCATAAATATAATGATGGTTCATTCTATCTTTCTTTTTCACATAAAAAATTTTAGTAGAATTTACCAAATATGAATATGTACACCTATAGTGTGATAATAATTTAATCTAGAAAAACATCATCCTAATTTTAACATATACTGCCCATAAATGGATAACCATACAGTCTTTCTAAATGATAAAAATTGAAAACATTATATATATGGTCGCTAAATCAACATAACATTTTTCTCTCATAAATTTTAACATTGGTTTTTGTTTTCACATTCAAAACATTTGAATAACCTAATCATGTATTCTCTTGAAACAATGTAATAACTTTAATTACCATAAAACCTTAGTTAAAACATGCATTCATTCAAAAACTAATTATTTTCTCATTCCAAAAATACAATAATACTATAAACTCAACCCATGATATCATAAAACATATTTTCATCATATCAATCCCAACATCATTAATATTATCCCATTTATAATTAAAAATCTCATTATCTAATTATCCAAACATCATGAGCATCCTTCCCTTAATCAAGTGTTTTCAAAAAATATCACCTTACCACCTCAATCACTTTTCTAGGACTTTATAAACATTAAAAATATCCTTTAAATTCCTTATTAAAAAACTTATAATGAGAATAATTATATATTTCATGATTCATAAAACATAATATTTGAATTCCAAAACATATACACCTCAATCATTCAACTTTATTCATAAACAATTACTTTGGATTCATCATCTTATTACTTAATAACTCTATACTATAATATAAAATATGAATCATGACATATGGTTCATCAACCTTAATCTAATAATACTTCTTATGTTTAATGTAAATAATATATTTGGAACATCACATACCTTTCACATTCCATTTTTTGAATCTTTATCCTTATTTGTTTAACCAATAGTTGTACCACCATCCTGGTTCTCTTCGTGATATTTCCACTCATGAAATATATTTTCATAATTCTCATACATTCCAGATATGAAAAAATCTATGTTAACCATGTTAATTCTAGTAATCTATATTGAGTAAAACCTGAAAGTATAGTGTGAAAAAAACTAATCATTGAAAATAACACATAATCATAAAAAAAGAATATAGGATACCTAAATAATAACACATAATTATTTAACCTATTAAACCTGTCATTTATCATAGGTTGTTAATAATTAGTTTCTATTTTAATCCTTCACGATACATCATAAATATTTTGTGAATTTTTTAATCATATACCCCTGGAGTGTCAAACCAAGTGTGCAGCAAGGCACATTGTCATGTACTAGGTCACACTGAGTCAGACACAATGCACCTTGTCGAAGATGTTACTCCTATGTACATCTATTCCAGAGCCACATCCACTGGTTGTATCCAGATAGGGATATATTTTTGGGAAACCACTCGCTCTATACATTTCCAAAATTATATGACATTTTTTTATACTTTTCCTAATCATTAGACTTATCCTTACAAACATCCTTAGACATATCCTTAGAAATATTCATAGGGATATCACTAAAGCATTATCATCCTGGATTCTAAGGGATAAATAAAATTTTTCTCTGATACCATCTATAATGACCCTAGAATGATTCACATTAACATTACATTACTTTTTTAGAATACCTAATACCCTTGAAAAACAAATGACCAAATATTGTGTTTGTCTGGTGCCTTTATTAACGTAGAAACATAAACATTGGTACATAATTGAGCTACATTATCTCCAAATATTTTCATCTTGAATAGAACCCTTATTAGACACATCAAGCATAATACATATCTTCATATCCTATGTGAATGGAATCATAAAAATGGGAGATCTCATATGCTCAGTAAGGGTAAAAAATAGAGATATATAATCATAATCATGAGAAAAAGGGTATGAGATCATAATCATAAAAATAGAAGATCATATCATAGATATCAAATATTTTAAATAATAATCATGTAAAAATGATTTGATGTTCATAAGACATGAATCATAAGGAAATAAAGAACACGTTCCATGAAATCATAACATATGAATGAAACATGGAACTTTGGAAAACACAAAAGCATGTAATAATGATTTCCATAATATTCTTGGTATCGCTTCCATGGCCATCTTGGTAGTATAATTTCACATCCCATAACATATTGGTAGTCATGGTTCACTCCCATGGCCATCTTACTAGTATGACTTAACTCCACATACCTTCTTGGTAGTCATGGTTGAACCCCATGGTTATCTTAGTAGATAAGGATCACTCCCAAGACCATATTTGTCTATATCCTGAGATATAAATACTTACCCAACACATTAGATGGAGATATAGATCCCTCCCATATTATAATTAAATCATACACACATGCACCAAAATATCATAGACAATCATATCATAACCCCTAATATTAAATGGGTGTCATAAAAATGTAATAATATCATAACTAGTGGAAAAGATGTAGGTTTCATAATCATTTAATCAAATGAATAACCCGTGGAAAGAATCCAGTTTTGTAAACCTGATTACATCAAAACATAAAAAATTTAGATAAATATATTGACGATATTATTTAAATATAAAAAATTATTTCTTCTTAGATGTGTATGGATTTTGAAAGATCATTTGGAATAAGTCTTATCCTTAAAACACTTTTAAAATAGAAAAAAATTTCAAGAATATTTTCTTTTAAACACCTTCGAAAAAATATAGAGGAATCAGGGAAAAAAATTTAAATAATTTCTAGAGTAAAATTTTATTTTCTTCTTTCAAAAATTATTTTTGGAACGTAAAACCTTTGGAAAACCAATTTAATTGAAAATAAATATGAAAATTCGTAAAGAAATGTTGAAAACATTTTGAAAAACATTTTCCTTGAAAACATATTAAGGAAGGTTGAAAATATTTTTAAATCATTTTTCTTTAAAAATTGATTTGAGATATTATAATGGAATAATTTAAGATCCCTATAAAATTTAAAATATTTATTTAAAATTATTTTCCTTGATAATGAGCATAAGAGATCTTCTAAAAACATTTCTGGAATAAAATAATCTTTAATCATTTCAAAGTGTCGCATACCACTTTGAAATGTTGGAATCATAATCCACATCAATAATCACATAACAAGAAGCATAAAAAGTCATTAAAATAAGTATATTCATGATATTACATTTTAAATGGAAGTATACACCTTGTGAAAGAACATAGGTGCATAACAAAACATGTTTCCTAAAGAAGGAAAATTGAGACAAAACTACCTTACACATTTGGTAACTTTTGATCCAAAAAACCCCATGAAACAGAGATAATAAAATACATATTTCAATAAAAATAAATCAAATTACACAAATAATAGAAAAAATTCATTATAATTATGTATACCACACAAAATAAATGAGTAGTGAATAAGGCATGTCTCTCACAAAAACAAAAAGTGAGATGAAATTTACGTCACAACATTATAATTTATAGAATTGTATGCCCCATGAAATAAAGAAAATTATATTTATCTTAAAATAACCTAATATTATGGTTAATACTAATAAAATAAATTCATGGTGGTATATACACCATATATAATAAAAAAGTAGTGTGTGAGGCATTTGTCTCACAACAGTAAAGTTGGGAAACAAATCCTTGCCTAAGGCATGATTCCCATTGTACATGTAAAAAACTCATATATATTGGTTTTAAACATACTATTAACTTATAATATAATCATAATAATATTTATTATATCATATATTATTCATTTAAGACTTTATATTACATGTTTATTAAGTTAATGCATCGTTTTGGGTAATAATCACTTTGTTTATCGTATGTGTTTTGAATTGATATTCTTGATCCTATTACATAGGTCATGATTTATATTCTTTTATAATTTAATGATTTATATATATTATATTAATTTACTATATTAATATATATAGAAAATATATATATGTGAAATGGAATACACCATTCATGAAAATAGTAAGTTCTACGTATGCATGAACGATGTTTCCATTTTCTTATCATACTGAATAGAAGAATGTAAACAATATATATATATATATATTATTAAATTATAATTATTATGTCATATATTTTATATTTATTCATTAAATAAATTTTTATAATCATTCATGAAATGGTTTGTGTGGAAGATGAATCTCATCGCGTTGGGGATACGTTATGTCGTATGTACACATGAGAGACAATATCATTATTTTAATGTTAAAAGGGTGAGGAATTATAAGGAATATTAATTACATAAAATAAATATCATTTACTATTTATTATTTATAACTACTATATCCATCAACATACCCATCAAAATAAACCAGTGATGAAAAATAGATTACGCCCCGGCGTGGAGACGGAAAGCTATACGTACGCACACGTGGTACTTTCATTTTTCATAAGATGAATAAAATATGGAATATTGTTTTTCCAAAATTATAAAAAAATCATAGAATATTGTTTATTATGGATTTATTTCTTTATAAAGGAATAAACAGATGAAGATCAAGTATAAGAAGTAATTTTTTTGAAAAAGTCGGTACGATGATTTCTTCTTCTTCGACAATCTCCTTTTAGATCTCCTCTTAGATATTCTATAGTCCATCTTTTGAGAAGACCAAAACATCTAAAATGTTTATTGGGAATCTTATAAGGTAAATAATGAGGTTTTTTTCAATCTATAATGAATACAATTGTTTGAGGATGTGAGGGGTGAGGTTCCCTTTTATAAGTGAGGTAAGGTGCACATTAAGGAACTCTTCAAATACTAAATTAATATAAATTCATTTTCAATTTAAAATATCACCAAATTGAGTTATTTAAAATATAAGATGATTATGGGTTTAAAGAATTTCAAAAAATCATTTTTAAACATGTTTTGTTCAAATTATTAACCTTATCTTTTGGAATTAACCACTTGTTAAACCCTCTAACGTTTACCACAACAACTTAGATTTTTACACTTTAGGGTTAATATAGATACTATAAAATTACAAATGAACCTCAACTGGATCATTGATGGAATTTTGAACCTTATTATATTTTATTGGATGAATTATATATTTTTATAAATTTTATATCATTTAATAAAATATTATTAATTTAAAAGTATAATTTATGTCAATTTTGATACTATTAGTTATTTTAATTTTTAAAAAATATCTTAACAACCTGATTACATCAAGAAAACACTTTTAATAAATTATTAAATATAAAACGTATCTATAAAACTGTTTTATGTCATTAAATATGTTAAATTATATTTATTTAAAAAAAATTATATCATTCATTTGATATTTCCATTTACTAAACAAATTATTGCCTATCATTATGAAAGATTTTAATTAAATTATTTATTATATAAAAATAAATAATAAATTATCATGATTAAGATAAATTTATTATATCTCAAAGGACTATTTATAGTAAAATTTTCCTTCTACATAACCCTATATTAGAAATGATTTACTTATTAAAAATATGTGTATTTCATTTTTAACTTATCTTTAAATAAATATAATAAATCTCAAATACATACCCATGGTCCTTGAAGAGGATATAATTTTGTAATAATGTATATTTTGGCCAAAAAATCATAAAATGAAATTAGGAAAAGTGTTAGGGTAATTTTATAATATTTTGATATTCTTTTTACCCATAATTACTTGAATTACCATTAACCATGGTCAAAAAGATAAAAAAATTTACAATTCAATAAAAACTAAGTTGATCTTATTAGAATATAAATATCATACTAATATCAACCATGTATTTAATTTTTTAATATTAAGTTCACATAAGTGAAAAATTATGTTTTATGCTAATCCCAGGGGCGTAGCGAGAAGGCTGTAAAAAGAAAGTTCAAAAGTTCCATAAATTTTAATATCCAATTTTAATAAAAAAATAATTCAAATTACCTACATTGTATTAATATATGTATTATTGATCTATTTTCACTACAAAATAATTTTAAAATATGGAAATCATTTAAATGGAAAATGAAATTTTTAACTACAATGCAGTATTTTTCACTATTCATCAAAAAATTAAACTACTTAGAAAAATACAAACAATTCACCCTATGAAGGTTTTGATATTCCAAATTAAAAAATTATGTTTATTTTCCAAATTTAATATCTTGGAGTGTCTAATTTTGTTTTATTTTTATTCATAAAAGGACATAAAAATTAATTCCTTTATGAAAATAGTATTTTAAAACATATAGAAATTTTACAAAATTATACATCCCATTACAAATATTTTTTTTGAAATTTTTTTAAAAACTAGATATTAATATTCATATTATGTTATTTAATGTCTATTTTATAATTATCCCATTTATATAATTATAATAGTAAAGTTTTGATTCGTAGAAACTTAGTGTTGCGTGTAACGCAAGTCAAGTCTGTGTTGCATGTTGTTAAATCCTAACTTGGTATTGTGTATTAAATAATCCAAAATTTGTGTTTTTATATAATAATAAAAATATATATTCAATGTTATGTGAAGTGAAAAATATCAAAAATATTAAATTAATTAAAAAACAAATAATTCACAAAATCTCAGGGTTTTACAATGTGTATGTATGTGTATGTATGTGATGTTTGTGTGTGTGAGAGAGATAGGGTACTTGTATGTGTATGTTTACGTGTATGTATATAGATGTTTAAGGGTTGTACGCGTATGTTTTTATACATGTATGTGTCTATTTTATATGTATGTACATGCATGTATGCATGTGTTTGTATATATAGTGATAAGCCACTAGACCCCTCATTCCACACAGACATCATCAATGTATATATATTTTGGCTGGTTGCAAGGGATTTCCATTTTAATTAGACTTAGCCTCTTTAGACAAGACAACGTAAAGGGGTTTGCCCCCAAACAACTATTATTCTATATATGATGATATAGTAGGTGTTTTTTGTATATGTATGTGTATTTTATAATATGTGTGTGGTTCTGTATGTGTGTGGATGTGAATGTATATGTGTTTATGCATGTATGTGTATATGTATGTCCATGTGTGTGTGTGTCTCATTGTGTGTGTGTAATGTGTATTTCTCTGTATATTTTTATGAATATATCATTATATAATAAGGAAATTCATTTTTATCATTTATTCCTTTAATTTTATTTATTCATATTTAATATTTATCCATTATTAAGATTTCCTATAATATATTCATTTTTAATATTTATACATTGTTACTGTTTATTCATTTAATATTTTTTTATTGTATTCATTTTTTTAATTAGTTTCAAATTTTCAAATATTAATATTCAATAATGTTAATATGTATGTAATTAACATAATTAATATATATATATTTTTATTTCAATATGTTTGTATTTAAATCGTTACAGAGTTAATATTTATTCAATATTAATTTGTAATTCTATTATAAATATCTTGTTTTTAAATGTAATTTTTTTTATTTTCTTTTAATATTTATTTCTGTATAATATTTAATTATTTTTATATAATTAAATTTATTAATTCAGTTTTTTAATATTTTCTTATTTAATTTATTTTTAATTATTATATATTATTCATTTTAAATTTACTATTAAATTTTTTTTAATTATTTAATTTTAATACTTTTTCACTTTTAACCTTTTCTTAATTTATTCATTTATAATATTTATTTATTTAATATTTCTCTTATTTATCCATTTTTAATATCTAATTATATATTATTATTTAAAAATATGTAATATTTTAAATATGTTTCTAATTTACATAATTAATATTTATCCATTTCTATTTTCATAATTATTTATTTAAATATTTAAACAGTTATTATATATTCATATTTAAGTATTCATTTATTGTTATTACTTTTATTTAAATACCATTTTTATTTTTTCTATTTTTTTAAATAATTATTCATTCGTGTTCTTTTTGTAAAATCTATATAATTTATAACATATTTCATTTTTAAATTTTTTTAATTTACATAAATAATATTATTTAATAATTTTTTACATTTTTATAATTTATATAATTAGAATTATTTATTCATTTCATATTTCATATTCATTTTTTATTTGTTTTTCAAAATTTATTGATTTTTAATATATTTTGTAATTTATTAATTGTTTATATTTATTTTTCATTATAAAGTAATTATTTAATTTTTATTTTTTAAGTTTATATAATTAGTAATTTATTAAAAAAAATTATTTTATTTTTTATTTTTTATAAATTGGTGTTTTTCAATGTTAAATTTAGATTTTATCAATGTTGATGCTTGCTCTAATTAATCCATAATTTATCAATGCTAAATTTATCATTGATAAAATGAAATTTAAATTTTATGGATGGAAATGATAGGTTTGATAAAACCCTTTCTGTTCTTTAAATAGTGCTTTTGAGAATATTGTTTCTCCTCATGTTGTTTGAACTCTCATAGAACTCAAAGCTTGCCCCCCCCCCTCCTTCGAAATCATTGGATGAATCAACCCCTGGTTGAAGGTATATTTGTTGATCACTACTTGTATTTAATTGATCTTTTACATTTTTTCTCTTTTTTGGTTTTTGTTATCATCTACAAATCTACGCTACAGCTCTTCCCAACAACCTTCATTGTGACTCCTCCCCCAAACCCATCACTATAATCCCATGCCAAATTTTTCCAATCATTGTAGAAGCATCTCAATACTACCCCATCACTACAACCCTCTATCATCACAAACCTATGTTAGCATTGTACCTTGGAGCTCTTCATAATCCTTTCAAATTTCTACTTTGAAATTCCAAATAGATGAAAAGGATTTCACATTGTTTGTTTCTCAATGTTTCATTATGTGGTTGTAACATAGTGTCAAGTTACACAATTAAAATATTTAAGACAATATAAATTCATGCACAAAAATTTAATTATAAAATAAATTATATAAGGAAGAATAAAGTTAAAATGAAATTTAATATTACTAAAAAATTAAACATGTTTAATAGTATTAATTCATGCATACATTAAAACACATAAAATATATAAAATAAAAGTGATATAATAAATATATTTTGCCAAACATAATTTTAATATAATAAGACTACAAATCACATATTATATAAAAACATAAACTTTTAAATTTAATCACATGAAGTGGTGGTTTGAAATATATCAAAACCAATAAAAATTACCTCTCAAATAATCCGCCCCCCCACATTGTTTATTTTAAATCATAACTAAGGGTCCAACAACTTCTATCCCATTTTGAAATGAATAAAATTATAATACCGTTATAGATAAGTCATGAAAAAATAAATGAAATCCAGGATAATGTAGAGAGAGATTGATAATAAAATAGAACAGTTTTCTCCTCTGATATTAATCAATTAGTAATAGTGAAAACAAAAATCGCATTTTAAATAATTAAACATCAGTGAAAAAAAGGTTTTTTGTGTCCACCACTTCTCACGTTTCCCAATCTACTATGACAAACCTCATCAGAGTCTATATTTGTTAGTTCTTGGTGGTTTTTTAATTTTTTATTGGGAATATGTTCTACTAGTCCTTTTTCTTCATCTCTACTCCATTTTTTCAGACGGTTAAATTCCATTATTTTAACAAATAAGTTTTTATAATACATTATTTGGTTGGGTATTTATAAATTAACAATTGTAATAATCATAATCATTGTTATTATATTGTTTCAAACACTTAAGAAACATTAAAAACAGTTAATTTTTTATATATTTTTTGATAGTAAACTTTTATTATATATACCACAATACTTATATTCATGTAACTTTTCAACATTATATGTTCTAAAAATTTGTTAAAATAGTGAAAAGTTATATCAAATATAATTACTATGTGTGTGTGTGATTGAAGAATAACCTATTAGGATTCTAAGCTCATACCATCTGTGTATTTTTTTAAAATTAAATATGAATATTATATAATAAAATAGGATGTATATGAATGAAAAACTAGCATATATCAATCATATGATAAAAGAGTATGATAAATGGGTTAAAATGTTCATAAATTTTGAAAGAGATCATGAATGTGACACTTCTCATATCCTTTGTGTTTGTTAATGTTGTTTTTATTCAAAATTAAATAGTCCATAGGAGTTGGAGGAACACTTTATCTATCATGGATTAGATCAAAGTTATAAATTTTAGACTAAACATGGGTAGTATTTAAACATAAATACTGATTGTGATAACACAACAGTTATTGGGTAATCTGTTATGATTACAAGCATAAATGATGCTGAAGATCATATCATGGAAATGATTACAAGTGTAAATGATGGTGGAGATCGTATTGAGGAAATTAAAATGATAGTTTGATATGAACATCCTAAATGTAAAAAGTTATTTGAGTTGTTAAATTGATGTAAAAATACAACATTGTATACTAGTTGTACCAAATATACTACATTTTCACCCATACTAAAGCTATATAATTAAAAATATGACAACAGATAGAGAAAAACCAACTTTAATGAATTTTTTACACTCTTGAAGGATATGATACTAGATGATAATGAGATCCCCTTCAAAACATATAATTCAAAACTATTTATATGTTTAATGGGTTTGATCTTTGAAAGAATACATGTTTTTTCAAATGATTGTATATTGATTTTAAAGGAAGAAGAATCACTAAATAATTCCCAATGTGTGGTGCTTCTTGAGAAAAGAAATATGAATCAATTCATTCCAATGTTTTATTATAAATTCCTATCATTCCAAGGATTAGGTGAATATATGTAAATGGGAAGGTTTAAAATAAATTAACATGACACATAGATACACAAATTAAATATAGGAAACTTACTTATCTTAAAAACTCTTCTCAATAGATGAAAATTGATCATGAGTATCCAGAATTTAGGAACGATCCAGGAAACCTCCATTGTGTGCTACCAATAGATGGAATGGATCCATTTAGTATATAAAGTATCCATCACAATGCATGATCATTTGTGTTGGTAAATAGAACCTTTCCACCATGTTTATTCATGTCGAAAAAATAAATTAGGTTTTCACTTCTTATATCTGGACCAAAACAACAATGTAATGGAATTTATGTTTATTTAGATCCATTAATTAAAGATATGAAATTAATGTTAGATTCTAGTTTTACATTGTATGATACTTATTTAAATAAACATTTCATATTATGATCCATGTTACATGGGACGATAAATGACTTTCATTCTTAAATAAATTTGTTCGTATATATAATGAAAGGAATTCTAGGGTGCCCCATTTTTAAAAAAGGTACACAATCAGTTGGGGTGAAACATTCCTTGAAGATTATGTTTTTAGGACATTTTAAATTCATAACCTAATGAAAAAATACCGATATTTAATGTCATCATTCAATGGGAACTTAAAAGAAGGTGTAACACCATATCCACTAAAAGGTGGTCTATAGTTTGAGAAAGTAAAGGATACGACAACCATTTTTGGTAAATATTTTTAGAAAAACATTATTAAAATTCTACGAAAAAGAAATCAATTTTTTAAATTATTGTACTAAAATTGTTTTTAAATCAAACATTTTATTGATGTCATTCACATAGAAACAAAATTGTGATATTTTCATTGGCATGTTACTAAATACACCCAAAAAAATCATGGAATTAAGTCTAGTTTAAACATGATTTTCATGGGGATAAGGTATGAGTTAGCACCACTTAATGGTGAAATGTGGAAATTTCTTGCTCTAACATCCTATAATTTTTCTAGGAATGAGATACATCATTTTTTTATGTTCCTAAAGTATATATATTCCAAATGGATATTCATTAAACATCATTTGAATGAATAATTTAAAATTAAAGGGTATAAAATCTCATCACTTTTATGTTTTGATGTAATATTTAAAACTTATAGATTTACATTACATTCTACCTAAAACATTTTGACACACATTAACCAATAATTGTGGCTTTTTAAAAGCTATATGCAGAAAATTTATTGTCCCAATGAAGTTTCCAACAATGGAAAATGTAATTTTTGTCAATTTAATTGAAATGGTGACATTATTGTTTCTTAATTCATTTATATTTCATAAAAGGATGGGAACAATATCCCTTTTATTAAAAAAGAAAATACTATTTTAAATATAGATGATTGGTAATTCTTAAATTACCATAGGGCACAGAGGGCCAAAGAACCAATGTGACATGGCCTAGAGGCATAGTGGCTCGAAGGCTAATAAATTACCCTAAGGCCCACAATTAGTAGTCTGTAACATGTTATTTAACTAGTCAGGTGACACACTTCTCTCTCCTAGTAGTCATCGCCACATGATAGTTAACTTGGTTAGAGGGATATGACTATTTAGTTATTCACATTTTATATTTATGTACTTCCATTAATGATATATGAAAATTTTGAAAAGGTATATCAAAAATTAAAGTTGGTTATATGGTTTTATTATGGAGTGATATATTACTGATGATAATTTGGAATCTAATTCTGAATACTTTTCTGAGGTGAATAGCATTGGTATCCTAAAATCTCATAACTATAGGAAGATTATGGGTGAAGGAATTACCATTACAATGTATGATTTGGATCACAATTATGTTTTATAAAATGATTTATAGTTTTTTCATATGTTAAATATAATGTCACATACTTTACATACATAGGTATTAATTCAAAATTGAATAATATTTATTACAAAACATAGAAAAACCACATCAGGACTGTATAGGTTTATTTTCCTTAGAAACTGGGAAACATAAACAACATGTTCATAATATATCTATAATTTCTCCCTCTTATTCCTTCATAACAAGATCCCTTTCTGACATTTATTACATAATAAATTTCTTTATAAACTGGAGACAATAAATATAAGAAAGGGTGAGCTTAGATGTTCAGTAAGGGTAAGAAAGGGAGATTTCAATCATATCATAATCAATAGAAATAAGAACATAACATTTGAAAAATATTATCCTATATTTGAAAGATCATGATATCATGTCATGGGATAAATCATAAATGTTCATAAAGAATCAGTGATCATATTCCCAAAATTCATAACATAAGCCAAGGAATTTGATGCGTACATAAAAGGATATAAATCATTTCATATTACATAAATCTCATTTCCAAGACCATCATAGTAGACAAATTTCATTACTGAACTGAGTTCAATCCTCATTCCTGCCTTGTATTTCTAAATCGGGCTTCCTTCCTATTCTATCCTTGTACTAAAGAACGAAGATCATCTCCCATTCCATCCTTATATATCTCATGAGATATAAATATTTACCCAATGCATTGGAGGGATATATTGGTACCACCCATCTCATATTGAAATAATTCTTATAAGTTCCACAAAAACATAAATCATTCCTCATAGCATAATGTAAGCAATAAAATGGTTTTATTAAGCATAATTCCATCATAACATAGTCTATATGAAGAAAATTTATTTCATAAAAATAATTAAACCATAAACATAATAAAACCATAGGAAAAAAAGGTATATTATACCAGAAACATAACACTATTAAGAAATTCCATCTTATATATAAAATAATTTTGATAGAACACTTGAAATTTATTATTGAGAAAAATAGCTTTTCTTTTTAAAAAATGTTTTATTTTCTCAAAATGCCCTGAAATTTCAAAAGAATATAATTTATTTGAAAATAAAATTAAAATATTATAAAGGAACATTTGTGGAAATAAGGGATTAGTAAAATGTAAAAAACATTACAAGCTGTATAGGTTAAAAAACCATTCTTCTCGTACATTGTTTGATAATTCAAAAAGTAACTCATATTGAAAAAAAAGATTCCTTTTATACTGTTTAATGAAATTTAGAAAATGGGTAAAATTGACTTTAAAAAATTTTAGAATAATGGAATTATTATTTTTTAATACATATTTAGGAAACATCGACATGGATGATAAATATACCCTAGTAAATACTTACGTATAAAAAATATTATATAATAAATAAATTGTCAAATTATCCCTTACCTTAAGTCTGATATAATTTTTATGTATCCAAACCTCATGTACAATGATCTAAATAATTTCATTAACTAATTACATACACGTAGTCATTTTACACACGTTTTTTCAAAAAAACATATTGTTATCCTTCTTAGGTTGTAGTTATTTCATTTAAAAAAATATTTTATTATAAAACTATCATATTTATTTATTATATATGTATTTATATAGTCATGATTTAATGGATATCAGGTAGAATGAATCACATTTCATTGTGGAGATGGTAGTTCATATGTACACACGAGCAACGTTGTCATTCCCATAATTATGAAATGGTGTGGAAGTGTATGGTATATATTTTGTTATAGAATACATATAATTTTATAATAATCATATAATGTTATTACTTCCATTATTATACTGATCTACGTAAGGTGGTGGTGATAAACAGATTACACCATGGTGCGAAGACAGTAAGTTGTACGTACACACGCGTGGTGATTTCATTTTTTGTATGCTAGATAGAAGGTGGAACATAGATGTTCCGTAATTATAAAAACATCTCAATATATAATTGATACCAGAATTATTAATTTATAATGGAAACAACTCATGAAGAGGATTCATAATAAGAAATATGTTTGAATGAATCGGTAGAGGAGATTGCCTCTACTTTGATGAGCTCCGTCTAGATCTCAAATTAAATATTTAGAGTTGGTCTTTGGAGAAAAAAATGAACCTATAGAATGTGACTAGTAAATTTTATAATGGAAATGGATAGGTAATGGCAGATATTTAAGGCTCAAAGTGATGTTAATATGTGAAGGAGGATGTTTCCTTTTATAATTGAGGTGAAGGGCATTTTTCGAAACTCCAAAATTGTTATTTTATTATAAAATAATAGGTCATCCAAAACCCTCAAAAGTCCCTAGTTTAGAATATTATATGAGATAAGGTTGTAATATCATAAACCAATAATTTTTAGGCATGTTTTTCTATTAATTTAATCTTTATCATTTTCATTAACACTTAGCTATTCTATATTTATTTTAACTAAGGTAACAAATATTTCAATATTAAAAGGGTGAAATATTTTATTTTTTGAATTAAATTGGACCATAAATTAGTAATTTAGAACATGTTAAACCATATAATAATTATTCTATTTTTTAAAATGTTTTATGATTTATAAAGAATTTAAAATTACATTATTTTGATAAAAAATCTGTTGTGTCAACTTTGAAACTATTCCATTCATTGATAATTTAAAATAAATAGATAACAAGTTAACTTAGAAGAAATATCTTATTATATTCCTAGTATCTAATTTTCATCAAGAAATTTTTTATATATTAATTCTCCTAAATCATATATATTTTATTATTTTTAATAACATTTATCTGTTATCTCCATTAATAAAATAATTACTACATCAGTTTTGTGTAATTAATTAATATAATTATTTTTTAAATAAAAACTAAAAATAAAATAATATGATGAAGAATAATCCTCTAGATTTCATAAAAATACTTATAGTAGAATATATCTTCAGAAAAATACTTTTTTAAAAATTTCATATTTATTAAAACATGAATGTGACAACTTTAAAATCATTTTAAATAAAATATTATATGTGCCATAATATTTTCCAATACCTCCATATGGTCAATAAATATACTATTATATTATTAAAGTCTTGATATACCAAACCAATAAGATTTTATCACGTTTTATGTACTTTTAATCGTTATTATCATCTCAATAAAAAATATTTTATAGATTTTTCTTAATAATATTTACATCATCAATGTATAAGCCTTTAGGGTAATTATTTATTTATTAAACACTAAAAATAAATTACCAAGATAAATAAAATAATTTTATATTTAAAATGAGTATTTTTAGACTAATTTTTCTTCTATATGACCTTATATTCAAAATGATATAATTATTAAAATTTGAGTAAGGCGTATTTAACTTTTCTTTAAATAAAATAAATTAAATATCCTAATATCATCCAAGTGGATTAAAAATGATATCATTTCGTCCAAATTATGATTTAGCTCAAACCACACTCATCCAATGATATTAGGAAAAGTTTTAGGGTAATTATATAATATTATATATACCATTAATTACATGATTTACCCTTTTACTGTATTAACAAAAATAACTGAAGTTACTATTCATAATCCTAAAAAAATGAAATATAATTACATTATTTGGACCCCCTAATTCCAAATATATAATATATTTTTCAACATTAAAAACACATAAGTTGTACTAATTGATTTAAAATTAATCTCATTTTCATAATGAGAAAATGCGTTTTAAAAGTTAAAACATTGAAAAAGATTGAAATGTTTTAACATCTAAATTCAATGTAAATTAATTCCAATAACCTAAAATTTATTAACTAATAAAAATATAATCGATTTATACATTCAAACCAATCAATAATATAATTTATTAATGTAAATTGTTTTATTTAAAAAATGTTTTCAATTAAAATTTAGTATATTTTTACTATTCATCAATACTTGAAGGTTAATAGAAAAATATCAAAAATTATTCCAAAGTAAATTTTTATATTACTATTATAAGGAATATTTTTATTTTATCCAATAGAAATTATTAATGTGTCAAAATTTTAAATCAAAATGGGATCTCCATTAAAATGGTGTTAAATTACCCTTTTGAAAAATATAGGTTTTATACAAAAAATAGGGTTTATTCATATCCTATGGATAAAAAAATATAATGGGTGAAAATCAAAAAACATTTATTAAATATATAACATATATGTTTCATTAATTTAATTTAATAATTGTAATTAAATTAATTTTTAAATACAAAAACACAAATAGTTCATTTAAATTAAATTGGATTCTGTTTTTCATAAAGAATTGGTACCCAATGAATTCACCATACATTTTCATGAGTTATTTATATTAATTCCAAAAAACATAATGACTAGTTTATAATGGTCATGTTATACTTATGGGGTCTTGAAGTTCGTTTAAAATCATGATTGTGTTCAATGGAATCTATTAAATAATTACAATTATTTAAAGAAAATATTTCATATAAACATAAATGGGTAATATTATACCACCATTAAACTGAATTTCACCTAGAAATTCATCACTTGAATACAAACAAATGAGGATACATATACCTCATTACATCCTGAACTTCCCACATAGATTCCTCAAATTGGTGGTTACCACCATAAAACTTTAACCAAGTGAATGATATTATTTCATAGAACATTTTATCTACGATCCAGAATCTCTATCAATTTTTGTTCATTATAAATATCTAGCTCCAGCGGTATGAATTCTGAGTATAGACATGTGAAGGATCAGGTTTTTACTTTCTCTTGAGAGATAAATGGAAAACATCATGAACTTGAGAGCGATTCAGTGGAAGCACCAATCTATAATCCACATTCCAACATGATCAAGAAATTAAAAAGGAATGATATTTCATGGTCTTAGATTTATATTCTTTCCAAATATGATTACTCTCTACTAGTGAGTTATTAGTAGAAACACCTTATCACCCACTTAAAAATATTTGTCTTTTTATTGGTTTTCAGCAAAACGATTTTTTCGACTCTAGGAAACTCTTATGTGTTGTTGAATAGATTTGACATTTTCTGTCATTTCATCAACAAGATCAGGTCCTATTACATTTATTTCCCAAATTTCATTCCATAAAGTTGGAAATCTTCAAGTCTTTTCATATAGGGCTACCTAAGGAACCACCTAAATACGGTAGTGTAAACTACTGTTGTAAAACAATTCTACCAAATGCAGGTGTTGATCACAACCACCTTTGAAATCCATAGATAAGGCTCTCGACATGTCTTCTAGAGTTTGAACTATCATACTGACCATCTATATAAGGATGATAAGAAGTGTTGAAACTTAACTATGTTTCTAGAGCATGTTGAGAACTTCTCTAGAACTTAGAGGTAAACATTAGATCCTGATCAGATATAATGGAAAATGGAACTCCATGAAATAATGCCACTCCTTTACACATATCCTGGAAATATGATCAAGAGAGAAATACTCTCTAATATAAATTCAGTGTTCTGACTTTGTAAGGATATCAACTATAACCAATATAGAATTATGGACTTTATATGTTTTGGGATGTCCAAAGGAAAAAGTCAATAGTGATGTTTTCCCATTTCCCTTCTGGAATGCGTAATGGTTTTAAAATCTCCTTATACTTATAATAATCAACTTTAACTTTCTGATAAACTAAGCACAAAGAGACATATTCCTCAATATCCCTTTTCATTTCATCCCACCGGAAATGCAATTTTATGTCCCTCTAAGTGTTTTTTTCTTCGAGGATAAATAGAGAATTATGAACTATGATCCCCATACAACATTTCCTTCTTTTTTTCTTGTATGGGAGGAATAAAAACATGATTTTTGAACCTTATTATTCCATCATAATCTAGGATTAAATTAGTAACATTTCTCACATTCTTTTGTAGATCTACAAATTCCTTCGGTGCCTCTTTAATCTTTCCTTGTATATATTGTTTAACATTCATTTGAGAAAGATAATATTTCTCCCCTTACATTAAAATTTAACATCTATTCTCTATAAATCCATAAATATTAGATCTTTTTTGATCCCCATATTGGATAGGCTAGCATGGTCCATTCGACTCAAAATATATGCCACCCTAATCACTTTCCCAGGGTGGTAGCGTATTGAGAATTAGTAATCTTTAATCAACTCCATCCAACATTTTTGGTGCATATTCTACTAGTTTTGTGAGAAAATATAGTTTAAACTTTTAGATCAGTATATAGTTCACACATTTCACAATAAATATAATGCATCCATATATTTAATTCAAATATTACTGTAACTAACTCCAAATAATGAGTTGGATAATTTTTCTAATTTATTTTCAATTTTCAGGAGGCATAAGATATCACTATGTAATTTTTCATGATAATACATCTCATAAACTTCTTGGAGGAATCACTATAGATCACAATATTTTATCCACTACAAGGTAGTGTGAGCATTGCTTCACTGTCTAACATTCTTTTTAAATCTTTGAAATTATCTTCACATTCCTCTATCCACACAAACATAACTCTTTTCCCAGTAAACATGGTCAGTGGGTTAGATATTCATGAAAAATATTTCACAATAAATCTACAGTATCTAGTCAAACCCAGAAATCATCAGATCTCGGTCGCCCTTATTATTCAAGGACGATATTCAATAACATCTATTTTTGTTGGATCCAAAGATATCCCCTCTCTTTAGATTATGTAACCAAAAAATGAAATTTTCTAAAGAAAAAATTCACACTTGTTAATATTTACATAAATCTTATAATTTTTCAGGTTCATCAGTACAATTATAATGTAATGTTAATGTTATTTATAACTCTTTGAATATACGAGAATATTATCTATAAATACTACCAAACACTGATCAATATAGTCTCTAATGAGTCTATTAATTAGATCCATGAACATAGTGGTAGAATTATTAAGAATAATTCCTAGTGTCCATACCTAGTATGGAATTTCATCTTTGGTTTATCCTCCTCCTTGACCCTCAATTTATGATATCATGAATTAAGATCAATCATGGAAAAGTATTTATCTTCATTTTGGCGGTAAAATAATTCATCAATGTAGGGAAGAAGATATTTTTTCTTAATAGTGTTCATGTTACGTTCTTGATAATCAATACAGAGTCTCATTGAACCATTTTTATTCTTAACAAAAAGAAAAGGTGCACCCCAAGGTGATACACTAGTTTAAATTAATGCATTATAATGATTCTCTTGGAGTTGCTTCTTCAGTTCCTGCAACTCAATTAAGACCATTGTACAAAGAGTCTTTGAAAAAGTCATATCACTTGGTATGTGTTTATTGAAAACTCAACTTCATGTTTCAGTGGAAGACATAACAATTCTTCCTGAAATAAATCAAAAAAAAATCTCGTACAATAGGCTTAATCTTAATTGTGATCTTCTCCCTAACCATTTGAGATAGATACCTTTATTTATAGCCATCAAGATCAACAAGATAGAATAAATTTCCACATGAAAGTTATATTCATCCTTGAAACAATATATGATCATAGATTGATCTGGAATATGAAATGAGACATTAATTAATTGGAAATAAATATGATCACTATATAGAGAAATACAATCCATTCCATGAAACACATCGAATTAGACTAAAGTAAGGATCAAAAGATTTATATGAATCGCTTTCACAAAAACATCAACTAGAGAAGAATTTTAAACTTATGATGCGACCATTATACCATTAAGAAGTTTCACATCTCACTCAAAGTCTAATTTATAAGTTAATGCATTGATAACATTATGAAATTATTCATAAATAAAATAGTTGGTAGATCCATAATCAAATAAAATATTTTCTAATTTAGAGTGGATGGTAAGTGTACCATTTAAAAATTCATTATTATACTCCACATCATGGATAGTGATCGCATGTGACTTACCTTTATCTTTAGTCTTAATCGTTTTTTGACATTAATCGTCATCTATGACCCTTGTATTAGAGAATTGGTTAGCATAATTCCCCCATTTACTTGCACTCGTGTCATTGAATTATGAGAGGTTAATTCATTTTAGGCTTTTCTCTATTCGAATCATTAGATATTTTTTTCACATCACTTTGGCACTAAAATTCTTGATGACAATCTCTCTCACAATTAAAACATTTTCATGTCCTTTTAAGACAATTTCCTTAATTATTATTTGCACACTCTTAAAATAAGGGAAAAATCATCTTCTTTTTAGTGCGGTATTTTTATTTTCCCTTGAATTCCATTTTCTCTTCTTATTAAAACCATAAGAGTAAAGTTTTACACCAATATATATCTCATCCTTGAGAACACATCAAAAAATTTCCTCATAGCTGTTGAAGTCCGTTATGGATAATTCCCTTCAAAGACATGGTTTTAATCTACTAAATAATCGATCAATTTTAATCTTAGGTTATATAATAGTTCAAGAAGAATACCTTGAAAGTCTTGTAATATTTTATTCATATGTTCCATAAAATTAATCATCCTTATTCTTAAGATTAAGGAACTTATTTTCTATATTTTTTAAAATAATATGGGTAAATTACATATTGAAAATAGTTCTTGAACTCTTGCCATTTCATAGACTCAATTTTCTCTCTTCACCTGGTATTCTGGATAAGATCCTACCATTTATCAGGCTCACCTTCCAAATTATAATCTAATAAGATGAATTTATCATGCTATGAATATTGGATAACTAAAAATATATTTTTAGTGGTACTAATCCACTAGTCAGCCCTTAATGGATAATAATTCGCACTAAAAAGATGTGTATGCTACCTCACAAAGGAATTATTAGAATTTTGTTCCTTAATTTTCTCTTTTGGAAGCACTACATAATACCAAGCCTAAGAAATTTGTATGAGAATAGAGAAAATATTTTTTATTCCAACTCCTATAACATTCAGTTTCTCCTGAGTAAAATCATTTCATATTCCACCCCATTCATCATTAACATGGTTCCTTCTGGTTCTATCCAATGACTAAAACCAAGAATCATTATGTGAGAAATGGTAGTTATAATTGGAAAAGCACATAATCATGAATTAAATATCAATTTAGGACACTTTAGGTTTTATCCTAGGTTATTCAGGATCATTTCTAGAACACTATGATTGTATCCTAAACTTCTACATATCTTTAGGTTTCTTATTATGGTTTTCTCATCCGATTTTCCTATGGTTAACTATACAATGACATTGATACTAGATATTGAAGCATGTACTTCTCATACATATATATTACTTCAAAATTGAATAACATTAACTAAATTATATAGAAAAACCATGACAGGACAATATAGGTTTAGTGAATTTAGAAATTGGGAAACATAAATAACTTTTTTCATAAGAAATATACATTTTATCCCACTTATTCCATCATAAATAGACCCCTTTTGATATATCTTACTTAATGTCTTTCATAATAAACTAGGTAATATAAACATAGTAATGGGTGAGATCAAATTATAATTAAGGGTAAACATGGGTGATATCAATCATATCATAAAAAATATATATAAGAACATAACATTAGAAAAATATTATTCTATATATGAAACGTCCTCATATCATTTCATGGGAAATCATAAAAGTTTATACATAATCAATCAGCATATTCCCAAAAGTCATAGGATAAGACATGGAATCTATAGATAAACATAACCAAATAAAATAATTTCATATTTGTCAAGGTTAATTTCCAAGACCATCATCGTAGAAAAAGTCCACTACTGAACTGAGTTCACTCCTTGTTCTAGACATTTATTACTCAACCGGGTTTACTTCCCATTCCAGCCTTGTATTACTGAACTAGGATTATTTCCCATAACATCCCCATATATTTAATTATTTATAAATCTTTACCAAATTCATTGGAGGGATATATATATCCCAGAAATATCATAATGAAATTATTCTTACATGTTCCACAAAAACATAAATCATTTATCATAACATAACCCATGGAATAAAATGGTTTTCTTAAACATCATTTCATAATAACAAAATCCATGTGAAAAAATGGAATTTATAAATAGCATTCCATTATAAAAACAATAAAACCATACGAATAATAGGGATATTATACTTTAATCATAATGCTATTAAATAATTCCATATCATATGTAAAATAATTTTTATAGAACCTTTGAAATTAGTTCTTGGGGAAAATATCATTTCTTTTTCAAAAGAATTTTCTTTTTTCAAAATGTCAGGAAAAATTAAAAGAAAATTTTTTCTTTTAAAATAAAATTTAAATATTTTAAATTAAGCTTCATAGAAATAATTGTTTATGAAAACTTAAAATATATTCATGTCATTTAAGTTAAAATAAAAAATTCTTATCGTACTTTTTTCACTTAAGTCATAAAGTACCTCATATCGAAAAAGAAAAATATATTCCTTTCATACCATTTAATAAAGTTCACCAATGGGTAAAATTGAATTTAAAAATATACAGTTGAATATAAAGAATATTTTGGAACACATTTTTAGGAAATATGGAAATTGATGATAAATATACCCAAGTAAATACTTACGTATAAACAATCTCAGATAATTATGAGATATAAAAATTACCCATTACCTTAGGTTTGGTATCCTTTGTATGTATATTAACCTCATGTATAATGATTTAAATAATTTAATTAACTTATTATTCAATCATAGTAATTTTTATTATATCATATATGATCATATTTTCATCCATTTGTTAATAACATTTCATTATTACTCATTATTCAGGTATTAACTGCTTCATTTTCTTATACATGTTTTGTCAAATAAGATCTTGTTCTCTATCTTATGTTATAGTCGTACTATTTCCAAATTCATATTAATATAATATATATCATATTTATTAATTATATTCATATATATAATACTTCTTTAATGAATATCATGTAGAATTAATCACATCGCATTGTGGAGATGTTAGGTCATAAAAATGAACAAGCGAGGATATCATTCCCATAATTCTGAAATGGTATAGAAGTAGATGGTATATAAGTTTTAATAAAATACATATAATGTTATAATAAAAATATATAGTTATTATTTCATCCTTATACCCATCCAAATAAGGTGGTGGTGAAAAAATATTACACCACGACGTCGAGATGGTAAGCTGTACGTATGAATGTGTGGTGATTTCATTTTTTTATAAGATTAATACAATTTGGAATATTGTTGTTCCATAATCATAATAAAATATTATTATAAAATATATACAGGATTTATTACTTTATAATTTGAACAACTCATGAAGAGGAAGTTGAAGAAGAAATAAGTTTGAATGAATTGGTAGAGGAGATCCCCTATTCTTCAACGAGCTTCCTATAAATCTCCTCTTAAAGAACTATAGTTGGTATTTTAATAAGAACATTAAAAATTGAGTATTAATTGAGAAGTTAATAAGGGAAATGTTTAGGGAATTTCTATCCTTGAAGGCTCAGGGTGAAGTAGATAAGTGAGAGAGTATGTGACCTTTTATAATTGTGGTGAGGGGCACTTTGGAATCACCAAAAATGTTAACTTATAACCAAATAATAACCGTTCTAAAAACACCAAAATGTAATAGATTATAATATGATATGATATAAGGTTGTAATATCATCAAAAAATAAATTTTAGACAAATATTTCTATTAATTTAAACATTATAATTTTAATTAACTCTTAGTCACACTGTTTAATTTTAACTTAGGTAACAAATATTTCAATATAAAAATAGTGTAATATTTAAATATTTGATGTAAATTAGACAATAAATCAATAATTTAGAACATTTTGGCCCATATCATAATCAATATATTTTAAAAAATACATTTTTTAAATAATTTAAAATTGCATTATTTTTTATAAACAAACAATAGTGAAAATTTTGACCCTATTCATGAAATTGATTATTATAAAAAACAAATATTAAAAGTTAACTATAAAAAATATTTTATTATACTAATAAGAGGTCAATTTCATGTTGAAAATTATATGTATAAATTACTTATCTGAAATTATATTTATTTTAATATTTTTAGTAACATTTATTTGTTATCTCCATTACTAAAATAATTACTACAAAGGTATTTTGTAATTACTTAATATAATTATTTGTTGAATAAAAATTAAAAATAAAATTCCATGTGAAAATAAATACAATATATTTTATAATAATACTTCTAGTAAAATATATCTTCTAGAAAATCCTTCACTAAAAATGTTATATTTATTAAAACATGACTGTCACAACTTTAACACCACTTTAAATAAAATATTATTAGGGTCATCATCTACTCCATATGGTTCCAAATGGTAAATAACTTGACCCATGGATGATTACGGTAGATATAAACTCTACCAATTATATTTGGTCAAGTTTTTGGGCTTTTAATTTTTTTATCATTTTAATAAAAACTGTTTTATTTATTTTCCATCAATTAAATATTTTTTTTCATAATCAATGTAAAGACTTTTAGGTAATTATTTATTTTCTAAAAATTAAAAATAAAATAACTTGATAAAAAAATTATCATTAAAATGATTATTTATATCATAATTTATCTTCTTCATAATATTATATTATAAATGATATAGTTATTAAAATTTGATTAAGACATATTTAACTTTTCTTAAAAATAAAAAATTAAATTTCCTATATCATCCAATTGGCATACATAGGACACCATTCAAAACCAAGGATGATTTAGGTAAAAAAACACTAATAGAATAATACTATTATGAGTGTTAAGGTAATTTTCTAATATTATATTTACACTAAATTTCATGATTTTCCCTTTTATTGTATTAATAAAATTTTCTAAAGTTACAATTCATATACCCAAAAAGAAAAGAAATCCATTTTCATAATTTGGAACCACTAATCCCCAATATGGAATCAATTTTTCAAAATTAAAAACATAAAATTTTTATTAATTAATTTTAAATTAATCTCATTTTCGGAATGAGAAAATTGGTTTTAGTAGTAAAATTTTAAAAAAGATTGAAATATTTGTATATCTAAATTCGACATAAAATTAATGTTAATGACTTGAATTATATTAACTGATAAAAATATTGTCTATTTATACTTTAAACTCATTTAATAATATAATTTAAGCATTTGAATTATTTTGATGAAAAATTTGTTTTCAATTAAAATTTGTTATATCTTTATTATTCATCTATGCTTGAAAGTAATCAGAAAAATTTTAAAAATTCACCCAAAGTAATTTTTTATATACCGAATCACAATAATAGGTTTATTTTCCCATATAAAATTTATTAATGTATCAAAATTGTAATTTAAAATTGGTTCTCCATTAAAAGGAGGTAAAATTACCCTTTCGAAAAATATAGGATTTTATACAAAAAATAGGTTTTATTCATATCGTATTACTAACAAAATATATTAGATTGATATCGAAAATATTTTATTAAATATATAACATATATATTTAATTAATTTCAATTAATAATTGTAATTAAATTAATTTGTTAATACAAAAAACCATATATATCATTTACATTTAATTGGTTTATATTTTTCATAAGTAACTAGTAGCGAATGAATTCACCGTACATTTTAATAAGATAGTTATATATATTCCCTCAAACATAATGGCAAGGTTATAATGTTCATGTTATAATAATGTCATGTCATGGTTCATTTAAACTCATGATTTTTGTAGTTCAATCTATAGAAGAATTAAAATTATTTAAATAAAATATTATATAAAAACAACTAGGTGTTACATTAAAACTCTAAAAGTATTTATTAGGAATTTTAATCCATATAGGGATGAAATATGAATATCAAATACACAAAATTCAATGTTTATATAGTGGTTAAGAGAATATATTTCTAAAGAGTCATCTGAAAGTCCAAAATCAAATTTAGAACAACTTCAATGGCTATCCAGGGGCCAGACATGATTTTATTATCTTATAATGGTTATGTAATTATTGTTTTTTCATTCTATAAAAAGGGAAAATATGAATGAAGTACCATGAAAAATATTGTAGATTCTCTTATGGTCAAACTGAGGAATTTATCTAGTACCAATGATATTAATCCAATTTTTATTAATATGGAATAATTTTTCTTCATAAATGATATGGGAGTTTGATTATGAAATATTATAAGTGAACATTTTTTACTTCAGATGGTTTTATAATAGTAGTGTAGTCAAAATAAATGAATTGGGATTCATGAAAGTTTATTTAAATAAGGAATAATATATGGCTGAAATGTTCATAATGATATCATAGGTGTTATAAGTATTCTATGCCTTTGATCCTGTAAACAAAAGTCATCACTTTTTTTATTATCAACAAATACCACTACAGGGTCAGACATTGATTCAACTCTGGAAAACATTTTCATTGTGACGTCATAATCATTTCACATTGATATTAATTTATATGAGGTCTTATATGATAGATTTTATCATAAGGAGTTCATTTAGAAACATGATATAGGGTTTAAATCCCTTTAAACATTAAATAAAAAAAGTATTTCAATAATAAGGTTACTGTTTTTAATAAAGATTGTGTATCCTCATATTATGATTTATAAAATACTGTATTTACCTAATATAAATTAAATATTCAACTAATTATATAGATATTATCTTCCACACATGTTGATATTACCAATCCTGAGGAATAATAGGTTTCTTCGCCTGTTGATGTAACCAATCCCAAGGAACAACATATTGAAAATTTTTAAGCTGTGGAAATGGTAGAAGGTGAACAACCTATGCCTAAGAAAAAATAGGTGCATCCTAGCTGGAATGTCTTAATAGAATTTATCAAAGAAAGAAAAAAATGAAAAAAAATTAGAGGTTTTATAGAATTAATATGGCCAAACTATTTAAATATTCATTTTTTATTTTCATTAGTTACATTGGGTTCATCACTTGAATGCACTTGTCAATTGATATAGATTCAAGGAACAATGTTTTGTATTAATTAAAGGAATAATGTTGGCAATATATTAAGGAAAAATTATGTTATAATTTGTCTATTTTACTAAAAAATAAAAAAAATAAAATGATTATTTACTCTTCACTATTCCGTGTATATTTCATTTATATTATAAGACTATTGGATGATATTTATATTAAAGGTTGCTAAAAAACCACCAAGATCCTTTCAGAAATTTTTATGAAGAGTGCTCTTAGCGATACTAAATTGAAAGAAAAACACCATCCATTATATATATATATATATATATATATTCACACATGATATACCAATAAATGTGGAATTAATTTACTATTCATCATGGGGACGCATCTGTGAAGTGGTTCCTCGATCCACATTGTTTCTTTATGTTTTGATAATTAAAATATTTTCTATTATGTAATTATAATTTCTCTAAGATTTTATTTAAATCCTTTATTCCCTCTAACAAGATTTAGAGTGAGTCTTATTTTATTCTATTTTTGGATTATTATTAAAAACATGGAAGTGTATTGAGCTTCTATGAGAGGGAATGAACATTTCATGAGTATGATTCCACGAGGGATTTTGTTCTGCCATGAGTTTTGAGATATAAGTTTATTATATTAGTATGATTCTGTGTGAATTTTTTTCTATTATCCCTCATATTATTCTAAAAATTAACTTAATCTTTCATGAGTATTCTTCCTTGAGAGATTTTGATTATTCCATGAGTGATATGGACCTTCTATGAGAAATCATAATCTTTCATGAATGATATGGATCTTCCACGAGAAGAAGTTGATCTCCCCTGATTAAAATGGATCATCTATGGGTATTATTCCATGTGAACTAATTGAACTTTCATGATAGGTAATGAGCTTCTATGAGACAAAGTTAATCTAATGTGAGAATAAATATTGCTTTTGTAATTGAGATTCTATGAGGATAAAATGATCTTCCATAAATATTAGTCTAGATCTTTCATGAATGGACTTTCATGAACTTCATGGTCACAAATTTAATTTTTTATTTTTTAGTTCAAAACATTTTGTGTTTTACATTCTCTTTTATATTGTGAATAAATTCATATTTATATCATTGTATTTTCTTGGTTAAATTTTTCCTTAATTACTTCTTAATAATTTTGATACTGTAAAAACTTATTTAGAGATAATTTACATTATATTAAAACTATATTAATTATAATAATGTGTGAATTAATTTCATGTAACTTGAACCATTTATGATTAAATTGTATTAAATGTGAATATTTTCTGAATAAACTCTATGGGAGTGTACCCAAGCTATTTAATACTGATTATTATGGATATTAAGTGTTTTAGTTAATGTTATGAAAATATTTTATATATATCTTATTCATATTTACATATTATCATAGAGAAACCATGTGAACATGATTTTCATGAAAATAAAATAGAGATATAATGTATTGACCTGACCCACCAAATTCTGACCCATGACTACCCTAATACCACCTTCAGTAGGCCAGGGGTTAGATACAAGTGTTGAGTAGGAATATACCAAAAAATTGGAGGCATTACCCTATTGTACATCTACACATGCACACATCTCCAAACCCATACAATACTGAAATGTAAAAAAAATAAAACTAATACTTGTATACATCTATGATCCAAAAAATAAAGTACGATAGTAAAGTACTAAAAGTAAAAAAGGGTCCAAATATAATCCCAAAAAAAAACCATAAAAATTCCAACCTAATACAAGGGATTTGACTATGATCAAATGAATGAACCTAGAAAATACCTCAGTATGTTAAGATAAATATTTTCTCCAACCTATCCATGTCCTCCAATGACACCATCAATTTGGTCGTCATCTTCATAGTATGAGACAAGTTCAGGGAAATCCCATATAGGGGTGAGTATAACAACAACTAGTTAGACACCCTGAAAACACTAATCATGAAGCATCATGAATAGTAAACTCATAATAGTAATATAGTACTGAATATAAATAATTTAAAACTCAGATATACTCATGAAGGAAACCACACCATCAAGAAGTCACAATCAACTTCCATCCATAGGATTCTGCTCGAAGAAATTATCATTCAATAAGAACCCACTCCAAGAGCCAATCCATCACCAAAGACTCATCCAATTGGTCCGGATCACTAGTCTCAAATACCCTAATACTCAACTAGTGGTTCATGCTAAGAACTGATGGGTGACACCACAAAACCAATCCATATCATCCCACATCATATGGGATCATATGATAATGATACTTTGAACCCAATTGATACAAAATTATAGATGGAGGATCAATACTTGTATCAAGGCCGTCACTCCTATTCGACAAACCCCACCTAATGTATAAAGATGATAGAATATTTCAATCCATTCTCACGAAGATAAATCTTGAACTTTATAAAGGATTAATCCTCTAGAGAATATAATAATACTAATATGTGGATCTAATACCACAATGTACCATGGATGGAATGTACTAACAGGAAAACCACTCAACTGACACTAGTCTGAACAGAAGAGATGAAGAGCTCCAAGCTATCTCTAAGGGAGTACACGGCATGTAAGAGGAGTGCACGACGTTCATCACTCAACCTAGATCTTACCATGGGGTTCTTATAAAAAAATCATGTAATATCCATATACCCAAGGTATAGATAAAGTACATGGTGTGTAAATATCGCTCGACAACTTACCCATGTAATCTGGTTGTGGCAGTGTACCTCTAGCCTTGCCAATGTACACTTGGTCATGTTTGTATACACCTGGTCATGTCTATATCATAGTAAATAGTGTTCCCAAGCTCGTGTACTTATGGTCTTGTCCGTTTACCCTTCTAGGTACACACCGAGTCTCTAGGGAAGGTTCACTGGACATGTGATAGGGACACACATTGGTTGATCTTTAACACACTATGGAAACCCTAGTATCATGTCCAGGGCTCCCACACGACTTGTAATACTGATATACATGTTTTGTACTATAGGATGTTATAGAACCCAAAGTCTCTTCTCTATTATTCCACATGCACCACTTCTACCGTGGTTTCATCTCAAAATCACTCCATATATCTCAGATTTGGGAAAATCGAGACCCTCCGCCGCTTGCAGGTTGAAATCTGGCCTTCAAAATGGATCGTGAATACATCTCCAACATCTATATCACCATGTTCCTCTTAGGAAGATGAATAACCCCTTGATTTTATCTCATTATACTTAAATTTATTCACTATCATCATTGATTATCAAATAGAAACCACCATCGTGATCAGTTCCCAGAGTTTCAATCCTTTGTCCCAAAGAATGGTTGTGTAATGATCAAATATTGGGTATTGGTTAATCTATTGGCCAAATAAAATACCAAAAATGATCAAAAAAATAAATTGTGTAGAAATCCATAATCTATAAATCATGATGAATTAAACTCGACCTTTTTTTGTTTGTCCTTGATCTATTTTCTTATAAATAGACAGAAGAAGAGAAAGAAAACATAACGAGAAAAAATAGTTTCACCAATTAAATCATTCATCGATGTGTGGATCAATTTTTTTCATGGAATTGATCCGTTTTCTAACTATGTTAAAATAATGGGATGGAAAATACAAATCAAACAAGCTACCTAGATTTTTGATAGATCGATGGTGGTGAAAGTATTTTCTTCATCATCATTCGTGATATCCATGAAATCTGTAGGTGCAACAATCCACAATTTGATCTTGATCTGTCGTTGTCTTCTAATATCCTCCATAGAATCCTCTCTAATGGTTCCTATAAATACTATGTTATGTGTAAAACCCTTTGGTTGTGTCTTAAATAGATTTAAATATAGGATTAGTTGATGCAAAAGAGAAAATAAATTAGATCAATTAATTAATTTGTTTTATTAATTCTGTGTTTGGGATGAATTTTTCCCAAAAACCCCATGTTGAAAAATATTATTCTGCACTTAGGGTAAAACTTACATTCTAAATCCAATGGTTCCATAAAATGTTTTACCCATGCCCTCATTCAGAATTTATTTCACTTTTTGAAGAAAAATTAACGCGTGTGATATTCAATATATATAATATATTTCAAACATTTATTTTGGGCACACTGACACTCATAATCACAAATCATTTCATCACCTAGTCAAGAAAATATTCCATATAATATCCAAAAATAATACATGGAATATTCAAGTCATTATATTCTCCCCTACTTATGGATTTTCATCTTGAAAAGAGAAAATAACTACTCAAAAAAAGATAATGGTGTTAGGTTTGTATCCTAGTTTTCCACTCCCAAGTTCTCTCATTAATATTCCAATACTGCCATGATATTCATACTAGGGGAATCAATCTCCCAAAAAGGATCATATCAGGATGATCCTCAATATCCACATGGTACGCAACAATGGTAGCTCCACCATCTATGTCTGGCTTTCCCCAGTGGATAACATATAATGGGTAATACACATAACTCCATAGCTATGACACGTGGATGAATTCATTTTTTGGGTCTAACTATTGTAGTAGAGCCAATTGGTAGTCCCCTTCACCAAATCTATGTGGTATCTGGAGAGGGAAAATTAATCTTCGATATAACTTTCCACCCTGACCAAATATCTGCAAGTGGTGTCAAGTGCCTCAGGAACACATGGTCTCCATACTCAAACTCCATAGGTCTCCATCATCAGTCCTTATTAAAATTATGATGGATCTATGTAGTCCCCATCCACTCATTGACAGTTTGCACCTTCTCTGTAGTAGCATTCAGCAACAACGGGCCCATGATTTCCATTTTTCCTCGATCATTCCAAAAAATTTGTGACTTGAAGGGTATCTCATATAAGGCATCGAATTGATCCATACTAATGGTGGATTTGTAGATATTTTTTTACATGAACTCTTCCAAGGGTATATGATCCTCCCAACTATGACTAAATTCTAACAAGTTAACTCATAGAATGTCCTTCATGACCTGATTGGTCTGCTCAGTCTAGACATTATTCTGGCAGTCAAACTCCTTATCAAGTATAAATAAGTCCCGAAGGCATACAATACTCTCCACAATCCAGACATGAATCGATTTTCATGGTATGAAATGATCCTCAAGGGACCTCTATAGAGTCAAACTATGTCTTACAAGTAAAATAATCCCAAGCTCTCTACTGAACTCTTCTCTTAAATAGCTAGGAAGTGGAATGACATGGTGAGTCCCCCTATGGTCACTCATATGGAATCATTTCCCCTAGATATACATTGTAACCACTTCATAAATTCCATGGATATCCTATCCCACTTTCACTCTAGCACCTTAAGTTGTTGAGCTAAACCCACTAGAACCAGGCTTTCAATCTTCAATTGTTGGCATGTGAGGCATTGAGAGACAAACTGTGCACCACCATGATTTATTTATGACCACTAAAACTAGAGTCGAAGGTCCAATTAAATATCTCCCACACCTAGATGTACCCTTAATGGGGATGAATGAAACATCCTCATCACAAAATCCTATAGCATCAACGGTACCATCATCCTCCCTCAGAAAATAATAGCATGATCTGCACCTTCAGATTGTCCATTAGGAACTTTTCAAATGGATATCAAAGTATGTATGGTCTCATAGTTGGTAGCTCCAAATAGATAATACCTAATAGGATATAAAATAATTGTATTAAAAACCATATATTGGAGATATAAATCACCATCCTTGTCCATTGTAGACAACAGTAATGAGGATAACTTCTCTGATTCCTCAAACAACAACCTAGAACAAGATCTCCTAATGAGAGTGTATTCCACCACATTCCACTTACTAGGATTATATACAATCTTGAAGTCACATCCTTGGAGTAACACTATCCATCACCTCTATACCAATTTAATAAACTTCTAAGGGAATATATACTTGAGACAGATGTGGTCAGTGTTGAAGATAAATTGCTTCGCAACAAGGTAGTGTCTCCACATCTTCAGTGTAAATAATACCGCTTAAAACTCAAGATCATGGGTCATGTAGTTCTACTCATGTGGTCTCAACTAACAAGAACCATAGGAAATCACCTACTGCCTCTACAAAAATACACAACTGTGCTTCATCCCAGATTCATCATATAATACTATGTACATGACACCATCCTCTGGAAATCTAAAGATGGGAGCGCTGATCAATATTTTCTTCAACTTTTGAAAGCACTATTGGAACCATTCCATCAACAAATAAGGTTTCCCTCTTTGGGTCAAATCTGTCAAGGGTGCTTCCACACTAGATAAATTAGGTGAAACATCAGATAGTGACCTACTAACCAAAGTAAAATCCACACCTTGGTGTAACGTCCTAACCCGGGTGCCACACATCGGGGCCCTGAGCCAGTTGGTCTCATGACCTCAAGCGTACCTCCCCGTAATCCAGAGGCTTCCGAATAGTAGTGAGGGTCTTATAAGTCAATCATGGGGAGAATATAGTAACTTTTATTAGAGTAATACATGATCTAAAATAAGAAACAAAACAAGAAGTATATATAAATATAACCAAAATAGTACCAATATCACAAGATTTCCGACAAGTATATATAAAACATCAAAACTAGACTATAAAACATTTCATGTTAATATAAATGTCAAGTGTCTATAATTAAAATTGAAAACATATACACTGATTACTCCCAATTGTGTCTCAAACCACTTCTGGTTCCATCATTCATGCTCCATCCCAACTCGGCCATTTAACAGAGGGCATTTTACCTTAATCTGTCTTACAACAATAATGGAAATTATGGTACTGATCAGGAATCCCGAGTATAGTGTGAGTACAACTCAGCTGGCTACCACCAATGGTGTCTAAAAAAATATCCAACCAGATAATAGTGTTTGTAGATGTACAAAAAAACAAGAACTATGCATAAGTAAACATTTATCACATTATCATTTATTATTTACATAACAAAATTAACTCATGGGTTCCCATGGAAAGCTGTACCTCAATGCCATCTTCATCTCATGCTAGAGCCTAATTTTTTCCAAGGAAATATCATATCTTAATACCATCTTCATATCATGTTAGATCCCAAAGTATTCCACAGTGATTTTATATCTCAATACATGCTTCGGCTCATGCTGGATCCCGAAGTATTCCTAAGTGAAGGTCACATCTCAAAGTACATTTTTACCGTTATTTAATTCAGAAAAGAATTCCCATGTTACTATATATACATCACATGTTAGAATGACTATGTTCCAATTCTCTAATTCATACTTAAAGGGCCATGTTCCTATTCATAAACATACATTAGAATGACCATGTTCTAATTATTTACTTCATACTTTAACGACCATGTTTCCATTCATAAAAAACCCAATAGAATGACCATTTTCCCATTATTTAGTTCATAATTGAATGAAAGTTTTATCATTACTAAACACATAAATAATTCATAAATTAATTATTCAGATAAATTCCATTACTAATTCAAAAATCAGTTTATCACATAATTATCCTTAATTATTTCACCAATTAATTAAGTCATAAAACCAATTTATTAATTTAACAACTATTTAATCATGATTCATAGAATCAATTACCATAATAAATCCCCAAATTAATTATGTCATTCTGAATCTCATTATCCATTATTAATTTCACAATAAATTATCTCAATCTATAATATCAATATCACATAATTAATACCATGATTAATTATCTTAATTCAACTAATTTAAAATATCATGATTAATTCCCCATTTAATTATCTATATCATGATCCATAAATCTCATAAATAATCCCACAATTATTTATATAATTGTAAAGCCTCTAAATCTCATAATTAATTCGCTAATCAATTATTTATTTCCTCAATAATTCAATTAATCCTTTGGACACATTAATTATACGAATTTAGGTATTTAAATTTCTAAATAATGCTAGTAATTCTATAATTTTCATTAACATATCAAAATCATGTCTATGGTAGTTGAAGATTAAATAACCTACCTCAATTTGCTGATAGATAATCAACCAATGGAAATCCAAAAAAATTGAGCGGTATAATGACGTAGATCTAGATCCAAATATCAAAACAATAAATTACATTTCAATAAAACTAGATCATGAATATATATATATATAATCATATATCTAGATCTCAAAATATAAATATATAGTTTTCCCAAACATCTGATTACATTGCTGAAAGAATGTAGAATGAATGGGGGAAGCACGAGAGAAGAACCAGGAGATGATTCACTAACCAAGAGAGGAACATATATTCGATACGAGCATTGATTCATAATGAATGGTGGTTTGGGAGGCTTTGAATTAATCTAGAGATCTATAAAATGAAATAGGACTTAGGGTCAAATGTGGGTCAATATAAGTGAGTTTGAGGGGTTCAAGGGATTTTAAAATTATTTTTTGGGCAAAAATAATTCCCACTCACAGTTAGTTAGGTTGGGGTGAACGGTTTTCCCTAACCGTGCACCTATTATTTTAGGGGTTCATGATTTCTTCTAATAGGGTAAATGGTTAGAAAAACTGGGCACCACCCACATGAATCCCCTCTATTTGGGGTTGCATAGTTAGCTGGGTTGGAGTGAATGGTTTTCCCTAACCGTGTGAAAACTGTGAATAGCATTTTTCTTTCATATTTCAAAAAATATCACCCAAACACAACACAAGTAATAACCCCAAAAAGTACTCAATGTTAAATAGAGAAAATGAGCCCAAGAAAACTCTAGAAAATGATTAGATATTACAATCTCCCAACCTTATAACTGCTTATCCTTGATCTTCACTCCTAAGCTTATCTAAGATTCTGATTCAATAAATTAGGCCATTGGTCCTGCATATCTACTTCCATATCAAATGTCTCATCCTTTACACACCAAAGTTTCCACAATAAATTTACTATAAGTATAATATTTACCTACAACAATTCCCCACTATGATCCAACACACATATTGGATGTTCCTCAAAGGATGCATCTGTCTCAAGATCAACATCATCTATATCAATCACATGAGAAGGGTTGTGGTGATACCTCCGTAGTTGTGACACATGTAAAATATCATACATATAACTATATTACTATGGAAGATCCAATTTCTTTTCCACCAGGATGATTCACCCAACTACTTAAACCGGTCTAATGAATATAGGCGCCAACTTACTCTGATTTCTCATCCTGTGGTGACCCAACCTAGGTGACACCCAAAGGAATACATGATGGCCCTATGTAAAATATAGGGGTCATCTATATTAATCAAAATATGAATTATACCTACTCTAAGCTATATCCATATGTTTCTAAATCAACTAAACATGCTTTGGAATCTCTTGCATGAGGCTCGGTCTCAACAACTCTGACTCACTAGCATCCATATAGCATAGAGGTGATCTCTATAGAATACCATAAAGTGCCACATATGGTGGCAACTGTATTGTTTCCTAATAACTATTTTTATAGGAAAACACCATAAAATCCATGTTATTTCTGCAAGACCCACCGAAGTCATGAAAACATGCTCGTAGTATATCCTTAAGCACATGTATAGTACTCTCTAACTGACCACCATTCTATGGGTGGAAATCCATACTCAATAATATATGTGTACCTAGTGTTTTCTGTAAGAACTCCAAGATGTGTGTAGTGAAATTTGATTCATGATTTTAATCTATTGTTTGTGGAAGCCCATGTAGATGAATTATCTCCCGAACATACAAATCTATCAACTACTTCACTAAGAAAGTCTCCAATATAGGCATGAGATGTGCTACTTTTCAGTTGATGAAAAATATCCTAGATATTACCATTAATCCTTGGAATCTTTAGGATACTCACCACAAAGCCCATTTTCACGTCATCCCTCTTTTACTCTATAATGGGTAATGACTATAGAAAACCTCGAGGTCATTGTTGTTATGCCTTCACCTATTGACAGGTGTAGCATTGTGTCACAAACCCTGTTATCTCCTTTTTAATTCAGGGACAAAAAACTATCATTGTAGGTCATGGTACATTTTGGGCATGTCTGGATGTACCGCCCACTTCAAGGCATAAAATTCATACATCAGTTCCTCCCGCATTCTCATTGGCACAACGTCCTGATTCCTGAAATAGATGATATCATCCTCATCTCTCAGCCAATCTGAAGGTGACTCTACACATTAATGACTTTTCTTCAAGGTCAAAAACTCTGGATATTCATACTACATATCACCAATCTGTCTTAAAAGTGTATAATCAACTAAAACTAATACTAGATTCATTTGTTTATGGTTCTCCAGAACCACCACTTTCATCTTAGCCAGTATGGTCATCATCTTCTTCTCAACACTAGACACCAAAACTTCTTGAGTTTGAGTTTTGTTTCTTAAGGAATAAGAAACATTTTTTCTTTTCCCTGGCGTATATTCTAGCTCAAAATAAAAAAAACTCAATATAATTGACCCATATCTACTACCATATAATAAAATCTTGTGGTGAAAATATATACCTTAAGCACTTGTGAATTGTATACATAGTGAACTTCTCACCCAAAATATAGAGTTCCCAACACTTCCGATCATAAACCACAGATGTTATGTCCAGTTCATGCATTTGGTTGTTCTATTCATTTTTCCTTGGCTATCAATACCCATACCCCACGACTTGATCTCATTGCATCAACACAACTCATAAACCTATTATAGAATCTTTACAATACACCATGTACTCCTCAACTGTTGAAGTAAAATCAAAATTGGTGTCGATGTCAAGTGTTTCTTTAACTCTTGGAAGGCCTTCTCACATGCTTCCAACCAATAAAACTTTATCCCCTTTATTCAAGCCTAGAATTTGTGCTTCCAAATGGTAAAAGACCTAGATGAATCATCATGAATATATTTCTAACCCCAAAAGTTTATGGATGTCGAATATGTTCATGGGATGATCAAAAGAATCCATGGTTTAAACCTTTTATGGGTCCAATAACAATCTTTCCTATGAGATGGTGTGTCCCAATAAGTGTACCTCATTGATCCAAAATTGACTCTTAAATAGATTGATGTATATTCAATGATCTCTCAGTGTACTCAGGGGGATGACATGATGTTTTGAATGATCATCATGAGCCTTGAAGTACACCGAGATGTCATCCACAAACACTACAAAAACCTGTTCCAGGGACAGATAGAATATTTTTTTCATCAAGAACATAAACACTTCTAGAACATTTTTCAACCCAAACAGAAATACGAATAAGTCATAAAGGTCATACCTACTTATGAAAGTATTTCTCATTATATCATAAGTCTGAACTCTAACCTAATTATACCCTAATATCCATTTTATCTTCGAGAACAGACAAGATCCTCTTAAATTGTAATATATATTGTTTATACATTGACGATGATACCATTTCATTACATTCATCTTTTTCAACATCTGGTAATTGACATACAATAGAAAAATCATGTTGTCCTTCTTTTCAAATAACACAGGTGATCTCCAATAAGATATACTCAGACGGATAAATCTATTATCCTCCAAGTCCTTTAGCTGAGTCTTGAGTTATTGAAGTTCTTCCGGTGACATTATGTACGTTGTAATAGATACTGGCTCAACCCCAATCATGAGATCAATAGGTAATTCCACATCTCTCCTAGGTGGCATCCCTGAGAAGTCTTTAGGAAAAAAAATACTGAAACTGGTCCACCATTGGTGGAAATATATCATGCTTTAAGCATCCATCATCCAACAATAAAATATAATCCTAGGTTATAATATATTCTATTTTTTTTTTTGAGTAATTGGCCCCTCTTATACGTCTTGGGTATCCCACTCCCCCCAATGAATATAATGGTCACCCTTTAGAGATGTTAAATTCATTCTCCTTTGGTAACAATCTATGTGGGATCAGTATGCAACTAGTCAGTACATACACATAATTAGGTCAAATCCTAACACATCAAGGATATAGAGATCCCATAGAAAATTATACTCCCCAAATTAAAGAGAACATCCATTGAATATTCATATATATCTATACCATACTCCCAATGGTGTATCTCTGGTAATAACCTCATCCAAAAACTCCATCACTGGTTCATACCATTAACAATTTTTGCAGAAAAATGGGAATTATAGGAACTAGTATCAAATAAGGAACTAGAAAATATAGAATCTACAAGAATCGTACCTATCACTATTCACTTTCTATCCTCTATATCCATAAGTGTAGGCTACATGACCTATAGTTTTCATGCCATTTTTCCTTATGATGTTGTCTGAACCCCCTGAATTTCACCTCTCTACTGATATTGTTTCCCATTCCCACAAGCACCATGTACACCCCCTCTACCACCTCATTTAGTAAATCTCTATCTTCTAGGATGATATGGTGTGGAATATACCTTTCCCACACTTTAACTCTATAGTTTCTCCCTCATTGGCTTTCTATCATTGTCTCTTATAGAAATTTTGTAGATGCCTCATCCTGTCACAAGATTGACACTCCACTGGTTGTTGGGGGTAGTTTCTATGAAAATTTCTAGGCTTACAACACTAATGGAAGATTACTCCATTAAGAACCTATGCAATTGACCCTCCTATTTGACCACTCATCAATCCACTTCCCTGGATAATGTTCTCATAATGATACTTCCTACTGTCAGAAATCACAACTCATGATCATCTATTAGCAACTACCTTTCAAGTATTGGAATCCACCTTTTTGTTCCCCTAATCCATTTGAGCCTGATCCACCACCTCATAAAACATTTTTAACCGAAATAGGTTAACATGGGGAAAAATGTCACACTAAAGTTCATCCAAAAAGCATCTTTTCGTAGTTGTTTCATCTCTTTCCAGCACTAGAGAAAAGCGCTTAATGTCTATAAAGCATCACAAATAATCCATCATGGACATAGTCCCCTAAGTAAGCTTTATAAACTCTATTAATCACTCCTACCTCAACGTCTCTATATATAATTTCTCTAACAACCTCTCCCAGATTTCCTTCCATAACATACTGTCAGTCTGGCTAGAATATACTTGAATTTCCTAGTAGTTATTTTTTAATCCTCATCGCATATAATCATCCAACTTAAACCTCTTCTTAGTTGGAGTCTCCAAATGGCCAAGTATCATCTCAATGGACTCAACCCAGAAATGAGCTACCTTAGATCCACTCTCTCTAGTAAAATTCTGAGGGTGTTGTAACTGACAATCTCTCGTCAGGTCATAAAAACTTTTCACAACCATCCATGGGTCTCTTCCAATTAATGTCATAAAGAGATCAAATTTCATTTAGAACTTATCCCCCTCTCCTCACCCATAGATATCTTTGCCTCATGTTCCACTACCGGTAGAGAATTACTATCCATAACCTCCTATCATCATCTTAACAAGTGTCATTGTGAAGTCATATCACCACAATTCAAAACACACATCTTATGACTCATAAAACAACTTTATCACATATATATTGTAGGAATAATCACAACAATTCTTTTCCCCAAACCTCTCCACGCAGTCAAAACATAGGTTTATCACTACCCCTAACCATCTTACACCTAGGTCATGGTTATCTAAGGTCACTCTCATTCTCATATCATGTTTCACATTTAGATACCCAGTTATTCAGATTATTTCATCATTTAGAACATAAAATATCTTATTAGTCCACATTTTCTATTGAATTTGACAAGGAAAAACATTTAATGTTCAATAACTTACACAAAACTCATTTTCCCAGGTGTTCCTAAAAAGATACATGTCACAAAATAATCCCAATTATATAGAATGGTGCATGCAGATTCAACTCTAATTTCATTTCAATCCATGATTCATTTCTCAAAAAAATTAAAAAAAATGCACATCACATAACAAAATTGTCACCCAAGGTGAAATAATATTGAACTGTAACAACAATAAAAACATTCCCACCCGGGGAATTTGGGTTTCCCCAATACATGGGTTTGAAACTCCCATGAACGAACTCATATCCAAGCCTCGACTCTTCCTAGTCTCAAATATTCCTTTCCCCAAATATTATGACAAATGAAAAAGTAAATAAATATCCTCTACTACAACTTTATAAAGTACTGACGTTGGTGACACACACTATTTCCCTGAGTTTATCAGTCACCTGACCCGAAGCGCTACTCCCCGTATGCTAAAGGCTACCAACTATCCGCGAGGGTTTGATAAGTATATCATAGGGAGACTATACCCTCATTTATATGAGTAATACGTCGTAGATAATAATAAAACATAGTAGAACATTATATAACCTAAAATAGAACAGTACAAATATCACAAGATGACCATTAAGCTGAGACACAATATCAAAACTGGACTATAAACATGCCATAGTAACATACATGTCAAGAATCTAAAATGAACACTAAAAATAAAGTTTCTGACAACTCCCAATCCGATCCTAAACCACATCCACTTTCCTCATCCATGCTCTACCCCAACTCATCTATCTAAAACATGGCCTTTTCCCATAACTTGTCCTATAACAATAAAGTTTATTCCAGTACTAACTAGGAAGCTTGAGTTGGGTGTGAGTAAAACTCAATAGTCCACCACCAATGGTGTATAAAATAATATCCATCAATATAATTGTGTATGTATTTGTATAAATAAATTAGTACAATACATAATTAATAGTTGTCACATTATCATTAATTCTTTACTTAACCATATTAACTCTATGGTTCCTGAGGACACCTGTACCTCAACGCCATCTTCAAAACATGTTAGAGGCTGAAGTGTTCTAGTAAATAACACATTTTAATAACTTCTTCAACTCATTCCAAGGATAATGGTATTAAAAGGAGATATCATATCTCAATACCTCCTTCGTCTAATGTCAGATACTAAATTGTACCAAACTGATTTCATATCTCAAAGTGCCATTGTTACCATTCTTTAATTCATACTTGGAATCCCATGATTCCAGACATACAACACACATTAGAATGACCATGTTCTCATTATATAATTCAAACATGAATTAACAAGTCCCCAATAATAAACGCACATTAGAACAAACATGCTCTCATTCTTTACTTCATACTTGAATTACCAGGTTCCCATTCATAAACACACATTATAATGACCATGTTCCCATTTATTACATCATACATGAATGACCATGCTACCATTCATAAACACATAATTAATTTATTAATTAATTATTCACATAAATTCCATTACTAATTCAAAAAAAATTATCACATAATGAACCTTAATTAATTCACCAATTAATTAAGAAATCAAACCCATTAATTAATTTGACAACTAATTAATCAAGATTCACAAACTCAATTCCCATAATTAATCCATCAGTTAATTATCTCATTATAAATCTCAATTCTTATAAATTAATTCCACAATTAATTATCTCAATCTATAATATCAATATCACATAATTAATCCCATAATTAATTATCTTAATTCAACTAATTCAATATATCCAAATTAATTCCCCACTTAATTATCTAAATCATGATCCCTAAATCTCACAATTAAACCCACAATTAATTATGTAATTGAATATACCCTACATCACATTATTAATTCTATAATTTATTATCTATATCCACAATACATCAATTAATCAATTTCAACTTTAATTAACCCAATATCGGAATTCAAATTGCTAAATAACACTAAAAATTCTACAATTTTCATACACATATCAAAATCATGACTACGGGAATTGATGATTAAACCACCAGACTCATTTTTCAAATGGAAAATCACCCAACGAAAATCCCCAAAAATTGAGTGGCACAGCAACATAGATCTAGATCTGAATCTCAAGACCCTAAATCCTGATTAAAGAAACAAAGATCATGTAAATCAATATCTAGATATAGAATCATAGATCTATCTATCACCATATATATATATATATCCAAAATAATAGATTACATTTCTTAAAGAATATAGAAAGAATGGGGGAAGTAAGGGGGAAGAACCATGAGAGGATTCTCTAACTGGGAGAGAAGAGGACCTTTGAGTTGAGATTTGATTTAGGAAGTATGATGGTTAAGAGGGATTGTAATTCATATTGAGAGTGCCAAAAAAGTTAAAGAGGACCTAATTACAAATTAGGGTCGAAATATGTGGGTTTTAAGTGTTTAGAAAATTTTAGAATTAATTTTTGGGTTTAATTAATTCCTGAGAACTATTATCTATGATGGGGAACATGGTTTTCCTTAACCATGCGCCAATTGTGAACCTATTATTTCAAGGGTTCATAGATTCTCCTAAGAGAGTGAACAGTTTTAAAATCATTGTGCCCACTGCGCAAATCCCCTCTTCCTTGGTTCACATAGTTAGCTAGGTTGGGGTACATGGTTCTCACTAACAATGTGCCAACCATGTATTTCCCTTTTCCATTCTTTTTTACAAAATTTCACCCAGAAAAACCATAATTCATAACCCAAACAAAAAGTACTAAAAAGGTATATAAGATTACCTAAAAATGAGTCTGAGACAACTATATAAAAGGTGTGTATCTCACACACGGTAACATTATTGGTTGGATCCAAAGAAATCACTACCTCAAACTTCGTTAGGTCCACTACCACACCTTCCTCTAAAATGACAAGTCCAAGTAAGTGGACCTATAAAACCAAAAACTGACTCATTGAGAGAGTCTAATAAATCGGGTTCTTTTAGAGTGTGTCTAGGACCATCCTAAAATTTCTCACATACTCCTCCTAATACATCAAGCAGAAGAGGATATCATTGATGAAGACCACCATGAACTGGACTAATAAGGTCTAAAAGATCATGTTCATGAGTGCGATAAACATTGCAGAGGTATTATTCACACTGAAGGGAATCAAAAAGTAATCATAGTTCCTTTAGTGATATATGAATGTCTTCTTTGGTATATCTTCATCTTCTACTCATATGTGGTGATAGCCTAATCGGTGGTCAATCATCAAGAACCATTGTGCCCCTATAAAATGATTGAAGAGGTCATAGAATCTTGATAGTGGAACATATTTTTTCACATTTACCAGGTTCAAGTGCCATTAATCCATAAGAAACCTAAATTTCCCATCTAAAATCTTAGCGAAAAATAGTAGGGCTACCTAGAGGGAAGCACTGGGTCTCACAAAGTCTTTCTCCAACAAATCCTCCAAAAAACACCCTTAGATTATGAAGCAATGTGATAAAAATCCGATATAATAGTGCTGATAACAGGGTCATCCCATGGTCCAAGTCGATGCAGAAGTCTACATCTTAGTAGGGATGTAAGTTTGGAACATCCTCAGGAATGACATCCTCATACTCCAGTACCACTATTGGGAACTCTTATCCCAAATAATCCATTGATCCAAGAGTCATGTCAGTCAAAGGGTGAGTAATCGACTAGACACTATTATACCCAATCCTTTTCTTATCTTCTATTGTGTCCTTTTCACCCAAAAAGGAAAACCTTATACCAGCACTGTAGACACATCACTTCCTCAACAAAAAATAGTTATTATCAGTATGAACCATGGAAAAATATTCCATAACTAAGATGACTTCATAAATCATCATCAATTTAATAAAGAGATCTCATACAAAATTTGAGCCTCTATGTGCTAGATAGCACTGTCAGATGATGTATGAAATAGCTAAGTCACTACCTCTTACTTTCTTCAACCATAAGGGTCAAGCAAAAAGATCAACTAGATTCTCTAAGTCTAGAACCATAGAATTGGGAAGAAATTAATGAATCACACTTTTTTATATCAATACTAAATATGAGTTATAAAATAAATAGATTATATCAGGTATCATCCTCGGATCATCGAGGTCATTTGCCTCCATAGCCTATAGTTAGCTTCATCCCTAACCACCACCTCCCTAATCTTGGAATGGAAGACATGGGTGTGGTTTTGGTAATAGGTCAATCCTCTGACCACCTAATGCTATTCTTTTGGCCCCTCAACCACATCTTCCTCCCTGTGGACCACCCTTCTCCTACCTCTATCTCTGCCTCGGTGGTCCCTCAACCATCGCTTAATTAGCTACAAAATGTGTAAGATTATCCTGATCCAAATTACATTAACCATTGTATGATAAACATGACCACATTATCAGTTAATTTGAGCCACCATGAGATCCATGAACTACTGACCAAGTTTCCTAGGATTCCCTCCTAATGCGTCTGACATTCCTGGATCCCTATGAATGTTATTGGATACATATTTACAAGTTATCATCTCATGGGTTTCCACTACCTGAACCCATTGTTGGTGATTTATCTACTAAGAATCTCTCCACCACTAATTATTGCTTCAGCACTCTATCATAGGTGGTAATGAATACGGATATTAGTGAATCTTTGTTATCCCGGATTAATCCTTTCTCAAAGGACCATGTTTTAAAAAACAATATGTGAACCACATCCATTGAGTAACTTGAGAAATATGTAAACCTCACCAAATACTCCACCATAGACAAATAGGAAATCCATAAATGAAAATCCTCATGTATTCACACTTATCATAATGTGTATAGATAAAACATCTAACTAAATGGATGCTTGAAGTCGTTCTAGGATGGATCTATCTCATCATGTGATTTAGTAACTAAATTCCACCATCACCTAATAGATCCTTGAAGAATACACTCTCTGAGGGCCGTCATTTGGTCATTTGTCATCCCCATAAGGTGAAAAACTCAAGTGACTAGCTCATGCTAGTCCTTAGCAACTTGGGGTATGGATCGCACCAAATCCTAGGGGGTCACTACCTATAGAAATAATTTTATACAAATACCATGCACACATCCTCAACTAGTACTGCAAGCAGAAGATTTTACACAACAGGTCGTGGTATATCTGGTAAACCACATGGAGGTTCAATCTCCAGTACATTCACCTCTACTGATGCATCATCACTCAACGGATCACCCTCGTGATCACCCAATGTAATCCTAGATGGAAGTCTTTGTGGAGTAATCCTAAAATAAACAATATGTAACATAGTTTAAGAGTATATATGGAGATATTACTTAAGAAGGACATGGTAACCACAAAACATTCCCATATGATGCATGTAGCAAGTTGTTTCCCTACAACCACTATATATATGTTCTAAGTATAAAGGAGGGTGATCAAAGTCATTGTGTATAGATATGTTAGACAGCGCACAAACACTAGAGTCCCTAGCCTGAAATCTGAACTTGAAACACCTACCACTATTTCCCCAAACAAATCTCACATACTCCAGTCCTAAGAAAGAACTGACTACTCTGATACCACTCTATCACGACCCAAACCACTAGAGTCAAACTCATGACTACCCCAAGCCTTCCACAAAAAGGATAGGGGATGGAGCGTAGCACTTAGTAGGCACATTACACAAATGGGAGGCATTTTTAGAAAATACCTATACACCTCAGTATTTCAAGATCACGATATACTCCACCAGCTCGTTGTCCTCCATGGAAACTATAAAATGGGTTGTCATGTACATAAGACACGAAATGTGAGTCTGGAACCCATGCAGAGATGAGTATACCAATACCCATTAAGAGACCCTGAAATCACTAAACACAAAGCATCCAGAACAGTCAAATCATAATAGTAATATATTTCTAAATAAAAATAATCGAAACCCAGATATATTCAAGAAGGACACTACACCACCAGGTTGTCACAACCAACTACATTCCATAGGATTTTGTTCAAAGTAATGGTCATTTTGGAAGAATCCACTCCACGAGTCATGCAATCACGGAAGACACTCATCCATTAGGTCTAGATATCTAATCTCAAAGAACTTGATACTCTGATAGGGGGTCACACCCAAGGCCATTGGGGGATACCATGAACCCAATATGGATCAACCTTCTACGTAGGGGATTATATTCCAATGATATCATGAACCCTAACAATATGGCATGATTGATGGATAATCAATGTTCTAATCAAGGAGGTTATGTCAATTCCCTAAACCCCACTTAATGTATAAATAGGATAAAGGCTCACACTCCAATATCATAGAGGGAAACCAAAAACTCCATCTTGATTCATTCCCTAGTGGGTATCATAATCCTAGGATGTGGATTTAATTACACATTATACCCTTGAGGGAAAGGACAAATGGTAAAACCACTGAAATGAAACCAGTCTGAACTAAAGAGATAAATAGATCCCAGATGACTATAAGGGAGTACACAGCATGAAAGCAGAGTATACGGTGTGGATAACTCAACCCAGATCTACATGTGTGGTGTTTCCTCACATATAATACAATATCTATAAATAAGGCATGTAGATAAAGTACATGGTGTGTAGAGATCTCTCAAAACCCTACCTATGTATCATTTTCATGCTTGTGTAATACTAGCCATTCTCGTGTACACCTGGCCATGTCTTTGTACACCTAGCTAGGACTGTTTTGGAGTAAAATTTGTTTCTTGCCTTTGTACTCCTGGTTGTGTTGGTGTACACTCCAAGCCACACACTGAGCTACCAGGGAAAGGTCACATGGTTTGTGACAGGTTCACACAATGTGTCATATTTAACTCACCATGAAAATTCTTGCTCCACAATCAAGGTGTCAAACATGGTGTTTAATCCATAAATACAGATCATATTCTATGGGATTTTCCATAATTTTCTGGTTATTCTCCATTATTTTGAACATGCTACTTCCACCATGATTTCATCCATAAATCACTCCATGGATCTCAGATCTGGGGCAACCGAGATCTGTCATTACTTTTTGGCTAGAATGTGGCCTTCAAAATGAATCATGAATACAAATCTTATGTCCATATCACTATGAAATTCTCGAGAAGATTAATAAACTTTAATTTAATCTCTTTTTCCCTCGATCTTAAATCACAACCAACATAAACAGCTGTGCTCTCGGTTTTGATCCGTTGCACTGAATATAGGTTGTTCAATGATTGGATATTGGTTATTAGTCGAATTGTTGTCAAATGGACATGTCAATGAAGTTCTAATAAAGAAATATCGTAGAAATCCATAAGATATACAATATGAGGAATGAACCTTAACCTTAGTTCAATTATGTTTGTGGAATTGATCCGCAATTGAATGGTATACAAGAAAGGAATGGAAAACAAAAATCAAACATCCTACCTATAATTTGGATCAATTTATGTTGAATAACATATATGTTTTTCATTGTTGGTCTGATCCATGAAATTTATTGGTGCAATGATCCTTGATTCAATATCAATCCATCGTTATTTTCCAAGATACTCCATAGGATACTCTCTAACAATTCCTCTAAATCCTAGGTTATACAGATAACCCTATGGTTAAGTCGTAATGGTATTTAAATATAGGAGTTTTCACTTGATAAATACAATCAATTAAATAAATTAAATCAATTAAATCAATTAATTAGTTTTCTTAATCTTACAACCCAAAAAATATTTCACAAACACCTTATAATGATAAATATTTTTTCATTCCTAGGATAAAACCATTGTTCTGAATTCAATTGCATCCTCATATTTTTTATCTTCACCCTCATTTGAGAGTTATTCCACTTTTTCTGGAAATTTTCATGTGTGTTATATTCAATTTATTTAATATATTTCAAATATTTATTTCTGGAACACCATGCCTCAGAATCACACACCATCTTAGAACCTTGTCTAACAAATATTCCTTATAATATCCAAAAAAAAATACCTAGAAAATTGAATTCATTATATAAAAAACATAGACGTTTTTTGTTAACAAATAAATTGAAAATCATGGTTTTATTAGAAAAGATGTTTTATTACGTGCTTATATTTTTCAATCTCTTGTACATGAAAAAAATATATATATTAAGTTTGGTTAATCTAGATTACATAATGCGGTATAGGATATTCATGAATTGTTCTGTGTAATACTCCATGGTGATAAATACTTCTCTCCACTATACTTCAACTATTTGATCCTTTACTTCTTGAGAAAATCTTATTTCCAAGAAACTGAAATAATTTCTTATTCATTTAGGTTATGTAGTTATTAATTTTCTTTATTATTGGTTATGATTAATTGTGCCAGTTATAATACCTATATAGTGTAGGATTTGGGTTATAATACCCACATACTATAGGTTTAGGTTCTACCATAACTAGTAAAAAGTAAGAGGATTGGTTATTCCATGGTCTAGGTAAAATGCAAGGTTAGGTTCTACCTCCACATAAAAAGGTAACTTCTAAATTGCTCCTCTAGGTGTGAAAAAGGTAGCATGATCATGTTAAACCACCATGTGTACAAAAAGGATTATCTTGGTGTATGACATTAGGGTTTAAAAAGGTATTTGTAAAGGGTTGTGTCTCCCTTAAAAATTTTGAGAGTCTGTTATAGTGGTTGTAGTATCTCTCTCTATTTGAGAGGGGTAAAGAGTAATGTATGATCATTTAGATCTCGATGACTATAAAAACCAACATGTTCATTTATACTTACATATTCATTGAATTAAATTATATTTTATAATTTATTCAAAATAATTAAAAATGTCAATTCACCCCCTCTTGACTATTTGACCATTCTCATCAAGACCTAACAATTGGTATCAATGTAATGTTCCTTTACATAATTATATTTTTATATTATTTGTTCTAATAAAATACTAACATAAATAGCTAAGGGTAAAAATTTGTTTTGATATGACAGTAATGAATTTGAATGATGGTTTGAAACCTAAAATAAGACAACATTTTAATTAAATTAATTATGGATACTAGTAGTCTTTCATAGAGGATTTTCATAAGAATGTGAGAATTAAAAGTTTACCAATATTTGTAAAACAATATATGATTCATGAAGTTGATCCTAAAATATTAGTTGTTATTATTTGGAAATGCATGTGACAAATTATAAGGTGATTTATATTTTAAATTATACGATTAATAATAATATGTATAGAAATATTTATACATGAAAAACAATATGTGAAATTTTAAAAATATTTTAATTTACTCCTCTATGTTTAGATAAATTGATAGAAAAATTAATTATGAATCTTAATAGTAGAGAATCATAAATTCAAAATGGATAATAATAGATATTTAATGAAATTTTTCATATATTTATAATTTTGTAAATGGAAAGTGTACATTGGGAGAAATCTTAGACAATTATATTATGGATGAAAGGTTTTTAAGATATTTTTTGAATAAATGGTATGTTAAAAAGATACCAATTGATGACATTTATAATTTCAATAAATTAATTTAGATTATATTATTGGATCTTTACTATAATATGAATTATAATTCAAAAGTTATCTCAAGTGGAGAATTCGAAAAGGAGTTGTATTGATTTAAATTAAAAATGATTGTTACCACCAACTCTTCTGATTCTAAATTTCAACTTAGTAAATGAGTATTGTTTAATTGGATTTCTATGAAAGAAGAAAAAAATGGTAATTAATAAGAAACAAAAGTAATTACCTATGGAATAAATAAGGAATACAGGGTAATGATGATAATGAAGTCATCTAATATGAATGTAGAGAAAAAGGGATAATTTAACATAACTATCAAAGACTGAAAAATGATAAAAAAAATTATATACCAATATAAAAAGGAATGTAAAAAATTTGATATTTGGTTGGATTTTCATTTTAGATTCAGTATAAAGTGATTAATCTAGTGTAGGAAAAGAATCTGAAAACCTGTGCTTAATAGAATCATCAAGATAGGTAAATGAATCTGATTTTTCTTCCTCTTATGATTCTAATTCTTATACCTCTAAAGTTAATTTTTATGGTGATATTGATATAATAAATAGTAATGTTAATAATATTATAGGATTATTTAAAAATCATCCGAATAAACCTTAACATATTTTTACGAAAAAAGATAAATTGAAAAAACAAATCCTTCTAACTCCAATGAAATGTTATGTGATGATTTAAATTGTTTTCAAATTGATATTCATAAGATTAATGGTTATCAATTTAAATATGTTGAAGATCGTATAATTATGTTTGATTCAATTTTGAAATAATTTTTTTTCTCAAAAATTAAATTAATGTGTTTGAATAAAATGAAAGAAGTAAAACTATTATTGGATATGGTAATCTTATACTAAATATTAATGATAAAACATCTTTGTTTAAGGTTTTATTTAAGTGTTTCAATTTTTAAATGATTTAGATGTCAAAATGAAATTGATTATTCCTTTTTAGCCTATTAATTTTCTTATTTGGGAGTTATAGGTATTCAGTGGATGCTTGAGGAGGATTTGATAGAGTTTTAAGCCTTAATTTAATTATAGTGGGTGGTTCATGATCTGAATATATATTAATAAAATGAGATTTTATTCTTATCTTGGAGGATAGAGATTCACAACTTGAAATTTTATCAAGACATGAATTGGAGGGCCTCACGAATACTCATTGAGTGCACCATTGTTTCACATCATGAATGTGTTATAGAAATAGTATGTCTATAAATTCTGGAGATTTACTAATTTCATTCATTCCTTTATCATTTAACATTAACATTGGCTGAATCCTAGGGGATTTTGGAGGATCTTTAAACCCCTTTTCTCATGATTTATCATTCACTCCCAAAAGATGATCATGGAAATACACAATGACTAAATTCCCTTATCTTCCTTGATTTATTTGAGTCCTCTTTTGGGGTTCTCGGTATTGATGATTTTTGGGTTCATTGAGTATTTGGGATGCAGTTTAATGAGTCATTAGTGTGGATCATTTTGATTCTATAAGGGTCAAGATTTGCTTGACCCCTTTATTTGTTGTTCTAGGGTGTTTCGTGGTTTAAGAGAAATTTCATATATTTTAGTAGTCATTTTTAATGTTTTTCTTAAATTATAAAGTTTTTTTGAAATATTTTTGAAAATTTATAGAAGTAATTTCAGGTTTCAAAAGTTTATTTGTGAAATTTAATTGGATGTTTTTGAAGTGATTCTAATATTTTATTTGTTTTTTTTTTGTATTTTAAAAGTGATAATGAATTTTTTTCATAAATATTTATGTGTTTTTTAAAATTTAAAATTGACATTTTCCTTGGTTATTCTAAACCTTACACAAGAACATGCTTCTACATATGGTTAACACATATATTTAATATGTTTTTTAAAGGTAACATCATATTTCAAAAGGTTGCATAAGGGAACCATTTTATTTCAGTTGTTACATAAAGGTAAATGAAATTACCTTTACTCCAATGGTGGTCACCGCGTAAAGGTATCCTTGACACCGAGCACATAATGGTAAATGCCCAATCACATATGGTTATTCCCCCATTTTCCATTTCGATGTAAGGGAAATGTGTATCTTTTAAAGGGAACCAAATTGTGTATGCTCCATCTCTTAACATGCATATGGGTCAGTCCATGTTTTCATTAGATCTATAAGGGTATGTTTGTTCACTGTCTAAAGGTTAGTCATGGATTGTGAATCCCTTGTAATAGTGGCCATCTATATAAGGGTAATACCTTCTTACCTCTAAGAAGTATATATGATTTTTGTATAAGTATTTGTTTTTATCTATTTTTCACATTGTCTCCCACCTTTCGATCTATAAACCATGTGAAATCCATTTTAATGAATTTTTTAAAGCCAAAAATCATGGTTTTGAATAATTTTAATGCATTTAAAGTTATATTTAACAATTTAAAAGTTTTATATTTGATCACAACTATGTATTGATAAAAATTGAAACATTAATAAGAAATTATTGGGAATAACATACTGTTTTAAATGGGAAATCTATAGATGTGTTCAATAGTATTGAGATCCCATTCCTCTCAAATTTTATTTTTTTATCATTTTATTCATGTCCCTACAAGACATGAGATTTACGCATGGATTCATGTAACCATAATGTTAGTTAAAGCATTGATTTTGGATACCAAGTCTACATATAACATAATTCTCCCTCCTTTTTCATTTGTGTGAACTGCAAGTCCAGTACCATCATAAAGTGGGGAATCAATCACTTCCCCTTATTTTTTATATTTTTAAAATGTAAATTTACCCTGATTTATCTACTTTATTTAATTTTATTTGATTAACCATAATCAGATAGTAATATGGAAAATAATTTGAAGATGAAAGTTTATATGATAATCTATAAATTACAAATCTTGAATATGAAATGAATTCAGAGAAATATTGATAATGGGTTATAATGTAACTATTTAATAATGGAGAGAATTATATCTTGATTAAACTATATTGAAATATTCAATTTATTGAATTTTATATTTCGTATTGCAGATAAATACTTTGTAAAATATTATAGCATGTTCTAAAATCATTATTATCTCTTTAAAGTAACCAATGCATGTTATATATTATTAATGTTCATCATAAAAGATTTTTTATCTTAATTTATAACATAACTTGATAATTTTTAATATTATTGAAACAAAGGTAAATGAATAATAGTATGTTAAATATTAAGGATATTTGTTTCGGAATTCTTGAAGAGAGATAACAAATGGTAATATATCATAGTGGTAAACAACTTAAGTAATATTGATGATAATTATTCCACAATTATGTGTGTTAGAAAAAAAATGAAATGGAGATTTTTGAATGTTTTATTATTTTTATTATTTTTCTCAATAATATTATTTCATTCATAAAACATTATTCAAGCTTAGATATTGTTATAACATATAATAATTTAATTAATTTCTTTAATTTTATGTATCATCACATATGGGAATATTAATATTCATGTTTAGAATATTTGGGATGTGTTATCACAAGATTTTGGAAGATATTTTCTTACCTATGAGATTTACTAGATATTTTTCTCTATATTGTTATTTTTGGTAATCATGGATGATACACTTGTATATTAAATTAAAACATAAATCTAGTAATTTTTTTCAAATAAAAATAGAGGCATGATGAAATACTTATCATAGAGATTAATGATATATTTTAAAAATATTCATAAGGATGGATGCAAAATTAATAAAATAATATTAATGCTTAGAAATATCTAAGGTCATGACTTCATAGACTAGATGAAAAATTAATCGATTAATTAAAGATAGTTATGAGTGATGACTGATTTCATAAAGCATTGTTTTGGGGTAGATAAAGCCTAATGTTGTTTGGTAAGGGTTGTAACTCTTTGTTTTTTTGTGCTTAGATTCATTGCAATTATGTGTGCAATAATAAATTTAATATATATTTATTATCTATGGATTTAGATCCTTGATATGATTTATTATTAGCCTTGTGTAGCTATAATAATGGGAAATCATTCCCCATGTGAAGATGGTGGCACAGAGTGTTGGTTATAATGATGATAGTGCCATGGGGTACATGTTATGATGATGATTTTGTTGTTGGAATGGCATGTAGGTTGTGTTATTATGTGTATTGTTATAGGGGATGGAACTGTGACTAATAAAACTGGTTGAATTTGGTCCTTATCAGTGTTTCAATGTTGAAAGCCGGGATGCTTTCTTGATAATGAATCTTCTTTTTTGATAGTTTATTGAAAATTGATATATATATATATATATATAGTTTCCAAATCATGGAGTTTGTTTGATTCTATGCATTGTGAAGAAATAGTTTATGCGATTTCTTGGTCTGAGTCCTATATTACAAAGAATTTTATCAAATAATAAAAAAATTAATGAATGAATAGGGTTTGTTCTCAAAGCTTAAATTATAATGATTACATACTAGTGAATACAATAAAAGAATTAATATTATAATCATTACTTTTCTTAGAAGATCAAAATTTTAATCTTTGAATAGATAAAAATAATATTAATAAAATTACAATGAATGAATTAATGTTGATATTGAAATGATTTTGATACCTATGTCTTAACAGTGGTAGTTAGTAGTCCCACGTGATGTTATCAAGATATGAATATTTTGATATGTAGTTTCCCATAGAGTGGTTGAGAACCTTATATATATCATGTAAATATTTTAATTTAATACACTACACCCTATTTCTATAGGGTGAAGGACACCCAATGGACTCTGAGATGGTGTTTCCTGAACATCAATGTTAGTGAGGAAAGGATGGATGACTACCCCGTCTATCTGTTCCCTCTTATCATTGTAGTATTAAGTGCTGGTGTACACAGTGGTTATATTTAAAAATATATGTGTGTGTATGGATGTAATTTCTTTTGGTTATTTCACACACATGTATCCACATATATATTATTATAATGGTAATTATATATAAGTTGTGTAAGATCTATGATGGAATGAGGTATAATACAATATGTACAGGTTGTGGTGGATCTTGAATACTACATGGTTACTATATGAAGATGTAGTTAGGATGATTAGATGATGTGATTAACTAGTTCCATGATATATCAATTTTTTAGGTGTCTTCAGGGAGTATCTTAGAGAGATATGGATCAGGATGTGTGACGTTGGAATAGAGTAATAAAATAGTGGATAAATGGTAGCATGGTACATTCTTTTGATATTATGTTGGATATTATATGATTACTTGTTTTCAATAATTAGTTAGTGATCCATGGTTAGGATGGAAAAATAATAGTAAACCTCTTTAGTTGATGAATTGGTTTCCTTTATTTACTTACTGGTCTTTATTGTGCATCTATCACATTTAACACGAGAGGTAGTAGATGAGATCTTGATGTTTATACATTTTTTACTCACCCTACATATATATATACACAATATTTTAATTTCAATATAATATTTTTTTATTGATCTAGACTTTAATATTTCTAGGTGTTTTTCAACTACTATTGGATCTTTGTGGTTATTATTGAGTGTCTATTTTAGTGAGTTCAGTTGTTTTAGTAGTTTGTTATTACATTCATGTACTTGGAATATTTCTTCCCTTGTATTATGAACATGAGTTGTTTTTTGGTTGTTCTCATATTATCTATTACTTTTAAAATATTATAGATAAATTCCTCACATATTTTTGTATGATATACCCTCAGCGACTGTAGAAAATCTATAGCCCATTAGACGTAGTATTTGGGAATTATTATCTCCCTTCTCACTTTTCTAGACTATGTAGAGTACCTTTGGTTGTAGGTTTCATGAAAAAGTAGTATATGGTGATGGTTGAGAGATGGGATGGAGTACAGAGTTAGTAAATAGTGAGGATTCAAGGTCTGGTAGATAATTGGTTTCACATAGGTTTAATACAAGTTGTAACATGGGAGACCAGCTAGGAAATCGGATTTCAGGTGCCCCTGTGACCTAATTCAAGGACATTCAATTTTTTTGGATATACTAAGAAATGTGATTTTTTTATCCTATATAGACCTAGGAACAAATCATGAATCAAAATTATATAATTCTATGTTTTAATGGGGTAGACAATGGGAAATAGGTTAAAAAGGGATCAATTAAGTAGCATTAAATCACATGTGTTGCTAGTTAGGAGTCCATAATGTTTTTTATTTTCCAGGAGTGGCTCTAGTTCAACAACCCATCAAGTTAATACAATGATATTCAACTATATGTTTCATAAAATCATCATTGATTATATAATAGCAATGAAAATTCATAGAGAAGTACACATTGAGTGTTCCAATGCTATTGTCTGTATAAATTTTCAGGTTCCATTTCAAATCATGGTACGTAGGTTTTAATGGATGAGGTAGTGATATCCTTCAGTTTAATCATGCTCAGAGTGGGAACTAGATTCATTTTATAGTGATGATTCTATGTAGGCATGCTCGAAAATATTGAATATTATTCCTTGGGGTTTGTGAGGAGTTGGTTTTTTATGCAGGATGTTCTTAGAATAGTTTACTATATGATTTTCTTTCTTCAATCACAATTTTGGAGGCTTGTATTCAGTGATATTTTTTCACCATTATAGAAATTTTTATCTCTACTCTTGTTTTAATAAATTTAATCTTCACTCATTTAAAGTGATATGTTCCTTGGTTCATGAAGGTAAAATATTTTAATTTTGAATTTAATTCATTTTTTCTTAGTGTTGGATTATTTATTTTCTTTATTGTCAATTAAAATTATATTTATTGTGGATTGTGCATGTGACTTGGTTTATTTTGTGGTTGTGGCCTTGTGTTCTTACATCCCCATAATTTTTTTCCATTTTATTATTAACATATTTTATGGCCTTGACCATATATAGATGATAAAAACATCACAAATCATGATATGTTTTATTAAAATACATTTTAAAAATGTGTGGGAAAGTTAGTGACTCCTAAAGAGAATAATATCATGGTATGGTGGATGGGTTCCTTTGATTTTTATGATTATAGAAGCTCTATTTATATTGGTGCATGTGATGATTGAAAAATGTTATGTGATGTCGATATATAACACTTGAAATTAATTGCTTTATCCTATTGTAAATGGGATATTATGACCTTTTATATTTTTTTCATAGGTATTCCCATGTTGGATAAAGATTTGTAAAAAACATACAAATTTTTTAAAACCTAATAAAGTGGATATTTTAAACATCAAGATTTATTTTTTTTATATGCCACATATTAAATTTGACTTTTCCAAGTTATTTGTAACTTTCTTTTGTACATAACTTATCACAGAACTCACGTAAAATATGAAATTGTTTTAGAAAATGATAATATACTTTTTGTATTTCATCCTTGGTATTTTATTTAAGTTTTATAATAATATTTTGTGATACCCCATTAGAAAAAATTTACTTTTTAACAATAATTTTTCATAAATAAATAATTTTAATTCTTCCATTATACATGACCTCATTTTAGAAGTATTTTTTCAAATGTATTGAAATTATTTTCTAAAAGTATATTTTATTAAATGCATTGTTATAAAGAAATATTTAAAAGGATTTTCTTTTGAAGATTCATTAATTTGATGGATTATAAAAAAATATACATATTTAAAAGCTTTTTTATTAGCATGTTTTGAAAATTAATGAGTTTTAAAGTGAACTTTTTTGATACATATCAAGAATTAATGAAATAATTTGGAAAGAATAATTATGTTTTGAGATCCTTAACTAACATGACTAAATAAACATTTATCAGCAACATATCTAATATTTTCAATATATAGTTATGAAATCATGTTAATCTTAATAATAATATATTTAAATGTAATGGATTAATTTTAATAGAATGATTAATTATAATAAAGAATGTATATATTTTCATTTTTGGAATACTTAAGTGAAATTTCTGAAAAACTAGAGGAAAATATTTTTTTCTCCCAAATGGAGATATGTTTCATTTATTTAATCAATGTTAAGGGTTTGTTTCTTAAATTGTTCCTTCGAAAGTGTTGTTTTAATATTATTATTTTTGAATATATATTTATTGATTACTGTTTTTTTGGTTATTTTTTGAGTTCAATGTAATTATATGATCTTACATGGGAATGAGAGTAGCAAAGGTGTGTTCATAATTCTAAAGTTGTTTAATGCTTGATTTTTTTTTGGATGAGGTATTTTTTCTCATGTTGATATATGAGATTGATTATCGATTTGATATAATTTTTTATTAATGGATTGTTCATGTTTGAGAGGTATCTCTCCAAGGAGATTGTTTTTCCCTGTTCTAAAATGTTGTATAGATATACCCCTTGTTCCTTTAGTGGTTTTTGTATTCCAAATTTTGTAATAACCTTGAGAAGCATCTCTTGAGTTGGTTTATTTATACCCTACCCCTTCCCTATACTTCTTAGTTTTTGGTTTAATTCGTGGGGATGAGATTTTTTTGATAGGTATCTAATGTAAGGGTTCATATTTTTATGAATCCTTCACTTATTATTCAGTGGTGTCCGGTGGTTTGAAAGTAATTTCATAAATACAAGAGGTTTTGTTTTTGTTTTTATAAATTATAAAGAATTTTTTAAATGTTATTGGAAATTATAGAAGTAATTTAAAATTTTAAAATCTTATTTGGGAAATTTGTTTGGATGGTTTTTAAGTGATTATATTATTTTATAAATTTTTTTCATTTTTGGAAGTGATGATGATACTTTTTCATAATTATTTCTAATTTTTTGTATATAAAAAAATTAAACTTTTTTAAGGTTATTCGTAAACTTAATCATTACCTTGATTCCATGTAAGGATAACACCTATTTTTAATAAGTTGCATAAGGGTACACTATTATTACCAAAGTATTTTTAAGGGTAACCTTTGATTTTGGCCAATGTGTAAATGTAAATAAAATTACCTTTACATAGAATGTGTTCACCACATGAAGGTAGCCTGGAATCCCATCACATAAGGAAAAATTTATAGTCAATAAGGGTAACCCTACATTTTCCCTTATTGCATAAGGGTAATTTATATATTTAATAAGGGTTCTGACTCACGTAAGGGTCAACTCTTAGCTTGCGTAAGGGTCATCCCATGTTTTCCTTAGATTCATAAGGGTATTTTTATTCACCAGGTAAAGGTAAGTCGCAGATTCTTTGTTATATATAAGGTTACCCAACCACATAAGTGTAACACTTGGTTACCCTTACACATTCTAAATTATTTGTATATGGATCTCTATATTCATCCATTTTTCATATTTTCTTCCTCCTTTCGATCTACAAAATGTATGAACTCATTTTCAATGATTTTTATGTCTAAAATCATTATTTTGATTTATTTTGACACATTTAAAATTATGTTGAACATGTTAAATATTTTAATTTGATCACAATTATGTTTTTAGATAAATTCAAACAAAAATTAGAAATTAATGGGAACAATATATATTTTGAACAGGAAATCTGGGGAAAAATTTGTAGCTTTAAATTTATATTCCTCCTCTTATTTTTACTTGGATATTTTTTTTATATACAAATAATGAAAAAATTTCCCTTTAGATTCATTTATTCATCATGTTGGTTCAATCACTTCTTGTAGATTCCAAACCAATGTACAACATCATTCGCTCTCTCTTTTTGTGTGTAGTATAAGTCCAATACCATCACCTAGTAGTGGATCAGTGACTTCTCTTTATTTTTATACTATAAAAATGTGAATTAACCATGATTTAAATTCTTTGTTTGAATTTATGTTATTTACCATCAGAAGATAATAATATAGAAAATAATCTCATGATGAAAGTTTTTATGATAATATGGAGATTCCAAAGGTTGAAGATAAAATGAATGTAGTCAAATATTGATAATGTATTATCATATAACCGTTTTAAAAAAGAGATCATTATCTCTTGATAAATTTATGTTGAAATATTTAAGTGAGAGAAATTTAAATTTTTTGTTTTAAATAGTGAATTCATTTGAAAGTGTGATATTATGTTATGGAAGAATTATTCTCATTCAACAATGAACATTGTATATTGTATATTTTTAATGTTTTTCATGAAATTATTATTATAATATGTTATGTAATCACTTGATAATATTTTTTATTATAGTAATAATAGAAATTAAATTATTATTTTTTCTAGAATAAAGATAATTATTTTGGAATTATTCAAGAGAGAGAGACAAATGATAGCATTCCATGGTGTTAAGCTGCTTAAGTCATATTTATTAGAATAATTTTATAACATTGTGTATGAGATCAAAAATACAATAGAGATTATTGAATGTGTTATTATTGCTATTATTTTGATATAGAATGAAATTTAATATTTATAAATTCATTCATTATTTTCGATGATTATCTCATGTTATAATTTAATTAAATTATTGAACGATAAGTATCATCACATGTGGGAATATTAATATTCATGTTTTAACTATTTTTTATATGTGATCATATGATTTTGAAATATATTTTATTACCTCTAATATTTAATATATAATGTGTTATCTTTTATTATTTCTTATTATCATGGGTGATATTATTGTATACTAAATAAAAACTTAAAGATTGTGATGCTTTTTTGACAAAAAAAGTGGCATGTTGAAATGGTTATCATGAAGATTGACGATATATTTGAAAGACCGTATTAAAGAGGAAAACCAAATTAAATAAATATTATTTAGCCTTGGAAATTTCTAGTTCTAGAGATAGTTAGATTAAATTTTAAATTAATCAATTAAATATATACAGTTACAAAAATGAATGATTTCGTAAACCATTGATTTGGGGACGAATAAGCCTAATATTGTACGATATAGGCTAGAATTCACTGTTTATTTTGGTCATTGTTTCCTTGTGATTTTGTGGGGAATAATTAATTTAAAATTTATTTATTTTCTATGTTTTTATATCTTTGATATGATAGAATATTAACCTTTTCAATTGGAATAATGTGTGGGGATACTTGAGGCTATGATTGTGGCATGGAGTGTTCGTGATGATGATAATAGTAGAACAAGGTGCTTATTATGACGATGATGATTTTTATATGGGACGTAAGATTTTCTATTATGTATATTGGTGTAGGGGATGGAACCGATACTGATATAATGGGTTGAATTTAGGATTTCTTGGTGTTTTTTTCTAGAAATCTAGGATGATTTTTTGATAATAAATCTTCTTGTTTGATGGTTTATGGTCAATTTATATTTATATTTTTAGTTTCTAACTAGTGGAAGTAGTTTTATTCAATGAACTTCAAGTTATGTTGTATGTGATAGAATGGGATGAGTCCTAGAGTATCCATAAGTTTATGAAATGATAAATTAATTAATTAAATAAAGTGGTTGGTTCTTGATTCCTACATTAGGATGATGACATACTTGATAATGAAAGAAAATAATTAATATGGTCATCGACACTTGGGTCAGAATATTAAAATTATAATATAGGAATAGAAAATGGAATAATATTAATTAATGGATAATTAATTAATTAATTTAGAACTTGATTTCTGTATTCTTTTGATACCATGGCCTTGATAGTGGCAGTTAGGAGTCTTATGTGATATTAGTAGAAAATGAGTACAATTATATTTAGTTTCCCATAATGTGGTTGTGAGAAATATATATATCCATTATGTTTTCTTTTTTTCTTATTCTACCCCATCCATGATGGTCGGGATACTAACACCCAAAGGACTCTAGGATGGTGTTTTCCCAAACATCCAAGTTTATAAGGAAAGAATGGTTAACTACCCCCTCTGACCCAACTCTCTTCTCCTAAGAGTATAATTAACTAGTATTCAAAGTTATTATCATTCCCCATATATTTGTTTAGATGTATATAATGGCTTATGGTAATTCTACATACATGTATTTCTAGATATTGTAACCTAATTTTTGGTATAGTTATGATGTGTATGGGCTATGATGGTTTGAGGTTTGATACATGAGTTACGAGATGCGGTGGCTCACCAAAACTACATTGTTACTATGTAGAGATATGGTTGAAATGATTAGATGACTTAATACATGGGGTTTAGGATATATTACTATATCTTAGGTTTCTTCAAGTTTGATTACATTAGCATAGGTGTATTTGGGCTTTCATTAAGAGAGATATGAATTAGGACGTGCGACATTAGGGTAGAGAGACAAGCAAGTGGGGAAGTTGTAGTGGGGTACCTTAATTGGATATTATATTTCATATTTTATGATCAATTTTCATTGATACATGGTGAGTGAGCCATGGTGAGGATGTGAATATAATAGTAACCTCTTCCATGTGATGAGTTAGTTTCTTTTGTTTATTCATTGTTCTTTTGTATGTTTCATTCAAATTTTTCATGAGAGGTTTCCTGGAGGATCATACTATGTATATATTTTATTCTTAACCTACATATATAAAATATTTTTTTGGTTCTTAGGTGTTTTTTGGTTATCAAGATGGATTTTACTAGTTCAATGAGTTGTTGGAGCTTTGTGGATGCTTTATAATTTTTAGTTGTTTCATTTATATGTTATTAACTATATGTATTTGGGCTCCTAATTTCATTTTTATTACCTATAGGATTTTTTAGTGGTTATTCTCATCTTATCCCTTACTTTTAAAATCATAGAGGATAATGCCTCTCATATGTGTGTATGGTATACCCTTAGTTCTAGTCACCAACCCGTGGCATCTTTGTGGTGGGTATTAGATATCATTATCTGTAACACCCAATGTAAATAAAGAATATGAAATTTTTATATTTATCCCTATTTTTGAATAAAATGTTAATATTAATTTAAAGGGAACACTATTCTCTATGGCTTACCCAACACGCAACAACGAGTTCCTTTGAAATCTTACGTTGCACTCTAATAATAAAATAATTTCATTTTAAATGGTAGTTAACACCTAACCATTGTAATGACGGGAATGAACAGAACTAACTACAAAATTATTATATATGTTTGTCAAATATTTTTACTTTTTACAATAAATTTTAGAGGCTTAAAAATGCGAATGAATCCAATTTTAAGCGTAAACATTCTAATATTCTTTAAAAGGTTGATTAACCACCTTTTGATGGAGAACCTCTTTTAAACCCACTTTTTGTCAATTTTATGTGTTATATTTGAAAAAATAAAATTCTTCTTTAGAATCAGGACATCAAAATTTACTTTGTGTAAATTTTTGGTATTTTTCCGATAAAGTTCATTTTTTAATGAATAGATAAAAATATTGTATTTTAATTCAAAACCTCTTTTTAATATAATTTATTTATATGATTAGATTATCTTTTGAATTGGATTTAAAGTGAAATTAGAATATATTTTTACCATTTAATCCAATGGTGGTCGTTGGAATTAATTTCACTTTGAAATTAGACTTAAACTAGTGTCAATCTTTTAATAGATATTGTTTCCTAAAAACACTCTATTTGTTCTGACAGTGGGAATTAATTATTAAATAAATTAATGTAACTTATATGTTTTGAATTTTTTAAAATATACATCATTTTTGAATCCATAATATCAAATATAGCTTAGGGTGAAGTTTTGGTATTTTTCTGAAAAACATCAATTTTTTATGAATAGTGAAACCACTAAGTGGTACTTTAAAAAACTGATTTTTCGTTTAAATGAAATTTTACCACCTCTGTATTTTGAATTTCAAAAATCCGACATACATGGTTGTCATTAATAAGTAAAATGTGATTCAATGGGATTAAAATAATTTTTGGTGAATAGTAGCTTTTAAGTTTTTAATCGCGATTAGAGGTAATTAGTGTAATTTAAGGTAAAAATAATGTTTTAATAATATGAAATGACCTTGACACATGTCCTACCCTTATTGGATGTGTTATGGCCAACCACGAATATACATGGGTCATCTTGGGGACCCCATGGAGCCACATTGGTAGGAAATTTACATTAATACCTTTTTATTTAAAGTTAAAATTAAAATGTCACAAACATGTGTTGTTTTACTAAAACAATTTTTATATGGGGTTGTACAAGTCATATTTTTTTCTATAAATATTTATTAGAAAGATATAAATATTTCCTACATCATGATATTTTGTTTATAATTTTTAGACATTAAATAAATTAATTTATTTATGACACCGTGATGATGCAGTGATTACCTCATAAATGAACGATTTAAATAAAATGAGAGGATATGGTAAACTATAAGTCTTACACATGTAACAAACCTTTTAGATGGGTGGAATTCGAAACCTTATCACATTATGCTCAAAATATATCCTTTTTGGATATTTAAAATCCGAAAATCATTTTATAATAAAGTAATATTCTATAACTTTCCAAGTGTGCCCCTCCTCTTCTCTTATAAAAGGCCCCCACGTCTACCACCATACCCACACCTCTCAAGCCTTTGTCTCGGCCAACCCCTGCCCATTTGGTCTCTCCACATCCCTCTATTACTCCTAGAAGCATCACTTTGGCCATAATTCTTTCCAAGGAAGCTTTTGTGCTCAAATCAAAAAGAGTTACCCGATTTAAAGGTAAAGTCTTCCCAGTGTTCTTTTGTTTTATTTTGCTTCTCCAACCCCCTAAACTCTTTTTATTTATTTATTTTGTTAAAAAACCTGTATCTTAAATATACTAGTATGTTTTTATGAGGAGGATTCGAGCTACACTAACACACACCTCTGTCTAATGGTTAAAGAATATATTGTTTCTGTGGATGGCGAATTACTGCCTCACGAAACGATGATTGTTCTATCATCTCATATCACCTCTCATGGTGGCCATTATGATGGACCTATATTTATTTAGGATATATATTATATTTATTTCCTCTATATGCTTCTTTATTTTATAATTAATACATACCTTTATGCTTTTCATGTTGTGAAAATATGATAATTTTATTTGAGAAGTGTGGACTACCGCCCCCTCAAGTGATGTCACTCGTTCATGCAATACATGGAATGTATAAAGAATGAAATTGATGAACTTATGTGATCTATATAACATATATATTATACCGGAATTATAATATATATATATATATCTCATCTAGTTTTAATTCCATTAATGTGCCAAAGAAATGAAAGTAGCGTTCATGCTCTACGTACGACTTACCGTCTCTATGAACGGTACATTTCATTTCTTATCTCCAAATGTTATGTACTATTATAATACATATATATAATTGATATATATTTCATATATTACATCTAAATTATGGATATAATTCTGTAATTATAATATATATTTCTCTCATTTAGTTTTAATTCCATTAATATGACAAAAAAATGGAAGTAGTGTTCATGGGTACGTACGGCCTACCGTCTCCATGAACGGTGCTTTTCATTTTTTTTATCTCCAAATGTTATGTAATAGTATAAAATGAACATTTAAAGGATATATATGATATTTTAATCATTAATACTATTCTATAAATTATTTACTTATAACTACATGGAAAATCATTTTCAAACAAGTTCATTTTTGACTCATGTACCAAACATCAGCAAAAACATCTGATAAGAACTCACATTATTAACCAATTATTATAACATTATAATATGTGATATGAACTGAATAATAATATATAAAGGAGTTACTTAAGAAATTATAAATCAACCAAAGTTTATTATTCAATAATATAATGAAATGAACAAGACAAGTAGGACTTGATGTAAGGGATCTTACCCCTCTCTTTCTTTTTAAGTACACTCTTTTAGTCATTCCTTTTAAGCTCATCTTTATTATGATTGGGATTTTCTTTTATATTAATCTTACTGTAATTTTTATGTTCATATGATTAGAGACCCTATTTTATCTCATCAATCCATTTAGGAAGTTTTGAGTGGCGCCGTTAGGCTGTAGAATTTTCGTAAGAGATCCAACCTCTCTCATTCTTTTTAAGTACTCTCCTTTATGTAACTTATTTTAAGCTCCTATTTGTTATGTTGGGGGATGTTATTTTATAATCCACTTGCTTTAAATTTTATGCTAATATTATTAGAGACCCTATTTTATCTCATAAATCCATTTTTTGAAGTTTTAAGTGGCGCTGTTAGGCTGCCGAGTTTTTATAAGGGATTTTTCATCTCACTTTTATTCCTGTGCAATTTATGCTACATTTTCCACAATTTACTTTTATTTTTATATGTACATACCATAATTCTACTCTTTGTGTAATATTCTTTCGTTTATGAGTATTTACATCAATGTTGTATTGTCCTTCTTTCATGGGGTGTATGTTTCGAAAGATACCCAAGTCGGTAAGGGAACCTTTCACCCACCTCTTTTTAAAAGAATTCTTTTTGTTGGGTCTTTTAATTTACATATTGTTATGTTAGGATATGTTATTATATATCCTTATTGATGTAAATTTTATTTCCAAGTGATGAGATACCATTTTCTCTCTCGTCAACTCTTTTTCTGAATTGTGAAGTGACGTTGTTAGGCTGTCGAATTTTTGCATGGGATCTTCTTAACCCAATTTTGATTATTTGAGATAAACTTTTAATCCTTGAATATGTCATTATATGAATATATTTGAATCATATCTGATTGTTTTACACTTAATATCCACTTATATTTGGTGTAATCATTTGTCACACATAATTATGTAATTGATTTATCCTTAATCCAAGGATACCGTCTTTGTAAGGGACTTCGTCTCAATCTCTTTTCATTAAGGAATATTTTGTTCTAATACAAGGATTTCTTTTATATGGTGTATAAACTCCTTCGACATTTAATTTTATACAAAAGGAATATTTTTCGATGAAGCGTTTTACTAAACGACAAAAAGGAATGTTTCTTTTAACGTACGCGGTGACAACGACCTTTTCCGCCGCCGCGAGTATTATTTGGTCTTTGGATTCCACAACAAGCCGTAATGATTTTAAAATGAAATAAATACCATATACTCTTTTATGTATTTTGGTATTAAAAATGGTTTTTATAATGGATTTGTTATGTCAATATATTTAAGTGATATATTGTGATCAAACTGTGGAAATGTTTTCTTTCCATTATATTTGTTTTATGTCTTATGATTTTATAATGGTACTTGGACATTTGACGGGTGGTTACATGATAAACCATATGACGGGTGGTGCCGTGAATACCAGGACGGGTGGTTACGTTATAACCTCCAATTCATTGGGTATGTAAGTCGTTTGTATGGCTATTCCATTAAGTGATATGTGTGGAAGTCGACCGTATGGTTATTCCATTTAAGTATGTTTTTGTCTCAAGTTACCTTTATATGTTATGTGTTCTTTATATGGGTTTTATGGTAATATTTTTGGATACAAAAGGTTAAGTAATGATATTTTATTCAGTGAAGATTTTTTTACTACTTCATAATGGTGAAAAGTATTACTTTGATAAATAATTATTGGTTTACTTATTGTTTTGAAAAACTAACAGTTTTCCTTCTTTGTGTATCCTTTACTAGGCCTTTTATGCTCATACCAAGTTTTTGAAATGTTTTAAACAGGACTTAAAGATGAATAGGGTCAAGTTTGTGATCAAGGAAAGACATGATATCTAAAACATGGAACTAGACATGTTTCTTTTTAAGAATTTTATTTATGGAAACTTAGTAGAAGTGTATACTTTGTAATCTTTTGAGATGTAATAGTTATGTCCTAATTCTCTAAAACACTAAACCTGAAAAGATCCTCTATGTGAATTATTCATTTAATTCAATATTAAGTAATGTTTAAGGACGGGTCCTTATAGTTGGAATCAAAGGTCTATTTAGATAACTTTATAGGTTAGGGTATTCTTTAAGCATAAGTGACATTACCATAATGGTTAGGATTTCAGAAAGAGTCGTAGTTTTTAGATAAAGTGAATGAGTAAGTATATCTTAGTGTTTATCTTCCTCATTATTACATGATGGTTTTTTTGATATACTCACACTGACATTTCTGTTTTTAGTAAAAGGATGGATCTAGCAGGCACCAAAGTGACAATGGGTTTGAAGGAAACTATGGTGGTTCTGTGATTAAGAGACTGGATGAAATAGGGTATTCAATGAGAAATGTCATGGTTATTCTAAACCAATTATCCAGGAGTTATGATCAACCACTTGAACATTGGTATGTTATCTAATGCATCATGTATGAGATGAACAATCAATGTAGTTGTTCTGGTAATAATTATAAATGTAACCATTAGGGTTTATATGACCCTTACATTTGAGGTAATTATGGGTTACTATATGATGGAAGATGAAAGGCATGAAATAAAATTGAGGTTAAAATATGTTATGATTATTTTTTGAAGAATTTATCTCGTTTTGGGGAATGTTTTAACAATTATATAGTTTTGGAAAAAGGACAACACACAGACCATGTGACAACCTGTCGCGTCAGACAAATCTATGGGAATCGAACCCACAACCAAAGTGCGACTGGTATTTATCGCCTACCACTAAACTATGATAAGTCCTTGGTTAATTTGAATAATTCTTTTTAGTAATATGACTTTATGAATTAAGAGTAAGTTGATTTTGGGTTATCTTTGGAAATTATTAACCTATCATGGAGGATATGTGATTAGGTTAATTACTTTTCAGTATGAGACTTTAAGAGCAACTGATGTTATTTGGAGATAAGTGTTAATTTGTACCTTGGAAGACTATGTGATTAAATCCATCAAATATTTGGGTTTCAATATTAGTTTGGTTTACTTTGATGAATTTTATGTACAATTGTTTATCGAATGGTCTTCGTTGAACTTTGGGTTTTTTTGGGACAAATATTGGAGATTAAGAATAGATTTTTTTTATAAAGGATTAACCTTTTGGGGATTATCTGATCTCGTACTAACAATTTTGGTTTTGGTTTTTGTCTAAAGAAATGGGAAATATATAGTTCTATTTTGTGGATTAGGTGATTCTCTAGAAGTCTATTATAGCGCTCTTAATGTGAACAAGTCATCCTAAATGCTCGTCTTTTGGAGAAATATGAGTTTGTGTAAGAAATATAGTAAAAGTTGAAAGTCAACATTACAAGTAAGTATGTTTCATTATGTTTTAGTTACGCTCATAAATAAATTCCTCAATGAAAAGTAACTTAAAAACAAAAAAAATTTCTGTTAACATTTCCTACAAGGGAATCAAATACTGTTTAACCCATCACCAGTTTGTGATTTTCTGGTGGATAGCTTTCTCCTAAACATGTTTTCTATCACTCTCCCTAAGAACATGACCCTTTGATTTTTCTTCCATATCTATGTTTTCATACATGGAATCTTAGTATGGGTTAACTTGGGTGACCTCTATACTTCTCTTTCTTTCTTTTAAAGTGATTGTTTTACCAACTCTTGTTCCGATGTGGGACTTTCAATGATGTTTCTGAGCCCAATTTTAAAATTGCGAGGACACAATTCCCAAAAGGGGGGAAGGATGTAACACCCCAGGTAAATAAAGTATATGACATTTTTATATTTATCCCTATTTGTGAATAAAATGTTAATATTAATTTAATGGGAACGCAATTATCGATGGCTTACCCAACACGCAACAACGAGTTCCTTTGAAATCTTATGTTGCACTCTAATAATAAAATAATTTTATTTTAAATGGTAGTTAACACCTAGCCATTGTAGTGACGGGAATGAACATAACTAACTAAAAAATGATTATATATGTTTGAAAATATTTTTAATTTTTAAAATAAATGTTAGAGGATTAAAAATGCGAATGAATCCAATTTTAAGCTCAAACATTCTAATATTCTTTAAAAGGTCGATTAACGGCCTTTTGATGGAGAACCTCTTTTAAATCCACTTTTTGACAATTTTATGTGATATATTTGACAAAATAAAATTCTTCTTTATAATGGGGACATCAAAATTTACTTTGTGAAAATTTTTGGTATTTTTCTGATAAAGTTCATTTTTAATGAATAGTGAAAACTGTTGTATTTTAATTCAAAACCGCTTTTTAATTTAGTTTATTTATATGATTAGATTATCTTTTGAATTGGTTTTAAAGTGAAATTAGAATATATTTTTACCATTTAATCCAATGGTGGTCATTGGAATTAATTTCACTCTGAAATTGGACATAAACTACTGTCAATCTTTTAATAGATATTGTTTCTTAGAAACACGCTATTTATTCTGACAGTGGGAATTAATTATTAAATTAATTAATGTAACTTATATGTTTTGAATTTTCTAAAATAGAAATAATTTTTTAATCCCAAATATCAAATATAGCTTAGGGTTATGTTTTGATATTTTTTTGAAAAACTTCAATTTTTGATGAATAGTGAAACCACTATGTGGTACTTAAAAAAAACTGATTTTTCGTTTAAATGAAATTTTTCCACCTCTGTGTTTTGAATTTCAAAAATCCTACATACATTTTTGTCATTAAAAAGTAAAATGTGGTTCAATGTGATTAAAATGATTTTTGGTGAATAGTAAATTTTATGTTTTTAATCGTGATTAGAGGTAATTTGTGTAATTTAAGGTAAAAATAATGTTTTAATAATATGAAATTACCTTGACACATGTACTACCCTTATTTTATGTGTCATGGCCAACCAATAAAATCCATGTCTCAACTTGGGGACCCCATGGAGCCACTTTGGTAGGAAAATGACATTAATACCTTTTTATTTAAAGTTAAAATTAAAATGTCACAAACATGTGTCGTTTTACTAAAACAATTTTTAAATGGGGTTATAAAAGTAATATATTTTACTATAAATATTCATTATAAAGATAAAAATATTTCCTACATCATGATATTTTTTTTAATTTTTATACATTAAATTAATTTATTTATTTATGACACCGTGATGATATAGTGATTACCTCATAAATGAACGATTTAAATAAAATGAGAAGATAGGGTAAAATCTATGTCTTAAACATGTCACAAACCTATTGTATGGCTGGATTTCGAAACACTATCACCATATACTAGACATATATCCTTTTGGGACCTTTAAAATCCGAAAATCATTTTATAATAAAGTAATATTTTATAACCTTCCAAGAGTGCCCCTCATCTTCTCTTATAAAAGGCCCCCACCTCTACCACCTTACCCACACTTCTCAAGCCTTTGGTTCGGCCAACCCCTACCCATTTTGCCTCTACACATCCCTATATTACTCCTATAAGCCTCAAATTGGGCATAATTCTTTCCAAGTAAGCTTTTGAGCTCAAATCAAAGAGAGTTACCCGATTTAAAGGTAAAGTCTTCCCTAGTGTTCTTTTATTTTATTTTGCTTCTCCAACCCCATAAACTATTTTTATTTATTTATTTTGTACCAAAACCATTATATTAAATATACTAGGATGTTCTTATGAGGAGTATTCGAGCTACACTAACACACACCTCTGTCTAATCGTTAAAGAACATATTGTTTCCATGGATGGAAAATTACTGCCTCACGTAATGATGATTGTTATATCTTCTCATACCACCTCCCATGGTGGACATTATGATGACACTATATTTATTTATGATATATATTATATTTATTTCCTCTCTATGCTTCGGTATTTTATAATTAATATATACCTTTATGCTTTGCATGTTGTGCAGATGCGATAATTTCATTTGAGGAAGTGTGGACTACCGCCCCCTCAAGTTATGTGACTCGTTCATGCAATACATGGAATGTATAAAGAATGAAATTGATGAACTTATGTGATCTATATAACATATATATTATACTGTAATTATAATATATATATATATATATCTCATCTTGTTTTAATTCCATTAATGATCCAAAGAAATGAAAGTAGCGTTCATGCGTACGTACGGCTTACCGTCTCCATGAATGGTACATTTCATTTCTTATCTCCAAATGTTATGTAATATTATAAGTACATATATATAATGGATATATATTTCATATATTACATCTAAATTGTGGATATAATTCTTGAATTATAATATATATCTCTCATTTAGTTTTAATTCCATTAATATGACAAAAAAATGGATGTAGTGTTCTTGCGTACGTAGGACCAACCGTCTCCATGAACGGTGATTTTCATTTTTGTATCTCCAAATGTTATGTAATAGTATAAAATGAATATGTACAGGATATATATGATATTTTAATCATTAATACTATTCTATAAATTATTTACTTATAACTACAAGGACAATCATTTTCAAACAAGTTCATTTTTGACTCATGTACCAAACATCGGCAAAAACGTCTGATTTGAACTCACATTATTAACCAATTATTATAACATTATAATATTTGATATGAACTGAATAATAATATTTAAATTAGGTCCTTAAGAAATTAAAAATTGACCAAATTTTATTATTCCGGAATATAAAGAAACGAACAAGACAAGTCGGACTTGAGGTAAGGGATCCTACCCCTCTCTTTCTTTTTAAGTACACTCTTTTATGTCATTCCTTTTAAGCTAATCATTCTTATGATTGGGATGTTATTTTATATTAATATTACTATACTTTTTATGTTCATATGATGTGTGACCCTATTTTCTCTCATCAATCCATTTTGGAAGTTTTGAGTGGCGCCGTTAGGCTGCCGAGTTTTCATAAGAGATCTAACCTCTCTCTTTCTTTTTAAGTACTCTCCTTTATGTCACTTATTTTAATCTCCTATTTGTTATGTTTTGATTTAAATTTTATGTTAATATGATGAGAGACCCTATTTGGTCTCATCAATCCATTTTTGGAAGTATTAAGTGGCACTGTTAGGCTGCCAAATTTTCATAAGGGATTTTTCATCTCACTTTTATTACCGTGTGATTTATGCTACATTTGCCACAATTTCCTTTGAGTGGTATATGCACTGCCCATTATTCTAATCTTTGTTTAATATTCTTTCGTTTATGAGTATTTACATCAATTTTGTATTGTCCTTCTTTCATGGGCTGTATGTTTCGAAAGATACCCAAGTCGGTAAGGGAACCTTTCACCCACCTCTTTTAAAAAGACTTCTTTTTGTTGGGTATTTTAATTTACATATTCTTATGTTGGGATATGTTCTTATATATCCATATTGATGTAAATTATATGTCAAGTGATGAGATGCCATTTTATCTCTCATCAACTCTTTTTCTGAATTTTAAAGTGACGTTGTTAGGCTGTCGAATTTTTGAAAGGGAACTTCTTAACCCAATTTTGATTCTTTGGGATAGACTTGTACTCCTTGAATATGTAGTTCTATGAATATGTGTTAATAACCTCTGATTGTTTGACACTTAATATCCACTTATATTTGGTGTATTCATTTGTCACACATAATTATGTAATTCATTTATCCTTAATCCAAGGATACTGTCTTTGTGAGGGACTTCGTCTCAATCTCCTTTCATTGAGGCATATTTTGTTCTAATACAAGGATTTATTTTATATAGTGTATAAACCCCGTTGACTTTTAATTTTATAAAAAATGAATCTTTTTCTACGAAGCGTTTTACTAAACAACAAAAAGGAATGTTTCTTTTAACGTACGTGATGACAAGGACCTTTTCCGCTGCCGCGAGTATTATTTGGCCTTTGGCTTCCTCAAAAAGCTGTAATGTTTTTAAAATGAAATAAATACCATATAATCTTTTATGTATTTTGGTATTGAAAATGGTTTTTATAATGGATTTTTTATGTCAATATATTTAATTTATATATTGTGATCAAAGTGTGGAAATGTTTTCTTTCCATTATATTTGTTTTATGTCTTGTGATTTTATAATGGTACTTAGACATTTGATGGGTGGTTACATGATAAACCATATGACAGGTGGTTCCATGAATACCAAGACGGGTGGTTACATTATAACCTCAAATGCATTGGGTATGGAAGTCGGTCGTATGGCTATTCCATTATGTGATATTTGTGGAAGTAGACCGTATAGTTATTCCATTTAAGTATGTTTATGTCCCAAGTTACCTTTATATGTTATGTGTTCTTTATATGGGTTTTATGGTAATCTTTTGGTTACAAAGGGGTATGTAATGATATTTTATTCAGTTAAGAGTTTTTTACTACTTCATAAAGGTGAAAAGTATTACTTTGATAAATAATTCTTGGTTTACTTGTTGTTTTGAAAAACTAACAGTTTTCCTTAATTGTGTATCCTTTACTGGGCTTTTTATGCTCATCCCATGTTTTTGAAATGTTTTACACAGGACATAAAGATGAATAGGGTCAAGGTTGGGATCAAGGAAAGACATGCTCTCTAAAACATGGAACTAGGCATGTTTTTTTAAGAGTTTTTTATGGAAACTTAGTAGAAGTGTATACTTTTTAATCTTTTAAGATGTAATAGTTATTTCCTAATTCTCTAAAACTCTAAACCTTAAAAGATCCTCTTTGTTAATTATTCATTTAATTCAATATTAAGTAATGTTTAATGTTGGGTCCTTATATTATCTATCTTCTCTTATTGTTGGACCATGAGGGATACTTTTGGGGGGTTGTTACAGATTTGGGGTTCCCTGGTATGGTTGTCGTCTTCTGATTATTTCTCATTCTCTGTTACTATTTAGTGTTTCGAAAAATTTTCATCATAGGGTATCCTCATTTTCTCCAAATTTAATTTCATGTGTGTGGATTTCATGCCATTTTTTTACTTTGGGTGGATAGTGAGGATAATCTTAATGAATATAATGAATTGTATTAACTGAATTTGAAGGTATTTTGGGATAAACTACTTTTTATTCTTTTGATTTTATTACTGATGAGATTACGGATTCTGGTTTCCATTGTTGAAAATAATGGTAGTTAGGAACCTTTCTTGTATTGGTGTTGGGATAATTCTGAAACCCTTTTTGGGTTGATTGTTTGATATGGACCTAAATTAAATAGATGACCACTTAAATATTACTGATGGATTTTTTTCCAAGGGAAATATGAAATTATGTGGTAATATCCTTGCTCTGTAATGATGTAAAATAATTAAATCTCTTTTGTTGAATTTTGAATGTGGTGTTATGGAAGACAGTATGTGTTTATATATGTGGGTATATCTTATATGGGGCATTGTGTGATGTGAACTTTTTTCCATGATGGGGGTGACTTTATGGGAGTATAATATGTTGAGTTGTCAAGCAGTGGAAGGTTTTCATGGGATGTAAAAGTCCTAATGTGCAATTATTGTGATTTATGATTATTGTGGTATGATAGTCAGGTTTTAGTATTTTCTTGACATATGTTGTGTTATGGTGGTAGTTGATGTGGGATGGATGATTTAATTGTGGTGTGGTATTGCTAGTTTCCCAATTACCATACAATGAACATGAAATATGAAACTGAAATTACATGTTTTGATAAATGAATAAGATTGTACTGGAATTAAATATACTAAAGAAGATGTGTTATTGTGGAAAGAAATAGATCAAAAAATGAGAGTTATTATAAACACATTAATTTTAGAAAATGGTCGAACCTATAATTAATAGTGGAATTGTGTGGCTATGTGTGGTGGTTGTTTTTCGTGATGGATTTAGTGGTGGAATAAGTTGTGACTGATGTCATAAAGTGTAGTGGATGTGATGTGGAGTACATTAGTGTAGATGATGTTAACCCATAGGTTGTTTGTTGTTTTTATATCACTATTTCAAATTTATTTTTTCATCTGTTTTTATATATTTTTTCATTTAATATTGATTTATTTAATATTTGATTCATTCTTGATATCAATTTTTTATGTATTTTTATGGAATACACACATTTGTAACAATATAGAGGAAATGATGACATTTTAGGAAGATAAAGGCACTTCATGTCATGATTCAAAGTAGTGTGGCATGAAAAAATAAATTGATAATAAAGCCAAGATTGATGATTGAAGCCAAATAGATCAAACATTCCATTGAAATAAGGTTTTTCATGATGTAGGAAGTCCAGGGGATCTTCCAAAGGCTCAAAACTAAATAAATAAGGAAAAACAGATGGTCGGGTACTATAAAGAGGCAATTCATGATGTGAACCAAGTTCAAGACTTATAATAGATACAAGACATGAAGGTGAATAATGAAAAATCATAGAATGGATGAGACCCATACATTTCACAGTTTGAAAAATATTTTATGTAATGAAACATGTTACCAAAACCATGAAATGAATATTTTAATGAATATTTGTATGGGAGCCTCTACTTTAAAGTCTAGAACACCATTTAACACTAGGTTCGACCTATGGAAACCCTACACGGGACTGCCAGACTTATATACATTGATTCTAGCCAAAGTAAGGAGGATGTATTCTATGGATAAGGATTCGACCACTGGGAGTCCACCACTAGAGTTCCAACTCAGATATCATTATTTATAATTTTTTATTTATTTTTTTAATCTTATTTTCTTCAATTCACTATAACAATGAATGATGTTTATTTTAAATCCAATCTTTCTCTTTTATTCATTCCCTTTCACATTATTTCTTTTATAATCTATTCACTATGGGTATTACCCTATTCATCATCGGATACCACCCAATGATGACTGTCTAAACCCCATAGGGGAGAGCGGAATCAGTTGAATGGATGCATACCAATAAAGTATTATTTTCCTTCACTCGTAAGATAATTTTATTCATTAGTATTATGTTTCCCCAGTATATTTATTGTATTCATCTTTGATCCATTTAACATATTCTTTAAATAATGGATTAACACCAACATGATTGATATAATTTATTCAAGTCCATTGAATTAGACTATTCATCTACTTTTGGAAATATGTTCTTAATGTGCTTCAGCTATTCTAGTTCATCATAACATGATAAATTAACATACTAGGATAGATTGATTCTAATTAATCATTTCTCAAATAAATAAAATTCAATGGTTTCACAACTATTTATAATTTTTGTTTTACAATCAATGTTGAGCTAATTTATTTAGTAAAACCACCCATAGAAACTGGTTCCCCTCTCTTGTGATTTTGTTTTTGGTTTTGTTTTATTTTTAATTATACCATTATTTTATTAAAATTAATCAATTAAAATTGGAATGACCCAACCTTTGGTAGATATTTTTCATCATTTAATTCCCTTATCTCTATGGGATCGACCCCACATTGACACTATACTGAACCTTTATAGCTAGTGTACTTTTGGATAATATAGTTTTATAGTTTTATTTTGCCAAATGATTTAATGAAATATTTATGAACTATAATGTGTGAAACCCATCAATAAAATATTTTATGTTATTTTTTTATACACCCTACTTGAGTTATATAACCTTACCAATGCCCAAATGTTTTGGGTTTTGGGTGTTTTCCCCAACATCTAGGATGGAGATGATTTGAATGGGTTATTACCCCCTTTAACCCATTCTTCCTTTAGTGTTAGTGATTATATGTGTTGGTGTTAGATATTAACCCACAATGATATGGGTTAATTTCATGTAGTACCTATTTATGTTGAGGATATCATGTGTGGTGGGGGTAATGCATGGTGGGAGGATGGAATGTGGTTGGAATCCTTTGTGATCATGATACCTTGCTTCCCTGGTTACGTAATGAGGTTTTGATGGGATGCCAACTTATGATATACCCAGATTCTAGACCCTTTGGGAATTTGAGATAGGTAGTAATGATTCTAGAACCGTATATCAGATGGATGGATATGTGATGTTATATGTATTAAAGGGATCAGAGTATGGGAAGTTAGATGTTGGTGTGTGAAAGTGAAAAACCAACAGGTAATTATTTTTGGGTTGTCTTTGTTTTATATGTTCTTTTAATACTATGATTACTACTTGGGATGAAATATTTTCTGATTGTCCCATAGTACTTTTGGGTTTGTTAGTTAACAATTATAGGTTCCTCTTGGTTCTACTATTTTTTCATTGGTGCCATAATATGCTCTTTTCACATGTTCATGAGACACCATAGGTAGATCCTACAAAGTATACATGTTATGCTCACCATTCACATCTATAAATTGTTTTTCAAGATTCCATGAGTATTTAGAGGAGTGATATAGACATTATTATCTTTGATTTTGGAGCTCCTATTGATTCAGAACATTAGGAATTATCTTTTTATAATTACATTGAGATTTTTTTAAATCTATTTAAATTTTTTATACATTATGGTTATAGATTTGGTTTACTTTTATATTATGTGTTTGATTTGGTTGGTGGTTTTGTATTCTATCTCCCTATACTATATTATTAATGGCATAATTGTCTTCCATATGTGAGTTTTTTATATCCTCAATGAAGTCTTTATACCCAAGGCCTAATGGTGGGCGTACTTGAAGATCATTATCTCTATTACTTATTTTTATACTATGAGGGGTACAATTGGATGGTGGGGGTCATGAAATAAATGACGTGTTATTATGAAAATAACTATTCATTGATATTTCCCTAGTATCTTAGTCACACAAAGGCTTTTATCTCAAAATAACTTTCTTCAATATTTCCTTTAAAATAATGCTTTAATTCAGTATGGGATCCCAAGAAATCTTTTTCTAACCCAATAATACCATGGTCTGGGGGCCACCCAACTAGTTCCATAACCTAGTTTTCCAAATTACCTCATACTTGGCTCCCTATATTTTAGAGGCTTTTGACTAATAGAGGGGGTTTAAGGAATATCATGGGGATACTATACCCCTTTATTATAGTGATTAATAATAGTGTAAATAATCCAACACCATACATATCAATGTTTATATAATAATAAACAATCATCACATTTTATCAAAAAATGAAAGGAATCCATATGTGCATACAGACCAATTGGTCAATAGGATGATCACATATCTAGGATAAAAAATTAATAAAATACTAAAATAGTGGACCTAATAAAACCCTAAGACACACATTATCCCAGGATCACACAACATGATGTGAGATATTACATGATCATACACAGGTATCTGCCCAATATGTGCCTATAACAAAGTGATATTCAACTCAGGTACCCTAGTGTAATGGTGGCATATGCATGGTGTGATAATATAAATTAGTACGGAACGAGCAATGTAGTCCAATAATAAAGTATAAATTAACATATATTTACATGTTTCATGCTTATAAAAATCAATAAATAAACCATGGAAAATAAATAAACAATTGTTCATCCTCGAGATATAGATTTTGATTGACCACACCTGATTCATCTAGTGTCGAGGTGTCTCTATGCATGTCGTGATAACCATTCCTCCATATAAATACCATAACCTAGAGTGTAACCTAATATTTCACAATACATAGGATTAAATATAAAATAACCCATAATTAGTGGATCCATGACAAGATCCCAAAATTTTTTGGAATATCTTTAAACTCTAAGTATAATGAATGGATTAAGGCTGATTCTTAGTATCTTGGGGAATAAATGAATTAGGTTTAATCCCCATATCACCATTCCAAATGGATTGATTCCAGGCTTCCTAGGAATCTCCATCAGGTACAAGTATGTTTTTCAATCTATATGGTCCATATTCTAGGGATGACCTAGGAATTTAGTTATAATAATAATCATCATCATGATCATCACCGTCATAATCATAGTTCCCAAGTCTACACTTCTATATCCTAGAAAAGAAAAATATCCTAGTGACTTGAGGCATCCATGGTGTCCAATATAAGACCTGAGGTGAAATCTCTGCATCCCAGACAATATTCACATGGCTCAAAAGATTAATCCTATTAATCAATGGGTATCTATAGTGACATTATGGTCTAATATGTATCAAATAGTACCAAATAAATGTTATATGAGGTCCAATGCTAGATCCTAGGTTGTACCTCTGTATATCCCCAAAACCACCATCACATTGTATCATTCTCCAAGGGTAAGGTCCCATAAAATAGACCAGACATCATGGTTGAATTAAAATAATCATCTAAAATCATAAATAAAAGATAGGGGTAGGTTGAATGCTTAATCCCATTCACATTTTCTGTAGCCTCATGATCTCACATGTTCGATGAGGGTTCTTGGGTGACACCCACTTCGATCCCTACCGTTTCCCACATACACCCACTCATGTTCATCTCTCCAGGGGAACCCATAGGTGTCCTCTCGGTCATACAACACTAGAGGCACTCCACTTGTAATCCTTAAACACAATAGGTTTATTGGGCCAATGAAAAGAATTCAGAGGAAATATTGTCCCTTATCATCATCAAGTCATCTCCCAACCTCACAGGATGAAGGGATATACCACACTTGTGAAAATATCATGATATGGATCAAGGCCAAAATCTATGTCTTAGTTAACTCTAGACTGGTTAAATCTTCCCAACCCATGTCTAATTTTTCTATGGAGTAATAACCTAGGCTACAGATATCTCAAGGTTCTTCACTTATCCCACTAGGGTTGTCCATCTCAGGTCTGATCACTCCCCCTTTTGGGAATGTCCATGTGTTTGAGTCTATTATTAGTTTATACCTCATCCCTCAGTGTATGAGATATTAAGTGAGTGACGAAGGTCCTCATTGACCTTAGAACTTCATCTTTATAGTTTCATTTCTCATTTAATTTAACAATTTAATTAAAATTTCACATTTAAATTGAATTAAATATTTTAATTCTAAGAGGCTCCATCACCGTACGACAAATGTCACATACACCCATATCCATATAAACAAAATTCAAAATTGAAAGGTCAAGATTCAAGGACTTCCTACCTCTTACTAATCTTTTCCCATTTATTTTCTAAAGGATGACCACTACTATTAAGGCCCATCTAGACCCATATAAGATCACATCCCTATAAGAAGCCTCTAATACACATCAAAGACCATTAATTGGTTAATTATAATTAATTTATATTTATTTCAAAAAATTAAAATTGAATTCCAAACTAATTTAATTTTTCATAAACACAAAAAATTGCATTCAAATGCATTTTTATGCTATAACCATGACCAATAAAACATGTGATGTCCACATTTGACATCAACATCAACTTATGAAAATATCAATAACTCACACCCATAATTACACAATAATTAAAAATTAATTTGATGGTAAACCCATAGAAAATTAATGGTGTGACATATATTTGACAAAATGGAAAATGAAGACACATAGACAGCCTCTCAGGATGTACATGTTTTAGGGGGAACAATATCCCTACCTCAATCTACGGATACCACCAAAACCCGATAGACTGAGAACCAAAAACCTAACTAGAAAAAAACAATAGAATAATTTAACGAAAAAATGGATATGGAGTCCAGTTGATGTGGATAAATACCTTTAATCTCTACAAAAGACCATAAGAACACCCCGATTAAAGGATTTATAGAAGGAGAGAAAGAGGAGGAATCTAGGTTAATATATGAGGGAGGGAAGAATATAAAGGGGATACCCCCTTTTAAAATCAATATGGGGAAAAGAGTCATTTCCCCCTTTTAATAGTTTATATATTTGGCCAAACCAAGTGCCAACCATGCATATGGAAATGTCTCAAACCATCCAATTCACATGATTTAATTACATTGTTCACCAAATCATGATGGATCCATGAAAATCAGTACTCTATTAGTCTATAAATATTCACATGGTTTTAATACAATAGTGTACAAATGGTACATCATCCCCCCATCCCCAAACTAGGATTCATGTTTTTCCTTTGGAATTAACATAGTTTCTTCCAAACAATGCACTAACTATGAATCACAATTGTTATCCACAAAAAAGAACTGTAAGCACTCTCATCTTCCAAGGGTTATGTGTTTTCCCCTAAACCATGCACTCTAAACCATTAACCCTAAGAATAAACCACTAAAAATTGTTGAAACTTTCCCAAAAATCATATGGCTCGCTTGATCACCTAAACATCCTTACAAGCCTCTTTCCATATCTAAAAATATCACATTAGGACATTCTTGCTCTTGAAATTTTATTACTAACTTTTTATCAAAATTTAACCTCTACACTAATTGAAATGTTCGAAATTATTATTGGAATTCAAACACCTATACAGACATAGGGTCTTACAAACTCAATTGGACCAAAATTTTATGGGTACCAAAGAATTTATAACTATGTTTCAATAAGAAACCAGTATTAAAGGCATCAAAAAGGATTTGTGGAACATGTATAGTGGATTTTCATGACATGTGACTCATGGAATCTATAAATTTATATCTTTTAATAAGTTTGGTGGTTGTTTTATTAATTTTAGTGATAATACAAAGTGAAATTAATTGGTTTTGGATAAATTTTAATTTCAAATTTAGTTTTTATTTCAAAGGTATTTTTGTTAGAAGCATAAAACATAATTTAATAAGTATCTCACTATTTTATTATTATAATTTGAATATGGAATTTGGAACTAAAAAATGTATTATATATAATGAATAATTTTTATTTTTATAAAAAAAATACAATATTTATTCAATTAATTTTCCTTTATTGACTGAACATAATGTAAAATGTAAAATACTATATAATCTAAAAACGTTTTATAGTATAGAAGATAGGGCTATGAAAAATTTAGGTTGTTACAAAATCTATCCAAAAGTAAAACGGTGTTGGGTCTTCTCAAATTAATATCAAATAGTACTTAAAAATATTATCCACACTTAGAATCAAGAAATATAAAGCTTTATTCATGTCTATCCAAGAGGTACAAATTTACAGACTACTTTTTCTTTTACATTTGGATTTATTTGGACCCATGAAAACAACTTGTCTAATAGTAATAGGGTATGTATTATTTATTATTGATGGCTATAATATATTTACATAGAATTATTCACTTACACATAAATCTGAGAATATTTCTAAATTTATTTCATATTAAAAATTAGAAAAAAATGAAAAAAATTATCAAATTTTATTAACGAAAATTGATAGAGTATGTGAGATTTAAATTGTGTAATTTGATAAATTCAGTGAGTAAAATTGGTATAGTCATAATTTTTCATCCTCTGGGACTCCATAACAAATTGGCGAGGTTGAGATAAAAAATTTGACATTATAATAAATGGTTAGGAAAATGTTCAATGAGAACTCTTTGCCAAAAATATTTCTAAGAAGAATATTTTAACTCGTACTATCATGTTTACAATCATATTTTGTATAGCCTATTCTTAAATAAAAAAACATGTGAAATTTTGAAGGGAAGGAATCCTATAATTTGTTAATTCATTGTATATGGCTGTAAAATTTTCATTCTTAATACCAAATATTCACTATAAAAATTTAACTCAAAATAATATGAAGGAAGTTTTCTAGGGTATTATAATTCAAGTAAATAAATTAGAGTATTTAACAAAGAAAATTAGTAATTTTAGAATATATAAATGTTAAATTCGATTAAAATCATTCAATGAAACGAAAATATAATTCAAAATAATTTCAGGAGGAGTTTTGATATTTCAACTTTGGTGAACCTAAAAATTTAAAGATGGATATATCTATTTTGGGGAGTACTTCTTATGAATGAAATTTAAAAGTCCATAATGATCGTCTATTTGAAAAGGTAATTGGTGATATAATTAATGGTGTTAAGAACAAAAAATACTTAAGAAATGTTTGTTCTTATCAATCATTTATTTATAATTTTGTGCTTAAAAATATTGATGAAGGTTTATCTTATTCAAAGTAGATTATGGAAATGTGTGAATAAATAAATCAATTTTATAGGATTAAAGTATGTACCTTAGTTTAACCCCCTAAGGAGAAAAATATTATTTATAGAAAATGGGTCTTTAGAAAAAAGTTTGATTATTCTAGTAAAATAATTTAAAAAAATCCATTTTAGAGGCTTAATGTTACAATCAATAAGAAGGAATTGATTTTGAAGAATCGTTTTATATGGTTTCTTGATTAGAATATATAATAATTCTTTTGGAATAGGCATCTCATTATAGAATTAAACTTTTAAAATAGATGTAAAAAAGTATATTTTTTAATAGATATATTTTGAAAATGAAATTGTAAAAACCAATGGTTTTAAGAATAAATATAATCCAAACCATGTTTTGAAACATTCAAAATACATTTATGGTTTGAAAAGGCCCCTTATGTTTGGTATGAGAGGTTTTAACTATTACTTTTTAATAATGATTCTGAAAAGAAAAAAGTTGACCCACACATTATTTATTAAAATAAATTCAAAATATAGGTTACTTTTTGAAATATATGTTAATGATATTATATGGATCCTCCAGTGATTTTCTTTGTAATTATTTTTGAAATATAATTTCATCAGAGTTTTACATGAATATTATGGGAGAGAGTAAGTTCTTTTTAGGATATGAGATAGTCCAATGGAAAGTTATTATATTTAGTATTCAATTAAAAATATTCTAAATAATTGGTTAAGAGGTTTGGTCTTGCTAATCATAAAATCAAAAATATTCCAATGAGTATTTCGTGTAATATAAACTATGATTAAGCTATAAAATATGTTGATAGAAATATTTTTAGAGTTAAGATTTATAGAATGATCTATATGATATCATCTCAACAATATTTTATTTTTTATTGTGTATATGTACTAGATTATAATACAATCCTAAATAAATTCATTTAAAGTCCTTTAAAAGTGTAATTAAGTGTATTAAAGGATCTATGAATCTCAGATTATTTTATCATGTATATAATTTTATGATCTAACTAGTTTTTCACATTCTAATTCCGGTGTTTGAAAAACATATAGAAAAAATTCAATAGGTATTCGTCACTATATTGGTAAATGTTTAGTTTAAGGGAGTTTAATGTAATAAAATTCACTAGCATTATGAATTTTTTGCAGTGAATATGATTCTGCTACAATATGTGGTTCATAATCATTATTGATTAAACAAACACTTTCTAATTTTTGTCTTAATTTTGTGAAAATCATGATTTATTGTGATAATAATTCTATAGTTTCTATCTATAATAATTCAATATAGCACTCTAAAACTAAACACATTGATTTCATAAATCATTTTCTTAGATATCAGGTTCCAAAAAGAAATTTTATTTTAGATTTTCTTCCCCATAATATCAATATGCATATATTTTTACTAAACCCCTAGATTAGATAAGTTTTATAAAACCAAATTAGAACTCGTTATTATAGAAATATAAATTTTCAAAAAAAACATTTGGGGGAGTTAAACTATATTTTTTCAATGTTTTTTAAATTTGGTTAGATTTTGTGATAGATTTTTATTACTCTCATTGGCTAGAGATATAAAATTTGGTTACAATTTGTTTCATTGAAAATCATTCTCTGAAAATCATGAAATGTTTTCATGGATACTTGAGGATTTGAAAATATTTTACTAATAAAAAATTATATTTTTATGTCTACATAATACCATTTGAAAATAAATGAATTTAGGGGGATCCTTCTTATGTGTTCAATGTAACTTTTAAGTTTAGTTTCTTTTCATGTAATCATTATGGGGCATATATTCATGTTCAATGTTAACATCAGAATGTTTATCATCTTCACTAATAAACTAACATAAACTGATTGTATATTTAAGAAATGGAAATTTATTTAATCTCTAATCATTTTCAAAATGAGGGATAAATATTGATCTTTTTGTAATTATCAAAATGGGGGGGGGGTTAAAAGGTATCTTTATGAATGCTCAAGGTTCAGAACTGTTAAAGAATTTATAAATATAATTATAAATAAAAAATTTCTAAATATATTTATATAATTTTATACTTATTTATTATAATTTATAATTTTTTAAATGTATAATTATTTATTTATAATTATATAACTACCTTTTAATAAAAATATATTTTATTTATAATTTTAAATACATATTGTTATTAATAATGTAAACATACAATTAAAAATATATTTATAAATAAATATATTTGTAAATATATTTATAATTATTTATTTAGAATTATAAATATATTTATATCATTCTATATACGTATATAATTATATATATTTTTAATAAATATATATAAATATAAATATAATAAATATATTCAATATTTAAATATATTTTTTATAATTTTATAATTTTATAATTATAAATATATTTATATCATTATATATTTATATAATTATATATATATTTATTTGATTAACAAATATAAATAAATAAAAATATAAATATGGTAAATATATTCATTATTTAAATATATTTATTATAATTTTATAAATATTTAATAATATAATTATTTATTTTTAAATATATAAATAATTCATAAAAAATAATATTTGTATATTTGTATCATTATATATATTTATATAATTATATATATATATATATATTTAATAAATAATTATAATTATAATTATAATTATAATTATAATTATAATTACAATTATACTCAATATATTCATTAATTTAATAAATTTACCATAATTTTTTAATTATTTAAATATATATAATTATTTATTTAAAAATATATAAATAATTTTCAAAAAAATATTATTTCTATATTTATAATTTTAAATTTATAAATTTATAAAAATAGTCAATATATATTTTTAGATGTATTTATCTATAAATATTTATTTAAAAATATATTTTTAAAATAATTAATAAATATATAATCTTAAATGTATGCATTTTAAAAATGAGTGACATTGAATATTTAAAAATTTTTCACTTTAAAAATATTGAAATAATGGAAAAGTTTTATTAATTACATATAAATTATTAAAAGAATATGGATATATATTCAAGTAAAGATGAATACATGTTGAAAATGCTAAAACTTGGTTTATATATATAAATATATATAAATAATAGAAATAGATTACATTTAAAAAATGAAAAATGAAAATATAAAAATTCAATTAATAATACCTAACGGTAAAAAAATTAAAAAATATATTAATAAAATTTACAATTAAAATAAATATATATTAAATGTATCATGTTATAATAAAATTGAAAATTAATATTATAATTTTAATAAATTAAATAAATATTAGGTGTATGTTTTGTATATAAGATTTCATTAATTGCAAAAATATTTCTGTGTTTGTATTGTATATAAAAATGCATTAATTACGTATATGTATGTGAAATCATTGTAACACGCATTTCATACATGTTAAATATAAAATTCAAACATTCAATTATTTCCATTACTCAATGCAATTAGTCAGTATTTTAAATTATTATAAAAAAATTTAAACCATTTTAACTAAATATATGACTTATTTAATGTAAGTATAAATATGTTTTATTATGTAAATCATATTTTATGAAATATTATAAGCATTGATATATATATATATATATGTACATGAATTTATTTATATATTAAATTTATTAATGAATAACTTTATATAAAACCCATAAAAATGAATAAGACATTAATATGTTTTAAAATACTACGTTTTATTTATTTTCTATATTTATATTTAATAAATATTATTTATTATTATTTATAATTAATATTAATATATATATTTATATAAATTTATAATTTTTATTAACAATTGAATCATTAATAATTTTTCTAATAATTTTGAAATTTATTAATTTTTAATATTTGATTAGTTATTACAATTTATTCATTTTTTATTTTTTCTAATTAATATAATTTATTCATTTTATAAATAAATATTTGATATAAACTATTTATTAATATTTATAATATACATATATATATATATATTAAATTTATACATTTTTATCAATAATTATTTAATTAATAAAATGTTTAATATTTTTCTAATTTTTGTCATTTTTAATTTTTATTTGTTTAATAATTTCATTTTAATCATTTTAAATATCTATATATTTAATATATATTATTTATTAATATTTATAATTTATATATATTTATATTAAATTTATTAATTTTTATCAATGATTATTTAATTAATATAATTGTTAATAATTTTTTAATATACTCATAGTTATCTTTAATTTGTTTAATTATTTCATTTTATTCAGTACCTTTGTCAGTGCTAAAAATAAAGTATTGAAAAATGTTACCATTAATCGGTGCTACAAAAAATCACTAAGGATGGTTACCCTTTATCAGTGCTAAAAAAGTTCCCATAAAGGGTGTCGTTTATGAGTGTTTTTTAGCACCGATAAAAGATACCCTTTATCAAATATTTTTGGTAGCACTGATAAAGGAGAATGCTTTCAAAGTTATTTTTTGTAGTGGTGTAGTTAGGAAGCACTCACATTAGAGATAAAGTATCTTCTTTCTCTTCTCAAAAACTCTTTTCTTGGTTAATTCTCTTCCCCACCTGTCATAATCTTTGATGAGTTAGCAGTGAGTCAAGAATAGAGTTTTTTTGTCTCTTTTTATGAAGTTAAAATATGTTATTGGATGGTCCATAGCTGATATTAATGGATTATGTATTTATTATTTCATGCATAAAATACTAAGGGATCCATATTACAAGTCTAGTGTTGGTGGTCAAAGAATCATAAATCCAAATATGAATGTGGTAGTTAGAGAGGAAGTCATTAAGCTATTTGATGTTGGAAGTTTTTTCCAAATTTGTTGGAGCTCCTGGAATTTTGGTACAATTTATACCTAATAAGGGGGTTTCATAGTGGTGACTAATTAAAAGAACAAAAAAATCATGTTAGGAAAGGTATAAAGTGGATCTTCTGTATTGATTATAGAAAGCATAACTATTCAACTAGAAAGGACCATTTCATAATGACATTTATAAATCAAATTCTTTAGAGGCTGGATGGAAATTAATTTTTCTATTTTTTGTATGGGTATTCTAGTTACAACCAGATTCTCATTGCCTTAGAAGACTAAGAAAAAGACCACCTTCACCTATCTATTTTGGAAATATTTCATGTAGGTGGATACCCTTTGGCTTGTGTGGTGTTACTACCACCTTTAAAATGTGTATAATGGATATATTTTCTGATATGACTGATATAATTACTCAATTTTTCATTGATGATTTATCCATAGTAATTTTTTATTTTTTAGGATGTTTAGATAATTTTGAAACTACTTTACAAAGGTGTGAGCAGACAAACCTTGTATTAAATTGGGAGAAATGTATGTTCATGCTTACTGAATGAATAGTCTTGAGATATGATGTTTTTAAATGGGGATAAATAAAGAAAATTATTAAATTTAAGTGATTCATGAAGATTCAACTTCCTACAAATCTATGAGGAATTAGAAGTTTCCTAGGAGATGGTAATGTTTAATAGAGCTTCACCAAATACTTTTATACAATTGTAAAACCGCTTTACTCACTGTTAGTTAAGGATTCACATTTTTTGTTTCATGGAAAGTTATAAGAATCACTTAATATGTTAAAGTAAAAGATTACATATTCACAAATAATTACTCCCCCCAAAATAGAAACTTTCATTTGAGGTAACATGTGATACATGTTACTGGGTATTGGGGTCAGTGTTAGGACACATAAAAGGGAAGAGGTTACATGTGATTTACTAAGCTAGAAAAATTATTCATGATGTGCATAAGAACTATTATACTATTGTGAAAGAGTTAAATATTTTCATGTTTTCTTGATACATATTTAGGAAAAATATCATAGGTTTAAAATAAATAATATTCACTAATCATTATACTCTAAAATATCTCGTGGCTAAGAATGAATCAAAACTGAAAATTATGAGATAGACTTTGTTTTTGAAATAGTAAAATTTAGAAATAAAAGATAATAATGGTTATGGAAATGTGTCAGATTACAAGTTTTATAGGTTACCCAAAACAACAATTCAAACTAGTTATGAAATATAGATCAACACATCCTTTCAAGATGAATATTTTTTATTGCTTTTGTAAAACAATATACTCAGTTTGAAGATGTTTCTTACTTCATAACAGTAAGCTCCATGATATAATAACAACAAAAAAATAAAAGAAAAAAATAATTATTTATCAAAAATAACACTTTTTGGATTATCCCTTTATTTTTAAAAGGTGTGGTGATTGGATACTCAGGAGGTGTGTTCTTGATAAGGAAATGATTTTTATTTTACAAAATTTTCACTGTTCTCGATGGGGTGGACACCACGGTGGATATTGGACTTCCCAAAAGTTCCACCAATCCGGTTCTTACTATCCTAACCTATTCTAGGATTAAATAATTCAATTTATAAGATATGATAAATGTAAAAGTCTAGTAAATGTGGGTAGGAAATAAGATTTTTCATAGAAATAGAATATTGAAGTTGATATTTATTCTGTTCGGTATTTATATTTCATGGGAACATTTCCATACCTGTGAAGGGATTAGTACATCATTATTTTAATAGAAATTGTCTCTATGTGGGTTGAATTAGTATATATTCAAAAAAATCTAATAATGTTTTTAGTTTCATTAAAAATAATATTTTCTCTTGATTTGGTGTGCTAAAATTTTTCATCATAGATAATCGTACAAATTTTAATAATATTAAAAGAAAATTATGGTTTTATTTATTAAACTAGTACAACCAACCATCCACATTAAAGAGGGAATGTATAGATCTCAAATATATAATTGAAATAGATTCTAGAGAAATATATGTGTAGTTCAAGAAAATATTGGTTTGTAAACCTAGATGAGGAATTATTGGAATACAGGTCTTCTTATAAAACTCTCATAGGGATGTCTCTATATAGTGTTTATTCTGTAAGACATGTCATTTTCTTGTATTTATTTATAATAAATAATATTCTGTGGTAAAATCCTTCATTTTTATTTTTATTCTATTGGAGAGAGTAATTTTCTAGAGTTAAGTGAATTGGAAGAAATTTTAAGAGAGTTTTAGGAGAAAGATAGAATTTATAAAGAAAGAACAAAAAATATTTCACGACTCCATAATTACAAAGTTTTACATTTAGGTTAGACATAGGATCTATATTTTTAATTCCAAATTGTACCTCTTCCCAATGAAACTCAAAACCAAATTGCTGGGACCCTTTACTATCCTAAAATTTCTTCTAAATATGGATTTGGAATTAGATGTAGAGGAGAACAAAACATTGATGTTCAATGGTTAGAGAGTTAAAAACTACTCTAAGTGGAAGTTAAAGGGCTTGGTTTTCATATATGATATTGATATATGAATGTCCATTGAGTCTAACAGAGTACATAAAACTCGGTGCCTTATAGGATTCAACCAACAGTCCCTTTTATTTTTCATTATGATTTCTCAAAAAAATTACTATATATTGTCTGTCTAGTTCCAAATTATATTCTTAATAACTGTGAATTTTTCTTCTTTATCCAAGTTCCAATTTTTTTGAATATTTTATGGTATAAAATTAGACAGTGTGGAGTAATGGAGCTACTGGGGTTGAAACATCAAACTATTATTTAATGTTAAGAGGAGGTACAAGCCTGATAATACTTGATTCACCTCCCTTAAAATTTTATTGGGATACTTAATTTCATAAATTAACATTATTGAATCAAATGTTGATAATTTAATCCTATAGAATATGTATCTTTTTATCCAGGACACATCACTCAAGTTTTAGCTGGGTATTACATTTTAATAAACTTAAATGAGTAAAGATTCTAATATCAAGGAAGATTATACTCTTTTATCTAACATAAATTCTACTTATTCATTAATTAAAATTTTATAATATTAATTTTGGGAAAACTCTTGGGTTGTTTTGAAATTCTATTAAAATATATTTTTTCAATGAATGTCTTATGAAAATTCCTAATGTGTTGAAGACTACAATTTATTACTAAATCAATTGTTGAACATTCTATATTCTTGATCTTTAATTAAATTCAATGTGATGTTTCAAATGATCCTAAAGAATTTACTTCTTAAATTTATTTTGAGAAAACATTTATAACTTGTGGAAAAAATGTTGTTAAATTGTAATTGGAAACTTGAATAGATATTTAAACTATTAAATTGAAAATATTTTTAACATAAAATTTTAATTTTTTCCATTCACATTTGGATTAAAATTTAGGAAAAATAAGGGATTTAAGTGAGGGGGAGAGGGTATTATTGAATGAGATGAATTGTGATATAATTTGAACCCAACAGAATACCACTAGAAATTTTTTAAACTATGTTTTTTAGGATTCAAATATCCTATTAAATTGATTATAATTTATCAAAAGATTGAGATTTTAATTTCCACCATGAGGAGGTTAACTTTTTTTACTTTCCCATGTATCTAATTGGGTCCATCAATTTCCGGTTATATATTATTTTTTAGGTTTTTGTTAAATTTTGGGAGTATTATTTTCAATCATCATTGATCTTGATGATATATGAAATGAAAATCCTAATCTAGGTTGAGTCTTAAATCTTTCATTGATTCTTTATTTTTTCATTAGGCTAATTTATGGGTTATTTATTTATATTTTAATAATTATTAAATATGCTAATAAATATAATGTTTTTATCTATAATGTCTTTTAAATTATGTGTGTTTATTCTTCTAAAGGAAAATAGAAGTTTGGAATCCTCAGTTAAATTCAAAGTGATGATTGTTTAAACTTTTCCAAAATTTTCAATCTCAACGATTTAAAAAAAACAAATTATGATAAAAAATCTTGTTTCTATAGGAGGAAATCCCTTTTCCTACTATGAAGATTCTATAAGGAAGAACACTTTTGAAAAATGGTTCATTGTGGAAACTCATATTTTCAATTTTTATAATTATCTTCTTCGACTGATTTTTTAAACTAATTTCTTGAATATAAGAAATGCACAAATTTCAGGGAATTTGATGTGGAATTTAATTATTTGATTTCTCCACATCCTTTTCTACAAATATTATGTGTTTTTAAGCATAAAATTAGATTTTTATTGGTTTTTTATAATTTAATGGTCATTCTATATTGAATTCAGTTATTTGTTGAAATTTATTATTATTATTTTTATACTCAATTTATCATCTTTTATCTATGATGTATTAAATTTTTTTATTTATTAAATTTTCATTTTAATTTTTAATTCTTATTATTTTAAGTTTATTCTTGTTCTATTTGAATTAAATAATATTTTTTGTTGATATTTATTATATATCTATCAATGAATTATTAATAATTTATTTGTCTCTTGTTAAAATGTTTTAATTAACTGAAAATTATATCTTCCTTTTTATAATATATTTTTTCACTTATTAAATTAATTTATTTATTTTTAATTTAAAATATTTTTAATCTAACATCTTTATCTTAAGGTTATTGTTCTACATTTAAAAATAATTAATTTGAGTTTTAATTTAACTTGACGTGCTTGGTTTTAATTAAACAATGGTAAATGTTTAAGAATTTATATTTAATTTGTTTGTTATTCACATGTGACAATAGTAGGATGATAAATTTTACCATGTTAATGGTTGACCATATGGTACCATTGATCAACCTCAAGCATTAAATTTTAGATTCGGTAAGGATTTAAAAATTAACAAAGAATTGCATCAGAGGTGAGTAGTTTAGGATCAACCACAAGAGGTCCCAATAAGAACTCTAGAAAAGGTAAATAGAATGATATAACACAAAAAGTAAAAAATAATTGACCCTAATTTGTAGGAAGAAAACATATGAAATTTTTATTTATATCGTGTGATAACATAGGAGTAACAACACCGGTAATTATCATCAATCGTGGGTGAGGAAATCAAAGGTTAGGTTAAACTTGTATTTGATAAATCCAAAACTGATGCTATAGAACCCTAACAATGATGGGGAAAGGGTTAAAAAATATACACACTCTAAATATATAATTTTTATGACTGAGTTTCTCGTGATCTCATCTACATTTTTAAATATTCTTGAATAATTGATCTGAGGAATATGGTTCCATCCAACACCAATTGTTTGAATCCTGACACTACATGATGTCTCATTCTGTACCTCCACCACTAAGAAAACACTTTTCTTATACTCAAAACACCACATATTGAATCTAAATCCTTGACTGAGGCCAGTTCTAATATTATGTTGAGTACAAAAATTGATCCCAACACAGACCTAAAATCATGGAAACCACCTTTGTGTTGACCAACCACTAATTGATGATAATGATCCATACATTTTTTAGGTAAAGATTGTTGATGAATCATGTTCATAGAGGATGATACCATGTTTGGAAACACGGTTTCTGACACTGATATATGCATCACCATTGAAATAATATTTCTTTGAACCCATTGGAACTATGTTTAGCTTGGGTCACTGTCAATCTAAGTCATCCCAAATCAATGATCATCATTGAGTATTATGGGTTCTGATTATATGTTAATATTGTCTATAATTTATTATTATACTCGTTAAAAAGGTTTGTATAAGTGATATTATTAATACATTTCTGATGTAATAAGTAGATTCATAATACTTGGGTTGAATCAATAAAATATATTTCATGGAATTTCATATGGACATCAATATAATTAGGGGTGTATAATTTTTATGAACCCCTATTACCTAAGTTTGGTGAAATGATTGGTAATAGAACCACTATTCTTTAATACCCTGCTCATGAAATTAAAAAATGTTTACGTAAATAATCCTGAGGCAGTTGGGTATGTTTATGATCATGTCGTCAATTGGAGTGAAACAAAGATGAGATTTATCCACTTGTATGAAAAGTAAAGACATATGTTCTTTGATTTAATTATACTAAGTAAGTGCATGGTTGTGCTTAGTTGAGTAACATATGACATGTTTAACTACTATGATATGAGGAATATCATGATATCATTTTTTTAGTAGAGTGATATGAGGTGCATTCATCAACTTTGTCAGTCTTTTTCAAATAATCAAGAAAATATGATTTGGATATACTAGATTTTCATGTTCAATGTTGAGTGGTAACTCAAAGTCATAGAAAAATAGATTATATAGGTACACATATGATATAAATGGTGCATCTAGTGGTGGAAATGTTTGTATAGAGATATTAATATGCATTATGGGGATTACACTAGACCCCTTAGTAACTTGAGTAGCACTAATTCTTTTCTAGAGGTCACTCTTTTCATACACATATAAAATATTGATTTTATATTTCGTATCAATCCTCTTATGGATTGCATATTCACGTGCTTATACCAATAGATAAGGATTTATTTTTGGATAAAGTGTTTGTTATAAAATGAATATAGTATGATAAAACCGTATAAAAAATATTTACGGAAAGAATCAAAAAGAGTTGTAAAGTTTTTCACAGAGTCTTTATAGGTTTTAGTGTAAGTGGGAGATTGTTTAATATTAAGAAAAATTATTAATGTAATATTTATATTTAGGTGAATTTTTCTTCCATGTGATCTCATTCATAATAATAAATTATGAATGGATTAAATGGTTTCAACATTAATTAAATGGGTTCAATTATTTAATGACAATTTGGATTAACATATTTTGATGTGTTGAATATTTTTGATGTGTTTCATTAAATGAAATATGTTAAGGATGTTTATATAAAGGGATCAGATCCATCATGTTGTAAAAAACCAATTTTATGTAATACTCTCAAACATATTTCCATCCAGAAGATTTTTCATTACCCACAAAAAGACTCTAAAACATCTACAAGTGTATGGGAGTCCTCTGATTAAGATCGAGATCTTCAAGCTAGTGTAAAACCATCATAGGATGGAGGATTTTTTATATTATTCATGTGATCTTCATCAAGTATACTACATTGATGTTTGAGTATGGTGGTTGATGTAATCTAGTTACACATTTAAGGTTCTTAATTTACATTACACATTGATTCTGTCGAGTTTAGATCATATATTTATGTTTTTATTCCACTACAATTTATATATGATAGACACCAAAAACCCAAAAGATTTTCATATAAATGGATTGGTAATTATGGATGAAAAAATATAGCTACTTGGATATGGATGGTGTAGAAGGTTTTAAATAAATTATGATAATATTATCCTTTTTTATATGGATTCATTAGATGGGATAAATTAATCTTATTGAGTCTCTTAGGGTATAGTGGGTATTTTTTGGGAGTTAGCTATTTTGAATGTTGATTCCTCTACAAATTTCTTATAAAACTCAAAAAAGATTTTGGAATACAATTTAACATCAATTTAAAGGAGAAGGGTTTGTGTTCATGAAAATGGGGAAAAAATCCCCTTACTAGAATGGTAAGTATCAAACCAAATATTTTATGTTTTAAAGGAAAAAGGACATTCATTAATTCTAAAATTTTCTAAACATTGGAAATAATTTGAACACCATAAAATTATTACATGGGGTTTTCTTTCTCCATTAAAATTATGAAATTAAATGATTATGTATGTGTATCACAAATACAAATTCAACAATATTCAGTAGTACTATTTATCAATACTAAAAAATGTTGATAAAGCATAGATTTTTATCATCGATATCTAAAAGTAATAAAAAATGTTCCCTTTATCAGTGATGAAAAATCAATAAAGGGAAGAATTTCCCTAATCTATTTTTAACACTCATAAAGAGATCTTTTATTCGTGCTTTAGTTACCAATGATGAAGAGAAATCGGGATAATTAAATACACACACGCAGAGACACACGCAAACACACAGACACACACATATATTATTTATTTTCCAATAAGTATACATATTTGTCTAAATAATATATATATATATTTATTTAACAAAATATATAATATAATAAATTATACATCTTCTCCGTCTTATCAAATTTATATATTTTTTAATATGATTAATATACTAATAAATATATATATTTATATAAATAATATATAGGTGTTTGTGTTTGTGTGTTTGTCTGTATTATGACATACATAATATAAGATATTATATATTCACCCTCATGGAACATGTGATAGTTAAAAGCTCCCTAAGACTCAAACACAGTGATCTAACCCCCCCCCCCCCAATCCAATATACGATTTATATAATAATATGTATATATACTTTTATATATATGATTTATCGCTGCATTTTAATAAATATTTATTGTCAATGTTATTTTCAAAATTTTATATATATAATTATTAAATTTATATTAATCAATAAAAATGTTCAGTAAAATATATATATATATTTATATAATTTATATACATGTATTTATATATTCTAAAATATTATTTATAAAATAGAAAATATATATATTTTTGTTTACTCTTGTATATATATATATTTATAATTATATAATAATAATAATTACACAAACATGTGTGTGTATGTATCAAAATATAGTGATATGAACTATATAAATAAATATAAAAATACATTAAATATGGTTCATATTTTGAATTTTTATGTCTATATTCATTTTAAATAATTTAAAATATACACATATACTTGTATGTCTATATGTATTCATGTGTGTGTATGTGGATGTATATGCATGTTCGTAAGTGAATATTTGTACGTACATATATGTGTGTGCATATATGTATGTACATATATGTATGTGTATGTAAGTATATATTTATGTATGTACGTGTTTGTATCTTTATTTATGTGCATGTATGCGTATACATGAAAATGAGCCTCAACATAGTTAGTGAGGTCTCTATAAGTGCATCTCTGAGACCCAGTTTTGGAACCTGGTGGAGGCATAATTCTGTGTACTATAGCAGCATTGTAGCAGGAACTATAGTAGTATTATAGTAGGTATTGTAGCAATACTAGGTCGGTACTATAGTAGGTACTGTTCAATACTGTAGGAGCCAGAACTATTCACCATGGGCCACCGGTTTGGGCTTGGAGTCCTTAAGCCCTTTGGGGCACCCAGGCCTTTGGGTCAGTAAGGCTTTAGGGCCACCTCAAGGCCTTCGGGCCACCTCAAGGCCCTCAGGGCCACCTGATATGCTGACGCACATACATATTATACAAGGAACCACCTCCAGAAGAGGATTCAAGAGCATGGAGCATTCACCAGAGAATGGCTAAGGGATTTGGAAGAATGAGAGGGTATGGAATTGACATCGGTACTAGGCCTATGAATCTCTACATAGGAAAACTATCTGAACTGACATGCAAAGGTGGAGAGCTGATCACGATGTACATGCTGGGGAGGGGCGGTTTCAAGTAGTCATAGTTTGTTTGATTTTATTCACACCTATGGGTCCTGTAATGTCTCCAATCCTACGGTCAAAGTAATATCTAAGCCTACGGGCCTTATAAGGGTTCCCCCTCATCCCTTGAAAGGGGGGTCATCAAAAAATCAATAAAAAAGAATTCCTTCAGGCCATTCAGGCAGGTATGTGTATACGTGTGTATGTATGTATGTATGTGTGTATGTATTCTTATATATTTTTTGTATGTGTATGTATGGTTTGTGGATATGTATGTTTATGTGTTTGTAGAATGATGTATGTGTTTTGTGTGTGTGTCAGTGTTTATATGTGTGTGTTTATGTTTGTACGTATGTATGTTTATGTGCATGTATGTGTATGGAACTCCTTATCAGTGGTAAAAACAATATGGGAATTGGGTTCCCATTATCAGGGATAAAAAATGCGAACAAATGGATTCCCTTTATTAGCACAAAAAAATGCGCTCAAAAATGGAGTATTTATCAGTGTTCAAATAAGCGCTTACAATGGGTGTTCCTTTATCATTATTTTTTATTGTCGATAAAGGTTCCATTTCTCATCACTTTTTCTTAGCATTGATAAAGGTAACCATAGATAATTTAATTTATTTATACATATTTATATATTTTTAATTAAGATTTATGTTTCAGTATGTATATATATGAAAATATAATATATAATTTTTATATATATATTTATATTATAAAAAATATTAAAAAATTATTTTCAAAAATTACATACATATATAATTATAAAATTTATATTAATCAATAAAAATATCTAAATATATATTTATATAAATTAATTGAAAAATATTTATATAAATATTTTATTTAAAAATTTATTTAAATGTATAAATGAATATTTATTTATTTAAATATAGTTATTTGAATTTATATATTTATATTTATTTAAAATAATTTAAAATATACACATATATTTGAATGTGTGTGTATGTTTGCGGATATATGTGTATGTCAATATGTACATGTATGTATGTGTATAAGCATGAGTATATATGTGTTTATTTGTGTTGTATGTGTATATGGGCTTTGCGTGTGTGTATATGCATGTGTTGTTTATGTGTACATTTATGTGTACATGTATGTGTCTGTGTGTGTGCTTATATGTGTGTGTGAATATGTTTATATGTATGAGTATGTGCATGTTTATGTGTGTGTGTGTCTGTGTGTGTATGTTGATGTATGTGTAGGTATGTAAGTGTGTTTGTCTGTATCTATATTCATATATGTGTGTATGTGTATGTCTATATGTGTGTGTGTGTGTGTGTATGTCTATGTTTATGTATTATGTGTATGTTTATATATTATTTGTATATGTGCATTTGTATGTGTATGTTCATGTAAGTATGTGTAAGTATATGTGGGCGTATGAATATATATTGATGTATATGTATACATGTACATGTATATTTGTGTGTGTATGTGTATATTTATTTGTATGTGTGTGTTTGTGTATGTTTGTGAAAATGTATTTTTATGCGTATGTGTGTGTGTGTGTGTGTCTGTATGTCTATAGTGTATTTGTATGTGTATATGTGTATGAATATATCATTATATAACAAGAAAATTCATTTGTTTTTCAATATGATGTATCTCACTACAATATATGTTTATAGACACACACACCTACACAGACATACGTACGCACAATCATAGGAGAAGTCATTTGGTTTTTTAAATATAATTAATGCAATTTTATATAGAAATATATATACATCCATTTTATTTTTTTGTAATTTTTTTCAATTTTCAATATTTGTTTTTAAATTTTTATTTGTTAATAATTAATATTTATAATATGTTTATAATTTCTATAATTAATATTTATTAATTTTGATTTAAATACACTTTGTATTTAAATATTTATACAATTATTATGTTTTGATTTTAAATTAGAACTTTATTATAAATCTCTTATAGTTAAGTGCATATTTTAATATTTATTCATTTTAAATATTTTTTTAACTGATCTAATTAATATATTTTTTTGATATTTTTCATAATTTTTTTAATTTAAATAATTAAATTTTATTCATTTTTAACATCTATTTGTTTAATATTATTTATCCATTTTTAATATTTCCCTATTTCAAATATTTTTATTAATTCATTCATTTTTAATATTTATTTCATTTTAATATTAATTCATTTAATATTTTTGTAATATATTCAATTTTGATATTTATTTATATATTTTTTAATATTAACTTACGATACTTTTAATGTGTGTGTAGTTTATATAATTGATATTTATCCAAATTAATTTCAATATATTTGTATTTAAATATTAATACAATTATTATTAATTCAATAATAATTAGTACTTCACTATAAATATCTTATTTGTAAATTTAATTTTTATTATATTTATTTAAATATTTATACATTTTTAATATTTCATTAATTTATATAATTAAAATTAATAATTTATTAATTTTATATTTTTTTAATTTATGCATTTTTAATTATTAAATTATATTAATTTTTAATATTAATTCATTTATTAATATCTATTAATTTCTAATTACTAATCAATTTTAATTTCTTTTGTAACTTATTCATTTTTTAGAATTTTTTCATTCAATATTTAAATCATTTATTAATTTTTAATATTTATTTATTATTTATTAATTCTGAATATTTTCAATATGTATGTAATTTACATAATTAATATTTTTTTCATTTTAATTTTAATATATTTTTTTTAAATTGGTATATAGTTTCCTTCAATACATTTTTAATTATGAACATAATTTAAATATTTTTAAATTAAAAGCATTTTTTAGTATTCATTTGTTTTTATTTTAATATTTATTCTTTTATATTATTTTTATAATATATATTATTTAAATTATTTATTCATTTTTAATATTTTTGTGACTTAAATAATTTATATATCAAGTTCATAATTTTCTTGGGAAATAAAGAAAAATGATTATTTTATTCATCTTTCTAACCGGAATTTCAGAAAAATTCCTTAAAATTTTTCCCATTATAATTAATATAATTCATAGAATAGTTTTCAACTTCATTTTAAAAGTATTCTTTATTTTCAATGAGAGATAAATCAAAATTTTGAAATTTCAAATTTTTTAGAGTTGAACATTTTCAAAACATTAATTTTTTGCAATTTTAATAATGAGGTGGTTCATTTTATTTATTCCATTACTCCTAAAAATTACTTTTATGATTAAATAAATTCATTTTTTTCATTAGAATATTTGTCTTATTTTTTGGTTAAAACATCCATTTTTCCATTCAACCCACAATCATAATAATTTTCAAAAATCTCCTGGCGTATTAAAATTTTTATTTTGATTATTACGAAATAAAGAATTTGAATATGATATATTTCGTAAATTAACAGATGTTATAACCATAATCGATGAGATTACTTTGTTTTGAACACTACGAAAATATTATGAAAAATAATTAATTTGTTTTTATATATGTTTTGATAGTGAAATCTTATAATATATACACTAATGCATATCCATCTATAGAAATTTGTAGGTTTATTATGAACATTGATAGAGATAGAGAGCGAGTAATCACCCTTGAAGAATCCACTTCAAAAAATAGATTGATTTATCATATTCGACTTCTTAAAATAAAAAATATGTGTAATAATAATTTATATTTATATAATTCTTTTTCATTATATATTCTTATAGGTTGTTGACATGATAATGATTTATATCAAATATGATGTTAATATTTGTCTATATATATATAATAAACTTTGAAGATTATAATCTCATGCTTTTGTTTATTTTTTTTGTTAAATATGAATATTAAAGAATCAAATAAGATGGATATGAATCAAAATTTGATGAATGAAAATAATATGATAAAAGAGTATGGGGTGGGGATAATGAGTTCATCAAGTTTGCAAAAGATTGTGCATATGACTCTTCACAAAACCATTGTCTGTGTTTATATTTAATTTAATCAAGACTAGTTAGTCTAAAGGATTTGAAAGAACACTTGATCCGTCACATAATGGATCGATGTTATAAATATTTCACTAAACATGTGGAAGAACAGAATACATCCAGTGATTGGGATAACACATCATTTTATAGATAATCAAATATGATTACAAGTGTGAATGATAATGAAGATTGTATCAAGGATATGATTATCGGTGTAAATGATGATGGAAATTGGGGAAATGGCAATGATAGTTGAAAACGAACATCATGATTGTCCAATGTTGTTTCATAAGTTAAAGAGTTATGCCATGATATCAATTTATTGTTTTTACTAAATATACTACATTGCCAGCCATACTAAAGCTATATAATATAAAATATGGAAATAGATGGGGTGACACTGGCTTTACTGAACTATATGATCTCTTGAATGATATGCAACCAGAAGATAATGAGATTTCTTTCTAAAAAATTGATGCTAAAAAATGCTATGTTCATTGGGTATGAAATATAAAATAATGCATGCCTATATAAATGACTATAAATTGTTTCATAAGAGCCATGGATCACTTAAAAATACTCAAAGTGTGGTGTGTCTTGATATAATAAAGATGAATCAATTCCTTTGAATTTTTATAGTAATTTCCAATCATTTCATAGTTTAGGAACCTATATGGGAGTGAGGAGACTACATGGAAATTGACATGGAACACTGATACAACAAATCGAGATAGGAAATTTCATCACCTGATAGACTCTCCTCCGTGAAATAAAATCAATCAAGAATTTCCTGAATTTGTAAATGGGTCGATAAAACTCCGCCTTGAACTATATATATATGGATTGAATCCTTTTTTATATAAATTTTTACTCACAATATGTGGATAGTTAAGTTTGTAAATAATAACTTTCCACCATAGATATGAATTAAGATAATATACATTATGTTGTCTCTTCTTTATCGGGACCAAAACAACCATGTAATGATATTGATGTTTATTTGGCTATATTGATGTATGATCTAAAATTAATGTGGTATTTAGGTTCTATGTTTTATGATTATTACTGTCACGACTAGTCCCCCGGGGCCCGTGTTGTGACTACCACAAGCTCGCCTTCCATAGGCCAGGGGTTGGCGACTAGCACCGGAAAGGTGTATCCCTAAAACAGGAAAGCATTGCCTTCAAACCTATATAAACACACAGTCCAAGAACACAACAAGATGCAACCACAAAGTAAAACTTTAGTAGTAAAAGTGTGTACTGGAAGTAAAGGGGCATGAATACAAGACCAACCAAAAGATACAATACAAAAGAAAATAGAAAATATCTCATGAGATTGTCCAAAAAGGAATTCTACCTGAAGGGTACGTAGAACTCGTATCTGCATCTCTCCACATCAACCAGTCACCTCCATGCACCGCCTGGTCTTGGATCCTGAAGTCTCATCCACGCTGCTCGTCATCTGCACAAGACACAACAAGTTTTAGGCGAAGCCCGTGCAGTGGTGAATATAACAATACCCAATAGGGACCTCGAGACCCTCGTAGGTCTCTCAGAATTCCAAAATAGAAAAACCACAAATCATGATCTGAATCACAAAGAAAAAAAGAAAAAGACTCAGCTCAAACGAGATATATAACTTAGAGTTTGGGAATAAATATGATTATTCTAAGCAATATCATTGTATTCCCTTATGAAGTTTCCACAACTAAACAGTGAAGAAGTTCTTCCATTGTCAATCCACATAGGGTGGCTATGATATTGATCCACATTGTGTGGTTCTGATACTGATCCACATAGGGTCATTATGAGGCTGATCCACACATGGCCGCTATGATATGGATTCACCCAGGGTCGCTATGATGTCAATCCACACAGGTTCGCTCTGATGTGGATCCCCATATGGTCACTGTGATGTATATTCACAAAGGGATGCTATGTTTCCATTCAAAATATGGTTGCTATGATGATGATCCACAGAGGTTCTATGTGATGCTGATCAACATAGGGTCCCTCTTCAGTTGACAGCCAGGCACAGGATTTCCCGCACCCGGTGCGCTTGAGTTCCGTAGTATCTGCTCCTCAAGATATAGGTCATTTCTCAACTTTCACGATTTTCCACAAAGGATTTACCAAAAGTACCTCAATGTATTAAGGGTTCCAACGTGATAGACGGTGTGTCAATTGGACGCCCGGTCTGTGAGTTATAGGTATTTTAGTGCTGAGGGCCCAATTGGATTCGGGTTCAATCCAAAAACGGTCGTAAACTAACCTTATAGAAAACTTAGGTGGAGTAAATCAAAAGGTCTATCTCATTCCAAGGATTCTAGTGTCATATATAGTTCATAAAATGGATGTCTGTTTGCGAGATACAACCTTTTAAGTGTAATTGGGGCCGAAAAGGGGTTGGGTCCGACCTGACCTGACCCGCCCCATCCTGGACCGACCCAACCCGATTCGGGTTGACCTGACCGGACTGGGTCTGTCCCGGCACAGCCTGAATCCGCTGGGCTGGCCCGAGTGGTCTAGACTGCGAGCTCAACTCGCTGGACAGCAGATCGACCCAGCCCGTCGGGCGGCCCGACCCATTAGCTGGGGCGACACCTAGCTTGGTGGCCCACGCAGGGGAAGCTGCTCCTCCCTTCCCAAATGGCTAAAAGCCATTCGACTTCTCAATAACGGAACCATGTGGTGCCACCTCCTTCTCAGCGGGACCCACAGGACACGACTCTTCTTCTCCTCCATTGTGGCTTCAATGACGCGGCCTTCGCACCGCGATGCACAATGGCGTGTCGCCTTCCGCCAACACGGTCATCCAAGAGTCAGGCACCCCTGCTGACCACCACGACATGATGTCACAGCACCCCTCCGTAGTGTGTGACAGCCCGCTGCCTGCTGCCTCAATGGAAAGCTGATGTCGTCCACCGCCGCCAAACTGAAAAATCTTCCACGGGCCACCGAGTGAGCTCTGGTGGTCTTTTTTCCCTTCCGAATGCACCTACGGGGCTCCTGGGTTTCTATAGTCACGACGTGGCTCCCATATTTGAATTGGTGTCGAGTTCAAACTTCTCCAATGTAGAACACGACAAAACTAAAGTGGCGGAGGGTTTGGGCCTTGTATGTTTGGCCCACACCCTCTATATTATCTTCATAAAAAACGAGTAGAAATTAATTTTTCAAAGATAAACTATAAATCATTCAACACTTCTATTATTTGTAATTATTTTCCAGAAATAAAAAAAGAAATGATTCGATTCAATATAAATAAATCCCCTACCTTAGATTTCGAGTAGACGTCACGGTTGTGGAAGAAGGATCCACGCTTGATGAAGCTATCAGCGTTTGTCGCTTCTAGTTAGATTCCTCCAACATTTCCATCCACGTTTCCGTTCTTCGTTGGTGGAATACACCACAACACTTCGTCATAGATTCCTCACTTCCATGTCAAAAACCCAAAATTGAGCCTCACATTAATAGATGGGGAAAGGTGGTTAACGTAACGTGAGATTAATGGGGTTTATTAATGAATGAACCTTATAATATCTCAATGGTGTGGTTACAAAAACAAAGATTCAATCCATTATATGGCTTGACAAATCACCGGTCCTGCCACCACCATTCAGTCGTTGGTAGAATAATAAAATAACAATTTTATGTTGTTTTATTATTATTTTAAATGTCTACAAAAATAACCTTTTCACCCAACCTACTACGATCGATGTTAAGCCTCCAGTAAGAATATCCTGGCCCTGCGGATTCAACGGTGCCCTCAGATATTTAATCTGAGCACCAGTTTGAAAGATAGAAAACTCCACCCACGCGTTTAGTGAACATACCATAAAAAAGTTCAAAATTAGATTCTGGGCACACAGATCCCCAGAATCAAGGATTGTAAATTTTCAAAAACATGTTATAATACAAAATAATTTTCAGAAAAGTATATTGAATTTCTGGGTCTTTACATTCTCCCCATCTTAGGTATTTTCATCCCCTAAATCTACTACAAAACTAGTGGAACAAATGGGGGTACTGAGCAAGTATCTAAGCCTCCCACTCATATTTTCTCTCCTAGAGATTCTCATGCTGCAAACAAACTCACACCAGGGGAATCGACTACCAATGATGGACCTAATCTTGTCTATCCTAAATCTCTACTAGGAACTCCTCAAATTCCACCCCGTCATCGATGTCCAGCTCGCCCAGTCGATAATTTCTGATGGATCATGCACATACTTCCTCATCTCCGGCACATGGAAACCTCATTCTCCCAGTGCATCTTTGGGGGAAGATCTAAATGGTACATCGCCTCGCTTACTCTACTGAGAATCTGGAAAGGTCCGATAAACCTTGTAGATAGCTTGCCACTCCGTCCAAACCTCTGTAATCATCATCGGGGTGAGACCCATAGGAATACATGGTCTCCCTCATCAAACTCTAAGGCTCTCTATCTCTCATCGACATAAGAATCATGCCGACTCTATGCAGTCTTCATCATCTCCTGGATGATTTTCACCTTCTTCGTAGTATCTCGTACCAACTCTAGACCCATAAGTGATGACTCCCTTATGTCTGTCCAGCATAGTGGTGATCTGCAAGGTTTCCTCTACAGGGCCTCCAATGGAGCCATGCCAATGGTGGAGTGATAAATGTTTTTGTAAGAGAACTCCATCAATGGAAGGTGGTCATCCCAATTACAGCCAAAACCAAGGACACAAGCACGAAGCATGTCCTCGAGTGCATGTATGGTCCTCTCAGTATGACCATCTGTTTGAGGATGAAAGGTAGTGCTCAAGTGTAACTGAGTCTCGAATGCCTACTGTAATCCCTTCCACAATCGTGTTGTAAAATGAGTGTCGCAATCTGAGACAATTATCGATGGATCCCCATGAAGCTGTACAATCTTCTGTACATAGAGACATCACAATCTCTCTACTGATCACTTCTCTCAAAAGGGTAGAAAGTGGGACAACTTGGTAAGTCGGTCAATGATCAACCAGATGGAATCGTGCCCCATGGATGTATGTGGTCTCCTTATCATGAAGTACATGGGTATATCATCCCAAATTCACTCTGTTACCTCAAGTGGATGAGCTAAGTAGGATGGTACATAATGCTCAGCCATCACCTACTAACAATTGAGGCATCTTGATATGAATTCCGCCACCACTTTCTTTATCCCTGGATACCAATACTAACATCGGAGGTCCTAGTACATACTACAGACACTAGGATATACCAAAAAAGGGGATTTATGGAACTCTCTCAAAACCTCCACTCGTAGCATCACTTGTACCAGTGTGCATCCTATGTAGAGGAAGACATGCTCCCCACCTTCAGAAAATCATTTGGGAACATTCCCTGATGATTTCTGAGCATGTCGGGCCTCACAGTCCACGTCCCCAAGATGTGCCTCTCGAACCTACTAAATGAGTGGGGGAGTGACAGTCATAGACTGGAGGTAATATGCTCCATCACTATCCATGAATGATATCTACAACACGGCTAGCTGCTCTGTCACCTCACTCAGTAACTGCAGTCCAAACCTCCGGATGAGTGCGTCTGCCGCCATGTTCCCCTTTCGAGGAGTGTAGACTATCTTAAAGAAATAGTCCTAGAGGAACTCCAACCATCGCCACTATCTCAGGCTCAGTTCCTTCTATAAGAAGATATACCCGAGACTCCTGTAATCGGAGCAGAGAGTAAACTTTTCTCACAACTGTACTCTTAGCTCCCGGAGCTCCGCAGAATCCATCAGATATGCAGTTGTAGATATTGGTGTCATTCTTGGGTACTATCCAATGCATAAGTCCCTATTCCTGTGGGGAGGTAATCCTAGATAAATATTTTGAAAGGATGTTCCTGAACTATGTCACTACTATTGGGAACTAAAAACACAAAATACCTACTTCCATAAGGGTAAGGTTGGCTGACTCATGATTGATCGGTTGCACCCTCCTATGCATGAGTTTATCTCGTGCTACCTGGGTCTCCTTTTTTTCACTGACCAAGGAAAACCCCATTCCAATGATGTAGATATACCAAAACCATTTTTCCTAAAATAGTAAATCTGAGCATGAACTATGGATGAACATACCATACCCAAACTAATGTCGTAAGGCCTCGACGCTGTCACTAAGAGGTTCCCACTGAAAATCACACCTTAGGGGTCAAATCACACTATCGGCATAATAGTGATTGTGGAGTCTCCTCCCATCGGTATCTCCAGACGTAAGGGTCAAGTCAATTGTTTAACTGGAAACTCTAGGTCTTGAACTATGTTTGTGATTAGAAGGAAGGATTATTAACTATGTCTATTAATACGGTAGCTAACAGTAGACACAGAACTTACTTCGAATCATTCCTAGAGCCCATGGGTCACACTCCTTGACCGCATGTAGCAACTCCCTTTCCCTATCCTCCAACTCCCTAAGCCTGGTGGGGACCAAATTGGGGTGTTGGTTGTAACATGTCGAAATGTATACTACCTCCTGTTGTTCTCCAAGCCCCCATTCCACGTCTGCTACCTACAACTTCATTTGTCCCTATCACTTCCTCTTCCCAAAACATTTAACACAACCAAGTTTCGATGACTGGTGTCAGTTTCCTTCTTTCCCACTGCTTACATTCACTAGCTATATCTTCTCATCCAAATAACATTCAACCAAAAATGATCTCCCTAGCACCCTAACATAAGTAGGAACGCATAGAGGAATAGTGACTGCTTGAATGTCCCTAAACACATCTTGCTTGGTGGTTCGAGCCCTGAATCACTGTTCATATCTTATTCATTGAGTACCTTGAATAGTCGGTATGCCTTGAAGAATACATAGCAACCAACATGTCGTCTTGAGGAAGTAGTAGAAGCTCATGGGAACACATACCCTGTAGCTTTTTATGGAAAGATACCCCTTATCTTAGGAAGGTTCTCAAGCTCTATCCACAGAAATGTCACCTCATCATATGATAGGGATAATCTAAACCCTACCATCGCCTGCTGAGCCACATATAAAGATCACAACTAGGACCTCCATCTGATCTAATAGTGCCCTGGATAGATGGAAACTCGATCACCACCTAAATCTAGTCCTTAGCCTCCAGTGAGTCAGGCTCGCCTCAAAACATGAGGGGTATCTGTCACTGAAACTCGTGTAAGGAAAGGAGCATGTATGTGTCCTATACCAGTAGTGCCTATAGTAACTACTGACCAATGGGATGTGGTATCATTGGGACACTACCTAAAGGTACCATCTTGGGAAATAGTCCTTGTACTAAAGCCTCATCACACTGTGGACCATCTTCATGGTCACGCATCGGAATCCTGGATGACTGTCTTCATGGAGGCTTCTTTAACGAGAATCAAGATGAACCACATTCAATAAGTTATTCCTGGTGATCTAACACAAAATATATCAAAATAAAAATATCTAAAAAACACACACAATCTGTGTTTTCATATACCAAGTCGGAAAATAGAATTTAGGGTCTGGGTGTATGGATACGTCAGTCGCCGCACCAACACTGGACTCCCTGGACTGAAATCTGAACTTGAGACACTTACCACTATTTCTCCATTAAAATCATAGACTCTTATTTCTTTTTGTTGAAACGAACCCTCTGATAGCAATTTTTAATGACCTTTCCACTGGGGCACATGCCATGACTACCCCAAATCCGCCTTCTGTAGGCTAGGGGTTGGAAACTATCACTGAAAAGGCATATCCCTAAAACGAGAAGGCATTGTCTTTAAACCTGTACAAACACATAGTTCAATAACACAACCAGATGTAACTGGTGTTATTAATATTTTCATATCTTTTTACATACTCCCTTTACTAATTTTATATTAAATGTGCATAATTTGTGTGAAATATTAATGTTTAAATATTAAATATAATTTTTAAACTCTATTTGAATTTATCCAGATTCAAGTCTGTTTAATGTTTTAACAATAAAGATCACCCTACATATCCAAATTGCATGATTTTTGTTTTTTTGGTTCCAAATTCCAATTACAACATTTCATTAGAAGTCACCTTCGGAAAATTCATCTATTTAGAGGGTCATATGGACCACACAAGAATGCCCAAGGAAACTGAGAAGAAACTGGACCATATATGAAGGTTGAATTACTGGTCTCAATCCGGAAGTCCAAATACCTTAATTCCCCTCCCTAGTTCGGAGGACATTTCAAGGAGTCCATGAAAAAAATTTCAGAACCCAATCACAAATAAAAGTTGACCAACTGATGCATTGAAGTCCAGCCCACCATTCTGGCCTGGAATTCAAAATAGAACACTAATGTTGAAATTACTCTTGATGTAGACATCCATTCGAGCTGATCTTTTTCAGTGTGAAATAGGAGATTCGGACGGCAAACTTTTTTGAAGAAATTATTTTTATTTGAGGGCATATTCCTATTCAAAAACTCATTGACATTATGGACTTTGAAAAAGTCTGTATTAACATGGATAGATCAGAATTTTTTCCTAAAACCGCCATACCATTGGATCACTAATTCCAATGGACACCAATTTTTCACAGTACACAGAGGATATTTTTATCTACAACTTTGAAGAAGGAGATTTCTCATGATTCAGCTATCTGGATGTCCATATCAGAGAGCCAAGTGGAGGGGTATTTCTAGAATGTAAACAGTCCACCACCTTGGGTTATAAATACATCCCCTCCTCTCCTTTCAAAAGGGGTGGAATTTCAGAGCAAAGGAGGATTGATTGGCAGTACCAAGCCCCTTACAAAGGCTTGGGAGGATCTGCCATACTCATGTTTTCACTTGAGAATCAATTTCTCCTCTCTTGGTTTTCATTTACTTTTGCATTTTTATTCGTTGTAATTTTGCAAGTTTTTGTCTTTGTAATTCTGTTTTAATGCAATTTTCTTCATCTTAATTTCTTATTATCATACACCTTCTATAGTTTAATATTAATGTTCTTATTTTAGTTTAAATCAATCTGAAATCCATAATCTGATTTTACTTTATTATTCAATAAAGAGTACGGATTTTTCACTCTCATCATCATTCGTGTGTGTGTTCGGCGCACAACTCTTTTCTTATCCCTTTGTTTTTCTTCTCTTTGTAATTCATAAATGTAAACATATTTGACCAGATTACTAATAATTTAAATGGATGAGTAAATATCTCATTGGGGTGAGTTATAATTTAGGGATCTTAAGTGATTGAGAGGTTTTTCTCGATGAGTATTCTTTAATTTAACATTGCGTATGTTGGACTTAACATGTCATGGATTATTTTCATATTCTGTTCAACGTGTGCTTTCCATGGATTATTGGGACCAAAAATACACTTCCACAATCAACCACTGATTGAGATTAGAACCCTAAGTAAAGTTAAGGCTAGGATTAAAGTCTTAACACTTGGGAATTTCAATCAAAATCATCTTGTGACATGGGTGTTAATTTAATGAAATATAAAGCGAAGCTTAAGGATATGACAAGATTAACTACCTAATGATGAACTCACCCCAATATTTATCAATTTGTTAAATCAAACATAATCCATAAATTATTTCATAAGTTATGCAAAAAAACCCCCCAATCAGAATACAATTAACTAAAAAAATGACTATTACAAATTATCATCGCTGAGGATTCGACCCGAGTGCTGCTATACACATTAGCAGAGTACCAGAACCTTGACCGGTCGATATGCGACAATTGGACGTGCATTTCAAATGGTGTCATTTCCGGGGATGGTGCATTAATTATTCGTTAGTTTTTTGGTTATTGTAATAAAAAACCCAAAAAAATTAAAAAGAAATTGAAAAAAAACACAAAGAAAAACTCATCTTCCTCTTAAAAATCAAAAACTGAAAAAATACAAAGAAAATATTGTCTTCATCTTTCTTCCAAAATCTCTCTGAATGCCCTGTATCCTTCCATACAATCCCTCGGATTTTTTTTACCCTGAAATTGAGCGAACATTTCGCCAACCCAAGAGGATCATAAGAGATAATCAAATAATTCAAGAACTAGTCTGTGTCCAACCAGTTGAATTAGATATGGCCAATCCTAGGGAACAAACACTTAAAGAACTTGCTTCCCCTGATATGAATTACCAACCTCTTGGTATTCAATATCCAAATATAGAGGCTGACTTTGAACTCAAATCGGGTTTGATTCATCTTCTCCCTCATTTCCACGGTCTAGCCGGTGAGGATCCACATATCCACCTTAAAGAGTTCCAAGTAGTGTGATCTACCAGGAAGCCTCAAGGGGTTTCTGAAGAACAAATCAAGCATTGAGCATTTCCTTTCTCCCTAGCTGACACTTCTAAGTCATGGCTCTACTAACTTCCTCCTGGTTCCATAACCACATGGAATGACATGAAGCGACTCTTCTTAGAAAATTTATTTCTTTCTTCTCATACTGCTTCTATCCTAAAGGAAATAAGTGTTATCCGTCAATTCAAAAGTGAATCACTCCATGATTACTGGGAGAGGTTCAAAAAACTTTTTGCAACCTGTCCACATCACCAAATCCCTGATCAACTCTTGATCCAATACTTCTATGAGGGATTATTGGCTATGGAGAGAACTCTCATTGATGTCTCAAGTGGTGGTGCTCTTGTTGATAAAACTCCTACAGCTGCAAGAGATCTCATAAGTAACATGGCTGCAAACACACAACAATTCCATACTCGAGCACATGCCCAAGTCAAAAAATCCCAAGATAATCAATCAATTGATCCGAACAAAATTACTGAGTGGATGAGTGAACTTACAGGTCTTGTGCGACAACTACTTGTGGCCACCAAATCCCCAACCTCGTCTTCTCCACAGTCAATGTATCCTAGACCTATCAAAAACTATTGAATCTGCAACTCTCCATCTCATCCAACTGACACATGGCCACAACTTCCAGAGGATCAATCTGATTCATTTGGACCAATGGACCTCAATGTAGCATATGCTCAGCGGAACACCAATCCTCAACTATCAGGTCAGTTTGTTAGAAACATCAACCAAGCTCACTCTGAGCCCTTCTCCTCTAACTTTAACCAAGGATTGAGGTATGGTAACCCCATGTCTCACCCCCACTCAATTCCCTCCTCAAAACCCAAACTGATTCCAATATGGTCAAGGTGATGTTAACTTCCATCAACCTTATCCTTTTGTTCCTCAACCTCAAAGGAACAATCCTCCTCCTGGATTCCATTATCCCACTGATCCTTCCCAATTCCAAAACCAATACAATCGATTTCCCAAGAACCAAAATCAAGGCAATCCCAATCTGGGACAAGCCTCTTCTTCCAAGCAACCATGATAAAGTGCAGTGGAAGATCTTGCCTCCTTCACTAGTTCTAGCCTTAAAAACATTGAAACTCAAATAGGTAAACTTGCAGCCCACTTGAGCCAGCAACAATAATCCAATTCTTCCCAACATCTATCTCAACCAGTACCCAACCCCATGGGTAATATAAGTGCAATTGCACTTAGATCAGGAAAGCAAATTTCTATACCTCAAGATAAGTCTTCCAACCCTCCTTTGAATGTTGACCTACAAAATGAAAATAAAAAGAAACTTGGAAAGGAACCTGAATCCATTCCCTCACCTCCTTTCATTCCACTTAAGAATCCAATTACTTTTCCTCAAGCTGTTTCTAAACCGAGGAAGTCCTTTGAACCTGATGCTAAAATGCTCAACATGTTTAGACGTGTTGAAGTCAATATTCCCCTGTTATATGCCATGAAATAAATTCCTAAGTATGTCAAGTTTCTCAAGGAATTGTGCACCCACAAGAGGCAACTTAGGACCTTCGAAAATGTTTCCACCCAGCTGTCTATTCCCATAAAGTGCAAAGATCTGGGGACCTTTACATTTCCATGCCAAATTGGATGTTAGAACTTTGAAGATGCACTCATAGACCTAGGAGCCTCAATTAATGTCATGCCCAAATCTATCTTCTCCAAAATTGGTCTAGGTCCCTTAAATCCAACAGGTTTTGTCATTCAATTAGCCAATCGAATCATTGCCAGTCCTGAGGGAATAATTGAGGATGTCCTTGTCCGAGTCAATGATCTTATATTCCCTGCTGATTTCTATGTCCTTGACATGGAAGTTGAGACGAACTCTTCTTGATCTCCCTTAATTCTAGGAAGACCATTCCTCATGACTATGAGAACCAAGATTGATTTCCATTCAGGCATCCTATCCATGGAATTCGGTGACCAACTGGTCAAGTTAAACATTTTTCAAGCCATGCGATGCCCATCTGAGGATCACTCTGCATTCTCAATCCATGCTTCTGAGGACACTTCTAAGAGTGAATTGAACCTCATTCCGTCATGTTCATCCTGTTCTGAAGAGATATGTTGTTGTGAAATCTGAACTAGGATTCACCAAGTTATTAATGGTGAAGTTGATGTGAACCTTTCATTCATAGACTTCATCAATTTAGAGGATCTTAAAAACTCTCTTGAATCCCATCTCAACTCTGATCAAAACTAATCCACCTTGGATAGTATTGGGAAAAATGAATCTGATGCAACTGAAGTCTCATCCTCTATTTCGGAGTTTGCGAACCCAAAAATGAATGATGAGACTAATCTGAAACCCCTTCCTTCACACCTGAAATATTCATTTCTCTTCCATGATCACTCATATCCTATAATTATCTCTTCCACACTTACTGAAACCGAGGAGTCCAAACTTGTTCAAGTGTTAGAGGAAAAAAAGGCCTTAGGTTGGACCCTATATGACATACCAGGAATCAACCCTGCCCTTTACATAAATCACATCCATCTTGAGGAGTCATCCAAACCAATTAGACAACCACAAAGAAGACTCAATCCACTCATCCTTGAGGTAGTTAAGGAAGATATCACCATGCTTGTTCAAGTTGGTATTATCTACCCAATTTCTGATAGTGAATGGGTTAGTCCAATTCAAGTTGTAACTAAGAAGGGTGGGATAAATGTTGCCAAAAATTAACATGGAGAGGTAGTCACAACTCGAGTGAAAAAAAAAATGGTGTGTGTGCATCGACTATAGAAAATTGAATGCTGAAACATGAAAAGATCACTACCCTCTTCCATTACATTATCAAATGCTGGAACGATTAGCCGGAATGTCAAACTATTGCTTTCTTGATGGATACACCAGATATTTTCAAATCCCAATCTCACCTGAGGACCAAGAAAAGACTACTTTCACATGCCCCTTTGGAACATATACTTATTGAAGAATGCCTTTTGGACTTTTCAATGCTCCTGCAACATTCCATAGGTGTATGATGAGTGTCTTTTCTGAATTCATTGAACACTGCATGGAAGTCTTCATGGATGACTTCACCATTTATGGTGAGTCATTTGAATATTGTTTGAATTCACTCTCTCTTGTCCTCCAAAAGTGTGTCAAGTGCAACCTTGTGTTAAATTTTGAAAAATGTCACTTCATGGTTGAAAATGGGATTGTTCTAGGGCACATAGTTTCAAAATATGGTATTGAAGTCGATCCTACCAAAATTGAAGTGATCCAATTACTTCCTCCACCCACTTCTGTTGGAGACATCTGTTCATTCCTCGGTCATGCTGCTTTCTATTGGTGATTCATCCATAACATCAGTAAAATTTCCCTCCCACTCACTCATTTCCTCCAAAATGATTTCACTTTCCATTTTGATAAAGTTTGCAAGATAGCCTTCATTGAACTCAAAACTGCTCTTACATCTGCCCCGATAATCCAACCCCCAAATTGGTCATTACCCTTTGAGTTGATGTATGATGCTTCTTATAGAGCTGTTGGGGCAATTCTTGGTCAAAGAAGAGAAATAATTCCTCATGTCATTTATTATGCCTCAAAAACATTGGATGAAACTCAATCTCACTACACTGTCACTGAAAAAGAACTTTTAGCAGTGGTTTGTTCCTTAGATAAATTCTGGTCCAATCTCTTAGGTTCCAAAATCATAATCTTCACAGACCATTCTGCTATAAAGTTCTTACTCAAGAAAATTGATTCCAATCTGAGGCTAATAATATGGATCCTAATGCTCCAAGAGTTTGACGTTGAAATCAAAGATAGACCAGGAAAAGAAAACCCTATTGCTGATCACTTGAGTAGAATTTCTAATTCTTCTCAATATGAAATCATCGATCCTGAATTCCCCACTGAGCACATTTCATCTCTCACTCCAAAAATACCATGGTATGCCCCAATTGTAAATTACTTGGATTCTGGTGTTTTTCCTGAAAATTTTTCAAAAGAACAAAAAATGAAGTTGAAAAGTGATTCAAAATACTATTTTTGGGAAGAAAATAAACTTTGGAAAACTGGGGATGACATGGTAATAAGGAGATGTGTCGATGAAAATGAACATTCTTCCATATTAGAATTTTGTTACTCACTTCCCGAAGGTGGCCACTTTGGACCACAAAGGACCTCCCGAAAGGTCCTAGAGTCTGGATTCTTCGGGCCTTCACTCTTCAAGGACTCACATGAGTTCTGCCAATCATGTCCCACTTTCCAAAAGTTTGGCACAATTTCTAAGAGAAATGAAATTCCCCAAAAGCCTTTAATTTTCTGTGATATCTTCGATGTTTGGGACATCGATTTCATGGGACTATTTACCCCTTACAATGGATTCTCATACCTTCTTCTTGCGGTAGATTATGTTTCAAGATGGGTTGAGGCCAAAACCACTAGGAAGGATGGTGCTCATACTGTTAGTGAGTTCCTAAATACCCACATCTTCCAAATATTTGGCACACCGCATGCCTTGATCAGTGACTTAGGAACCCATTTTTGTAATAGAACCAAGGGATCTCTTCTGAAAAAGAATGGGGTTGTACGTAAAACTTCAACTGCATATCACCCTCAAACAAATGGCATGGCGGAACACTCTAATAAAGAAGTGAAAAGGGCACTTGAGAGAATTGTTAATCCCACCAGAAAAGACTGGCCTGAGAGACTTGTTGAAGCCCTTTGGGCTTATCGAACTGCCTATAAAACACCCATTGGGATGTCTCCTTTTAGAATATTTTTTGGTAAAGCGTGTCACTTACCAGTTGAAATCCAACATATGCCTTTTTGGGATATGAAAACCTGTAATTTTGATTGTGAAAAATCTAGTGAAGAAATATTGTTGCAATTAGCTGAACTGGAGGACCGTCGACTTGAATCCTATGATAATTCCAATCTGTACCAAGAGAAGGCTAAGGTAGTCCATGACTGAAACATACTGAGAAAGGTATTTCATGAAGGTGAAAAGGTAATGCTCTTAAATTCTCGATTTCAGCTTCACCCATGTAATCTAAATTCTCGTTGGGAAGGTCCTTTTGTTATTACTAATTTTTACCCATTTGATGCAGTGCAAGTCCAAGACCCCTCTTCCAAAAGGACATTCATGGTTAATGGACATCGGTTAAAGCATCACCATGATAGGATGCACAATCATATATCCACATCAACTTCCATTAGATCCCCACCTTCTGTAGTCAACTTACCACTAGATAGAGATGGAAACCCACCAAATCCAAACCAGGGGGCACCTCTTTCCCTTTAACTCTCTCTCTCTATCTCTTCCTCTCTCTAGCTCTTTCTTCTTCTTCCTATCTCTTTCATTTTTTTACCAATTTCATAATCAAACCATTTCTTTTTCTCTTTCTTGTGTGGGTGTGTATTTTAAAAAAAACCATAAAAACTAATAAAAACCCAAAAAAACACAATTACTTAAAAAAATACAAAAAAAAGAGTCATGATTACTCACCATCAAGTTTTGAAATTTTGTCCTACCATTTTGGGGATTTAACAGACATGGTTTCATCTCAAAAATTTTGTGCTTTCATCATGACTTTGGGTATAGAATTTTGTGTCAAAATTAACAAATTTTGAATGCTCAATTTTTTATTTGGAAAATGATTTTTCCAAACCGTGAGGGAAAACATTTTCTTTCATGCCAAGGCCACCTATGGCCATCTTTTCAAAATGTGTGTTTTCACCCCCATTTGTGAGTCTTGAGATTTTGGACCTTCGAGTTGAATTTCCTGCCTTAGTGTGCATTAATATGATAGAGGCATTTTCTGAACAACATGAGAATCACAATAGCCAAATAGCCTCCCATTTCCCTTACATTAATCCTCCTTTCGAAAGCCACTTCGAGCCTATGAAAACCTTTTCTTTGATAGACACATTAAAATCCCAATACCTTTTCCCACCCAATATCAACATGGATTTTCATTGCATAATTTTTTTTTTGAAATTTAAGTGTGGGGGGAATGAATTTCATTGTTTGGGTACCCTATTTTTGATTTTCAACGAGTTGTTATCTCCTTGAAGGAAAGAATCCATTTCAGTGTGGGGTAGAGTTTTTCATTCAGTGTGTTTTTGGGAATTTAATGTACTTCCATTTATGTAATTTTGTAAATTTTTTTGACAAGTGTTCAAAAAAATCAAAAATGATGAAAAAAATCAAAAAAAATTGCAAAAATGGGTTGTGTCTTAGGTAGGTCAAAAATCACTCTTTCTCATCCTTTGATCTTGTTATAACAATTACAACTAGTGTCGTGAGGAGATCAAACATGGGTTGGGATATGAGTGTGAGATCTGTTTCAAGGTCAACATTCAAAAAAACAAAATAAAAAAAGTAAAAAAATGAACACTTTCATTATATTTTTATATCATTGGGAGAAGTTTTGTTGTTTGTAAATATTTAATCTCCTCATCCCCTTCCTATTTTATTCCTCTATTGTGTCTTTCTTCACAAAATCATTCCCTTGTAAATAGGTGTTTTCATTTCCTTCCATGTTTTATTTCAAAAAAAATGTGCATTGCTTTTTCTATTTTGGTGTTTTACCACTCTTCTTCTCTCTTGGATATTATATTCCTACCATCCCATAACTACAGAAAAACCCCTAAAAAGACTTCTTGATTATTGATCACTTTAGGATGGGGAATAGAAGCTGAGAGATCTTACAAACTCTTAGATTTTTCACTTTTGGTTGGTGAAAGAGTGAACCTCCATAAATGAATTTTATCATCTTGAGAGGAGTAAGTTTTGAGTGCCACCATTTTATTTGGCTAAAGTTGAGCATGAAAAAATGAATTGTTTTTGGAACATTATTTCTGTAACAATTTGTGGTGGAATTAAATATGGATTAGTGAAATAGTCTAAACCTCCCCTGATTTGGGAAAACCAAAATTTAATATATGTTGGTGAGTGAAAATGAATTTGTCTTATTTTTATATTTATTTCCCATGAGGACATGCACAAGACTAAGTGTGGGGGAGTTGATGTTATTAATATTTTAATATCTTTTTACATACTCCATTTACTGATTTTATATGAAATGTGCATAATTTGTGTGAAATATTAATGTTTAAATATTAAATATAATTTTTGAGCACAATTTGAATTTATCCAGATTAAATTCTGTTTAATGTTTTAATAATAATGATCACCCTACTTATCCAAATTTAATGATTCGTGTTTTTTAGGGTTCCCAATTCCAATTCCAACATTTCATTACAAGTCACCTTTGGAAAATGCGTCCATTTAGAGGGTCATATGGACCACACAAGAATTCCCAAGGAAACTGTGAAAAAACTGGACCATATATGAAGGTTGAATTACTGGGCTCAATCTGGATGTCCAAATACCTTAATTCTACTCCAAAGTTTGGAAGACATTTCAAGGAGTCCATGATAAATATTTCAGAACCCAATCGCAAATAAAATGGGCCCAACTGATGCATTGAAATCAAGCCCACCATTCTGGCCGGGAATTCAAAACAGCAAACTAATATTGCACTTTCTCCTGATGTATACATCCATTCGAGCTGATCTTTTGCAGTGTGAAAGAGGATATTCGGAAGACAAATTTTTTTGAATAAATTATTTTTATTTGAGGGATTATTCCTATTCAAAAACCAATTCACAATATGGACATCGAAAAAGTCTGTATTGAAATGGACAGATCATAATTGATTACTAAAACGCCATAACATTGGCTCAATAAGTCCAATGGCCACCACATTTTCACAGTAGATAGAAAACATTTTTATCTACAACTTTTAAGAAGGATATTTCTCAAGATTCAGCTGTCTGGATGTCTATATCGGCGAGCCAAGTGGAGGGGTATTTTTGGAATGTAAACAGTCCGCCACCTTGGGCTATAAATACATCCCCTCCTCTACTTTCAAAAGGGTTGGAATTTCAGAGCAATGGAGGATTGATTGGCAGTACCAAGTCCCTGCCAAGGGTTTGAGAGGATCTTACAAACTTAATTTTTCACTTGAGAATCACTTTCTCCTCTCTCTTTTTTCATTTACTTTTTCATTTTTCTTCGTTGTAATTTTGAAATTGTTTGTCTTTGTAATTCTGTTTTAATGAAATTTTCTTCTTCTTAATTTCTTATTATCATCCAACTTATATAGTTTAATATTAATTTTCTTATTTTAGTTTAAATCAATATGAAATCCATAAACTTATTTTACTTTATTATTCAATAAAAAGTCCGGTTTTTTTACTCTCATCATCATTCGTGTGTGTGTTCGGCGCACAACTCTTTTCTTATCCCTTTGTTTTTCTTCTCTTTGTAATTCATCACCTTAAACATAATATAACAGATTACTAATAATTTAAATAGATGATTAAATATCTCATTGTGGTGAGTTATAATTTAGGGATGTTAAGTGATTGAGAGGTTTTTCTCTATGAGTATTCTTTGATTTAACATTGTGTATGTTAGACTTAACATGTCATGGATTATTGAAATATTCTGTTCAAAGTGTGGTTTCCATGGATTATTGGGACCATAAATACCCTTCCACAATCAAGCACTGATTGAGATTAGAACCCTAAGTAAAGTTAAGGCTTGGATAAAAGGATTAACACTTGGGAATTCCAATCAAAATCATCTTGTGACATGGGTGTTAATTTAATGAAATATAATGCGAAGCTCAAGGATATCACAAGCTTAACTAACTAATGATGAACTCACCCCAATATTTATCAATTTATTAAATCAAACATCATCCATAAATTATTTTATAAGCTCTACAACCAAACCCCCCAATTAGAATACAGTTAACTAAAAACAATTGACTATTACAAAGTATAATCGCTGAGGATTCGACCCGAGTGCTTCTATACACATTAGAAGAGCATCAGAACCATGATCGGTCGATAGGCGACAATCGGCCATGCGTTTCAGTAACCATGAAGTAAACCTATAGAAGTAAAAGTATGTACTGAAAGTAAAGGGGCCAGAATACAAGCCCGACTGAATTATATAACACAACAAAAAATAGAAAACAACTCCGAAGATTGTCCACCAAGGATTCCTATCAGAAGGGTAGGTAAAGCTCGTCGCCACAACTCTCCATGTCAACCTGTCACCTCTATTCACCGCCTAGTCCTGGATCCTGAAGTCTCATCCAAGCTACTCGTCATCTGCAAAAGATACAATAAGGTGCGGGTGAAGCCCGTGTAGGGGGGAGTATAACAATACCCAGTAGGGACCCCGAGACCCCCATAGGTCTCTCAAAATTCCAAAATGGAAAACCGCAAAGCATGATCTCAATCATAAAGCACAAAGCAAAATAATCATCTCAAACCATGTATACATCTCAGATTTCAAGAAAAAATATGATTATTCTTATGCTATATCATTTTATTTCATTAAGAAGTTTCCACAACTGAACCAAAAAAAATTAGTTACATTGTTAATCCACACAGGGTTATATGTCGTTGTTCCACGATGGGGCTCTCTAAAGCTAGTACTCATTGGGTCGTGCAGTAATGATTCACAATGGTTCGCTGAAATGCTAATCCAAATAGGTTCGCAGTGATGTTGATCCACACAGGGTCACTATGATGATGATCCACACAGGGTTGCTATGATGTTGATCTACACATGGTCGCTATGATGCAGATCCACACAGGGTTACTATCATTATCATCCACACAAGTTCTATATTATGTGATCCACAGAGGGTCACTATGTTTTTGATCCACACAGGGTCACTAGGATGTTGATCTACAAAGGGTCCTTATGATGTTGATCCACACAGGGTCTCTCTTCAGTTGACAACCACCATAGGATTTTATGCACCCAATGCTCATGATTTCCATAGTATCTACTCCTCAAGATATTTTTCATGCCTCAACTTCCACGACATTCCACAAAGGAGTAACCCAAAGGACCAACATGCCAGATGGGTTCCAACACAATAGACGGCGTGTCAATCAAACACCCAGTCTTTGAGTTATATGCATTTTAGTACACAGGGCTTGGTTGGATTCGGTTCAAACCCACCCAGTCATACTCCAAACTTCTCCAAAACTCAGTTGGTGTATCTCAATAGGACTGTCTTGTTCTAAGGATTTTAGCCCCATAGATGGTTTGTCAAACAGACATCTAGTTTGCGAGATATGACCTTCTAAGTGTAACTGGGCTGAAAAGGGTCTGGGTCCAGTCCGACCCAACCCTCCCCAGCCCGGCTCGAACCACCTTGGACAACATGAGTGGGTTAGGCTACGAGCGTGGCCTGCTAGACCGCAGACAGGCCCGCTAGGCCATAGACTATACCATACGACCTTGGTTGGGCGCAGCCTACCGGGCGGTCCGGCCCGCAAGCTGGTGCGGCACCCAGCTAGGTAGCCCATGCATGGGAGGCCGCTCCCCCTTCCGGAATAGCTGAAATCCATTAATCTTCTCAACGGAGGGTCCAAGTGGGTAGCCTCCCTGTCTGTAGGACCCGTGGGGAATGGGACATCTTCGTCTCTATCGCAGCTTCAATGTCGTGACCTCCTCACCGCGATGTGCGACAGCATTCCGCCTTCCACCAACGCGGTTGGCCGAGGGTCGACCTCCCCTACCGACTATCGTGTACTGATGTCGCGGATCCCCTCAGCGGAACTTAACAACTCGCCTTCTATTTCCTCCTTGGCCATCCAATGTCCGCCACTACCGCGCCGGTGCCACACCGTCAGATCTTTTGCGGGACACCGGGTTAGCACTGGTGGTCCGTTTTCCCTTCCAAACGTGCCTACAAGCCTCCTGAGTTGATGTTGTCACTACGTAGCTCCTGGATTCGAATTGTTGTCGAGTTCAAGCTTCACCAACATAGAACACAAAAAAACCGAAGCTTTGGAGGGTTCGGGCCTTGTTTGTTGGCCCACGTCCTCCGTGTTAGCATCCTAACAAACAATTAGAAATTAATTTATCATAGATAAACTATAACCCGTTCAATAATTACGTGATTTTTCATTCATTCAAGAACTAGGAAAAGAAATTATTCACTTGTATTTAATTAAATACCCTACCTCAAATTCGGAAAAGACATTGTGGTTGTGGAAGAAGGATGCACTCTTGACGATGCTGTCATATTTTTTCACTTCCGATTAGATTCCTCTGATTTTGTCATCCCAGCTTCTATTCTTCATTAGTGGAAGACGATGTGACACTTCGTTAGAGGTTCCTCACATCTGTGTCAAAAACCCAAACCCAAGCCTCACTTAAATATAGGGGGAAAGGTAGTTAATGCAATGTGAGATTAATGAGGTTCATTAATGAATGAAACTAGTAATATCTCAACGGTGTGGTTAAAAAATAAAGAGTCAAGCCAATAAATGTCTTGAGAACTCACTAGTCTCACCACCTCCACTCAACCATTAGTAGAATAATAAAATATCAATTTTATGTTATTTTATTATTCTTTTAAAAGTCCGCAAAACTATCTTTTTCACCTGACCTACTGCGGTCGATGTTAAACCTCCCTTAAGTGAATCTCGGCACTGTGGATTCAACGGTGCCCTCATATTTATAATCTGATCACCGGTTCAGAAGATAAAAAATGATTCTTGCGTGTTTACTGAACGTACCTCAAAAAAAATTCCAAATTATTTTCTAGGAAAATCAGGTCTTGGAATCAAGCGCCATAAATTTTTTCAAACTCGTAATAATTACAAATAATTTTAAAAAAAATTATATGGAATTTTCGAGTATTTACACATACAGAAATAAATATTTCGTGTTGAGATCATGTTGTATGGGATGATAAATTATATTCCCACTTGTTTTAATTTGTTAGGATATATAATAAAAGGAATTATAGTGTGTCCCATTTTTGAACAAGGTGCACACTAAATTATGTTGAAACATTCTTCAAAGACAATGTTTCTAGGACATCAAAAATGTTTTGTCGAATGATGTAAATATCAATCATGGATAACATTATTTGATCAGAATTCATAAGAAGGTAAGAAACCATATCTAATAACTTGTGATCAATTATTTGAGAAAGAAAATGATATGATCACTGGTTTTGGTAAACCTTATTTGAAAATAATTATGATAACCAGTGGGAAAATATATATTTTTTTGGACTATTGTAATGGTATTTTTTGTATGTCAGAAATTTTACAGATATCATGCATGATGAAAATAAACTATGTGCCAGTTTCATTTACACAATAATAAATACAACCAAAAAAACAAACTATTGAATTAAGGAAATGTTATACATGATTGACAAGGGGATACGGGATGAATTATCCCTAGAGATTGGTGAAAGGGAAACATTTCTTCCTCTAGCTATTTATACTCTTTATATGCAAGAGAGGTATCTATTTTTCAACATTGTAAATGATGTGTAAGTTCCATAGGTAATTTCATCAAACATCATGAATATCATGTTAATGACTAATTTATTGATAAAGGTCCTACAATAACAAGATTTTCATGTATTGATGCATGATTTAACTCTTGAGGATTTATGTTTCATTTTTTATAAAACTTTGCATCATAAATTACTCAATATTTGTTTCTTTTTCCAATATATACGTAACAACCTAGAATTTTATCAATGGAATTTACCTTCTTATAATTATGTCATGTAGAATAAATCACATACATTACAAAGAGAAACCAAGTTGTCATAAATAAAGAATGATACATTGGTCAACAGCAAAATCAATAAGAATTCAAAATATTGTAGTGGGAAAATAAATTGAAAATAAGAGTATAAGAATAAGAAATTTTGGATCTTCTCAATCCACAAGAAATACCACATTCATGAATAAATCCATAGAAATAAAACATAATGTTAGTAATATAATATTTATTTGGAAGATGAAAGTACATATAATTTTTTTATAAAATAAAAGTTAATATATATTTAATATAATAAAAGATATTTATATAACATAGGGAACCCATACGACCATTATAAATCTAATCGTTGGAATAATAATCTCACCATTGGGATAGTAATCTGACTATTGGAATAGTAACCCAATAGTGAGGAATAGTAAACTACCTTTTAGAATATTAAAATTACCTATGAAAATGTAAAATAATATTTATTTATCTTATTAAATGAAAATATGATATATTTATATCATAGTAAAAATAAATATAAAATTTAAAATGATAAATTCAATATAGGTATTTTTTAAATTATAATTGTTTTAATTGAAATTTTATAACTAATATAATGATTTAAAATAAAGTTTGTTTTTATAAAATGGATTTATAAATTAATATTAAGTTTTATTTTAATGATCATATAATTTTACAAGACCATAAGTAATTTCTAAAAGGGTCATAAAATCGATTATTTAATTAATATCGGTATCATTTTCAATGAATGTGGATTTTATTTAAGATTAAATTCCCCCTATTTTGAAAATTATTATCATAAAATGGATTCTGTTTTTGAAATATACACACAAAAAATATTAGGGTAAATTTTTGGTGAATAGTGAAATATAGAAATATATTGAATTTAATATTAAATGGATAATGAATGAATTTTTGTGTCATGTATGATGTAAGAACCCATTAGTTAGAACTCACATGCACCATTGACTATATATAGTCAGAAGAATCAATACTATTGATTGTGTTGAGCCAAAATTTATGGTTCCAGGTTCAACAAAAGCGTGCAATGGTGGATGATATATATATATATATATATATATATATATATATTATTTCTATGCCAAAAATCAAGAATGAGGATCTTACATGTCAAAATTATAGTTTATTTTTTAATATCTAAAGAAAAAATTTCCTTGGATTAAGAACCTTTCAGCATTGATGATGTTGATCATTCAAAAAATACCCTTTTGTATTTCCATTATTTCACTATGAGGAACCAAAGATAGAATCCATCTAGTGACGTTCCACATGTGCACCTTTGATCATCAAGTAATGTCAATTGATATCTAGGTGTTAGTGCGGTGAATCGATTGTCTTGTGTTGTTTGTGATGATCGCTCATCCTTTTATATTTATGTAATCTCTCTGGAATTTCTCATTTTTGAGGGGGAGAGATAAAAAAGAGACAATTCAATAGAAAATTCATTGTATGCAAAAATTATCTATTTATATTACATTAATCGATTAACCAACAAAATATACACAATCATCTATTTATAGAGCTAGGTTTTAGGTTAATAAAATTATTCAGTTACTTGATATCTCTTAAATAATATTATAACCTTTAATAAACCACATGACAGTTAATATTATTATTATTATTGTGAGGCCCACAAACTTATGCAATAATAAATATTATTTAACTGGCATGTTAATTAATATTTTTCACCAGACATGACCTTTTTCCATTCAAAATCCTCTAAAATATGTTGAACACATTAATAAATATTTAATTTAAATATTTAACTCAATAATAATTATTTGTTATCAGTAACAAATGATGAAAATTATCCCTCAGTCTTGAGGATAATATTTATTTATTTAATTCAATTCAATTATAATTTAATGGAGATCATTGGTAACACATAGTGTGTGACCCTATATGATTCATTGTCATTGACATTAGTGGGCTTGCCCAAAGTTTGAGATTAAAATCTATAAACTAGTCAAGGAACCCAAGAAAATGAACTTAATGTCACAATAATGAAAACTACATATAAATGCTCACTATCTAAGATAATTCCATTTTCACAATTTCACATTAAGAAAGATGCACATATGTGTCACCAAACTATATGATACATATGTATTTCATCGAATTTATGAAATAAACACTTCCTTGCACAATTGACATGGAATTTAATGTGATGATTCTATTCCAACCAAAGGGTCGATATATCAACTTTCATAGAGACATAAGGGACCAATCCTTCCTTGACATATCGATTAATGACATGTCACTCATGACACACCCAATGTATTCAACTTCTTCATGAAATCTTATCATCGTGATTTATGAAATCCATCAAAGTACATGATTTGTAATAAGAATTAATAATAATATTATGCCCTATGAACCATTACGCGTGCTTACTGATAGAAATACCCAATGACACTAAAACATGTGAAATTCCTATTGGTGGTTATGTTCTCATAATATTCTATCTTTAAGATTATCAAGTGTGAAATTCATGAGAAAAACACTCATCTGCTTATAGGTACTCTCACCTAATTGCATATGTAAAATGTGTCCCATAATAGTATGTTATCCTACTGTGGAATATTATTTAATAATATCATCATATAAAATCATGGTTCTCATCATGGTGGGGAACTTATATGGCCTTATCAATTCGATATATAATCTTGGACATTATTACATTAGAGTCACGTAGAATAATGAACAATATGCAATAAAATTTTTTAATAATATTAATTATATAGAATATACATGTAATCAAAGTAAGAATAGTTGGTACTAGGACACCAACTCCAATAAATCACACTAGTAATAGAGAAAACTGGTATGACATTCAGTCTTCTAGACCTCACATGATAATCATGTTTCTGCTAAGTTAGGGAATTAGTCAATTTTTCTCCACAATATCTTCTGGGGAAATAAATCTCACATCATCCACGTATTTATAAGAAACATTACTCATGATATGATAATTATTAAGTATTTTATTCTTCCACTATTTTAAACTTGTCTCTTTTGTAACTAACACTGTTGCAGTATTATCACTATATACAGTGATAGGATCTTTAAGGATGGGCACCATGTCATAATCATTGGAAAATATGTGAAACCATACTTCTTGTTTAGCTTCCTCCGAAGATTTAATATACTTGGATTTTTCTTTAGAATATGTGACCATATCTTTCATTGTTCTCTTCCAGCTCACATCACCTCAATTTAAATTGAATATGTATCTCGTTTTCGACTTCTTGTCATCTTGATCAATTTGGAAACTAGAATATGAATATACTCTAATGACTAGTTCCTCATATCCTCTATAAACCAAGAACATATCTTTTTTATTCCTTATATATTTAAGGATTGTCTTGACAACCATCCAATTGTGGGAAATTGGATCTGGGTATCTTCCTACCACATGTAATTCATAGTTTTCATCTATCCTAGCACATTTCATAGAATACATGACCGTCGCAATCACTAATATATATGGAATCCTTGTCATTATATTTCATTTCTCATGTTTTTTAGGATACATTTTCCTAAAAATATGAATTCCATGTGATGATGGAAGAAATCCCATATTGGATTGTTCTATATAGAACATATTAAGTATATTTTCAATGTATGGAATTTAACTTATCTAGAGAAACCCCTTGGATTTATCATGTTGGATCTTGATCATAAGAATATATATCGCCTCACCCAAGTCCTTCATATAGAATAATTTATTCAACCACACCTTAATAGATTGTAAGACTTGTATTTTTTTTCCAATACTTAATATTTCATGAAAAATATACTATTATGAAAATAAATTCACTCCCACTAAACCATTTTTAGACACAATGAACAATCTCACTCTTTATGAAAACAAATTCTACTATAGTTTCATAAAAATTAATTTTTTCTGACCTAGATTATATCTTTAGTCCACAAATGGATTTTTGACATTTTAATGTCCTATTGGAATCCTTTAGAGTCACAAACCCTTTAGGTTGGTTCATATATACATCTTTCTAAAGGTTCCAGTTAAGAAGGTTGTTTTGACATCCATTTTCCAAATCTCATTGTCATGGTAATCTTCAATGGAAGGTATAATCATGATAGATTTAAACATTTTAAGTGGTAAAAATAGTTATTCAGAGTCAATTCCATTATTTTTTAAACCCTTTTCTTAACTAGTCAAGCCTTATATGTATAAAATTTTCCTTAAATGTCCAGTTTCTTCTTGAATACCCATTCATAACCAATAGGATTTACTTCCACGAGAGGACCTACCAAAATCTAGAGATGGTTTTCATACATGGAATAAATTTTATAATTCATGGATTCATTCCACTTAGAAACATATCTTTCACCTAATTCTTCCTTATAGGTTAGGGGTTCAATATTATCAACTAACAATGAGTCACCATTGTAACATCCTGAACTTTTATAAATTACATTCCCCTTATGAATTTACTAAATGTCTTACAATGTATTATGGTTATAGAGAACACATGCACTTATTTAGTTTTATTATATCTATTCATATATAAAAAATAATTAAGAATCATATCCGTTGATAGTATATCCATTGAACAGTGATCATATGATTAGTATAAATATAGGGTTTTAACTAATCCAATTAACACAGAAAAAGGAAGTGACAGACACAACTTGTAAGATCATAACCTATAAAGCCCATTTATTAGGGCTTTTGAGGGAGAAAACATCCCTGGGATTTTCCTTGACCAAGAGAAAGATGATATCCAACAACTGAAACATGGGTGAAACCATTTAGAGGATAATTTCAAGCTCATTGAGATGACGACCCAAACCATGTATGTCGAACCACCCCATGAAAATATCACAAATGTGAAACTTAACCTTATAATATATACTATGTATTAAACAGATATGAATCAAGAACATGATAACCTTTATATTTATATTCTATTTTCAACATAACAATGGTTATATTTACTTATTATCATTACTTTATAAATGATTTTTATTTTTACATAATAAAAAATATATATTTTTGGGTGATATTAAAATTTAATTAAGGAATTTATTTTAATGAATTAAAGGATTTTCAAAATAAATAATATTTAAATTAAATATTATTATTAAATAATTATTATCAATTATAAATGATCATATAATTTTTGTGAAGTCAGATGTAATTTTTATAAGGGTACAAAAACTATTATTATAAAAAACCCTTCATTTCTCAATAAAAGTCAATTCATATTTTAAAATTAAAAAAGATACATTTTTATAAAATATTTTGGATTAAATTAATATTATTTTTGGAATCAAAATGAAAAAAATACTCAATGAATAATTTTTCATAATATTCTGAGGCAGTCAAATTTTGGGGTAAAAATTAAATACAGTATAAATATACGATGTGTATTACTACATTATAATGGACCAAAAGTGATGTAATAAATAATATAAATGGTATACATTACCAAATATATGTTTTAAATTTAAAATATTATGATTTTTTATTTTTTATTTTTATTTTTTATAGTCCTTATAAATCCTTAAAAACCTCTAATATATTTTATGGTTTCAAAAAACATTTATTTTAGTGTATGACCAACTTCCAAATCAATAATGGTATTATATTATTAATTTAGACTCTTGGACTAATAAAATAATTAAAATCAATCCTTTTTTTTAGAAAACAAGGGCAAAAACCCTGGGATGTTTTTTGGTTTTGGTTATTTTATTATATATAGTCCAAATTCTAAGTTTGAGAAATAATAAAGAATTTCTCACTCATTTATTATATAAACCCACACAATATCCCATTTATCTTTACTAAAGATCCTTGGATCACTTCCTTACTCTTACCTACCCTATCTATTTTACTCATAGGGTTCCCCCACACTCTCAAGAAACTCCTCTCAATCATTTGGAGTCACACTATCAAGGTAAAGGTTCTTTTCCTTTTATTTATTCAAGTATATTCATTATCTTATGCCTATTGTGTCCGTTTAATAACATCGTAATGTGTTCTTCAATATAACCATTATTTCCCATATTATTTATACAAAATAATATACCTCTTTCTCTAAAACTAATCCCTCATATGAACATGTATACGCCCATGTTATGCTGCCGAAATTTCACCACAATTTTCAATGAAAATAGTTGTATTGTGAATACCCCGATCCATTTCCTATCATGTCTATTGATTTATATGCACTTGTAATTATTAATTAGTGAATTAAATTTATTTAAACCAAACTAATTTATTGTAGAAAAAAAATATGATGATGAAATAATCAATGATGTATTATCTATTTGGTACACTTAAGCATATGAATGAAATGAATATGATGGGTTCACCCAAAATTATATAGTGATCCAATGTATTAGGTAATGTTTTAGTATCATGATATGTCATTAAAGGGAATAGGTAGTGAATCTAATTTAACATGAGACTTTTTCCATCATGAAATATTGTCATTTAACCTTGACTTATGTTTATGATGTAGTGTTTTAGGTTGTTTCCAAAATTCTCAGGATTCCTTTGTTTTGTCATGATATATCATGCCTCACTGTTAATGTTTATGATTATAAAACCTTTTATTTTCCATTTATATAAATATTTTCTAACATTTATTAATTTTTTCATTTAATTCCATGTTTATTCCCTTATTAGGCTTAATAGCTCACCCATTTCTTATGTTTTTACCCAGGTTATCCTGTTCATTTTTATGTACGAGTATGTTACAGAAGATTTCAATAAAGATGATATATTTCCTGTTTTAAGTTGTTATTTAATGTACCTAATTCAAAAAGAAACTATAATTCTAGATCATTCAGTTTTTATTATGATTAATATTTTGTAATAATCCGGAATTAATTTTTAATAATGAGAAGGGTTTTCATAGTTTTCATCAAAGGAAAATTTTAGTTATTTTTTGGATTAGGATTAGAAAGCAATATAGAAATACTTAGGGATAAAACTAATTATACTAAAACATAAATAAATTTTGATATGTATAGAATAAGTGGTTTATCAATAAAATACATCCATGTTTGGATATTATAAGTGGATGTGTCTCCAGCATAGATGTATATAGGGGTAAAACTCGAAAACTCCACATTGATCTAGACTTGACTGGGAACTAGTACATGATATTGGGTCATTATACACACCTTGTTTGACACTCCTAGGATATATGCTTTGTTAAATTCATAATCTCATCACAAACCGTTTTTATGGGAACAAAAAAATATCATAAGAATATATGTTTGGAAATAGATCATGGGTAACCAATATTGAATCCTAGAAATTAATATGTTAATGAAATATATGTAATTTATAATCTATACAATTAATTTTATTAGATTCACATTTATGTGTTTAATATTTTAAAAATAATCATCCATAATTCTTTCCTTTATTCTATCCAATGGCCAAAAATTAGAGGAATCGGGTAAACAGCCAATGTTAAGGGCAATGTGATAATTTCCCCCAACGAGATGCCCAACCCAGTGGGACCAAGATTCAATAACATTGTGATGATAATATCTCATTTTAATCAAGTTATAAATATAAAATTGGATTAGGAAGTGTTCCCAAATTCCCCTAAGAAATTAAATGTTGTAATTAGGGCCTTTATGTAACAATGGCCTCCGCCTTTTAATGGATCTTCTGATCCCTTAATCATGGAACAATGGATCAACTCCATTGAGAAGATCTTATCCATCCTTCAATTTTAAAATAAAGAGAAGGTTATACTATTCGTTTATCATATAGAGTGAGAAGCCAATCAGTGGTGTACATTGATCAAGAATATGAAGCCTATGGAAGAGAACGAAGATATGGGGTCGAAGGAATTCCAGAAAATGTTTTTTCCTAAATAGTTTCCTTGCACTCTCTGAATTAAAATGGAATTTTTTTTCCTTTACCTCAATTAAAAATGTTGAATATATCAATTCATATAAGGAAAACATCACAATTCTTTCATGATACGCTCTCATCTTTATCATTACCCCCGAATGAATTCTTTACCACTTTTTTGTGGGATAAAACCGAATCTGTGAAAATCCATGGCGATCTGATACATTGATATCTCTGAGGAAATTTTCTAATGTTACCTCAAAGTCAAAATGAACATTGATGAATCTCAAGGGTTTCAAGAGGATAATAATAAGATATTGGAGTTTAATTATAGTGGACCAATGGAGAAATCTAATAGTTCCAAGAAATTTAAACATCCCACTTGTCAAAAGTGTGGAAAGAATCACCCTAGAAATTTCTTAAGGGGAATGAAGAAATGCATTGGGTGGGGGAATTAATGACACATTTCCAAGGATTATTGATAGGATAATCCCACTAATGCTATAGAGGAATTTAATGCTTCAGTAAACCCTCAATTTATTTTTTGTTGTTTCAACTACAAGGAACTATGACACTTTGTAAACCAATTCACTAAGCTATGGGTTTTTTGAGACAACCAAAAACCTACAAGGTAGAAAGAGAAAGCTTGTGATTTCAAAAATCCTGAGGCGGATCCTGAAAAAGAAGTGGTGACAGGTAAGCTAGTTATTTATTCAATAATATAAAACATACTTCTTTATTCGAGTTCTATGTATTTGTTCATATCACTAAAATTTAGTAGAACTATTAAAACACCACCACAAATCATTGAAGTAGAGCTATCTGTTAAATTGTAAAATGATTAAATTATTGCATCCTATGTTTATAACTCATCCCCTATAAATATTTGTGGGTTAAACATCCTAAAGAACCTTGTGATACTCCCTTTGGTGTAATTTTATGAAATTATGAGTTTGGATTAGCTTTCTGAATATTGAACTATCAAAAATTTCTACGATAAGTAAATCACTCTATGTATCATGAATTTTCCTCTGAATCTATACAAATGCAAGGAGTTAAATAAATCTTATTTAATAACAAAATCTCCAGTATGGATATTATTACCCTAAAAGAAAGAATATCTAGCTCAAATGATTGAGTTTATAGAAAGTATCATCCTTGAAGACATGCTCATTGTGAGGGAATTTGATTATGTGTTTCCAAAAGAATTTCATGGTCTTCCTCCTTGAGTAGTATTTTTATTTTCAATAGATCTTATACCTAGGCTGTGACCATTATTCAAGAATCTATAAAGAATGGATATTTTGGAAATTGATCATAATAACAAAAAAATATATATCAGAATCTGGATAAAGGGATCATATGCCCAAGGGCTTCACCATGGGGTGCACCATACCTCTTTATTCAAGAAGTATGATAGGTCAAAGTGCCTTTTCATTTATTATTGTGAGCTCAAAAAGACCACAATAAAGAAAAATTAACTTTTTATAAATATTGGATAACTTTTTTATCAGCTATGTGGAGCATAATACTTAACCAAGGTTGATTTGAAAAGGGGATATCACCATGTTATGGTGAATAAGGTGGGTATCCCAACGACTCCTTTTCATACAAGGTATGAACACTATGAGTTCAGAGTAATTCCATTCAGATAAACCAATTCATTAGCAATTTTTATGGAAATGATTTGTATTTAAAGATGATACTCCAATATACTCCATAATAAAGGAGGACCATGAAGATAATCTAAGAACTATGAAAAAGACCTTATGAAAGGAGAATCTGTAGGGTAAGTACAACACATGTTAGTTCTGGTTGAAGGAAGACTCATTCTTGGGGAATATTATCAAAAAATGAGCTATCTATGCACCCTTCAAAGACAGAGGCAGAAAAAGGATGGTCAATTCCAATATATGTGATATATATCCATAGTTTCCTTGGATTAGATGGATACTATTATCAATTTTTATTAAATTTATCATAATTTTAAACCCTATAACCAAGATAACTCTAAAGGGAGTCATGTTTTCATGGAATAATTAATGTGAAGATAGATTCAAGGTATTAAAAAAGATTATTACTACACTTGTACTCACACTACCCACAAGTGGATATCTTTTCATGGTATTCTAGGATGCTTTAAAGAAGTTATTTTGTTGTGTGTTAATGAATAATGACAAAGTGATGTCCTATGATTCAATTAAATTGAATGTTCAAGATAGAACATCATAATGCATGATCGAGAGTTAGATGCAATGATATTAAAATTAAAAATATGGTGGAATTATCTCTTTCGAATAAATGTGAAATATATTCAGATCAAAAAATCTTCAAGTACATATTCACATAGAAAGAGTTGAATATATTCTAGAGACCATGGTTAGAGGTGATCAAGGAATATGACTGCTCAATCCACTACCATCCTAGAAAATAGAATAAAGTAGAATATTCTTGAAGTATAGAGGATCTATTTATTTAATCAATAATGATAATTGAAAAGTATTTAATCTTCTCAGACATAAAAAGTTTGTACATGGGAATCATAAGGGGTGGAACATCATCAATCCTCTCAGAAATAATTTCTCAACCATCACTTCTAGAGAAGATAAAGGATGCTCAAAGTGATGATGTGGGAATTCATAAGAAAGTGGAAGCTATAAGAAAAGGTAAATCATAGGTGTTTAATGTTAATGGAGAAGGGGTTTTCAGATTTGGGTCATGACTATGTTTACCATAAAATCATGATCTAAAGAAGGAGTTATGGGATGATGCACATATCTCAACTACATCCATCTATCCAAGAATCACAAAGATGTATCGAGATCTCTAAGAGCACTATTATTGGGACAATATGAAGAAGGAGATCATGTAATATACGTCAATTTGTCTTGTAGGTCAGCAAGTGAAGAATGAAAGAAAAAAATCCAAGGGGATGATGCAATATTTACCTATACCTACATGGAAATTAGAAAACAACACCATGGACATTGTCATAGGGCCTCCAAATACATGGAGAGGAAATAATGCTATATAATTTTTGGTGGATCATATTAAAAATATTACACACTTTATTGCGATTTGAGAGGATTTCTCACTTGATCAACTTGAAAGGATATGAATTCAGGAAGTTGTGAGGTTTCATAGAACACAACTGTCAATTTTATCTAATAAATATTCAAGATATACATCCAAGTTTAGGAAGATCCTCTAACATGCTCTAAATATTGAGTTGAACTTCCTCAAAAAATATCACCACAAACTGATGGCCAATCTAAGAGGACTATCCAAACACTCGGGGACATGTTGAGAGAATTCTAAATTAACTTCAAAAGAGTATGTATTGAAAAATTCCTTTAGTAGAGTCTTCATATAATATAGTTTCCAATAAAGCCTCAAAATGGATCCCTATAAAGGCCTTTATGGGAATAGGTGCAGAACACCTACATGTGGGGATGAAGTTGGGAAAAAAATTCTAGGTCCTGAAATGATCAAGGAAATAATGGAAATGGTTAAGACCAATCAGCTTCACATCAAGAATGTTATGAGTTGACAGAATAGATATGGTAACAATCCTCAACAAGACCTTGAGTTTCGTAATAGAGATTGGGTATTCCTCTACATATCTCCATGAAATAAATTCATAATATTTAGGAATAAGGGGAAGCTTATTCCCAGATATATCATCCCTTTGAGATCCTTATTCTATTTAGAGAGGTGTTCTATCAACTTGAACTCGCACCAAATTTCTCTCAATTAAATGAAGTATTCCATGTATCCCTCTTAAGAAAGTACATAACAGACCCCTCACATGTACTCAACCCAGATGTGGTACCATTTGATAATGATCTCTCAAATGAGGAGTGGATGGTGAAGATCTTAGACCATAGATACAATGTTCTATGAAATAAGATAATGCAACTAGTCAAAGTGTTTTGAAAAAACCACAAGTTTAAATAATATACATGGAAAAAAGAGGAGGTGATGAAATTTAATTACCCTTATCTATTTTATTTTGGGAAATGAAAATTTTGATGTAGAAATTTCTTAAAGGAGGAAGATTGTAAATACACAAAGAAAATTAAATAGAATTCCCCTTATGATATAATTAAATGTATTACTATGTATTATGGTTATAGAAAACACATGAACTTATTTTATTTTATTATACCCCATCAGATTTAAAATATTGTTAAGCATCATATCCATTGATAATATAGCCATTTAATAGTGATTATAAGATTAGTATAAATAGTGGGTTTTAACAAATCCATCTAACACAGGAAATGAATGTGATGGACTAAACAAGTAGGGTCATACACTATGATGACTATTTATTAGAGCTTTATATAGGGATATCATCACTAGGAATTTACCTTAACTGATCATAAGTTGATATCCAACAACTGAATCATGAGAGAAACTGTTTATGGGAGAAGTTCATGCTCATTGAGATCATGACCCAAACCATGTACACCGAACCACCCCCATGAAAATATCATAGTCGTTGTCACGACCCGTCCTCGGGGCCAGTGTCGTGACTACCCCAAGCCCGCCTTCCATAGGCCAGGGGCTGGCGACTAGCACCAACGCGTAAATCCCAACAAAAGGGAAGGCATTGCCTTTGAAAAGTAAACAAGCACCACAGAGTAAGCAAGTGAAAAAGTAAACACTAAGTAAAAACTGTAACAAGCGGTGCTGAAAGTAAAAGGGGCCAGAAATACAAGCCCAACTGTAAAGTAAAACTAAAAGGGAAAAACAGCAACTGAAAAGAAAATCCATAGCGTCGAGCCATCCTCTGAAGGTCCCACCTGAAGGGTGGGTACAGATAGCCTCCACAGCTCCTCGGTCCAGCCGTCCGCTCCGAGTACGTCCCGCCCAGTGGTCCACCTCCAGGTACCGTCTTGCTCTGCAAGCCTCCACCACGATCAGTGTTGTCCGTCGTTTGCAACCAACACAATGAAGTGCGGGCATAGCCCGTGCAGGGGTGAGTATAAGCTACTCAGTAGGGACCCCGAGACCCCCGAAGGTCTCCCATAATCCACAAGGATAGTCCACAAAGGAAGGATACAATAACGAAGTAACATCAGACATGGCTTAGGTATATGCTCATACATATACCTAAGTCATCCATTCCCGTTCGGCTCCAACATCCGAGTCCAAGCACAACCCAGTCCACACAGGAAAGCAAAATGTATACCCACATAGGATAGCACAACACAATCCACAAAGGAGAGTAAATAGTAAATACACACAGGATAGCTCAACACAATCCACAAAGTAGAGTAACACATGATTCATCTCGCACAGGTATACTTCTTCGAATGGCGATAAAGATGATCACCGGTCCATTTAAGTCGTCAGATCCACAAAGGATCGATAGGTAACTAACCCCCGCAAAGACCCACAGAGGATCGGGCCCACACAGGACCTGTAGGCGCTGGCTCACACAGAACCGCTGAGCGCTGACCCACAGAGGATCGGACCCACAGAGGATCGGGCCCACACAGGACCTGTATCACTGATCCACGTAGGATCGCTGAGTGCAGTAGTCATCACAGTCCACTGAGGATCCCTGCACAGTCGTCGTCACAGTCCACTAAGGATCTCTGCATAGTCGTCGTCGCAGTCTACTGAGGATCTCTGCACAGTCATCGTCGCAGTCCACTGAGGATCTCTGCACAGTCGTCGCTGTCGAAGTAGCAGTCGCAGCCAGCTCTAGGGTTCCTGCACACAGCAAGCTCGTTTGGGAGGGTCCACTCCACGAGCCGAGAGGCTGATACATAAATTAACACAAAGTCCAAAGTTGATGTATCCAAAAGTTCTGTATCGACAACAGGAACTCAACGTCGCAGACGACGCGTCAATCGGACGCCCAGTCTGAGAGTTATTGGCTTTTCCGTCCCAGGGGCCCGGTTGGTTTTTAAGGCAAAACCAACCTGACCATACTCCACCTGCGTCCAATACTCAGGCAGAGTGAGCCAAAAGATCCGTCTCACTTAGTGGAATTAAACAAAGTCGACGTCACGTCAATCGGACGTCCGTAGCTCAAGATATGAGCGTTTCCGCTCCGAGGGCCTGGTTGGTTTCGTGTACGAATCAACCCGGCCGAACTCAAAGTATTCTGAAACCTTGAGTGAAATATACTGAAACGACCGTCTCGATTCAAGGATCGTGTTTCCGCTGACGGCACGTCGTTCGGAGGCCTGTAGCTCATGTTACGGGCAAGATACTGAAAACAGTCCGAAGACGGGGGGTACGGGCCCGGGCCGACCCCCCCTGGGTCGGCCGAACCAGGTTGACCCGAACCGGGTCGACCCGACCCGGTCCGACCCGGCCGGACCTGGCCCGGCCCGGCTAGGGCGTGGCCCGGCCGGTCGGACCGGCCTGGCTCGGCTCGCCCGAGCGGCCGAGCAGCTGGACGCCGCGGGGCGCCGCCCCCACGGCTTGGAGGTGTCGCGGCCCCGCGTGGGGCCGCGTTGGTTCAAACGGATGTGGCATGTCGCCGCGTCTTGAGCGGGCGAGCCGTACCCACGTGGCCGCGGGTCGACTGGCCGCCGCCGCCGCGGCGGCTCTGTCCGGCGGCGCGCCGCCGGCCGCTTCCGCAGGCCGCCGGAGTTGCTCCGGTGGTCCGTTTTCTTTCCCGTTTGCGCCGTTGTTCCTCCCGGGTTCCGTTCTTCATTGTGAGATCATCAAAACGCCCTTGCGTCACGTTTTACCATTGCCCGAAAAATCCGCACAACCATGAAGAACAGCATAGGGTTGTCGGGCCGCGTTCGTTTGGCCCGCACCCTCCGTGTTAGATAAAAACAACGGGAGAAAATTACTCAACACATGAACCACCAATTTTAATAAAATAAAATTGTTCATATGAATCTGGTTCTTAAATTTTAAAGAAATGTTCACGGGAATATAAAATATTCACAACAACCCCTACCTCGTCATGTCGTCGTCCATGGGTTCTTTGCGGAGTTGAGGATCATCGCGTCGTCGCGGTATCCGACGTCATGTCGTCACGGAAGGGTGTCGCGTCGACGAACTCCGAGGTTCAAGAACAAAAAGATTTAATTAATAATAATTAAATCCTTCTGAGTTAAAAACCACAAAGGAAAATTTAAAAGAAATCTGAAACCCTCACCTCAACGGATGACCGAAGGTTTTTGTTGCGGATTAAGGAACGTCGCCGAAGAACGTCTCGGAAGAGGAAACGTCGGCGTCGCGGCACACGGCGTCGCATCATCGATTTCCGTGGGTTTGGAATTCTTCGTCATTGGTCGGTGTTCTTCGCGTTCTTCACGTTCTTCGCATTCTTCGTGTTCTTCGCGATGAAGGGTGAAGGCACAAGAACCTCTTTCAAAAACCTCTCAACGTGTAATCCTCCAAAAGTCTTGTTGGTCTTATTCTATTATTATGCCAAAAAACGAAAAGAGGTAAGTAACGACCCATTAATTCGTAGAAATAATTCAACGAAAGAAACCGCCCATTTAATTCACGAATAAAACCGCCCAATTAAATTGTGCGTTAAGAATTTAAGAAAACGCATCAGTTGACTTTCATAATGACGGGTTTTCGCGGGTGCGTTAATTAGCAGAAAAGAAACGGTGGGGCTCGTGCGGGCCCCGCCTCACAAATATCCTACCAAGAGGGTAGGATATTTCTGGACAGCATCCTATCTAGATCAACTTAGCTTAAGCCACTTTTAAGTGACTTCAAGTGGCTTCTAAGTGGCTTAAGTGAAATAAAATAAAGTTTTTCGAACAATTATTTTATTTCGTAACTTTAAGCCCAAAAATTAAAAACCACAACCGAGCAAACACAACTTCGGAAGAGGCGTTTCTAAGCAAATACCGGCGCTGCGATTTCATCGGTGCCCTCAGAATTCGATTTCGGGCATCGGTTCAAAAGTTAGAAAAACCCGCTCGTCCGTTCACTGAACGTACCCGAGCCAAACTTCGGAAAATGATTCTGGGCACACCGGGCCTCAGAATCAGGTGCCGTCAGAAACTGCGCTCTTGTAAAATTCCATAGAAAATTAAGAAAAAAAATTTCTATGAAATTTATGGGTCTTTACATTACTCCCACCTCCGGGCTTTATGTCCCCGTAAAGATACATCATAAACTAGGGAAACAAATGTGGGCACTGAGCACGCATCTGAGCCTCCCGCTCCCATGTGCTCTCCTGGAGGTTCCCGTGATGCCATATGATGCGCACAAGAGGAATCGATCGCCCATGTAGGACCCGCTCCTATCGATCCTCTATCTCCACCGGGACCTCCGGAAAAGTCGCCCCATCCTCCACGTCTAGCTCCCCATGGTCAATGATGTGCGTCGGGTTGTGCACGTATCTCCTCAGCTGAGATACGTGGAAGACGTCGTGCACCCGGTGCAAATGAGGTGGTAGAGCCAGGCGATAAGCCACCTCGCCAATCCTGCTGAGGACCTGGAATGGTATAATGAAGCATGGAGACAACTTGCCGCCTCGGCCAAATCTCCGCAAACCATGGTGAGGTGAGACACGCAAGAAGACGTGGTCGCCATCCTCGAACTCTAGTGGCCTCCGCCTCCTGTCAGCATAAGACTTCTGCCGGCTCTGAGCTGTCCTCATCCGCTCCTGGATGACCTAGACCTTCTCTGTCGTGGCCCGGACCATCTCTGGTCCCACGAGTGCTGACTCCACAGGGTCTGTCCAGCACAAAGAAGATCTGCAAGGTCTGCCGTACAACGCCTTGTATGGTGCCATCCCGATGGTGGAGTGGTAGCTGTTGTTGTACGCGAACTCCACCAAGGGTAGGTGGTCCTCCCAGCTGCGACCAAAGTCGAGGACACATGTGCGGAGCATGTCCTTGAGATTCTGAATGGTCCTCTCCGTCTGACCATCCGTCTGAGGGTGAAAGGCGGTGCTCAGACGTAGCCGCGTCCCGAACGCCTCCTGCAACCCCTTCCAAAGCCGGGAAGTAAAATGAGCGTCCCGATCGGAGACGATAGACGATGGCACACCGTGAAGTCGTACAATCTCCTGAACGTAGAGATTCCCCAAGCTCTCCACTGAGCCCTGCTCTCTGATGGGAAAGAAGTGTGCCGACTTGTTGATTCAGTCAACAATCACCCAAATGGAGTCGTGACCTCTGGAAGTGCGTGGAAGTCCAGTCACGAAGTCCATAGATATCCCATCCCACTTCCACTCTGGGACCTCCAAGGGTTGTACCACGCCTGCTAGTACCTAATGCTCTTCCTTCACCTGCTGGCAAGTGAGGCACCGTGAAACGAACTCTACCACAACCTTCTTCATGCCCGACCACCAGTGTTGTCGTCTGAGGTCCTGGTACATCTTCCCTACTCCAGGATGTACCGCCAAAGGAGAAGTGTGAAACTCTCTCAGCACCTCTTCTCGTAAAGCGACTGGTACCAAGGTATGTCCTCTGAAAAGGATGTCGTGCTCTACTCTAAAGGAGAATCCATCAGGTGCATGTCCCGAGGATATCTGTGCATGCCGCGTCTCACAGTCAGTGTCCCCATGTTGTGCCTCTCTGACCCACTGCAGAAGTGGAGAAGAGACTGTGAGAGACTGAAGGAAGGCTGCTCCGTCCCTATCCACGAAGGATATCTGCAAGGCGGCTAGCTGCTCTGTCGCCTCCTCAAGTAGCTGAATGCCCGTCCTCCTACTGAGGGCATCGGCTACTACGTTCCCCTTCCCAGGAGTATAGAATATCTCAAAGTCATAGACCTAGAGGAACTCGAGCCATCACCACTGTCTCAGGTTCAGGTCCTTCTGAGAGAAGATGTACCTGAGACTCTAGTGGCCAGAAAATACTGTAAAGCGCTCTCCCATCAGTTAGTGTCGCCATGTCTTCAGAACGAAGACCACTGCTGCTAACTCCAGGTCATGGGTAGTGTAGTTCTACTCATGCGGCCTCAACTGACGTGACCCATAGGCAATCACGGCCCGCTCCTGAATCAGGACACACCCGAGTCCAGTCCCTGATGCATCACAGTAGACTACGTATCCAACTCCATCCTCAGGAAACCTCAAGATAGGTGCGCTGGTCAATCTCTGTCTCAGCTCCTGGAAGCTCTGCTGATATTTGTCTGACCACACGAAGGGTTTCCCCTTCTTCGTCAATGCTGAGAGTGGCGCTGCAACTCTGGAGAAGTCCGATACAAATATCCGATAGTATCCGGCTAGACCCAAGAAACTCCGCACCTCCGTCACGCTCCTGGGTGGCTCCCAAGCTAGCACTGCTTCGATCTTCGTGGGATCCACAGTAACTCCCACCTCAGAAATGACATGCACTAAGAAGTGGACCTCACGTAACCAGAACTGGCACTTCAAGAGCTTGCCATAAAGCCGGTCCTCTCGGAGTGTGTCTAGTACAACCCACAAGTGGTAGGCGTGCTCCTCCTCCATGGTCGAGTACACCAAAATGTCGTCGATGAAGACCACGACAAATCGATCGAGGTATGGCTGGAATATCTTGTTCATGAGGCTCATGAACACTGCTGGAGCGTTGGTTACGCCGAAAGGCATAACCAAGAACTCATAGTGGCCATACCGACACCTGAAGGCCGACTTCTGCACATCCTCGTCTCGAACTCTGAGCTGATGATAGCCTGACCTGAGGTCTATCTTCAAGAACCACCGTGCTCCCTTGAGCTGGTCGAAGAGGTCATCAATACTAGGTAGCGGATACTTGTTCCTCACTGTCACCTGGTTCAGGCGACGATAATCGACACACAGTCTCAAGCTCTCGTCTTCCTTCTTGGCGAACAATATCAGGGAAGCCCAGGGTGAAACTCTGGGTCGGATGAACCCCTTGCCCTGCAAGTCCTCCAACTGTACCCGCAGCTCTCGAAGCTCAGCGGGGGCCATCCGATATGCTGGAGTGGATATCGGGGTTGTCCCGGGGTACAGTTCAATATACAATTCTACCTCTCTGTGAGGAGGTAGCCCTGGAATGTCGTCGGGGAAGACGCCCGCATACTGATCCACCACTACAGGAAAACTAGGACTCCGCACGTCCACGGCTCCAAGGATGAGGCTAGCCAACTGATGAGTGATGGGTTGTCCCCTCCTCTGCGAGAGTCCATCCTGTGCTGCAAAGGCCCCTTCCTCGCCAGAGAAGGTGAACCTTCTCCCGTCGGTGCGCACACATTGCACCTTGTGCCTAAAACAGTCAATCTGAGCATGGACTGTAGATAACCAATCCATGCCCAAGATGACGTCGTAAGGCCTTGACGCCACTACAAGAAGATCCTAGCCGAAGCTCTCACCTCCTAGAGTAATCTCACACTACCAGCACCAGTGCGTAATCGTTGAGTCTACTCCCGTAGGGGTCTCTAGCCGTAAGGATCGAGCCAACAGCTCTGTCGGAATCTCCGAGCTCCGAACAAGGGCAGCGGCTATGAAAGAGTGACTCGCTCCTATGTCTATAAGAACTGCAGCAAGGGTGTAATAGACACAGATCGTACCTTGAATCATCTCTGGCGCGCCGTGGTCGAAGGCCTCCACTACCTGGAGCTGTGCCTGTCTCTGCCTGCCAGCTCCCTATGGTCGGGGCGGCCCCCCTGGTGGTGGTGGTGGCAGAGCCTCAAAGCGTTGCCCACCACCTACTGCTCGGCCAGCTCCTCTTCCTCGTCCGCCTCCTCACTGCGGACCACCACGGTCAACCCTCTGCCTCTGCCTGGGTGGCCCCTCCACCATCTGATGCTCCTCGGTACAGCGGGTCGGGCAATCACGAGCCATGTGGCCCTGCCCACCGCAGGCGTAGCACTGTCTGCCTCTCAGAAGACTGGCTCCGCGCTGTGTGCCCCGCACTGCTGAGCCAGTGTCCTGAGGTCATCTACGAGAGGGTTTGGTCTGCCTGGAACCCTGAGTCATCAGTCAGCTACCTGCTGCCAAAGACTCTGCTACCTGCCGCCCTGCGGTAGGTCTCACTGTGGACTCTGCCTGAAAGCTCTCGATCAGAAGGGGTCGCTCAAGTACTCCTGCCTGGTTCGGGATGCTGAGGGAGATCAGTGATGCCCTGATCTCGTGTCTCAATCCCTTCTCGAAGGTCTGAGCCCGGAATAAGGGGTCCCGTACCATGTCGGTCGAGTAGCGAGAAAGATCAGTAAACCTCGCCGCGTACTGGGCGACCGTCAAGCTGCCCTGTCGTAGCTGAAAAAGCTCCTGAATGTGCACCGCACGGAGGGTGGCTGGGACGAACTCTGAGCGGAAGAGGCTCTCGAAGTCCGTCCAGAGAAGATATGTCTCATCGTGTACCTGGATCAACAAGCTCCACCATCGTCCTGCTGCTGCGTGCAGTAGGCTCTCCGCGAGGATCACCATGAGTTCTGCTGGTGTCCTCACTAGCCTGAAAACTCGAACGACCGCCTCTAGCCAGCCCTCGGCTGCCTGGGGGTCCGTCTCCCCACGAAACCTGGGTGGTCGCTGGCGCTGGAACTCGTGCAGAGCTCTGAGGCGACGTGCATCGTCAGCGGTCGGCGCTGGAAGCATCAGGGGCTCGGCGGGTAAAGGTACCATCAGTGCCTCTGCTGTCCACGGGCCCTGTACCGAGGCCTCGTCGCTCGGCGGGCTGTCGTCGCGCTCTACTCTCGGAACCCTAGCTGGCTGCCGTCGTGGGGCCATCCTGAAAAGTAAACAAGTGCGCCACAGTCAGAACAGTATACCTGGTGAGCTGACACAAGTAATCACAAAGAAAACTTGAAACACACATGCAATCTATGTTTTCGTGCATTAAGTCGGAAATCAGAAGTCAGGGTCCTGGTGTACGGATACGTCGGCCGCCGCACCAACACTAGACTCCCTGGACGGATAACTACACCCAATAAGCTAAACACTATTGCTTCACATAGAAGAAAGATCAGAGTATGCGGTAGAACCGACCACCTTTGATACCAATTTGTCACGACCCGTCCTCGGGGCCCGTACCGTGACTACCCCAAGCCCGCCTTCCATAGGCCAGGGGCTGGCGACTAGCACCAAGGCGTAAATCCCATCAAAAGGGAAGGAATTTCCTTTGAAAAGTAAACAAGAACCACAGAGTAAGAAAGCGGAAAAGTAAACACTAAGTAAAAACTGTAACAAGCTGTGCTTAAAGTAAAAGGGGCCGGAAATACAAGCCCAACTGTAAAGTACAACTGAAAGGGAAAAACAGAAACTGAAAAGAAAAGCCGCAGCGTCGAGCCATCCTCTAAAGGTCCCACCTGAAGTGTGGGTACAGATAGCCTCCACAGCTCCTCGGTCCAGCCGTCCGCTCCGAGTACGTCCCGCCCAGTGGTCCACCTCCAGGTATCATCCTGCTCCACAGGCCTCCACCACGATCAGTGTTGTCCGTCGTCTGCAACCAACACAACGAAGTGCGGGCATAGCCTGTGCAGGGGTGAGTATAAGCTACTCAGTAGGGGACCTGAGACCCCCTAAGGTCTCCAAGAATCCACAAGAATAGTCCACAAAAGAAGGATGCAATCATGAAGTAACATCTGACATGGCTTAGGTATATGCCCATACATATACCTAAGTCATCCATTCCCGTTCGACTCCAACATCCGAGTCCAAGCACAACCCAGTCCACATAGGAAAGCAAAACGTATACCCACACAGGATAGCACAACACAATCCACAAAGGAGAGTAAACAGTAAATCCACACAGTATAGCTCAACACAATCCACAAAGGAGAGTAACACAGGATTCAGCTCACACAGGTATACTTCTTCGAATGATGATAAAGATGATCACCGATCCATCTAAGTCGTCGGACCCACAAAGAATCGATAGGTAACTAACCCCCACAAAGACCCACATAGGATCGGGCCCACACAGGACCTATAGGCGCTGGCTCACACAGAACCGCTGAGCGCTGACCCACACAGGATCGGACCCACACAGGATCGGGCCCACACAGGACCTGTAGCACTGATCCACGTAGGATCGCTGAGTGCAGTAGTCATCGCAGTCCACTAAGGATCCATGCATAGTCTTCGTCGCAGTCCATTGAGGATCTCTGCACAGTCGTCGTCGCAGTCCACTGAGGATCTCTGCACAGTCGTCCTCGCAGTCCACTGAGGATCTCTGCACAGTCGTCGTTGTCGAAGTAGCAGTCGCAGCCAGCTCTAGGGTTCCCACACACAGCAAGCTCGTTCGGGAGGGTCCGCTCCATGAGCCGAGAGGCTGATACATCAACTGACACAATGTCCGAGGTTGATGTATCCAAAAGTTCTGTATCGACAACAGGAACTCAATGTCGTAGACGGCACGTCAATCGGACGCCCGGTCTGAGAGTTATTGGCTTTTTTGTCCTAGGGGCCCGGTTGGTTTTTAAGGCAAAACCAACCCGACCGTACTCCACCTGCATCCAAACCTCGGGCGAAGTGAGCCAAAAGATCCGTCTCACTTAGAGGAATTCAACGAAGTCGACGTCACGTCAATCGGACGTCCGTAGCTCAAGATATGAGTGTTTCCGCTCCGAGGGCCCGGTTGGTTTCGTGTACGAACCAACCCGGCCGAACTCAAAGTATTCCAAAACCTTGAGTACGATATACCGAAACGACCGTCTTGATCCAAGGATCGTTTTTCCGCTGATGGAGCGTCGTTCGGAGGCCCATAGCTCATGTTACATGCAAAAGACCGAAAACAGTCCGAAGACGGGGGGTCCGGGCCCGGGCTGACCCGGCCCGACCCCCCCTGGGTCGGCCGAACCAGGTCGACCCGACCCGGTCTGACCCGTCCCGACCCGGTCTGGCCCGGCCAGGGCGCGGCCCGGCCGGTCGGGCCGGCCGGGCTCGGCTCCACCGCGTGGCCAAGCAGCTGGACGCCACGGGGCACCGCCCCCGCTGCTTGGAGGTGTCGCGGCCCCGCGTGGGGCCGTGTTGTTTCAAACGGACACAGCATGTCGCCGCGTCCTGAGTGGGCGAGCCGGACCCGTGCGGCCGCGGGTCTACTGGCCGCCGCCTCCGGCTGCCGGCGCCGCCGGCCACTTCCGCGGGCCACCAGAGTTTCTCTGGTGGTCCGTTCTCCTTCCCGTCTGCGCCATTGTTCCTCCCAGGTTCCGTTCTTCACTGCAGGATCATCAAAACGCCCTTGCGTCACGTTTTTCCGTCACCCGCCAAATCCGCACAACCACGAAGAACGACAGAGGGTTGTCGGGCCGCGTTCGTTTGGCCCGCACCCTCCGCATTAGATAAAAACAACGGGAGAAAATTATTCAACACATGAACCAACAATTTTAATAAAATAAAATTGTTCATATGAATCCGGTTCTTAAATATTAAAGAAACGTTCACGGGAATATAAAATATTCACAACAACCACTACCTCGTCAAGTCGTCGTCTGTGGGTTCTTCGCAGAATTGGGGATCGTCGCGTCGTCGCGGTATCCGGCGTCGCGTCGTCGCAGAAGGGTGTCGCGTCGACGATCTCCGAGGTTCAAGAACAAAAAAAATTAATTAATAATAATTAAATCTTTCTGAGTTAAAAACCATAAAGGAAAATTTAAAAGAAATCTGAAACCCTCACCTCAACGGATGATCGAAGGTTTTTGTTGGGGATTAAGGAACGTCGCCGAAGAACGTCGCAGAAGAGGAAACGTCGGCGTCGCGGCACACGGCGTCGTGTCGTCGATTTTCGTGGGTTCGGCGTTCTTCGTCGGTGGCCGGTGTTCTTTGCGTTCTTCGTGTTCTTCACGTTCTTCGCGTTCTTCGCGAAGAAGGGTGAAGGCACAAGAACCTCTATCAAAAACCTCTCAACGTGTAATCCTCCAAAAGTCGTGTTGGTCTTATTTTATTATTACGCCAACAAATGAATAAGAGGTAAGTAACGACCGATTAATTCGTAGAATTAATTCAACGAAAGAAACATCCCATTTAATTCACGAATAAAACGCCCAATTAAAAGGTGTGTTAAGAATTTAAGAAAATGCGTCAGTTGACTTTCATAATGATGGGTTTTCGCGGGTGCGTTACTTAGCAGAAAAGAAACGGTGAGGCTCGTGCGGGCCCCACCTCACAAATATCCTAACAAGAGGGTAGGATATTTATGGATAGCATCCTATCCAGATCAACTCAGCTTAAGCCGCTTTTATGTGACTTAAATTGGATTCCAAGTGGCTTAAGTGAAATAAAATAAAGTTTGTCGAACAATTATTTTATTTCATAACATTAAGCCCGAAAATTAAAAACCACAACCGAGAAAACGCAACTCCAGAAGAGGCGTTTCTAAGCAAATACTGGCACTGCGATTTCATCGGTGCCCTCAGAATTCGATTCCAGGCACCGGTTCAAATGTTAGAAAAAACCCGCTCGTCCGTTCACTGAACGTACCCGAGCCAGACTTCGGAAAATTATTCCGGGCACACCGGGCCTCAGAATCAAGTGCTGTCAGAAACTGAGCTCTTGTAAAATTCCAAAGAAAATTAAGAAAAAAAATTCCCTTGAAATTTATGGGTCTTTACAGTCGTGCACCTTTCCCTTAAAGAGTTTTCTGGTGTATTAATCGGATATGTAAGAATATAATAATAATATGAATATTTATATTCTATTTTAAATATAATAATGATTATAGTTACTTAATATCATTACATTATAACAGATTTTTATTTTGATTCAATAAACCACAAATTCTATTTTTGGGTAATAGTAAAATTCATTTAAAAATTTTATTTTGATGAATTAATGGATTTTTTTAAAAAAAATATTTTGATAAAATATTATTATTAATTAATTATTATTAAATATAATTTATTATATAATTTTTTTGAAGTCAAATGTAATTCTTATAAGGGTTCAAAAACTATTGTTGTTAAAAAAACCCTCCATTTTTTAATAAATGCAGATTATTTATTTAAACATTAAAATTAAAATATTTAGAAAATTATTTGGGAAAAATAAATATTATTTTTGGAAAAAGAACTTAAAAATTATCCAATAGATAATTTTTCATTATTTTCTGAGATAGAAAAACTTTCTAGTAAAAATTAAATATGGTGTAGATATACGGGGTGTATTATTACATAATAATGGACCAAAAGTGATTTGATAAATATTAATAACTGTATCCATAACCAAATAAATGTTTTAAATTTAAAATAATGTGATTTTAGTATTATTCGATTAATTTTTTAAATTCTTTATGAATCCTCCAAAACCTATAATATATTTTAAGGTTTTAAAATCCTTTATTTAAGAGTATGACTCACTTCCACATCCAAAAGGGTAATATTTTATTAATTTAGGCCACTGGACTAATAAAATAATTAAATCCCCTAAACAATTAATGAAATAATTGGAAAAACTATGGTAAGGTTTTTGTTTTTTCTTATTTTATTATATAGATCCCAAAACCCAAGTTTGATAAATAATATAGATCTCCCCGATCATTTCCTATATAAACCCACCAAATCCCCCATTTATCTTCACTAAAAATAATTTTGTCACATCCATAATCTACATTACCATCCCTAAAGTCCTACCAAGGTTCACCCATGCTCTCACGAAGCTCCTCCCAATCATTTGGAGTCACACTCTTAAGGTAAGGGTTATTTTCATTTTCCTCTTTATTCAAGAATCTTCATTATCTTATGCCTATTATATATATATTTTAATGTTTTTATATATTATTATATATCCCCCTTATTTCCCTTATGTTGTCTAAACAATTATATACACATTTCTCTTCCGTTAATCTCTCCCATGAACATTTATACACCCATGTTATGCTGCTGAAATTTCACTACTATTTTCAATGCCAAACAATTGTGTAATAAATACACATACCCACTTCCTATCAAGGGTTTCCACCTTTGTGAACATATAAATATTTATTGGGGAATTAAATATATTTTTTCCATACTTCAAGGACATGGAAAAAATATTATGATGAATTGATCAATTTTGTATGATTTATGTGGTACACTTGACAATGACAATGAAATGATAGTGTCGGGTATTCTTTGAATTATATAACATTCCAATGCATTGGGTAACATTTTAGTCTCATGAAACGTCATGAAATTGATTACAGAGTTAACATTGTCCATCATGAGACTTTTTCCATCATGATATCTTGGCATTTATCCTTGGCCAGTGTTTACGAGGAAGTGTTTTAAGTTGTTTCCACTTTTACCATGATGATTTTAGGTAATCATTCCATATCATGCCTCTTTTTCATGTTTATGGTTATCACCCACTTTATGCCTCATTTATAGGCCTATTGTATAACATATATTACTTTCGTCTTGTTAGTTCATGTTTATACCCTTACCGGGGTTTATAGATCACCCCTTTATTAAGCATTTCCTATGGTTATCCCATGTAGTTTTAAGTATAGTCATGTTAAGGAATTTTTCTATTTTAAGTTATTATGTAATGTACTTGATTAGAAATGATACTAGACTTCTCAAACTTATTGGTTTTATTATGTGTAATATTATTTAACAAATCATGAATTCGTTTTTAATAAAGATATGGGTTTTCATAACCATCCTCAGTGACTATAAAACCATACCATTTTGGTTCCCTAACCTCTCTAATACTCCTATTTAGAACTTGTGTATCTATTAGTATTTATTCTTCCATGAGTCTTTGTGGAATTTTTTCTTATATGAACTCTTGTATATCATGATTCTGGACTTCTTCAAAGGATATCTCACTCCCTCTATCTCTTTTAGAGATAGGATCCTCCTTTATATTTGTGGGATATCTGTCAACCGAAACCTTTTTTCTGAAGGTTTGTATAGGAAAATCCCTTTGTTTCTTTGGGATATCCTATAATGATACACTATTTTACATAGGGTGAAATCTTGTTATCTAAATATGCCTTAAAAGTTCATTACAACCCTACATAGTTATGTTAGAAAACTCATTATACTTTATATTCCATAATTAGTATGGTATACCTTCAATCTCTTCAGTTGGAACTCAGTTTAGTACATACAGTGCTATTTTTAATGCTTATCCCCAAAAGGATAATGGAATAGTTGCATGAATCATCATTTGTTTCACTATGTCCAATATGGCGTTTCTCCTCCTTTCACTTAAACCATTCCACTGAGGCGTATAAGTTGGTGTGAGTTGAGATAGTATCCTGAAATCCCATAAATAATCAATAATGTCTTGATTAATATATTCTCCACCATGGTTGGAGTGGAGTTTCCTAATCTTCTTACCAAGATGGTTATCAACTTCATTCTTCTATTTCATGAATTTTTCAAAATAATCTGACTTATACCACATTAAATAGACATATCTATATCTAATAAAAGAATCATAAAATTGATAATATATTATTACACGTCCGTTTATTAACATAGAAATGGCCCACACACATCGATATAAGAAAGTAAAAAAATCTATTTAGCCCTTTCACCTTTTTCATTAAATGGGGCTTTTGAAATTTTTCCTTGTAAACATGTGTCATAAACTGGACTGGATACCCTAGTGCCCTAATATTGAATCCAGTATCGACATAGATCAAAGGGAATTCTAGATACCCATATTTTGGTGACTTTCACCTAGAATTATACAAGATAAAAGAGGGAATTATTTTTACCACAAAAAAATAGAAGGAACACATACATATCAGTATTCTTCAAAATGAAAAGTGAAGAACTACAAAAAACCAAATAGGTATATCAAAACCCAAAATATTACATCCTAAAAAAACTCAAAAATAAACAAGATAAATTAAAATATCGCAAAGTAATCAACTCTCCAAGACCCAATGGTTCATGAACAGTCACCTCCTCTAAGAGGTTCTTTCCCTTCACTCAGACCAGGTAGAAGAAAATCTACAATAACCCGAAGGAAAATGTATGGTGTGATATAAATACCATTAAGATCCCACAAAGTGTTCCATAATAAGATGAAATAATAAACAAATAAAATATTTCTTCCAAATTTAAATAAAATAGGGCATGGTGATGAAATTTAAAATTTAAAAAACATTATTTTCATTTTAAATGATGGGAAATATTTCCAACAATGTATGAATAAAAATTTTATATAAAATAATTTATATAAATAAGTTGTAATGAATAAAATAGTTTCACAGTCGATGTAATATATATATATATATATATATCAAAGTAATCACAATATGAAACATTGTCTTCTGTCCTATGGTATGATAGATCCTAGTCATAGGATTCTTACATTATCATATTTGTGATAATGGAAATATGTACACACATCCCTCAAGCTCAAGAAGAATATGAGTCATCAATATCCCATCAGAGATAATTTTCTCTAACCTAAATTTTTATTAGAGTTTTCATCATAAATATGTTTCTTGGGAATTTTCATCTTATCATGCTTGCCCCAAATTACCCACTAACTACCTAAGACTTCATGCGATTAATCAATCAATCTATAATGAGCAACTCATTTCATTTCAAATAAAAAAATTATTTAAAATTGAATTTCCCAATTTCTCATTTCAATATTCCTAATCATTTTCAACAAAAAATCATGGATTTTTCATAATTTAATTCCATTTCAAAAATAAACCAATCATAGGTTTTAATCAATTCAATTTAATCCATTTTATAATATCAGTTCTAAAATCAACTCACAAATTCCATCAATTTCCAAAACATACCACAAATTCAAATTCCATTGGAATTGGGGGTTTTATAAAAATCTATACCAAATCAATTTCAATTCCAATTCTCATAGAATTGGGTTTTCATAATTTAATTGAAATAAATTTTTATCAATTTATGAAAATAAAGTGTTTATCCTTTGGAAAATATCTATTGAACCACCTTGCTTTATTCACAGTATCAAAACTCAACACCCACAATATGATTTTTTAATGATAAAGGATAGAAAAATAGATCTAGAAATAGAACCTAGTTTCATGATCCAAAACAATGAAATTTAAATTCCTCATACTCATGATGATTTAACTAACCCAATGGCAGAAAGAAAAATAGAGTGGGATAGAAGGAGTGGGATGGGAATCACTTACTAGTGAGGGATTGAACGAGATAAACCAAGATTCAATCTACATAGTAAATGGTTTTAAGTATCCAAAATGGGTTCTTGAGAGTCCCAAATACCTAAGAAATCATTTTTTCCTAAGTAGGTTCGAGTGGTAAGTTATACGGGTTTTGTGTATTTTTTAAATAATTTTCATAATAAAAAATCTATGTCTACACGGTCAACTAGTCATGGCCAAACAGTTAGAAAACCCACGAACCCCTCTATTTATGTGAATGGTTTCTATTAGGTGGGTGCACATTTTGTCAAATCGTACACCAACCACGCAAACCACCAATGCCCATGGTTGCACAGTTTGCACAGGGTGGGTTGACGGTTAGGGAAAACCATACACCAACCATTCTAAATAATATAAACATCCAAAACAATTCAAAAACTACCCTGAAACAACCCGAGATGAATCTCAGTGAAAGAAATATAAAAAAAGGTTGAGGGGTAGCTGAAAAATAGTAACAGGATGTTACAAAATCCCTACCATAAAAACATTATGTCACTGGAAATCCTATCAAGAAACTTCCATTTAAAAATTATGTGGTTGCTACTCTTTCATCAGTGTTTCCCTTAACCACATATCATTCTTATTATAATTGTGATTCCATATCACATTGACCGATGGTATTTTCCTCCCAATGAAGTACCTTGATTTTTGGATCAACTATCCAGACTGGATACTCTATTATGGATAAATTTGTCTCAACATAAATATCACTCATGCTCATAAAATGAGATGGATTAGAAAGATATTTTTTCCAATTAAGATACAAGTAACATGCTATTTATCCACATAAAAAATGGAAGAAGTGAAAAATTGTTAGCCACTTTTCCCACCTACTCAACAAACTCAAAGGTGTAAGGGCATATGTTTTTTTAACCAAGATGAAATTCCTGTGGAATTTTAATTTTGGTGTTTACTGGATGGTTCATTCATTAAACTGAGATTCATAATGTAATAATAAGTGTTTGGAAAGATGTTGTTTTTAGACTTTTTTAAGGCTCGATTGGTTTTAGATTTCTCCATTGTGTTTTGGATGCTCCGGAACCCGAAAATCTCTTGTTTGCATGTTCTGAATAGGGCATATGGTTTTTCTGAATCCATGCGGCCCCCAGTAGGAAACCAAGAACCCTATAGTGCAGAGGAGATATGAAGCACGAGATCTGTAAATAGTTTTCCCAAATTATGTTTCTATCCTGCAATGTTAGTTCCACATAGGTAGTACATATACACTATTCATCACATGGTTAGTGCATGTTTAGGGTAACCATGTGACACAAACCGTTCCAGGTTATGGTTCTATGCAGTGGAAGTTTTATCATTGTTCCACAGTTTACCAACCATTTTGAAAAACTATGCACAGTAAGTTTTATTGGTGAAATTTCATGTTTTATCTCCTTTAATAATTTTCTATTCCTTTATTTCTTTCCACTTTCTTTCCTAGTGGGTTTTCCTTCCTCCATATGCATAGAGCTCATCACTCCCTATACCTAGGGATCCATGTATCTCCTCCATTTGGTGTACAGATCATTCTCCATTAGATACAATGTAAATCCCTTGGTAATATTTTCCTTCTTAACTCTTCTTATTCTATTTTCCTCTTCCATCAATTGTGCTATTTTGGTGTGAAATATTTTTCCCTATTTTGGGGGAATTTAAATAATCCTTTGATTTAATTTATTATAGGTTGAACCAAGGCCCAATAAAGGATGACTGGAGCACTAATACGTCATGTTAGGTTGACTATGACTTTCCTGCTCATTTAGTTTCATTTTATTTGTCATGTCATTGTGGCGATAATTGGATCCTTGTACTGATGCTTCGAATATGTTAAATTAACTAATAAAATGGGGTTTCTATGACCCTTAAGACCTCATCTTCTGACAAATCACATCCATGGGGTGTTCACCTTTTCATTGGCCACCCCTTTGTGTATTCCTACCTTCCACGACCATTTTTTCCATGATTTCATATGAACATCACCTAGGGTGTTTGTGTTTCCCTCTATATTAATGCCTTAAATTTATTAAATGAGATAATATTGATGATAAATCATGTGTTACATCACAATAAAAATACTTATTCCTATTTTTATTATTTTTCCAGAGTATAATTCCATGTTCCATTGGTTATTCTTAATACATTAATTTAATTTTCACTATACCTTATAAGTGGATTGCTTATACTGAATGCTACTCCTCCAGGATTATTGTTTATTCTCATTGGTTGGGTTCTTATGTTTATGACTTATGTCATTTCTTACCATCATGCTATAATTGAATGGGTTGAATTAAATTTCATTTTTGTACAAGGTTTTTATCATGTACCATTTAAATGTCATCGATGAAATGTGATTAGATATATGTTAATTCCATGTGTATGTTCTTTTATTCCACTTCTTATGCTTATTTCATATTTCCTAGTGATCATACCTCATAGACTAGAGCTTATAAATGTGCCTAATTCCTTATACCATAATTGATATATTGTTTAGCATGTGGCGTGAGATGTTTATTTTATAGCATGCTATTATATAGATGAATTTCCTTGTAAGGTACCATGGTAACTATGGATCAATTTCTATAGGAATGAAGAGAACAAGGGTCCCTATTTAAGGATTCCATGGATGGATGCTCCATATTCGTTTGGTTTCTACCTAACGCGTCAAGAATGATACTTTAACTATTTAGTTATGGGCTCTATAGGAAAATTACTTATACATTTGACTGAGGTCAATTAACTAGGGGAGAAACTGAGGATGGACCTATCGGAAAGATGGATATTCCATGCCTCAAATGACACTCATTCCCCCATGTGAGATACTTGGTACAGACTCATAGTCACCATACCTTGAGTGATACAACTAACCCCATGTGGGATGCCTTAGATAGACTCAGGGAATTGGTTATATCGTAGATACCTATAGAGAACCTCAAGAATCTTATAGATATCATTGGATGGATTCTAGAATCCACCCTCGAATTTTATGGGATGATTGATTGATTATTTGTCCATATGGTTTGTCTTTGTTTATATTTTGAGAATTATAGATTTTTGATAGTCAAAATGTGACCTCATAGATAAATCATAATATTTGGGACTCTTACCTTGGTTGATTTCATTATATTGAATTATGTATACATATCTGGACATGAATAGCTACCTCTTTTCAGACATCTGGCTTAGGCCAAATAAAGAGGTATGGAACGAGAGTCCATTAGGAACTTGGACTGAGGTGATCATTATTTTATTTATTTATTTCCCTGTATTTCATTATTACTTTACTTTGGAATTTTGTTATTTACTTACTCTAATAAAAAGAAAGCTGTATACACCATGGGAGTTATCCTACTAGGATTATATCTCACACCCTGATCGAGCCGCAATTTCACTAGGGTAATAGAGTAGTTCTACATACTTCCATGTCCTTGGATTGAGTCCTAGTACTATGATGTGTACATGGGATCTAGATTGTATCAGACTGAGCTAGTACATAGGATGTTCATGGGGTCATTCTTTGTGATTTTTTATTTTATCACATTATATTTCTTATTCTATCTCTTGTGTGTAATGTGTATAACCTCACATGCAAGACTTATCGTATGTATCATCTTTGGTCATTTATTCTAATTAAGTAGTTATATTTTCATACACATCTTGTAATTTATTATTAATCCTTCCATTGTTGGACTTTATTTATTATTATTATACCATGGTGCTACTCTAAGACTAAGGGTATATTCTTCCCTCCATACCCCTATTAGAACCTCACTTATATTTGATAGCCTCTGGTGTATGAGGAGGCATGCTTGAGGTCATATGACCCACTAGTTCGGATACCAGTTTAGTGGTCAGTCATTATGAGATGTTACAAAGTGGTATCAAAGGGTTGTTTCCTTATTATCTTACTGTTTGGGGCTGATAGATATGAGACATGGAACATTTCAGTTCTGGGTAAATAGGTGTTCCTAGGAGTGATCATCCAATGTATGGGGAAAAGTCTAAGTGGACAGGGTTGGGTTTGGTGTTTACGTTGTTTATTATTACCATTGATTATGATTTAACCTTTAGTGGCTAGATTATTTTAGACTGCTTACTAATCTATGTCATTTCAATATTTACCCTTGTCCTGGTATAACAAAAAGGAAGCACTACACTCATCATTATAGGCACATAATAATTTACATTCCATTCCATTCAGATTGCATCGTTAGGATATTTAGAATTTTTAATATTCTATTCATGTTCTATTATCATGTATTCTATGTTCTAATTTAGGTGTTTTAGTACCATTCTTAGCTTTCACCTAGCTAGTTAATTTTTTTATTCATGTGTGTAACATGTTTAAGTGTTTAGTTGGTATGATTTCTTGAGTGTTATTCCATGATTACCTATTTATTTTACATGCCTGTACTCATTTAGCATGCATAGTGATTATTTTAAAATGTCAATTTTCTAACCATGTTTAGGTAACTAATTAATGTTCTAGTATTCAAATTTCCATGCTTTTATTCTTGTTTAGAATTAGATAAATCATGTTGGTTATGATTAAATGGGAGTCAAATTGAAAATTTTATTGGGTATGGGGGAATTATAAATTGTAAAATCATAACCCAAATAATATAACCATTATAGGTGCACATTATATACTTAATGGATATTGTATAAATGGTAAGGTTGTTAAATGTATTTTAAATTCTGGATAAAATGGTTGTGGTTATATGGGATTCTCCTGCAACATGTATGGTTTATGGTCTCTTTATGATTTGAAAAGTGGTAACCCATAAAATGAACCATTTATTATGAGAATTTTACTTAGAAAAATTATTGCAGTTGAAAATATTTATAAATCTTTACCATAAGTTCTTTGGGTGCCTTATTAGGTCTTGTACCTCTTTTTCTTGGGCTAAATGGCCCTTATGGAAAAATTACTAAATGCACAAATGGAACCAAGAAGATCATTTGGGGTATGTTGTTAATAAAATGAAACTCACAAGGGTTCCACTTAAAATATAAATTTTTAAAATACTTGGTTTCCTCTTAATTGAGCCCTAAATTGGGAAATAGGACCCTTATAGGTTGCCTTTCCTTTTTGTATGCATTGGTGCCTAACCCCATGGGGGTGTCATTATGCTCTATGTTTAGGTACTTTTAGAGTGAATTTATCCATCTATACTACTTTTCATGTAATTTTAGTTTGGTTTCCTTTTTTACTAGTACCCCTTTGAATAATGGAATTCATTTAAATCCTCCTTGGTTTATTTTTGTGTGGGGACTTATAATTAAATGAATGGTGTTTTAAAATGGGGTTATGTGATAATATGGCCTAATTAAAATTGTAACGCCCCGACCCCAGCTACCCAGAGTCGGTGCATTATTACATAACATTGGCATGATCACAAGAAAGATCAAATCCCGAAAGACCGATTAGTTTAGTAGCCTTAGAAACACTAGATATATTCATAAGTTTTACATTACATCATAAAATGAAAAACTACTACAACAACATAATGTTTCCAACGTCCACACTATAAACCCATAATATCCCTACAAGTCAATCATAATTTACTTCTTCACTACCTGGGAAAAATAAAACATAAAAAAGGGGTGAGCTCAAATGCCCAGTAAGGATAACAATATAGCGGAACATTCAAAATAAGCATAAACATTTAAGGCAATGAATTACTAAAACAAAAGCCTTTTAAAATTGAACTTCAACATAGTATGGCAAAAGTAAAATGAAATAATGCCATTTACTTGTTCACATGGATATTCTACTAATCGAATAATCACATGCAATATCAATAACCACTTTCATAATGTTGGAATGCATAATGCCAGACTATCATAACCACATAGCCAAGGCCTCGTGCCAAGACTACAAATAAGATTTTGTCAAGGCCTTGTGCCAAGACACTAGTTTTTCTCATGAGACCTACCGATGCATCGAGGAGCTATAGCGGGCTCCACCCGTCACTTATTAAGTCCAATGCATTCCCATATGAAAAGGTTTAAACATAACATAAACATTCGTATTAAAACTAGCATACAAAATGTCAATAATTTCACCATAAACTATGAATGGTATAAAAATAGCACATCCACAGTCAAACATATCACAATACCTTCAATACAATATAGAAGTTTTGTATCATAATAAATCAACTTCGAATAATCTTAAAATCCATCAAAGGATGTTGACATAGATGAAATCAAAATTCTTTTTAAAGAAGTATCTCCTTTTATTTTGAAATCATTTAAGATCCATAAAAAATAAAACATTTTCTTTGAAAATATTCTTATAAGCTTGTATGGAAAGCTTCGACGATTTTATAACGGCGGAAAATAACTGCACCCGCCGTATAAGTTAAAAAAAACATTCTTACCTCAATTCTGTCGAAAAGGTTAAAAAGGACCTTGTTTTGAAAACGACGGAAAGATTCCTTTATAAACCTCTTATAAAAAGTCAAACAAGGGTATAAATGACTTTAACCCATATTCTTGTAAATATTAAAAATGTTTTGAAATACATTTTGAAGAAACATGGATGTGGATGATAACGAGATCCCAGTAGATTATTACGTATAAACAACCTTGGATAAAGAAGAGATTGTGAAATAACCCTTACCTTGTACTTTTCCTTTGTTGGGGTAGGTTAACCTCCTTTATAATGGTGAAATAATTGTTATTAAATTATACAAGAATCATATACATTAATATGATATCATATATGATCTTTTAACATTGCTTTATTAATAATATCTTAGTATTATCGTTGTTTCAGGTGATAATCGATTCGTTCTTCTTAAATGTTTGGTTACGTAAGACATGTTTGTAATGGATAGATTATATCTTATTCATAATCAGAATTATATTAACATTATTTTTAACCCTAAAATTAGAATAATACTTGAATGGATATGATGGAGAATGAATCTTATCGCGTTCGTGGAGACGGTAGTCCGTACGTATGCACGAACGCTACTTCCATTTAATTTTCATTTTAAAAGAATCAAATCCAAATGATACATAGGTATATTACTATTCCTGTATAATATAATATTTTATATATGTTACTTAAGTTCATTAACACCATCCTTTATACGTTCCATGTGTGGTATGAACGAGTCATATCATTTTAAGGGGGCGGTAGTCCGCACTTCCTCAAATGAAATTATCGTATGTATATACAACATGAAACGAATAATGGTATGAAATAAAATGGAATTACAGAAGCTTATATATAAAATATATATAATTAATATCATATTTAATTACAGTGCCATCATAATGGCCACCATGAGAGGCGGTAAGATGTATTTGAACAATCATCGTTTCGTGAGGCGTTAGTTTTCCATCCACAGAAACATTATGTTCATCATCCATTAGATGGAGTTGTGTGTATGTGTAGTTTGAATCCTTCTTATAACAACATCCTAGTATATTGAGGATACTGGTGTTGTTACAAAAGAAAGGAAATAAAAAGATTTTGGGGGTTGAAGAAGCAAAATAAATGAAAATAATTTAAGAGAAATCGTTACCTTTAATTTAGGTAACTCACTTTGGTTGGAACCAAAGGACTTGTTGAAATGCTTTCTGCCTAAGGGGAAGCTTCAAGGAGGAGGAGAGGGATGTGGGGAGCTTAGTTGGGCAGAGTTTGGACGAGCCAAGTGGCTTGAGAGGTGTGAGGAATGAGTAGAAGTGGCCTCCTTTTATAAGGGAGAGGAGGGGCTCTTTAGGAAAGTGTGAAAGTATTACTTTATAATATATTTGTATTCGGTTTATAATGGTCCAAAAATCATTGAGGTCGAAGATAAGATGACTCATATTCTAAATAACATCAACCAATAAGAATTTTACAGGTTTTAGATAATATTTTAATCATTATAATCTTATTTATTTAAATGATTTATTAATGAGGTAAACATTGCATCATTATTGTGTCATTAATAATTTAACTTATTTGATGTCTAAAAATTATAAATAAAATATCCTAATGTAGGAAATCATTTTAGCTTTCTAATGAATATTTATAATCGAAAATCCAACATGTATAACCCTATGTAAAAATTGTTCTTCTAAACGATGTAATCTTATGCCATTTTTATTTTTATTTTAACTTTATTAATATAATGTGTCATTATCACTTACAAGTGGCTCCAAGGGGTCCCCAAATTGACCCAAGGATGCCCATGGTCGGGTATGTGTACACCAATAAGGTTAGTACACGTTTTAGGGTAATTTTGTATTATTATAATATTATTTTTTAACCCTTATTTACCGGATTTACCCTTTAACCATGGTAAATAAAATATTTACCGCAGTAATTATTCAAATTGTCTAAAAATAAAAGTTACCTATTTACACAATTTAAACATCCTGATTCCAAATATGGAATCCATTTTCCTAAATTCAAAACACAGAAGTGGCAGAAATTAATTTAAAATTAATTCCCGCTGTCAAAACAAAAAGCGTGTTTTTAAGAGATAATAACTATCAAAAGATTGACACTTGTTTATGTTCGGTTTAATTGTACAATTATGTCCAATGACCAAAATTATATTAAATGGTAAAAATATATTCTAAATATACTTTAAAACCACTCAAATTAATAATTTATCACTATTAATTATTTTGATTAAAAAAAGTTGTTTTTAATTAAAATTTAGTAATTTTCACTATTCATCATTATATAAAAGTTATCCGAAAAGTACCAAAATTTCACCCTAGGATAATTTCAATATTCCGAATCCAAAAATGAAGTCCATTTTGAAATATTGAATATATATGATTTCAAAAAGTAGGTATTACTATTCGCAACGGCTAGTTTAATTAGTTGTGGTGTGTGTTAGAACTCGAGGTTGCGTACAACACACGCTATCGCATTATTCGAAGGGAAACGTACCATAGAAGCTTGGGGTGTTACATTCTCCCCTCCTTCAAATAATTGTGTCCTCGCAATTTCTAGGGTATTACTGCATAAAAAGACTCGGGTGGTTCTTTATCATAAGTTCCTCGGGTTCCCACGTTGCCTCTTCCATCTTATGGTTTCTCCACAAAACTTTTACCAGACGCGTCGTCCGGTTTCTCAGTACTTGTTCTCTTGTATCAAGAATCCTGACGGGCTCTTCGCAATAAGACAGATCGGGTTCCAGTTCTAATTCCTCATAGGTGAGTACATGCGTTGGGTCAGGCATGTATTTTCTCAACAGAGATACGTGGAACACATCGTGAACTTTGGAGAGACTTGGCGGCATTGCCAATCGGTAAGCTACAGCCCCAATTCGTTCTAGAATTTCGAAAGGTCCGATGTACCTGGGACTCAATTTTCCTTTCTTACCAAAACGTATGACTCCCTTCCACGGAGATACCTTCAGGAAAACATGATCACCGACTTGAAATTCCAAATCCTTCCTTCGATTATCGGCATAGCTCTTCTGCCTACTTTGAGCTGCTTTGATGTGATTTTGGATTACTTTCACCTTTTCCACCGTTTCCTCCACCAGTTTTGGGCCTACAAGTTTTCTTTCACCAACGTCATCCCAACAGGTTGGTGTACGACATCTCTTTCCATATAATGCTTCATATGGTGCCATCTGAATACTTGAATGGAAGCTATTGTTATAGGAAAATTCTACCAGTGGTAAATATTGATCCCACATACCCTGAAAATCAAGTGAGCAAGATCTCAACATGTCTTCTAAGGTTTGAATAGTCCGTTCTGATTGTCCGTCTGTCTGAGGGTGGTAAGCAGTGCTCAAATGAAGTTCAGTATCCAGGGATTTCTGAAGACTTTTCCAGAATCTTGAAGTAAAACGGGGATCACGATCAGAAACAATCGATAGGGGTACTCCATGAAGTCTCACAACTTCATTAATGTATAGTCTTGCTAGACGTTCCAGGGGTAGATCTTCTCTTATAGCAAGAAAATGTGCTGACTTGGTAAGACGATCAACAATAACCCATATTGCATCGTTCCTTCTAGGAGTCTTTGGTATCCCCATGACAAAGTCCATCGTAATATTGTCCCATTTCCACTCCGGTATGGGAAGAGGTTGCATGACTCCTCCAGGCTGTTGCCTTCCAGCTTTCACTTGTTGACAAACCATACATCTTGACACAAAATCAGCAATCTCCCTCTTCATGTTGTCCCACCAAAAATGTTCCTTCAAATATCTATACATTTTGGTGCTCCCAGGGTGTATAGAGAAATTGGAACTATGAGCATCATCTAGCAATTCCCTTTTTAGATCAGGTATATTGGGAACACAAAGTCTCTTCCCGAATTTCAAAAGTCCATCTTCATACACAAAGTCTCTCAATCTCCCATCATTCACAGCTTTAATCTTCTTCTGAAATTCTTCATCATCGGTCTGGGAACTCTTAATCCTTTCTAGTAAAGATGGTTTGGCAACCATTTGAAAAAGCATTGATGTTTCACCTTCCCTGGTTATTCCCATGTCCATCTTCTCTAGATCCATGAAAATTGGATCCCTTTCAATTCTCATCATGTTCAGAACTCCATGGTCTTTTCTGCTCAGAGCATCTGCTACTTTGTTTGCTTTCCCCGGGTGGTAGTGTATCGTGCAATCATAATCCTTGAGTAATTCAAGCCATCTCCTTTGCCTCATGTTGAGTTCTTTTTGTGAGAAAATATACTTCAAACTCTTGTGATCAGTATAAATCTCACATTTTTCACCATAGAGGTAGTGCCTCCATATCTTCAAAGCAAAGATCACAGCTGCTAACTCAAGATCATGAGTATGATAGTTTTGTTCATGAATTTCCAACTGTCGTGATGCATAGGCAATAACTCTATCATTCTGCATAAGGACACAACCAAGTCCTTTCTTTGATGCATCACTATAAATAACGAACCCATCATTCCCCGATGGTAGAGTCAATATAGGAGCATTGACTAATCTTTTCTTCAATTCTTCGAAACATTCTTCACACTCTTTTGTCCAAACAAATTTAACCCCTTTACGTGTGAGCTTCGTTAATAGGTTAGCCAATCGGGCAAAATTATGGACGAAACGTCGATAATAACCTGCCAAGCCAATAAAACTACGTACCTCAGTTATACTCGTAGGTGTTGGCCATTCTTGGATTGCTTTGGTCTTAGAAGGATCAACAGAGATTCCATCTTTAGAGACAATATGGCCAAGAAAAGAAATCTCCTGAAGCCAGAATTCACACTTGCTAAACTTTCCATATAATTCATGCCTCCTCAGAGTCTTCAAGATAATGCGCAAGTGATTTTCATGATCTTCGTAGGTTTTGGAGTATACCAAGATATCATCAATAAATACCACCACAAATTCATCGAGATACTCCTTGAAAACTCTATTCATCAGATCCATGAATACAGAGGGTTCATTAGTCAATCCAAACGGCATTACAGTAAACTCGTAATGCCCGTACCTGGTTCGAAATGCTGTCTTCGGAATGTCTTCCTTCTTTACACACAACTGATGGTATCCATATCGAAGGTCAATCTTTGAAAAGTATTGAGCTCCATGCAGTTGGTCAAATAAATCATCAATACGAGGTAGGGGATACTTGTTCTTTATCGTTATAGCATTGATCTCCCTGTAGTCGAAACATAACCTCATAGATCCATCTTTCTTTTTAACAAAAAGAACAGGGGCTCCCCATGGAGAAACACTAGGGCGAATAAATCCCTTATTACTCAATTCCTCTAGTTGTTTCTTTAGTTCGACTAACTCTACAGTGGCCATTCTATAAGGGGTCTTCGATATAGGCCTTGATCCAGGAATCAAATCAATGGAAAACTCAACTTCTCGTTCTGGAGGATGTCCAGGTAAATCTTCCGGAAATACATCTACAAATTCTTTCACAACAGGTACATCCTCTATTTGAACATTCCTTTCCTCACCGACAGTTATTTCATTCTCTTCCTCCCCAATAATTGAATTAAGTTGAGCTACTGGGGGTGGATCTAAATAAGAATTAGGTGGTGACGATTCTGCTCTAAAAATAAGGTGCTCCTTATCATTATCATCAAGAATTGTAACCTCTTTCTACTTACAATAAATCTTCGCATCATAGTCCGAAAGCCAGTCCATACCGAGGATTATATCAAACTCAATCATAGGTATGACGATGAGGTCAGCAGATAAATAAAATTTATGTGCTCTAATGGGGACTGATTCACAAAACTTTGTTGCAACGATACTTCCCTTAGGAGTTTTAACTGACAACTCCCTTATTAAATCAGATTGGAAATATCTAACTTTCTTAGCAAACTGGGAAGATATGAAACAATGCGATGATCCAGAATCAAATAATGCATTTGCTAAACTTGAGGAAACCATTAAATTACCTGCCACCACATCTTTCGGAGCTTCTACCTCAGCAGTAGTGATAGCATAAGCCTGGACTTGATCCCTTGGCCTTTTCTGAGGTAAGTTATCCTGACGCTTAGGACATGCATTTGCATAATGCCCCATCTCCCTGCAATTGTAGCACTGAACGTTGGTAGCTTCCTTCTTCCCCTTGCAATCATGAGCTTGGTGGCCTTTTTCACCACACTTGTAACAGACTCACATTCCCTTCAAGCAAGTACCAGGATGTTTCTTCCCGTATTTACCACAAGATGGATATTCAACCTTTCCTTTCTTCCCCTTATTTCCATTCCCAGATTGATCAGCAGGTCTCTTCTTCTCTTGCTTTGCTTTAAAGTCATAAGACTTAGAGAATTCCTTTTCGGTCTTGATAGCACATGAGACAATGTCTTCGTACGATGAAAAGGATTGTGAGACTAATGCTCGACGGAGAAATGGTTTTAACCCATCAAAGAAACGATCAATCTTACTTCTTGGGTTGCGAATATAATCACCAGCGTACCTCGCTAACCTTGTAAAGTTAGCCTCATACTTTGTGACATTCTCATCCTCCTTTTGTCTCAGACTCAGAAATTGTCTTTCCATATCTGCTCGATGGTCGCGAGGAAAGTATTTTTCTAAAAACAGATCTTTGAACTGCCTCTATTCCATATTTGATACTTCATCATCTTCCTTCGTATTTTGAATCAATGACCACCATTGATCAGCATCTCCAGTGAGGCGGTAAACTGCCATGATAACTTTTTCCCTTTCACTGCTCCCCAAAGCCTGAAATATTTTCTCTAGGGAAAATATCCATTGCTCAGCTACTAAGGGATTTGTATTCCCATTGAACGTTGGTGGTTGTTGTCTCATGAATCGATCTAACATTGATCCTCCACGCTGCGGATCAGGGTGCTCCATACGGGTAAGGTTATTATTCATAACCTGAGTAAGTTGTCCCAGTATGGTGATTAGTTGATCAGCACCAGTTGCATCACTAGCCCCACTATAATTATATTGAGCAGGAGGGCAATCCCTACATGGAGTGCGTGCATTGATACGGTTTCCATTTCTTCCACTAGGCGCCATTTCTAAACAATGGCATAAACTAGATCAATTTATGAATCAAAATACATAATCCCATACTTATAAAACACTTAACATAAATTGAACTATTTATGGATATAATCCATAATCATAAAAATGTTTTCTTTGAGGAAGTATATACTCATAAACCCTTCATAATGATTTGTAAAGAAAATGAGAGTTATCCTAAGCATATCCCCTGGGAGTGTCGTAACCAAGAGTGCAGCAAGGCTCGTTGTCGTGCACCAGTTCCCGTTCGAGTCTAGCTCAAAGCAGTGTTTTCGGGTTTTACCCCTAGGTACATCTGTGCCAGAGCCACCTCTACCTGCTCGTATCCAGACAGGGATGTATTGCTCGGAAAACTCACAAAATCTCTACAATACCAAAATTCTAGGAAGTTCTTCTATACTAATCCTCAAAGTTCATCTTAGGTCTACGTGCTCTAATCAGAGTTTATCTAAATCTAGTTTCCAAGGTTTGTACTAAACTTCCTCTGATACCAACTGTAATGCCCCGACCCAAGCTACCCAGAGTCAATTCATTATTACATAACATTGGCATGATCACAAGAAAGATCAAATCCCGAAAGACCGATTAGTTTAGTAGCCTTGGAAACACTAGATATATTCATAAGTTTTACATTACATCATAAAATGAAATACTACTACAACAACATAATGTTTCCAACGTCCACACTATAAACCCATAATATCCCTGCAAGTCAATCATAATTTACTTCTTCACTACCTGGGAAAAATAAAACATAAAAAAGGGGTGAGCTCAAATGCCCAGTAAGGATAACAATATAGCGGAACATTCAAAATAAGCATAAACATTTAAGGCAATGAATTACTAAAACAAAAGCCTTTTAAAATTGAACTTCAACATAGTATGGAAAAAGTAAAATGAAATAATGCCATTTACTTGTTCACATGGATATTCTACTAATCGAATAATCACATGCAATATCAATAACCACTTTCATAATGTTGGAATGCATAATGCCAGACTATCATAACCACATAGCCAAGGCCTCGTGCCAAGACTACAAATAAGATTTTGTCAAGGCCTTGTGCCAAGACACTAGTTTGTCTCATGAGACCTACCGATGCATCGAGGAGCTATAGCGGGCTCCACCCGTCACTTATTAAGTCCAATGCATTCCCATATGAAAAGGTTTAAACATAACATAAACATTCGTATTAAAACTAGCATACGAAATGTCAATAATTTCACCATAAACTATGAATGGTATAAAAATAGCACATCCACAGTCAAACATATCACAAAACCTTCAATACAATATAGAAGTTTTGTATCATAATAAATCAACTTCGAATAATCTTAAAATCCATCAAAGGATGTTGACATAGATGAAATCAAAATTCTTTTTAAAGAAGTATCTCCTTTTATTTTGAAATCATTTAAGATCCATATAAAATAAAACATTTTCTTTGAAAATATTCTTATAAGCTTGTATGGAAAGCTTCGACGATTTTATAACGGCGGAAAATAACCGCACCCGCCGTATAAGTTAAAAAAAACATTCTTACCTCAATTCTGTCGAAAAGGTTAAAAAGGACCTTGTTTTGAAAACGACGGAAAGATTCCTTTATAAACCTCTTATAAAAAGTCAAACAAGGGTATAAATGACTTTAACCCATATTCTTGTAAATAGTAAAAATGTTTTGAAATACATTTTGAAGAAACATGGATGTGGATGATAACGAGATCCCAGTAGATTATTACGTATAAACAACCTCGGATAAAGAAGAGATTGTGAAATAACCCTTACCTTGTACTTTTCCTTTGTTGGGGTAGGTTAACCTCCTGTATAATGGTGAAATAATTGTTATTAAATTATACAAGAATCATATACATTAATATGATATCATATATGATCTTTTAACATTGCTTTATTAATAATATCTTAGTATTATCGTTGTTTCAGGTGATAATCGATTCGTTCTTCTTAAATGTTTGGTTTCGTAAGACATGTTTGTAATGGATAGATTATATCTTATTCATAATCAGAATGATATTAACATTATTTTTAACCCTAAAATGAGAATAATACTTGAATGGATATGATGGAGAATGAATCTTATCGCGTTCGTGGAGACGGTAGTCCGTACGTACGCACGAACGCTACTTCCATTTAATTTTCATTTTAAAAGAATCAAATCCAAATGATACATAGGTATATTACTATTCCTGTATAATATAATATTTTATATATGTTACTTAAGTTCATTAACACCATCCTTTATACGTTCCATGTGTGGTATGAACGAGTCATATCATTTTAAGGGGGCGGTAGTCCGCACTTCCTCAAATGAAATTATCGTATGTATATACAACATGAAACGAATAATGGTATGAAATAAAATGGAATTACAGAAGCTTATATATAAAATATATATCATTAATATCATATTTAATTACAGTGCCATCATAATGGCCACCATGAGAGGCGGTAAGATGTATTTGAACAATCATCGTTTCGTGAGGCGTTAGTTTGCCATCCACAGAAACATTATGTTCATCATCCATTAGATGGAGTTGTGTGTATGTGTAGTTTGAATCCTTCTTATAACAACATCCTAGTATATTGAGGATACTGGTGTTGTTACAAAAGAAAGGAAATAAAAAGAGTTTGGGGGTTGAAGAAGCAAAATAAATGAAAATAATTTAAGAGAAATCGTTACCTTTAATTTAGGTAACTCACTTTGGTTGGAACCAAAGGACTTGTTGAAATGCTTTCTGCCTAAGGGGAAGCTTCAAGGAGGAGGAGAGGGATGTTGGGAGCTTAGTTGGGCAGAGTTTGGACGAGCCAAGTGGCTTGAGAGGTGTGAGGAATGAGTAGAAGTGGCCTCCTTTTATAAGGGAGAGGAGGGGCTCTTTAGGAAAGTGTGAAAGTATTACTTTATAATATATTTGTATTCGGTTTATAATGGTCCAAAAATCATTTAGGTCGAAGATAAGATGACTCATATTCTAAATAACATCAACCAATAAGAATTGGACAGGTTTTAGATAATATTTTAATCATTATAATCTTATTTATTTAAATGATTTATTAATGAGGTAAACATTGCATCATTATTGTGTCATTAATAATTTAACTTATTTGATGTCTAAAAATTATAAATAAAATATCCTCATGTAGGAAATCTTTTTAGCTTTCTAATGAATATTTATAATCGAAAATCCAACATGTATAACCCTATGTAAAAATTGTTCTTCTAAAAGATGTAATCTTATGCCATTTTTATTTTTATTTTAACTTTATTAATATAATGCGTCATTATCACTTAAAAGTGGCTCCAAGGGGTCCCCAAATTGACCCAAGGATGCCCATGGTCGGGTATGTGTACACCAATAAGGTTAGGACACGTTTTAGGGTAATTTTGTATTATTATAATATTATTTTTTAACCCTTATTTACCGGATTTACCCTTTAACCATGGTAAATAAAATATTTACCGCAGTAATTATTCAAATTGTCTAAAAATAAAAGTTACCTATTTACACAATTTAAACATCCTGATTCCAAATATGGAATCCATTTTCCTAAATTCAAAACACAGAAGTGGCAGAAATTAATTTAAAATTAATTCCCGCTGTCAAAACAAAAAGCGTGTTTTTAAGAGATAATAACTATCAAAAGATTGACACTTGTTTATGTTCGGTTTAATTGTATAATTATGTCCAATGACCAAAATTATATTAAATGGTAAAAATATATTCTAAATATACTTTAAAACCACTCAAATTAATAATTTATCACTATTAATTATTTTGATTAAAAAAGTTGTTTTTAATTAAAATTTAGTAATTTTCACTATTCATCAAAATATAAAAGTTATCCGAAAAGTACCAAAATTTCACCCTAGGATAATTTCAATATTCCGAATCCAAAAATGAAGTCCATTTTGAAATATTGAATATATATGATTTCAAAAAGTAGGTATTACTATTCGCAACGGCTAGTTTAATTAGTTGTGGTGTGTGTTAGAACTCGAGGTTGCGTACAACACACGCTATCGCATTATTCGAAGGGAAACGTACCATAGAAGCTTGGGGTGTTACAAAAATGGTGTTCCGATAATATAATGTTTAAAAGGAAGTTTAATGTAATGGCTTTCTTTGCCTTGTAGCTTTTCTAAACAAGGTACCTGATTATTTTTCTCGTTGACTCATAATAGTTTCCTTTAAGTCTAAACCATGAAATTTTTAAAGAATCAAATTTGTTTTGATTTAATTCATTAAAATGGAACATTGAATAGTGTTCTTAGCTTTCACCCCTGTGTGAGGATAGTTTTAATCCTTCTTGAATTTTTCCTTGAAATGGAACATGAGAATTTCCAGTGGCTTCTTCCATCCTAAGTATGAATCTACATGATTGGACCTTAAGTATATTAACCATTCAAAGGTATGACCTCATTTTGGGTCAAAAGTTTCTTCTTTAGATAGGGGATAGCCTACTATATGTTGCTCCCTTAGATAATTAGAACCCTTACTAGTTCTTGTGAGCAGTTACTCTTTAGTGGTACTATTTGGGTTCCATAGTCCCTTGTAAGAATTTTATTTATAAAATTACAACCTCATTTTAATGGGTGTTATTTTATTGTTGGGCCCTTATTTCCTTCATTTTCAGTGTTGGGTGACTTGGGAGGTCTCCATCTTATTTTATAATATTACAAGTAATGCGAATCTAGGGTAAATCCATTCTGAGGTCCATCAGATACATAAATTCATATGGCTCATAAGCCTATGGATAGTATCAGGGATGTTTATTTGATTTTGTAAATTCAGGGTACTATGCATTGAAAAATGTGATACCCATCATTATGTTAAATCATGTAATGAACTGATTGAGTATGGTGGTACTCATTCACGTCTTGATTTGTTAAGCTATGAACTCTAATCGACTTCATAGTAAAGTGCCCTGGGTGTTAGTAAAGACTCGAAATAGTCCCAATACATGGAATGATATTTTAAAGAGCATCAGGAATTTGAAACATGAATCAATCATCTGGGATTTTATGCGTAATTCTATATCACACGGGGACATAACATAGAAGGAGTTTCATGTGTACATCTATAGGTGAATCTAAAATAGTGCTCTTAAGCAACTGGTTGTCTCTTTATTTTTAGTTAATTGCTGGTTAAATCATGATGACCACCTCTAGGTACCATGGTTAGTGGTCTATGGAGCGTACACTATGGAATGAGATTCATTTTTTTATTAAATCCAACATTGAGGATACTATTAAGGTGGGGAGCTTCACATCTATTTTGGTTAAGTGTTTCCTTCCCAATAAAAGGAAAACGACCCAAAAAAGACCATTTCAAAATGTTCTTCCTTTCATGAAATGCATCTATAGATGGTGATCTCTTCTGTTTTAGTTAGCACTTCCCATAGTGAATAATGATGTTGTTCTGGGTTGCACACGCAACCAATGAGGAAACCATTGGTCAGGAATAGGCCAAAATTTTTATGATTGGGGTACCTTGGGATGCCTCAGGTGGTGAAGGTATTTTGGTCAAGTTATTGGTGTGTCAGTAAGTGAAGATGAGTCTTTTTATAAAATAATTCATCCATCAATGTTTTTACTATTCCCCTTTTGATGGTTGATAATGGTTGGGGGGAAACCATACCGATCATTTTCCGCCTTGGTAGAAGGATGCCTCAGGTCCTTTTTGGAAACCATTCAAATCATATCAGTGTAATATATTCTATAATATGACCATGTCTTCTATCTTTTCATCTTATGGGTTCACTGAGAGAGCATTGGTCGTACACCGTGCTATGTTTTAAAATTCATCGATCTTGTTTGGGGTGGTCTCCACCACGGTGTGCACTAAAAGTGTGGTCATTTTAGTGGTATGGTTAGTCCTGATTAATACATGGTTTCCCATGTAGAAAAACCATGGTATAACTCACAAAAACCAAATGGTTCTCTTGACATGATTTCCTAGGTGAATTCCACTTTCTGGTTAGTTAGTGCCCTCAAGATGTGGACATTTTTTCTTATAGATGTGTCTCAACTGTAAAAACATAATTGTGGTTTTTCCATTCATGAGCTCCCTGGACCCCTAATTTTTGATTTTAAGACTACCCCAGACTTAGGTCAGGATCATATGAGTTTTTAAGGGGGTCTCTGTCTATGTGTGATGGATCATCCATACACCCGTGTTTTTGAGAGAGAACAATAAATTACAGAGGTTGTTTCGGTTAGAAACATCACCGGAGTCTAGTTATAGGTTTTAATGAGCATTATCATTGAATATTTGAGGTGTCATCATCTAAAGGTCCTCATTTCTAGATTTTGAAATGCATCTACCATATAAGTTGAGTGCTTGGAGGTCAGTCATCCAAAGATGGTTCAATTGCATATCCCTCCTTATCTCTAGTAGAAGGTCATCATTGAGGAACCTCTTAATGGAACTTTTTGGGTTTTGGAAAGTGAAGGGAGTGTCAACTGAGAAATTTCACAAAAGGTTGTCTTCACTAGGCCTTGAAGTCGATAGGGAGTTGACCAACCAATCCAGAAATGAACATTCCAATAGCATTATGGGAGAGCTAAGGTTAGGATTAAACCAGTGGTTCATATGGTAGAGATATTGTGTTTAAATTATGGCCTAAAATTATTAAACATCAGATGTGAAGCACTATGGTACGGATACTTAAGTGGTATGACAGTGAGTTCATGCATTTATCTCAGTGGGATAGGCGAAGTGACATATCATCTTTATAATTATATGAAAACAATTGTTAGCTTGAGATTGTGTGGATCATGTACCGTACATTAAGGTTATGCTTAGAGGTGTTTTGGGAGGCCATAAATTCTACATGACCATTTGATCAAGACTTCACAAACCGATTATGTTGAGTGATTTTCTCTTCATTTTACCCAAAGATTCTCAGGGATGATAATTTCTAATGTTGACATATTGTAACGACTAATGTTCTTGAACCAAGATGAAATTCCAAGGGAATTTAAATTTTTGTGTTTACAAAATGGGTCATTCTTTGAACTGAGCTTTAGAACATAATTCTAAGAGTTGTAACACTTAAATATGTTGGTTTTATACTTTCGTGATGTTTTGAGAGGTTCTGAAAATGATTCATTGAGTTTTAGAAGTATTGAACCCCGTAAATCTCATGTTTGGGTCATCTGAATAGGATGCATGATTTTTCTAAAACTATGTGGCCCCCAACAGAAAACTATGTGTCTTATGGAGGGGAGAATATGTGAATTGAATGGGCTATGTATGGTTTTTCCAAACCATGTGACTATATCCCATAGTTATTTCTACTTAGTTAGTATATATCCACTATTTATCTCAAATTTGGCACGCAATTATGGTAATTGTGTGGCGCAAATCGTACGAGGTTAGGGTTCCAAATAGTGGGAGTCAAACAGTTAGTGCATAGTTTTCCAACCATGTGGCCAAACCATGCGCAGTATGTTTTATTGATGAAATCAAAGGTTTATCCTCCATTGATGACTTTTAATCCCTTTATTTCTTTCCCCACTCTATTCTAGTGGGTTCTCCTCCATCCATGTGCATGGAGCTCCTACCTTCCTCTACCTAGGGATCCATGTAGCTCCTCCGTCTGGTGCCTGAATCCTTCATCGTTATAAGAAATGTAAATCCCTAAGTAATATATTCTATCCAAACTCTTCTATTTCTATTTTCCACCTACATCCATTTTACTATTTTGGTGTGACATCTGTCACCCTATTTTTGGTGCATTTAAAAAATCCATTGATTTCTTTTATTCTATTTTGAATAAAGGCCTGGTGATGGATTAATGTATCACTACTACATAGAGGTAGGTGTTCTAAGTGTTTCCCACTCATTTCATTGCATTATATTTTCCACGTTGTTGTGTCTCTCACTGGATCCTTCTAGTAATGCTTGGAATATGATCAATTAATTAATTAATTTGGTTTCCCATGAGCCTTGATACCGTAGATTATGGAAAATATCACACATGTGGTGTTTGCCTTGTCATTGGACACCCCTTTGGATGTTCATACCTTCCATGGACTTTCCCAATTATTTAATATGAAAATCACCTTGGTTGGGTGTGTTTCCCCTTAGATTAATGCATTAAATTTATTAAATTAATTAAGATGGGTGATTAATCTTGTGTTGGATCCCAGTGGAAATGCCTATGCATGTTTTTTATTGTTTGGTCTGTGTGTAATTTGATGTTACATTGCTTATGATTGATGTTATAATTTAAATTTTCTCATTTCTTATAAATGTATTACTTATACTTAATTATTCACCTTATCCATTTTTATTGTTTAAGCTCTTTGGTTGGATGTTTATTCTTATTCCATATGTCATTTCATACCTTTTTTCCATAATTGACTGGATTGAATTAAATTTCATGTTTGGTCAATATTTTTAGATTGTTCCATTGAAATGTAATTGATGAAATTTAATTATATATATGTTAATTCCATGTTCATATGATTGTATTCCACTCCTTATGATTATTTTTTCTTGGTGATCATATCTCTTAGCTTAGAGCTTATGAAATTGTCTAATACCTTACGCCTTAATTGAATGATTGTTTAGCATCAGGATTTAGATATTTATTTTATGGAATTATATTATATAGATGTCTTTCCTTGAAAGTTTCCTTGGTTACTATGGATCACTTGCTACAACCCGAAAGAGGAAATGGGTCCGGATTTAAGGATTCCAAGGATGGAATTCCCATGTTCAGTTGTTTTCTGCTTGACGCGCCGGGAGCAATACATTGTCTTTCTAGGTACAGGCACTTCTGGTGGATTACATATACTCGTGAGTGAGGTTGGTTCCCTAGGGGAGCACTGAGGATAGACTCCTTAGTAGGATTTCTATGTCATGCCTCAGGTGATAAAAGGACCCCTATGTGAGATACTTGGTACATATTCAGAGTCACCATACCTTGAGTGATACAAGGAACACTGTGTGGGTTTCCTTGGATAGACTCAAAGGTATTGGTTATATCAGGGATACCAGTAGTCATCCTTAGGATTCTTATAGATTTAATTGCATGGTCTTGGAACTCCACCCTCATATTTTATGGAGTGATTTATTGATTTTCGTACCATGTGGTTTTTCTTCATTTAACTTTTGAGTATGCATGATTTATGATATATCATTGTGACCTCATAGATAAAGAACAAACTTGGGGTATCCTACCTTGGTTTATTAGATTGAAATATATTATGAATAAATATCCTAAATTGCATGGGTACCTCCTTTTATACATCCATATTAGTCCAAAACCGGTGGTGTTGGATGAGCGTTCGTTAAAAATCCGAACCAAGGAGATCATTATTTTATTTATTTATTTCCCTACATTTTTTTCATTTATATAATTTGGAATTTTTTTTATTTATTTAATACATGAAATTTACAGTTCTTGACATCATGGGTGTTTTACTACTAGTATTAAATATCACACCCTTCTAGGTCCTCCATTGAATTGGGGTACCCGAGCAATTATACAGACTTTAGAGTCCTTGGATAGAGTGCTTGTTTTCTGTTGTGTAATTGGGAGCTAGGGAGTAGAGGACTGAGCCAGTACTCATAATTCTCATGGGGTCAGCCTTTGGGCTCTTTTTATTTTATCAAATTTTATTTCTTATTGTATCTCTTCCATGTAACATGTAATTCCACTTGGCATGCATGCATTATCATATGTATTGAAATTGGACTTTTATTCTTATTCAGTTGTTTTATTGTCTTCTACTACTTGTACTTTTTTATTACTCCTTTTATTATTGCCTATTATTTTTTATTACTATACCATAGTGTGCCACTAAGACTGAGGGTATAGTCTCCCCAATATACCTCCATTATACCCTCACTGCTAGTCAAAAGCCTCATGTGTATAGGGAATCACACTTAATGCCATGTGACACCAGTCTGGCTACCTGTTTAGTGGTAAGTTGAGATAAAAAGTTAAAAATAGGTCCCATAAAACAAGGAATAAGCTTACCTTGACTCCAAAGATTCTAATGAAACAAATGAAGTGAAAATTTCAAGAGAACCCAGTAACTAATTGAAAACTCCAATGTTCTATAACAAATATCTGAATAAGATTTATACCGGATCTCTACCATCAACATTATCTAAAAAATCAATTAAATTTTTGTCATCCTCTCTTGGACTAAGCTCAGTCCAAGCAAGTAACCTTCACCAATATTTGACCAATACAACAGAGACTTATATCACTGATTATACAAGGCCCCAAAAGGATCCATTATAATAGAGGATTGGTAACTATTGTTAAAACAAAACTCAACTAGTCCTAAATGATCATCTCAAGCTTCATAAAAATCAAGGATGTTGGCACAAAGAATATAATTAAGAATCTATATATCCCTTTTTTCTATATGTTCATCTAAAAATGGTATGTCAAACACAAATGAACCTAAGATCACAGTGCCTTTGAAGGCCTATCAAATTGAAATAAGTTAAAAGTTCATCCCTATCAGAGAATATGGTTGATTGAACTCAATGAAAATAAAAAATCTCTCACATAGATATTTCCCAGCTCCTTAAAATTGTTTTAATCTCAAATGGGTATAAATTGATCCAATTTGGTTAGTCGGTCAATCACAACCCATATTGAATTATTTTTTCTCTTGGTATGTGGAAACCCAACCAAAAAGTATGTGGAGAGCTCATCCCACTTCAAATTTGAAACTGGTAGTGGCAGAAGAAAACTCAAAGGACCCATATGGTTAACCTTTATCTATTTAAAATTATAAAAATGAGTGAAAAAACTAGTAATTCCCCATGTCATACCTACCCACCATAATCATTTCCGCTTCAAATATAACATCATTGTCACTCCTACATGAACATCCCATTGGGAATTATAGAAATCCCCATCACATATTTCTTCCCAGCTAATGATGCAACAAACTGATTTGAAAAATATAGAATACCCTCTTTTGAAAATGGCCACCCGACAATGGTCTCCCCACCAAAAATATATTTCCTAATGATATGAAATTCATCATTGAGCTATTATTCCTAAGGAATCATATCGTGGAGAGTGGAGGTCAACTAAATACTATCCAATACAACATCAATCCTTAATTTCAAAACTCCAATATGAAACTATGCAAAGAGATACATAATGTTCCACTCTTCCAATGATTCATTCATTTCCTGGGTTGGAAGATTCCTACTCATAGCATCAGCAATGAAATTCACTTTCCATATGGTAGAGGAAATTTAAAATTCCAATGGTTTTAGGTATTTCACCCAACACCTTTAGAAGAGGTTAAAATATTTTTTGAGAGAAGATATGACTTAATAAAATATTGTTATAATACGTGATTATCCTTTCTCTAAAAAGTTAATTCCACCAAATATTAAATGCATGCATCACATATATGATTCCAAGGTCATGGGTTAGATAATTATTCTTGTGTGGCCTAAGATGCCAAGATTCATAGGCTACCAAGTGATCACCCTACATAAGAACATACCCCAAACCCAAAGTTGATTCATTACAAAAGACTATACAACCATTACCATCCCCTGGAAGAGGCCACATTACCATTGAAGTCAAAAATAAATTTATAATAATAAAAATAACTCTAAAATTTATCATCCCAAAATAACTTTACCCCCTTTGGATTGATAGTGGTCATTTTAGAACCCTACTTAGAGAAAACCTTGACAAACAAATGATAATATCCCGCTAGACCCTAGAATCTCTAAATCTCAAAAACATGACATGCCTTTTCCCATTTTATAAGAGATTTCACCCCTTCATGATCATCTTAAATACCACATTCTAACACCACATGTCCAAATAACTTCACTTCCCTACTCCAAAAATCACATTTTGATAATTGGGTATAAATTTGGTGTTCCATCAACAATTTTATAACTACTAATAGGTGATTACCTTGATCCTACTCAAACATATATTAAACCAAGATATCATCCACAAATACCACCATGAAAGTATCAAGATACTCATAGAAGATCTAGTTCATCAATCCCATAATGACTGTAGGATAATTGGCTAGACTAAATGGAATGAAAAGGTACTCATAATGTCCATACCTAATCTAGGAGGTGGTTTTATGAATTTCATGTTGTTCTATTCTCAATTGGAGGTGACCAGATCAAATATAAATCTTCAAGAACTACCTCACCCCTTTGAAATGGTCAAATATATCATCAATACATGGAAATAGATATTTATTCATTATAGTAACTCAAATGAGTTTCCTTTAATCTGCAATTAAACAAAGTGTTCCATCAACTTTCTTAGCAAAGAGAACTGGAAACACTAAAGGTTACACACTCCAATGTATAATTAATTTATCTAAAATATCATCCAAATAAGTCTTTAAAACATAAAATTCCACTAGTTTCATATTACAAGAATAAATAGATATCACTAGAGTACCCAACACAAAATAAATAGATAAATATACACCTATTTCCGATGGAAAACCATAGAAGTCAGAAGTAAAAATGTTATGAATCTCAGTGAAAAATGGAGGGAGATCATATCTCATATATTTCTACTCTATATAAAAAGAAAAAACTGATATTACTTTCCCCAACTATGGATAAAAAAGGTTCTTCGCTACTCTAACTCGGGTCTTATTCTCCCCAAAAGACACAGAACACCCCATCAGGTGCGGTAAAGGAGACCCATATAAGATAAAAGTCAATTTATTCATTATTAGAAATGATATATCCATCCTGAATATGAAATTAATAAGTTTCATATCAATAACTAGGAAATACCAAAGTAAGATGAATCTTTGATAAAGAGATAAAACAAGTAGGATAAGGAATAACCCAATCTCTCTTTGTTCTTAGGGGTGTAGTAATATCCATCCCCTAATATAAAATAATCATATAAAAATTTATTAGGTTCAAAATATGAGTTCATATAACCAAATGAGATACACCAGTATCAAATAATGTTGTCACTAAAGATGTAGCAATAGTGATGGTACCTCTCACAGCTACAGGAACCGCATCTGCTTCCTCTAGAGACTATTTTACTACAAGAATAAGTTTCATTTCGGATGTATGTGGATAGAAATCCTTATATCTTGAATCATATGACTGAAATATGGTAATTTTGGTTACTGATGATCTTGTTCCACTATGTGAAGTAGAAAATATGTAACCTAACATTCACAAGTTCCGTGAGCATCTATAGGAACCACATATCTTGGGTTCCTCATTGAAAACCTGTTTTGAAAGCCCATGCTCGCCACACTGAAAGTAAGTCAAAGGGATAATTCTAGGAATTAAAAGTGGTCTAGAATAACCCTTCTATCGGTAACCACCATGAGACTCATCATGTTTTCTATTTCCTTTAATGGATATCACATAACTAGGACTGGGTGAAAAAGGAACTCTCATCAACCCTGACATTCCATCCAAATTTAATTCAACCATCAATTCCCTATCCACTACCTCATTATAAGAAGAGATATTCCTAAGAAAAACTGAGAATTAATATCATACCAAATTCCCATCTTAAACAATCGAATCTTCATCTTCTCATTTGATAAAATATTAGGTAAAAGCAACGCAAGATTAGAAAGTCAATTCATATACCCGTTCACAGTCCTATTATCCTTCTTGAGTTTGACAAATTTTGTAGCCTTATCCAACACCATAGACTATTTATATAACACGTCTGTGAAAATAACTTTAAATTTTTTCACTCTAATCCCACATTTTTCGTTGTCTACGCATTCAGGTCCCACCATCTTCTTCTAATTCCCTCTATCTTGAAGGTGGAACATTTCACATTAATTGGATCAGGTGTTTCCATGAACTCAAAAAAAATATATCTTTCTAAACCAATACTCAAACTATTGAGGATTATTAGAAATTTAAAATGATGGTGGCTTCTGTTGAAGTAACTATTGTGCATGAATCCAAAATCCATCCCTCTAAGGTTCCACAACTGGATCCTGAATGGGAATGGGTGCATGTGCATATCCCAAAGCTTGTACAACACACACAATAACCTCAGGCATATTCTAGTCCACTAAAGGATTTATCTCATTTGGAACATCAGAACCTTTCTTCTAGACCCTATTCATATATCTTCTTAGAGGTATGATGCTACATAAAATCAGTAGACACAATTGAAGGCATCAGAAGATTACTCATATCAATAACTCAAACAAGATAAATAGGAAAATTCATCCCATTAGATTAGATATCAAGATTTGGATTTCAAGTTATCCAAATGAAAATGTATGTAAAATACTGGAATTATTCCTCTAGATTCCTTTCCCAAACAACACATGGAAACATAAGTCAGATTATAATGAGATATGGACATCAAATCACTCATAACAACATCATAAGTCCCCAAAAAATATCTCAATTGCATACTAACCTCAACGAAATATGCTCAACGTGAAACTTTGATACCAATTTGTCACAAACTGGCTCAGATACCCTGGTACCCCAATACCTAATCTGGAATTAACAAATACCGAAGGGCATTCCCAATCACCACAGGTTAGTAAATACCCCCAGAAATCATACAAGATAAAATATAGTATGATTTTTTTCCAAAAAAAATAGCGCAAGGAACATATACATATCAGTATGCACAAAAATCCAAGGGGATTCTATACCAGAAACCATATAGATATATCAAAGCCAAAAATAGTACAACATCAATGTACTCAAAAAAAGACAATATAAAATCAAACATTCCAAATGAATCAATAGTTCAATTCCAAAAGGATCATGAACATCCACCTCCTTTAATAGGTGCTTTCCCTTTCCTCGAACATGGCAGAAGAAAATCTACAAACACCCGAAGGAAAAGGAATGTTGTGAGATAAAAGTATAGTAGGGTCTCACTATTTTCTACATAATAAGATCCTATAATATATAAATCAATTCATGATTTTGATTTTAAATAAAATAGGCAATGTTGATAGAATTTTGATTTTTAAAGAAAAACGTTATTTTCATTTCAAATGATGGAAAACATTTACAAAAGTGAATCAAAAAATAATTTATATGAAACATTTTATAGAAATTAGATTACATGAATAAAAAATTTCAAAGTTAATGGAATATATAAATCAAAGTAATCATAAAAAGAAAAATGGTCATCTTCCTTGTAGTTTGATAGTTCTTGATCATATGATCCTAACTTTCTCATATTATTGATCATGGAAATGTGTATACATTTCCCTCATTCTCATCCCAAATAGGACTCATCAATATCCTATTAGTGATAATATCTTCCTAACTCGGGTTTTTTAGAGTTTTCATCATCAATCCTTTTATAGGGAATTAACATTTTAGTGTGTTTGTCCCAAATAACCAACAAACTACCCAGGCTTGCATGTGCTCAATCAATCAATCAATAATGTTCGATTCATTTCATTTATAATCAATACATTTTTTAAAATTCGATTTCCTAATTTCTCATTTCATTATGACAAATCAATTTCAACACCAAAACATGGATATTTAATTATTTATTTCCACTTTAAAATAAAAACAAATCATAGGTTTTAATCAATTCAATTTAATCCATTTTCTAAAAGTAGTCTTCCAATCAATTCTCAAATTCTAAAAATTTCCAAAACACACCCCAAATTCTAATTCCATTGGAATTGGGGTTTTTCTCAAAATCCACAAAAAATAAATTTCAATTCAAATTCTCGTAGAATTTTGTTTTCATAATTAAATTAAAATAAATTTATATCAAATCAAAAAAAAAATCAAGGGTTTATCAAATGTAAAATCTCAGTGGAACGACGTACCTTTATTCACGGTATAAAAACTCAATACCAGCATCAGGATTTGGTTGCAATGAATGATGGAAAGAGAGATATATAAATCTAACCTAGATTGAAGATCAAAATAAATGGATTTTAGAACTTTCAAATAAATTATGATCTACAAATCAATATAGAGAAAAGAAGGATAGAGAAGGAAAGAAGGAACAGGAGGATAATCACTTTTCAGAGAGTGATAGAATGATTTTCTCCAATATTTGAACCTCCTAGAATCAATAAAAGGTTCTTGAGAGCCCCAAGCCCTAGTAGATCATGATATCCAGATTTACGGTTAATTAAGAAGTTATACGGGGGGTTTTATATTTTAAAAATAATTTTCAAAATAAAAAATCAACATCTTCATGGTTATCTGGATAGGCCCTTACTATTAGAAAAATCATACACACTAACCATGTGCCCCTATATTTGGGTGCATGGTATGCACTAGGTGGGGAATAATTTTTAAATCCATGGAAAACCCATCTACTCAGGGTTACACGGTTATCAATGGGGTTGCATGGTTTGGGGAGACTGAGTACCAACCATGCACAGCCCAGAAACTTCCAAAAAAATCAAAAAATCAGCCAAAAAATATATGATTAACCCCAATAAATGATTGATAAAAAATATGGTCAATGAGTACCTGAAAACCAATCACAGTATGTTACAACATCAATTATATACACCAAGTGGTTTTTGTTCAAAATAATTTAAATATCTATCTTGATGTAACTTAGTCAAGTGTTTTTCATTTACATGGAATAGCTAGTGATTCCAAATTTGGGTGTGGCATGAGTCATGTGAAGAAACTTAGTTATTTTTTTCAATCACTTTGTTCATATAATCCAATTCATAATGGATTTATTTTTAAATTTTTGAATAAATTTTTCTTCTATTATTTAAATGTCCCCTGCCATAATAAATGCTATATTTCTAAAATAGGCAACATTTATTCCAAAATTTTAAAATAAATCCATCTTTATCATGTATGGATATAGATAAAAAAAATTTGTTAGCTAATGTCACATACTAATAACCCTTTAAAACCAATGTCCTTTTGGTAGGAAATGAGAGGTGGTAATCCCCAATAGCTATAACAGAATGTTTGGCTTTGTTGGATGCTTGTTGATCTACCTACCCACAGTTAATCTTTCTAAATATATGTGTTTCCTATATTTTGATATATATATATATATATGAGAACCAAAAGATGTATCTAATAAATTTTTTTTTGAAATAGATAAATTGAACTCGATAAGAAAATGAATCTGAAGATTCCCCTTACTTCTTTGGCTGGGTATAGATTTTTTTCCTGAGGCCCTTCCTTCCACGTGAAAAATAAAAATAGCTTCATGTTACGTTGATTTCCATATTATATTCTTCATTTTGGAAGGGTGTGAATAATATTTGGACATAAATTTATTCAATTTCCCTTTCTGTTTTTTCACTATATGGATGAAGGGATTTTCATTCTTCATATCTTTATCTAATAAGAGAAAGAGAGTAAGAAAATTTGGAAGAGTATTCTCAATGTTGTTAATATTAAAAAAATTAAAAAAAAATTGAGAATTTATTAGGTATTGAATCCAAAAAGAGGTCATTTCATAGTTCTTCGAGGATTTTAAACCCTATAAACTCTAGGCACTTAATGTAGTAATGATATTGACTACATGAGGCACAGTTGGGTAACCCTCTAGAAGAATTCTCTAAAATAACACCTTAAATTTCTCAAACAGTTCCTATCTAGCTCCCTCCTGGTAAATAACAAGGAGGTTATCAAGAATTACATACATATTCATGTTTTTATGATACTTCATGAGTTCTTTAGACATAGAAGAAATAATTTAACATTGAATTTCGACCACGTCACTCAAATTTTTTTCATAGACTATGAACTATTCATCACTAACCTATTTGGTATGTGGATTGGGAATTGAGGATTCTAACATGTAATTTTTATGTTCATGGCATAAAAAACCCCAAGTCATCTAAAACCCTCCTAGAAGTTACTTCTAGTTAATAGGTTTTCATTCTCTAATATTGATAATAGGGATTGTGTAGACGAAGAGCTTTCCATTTTATTCTATAATAAAAATTCTATATTATTAGAACTTTTCTTGATTAAAAATTATGTGAGAAATAATAAATTAACTGATTTGATTAATTCTCTCACTATTTTATCAAGTTCCAAAAGACTTCACTGTTAAACATGGAATGTCTAGTATCTATGAAATTATAGTGGAAAGGATCCCCAATATGTTTATTAATGATCTAGACTTCGGCCATGAAAACCATAAGAAAAAAATTAGGTAGGATTTCTTTCCAATTTTGGTCTTGTATCTCCTGGGTCCATTTAATGGATTCCCCTATCTTGAAATCTTAACTTGTATTTTCAAAACAATTGTTTGCAAATTTGTATTGAATAGTCATTCTCTATTAAAATTAAAAAAAGTTCGGTTAAGTTAACCCAAATCTGTCATGATAACTCCCTGATAAAAGTAAGATTCCATAATTTGTCCATTCAAAACACTTAATTCAACGGTTTCATACCCAATAAAGTAATGTAAGGCTTACTCTAACATGATATTAGGTTGAGGTATTTTAATTAATTATACATAAAATTTATCTTCTTTTATCCTTTACATGTCTCTTTAATATCATAGTGGTGTTACTTAATTAATCCATCATGTTGTATACAACATTCATTTATAATTAATTTTTTTAATTTACATATTTTTACATTAATTAATTAATTTATGTTATATCATCCTTGCATCTATAAAATAAATAATTTATTTGAAGAAAATTAATAAATTATTTAATGACCCATTCATTATCTTTACCTAATGATTGAATTAATGAGTGGGAATTAAATCGACCTTATTCCTTGGGGAAATAACTCATGTTTCCTATTGTGAAAAAAGTTACAATATTTCATCCATCCACCTATTTAACACCTGGGTTGGAATCATTATAGCTTTTCCTTGAACCACCACCCCACACCTTGGGAAACATCATTAATTAAAAATATTTATAACTCATATACAGGTTTGGGGAACCAAAGGATTGGTTAAATAGGGATTACTTAAATATCCTTAGACACAGATGTCATACATAATAAGGGTGGTAGGGATGACTCATAGGATATCGAATTTTGTTTAATAATAAATAATTACAAACACATGTAAAAAATTAAATTAAATAAATGACAACACATAAACTAGTATTTCTCTAACTCATGAATTATCGTACATGAAATATATATAAAAAGTTAATTGATAAAATTCATTTCTATAAAAGTTATTTATTATTAAGATAACCACGCTTTAATAATTAATTAATTAATTCCCTTTTAACTTAATGACCATATGAATCCTATTGGTGGTAACCATTATTAAGGTTTTAATTAAAAATAAATGGTAGAACTAAAAATTTATGATTTATTATAATAAATTAATTGAGCATTTAAAATTATTTAAAAGCCTTATTAAATTTTCAAACACATAATGTTCCAATCAAACCAATAAGGTTTTAATGATACAATATTTCAATTTTACATAATTTAACTCTTCCAGCAATTGAGAGACTACACTATGTGTAATGTCTATCTACAATCAATGTACCTCTATTTCCTAACATATATGTCACATGTCTAGGGCTTTGATATGTTGAATAATTCAGACTACATGGTGTATACTTGTCAGTTTCATGTCGTGTATCAACTTACCATGTTCCTTAGATACATGCCTGGGTCTTGAACATGTATCTGAGTGGATTACATGATTTATATAGTATAACTACACAGTATGTGATCTGAATGTTGAGTTCATGTACAACGTTTCAAAATAATCGACATGTTATTAGGTGACAGAATACAAGAATTGTTCATTCCTGCTACAACCCTCAATTTCTAAATCAATGTGTCCAAATAACTCGGTGTTTATATCAAAATATGGAATAAATGAACTACTTTTCCTATACACCACATAAAAAACATGTATATAAAAAATTCTACATGTTATCAGTATCACACGATTTTACCATGTATAATGACAACACAGATTGCATGATTTGGTCCACTAAATCATGTAGACTACACTATGTGTACATGGATACATGTTGTGTAGTCTAACACCCTTGTGTTGGGTTTCCTGGTCAACATGGGACTTACACTATGTATAATAACTATGTGGAATGATGTGAATCTCATGCCCTGTCTATGTGAAATATACTAGGTTAGATGGTGTGTACTTCAAAGAACATTCAATGTAACCCTTTCTTACAAGCCAAAAATTAGCAGTTCTTGATGGCATCTCTAGTCATTCTTCATCATTTCACAGACCATTAAGAAAATGGAGCAACAAACGAATGTGATTAATATTTTAGTAAAATTTGAATTCCAATAATTATAAAGAATTAGTAATATTAAATGAAAATGAAACCATGATTTTGTATGGATCAAAAATCAAATAAGTAATTATAAATTTAAGTGTGACTGATCTGATACCCCTTGATGGTTCTAGTCATAGAAAAACTGCGTGGTGGTGGGTGATATATTAAAATTTCTTTTAATATGTTAATTCATGAAACCAATAGGGAGGATCTTGCATGTCAAAATTATAATTAATTTATTTAATGTTGAAAGAAATGATTACCTTGTCTTAGGAACCATTCTTCATTGATGATGTTGATCATCTGAAAAAGGCCATTTTGGATTTCCTTCATTGTGTTATGTGGAACAAATGATAGAATCCTTCTAATAGTGATCCACATGTGCTCTTTTGATCTCCAAGAAAGGACAATCAATCTCTAGGTGCCAACATGGATAATCAATAATCTTGTGTTTTATTTATTTATTTATCATCCTTTGATATCGAACAAATCTCTCTTGGGTTTTCTCATTATTGAGAGGGAGAGAGGAGGATGAGTTTTTTTATAGAGAATTCATTGTGTGTAGAAGTTCTCTATTTCAATTGTATTGATTGATTACCCTACACAAAAAACATCACCGTCAATTTATATATCTAGGGTTAAGGTTAAAAAATTATTTAATTGCATGTTGGCCATTAAATAATATTATAAAATTTAATAAACCCAATACATGTAATATTGTTATTGTTATTGTTATTTTCTGGAATTCTCCAACATTCATAATGACAAATCTTATTTGACAATCATTATTTGTCACTGGATATGATCTTGGTCTGTTCGAACTCCCCTAGAATTTATTGAACACCTGAATATATATTTAATTTAAATATTTCATTCTTCAGAGAATATTTGTGATTAATAAAACAGGAAAAAAATATTGCCATATTCTTGAGAATAATATCAATTCAATTTATAAAATACAAATATAATTTAATTGAGATCACCATTAACACTTAGTGTGTGACCCTATAGGATTCTATCTCATTACCATTAGGTGGGATTTCTTAAATTCCAATATTACTATCTAGAAATGGTTCAAGGATACCAATAGATATAACATAGTGTTTCAATGATGAAAAATACATACAAATCAAAAAATATGTAATATAATCCCTTTGTTGCAATATCTCATCAAGAGGGTTTCAGATCTGTGTCAACAACCTATATTTTTTATACACATTTCTTTGACTATATGAAATAAACCCATCATTACAACATGGATATGGAATTTAATGTGATATTTATATTACAATAAAACGAAAAATATATCTAATTATGTAAAGATGTAAGGGAAAAATCCTGTTGCGACTTATCAATTAATGACATGTCTCTTGTGACGCACCCAACATATCAAAGATCGCTGAGAACTGTTATTATCATGGTTTATGAAATACATATAAGTAAAGTATTCATAAAATGAGTTAATAATAATATTAATGTCTAAGTACCATTATACATGCTCACATATAAGAATATCTAATGAATAAAAAAAACATATGGAATTCTTACTGGCAGGTCTATTCTCATAATATCTCGTATTAGATATTACAAAGTGGGAACTTCTTGAGAAAAAAACATCATATACTTATGAGTACTATAACATGATATTCTATGTACTATGTGTCCCATCATATTATGTAAGCTAACCACATAACATTATTTAAGAATGTCATCATAGCACTTTAAGGTTCTCATCAGAGCAAAGAGCTGTTATGAACATATCATTACGATATATACTCAAGGACATTACTATATTAGAGTCGTGAAGAACAATGAAAAAAATGTAATATGATGTTTTATTAATATTTCATATATTAAATATACTTGTAATCATAGTACAAATAGTTGTCTTGTACACCTACTCTAAAAATAATAATAAACTAATGAATATAATAGTCCAAAATACCCTTCTCTTCCCCTTATAAATACCACCCCACACCACCCATTATCTTCACACCATCTAAGGCTTGAATATTTCCAAATATATAATAAAAAATATCTTATCCACTCTCTCAATTTTCAAGCTCTTCTTGTCCCACCAATAACCAATTACAAGTTCCCGAAGGGGTTCTTCAAGGAGGTGATATTCAATAGGTAACATTTTCTAACTACCTATTTTAATTTATTTTCTTATTATACCTTCTATTCACCTCATTCATACAACATAGAATAATTACTCTAGAATCATGTATATTATATAATTCCTTATTAATAATGGAATATCTTCAATACAACCCTTTTCTAATCTCCTCTTATTCACTTTTTTTATAAGTATTCCCATTTGAATAGAACATACATAATTATACACAAGTGAACCATCCATGAAACCATGAAATGAATTCTCTTAGAACAATGAAATTGAAGTTTATAACTCACTAAAATGAACATAAGTGAACATACAAAAAATTATAATAAATAAAATATATTTGGAATTGGTTTTGAATTAATTAATTAATTATATAATTTTATTATCCATGACATTAATTGCAATTTTAGAATGCATTTGAACATAGGGTAAGGGATCTCTTCAAACCTCCATATTTCCTGGGTGTAATGCTTTATCTCCCTTTTCCTCAAATTTTCTATTAATTATTATTATATAGTTTTCCTATATTCTGTATATTTGTCTCAAGAATATATATATCTATCGCAATTCATCATTATTTTATGGGGAAATATATGTTTTGAAAGGTTCCCTTCTCAATTCATCTCGATAAGAAAACTCGATTAAAGGAAACACCTATGGTTCTTACCCATTATCAGGTACATTCCATAAAATGTTTTAAGATTCACATATATTATAAAATCACTCTTTTTTTCAGGAAAAACTATTATAGTTCGTTTATATTTTTATGGAAAAATTATGTGTTCTTATCCTCTTTAAGTACTCTTTATTCTCTTCCATAAAATGTCACTTAAGTGGCACATTTCTAAAGTTACCTAACCACTATTTTCATGTTTTCACTCAATTGGACATTTTTATTCGAGATATATTATTACTTTTTCTTAATTAATGATCAATAATGATTTAAATACCTTCATTCGTAGATACCATTATGATATGACCTTCAGATATTCCTTATGATATTATAAAACCCATTTCTTTTTGTGGTTAACCCATATGTTTATTCATTATATTGGATTTATTTATGTGAAACACATATACATGTACATGTTGTGATGGGTTATCCTTGATAATTCTCAAATTTATTGGGTAATGTTTTGTCTCATGAGATTTTATGTATGTGATTATGGAGTAATCCTAATCCATTATTGGACTTTGTCTACCATGTGATATTATCTTGGAAGTTAGCATTGAATCATGTTTATGTTAGGTTATATGTTTTTACTAATTTGTTATATTTCCAAGATCCTATGATTATATGTTCTATATGTTATTAAATTGTATGTTTATTCATGAACCATGCCATTTATGTTATCTTGTTATTCCTTTTGACTCATGTTTTATGCTTCATTTCCATATTTTTTCTCTTACTGTGCCTTTAGATCACCCCTTATATATATATATTCCCCTGGTTATACTACGTAGTTGTAGGAGCTCAAATAAATTTAGGTTCTCATCATTTATATGACTAAAAATATATTTCATTCTAGTTTAATGTTTTTAATTTTGTACCTAGTCTTCCAAATACACTAAGCCTTTATATCCTTGGTTTCTATTTAATGGATTATTATTATTAAAATCATGTAAAAATATGTGTAAATGGGTAGGGTCTCAATACTATATGCATTAATTATATATACTCAATGAAGTTTGAAACTCTGTAAAAGTCCCTTTATGTCTTATAATCTTAATTGGATATGTTCTTACTAATTTCATTATTTGATATAATTGTTTACATGATGGTTCACATAGTTAGAGAAATCTGGATATCTGTTCATATCCATTATAGATGGATGTACCACATTAAGTGGTTTATGAATACTCTGAAAGGGTGTGTTGAAAATGAATGTCATATATATGGTTTTATTGTAGATTAGTTTATTTTTGAGGAAGTTGTTGAGTTTTATATTGACTACTTTTCTCATGTGGAGAGAATTGGTTGACCAAAATATCATCACAACTGGAAACTTCTAGGTGAAGTAATTTTTAGAAATTATTTTGTTGCAACAAGGATTAAATAATGGGAGGAAGACCACCATTAAGTTTAATAAAATATTTTAAAAAAAATTCCATATGATGAAATCCAAAAATTAATTCTTATCCATTTTAATCCATAAAGGGTAGAAATACAGATCTCAAATACACATAATTGATAGTTTATAGGATGGATTCAAGACCATATTTTCAAAGATTCATCCAAAAATCCAAATACAATTTCACAAAAAATTAAATATTTAGTTAGGGGACCTAGTTTTCATGTATTATCTTATAATTTTAATGTAATTAAAGGTTATATGTTCTACACAAAGGAACATGATGAAAACAATACTATAAAAAATCGTAGAGTTACTCTTCTAGCGGAAGTGATGAATATAACTAGTACCAAGTATAGAAACACCATTACATGAATAATTCATACTTTCAAATCATTTAAAAAATATGAGATTTGGATTTTATAAAATTCCAAGTGATGATTTTGCACTACAATGGGTTTGATAATAGGGGTGAAGTTTGAATCGATTATTTAAATAGGACATTATAATCATTTCCTTGTTGTCTCAATATAGATGAAATATTTTATATAAAAGTTAACCATAGAGATTGGATTTATATATCGATAGAGGGATCAAATCCCATAAACCATTAAATAAAAAAGGGAGTACGATAACAGGGTTAATATTTTTTTAATATACATTATGTTAGCTCGTAGTATTATATGTTCAATACTACATTTATATAATTTATATTAAATGTTAAAATACTTCTATATATAATATCTTCACCACATGTTGATCCTCTCATTCCTTTGTAATAATAGGTTTCTCCACATGCGGATGCTTTCATTCCTCTTGAACAATAGGTTTCTCCACCTGTTGATGTTACCAATCTTGAGGAAGAAAATATAGATAATGTTGAAACCAATGAAACTGTATATGGTAAAAAAACCTATGCTTGAAAAAAAAAATTCATCATAGAATGACAGTATTGACAATAAATATTAAGGCTATAAGAAAAGGAATAAAAATAGAGGTTTTTTTGGAATTCACACAGCTAGCCTATTGACCCCCAACATGTCTATTTTCATTGGTTACTTTGGGTTCACCACTCAAATGCATGTTTCGATTGATGTAGATAAATATAAGAATGATAATTCTAGGATAAATGAAATAATGTTGATAGAGGTTAGGGTAACATTATGACATACATTCTCTATTTTACTAAAATAAATAAAGAAATGTTTACTTAATCATCATTATCCCTTTAATGGTGAATTTATACTAGAATATCATTGAATGAAATTTATATTAATATTCTCTAAAAATGAACATAGTGTCTATTAGGAAATTGTTACAATGGATCATCTCAGGGAGGTTCAAGGAAAATTAAAAATGAACCCACCATAGATATATTCACACTCGATAAACTAAGAAACATGGAATTCATTTATTGTTCATCTTGAGGAGGTCTAATTTTAGGTATATTGTGATTGGTAGTAACTTAAATGGAAATTCATTTATTAATCACTTTTATTAATAGTTAATAATTTATGAAATAATAAGTAAGTGCGTAAAATAATTACCATTCAGAAAAAGAAACTTATCTCTACCATAAATCAAGGATGGGGTACAATTCACTTGAACAAACCGGTATGTATATTAAATATACGATAATAATTTTAGGTTTAATGAATCAAATATAAAGTTTTATTCTTATATTTATATGATTATTAATGAGTAAAAATCTAAATCCAATTCCATCCCACCTCTTGTTTTGTTGAAGGATAATTGTGTAAATAAAGATAAAATATTGGTTAGTAAAAACACACGAAGAGTATGGGAATCATGTGTAAGTGTGACTTAATAATAATTTATTATTGTTTAATTGGTATTACATATAAATTACTACTTATTTTACAATATTTTTTATCTTTTTTAATAATTGTAATTCCAATCATCATTTCATGATGAGTGCCTATATTCTGGGGCTTTAATGTGGCCAGAACAATATGATCATGTCCAAGGTGTTAGGTTTTAGTGTTTTTCCTCAAAAATATTTTGTAAGAGAAATTAATAAGGGGATAAAGATAATCAAATGGAGATTCAAAGGAATGAATAAGTATTATAGAAGAAAAATTTAATTGTATGTCTGAGTTATTTGAGAATGTTATATAATGGAATTAGAGTGAAAAACAAGACAACAACAACCACTACATGAAGATCCACCTTCATAGTTCTGTGGATAGTAATTCCCCTCAAAAATATTCCTTACCCAAGGAATTTTTTTTTCTATTTTTAATTAATATGAATCAGTTAGATACTGACACCTTTCCTGTATTAATATTCTATATTGTAAAACTAATTGTGATCTATATCTTTCGATACCCACCCATCACCTTACTAAGAGGGATATAGTGTACAATATCTAAGTAGATATTATTAACAATAATGTCTTAAGAAATATCATGTGAACTCTGGGATTCATGTAGCTTGTGATCCAAGCATTGAGCTATTTCTTCCCCTTAATGATCTGGGTGTTCACATGGTTGAAATTACAATTGAAACTTTAATATCATGTGTAACACCCTGAGATTTTATGAGAATTTTTTTATGTCTTATGTTATACGCAACACCAAAGGAATCTTTCACAGCACATAATACGGACTTGGCTTGCATTACACGCAATCGCGACCTTCCTCGATAGTGTGTGTAGTACGCAATACCGGGTTTCACTAAACAACGATATATTATTATGAACTAGCAGTTATGAATAGTATTAACTACATTTTGAATTTTATTATTCATCATACACATTTTCTAGAACATGGTAAGAGAAAAAAATAATTTTTTCGGGTAAAATAAGTATTTTTAAAAAAATGCAGTTTTGCTGCCTTTTGATGGAGCATCCACAATAAATCTAGTTTTTGACAAGATTATAAGTTCAATTTGACAAAATAAAATTCTTATTTTGAATCAGGGTATAAAAATTTACTTTGGATAAATTTTTTATATTTTTCTGATAACTTTCATATTTTGATGAATTATAAAAATACGCTAATTTTTAATTAAAAACAACTTTTTTCATTGTGATACATTATATGGTTAAATTATAATATTGAATGGTTTTAAAGAATAAATATAACATATTTTTACCATTTAATATAATGTATGTCATTAGCATTAATTTCACATTGAATTCATATGTAAAAACATTTCCATCTTTGGCAATGTTTTAACTTCTAAAACCCATTTCCATAACAACGGGATTTATTTTAAATTAATTACTGCAACCTATATATTTTGAACTTTGAAAATTGGATTCCATATTTGGAATCAGTGGGTCCAAATTATGTTAAGAGGCTACTTTTTATTTTTGGGCATTATGAATAGTAACTACAGTAAATTTTATTTACCATAGTTACAGGTAAATCGGGTAATTAAGGGTAAATATAAGATTATAAAATTATCCTAACACCAGCCAAAATTATATTGGATGACTAAAAGTCTACCCATATCACCTAAGGGTCGGATTATATTCATTTAATGGACTTTTTTCCATGAAAATAATTTAATTATTATTAAAACCAAAGAATGTGACAACATGTCACTTTCTTAAATCTTATAAGTATAAAAATTTTAATTTAGTGATAAACTTAATTAAACTTCGAAAATTAATAGTCTCCATAAATATAATACGATTATCTACATTCTAGGAATTTATTTAGAATTTTTAGGGATTAAATAATTATCATTAATTATGACACAATAATGATGTTGAAATTATTTTATTATTTAAAATATCTAATAAATGGTTTTAAAAATATTAAACTAAATATTATATGAACTATTTAATGTTCTCCACTAATTTTATAGATACATATGACATTTTATGAATATATTAAAGCTTTTATTTCGAACATATCTTCGGTATATATTTTATTTAAATTCAAATAAATGAATAGTGTCATCATTGACACTATTGTTATTATATAAAAATAACATATTATAAAATTGTTTAAAAATCACAAAAATATTTATAAATTATAAATTAAAATTTATATGGTCGAAAATGTCATAACGTGTCAAATTATGGAATATTAAAAAACACATATGTAATTATTTATAATAATTTAAAATTTAGTATATTATTACCCCAAATTAAATTAAAGTGACAAATACGGATAAATCAAGTTGATAATGTTTAAAATAAATTCCTAACATGTCTAAATTTTATTGGTTGATGCGATTACAACCCTATATCATCTAATATTTGGATATGAGTCATTTTGGATGTTTTTAAGTGGGGTTGGGATTTAATATAAACTAATATTTCTTATATTTCCAAAGGTGCCCCTCTCCTCCCTTATAAAAGGGAACCTACTCCATCTCCTCCTCACACCAATTTGAGAATTCAACCTCGAAAAAACCCCTGCCCATTTCACTTCCCCACTTCCCTAAAAACATCCTAGAGGTCCTAGTCTTCTTCAAAGACCAATGTTAGTTCCCTAAAAGGAGGTCTCAAAGAGGCGCTTCAAAGAAGAGGTAATGTCCGTTACCGATTCTTTCAACTCTATTTCTTCTTCTACTTCTTCTTCATTAGTTGTTTCATTATGAAGTAATAAAATCAGTATCACTCATATAGTGATATGTTATTATAAGTTTGAAACAACCCTATTTCACCATCTATCCATCCTACGAAAAACGAAATCACCACACATGCGTACGTACGGAATACAGTCTCCACGCCGTGGTGTAATCTATTTTCCATCACCACCTTAATTGGATGGGTATAATGGTGAAAATAAATAACTATATATGATTTTTTTAAAGTTGTATTTATTCTGAAATAGTATACATACACTCCAATAAAATTCCACAATCATTGGAATGATATCATCACTCGTGCGTACGTACGGAATACCGTCTCCACGATGTGATGTGATTCGTTCTACATGATCTTCATTGCATAATGATTATATAAATTAATTTAATGAATAAATATGATATATGGTACACTAATACCATTCTGGAAATGAGGTATCTATAACCTAAAGAGAATAATAATAATTTATTCGACAAAACATGCATAAGAACAAAAAGTAATAACCACCCGAATAACAAGTAGCAATAAAATATTACTAATAAGAACTAAGAATATGACCATATATGATATAATAACAATGATTATGATTCTTTAATAATTCAATGACATTATTTAAATCATTATACAAGAGGTTCGGACACTTACGAAGCAAATCAGACCTAAGGTATGGGAAAATATCCCAATCTCATTTTTATCCGAGATTGTTTATACTTTGGTATTTAATGGGGTGTATTTTATCATCCACATCCCTGTTCCCTCAATATGAAATATTGTTTCCATCCACCTACAATGGTTTAAATCCAATTTTACCCTTCGGTGAGTTTTTATGAAAGGATATGAAAGGAATCTTTTGTCGTTTTTCGTACGAGGTACTTTTTAACTTTTCTGACAAAAGTACGAGAAGAATGTTTTTTAACTTATACGGCATGAATGGATTATTAAAACATTATTTCCAAGAAGCTTAATTTACAAGTTTTCATGTTTATTTTTAATCAACTTATTTTAGTTTAAAATTGTATGACATGTTAAGAAAGGAAAAATGTTTTTGAAGTAGAAAGGATATTTTCCTCAAGAATGGAGTTCAAGTGTTTTATCAAAATTATTTTCCATCTATGATAATAAAGGGTTCTATTTCTATCCCTATTATTACATTCATTAGATTATGTTGTGATGGAATTATTATTATAAATTCCTTTATCTTATATGAATTTTTTTATGATGTCATGATGTTTAAGAATCCCATTTTTATTACTTGGGTTATGCTATGATGTATGGTTTATGATTTTGTGGCACACATAAGAATGGTATCATTATGAGATGGGTGGGACCTATATCTCCCTCCAATTAATTGGGTAAATATTTTATATCTCATGAGATAGACATGGCTGGAAAGGCAGGTTAAACCAGTTCAGTGAAACAGGACTGAAACGAGGAGTGAACTCGGTTCAGAAATGGACTTTGTCCACTAAGATAGTCTTGGCAATGAGCCTTGACTACTAAGAAATGATTCTCTATGATTATGTGTGTATTCTACAAAGTTCCATGTTTTAAGTTATGATTATTGTGATTACATTTCACTACCATGAATTATCCCATGTTATGAAATTATGATCTCTTTTGCAGGGTAAGATTTCCAAAATGTTATGTTCTTATGAATTTGATGTGATTGATATTTCTTTTGTTTACCCTTACTGAGAATTTGAGCTCACCCTTTTGTATGTTTTCTTTCCCCAGGTCAGGAAGAATGGTATTAAGTAAGATATTCCAAAAGGGACTATAGATATGATGAAATAAATGGGAGACAGTGTAGATGCTTTATGAACCAGTTGTTTGTGTTTCCCAGTTTCTAAAGACACTATACCTATGCGGTCCTTTCATGGTTTTGTTATATGTTGTAATAAGTGTACTTCAATTTTGAAGTACTAAAAATGTATGTAAAGTATGGGTCATTATAGTTGGTATCAGAGGAAAGGTATAGTCAACCTTTGGATACTAGGATGTGAAAGCCTTAGTAAGAATCCTAAGGATAAGTCTAAGCATAGAACACAATCTTAGTGTTTTAGAAATGACCATGAATAACCTAGGATAAGACCTTAAGTGTGAAATTTTATTCTTGATTATGTGGTGTTCCTATTATAATTAGTGTTGCTCACACTATTCTTCTTGGTTTTAGTCAATGGCTGGAACCCAAAGGAATCGTGTTAATGCGGAATGCGACGGGCAATGCAATGATTTTCCCCCTGAGCAACCAAACGTTATGGGAGCTAGAATGAAAAATCTTGTAGCCATGCTCACACAACTTTCTAAAGCTATGAATCATGTAGGACTTCCAAATGAGCAAAGGAAGTAGCAACATTCTGTTGATTCCTTCATGAGGTAGCATCCACCTTCATTCAGCGGGTCTACTGATCCATTAGTTACTGAACAATGGATCAGTACTACTGAAAAGATATTTTCAGTTCTTCAATGTTCTGAACATGATAAAGTCATCTTAGAAGTGTATCGTTTGGAAGGTTATACTGATCAATGGTGGAATCTTATCAAGCATACAAGGCCAAGAGATGAAATTGAGTCCATGGAATGGGATGAGTTCAAGAACTTATTTTTCAATAAGTACTTCCCTCATATTCTCCAAACAAAGATGGAGAAAGAGTTTCTTGAACTGGAGAAAAAGGATGATGAATCTGTTGGTACCTATGAAGAAAATTTTACAAGACTTGCAAGGTACGCTTCTGGTATTATTATCCAACCTGAGAGTAAGATCGATCGATTCTTTAGTGGCTTAAAACCAAGTCTTCGAAGGGCGTTAGCCATAAGGGACTTCAATAACTATGAGGAAATTTTTCGATGTGCTCTCAATGTTGATATGGATATTGGTGTAACCCATTAGTCAAATGGGTTTGATAATAAGAGGAAAATGGAATTCAAAGGAAAATATAAGGACCACACTAAAAAGAAGATGAGTTTTCCCTTATACTCAATGTGTGGAAAGAAACATGGAGGAAATTGTCTTAAGGGGACAAGAAAATGTTATAAGTGTGGAAAAGAAGGTCATCGGGCAATTGAATGTCGAAATAATGGGAAGAAGATGTCTAATGATGCAAACAAAGGAAGGGATACACAGAATGAACCTACTACACTTCAATGTTTCAAGTGCAAGGAGATGGGGCATTATGCCAATCAATGCCCAAATCCAAGGTTTGTTGATGATGATCGACGTCAACAAACTCCTAAGGCCAAAGACAAAGGAAATTCATATGCAATTACTATCGGCGATTTGGAGTACGACAATGAAGTGGTGAGAGGTACACTTACCATCCACTCTAAAGTAGAAAATGTTTTATTTGATTCTAGATCCACAAACTCTTTTATTTCTGAAGAATTTTATAATGGTATCACTGTATTACCTCAACAAATAGATGTTGAGTTGGCTGTGACAACTCCTAATGGCAAAACAGTCGCATCAAAAGTTTACAATTCTTCTCCGATTGAATTTTGTGGGAAAGTGCTTTTTTCAAATCTTGTGATCCTTTCTATTGTGGAATTTGATGTGATTCTTGGCTTGGATTGGCTTTCTTTATATGGATCTCATATCAATTTCCAAAGAAGGGAAGTCACATTTCATATTCTAGATCAATCTATGATCATCAATCGATGCAAGGATGAACATAACCTTCCAGTGGAAATTTCTTCCATCATATGGGTCTTGATTCCACTAAATGAAGGTTATTTATCTCAAATGGTTGGTGAGAAACTCACGATTAAGAATATCCCCATTGTACGGGAATATTATGATGTCTTTCTGGAGGAATTATCGGGTCTTCCACCAAATCGAGAAGTTGAGTTTTCAATAGAACTCATACCAGGTGCTTTACCTATTTCAAAGACACCTTATAGAATGGCCCCAATTGAGTTACAATAATTGAAGAAGCAACTCCAAGATAATCTTGATAAAGGATTCATATGCCCTAGTGCATCACCTTGGGGAGCACCTGTTCTTTTTGTTAAGAAGAAAGATGGATCAATGAGACTCTGCATTGATTATCGAGAACTTAACAAGATCACTATCAAGAACAAATATCCTCTCCCACGCATTGATGACTTATTTGACCAACTACACGGACCTCAATAATTTTCCAAAATTGATCTTCATTCAGGGTATCATCAATTAATGTTCAAAAAGGAGTATATACCGAATACGGCTTTCCGTACAAGGTATGAACACTATGAATTTATAGTGATGCCATTTGGTCTTACTAATTCCCCTGCTATCTTCATGGATCTGATGTATATAGTCTTTAGAGACTATCTTGATCAGTTTGTGGTAGTCTTTATAGACGATATTCTTGTTTATTCAAAGAGCAAGGAAGAACATGAAGATCAATTGAGAATTGTATTGAAGACCCTGAGAAAGGAGACGCTTTATGCCAAATTTACCAAGTGTGGATTTTGGCTTCAAAAAGTTGCATTTTTGGGTCACATAATCTCAAAAGAGGGGATATCTGTGGATCCAGCAAAAATAGAGGTTATTGATAGATGGTCGAGACCAACAATAGTAACTAAGATCCAAAGTATTCTTGGTTTGGATGGATATTATCGACATTTTGTGAAAGATTTTTCACGATTATCGAATCCACTCACCAAGTTGACTCGGAAAGGAGTGAAGTTTGTTTGGACGGAGGAATGTGAAGAGAATTTCAAGGAGTTGAAAAGAAGGTTATCCAGTGTACCTGTACTCACACATCCTTGTAATGGAGAAAGGTTTGTGATCTACAGTGATGCATCCATGAAGGGATTGGGGTGTGTTCTTAGGAAATATGATATGGTGATAGCTTATGCCTCAAGACAGTTGAAAATCCATGAGCAACTTTACCCAACTCATGATTTGGAGTTAGCTGTGTTAATCTTTTCATTAAATATTTGGAGGCATTATCTTTATGGAGAAAGGTGTGACATTTATACTGATCATAAAAGTTTAAATTATATTTTCACACAAAAGGAGCTGAATATGCGCCAATGAAGATGGTTAGAGTTGATTAAGGATTACGACTACTCAATTCATTACCACCTTGGGAAAGCAAACAAGGTGGCAGATACATTAAGTCGACAAGACCATGACAGTTTATCCATGATGAGGATCACAAAAGATCCAATATTTATGGATTTACAAAGGATGGATCTTGGAATTATAATGGAAGGGGGAAAATCGTATCATTCTCAAATGAATGTTCAACCATATATACATGTGAAGATTAAAGAGGCACATAAAGAATATGTAGAGTTACAAAATAAGGTGAGAAATGTTCCTGAATTCAACCTTTATTGTGATGGGATAATAAAGTTCAGGAATCGGGTTTGTGTTCCTCCCATCCCCGAATTAAAGAAGGAGCTCCTGGATGAGGCTCATAGTTCTTCATTCTCTATTTATCCTGGAAGCACGGAGATGTATAGGGACCTGAAAGAGTACTTCGGGTGGGATGGCATGAAAATAGATGTTGCTAAATATGTCTCTCGATGTTTGGTTTGTCAGCAAGTTAAAGTAGAGAGACAGAAGTCTAAGGGGATGTTACAACCATTACCCATACCCGAATGGAAATGGGAAAACATCACTATGGACTTTTTCACCGGACATCCTAAAACATCCAAAGGCAATAATGCTTTCTGGGTCATAGTTGATCGTCTTACAAAGTCTGCACACTTTATTTCTATTAGAGAGGATTTCCCTCTCGATCAGATTGCTAGGATATATATAAAGGAAGTGGTAAGATTGCATGGAGTACCACTTTCTATTATATCTAATCAGGATCCGAGGTTTACCTCAAAGTTCTGGTGAAGTCTTCCACAAACTTTGGATACAGAGTTGAGTTTCATCACTGCTTAACATCCTCAGAAAGACAGTCAGTCTGATAGGACAATTCAAACACTAGAAGATATGTTGAGAGCTTTCTCTATAGATTTCAAAGGTGGTTGGGATCAACACCTACCTTTGGTGGAATTTTCTTATAATAATAGCTTTCACTCCAGTATTTAGATGGCTCCTTATGAATCTCTCTATTGAATGAAATGCAGGACTCTAACTTTCTAGGATGAAGTTGGGGAAAGAAAGCAATTAGGACCTGATCATGTTGATGAAATGGAAGAAAAGGTCAGATCTATTCAACAACACATAAGAGCACCTCAGAGTCGACAAAAAAGTTATGCCGACAACCGAAGAAAAGACCTAGAGTTTGAAGTGGGTGATAAAGTGTTCTTACTAATATCTCCCTGGAAGAGGGTCATGAGATTTGGAAAGACGGGAAAGTTGAGCCCTAGATATATCGGTCCTTTTGAAATTCTGGATCGTGTTGGGAAGGTAGCTTACCGATTGGCACTTCCACTGAATCTCTATCAAGTTCACTATGTGTTCCATGTATCTCTCCTGAGAAAGTACGTACCTGACCCTTCACATGTACTAAGATCAGAAGTTGTACCATTGGAACAAGATCTTTCTTATGAAGAATAGCCGATAGAGATTCTAGATCGTAGCGAAAAAGTCCTACGAAACAAGACCACTCGCTTGGTGAAAGTTTTATGGAGGAACCACCAATTAGAAGAAGCTACATGGGAACTTGAGGATGTGATGAGGGAGAGGTATCCTCATCTGTTTAAAATGAAGTGACGAATTTCGAGGGAAAATTCATTTTAAGGGGGGTAGAATGTAACACCATGAGATTTTATGAGAAATTTTTTTATGTCTTATGTTATAGGAAACACCAAAGGAATCTTTCACAACACACAATATGGACTTGGCTTGCATTACACGCAATCACGACCTTCCTCGATAGCGTGTGTAGTACGCAATACCGGGTTTCACTAAACAACGATATATTATTATGAACTAGCTGTTTTGAATAGTATTAACTACATTTTGAATTTTTTATTCATCATACACATTTTCTAGAACATGGTAAGAGAACAAAATAAATTTTTCGGGTAAAATAAGTATATTTCAAAAAATGCAGTTTTGCCGCCTTTTGATGGCGCACCCACATTAAATCTAGTTTTTGACATGATTATCAATTCAATTTGACAAAATAAAATTCTTCTTTTGAATCAGGGTATAAAAATTTACTTTTCATAAATTTTTGATATTTTTCTGATAACTTTCATATTTTGATGAATAGTAAAAATACGCTAATTTTTAATTAAAAACAACTTTTTTCATTGAGATAATTTATATGGTTAAATTATAATATTTAATGGTTTTAAAGTATAAATAGAATATATTTTTACCATTTAATATAATTTATTTCATTAGCGTTAATTTCACATTGAATTAATAGGTAAAAACATTTCAATCTTTGGCAATGTTTTAACTTCTAAAACCTGTTTTCTTAACAAATAGATTTATTTTAAATTAATTACTGCAAATTATATGTTTTGAATTTTGAAAAATGGATTCCATATTTGGAATCAGTGGGTCCAAATTATGTTAATATGCTAATTTTTATTTTTGGGCATTATGAATAGTGACTACGGTAAATTTTATTTACCATAGTTAATGATAAATCGGGTAATTAAGGGTAAATATAAGATTATAAAATTACCCTAACACCTTCCAAAACCCTATTTTATGACTACAAGTCGACCCATGTCTCCTAAGGGTCGGATTAGATTCATTTAATGGACTTTTTTCCATGAAAATAATTTAATTATTATTAAAATCAAAGAATGTGACAACATGTCACTTTCTTAAAGATTATAAGTATAATAATTTTAATTTAGTGATAAACTTAATGAAACTTCGAACATGAATAGTATCTAGAAATATAATATAATTATCTACATCATAGGAATTTATTTATAATTTTTAGGGATTAAATAATTATCATTAATTATGACATAATAGTGATGTTGAAATTATTTTATTAATTAAAATATCAAATAAATGTTTTTAAAAATATTAAAATAAATATTATATGAACTATTTAATGCGGTCCACTAATTTTATAGATACATATGACATTTTATGAACATATTAAAGCTTTTAGTTTGAACATATATTCTGTATATATTTTATTTAAATTCAAATATATGAATAGTGTCAAAATTGAAACTTGTTATTTTATAAAAATAACATATTATAAAATTGTTTAAAAATCACAAATATATTTAAAAATTATAAATTAAAATTTATATGGTCTAAAATGTCATAAAGTGTCAAATTATGGAAAATTAAAAAACACATATGTAATTATTTATAATAATTTAAAATTTAGAATATTATTACCACAAATAAAATTAAAGTGATAAATAAGGATAAATCAAGTTGATAATGTTTAAAATAAATTCTTAACATGTCTAAATTTTATTGGTTGATTAGATTACAACCCTATCTAATCTAATCTTCGGATATGAGTCATTTTGGATGTTTTTAAGTGGGGTTGGGATTTAATATAAACAACTATTTCTTATATTTCCAAAGGTGCCCCTCTCCTCCCTTATAAAAGGGAACCTCCTCCCTCTCCTCCTCACACCAATTTTAGCCTTCATGCTCAGCCAACCCCGGCCCATTTCACTTCCCCACTTCCCTAGAAACATCCTAGAGGTTTTGGTCTTCTTCAAAGACCAATTTTAGTGCCCTAAAAGGAGGTCTCAAAGAGGCGCTTTAAAGAAGAGGTAATGCCTGTTACCGATTCTTTCAACTCTACTTCTTCTTCTACATCTTCTTCTTTAGTTGTTTCATTATGAAGTAATAACATCAGTATCAATTATATACTGATATGTTATTATAGGTATTAAACAACCCTATTTCACCATCTATCCATCCTATGGAAAACGAAATCACCTCGCGTGCGTAGGTACAGAATACCGTCTACACGCCGTGGTGTAATCTGTTTTCCATCACCACCTTACTTGGATGGGTATAATGGTGAAAATAAATAACTATATATGATTATTGTAAAGTGGTATTTATTCTGAAAAATTATACATACACTCCAATACAATTCCACGATCATGGGAATGATATCATCGCTCGTGCGTACGTACGGAATACCGTCTCGACGATGTGATGTGATTCGTTCTACATGATCTTCATTGTATAATGATTATATAAATGAATTGAATGAATAAATATGATATATAGTACACTAATACCATTATTTAAATTAGGTATCTATAACCTAAAGAGAAGAATAAGAATTTATTCGACAAAACACGCATAAGAACAAAAAGTAATAAACACCCGAATAACAAGTAACAATGAAATATTACTAGTAAGAAGCTAAGAATATGACTATATATGATATCATAACAATGAGTATGATTCTGGAATAAGTCAATGACATTATTTAAATCATTATATAGGAGGTTCAGACACTTATGAAGCAAATCGGACCTAAGGTAAGGGAAAATATCACAATCTCATTTTTATCCGAGATTGTTTATACTTTGGTATTTACTGGGGTGTTTTTTGTCATCCACATCCATGTTCCCTCAATATGTAATATTGATTCCATCCACCTACAATTTTTTATATCCAATTTTACCCTTTTGTGAGTTTTTATTAAAGGATATTAAATGAATGTTTTGTCGCTTTTCATACGAGGTACTTTTTGACTTTTCCGACAACAGTACGAGAAGAATGTTTTTTTAACTTATAGGGCATGAATGGATTTTTAAAACATTATTTACAAGAAGCTTAATTTAAAAGTTTTAATGTTTATTTTTAATCAACTTCTTTTAGTTTAAAATTGTATTACATGTTAAGAAAGGAAAAATGTTTTTGAAGTAGAAAGGATATTTTCCTCAAGAATAGAGTTCAAGTGTTTTATCAAAATTATTTTCCATATAAGATGATAAAGGGTTCTGTTTTTATCCCTATTATTACATTGATTTGATTATGTTGTGATGGAATTATTTTTTTGAATTCTTTTATCTTATATGAATTGTTTTATGATGTCACGATGTTTAAGAATCCAATTTTTATTACATGGGTTATGCTATGATGTATGGTTTATGATTTTGTGGCACACATAAGAATGGTATCATTATGAGATGGGTGGGACATATATCTCCCTCCAATTCATTGGGTAAAGATTTTATATCTCATGAGATAGACATGGCTAGAATGGCAGGTTAAACCGGTTCAGTGAAACAGGACTGAAACGAGGAGTGAACTCGGTTTGGAAATGGACTTTGTCCACTAAGATAGTCTTAGCGACGAGTCTTTACTACTAAGAAATGATTCTCTATGATTATGTGTGTATTCCACAAAGTTCCATATTTTAAGTTATGATTATTGTGATTACATTTCACTACCATGAATTATCCCATGTTAGGAAATTATGATCTCTTTTGCAGGGTAAGATTTCCAAAATGTTATGTTCTTATGAATTTGATGTGATTGATATTTCTTTTTTTTACCCTTACTGAACATTTGAGCTCACCCTTTTGTATGTTTTCTTTCCCCAGGTCAGGAAGATGGGTATTGAGTAAGATATGCCAAAAGGGACTATATATATGATGAAATAAATGGGAGACAGTGTAGATGCTTTATGAACCTGTTGTTTATGTTTCCCAGTTTCTAAAGACACTATACCTATACGGTCCTTTCATGGTTTTGTTATATGTTGTAATAAGTGTACTTAAATTTTGAAGTACTAATAATGTATGTAAAGTATGGTTCATTATTGCATGGATGTTTGATTTTGTAAAAATATTTGTTGACAATCATTTATGTCCTTTATATTTTATTTTATAAGAAAAAACATTAAAATTTTATGAAAAAATTCATGAACCAAGAAATGTGATTATATATGGAGAAAAGGTAGAGGATACTAATGGTTAAATAAACACAATCAAAAGGATCAAATAATCAATCGAAAATAACTTTAGATAGTACAATTACCTTTCCAATTCTATAACCACATTAACTCATATTATAAGTCCATGTGGATACAATATTCAATGATAAAATTACAAACATTGTTTATTTTGAAGGAAAATATCTTGGAGATGTCATTACAGACTACCTTGGTCTTGATAATATTGGTGAAATCCTCAAGCATTGAAGGTGGGAGTCTCAATTGTAAATATAAACATGGAATGAATTACATAATCTATTTTTCCATTATTTGATATACTATATTAATTACAATTAAATACTATTAATATTTTTTATAGGCATATATATCAATACAATGTTAAGGGAATGACCTACAAAGAAAAATTTAGTATCATTAGTCGTTACATCACTTCTACATAAAAATGATAATTGGGAGAAGATGAATGTTTAAAAATAATGGAACAACTACCCACAATGCTTGGAAAGAAACTTATAGATGAAAAATTATTGTTAATACCCATGGCGCTGGTGTAAAAATAGATTATCTAATCTTATAAAATATATTTTCATTTCATTCAATACATTTTATTTTTTATTTTTTCAAGGATCATTGGTTTCTAATTGTAATAAATTTGGATACTCCAATTATTTTTTTGATTCTATGAATAGATTACCAAGAAATCAATCATACAAGATGATGTTTATCAATTTTTAATACATTACATTAATAATTTTAAATACAAACTTCATGTTATATGTTATTTTTTTTAATGACTAAATTTTATGGAAGGGAGAGGCTTAATAATCATCAAAATAATGGTATGAGGATGGGCCATGAGGGTAAAAAGTCTATTTATTTCTAAAAATGGATAAGTATTTGGGTTCATATAATAATATTTCACAATAAAAATTATAAAAAAATATTAATTATTTTTTTCAATGTTTATATAATATTTAAAATAATGTAAGGGAAAACATCATGGCTATTATGTTGGAATATTTATGAAAGATATCATATTCTATCAACCAACTAGCATCCCCAAAGAAGTATTTACAATTATAATCACACTTTAATTTAAAAATATTTATTAATCATATATTATTTTATATTTTTCAATTACTACTTGGACAGTTGATATTCCATGTATTCGAGGAAACATATTTGTTTAAAAATGAGTGGGTAGAATACATGGCGTAAGAATGGATATGGACATCATGAAGAGATTACTTCCTATCATGTTTGTTTTTTTATTTAGAATACATGTGTGGTACACTCCCCCAATCCCACCCACAATCCCAATGGATCACGAGACTAATTATTTTACCTAATTCCAATACATTTTCTTTCAGTTTTTTTAATAATTCACATACGCAATAAGAAACTTCCTAGGAGGTCACCCATCCTGACACTACTCCAGGTTAATCCTTTCTTAACTATAGACTTCTAATCCTATAGGTTCCAGAAAATAATGTTACAAATTCGTGGAATGGGCAGTGAGATTATATATATTAACAATTTAATTTCAAGGGTGTTACATTCTCACCCACTTTAGCGAGAAACATCCCCATTATGGACCCTTCATTTAAATCCATCAGTTCCACTACACTTCTAGATGGTAGCCACTCAGATACCTCTAGGCTTCCCTTAATTGATAAAACAAGTCATAAATTCATGGTAAGGTGTACCATTTCTTAATGGAATTATGATTCAAGTTTTGGTTGTCCACGTAAAGAAAAATACTACCATATGACTTCCTAGAGAAAAACACCATACAACCTCAAGGGGAATTGGTTCATATGATGAATCCATTACCATCAATATCATCTACCAACACCTTGATATATTTGAACTTAACTGGTTTCATGTGATACAAGGTAATCAAAAAGGTTCATTAACAAGTCACAATATCAATCTCAATATCAACTCCCCTATATAGAGGCAACCTAGAGAAATATTCTAGAAACACATCTTGGTATAGTTCTACCACTAGTAAAAAAGAGGAGTCTCTCACTGTCTAATCCATTGTAGGGATCATACAATCCACCTATACAAAAAATACTTCTATTTGAAAAGGTTCTTATCCCAATCTTACTACCTCAAAATCACATTCACTAGTCAATGATAACTTTCCCCCTTAGATGCCAGAAAAGATAAATGTATCTGATAAAAATCAATGTGTACATGGAAACTAGTCAACTAGTCCATGCCAAGGATCACATCAAAACCCATAATCTCTAGAATTGTAAAACTCAAAAAATATTCAAATCTAGAAACCACCAGTAGAAATTCTAGACATATATGAAGATGATCCACTTTTATTCCTAGGGTTGTATCAATAGAAAAAATATAAGAAGGGAATTTAACTAGTAAATCAAACCCAGAGACTACTTGATTATATATTAATGAATGAGAATGACCAATATCCAAAAGTGACACTTCGAGTATATGGAATAAAGATAATGTGCTTGAAGAATACTCAAAAAGATATCAAGGAATCATTATCATGTGCAATTTTTAAATAAATTAACCCAATACTTCTAGAAATATTATATGGAATTATTAAGTTGTAATAGCCCAAAATTATCAAAGAATAATAATGAGGAATTACCACATGCTTATTTGAAATTATTCTATAGATATATAATATTATTTCATGTAGCTTAATAATTATTCATTAAAGAAAAAATTGATAGACCATGTTATTTAATAAAAGATAGTTTGGAATATTATTCTTGATATAGAAACCATTATTATATGTGATGATTTTATTTCTTTTTGAAGTAAACAAATGTACTTGGTTCAAGGAATTTCTTTTGAGAAGTTTAAACTGACTGATAAATTGACATGATTTGAGTGAAGATTCATTGAAATATTTTGACATTAACATTTAAAACATTGAGGCAGGAATATATTGCCTTTATAACTTGGTTTATACTTGTTCATTCCATGGTTTTTTTTCAAGCCTGTGTTTCCCCATGAGAACATATGTCATTGTTTTCTCATATTGTTTTTTATGGTTATGATATTTTTTTTTTATGATGTGATTATTGATTTTTCATATTGTGTGCATGTTTTCATGTTCTATTCTCTCCATTTTCTATAGTTGATACAGGTTATTCCATATGGACTATCTACCTTGAGTGGGATTAGTATGATATTTATTAGAACATACATGGGTGATCTCTTCCAATAGGGTGTGAAAAGTATGTTTTTTGAACAATCTCATAGAGGAGGGGGAGTTACAGACATAGTCGATTGAAGTTACAACCCTCATGGTGCTGAAGAATGTAGATAAGGTCTTTCAGGATCTTTCATATATGGATTAATTGTCTAAGAGATTTTTTGATATCGGTTTTGTTTACTTCCTTGGAATGAATTGTTATCCATTATGACTTTATATTAAGGGTTATTGGTTATGTCATACGGAGTTTTGTAACCACTATGGTCGGTTATTTCAATAAACTTGTAGATTTCATGATTATAGATCTATAGAATAGAAAGGGCCATATGGTGGATGTTTGAGTAGGTTGGAAAAATATTACAGATGTTCCTAGATAATGTTGACGTTGGGTTCCAATTTTTACTTTGTTACTAAATTTATCTCACAATTTATATCCTTTGTGTAGTTTTGTTTATTTTATCAATCATTTTATACTCTTAATACATAGGATTTTTTATTTTTATATTCTTTTACTAAAATTATTTATTTTTATTAATTATTTTTTGATTTTTTATTATATCACTTCAAAAAATTTTAATCTGATTTTTTTAGCTAGTGCCAAGGGCATAGCCTCCCCTTGATGTTCTGTAGGCCCTCAACACTAGTCAGTAATCGCTTATGTAATAGGAGGCACGCATGAGTTCATGTTTCATGTAACATACTAAATATTAAGGTACACCCCCATTTTATTTCTTTCATTCCATTAATGGGATGGTTAAATGAGTTGATGATTTTTAAGGGCGTTTGGAGAAGTAAATGGATCAAAGGCAATAAATTTTGGATTTATGAGCAGTTCACACCATGAATGTATATTCACAAAAAGAATGGATTATATTCAGAATCCATGAATATATATTCAAGACATGAAATAGAATCACTATGTGAAAGTTAAATTCACATCGTGAACAAACATTGGTATTTTAACCCAAGGCAATGTTATTTTTAGTGTATCATCCAATCTGAAAATTCATGATGTGAATCCTAAATTCAATCTATGAATATATCCATTTATAGTAGATTTAATTCCTTGAGCACTCAATTATTTTCTCATTCTCTTCTTTCCTTCCTCCCCAAATTGTAGGCTCTCTCTAGGAAATTTTGGGCTCTCCTCACCCCTTCCAACTCCTCTCTTTAATGCTTGGACACTCATTTGATCTTATGCATCCATTCTTATAAGTTCTTTTTTGATCGTGATCAGTTATATTTGATTATCAATGATTTAAATCAACTATACTTTTTATTTATTAGTTATATATAAAATTTATAAATGATATAATTAGGTTTTTGATGTACTTTGATAGAATTATCATCGAAATTCAAGTATTTGGATTTTTTGTAATTCTTGGACCAATCCAATTGTTGGTAGCAGATCTTCCTTAGTGAGTTGATCAAGATCTATCTTTTTTGGGAGTGTTTTATCCTTTAACTCAATCCTAAATTTATAAGCATGTCAAACTATGAATTGTTTGAGTATATATTTTGGATTATATACTTCTATGGTGACTCTTTCCTTGATCATTATTATTTCACCTGAGGTAATGAGCCCTTAACATACATTCATGTATTATAAGGATTATTGGTTTGACTATTAGCATTCAGGAATAGACTAGAGAAATGTATGTCTATGCTTGATCACTTGAGGAGTTCATGTGTATCCTTTATTTATTCTTGTGTTTCTTTCATATGGATTATTCTAATGATGATAATTCCAGAATTTATGTGATGTTTGATCTATCATTTTCATCTTGTATCGTATGTTCGATTATTAATACTTTTGTAGATAATAATATAGGTAAATCCAAGTGGAAAATCACATATGAGGAATGTGTTAGGTGTGAGGTCAAAATGGATTGGACTATCCCTTGAATAAGGGATGAGTCATCCATATTTGGGACTATCCCTTGCTTGAGGGGGATGTGTCAAACAGACGATCAACATTCCTTATAGCATTGAGACAAATGAGGTAGAGCCAGTATCTCAAGACCCTGAAATTATTTTTCACTTAGGTGATACATTATTTTATATTTGTACCATGTTTACTTACATATAATTCACTTGTATATGTTATTAACTTAAGTTAAGGGTCATTAGTAGTGTCCTACTGAGTCTGGTACTCAAACCATATTCAATAATTTCAGTGTGCTTGTATATTCCATTCTTATGGATCTAGTTAAGGGAAAGGTATATTTAGTGGATTGTTGAGTAGGTAGGTATGGGGATGGAGATGTTGTTGGATAGAGTTAGACCATATTTCTATATCTACTTCTTTCATTTCTCTATCTTACCATACTTTGGATCCTTTTTTTTAGTTTTGGGTTTTGTATCTAGCTTTTTATACAACTACTTCATGGTTTATATTTTAATATGTTTCTACTCAAATGATTGTTATTTTATTACTTATTTTTATATTACTCGGTTTATATACTCTAATGTTCACCTTATAATGAGTGAATAGTCTCCCAACATTATTCGATAGGCCCTTACCATAAGTCGACAACCTCTTTTTTATGAAGTGGCACACATGAGGTTGTGTGGAACCCCAGACTTGGACCTGATGGTTTGGGATGGGGTGTTAAAAAATGTTATCATAATATTAGGTTCACTAACTTATTTCTTATCTATAAATTGAATTGGAATATGGTAAATAGGATATAGTATGATTAGGACTTTGGTTGGGGAACTTTGTTAGTGTTTGGATAGTGCTATATAGTGGACCTCAAACTTTCCATAAAGTTGGAATTTAAGTTTTTTCTATTTTATGTTATCATTGATTACATTCACCTTAGGTGATCCACATGATGTTGTTATGTGGATTTACTCAAATTGATGTGCATTCATGAATCATTCTATGCACATAGGTTCAAATACCATGAATACATGTTTCTTTCATTAAATAGATATGAAAAAATTAAATACCCGATGAAATTAAATATATGTGTTATGTTATATTTTTTATTTCATCTATTATTTGAGCTTTTTTTATTTTATTCTTGTATATATATATGTTTGGTTTGGACTAACATGTAGGAACTAGAGGATTGATTTGGGTTTTGGATAGTTCTTTGGAGTTTATTTCATGTTCTTGTGGGTAGCCTCTTAGGTTAGACCTTATTATGTGCCCGTGTGTGTGACTATGTTTGATTGTCGGTTTTTATGTTTAAGTTTTTGTCCTTCTCAACATATTCTTATAGAATTTTATGAAATTCCACCCTATAGATGTATCATGTATCCATTATCAATACCTATTTTGTAGAAGGATGAAACTCAGTAGGTTCTCTTGGTCACTTCAATGGGTTAAGATATAGAACCAGTCCAACTCAGACTCTTCCCGCTGGTGCCTGTTCAAAGTAGAGGATCCCACTAGGTCAGTATGATGATAGTAAAATATACACGTGACTTTAATCCCCAGACACCCCCATACTTTTAGGAAACTTAAGGCACCCAGGATGTAGAGGACTATAAATGAATCATAGAGATGTTTTTAAACATTTTAGACACCCCATTTGGATTTAAGGTTAAGCTTGCATTCTTCATGCTTCATAGTGCATCTAGAAGATGGTGTGATATGATGTTGTAGGCTGGTAGATGTGAGGGGATGACTTGAGTGACCTAAAATGATCCCTTCTATGAGTAATTATTTTCATATTGATTGAATTTGAACCATGCTCAAGAGTTCATGGATCTCTAGAAGGTGAAAATGATAGTGTGTGCCTACTTAGTAGACTTTATAGAGCTGATTCAATTTTCTTCTCTTTTGTTGGGAAATGAAGCACAAAAAGTACGGAATTTTGAGATTCTACTACATAAAAATTTTAAACATAAGTTCTGGAACTTTGATCTAATGACCTATGTTGTGGGGATTTTTAAAGCATTGATGATTGAGAGGGGACTCGTGGAAGATATAGTTTCAATTATTTTTCATCTTTAATTGGACCAATAGGTGACTTCCCTAGAATGGTCCTAGTTTCTCTTCCTTGGAGTAAGAAGAGGAATTTGGAGGTTGAATGTCAGGGTGATGGTCGATAGTCAGAGAAGAGCTACTCTTTTTCTACTTCATCTATGGGTAGTGACTCTGATTCATATTATATCAATGGGAGAAAGGGACATGTCCCCAAGTATTGTACCTTTTTTCTCAATAACTATCACCAATGTATAAATACAAGGTATCAAAAGTAGTTATGTGACAAGGATTTAAGGTTTAACTCATCTAAGTTGGGAACATGACCTCAACATCAAGTGTAGACCCTATAAGGTTTGGTGAACCAGGTGACTCATGAGCCCCTAGGGAATCACAAACTGGTGGATGTAAGGGATTATGTAGATGATTTGGCTTTCGAGGATGGTGGATAGGGACCATCCATAGTTTTAGGTATGGTCTAGATCTCTTCTACTCTATATATTGATTTATTTGACACAACATCATCCCATTAGTTTATATTTTTTAAATTAGTTGTTGGGTTTTACTTACCAGTTATATATTCCTCTAAGATGTTATCTGGAAATCCACCCTTAGGAATAAAAATTGATCATCTTCTTATCTATCCAAAATGTTCAATAGTGGTGTCCAGATTTCAGGATTTTTGGAATTTTACAATTCTAGAGATGGTTGTCTTTTTATGTGGTCCTTGGCATGGACTGGTTGACTTATTTCCATGCACACATAATTGTTATCAGAGAATATTGACCTTTTATCTGAAAATAAGGAATTTATTGGGATGAATTTTGAGTGGGAAATTGATGCAAGTAGACTGGAAGAAAAAATTGTTCATAGAGAATTATTTTTAGCATAGGTAGTAGACATGATCCATGAAGAGGATTAGATAGTGACTCCCTATTATTTTCCACTAGTGGTGGGCCTATTCCAATATGTATTTATTGAGTACTTCTTGTGGTTTCTTACACATAAGGGAGTTAAATTTGAGATCGATCTACTACTTAAAAAATGAACTATATTAATTCCACCATATGTACCAAAATCAACTGAGTTGAATGAACTCAAGGTGAACAAGATGACCTTGAAGTAAAAGGCTCAAACAGACTAGGAACTTCTCCATAGGGTGATCCATTTTTTTTTCTCCAAGAAGGTGATTGGTAATCATCATATTTTTCTGGAATACTATATTTCGAATCAGATCACGATGAAAAGAAAGTACCTATTTCCAAGAAATAATGACTTTTTTGAACAGTCGAGGGGAGACCAGTGGTTCTTCAATATTTAAATTTTATCTTCCTACTATTCTCTTTGGGGCATATAGGAAGACATATATAAGATAATATTTAGGAAAACTTATGGGTTATGTGGATTTATTTTTATGCCCTTTGGGCTAAATAATGCTTTGGTGGTGTTCATGGCTCACATCAATAATATTTTTCACCTATAATTGGATTCATTCATAAATATTTTCATTGATGACATACATATATATTATAATACAAAATATCATATGTAAAACCCTTAGATATCATGTTGAGTACCCTTCATGCACATCAACTTTGCGCCATGTACTCGAAGTGTCACTTTGGGCTGCATGACATGTGGTTTCTTGTGAACATGGTTTCACAAGTAGGGATATCTGTTCATCTAGATAAGGTTGATGTAGTCATGTCTTGGCATGAATGAGGAATGTATTCGATATTTATTCATCCCAGAATTTCCAATGACAATGCTTAACAAGAAGGGAGTTAAGTTAAAATGGGTGGATTAGTGTAAGGAATATTTTTTATATTTGATGAAAAGGTTGATTAAGGATCCCATATTGACACTTTCCAAACCTGGAGTTGTCTATGTAGTGTATTTTGACAAGTTTGAAATTCTCTTAGGAGCTATTTTGATACATAGTGATAAGGTAGTTTCTTAGAAGTCATGTCAGTTTTGACCCCATGAGCAATACTACCCTACCCATGACATGGAGTTAGAAATTGTGTTCTATGAATTGAAATTATGGTAACACAGCCTATTTGGTGAAGTGTTGTTTTTTTAAGTTGACCACAAGATTCATTGGTATATTTTCTCCCATTTTGATCTAAATCATCATCAAAGGTGGTTGGTAGGGTACTTATAGATTTTTTAATTTGATATGGAATATGATACCAATAAAGGAAATGTAGTTATAGAGGAACAAAGTAGAAAAGCACAGATGGTGGGAGAATATACATCAAAAGCTGGATGGAAGATCATAAATGTATTGGTAGACTAACAGGTGGTTTTTTCTAGGGATCAATGGGTGGTGATTTGTGAACACTTAGTGATCATGTCCCAGAATGAGTGAATACCAATGAAGATATTGATCCAAAGTGAATCATAATGTGTGATGGTTTGGTTTCAACTAGATCTATTTTACGTTTTCATTTTGACAGATGAAGTGCCTTATGGTTCATGGAAGGGTAATGGTTCTATATCCAATGAGAGAGGAGATGACGACATCCTCTCATACTTCACAGTAATAATTTCACCCATGTTCGAACAAGAAATATAACATTGTCAAGTGGTGGTTTTGGTGTCCTAAAATGAATGAAGATATTGCTGATTTTTTCCCCTATGTCTTACTTATTAGAGAGTCACAAATAAGAATCAGAATCTTGATGGGTTACTCTAGCCACTTCGAGTGCCTTTGCGGAAGTGGGATGTGGTGATGGAAGACTTCATGACAGGATTACATAGGACCCTAAGTACTCGAGACACCATTTGGGTTGTAGTGGATTGATTGACTAAGGTGGGTCATTTTATACTAATATGGGATATGAACTCAGGAAATAAGATAGAAATTATCTATGTTTGAAAGATTTTTCAACTCCATGTAGTACCTTTAAGAGTAGAATCTAACATAGAGGGCATGTTCACCTCATGGGGTTGGATAGGTTTATAGAAGTCGATGGGTACCTAGTAAAAGTTGAGTGTGTCCTTTCATCCTCAGACAGAAATGAAATCACAAAGAATTATCCATACATTATAAGATATTATTTGAGCATGTATTCAATATTTTATATGTTATTTAGATGTTTAAATGGATTTTATAGAGTACATATACAATTAGATCTTCTAGTATTCAATTAATATGGCCCTGTTTGGGGCTCTGTATGGGTAGCCTTGTCTTTCACCTATGTGTTGGCATGGGGTTGGTGATTCTTCAATTATTAGGTCTTGTATTCTATAACAGAACTCATAGTGGGTAAAATTGATTCATAAAAGTTTTTTTAGGACTCAGAATGTCAATTATCTTTTTGTAGACCAAAGGAAGTGACCCATAGAGTTTATAGTGGGTGAAAAGTTTTTCTTGTAGGTGTTACATAGGTAAGGGAAAAGGGGTTTGAGGAGGCAAGGAAATTAGGCTTTATACTAGTTAAGGACATTTAATATCATCAATCACATAAGTATGGTGGCATATCCGTTGACCCTTCCTCCATGGTATCAAAGTATACAAATTTTATTCCATTCGTCTTAGTTTTGGTTGTATGATTATGATCATGCATATGTGCTCAACAGGGAGGATGTTGAGATATAACATGATGCAAATTTTGTCGATAAACCTGCTAGGATAGTGTAATAAAGTGGGAATTTTCTATGATGAACTACTATGCATATGGTTTGGGTTCAATGGAAGCCTGGGTCTTTTCAAGAAGAGGCATTGGAATGGGAAACATACATTCAGGCATAGTGGCCTGAGTTATTCGAGTAGGCCTCTATAAACACTTCTAGGGGATGAGATTTCATCATAAAGGGATATTTTTAACATAATAAATCTCAATTTATGACTTATTTTATTTTTTCACCCATTTAAGGTATTAGTTAAATGAGTTGAGGCTTGTTACGGTTTTTCAAAGAAGTAAATGGCTCAAGTTCTAGAAATATTGGATATACGATTAGTTCATACCATGAATGTATATTCAATGTTTGAATGGAATATAGGTATAATAAATTAATATACCTTCAATATGTGAACATGATATGAATGTTTAATTCACATCATGAATAAGAATTTGGATTTTACCTCAATGTGATGTGTTTTTTGGCATATCATCTAAATCTAAAAGTTCACAATGTGAATAAAAAATTCACATCATGAATCCAAAATATTTTTGAGGAAATAATTCCTCAATCATCAAATTATTTTATCTTTCATATCCTTCTTTCCTATTTTAACCCTATTCCCTCTCTCAGTGATTTTGGGCTCTCCTCTCCCCATTTAACTCCTCTCTTCGACGCTCAAACATCCATTTGATCATGTACATCCAATTTGTATGATATTATTTGATCATAGTCAATTCTCGCCTTTTATAATTCATTAAAATAAATTAGATATTTGGAATATTTGTTTGATATAAGGGTTTTTCATGATCTAATTACAGTTTTTATGATCATTCATAGAATCATCACCTAGATTCAAAGACTTATCTTATATGTAATGGTTACACCTAGACTAATGTTAGAAGTGAATCTTCCTTGATGACTATATATCGTTCTTACTTTTTTGTATGGGGTTCCTCTTCTAACACAATACTATAGGTCTAAATTTGTTAAAATGGTAATATTACTTGGATCTATTCATGCTTATTGATTTTTAAGGTGACCCTTTCCTTGATTTTTATTGTTTCCCCTAAGGAAATAAGACCTAAACTTCCATGCATGTCTTATATGAGTTATTTTCATGATTTTTGGAATGTTTTTATAGCCCTAAGAAACCTATGCCTATGTTTGATCACATGTAGTTTGTGTGTGTATCCTTGACTTGTTCTTCTATTTATTGAATATGTATTTTTCTAATGATACTACTTGACATGATGTGATTTTCAAGCTACCATTTCTATCTTGAATCATATGTTTTTTTTCTAATATATTCTGCACTAGAGTGTATATGTTGATCCAAGTGGACACTCCCCTAATATGGATGTGTTTGGTGTGAGGTCAGCATTCATTGGACTATCCCTTGAATAAGAGAAGTGCCAGCCATGTTTGGGACAATCCCTTTCTCAAGGGGATGTGTCAAGCAGATGACACACACACCTTCCAACATGAAACCAGATCAGTTAGAGCCAGTCTCTCCGGACATGGAATATGATTTAGGCTTTTTTATATACTTTTTTATATCTTTACCATGTTTAATTTGAAGAAATGAACTTTTATATATTATACACTTATGTTAAGTTATTTTTCAGGTGAACTAATGATTATTTTAATCACATCATACTTGGGAATTTTAGTGAACTTGTAGATTTCATGCATAGGGATCTTGTGAAGAGAAAAGGACTTGTGAGGATTGTTGATTATGTAGGAAAGAGGATGTATATGTTTCGGGATTTAGTTATATTAGTTTTTTACAACTACTAATTTTACTTTTCTACATCATTGTGATTTGGATATTTTTTGTAAGTTTTGGTTTTTGTATTTAGTATTCCATATTACTATTGTATGGGTTATATTTTTATATATTTCTTCACACATGGTTATTATTTTATTTCTTATTTTTTTATTTTTTTTATCGCTTTGCTTATATAATATGATTTTCACCTAGTTATGAGGGTATAGTCTCCCTACACTATTTTGTATTCCCCCAACATTTGTCAGAAACCTCTTTCATACGAGGAGGTACATATGAGGTTCTGTCGCACCTCATACTTAGACCTGGTGGACGGTGTCATTTTCTTACATGGAACCCACATCTTGAACCTAGTTGTTTCGGTTGAGGTGTTACAAAATTATATTAGATCCAATACCGAATCAAAATAGAATAGGCACTTCTTGGGTTTGATGTTTGGGGTCCAAAATGAGGACATTGTGATTTAAGGGAGGATTATAACACCCTTGAAAAATTAAGACATAAAGGATTAAATGTTACTACTCATGTAAATAAGGTGATCCTTTATTTTTAGGAGCCTACCTGATTAGAAATCCACAATTAAGTGATCCTTGACTTGGTGTAGTTTCAAGATGGCTGACCTCCTGGGTAGTTTCCTAGGGTTTTTGTTAGTGAGGATAGAAGCATACTTAAATAATGTGTGTTTACCCATGGGGAAATTCATTTGTTTGATAAGTGAAACCATTAAATAATAACTTATGGTGTTTTAAGAAGGATACCAAGGCATTACTGGATAACCATGGGTTCAGATGAAAAGATCCATGGCCCAGGTAGGGTAGGTTGTAGTTATAAGGATAATGAATTATGGTATGTTTTTAATGTTCTCTATATATACCTATGATTTATTTAATTTATTTTTTTATATTCAATAGTTATGGAATGCATTCTATTTTGAATCCATGAATTTTTACACAAATTGGTTAAATAAATTTTGGAAAATTATACATAAAAAATTTATGATGTGTATGAATCAACTACATGTAAATATGGCCTACAATGTTTCTATTATGATGCCAAGTTTTTATTTTTCAGTTTAAAAGTTACATTGTAGTTCAAAATAATTTTCTATCACATAAAAATAAGAAAACTCTCTCTAATAGCATAAATAATGTAAGGAAAATAATTATAAGACATTTTTATGTTTAGTAATTAACCTCAAATCAATCTGGTACACTATGTTCCAAGTATGATTCTGTGTATTTTGATTTAAAAACAAATTTTCAATTTAAAAACATTTCATATACTCAAAACCAATAAATAATTCTCATATTTTCTTAATATTTTAGGACCAAAATACAAAAATCCTTTATTATATATAGGAATAAATCTCATATCAATATGACACAAGGAGCTTCATTATCACTCCAAGTGCATGTTTTTAGTTTAAAAGTATCATTTTATTTCAAATTGGGTGTCACTTATTGAAAATTGAGAAAACAAATTTTGATTATGTTTATAATTTAGGAATTGATCTATAATAGTTGTGATATATAAGAACTGGTCTCGCATCAATCGGACAAACAGTGTGTTCAGTACGACTGAAAGTGAGTGTTTTTATTTAAAATCAAAATTTTACTAAAAACGTACATTACATAATAAAAAATGAGAAAATTTTCTCATATTTTATTTATACTTGAGTAAAATTATACATGAGTCATTTTTTATGTGTAGGAATAAACCTCACCTCAATTTGACACACGATGTCACCAGTATGACCCAAAGTGTGTATTTTCAGTTTAAAAGTAACATTATAGTTAAAATTTAACATCACATACTAAAAACTAATAAAACAAACGTGAATTGTCTTTATAATTTATTAAAATTATCTATAAGTCATTTTGGGTATATATTAATCCATCACACATCAATCGGACAAATGGTGTGGCTGATATGACTGAAAGTGTATGTTTTTATTTTAAATCGACATTTTAGTAAAAGACACATTTAATATACTCAAAATTGATAAAATATGATCATATTGTATTTTAACTTTATTATAATTATCCATAAGTCATTTTTGATGTGTAGGAATCAGACACATGTGAATTTGACACATGGTGTGCCCGGTATGATTCCAAGTGTTTGTTTTAGCTAAAAAGTGAAATTTTAGTTAAAAAAAGTGTCACTCACTAAAAAATGATCAAAACCATTTTTATTTTCTTGATCATTAATTAAAATTATACATAAGTCATTTTTTATGTGTGGGAATCATCCACTTACTAATATTACACACGGTGTTCCTGGTATAACTGAAGGTACGTGTTTTTGGTTAAAAGTGTGATTTTATTTCCAAATGAAAAAGCTCCCTAAAAATAATAAAATAAAATCATATTTTCTTTTTAATTTAATCAAATTATACATAATTCATTTTTGACATAAAGGAATCAGTATCACATCAATATGACATGCAGTGTATCTGGCATGACTTGAAGTGTGTTTATTAGGGTTAAAACTGAAATTCTATTTCATAATGCTCATCACTAACTAAAAACCAAGTAAACACACTAAAATGTTCTTTATAACTTATTAAAATGACTTATAAATCATTTTTGAAATTTATTAATCAGCCTAAAATCAATATGATACATGGTGATCATGGTACGACTCAAAGTACATGGTTTCAATTATTAAAAATATTTTAGTTAAAAACAAGGGTAACTCACTAGAAATAGATAAAACAGAATATTTTGTACTTGATATTTTATGAAAATTATCCATAATTAAGTTCTAATATATATTAATTGATCAAACATTAATCTAACATGTGGGGTTCCTAGTGTGACCTAAAGTGTGTGTTTTTAGTTTAAAATTTTCATTTTAGTTAAAAACATGTGTCACTCATTAAAAACATAAAAAACACTATTATTGTCTTGATATTTTGGGATAATAATTCAAAAGCCATATTTGAAATTTAAGATTTGACCACATGTTATTACAACACATGGTGATCCTGTTATAAATCAAAGTGTATGTTTTCAGTTTAAAATTAACTATATAGTTTGAAACATGTGTGGCATACTCAAAAATTATAAAACTCACTTTTATCATCTCAATAATTTATTCAAATGATTCATAAGTCCTTTTTTATGTGTATTAATAAATCACACATCAATCCAATACATGGTATTCCTGGTATGACTCAAAGAGCCTGTTTTATGTTTAAAAGTAACATTTTTGTTCCAAACATATCTCATTGAATAAAAATCATTAAAATTACTTAGTATTACCTTGATATTTTTTTAAAATGATACATAAGTATTTTATGTATATTTATCATCTAAATATTAATATCATATGTGATGTGACCGGTAGGGATGAAAGTACATGTTTTTATTGAAAATCATAATTTTGGTACAAAACACACTTCACATTCTCAAAATTGAGAAAATGATTTTAGATTGTTTTGATAATTTTTAAAAATGATCCATAATTCATTTGTGACATTTATGATTCATGGTCACATCAGTCCAACCCATGGTGTGCTCAATATGACTCAAATTGTGTGATTACAGTTTAAAAGTGACATTTTTTTCAAAGCATGAGTCACTCATTTAAAATTAGGAAAACCAGCTCTAATTGTAATTATAATTTATAAAAATGATTTATAAATCATTTTTTATATGTAGAAATCATGCACATGTCAAACTGACACACAATGTACCCGGTATGACTCAAAGTTCCTGTTTAGAGTTGTATGGTAACTGAAGAACCTTTTTGGTGTTTTTTTTACAAAGTTTTTTATTTTTTGACTATTAATATTTTTGTTGAAAAATGTTTTTTTGTGTTACAAAAAGTTGAATTTTCTGGCTGCTGATGTTTTTCTTAAAGAGAATGTTGTTGAAGAATAAGAAGTCATAAGTTAAGAAAGTGTCTCAAACATTCTTAACCAAATCAAACGATTCTTTACTGATCTTAAAGTTCTCAAAAAGCATAAAAAGTTTCATGATAAAATCAGTTGAAGAAATGGTGAATAGGTTTTATGTTTTTCACTAAACAAAATTTTGAGAAAAATTTGGCACCTATTTTTCATAACCTGAAAATCAGAACCTGGTTTCTAAGAAAACCAGAACCTGTTTTTGGAACCTAATTCCTGAGAAAAACAGAACCTGTTTTCAGAAATTGATTCCAGAGAAAACCAAAACCTGTTTTTAGAACCTTATTTCTGATTAATTCAGAACCGGATTTCTGAACAATTCATAAGCTAATTCTTGAATAATTCAGAACTTGATTTTTGAACAATTCGAAACTGGATCTCTGAGTAATTTGGAACCTAATTTCTAACCAATTCGAAAACTTATTTCTGAGTAATTTAGAACCTAATTTATGAATAATTCGGAACCTGATTTCTAAGTAATTTGGAACCTGATTTCTGAACAATTTGGATCCTGATATCTAAGAAATTCGGAAGCTTATTTCTGAATAATTCAGAACCTGATTTCTGAGTAATTCGGAACCTGATTTCTAAATAATTTGGAACCTAGTTTCTATGTAATCCAAAACATGATTTATGAACAATTAAAAACCGGATTTCTGCACAATTCAGAATCTGATTTCTGAGCTTGTTTCTGAGAAAATCATAACGAAGATCTAGCTTTATCATTATGAGAAATATATTAAGTGTTCAAAAAGGAAAACCTGAATTTCAACATTGCGTAAATCATAGAGAAATTTAAGGAGATTTTAATGAAGTCAATGATTGAAGATTAAATGCAAGAGATTTGTGGAGTATTTGAGATTTGAGGAAGTGGGAAACATCATCTAGATTCCCACAATTGTTTTCTGAGTTTCCTATAAATATGTGCTCAGCTCATTCACTCATTTGTAACTTTACACATACCGAAAAGGCAGAGTGCTGGAGAATTCAATGTGAAAAGATCATACTATCTTAAAGAAGTGTTCTTCAGTGTTTGAGAAGAAGAGAATCATAATCATCATACCTTTCTAAGAATATCAGAACTATCTTGAAGAATATTTCTTATGTTTTTAGCTGAAGCAAATTGGAACCATTATCACCTTTTTGAGAGAAAGATTTTAGAAAATCAGATTCAAGAAAAGCGGACTGAGGTTTCAGAGGGAGCATTTGTGAAGCAGCTTCAACAATGTTTTTATTCTTGTGTTTGGATAATTTTTTCTTTAAGAAAACATTGTAAACTGAAAGGAGTCAGTATAATATTTCCTATTGGGAGATAGAAGGTGTCTAATGGGAGTTGGCTCAAGTTGTATTCACTTATTTATTATAGTGGATTTCCATAGACCAGTGGGAGTGGCTATGGAAAGAACATTGGTTCTCTTATTGAGTTCAAACCATGTATATCTTGTGTACCTTTCTTGATTTACCCATCATGCATGCTTGAGTTTCTATATAAATGTTGATAAGGAAATAAATCTTAACAAGTTGCAAGGGTTAATATTTTTAATGATTTCAAACTTATAAAAATTTAAACAACTAATTCACCCCCCCCCCCTTCTCAGTTGTTATTCGATCCTTGTAACTTCAAGTGGTATCAGAGGAGGTTCTCTTGTTGATTACTTATCATAGATAATATCAATTCTGTCAATAGTAGATGAGTTCCAATATTTGATAGGAAGACCTATTATGGATGGAAAAATAGGATGATTCCTTATCTCATATCTCTTGGCTTGGAAGTTGTTGATGTTGCCACTATTAGTTTTCCCCCTATTGAGAAAGATGCCCCCATGATAGCTACTGATAAAAAGAACATAGAATTTGATGGAAATGAAAGAAATAAAATCCTTTTGTCCTTATCAGAGAATGTTTATCAAAAGGTAATGGGTCTTAAATCTTCCAAAATTAGACAATCTTGAGAGTGTTTTTGAAGGGAATACTAAAGTTAAGGAAGAAAATCTATAGATGTGGTATAGTAAGTGTGATGATATCATAATGAGAGATGAAGAAACAATTGATGAATACTTCACCAGAGTGAATGAAATAGTTTGCAACATCAGGGGGCTTGGACATGTTTTGGAAGACTCAACAATTGTGAAGAAACTTATGAGAAACTTTCTAGGTAGGTTTGATTCTAAAATTTCAACTTTATAAGATAAGGATTATTTATCGCTTGATGAACTGCATAACATTCTGGTTTCTTATAAAATGAGAAATGCTCCAATCTTTAAGAATAAGATGAGAGATGAAATTTTTTTTGAAGCTATGAGAAAGATGAAAATCCAAGATGATGATGAAGTTAATCCATGTGAGTCTGATGATAAAGAAAAAGAAGAGTTGAATGAAAAAATATTATCTCTCATATCCATGAACTATTGAAGTGGAAGAGGAAAGTATGGAGGGAAACTTCTCCTCATATGTTTTGAGTGTGGCGGAATCAGACACTTTCTATGAATTTCCCAAATAAGAAACATGGATAATATCAAGATTTTTCTGATGAGAATCCTCTATGCAAGAAGTATAATAAGAATGAAAAAGAAGAGAAGACTTATAAAAATTCAAGAAGAAGTTTTCTGGAAAGAAAATATGTATGTTGAGGAAGAAGGTTAAATCAAAAACATCTAACAATGATTCCTCAGAAGATGAATATAAAGAAATATTCAAAACCTTCATTTCAAAAGTTGAGAAAATTTTTTTTTCCATAGAGAGTGAAGAAGGTGGTGAAGAATCTTACAGAGAATATCAGCTAAGATATGAACTTCTTGCATGTATTGAGAAAAATAAATCTCTCAAGAAAGAGATTCATGTGATGAATAATAATCATAAAGAAGATCATGATGGAAGTAATGATTTCACCAAGAATGAAGAAGAATACATTCAAGGAATTTTATGTTACAAACATTGAATTTCTGAATAGGGAGAGATGATTGAAGATCTTAGCAAGAATCTAGAAACTAAAGAAAAAGTGGTCAACAAGTTGCAATCAAAATTTATTGAGTCCGAAAATACCCAAATAAAGATGAATGAAAACTTCAACAAAGCCACTGAAGAAAACGCTGAGACTTCCAAGATTACTGAGAAGTCTTACGATAATTGGGTAAAATCTTCTCCTATCAAAAATAATATTTTATCTCATTCTTCTAACATTTCAGGTAATGGAAAAAGTATTAGTAATTCTTGGTTGGAGAAAGGATGTGAGAAACCTATCAATCCTACAAATGTATAAAACTCACTCAAAAGAAGAGATGGCCTACATCCTGAGTTTTCTAGAGAAGAAAGATGTTATCAGCCTCAACAATGTTTCTATAAAGAAAGATTATTCTTTAATAAAAAATCAATATTTGAGAGAAATTTCGGGTGATGCGGAATATATTGGCATAGATCTTATAATTTTTGGCATAATTTCTCTCTAACAGGAAGAAGGTTTGAGAAAAGTGGAATAAATAGTGAAATAAGAATGAGTAAATTTCTATACTCATAGAAAGTTGAAAAGGTGAATTATGAAGATGTTATAAACAATCCAACAAAGAATCAATTTGAATTCTTGGAAGAATTTTGTGGATTATGTGATCAGTCTGGTCATCACGCTGAAATATGTATGACACTCCTTCAAGAAAAAGTTTATTATGATAAGAAATAAAAGAAAGCTAAAAATAAGATGGTTGATGAGAGAGATTTTGTTATTGAGACAGATTCAAAAGCAAGTAAGAGGAACAGACCAGGGATTCTTGATAGTGGTTGTTCTTCACACATGACAGGTGATATAAAAATCTTGGAACATGTGTAAAGTCATGATCGAGGAGCAGTTACTTTTGGTAATGACAGTTCCTTAAAAATTAAGGGAATCCAAATGACAGATATTGAAGCAAAGAAACTGAAATCTAAGGAATTATTGCTTGTTGATGGGCTAAAACATAACTTACTTAGTGTAAGTCAACTTTGTGATGATGGAAAATAAGTTATCTTCAAAAATGATTCTTGTATCATCAAAAGTGAGAAAAATAGAAAAGTGATTACAAAAGGAGAAATAACCAATGGGAATCTCTTTCAAATTGGATAATCCAATAACTCTTTTCATTTGAGTGTTGAAGATGAAAACAAGTTGTGGCACCGAAGACTTTTCCACCCTGGGAATAAGAACATGAGTAAGATCTCTAGAGTAGAAACAGTTTGAAATTTTCCAGAACTGAAAAGAAGATATGAAGATGTTTTGATTACTTTCCAGAAAGGAAAGATGATTAACAAAAGTCATAAAAGAGTTGAGATTCAATCTAACAAACCACTTGAGATTATTCATTCTGAATTTTGTGGGATGATGATACATCAATAAACAAAAGGATATTTATAATTTATCACTTTTATTTATGATTTCACTCAGATGACAAACATCAGGTTCATGAAGCTCAAGTTAGAGGATATTGAAATGTTTAAATTCTTTAGAAAATATGTTGAGATATAATTGAGGGTTTCCATAAAGAAGCTGAGAACAAACAATGGTACCGAATTCACAAGAAATTATTTTGAAAATTATCTAAGGATGCATGGTACCAAACATCAGTATATTGCTCCTTATACTCAATAACAGAATAGAGTAGCATAAAGGAAGAATAGAATCCTAGTGGAAATGTGAAGAAGTATGTTATCAGAATAAAAAATTTCAAAATTCTTTTGGAGAGAAGCCATTAGTACTATTGTACATGTTCAAAATATATGCCTGTTGAGACTGGAAACCAACATGACTCCTTATGAGATGTGGTATAATAAAAAAACCTTCATTGTGTGAGTTGGCAGAGTAAGAAAAAAATTCCATTAACTTTAAGCACATCTGAATCCAAATATGTTGCAGCTACTCAGGATTGTACTCAAATGATGTGGATGAAGGTTCAACTAGAATATTTGAAAGTACAAGTTTCTAAACCTTTGAATATACTCTTTCATAATCAAAGTTCCATTGATCTTTCTAAGAATCTTGTTCAACATTCAAGATCAAAACACATTGATATAAAGTGTCAATTTTTAAAAGAGAAAGTTGTTGCTGGAGAAGTCTCGATGAAATATATTTCAACAAAGTATTAGTTTGGTGATATTTTTACAAAACCAATTTCAAAGGAATGGTTTTTTGAACTGAGTCCGCAACTCCATCTTCATCCTCCTCCCATAACTTCCTAAAACTAATAAGGAAGTTCCCCCACCATGATTTGGATTATGTTGACAAAGGGGGGGAGTAAGAAACAATGTTTACTTGGATTTATTTTATGAATCTGAAGCTGTGGTTATCATATAATGGGGGAGAAAGAAAGAAAAATGAGAGAGGAAAAGAAAAGTGAGAAAGAGAAAGATAATGGTTGAGGGGGAGTTTGAGTAAGGTGAAGTTTATCCTTACATGGCTTCAAAATTTGCATGTCACTGAGGGATGGAAATCCTTCGATAACATTAATTTATCTAGTAGTGTGGTGTCAGGACACTCTTTTTGACAAAGGCTATGTTTTGGTAATGTTCAAGAACTTGAGATGTGAAAATTATTTAGAGGTGAAAATTGGTCAACAAGGGTTTCGAACAAATCTAAATGTGGATATTGAATAACCTTTGTGATGTTTTGTTTTGACAACGTTTTTTATTTTTTGACAACTAATATTTTTATTGAAGAATGTTTATTTGAGTTACAGATTGTTGAAGTTGCTGGTTGCTGAAGTTTTTTTTAAAGAGGATGTTGTTAAAGAATAAGAGGTCAGAAGTTAAGAAAGTGTCTCAAACATTCTTAACCAAATTAGACGATGATTTATTGATCTTAAAGTTCTAAAAAATCCTGAAAAGTTCCATTATAAAAGCTATTGAAGGAAAAGTAAAGAGGTTTTACGTTTTTTGCAAAGCAAAATTCTATGAAAAATTCAGAACCTGTTTTTTGAACCAAAAAACTAGAACCAGATTCCTGAGAAAACAAAAACCTATTTTTGCAACTTGATTCCTTAGAAAACCAAAACCTATTTTCAGAACATGATTCCTAAGAAAACCAGAACCTATTTTCAAAACTGGATTTCTAAGTAATTCATCACCTAATTTCTGAACAATTCGGAACCTAATCTCTGAGTAATTTCCAACCTAATTTATGAACAATTCGGAACCTGATTTTTGAGTAATTCAGAACTTGATTTATGAACAATTCGAAATGTGATTTATGAGTAATTCAAAACCCGATTTCTGAAAAATTCATAACCTGATTTCTGAGTAATTCGGAACCTGATTTCTGAAAAATTTATAACCTGATTTCTGAGTAATTCAGAACCTGATTTCTAAACAATTCGGTACCTGATTTCTGAGTAATTCAGAACCTGATTTCTGAACAATTTGGAACCTGATTTCTAGGTAATTCAGATCTTGATTTCTGAACAATTCAGAACCTAATTTTTGCATAATACAGAAACTGATTTTTGAACAATTCGGAACTAGATTTCTGCATAATTTGGAACCTCATTTCTGTACAATTTTGAACCTGATATCTCAGCATGTTTCTGAGAAAATTAGAACCAAGATCCAGCTTTTTCATTCTGAGAAAGATATGAAGAGTTCAAGAAGGAAAACCTAAATATAAGTATTATACTGTATATAATAAGATTATAATCCTAATTGGTAATTCTTTACAGACACACACACTCATCATATTTTATACCAAATTTCATTACATCAAAATCTTTTTAGAAAATATAAAGACAATAATTATATGAATATAAGTATTATGGTATATATAATAATATTTCATTATCATAACATATATAAAAATAAATTACATCTTTTTCTCAATGTTTATATAGTGTTCGAAAAATATTAATCATGTCGAGAATGGTTATTATAATTTAAAATTTATGAAGACCTGACCAAATAATGTATTATAAAAAATTACTTGTTAAAAGTATGGCATTTAACCATCTCAAAACAAATGGATAGCCATCTAAAAACTAGTACTGGTAGAAATAATTCCCTATACCCAATCCTAAAACCACCAACAACCCACCATTATAGATTAAGATGGGGTATGATATTAAGGATTGGGAAATAAGAGAAGTGGTTGACACAAATAGCCTTTTTTAGTTTTTTTTAATTGTTTAATGGGAGATGGTTGTTTTCTCTTTGCCTAATTGTTTAATATGAGAGGATATGTTTATTTAATTTTATGCTCATTATCTCTTTACTTTATTATCAATTTATTTTATATTTTTTCATGATATTTTTTAATGGTATTATATTTTTTATCATTTCAAAAAGGGGGGAAATTCATTGAACCTTTGGTCTTCTATTAAAATAATAAAAAATGGTGTGATTGTTTGAGAGTTTTTTGTTCTTGTTTTTGATGTATTTCAAACCACAACTCCATGTATTTTAATTTTTTATTTTATTTTTTCTATATAATATGTATATTGTGGTCTTAATCTCTTTCAATTATATTTGGGGATATATAGTTTTCATATTATTTGAATTATATTTTTTTTTGTTTTTTAATACATTCATTAATTAATATTCTCAAATATGATGAATTGTTTAGAAATATTAAATATTTTTTTTCTACAACCTTATTTAATTGGTTTCATAATTCCATATTTGATAAGGAATATTTCTATTTTATATTGTTTTTATATTTAAAATCGTAACAATATACACCTAGAGACAACCTTACAATGCATCTTTGAGACATAGAGAACATGAAACCCTGACCACTCATTTGGAATCTCAAAAAATAACTCGATTATATTTTTGAAGAACTTGAAGGTATAATACTGACATAGGGTTTTAGTGATAAAGGGTAGCATAGATGGTTTAGTAGTAAGATGTTGTTGATGTAAATGGAAAAACTCTGCATGGGATTACAGTGATGGATTATAGGGAGGAGTAGAAGTTGAGGTTGATTGGAAGATCTGTGGGGAAGAGTTGTAAATTTGAAGAACTATAAAAAAATAGAAAAAATGAATGATTGATGAAAAACAAGTAACGATTGATAAACATACATTCAATCAAGGGACAATTCATCTTATGAGTATGAAGAAGGGGCATCAAGCTTCAAATTCCATGAGAGCCTGAAGGACACGAGGAGCAGCGATATCTGTTAAGTTTATTTTAAAAGAACGGAAATGGTTTTACCATCACAAGTAAAAAACACTGATAAAACATATCTTTATTAGTGCTAAAACGAAAATTTATTTTTATAAGTGTAAAATTTCATGTTGACAATGTATGGATTTATCAGTATGAGCTTCAGTGCTGATAAAATCTAAATTTAGCACACACAAAAACTAGTTTATAAAAATTAAAAATTAAATTAAAAGATTAAAAAAATTAGAAATTATATATACATGAATAATAAAAATTAAAAATTACTTTATAATAAAAACTTCGTATTTATATCTAATAAATGACAATAATAATAAAAAATAATAAATTTAAAAAATATAAAAATGAATTTATAATATTAAATGGATAAATAATGCTAATCATCTAAATTAAAAATATTAAAAATGAATAAATAATTTAAATAATATATATTAAATAAATAATATAAATGAATAGTTATTAAAATAGAAATGATTAAATACTAAAAATCGCATTTGAACAAAAATATTTATAATAATTTACTAATTAAAATGAATAAATAATAATGGTATAAATATTGGAATAAAAAATATGAAAATAAAAATGAATAAATATTAGTTTTGTAAATTAAAAACATGTTAAATATATTAAATACTCACAAGTAAAAATTTATAAATAAAAATTAAAAATGAATCTATTAGAAAAATATTAAACAAATAAATTTTAAAAATAAATAAATTTCAAAAATATTAAACATGAATAAGTATTAAAATTGAATAAAAAATAAAAAAAGAGTAAATAATTAAAATTGAATAAAATCTAATAATTAAAAATTTATACATTGAAAAAAATATTAAAAAATATGAATTAATAATTTTAATTATATTAAATAATGAAATATTAAAAATGAATAAATATTAAATTAGAAAAATATTAAAAATGATATTTAAAAACAAGAGATTTATAAAATGTACTAATTAATAATGGATAAATAATAATTTTAAAAAATATTTAAATATAATTATATTTAAAAGACTGAATAAATATTAATTGTATAAAACACATAAATATTAAAAAATTGAATATTAATATTTTAAAAGTTATAAATAACAAAGAAACAAATACATTACAAAAATATTAATTGAATAAACATTAAAAATGACTAAATATAAAAAATGAATAAATTTTAGAAAATATTAAAGATGGAAGAATATTAAAAATGATTAAATAATATTAAATGAATAAATATTAAAAATGATTTTTCTTGTTATATAATTGTATATTCATATACATAAACATAGACATATACATTATATACCCACAAATTCACAAACACATATACTTGAATATACACATACATCCACATATACATACACATACACGCACATACACATATACATGATCTTACACATGGATACACCTAAAAACACATACACATATACAATTACATATATGTCCATACACGTACATATATATACTTACACATACTACATAAACATACACAAACATACATGCATAAATATACATCCACATACACACGCATAAACATACATATACACATACACATATATACAAACACATACCTAAACATACATATATACTCATACATACATACACATATACATACATGTACACATGTAAACATAAACATACAAAAACAAGTACACACAGAGAGAAACATACACATACATACACATGCACAAGCACTTACACATGCATACACATACATACACATACATACAGATATATACAGATACATGCATATACACATAAAGATAAACATACACATACAAATACAAAAACACATATACATACACATAAAGATACCCATACAATTACGCACACAAACAAAAAGACATAAACATACACATACACATGCATACACATGCATACACATACATACATACACATACACACACATACATACACATTCATACATATACAAGCATGTACACATATATATACATGCACACACACACATACATACACATTCACATTCATACAGTGACATACATATACATACACATATATACACATACATAAACATGCATACACATACAAAAAATAGACTCATATTACATAAAAACAAACACACACCCACACAAACATATACAAACATATATATCCACACACACAAAGATCTGATCAGACTTTGTGTTAGAATGATGTGCGACAGATTAATACACGTCAAAAATGACATATAGATTCTTATACTAAAGTATCAAGATAGTCAGAGCATGTTTTCTTGGTTTTGAGTATGTCAAATGGGTGTTTTACTAAAATGTTGATTTTAAAAAACATTCACTTTTAACCATACTAGCCACATAGTGTGTTATATTGATGTGTGGTCAATTCTTATATTCCGAAAATGACTGTAGAATCATTTTTGTTAATTATCATGAAAATACAAGTGTGTTACCTCATTTTTCAATGAGAGACATGTGTTTTGAACTAAAATGTAACTTTTATTCATTTTAAATTATTTATTCATTTTTTATTTTTTATTCAATTTTAATACTTATTCTTGTTTAGTATTTTTAAAATTTATTTATTTTTAGAATTTATTCATTTAATATTTTTCTAATAGATTCATTTTTAATATTTATTTATAAATTTTTACTTGTGAATATTTAATATATTTAGCATGTTTTTAATTTACAAAACTAATATTTATGCATTTTTATTTTCATATTTTTTATTCTAATATTTATATCGTTATTATTTATTCATTTTAATTAGTAATTTATTATAAATATTTTTTGTTCAAATGTGATTTTTAGTATTTTATCATTTTTATTTTAATAACTATTCATTTATATTATTTTTGTAATATATATTATTTATATTATTTATTCATTTTTAATATTTTTTTAATTTATATGTTTAATATTATTTATCCATTTAATATTTCATTTTCATTTTTATATTTTTATAATTTATTATTTTTTAATATTATTGTACTTTTTTAAATATAAATATTAATTTTTTATTGTAAAGTAATTTTTAATATTTATTATTCATGTTTATATAATTTCTAATTTTTTTAATCTTTTAATTTAATTTTTAATTTTTATAAACTAGTTTTTGTCAATGTTAAATTTAGATTTTATCACCGCTGAAGTTAATGTTGATAAATCCATACTTTGTCAATAGGAAATTTAACACTGATAAAAATAGACTTTCGTTTTAGCACTGATAAAGATATGTTTTATGATTGTTTTTTACTTATAATGATAAAACCATTTCTGTTCTTTTAAAAGAAACTTAACAGATTTCGCTGCTCCTCATGTCGTTCAAGATCTCATGGAAGCTGAAGCTTAATGCCCCTTCTTCAAACTCATAAGATGAATCGTCCCTTGATTGAATGTATGCTTATAAATTGTTACATTTTTTTCATCGATCATGCATTTATTTATATTTTTTATAGTTCTTCTAATTTAAAACTCATCCCCACAACTTTTCCAATCAACCACAACTTCTACTCCTCTCTACAATCTATCACTGTAATCCCATGAGGATTTTTTCCATTTACAGTAAGAAAATCTTTCTACTACCCCATCTATGAAACCCTGTATCACTAAAACCCTATGTCAATATTGTACCTTCAAGTTCTTCAAAAATATTATCAAGTTCTTTTTTGAGATTCCAAATGGGTGGTAAGGGTTTCATGTTCTTTGTGTCTCATAGATGAATTATGAGGTTGTCTCTTGGGGTATATTGTTGAAATTTTAAATATAAAAACAATTTAAAATAGAAATATTCCTTATCAAATATGAAATTATGAAACCAATTAAATAAGGTTGTAGAAAAAGTATTTAATATTTTTAAACAATTCAACATATTTAACAATATTAATTCATGAATGTATTAAAAAACAAAAATATATATATATAATTTAAATAATATAAAAACTATATATCCCCTAATATAATTGAAAGAGATTAAGACCAAAATATACATATTATATTGAAAAAATAAAATTAAAAATTAAAATACATGGAGTTGTGGTTTGAAATACATCAAAAAAAAGAACAAAAAACTCTCAAACAATCACCCATTTTTATTATTTTAATGTAAGACCAAGGGTTCATTGAACTTTCCCCCTTTTTGAAAGGATAAAAAATATAATACCATTAAGAAATATCATGAAAAAATATATAATAAATTGATGATAAATTAGAGAGATAATGAGAATAAAATTAAATAAAATTATCCTCTCATATTAAACAATTAGGCACAGAGAAAGCAACCAACTCCCATTAAAAAATAAAAATAAATAAAAAAGGATGTTTGGGTCAACCACTTCTCTCATTTCCCAATCTTTAATCTCATACCCCATCTTAATCCATAATGGTGGGTTGTTGGTGGTTTTAGTATTGTGTATAGGGAATTATTTCTACGAGTACTAGTTTTTAGATGGTTATCCATTTTTTTGAGATGGTTAAATTCCATACTTTTAACCAGTAATTTTTCATAATACATTATTTGGTTAGGTCGTAATAATTTTGCAATTGTAATAACCATAATCGATATGATTACTTCTTTTGAACACTATATAAACTTTGAGAAAAAGAGGTAATTTATTTTGATATATGTTTTGATAGTGAAATCTTATTTTATATACCATAATACTTATATTCATATAATTATTGTCTTCATATTTTCTAAATTGTTTTTTATGTAATGAAATTTTGTATAAAATATGATGACTGTGTGTGTGTGTGTGTAAAGAATGACCTATTAGGATTCTAATATTATACCTTTTGTGTATTTATTTGTTTATTGTTAAATATGAATTTTATTGAAACAAATAGGATGGATATGAATCTAAAATAGATCAATTTCCATCATATGGAGAAATAGTAAGAAGATGGGGTTAAATAGTTCTTCAGGTTTGAAAAAAATGTTCATACGAGCCTTCTCAAATCCTTTTTCTTTGTTTACATTGTTGTTATTCAACACTAATTAGTCTAGATGTGATGGAAGAACACTTGATTTATCATGGAATAGATAAAAGTTATAAATTTTGGGCAAAACATGGGAAATAATTGAATGTAGCTAGTGACTGGGATAACACTGCCATTTATGAGTCATCTAATATGATTACAAATGTGAAAGTTGGTGAAGTTCATGTCAAGGAGTTGATTACAAGTGTAAGAAATGATTAAGATTGTTTTAAGGAAATGAAAATATCATTTTAAGATGAACACCATGATTATCCAAAGCTTTTTGCGTGGTTAAAGTGATGGGAAATGTTGTTATCATATTATGGTTGTACTAACTATAGAGTATTTTCATCCATAATAAAGCTACATAATTTGAGATCTTGGAAAAAATTGAGTGACACCACATTTACTGAACTACTTTCCCTCTTGAATGATATTCTAAAAACAGATAATGATATTAATTTTCAAACATATTATGATAAACAAATTCTACATTCAATGCGAATGATCTCTAAAAGAATACATGTGTGTCCAAATGACTATACAAGATTTTACAAAGACTATGAATCTATAAATAAATCCCTAAGTTTGTTCCTTCTCGATACAAATAAGACGAACCATGTCTTTTAAAAATATTATGTCACTATTTAATCGTTCCAATGTTTAATCACTTATATATAAGATAAGAGAGTGTAATGTAATTCATATGGAATATAGTTAAAATATTTCAAGATTGAAACATTTGTGGAATGATAGACTCTCCTTAGTAGAATAAAATTGATCATGAGTATCCTATCTTTTTAAATGATATTAGATAGATATGTTTTGTGACATATACATATGGAAGGTATCCTTTTTTGTAAAAAGTATCACTCGTAGTACATGACAAATTATGTTTGTAAATTATAACTTATCATCATGGTTTTTCATGAATATAAAATACATTATGTTATCTCTGCTTATAAGAGGACCAGAAAAATGGGTAATGAAATTGATTTTTTTTGTCTCCAATTATTTAATATATTAAATTAATTAGGGAATCAGTTGTTATGATGTATGATGCTTATAGAAATTATTATTTTACATTCAGATCCAAGTTATATGGGACAATAAGTCTTTTTCTTATTGATGGTAACTTGTTAGGATTTGGTATTAAAGGAATTCAAGGGTGCCCCATTTTTAAAGAAGTTAAAAAATCTATTAAGTTGAAACATTCTTCAAAGACTGTGTTTTAGGACATTTCAACTCTTTACCCCAATGATATAAATACCGATCTTTGATGACATCATTCTATGGGGACTCAGAATAAGGTATAATACTATCTCTACTAACATGTGATCAAATGTTTGAAAAGGTAAAGTGTATAGTTAAAATTTCTGGAAAACCTTTTCTAAAGAACCCTATAAAATTGTTAGAAAAAATATATCATCTTTTTTTGAATATTTTTATAAGAATTTTTTGTACATAAAACATTTTATTGATTTCATGAAGAAAAAAATGTATGTGAATTTTCATTAGTATGTTACAAAATTCACCTAAAAAATATGACATCATGGAAAAGTTATAAATTATTAACATGGGTATAAGGGAAGAGTTGATACCAGAAAAGGGTGAAAGGTAGACTTTTCTTTATCTAACTTCTCACACTCTTTCCAGGAAGGAGAGATATCAGTTTTTTAACTTCTTGAATGATATAAACATTCAAGAGGTGTATACATTAAATGTCAATAATATCATCTAAATGGCTACTTTAAAGTTAAAGGGTCAAAAATCACATGAATTTTATTTTTTTATGAAATATATATTTCTGGTAGCTTCACATTGCATTCTTCCCAAAAAAATTAAAATTCATTAACCAAAATTTGTTTCTTTTTCAATGATATATGATGTAATGTTATAGACCTGACAAATTTTCTAACTATAACATCATGTTACTTGAATTTAGGTTTTTCTTGAACCTTCTTTTGATCATACCATTGTGGTGGATTTTCTAGAGTTATTTTTCATAAAGTTTCAAAAAAAATTGGAACCTTTTGGTGTTTTTCATGGTTAGTGCACATGTATGGAAAATAGTATAGTTTGGCCCAAAAAAATTGGGCGTCCAAGGTTGAGGCACTAAAACGGGGTGAAAGGTTTTTCCAAACCATTTATCCACTACTTAAAACTATGAAACCTTTAATAGTGTGGGTTTTAATTATTGGTTTAGGGTTATTTTAACAGTGTGGATAAACCATAAACCTCATCAAGATGTCTAGTAGGGGAATCACTATTAGGGTACATGATCACTACTAACCATGTGGCCTATACATCAAACCATTCAAATGGTTTTTAATTCCCCAAAAAATGTTACAAAAAATACCAAGACCCCATTTTAACCCCTAAACACTCCAATTTGACCCTAATATGTTTAATTTGTTTTTATAGGCTCTCAAGAGGTGATTTTGACTCTTCTAAACCCTTCTATTGGTGAATCCAAACACTATTGATTATTTTTGATCTCCTTCTGAAATGTAAATCTCATATCATGATGTTTCTTCTAATCTCATTTTTTCTCCTCATTAGAGAGTGATATATCATAATGTTATTAATTTATCTAATATTTATTATGATTTATATTGATTCTAGGTTTAATTTCTTTACCACCTTCTCCTTTTTTTCTCATTTGTGTTCCCATTACGGGTATCGATTTGATCGCATGACTAAAGGTTGGAAGTTCTATAATTCATTACCTTATAATTAAAACCCAATATTTCTTGAATGATTTTAAATGAGTTTTTAATTATTTAAAAACATGAATTTGAGATGATTTGATGTTTTATTTATAAATGACATAGAAATTATGAAAAAACCCAATTTCAATGGAATTGAAATTGTTGGGTGGATTGATAAAATTAATAGCTATAATTTAAAGTTGATTTGATGAAATAATTTGATAATTATTCTTGAGGAAAATGGATTAATATGAAAGATTATTTTAAAAGGAATGAATTTGATGAAAACCTATGATTTGGGTCTCAAAATGAAAAATGTATGTTGAAATTGAAATTAAGAAATTGAACTGTGAATAATGAAATAATTTGAAATGAATGGTTTTACAATGAATATTTGATTGATTGTTTGAATAACATATGAACCTCGGTACTTAGTGGATGATTAGGATAAGAATGATTGAACTCTGACACCCTAGAAATGGATTGATGATGAAAACACTAACAAAACCATTTTTGGAATGATTTATTAAGATGGGTACCCTAATTGGGTGTTGATTGAATTCTCATAATAGGTCCACTAATGGTGTTTTTATTTGAGTATACACACCTATCTTGATCCATGATAATGATTGACAAGTGTATGTATCCTATTACCAGAACCAACATATCTTAGGGATTATAAGAATGGTTCTTTGATTTGTTTGACTTGATTATAGAATTTTATTTATTCAGGAAAAATATTTCGTATAAATGTTTTATATAAATACTTCAGTCAATAATTTTTTATATATCTACCTTCTTTCTATTTGAATGAATGTTTTTTTGAAAATTTATAAATTTCATACAATTCCTTATTTTATTTAAATTGATAGCATAAATGGTTTATTGTTATTAAATAGCTTATGGAAAACACTAGTGAGACCCTACTTAGCGAGGATAATATTTCTAGAACTAGCATATCTTTGAGATAGTGGTGTGTGTTGTCCAAGCTCTGGGGTAGGTGCCTGTACCCATTCCCATATGGGCTTTAATAGTGGAACCATGATGGGATGAATCCATATATCAAGATTATTATTTCCTTCACTAGAAGCCACTAGTGTTCCAAGACTTAAATGATCCTCAAGAGGTAGAGTATTGGTTGAAAATTATAGATCTACTTTTTTTGTTCTTGGAAATTCTTGAAATGATAAAATTGATGTGTGTTACCTTTTATCTAGAATGGCCTAGAATATGATGGTGGGATTTTATGGCGATGCTGAAGAAACATGAGCAATTTGTGTGTAATTAGTTTATAGTTATTTTCATAGAAAAGTTATATCCAGAATCTATGGTCTTGGTTAAGTATATGGAGTTTCTCATCCTCCAATGTGGAGATAGGACCATGACACAATATGAGAACTATTTTTCTGATATTGTTCAGTTTTCTCCTGAGGTACTGACAGATGAGAGACTAGGTGGTCAAATATTTGAAATGGGTCTATGATATAATATTTGAACTCAAGTATTTTGGTATAATATCACTTTTTATGCTATCATACTAGATATAGCATTGATAGTTAAGCTTGAACTGGCTGGTAAGTCAGGTATGATAGGGGTTCCTTTTTTCCCATTGGTAGTTATTTTAGTTCCTTTAAAGGAAAGATAATGTGTGATGAGTCTCGTGGTGAATCTCAACATCAAGAAACATCATGATCTCCTGCAGTGCTGGGAAAATTATCAATTATATTATTTTAATGTGGAAAGGTTGGGAATTAGAAATAAATTTATATTCAGGCACCCAAGATCTATAGATCATGTAGATGATCAGATCACCTGTAGAAGATATGTTAAATATTTTTTACTCCACATAGTGTCATATACTCATTGGAAACAAAAGTACTATGGTGCAATCATATACTTCAAGAACAATGGGATTCCAGCTACAAGAATATCAAACAAATATTCTTCAAATAGTGGAAGAGTCTCCGGAGGTATCTAATGAAGTTCTAGCGACAGTGATATATAGTGTCACTATAGCTTCATCCTTAGTGATTATTTTATTTGATACCGGTGCACCTCACTCATTCATATCGACTCATGTTTTTTATTTTCTAAATATTTCTATAGATCTATTGTATTATGTGGTGGATATTATTATTCCCCATGTAATTAATAGAGGGAAAGGTCTTTATTGTCCCTATTTGTTTTTCTCTCTCTCATTGATTGAAATAATTTTAGTTTTATAATTCTTGACATGAAACCTACTAACATCATTCTCATGATGTATTGGATTATTTCTCACAATGCCCAGATTGACTATTATCTTCGGCGACACTCCTTTACACTGCCTAATGGGGTGTGTCATGTTTTTTAGGGATAATGAGATATGAGTTTGAGTAGATTCAGACCTAGGTTGCAAAAGTTATGTTGGGTAATATTGGTGTTTTCTTTTGATCTGAAGAAATAATATTTGAGTTATGGCCTCCCTATAGTTTTCATCAAGTTTCCAAACATGTTTCTATATGATTTATCTAGATTACCTCTAGTAATACATGTAGAGTTCTCTATTAATTTAGTACATGGTACTCATCCAGTTTATATTCTTACTTTCAGTGTGGAACCAGCTGAACTGAAATATTTAAATTCCTAGTTGGATAATTTTTTAGAAACATTAATTACATTCCTGAGTGTGTCACCTTTGGTGGAACCTATTCTTTTTAAAAATAAATATGATGTGACGCTTTTTTTATGTGTTAATTATAGGAAAATAAATATATTTATGATAATGAACAAATATTTTTTAACCTATAAAAATGATTTCTTTGACCTGTTGAAATGGGAGAAGTGATTCTAAAATATTTTTCATCAATCTGGTTATAACCAGCTGATAATTAAATAATTTTACTTTTAGAATATTTCCTTTAGGAGTAGGTATAGACACTATGAGTACAATGTTATTCCTTCAGTTCTAGACATTTTTTCTACCGTTTTTATGGAACTAATGAACTTGATATTCCATGAGTACCCTGAATCATTCATGGTAGGATTTTTGGATGAGATTTTGGTTTACCCCGAAACTAAGGAAGTTCATGTGCATCATTTGAGAGTGACTCTAGAAATCTTTAGAGATCATTGACTTTACATGAAGCTCTCAAAATGTAATTTATAGATTAAATAAGTGAATTTTATGGGACACATTGTCTTGGGACGTTGTATTCTAGTTGATCACACAATGTTGAAGGTTGTTATGACATGGTAACTATCACATAATGTTTACTATATTCATATATTTTGGGCCTTACTGGGATATTACCACCAATTTGTTAAAGATTTCTTGAAGTTGAATTCTCTAATGATTTCTCTCACTTGAAAAGGAGTGATGTTATAGTGGAATGTGAAATTTCAGAGTTATTTTTTTGGGTTCAAATACCTTTTGAATTCTATATCAGTGTTTACTCTTTAATAGGTTAGGGAAGTCTATGTGGTATTTTGTGACACATCTTGTTTTGGTTTGGGATACATTATTATAAAGGGTGATCTCATGGTAGCCTATGATTCCAAATAGCTTAAACCATGCAATAAAAAAATATCCAACCCACAACCTCAAAATTCCATCTATGATGCATTCTATTAAGAGTTGGTGGAATTGCCTATTCAAAAACATATTACTGTTTATACAGACCACAAAATCTTGTGTTTTATCATCTCTTAAAAATATTTGAACCTTTGTTAGAGATATTGGGTGGAGTGCATACAGTCCTTTGATTTTCACATTTCCTACACCCCTTGTAAGGTGATTGTCATTATTGATGCATTGAGTGGGAAATTTTCAACCAAGTCTGTAAGAGAATCATCAAAATATTTTAATTTGATGGATCACTTTACTCAATTTTATTTTATAGTTCTATAGGATAATACCATGTTTTTTCTAATGAATTTTCAATTGACTTCCATTATTCTTGAGTTGATTCATTATGATCTACATCATGATGATGAATTTTGTGACTTTAGGGAGTCTCTTTATGGTGGGGAGATGATTGGTGAGTTTTTATTCTATTAATAGGGTATCCTATGTTTTTGAAACTAGTATTATGTACATTTTACTATGAGAATGGTTGTGATGGGGTATTTCTATAATTTGCAATATGAAGTGAACCATAAAACCACAAAGATGTTTTATAAAATAGGGTGATAATTATATTGTCTAGGTATAAGATGATACATAATTAAATTTTTTCAATAATTATACCTTCCTACAGGTCAAGGCTGAGTACTAGAAGCATTAATCCTTTCATCAACCACTTCCTATGCTGACATGGAACTGGGATGATATTTTTATGGATTTCTAGGTTCGGTTTTCACTTACCATTCAGAAGTATAATATGATTTGGGTTGTTATCGATAGGTTGGCCAAATTAACTCACATTGTACCCATTCATGAAACAATAAAATTTTATGGCTTGGGAATTCTCTATGTGAGAGAGATTTTCCAATTTTAAGGAGTTCTTTATGTTGTAGTCTCTGAAAGGGATACTCATATTTCTTATTTTTTAGAGGAATCCAAAAGGAAATGGTATCCTATATACATATTACCATATAATATCTCATGTAGATGGATTGTTAGATAGAATCAGATATAACGATTCTTGAAGACATGCTACATGCTTTCATTCTTGGAATTGGTTGAGCTTGGGATGTCCATTTCGGAATGGTTGAGTTTTCTTACAACAATAATAACCAGTCTGCTATCAAAATGGATCCTTTTTATGGTCTGGTATGTCTGATCATGTAAATATATATTGTTCTGGTTGTATATTGGTGAAAATTCCATGGTTGGACCAATTTTTTCCATGATATGATGAAGAATGTTTAGTTGACTCATCATATAATTGTTAAGGAAAATAGCTAGTATAAATCCTATGTAATCATTTTCGATAAAATTTATAGTTTTTAATTTGTGACCAGGTTTTCTTGATATTTTCACCTTGTTTAGTTCATCAATGCCTTGGTAAATAGGGAAATATTTCACTGAGGCTTGTGGGTCCTTTTGAGATTTTTGAGAATGTGGGGAAAGTGGCTTACCATTTTACACTCCCATGGTGGTTGAATTCATTCCACAATGTGTTTCATATATCATAGATACGAAGAAACTTTTTGACCCTTCTAATGTCCTATGATATAAATACTTTCATGTTGAACTTAATTTATTTGTGACTGAGCATCCAGTCAATATTGTTGATTTTTTGGAAAAGGTTCTTCATGAGAAGATGATACCTTTGGTTTGTGTGATAGGGAAGCCAGGTTCTGATTCAAATGAGACATGTGATCATGAGGCACTGATGGTAGAGTAGAGGCCTCCTCTATTTGATATGTAATATTCTTGATAGGATTTCTAGGAATATAATATATTTATGGTGTGGAAGTTTTAACATCCCATTACTTGATTTTCACTATTTCTTGACCCTTTATTTTGATCATGCCTTGATGGGGGTTTGTCTCAGTTTTGTTTTGTAAAATTTTGAAAAATAAGGGACCTCATTAGGTTTTTCATGGTTAGTACATGCATATGGAAAACCATGTGATTTGGCCCCAAAAACCATGTGGCCAAGTTGAGTCATTGGAAGGGGGTGCATGGATTATCCAAATTATGCATCCACCACTCCAAACCATGCACCCTTGGGTAGTGAGGATTTTTATGGTTGGTGCATGGTTAGTTTAAACATGGGTCCATGATGTGGCCCCCATCTTTAATTCTAATAAGAGGACATGGTTTGGGTGAAAGGTTATTGTTAACCATGTGGCCCATAAAAAAATACTTAACTCAGTTTTTAACTCCAATGAAAATACTATTAAAAATTTTGAGACCCCCAGTTTAACCCCTAAACACCCCCATTTAACCTAAATATGATTCATTGGCCTTTGGAGGTTATTAATAGGTTATTTGGACTCCATTAACCCCTTCTCCTGGAGGATCTAAGCACTAGTGATTGCATTCGATCTCCTTCTAGTAATTTAATCTCTTCTCATTTGGATTCTTCTGATCCCCCCTTATCTTCTATTTAAAAAGTGATAGATCATCATTTTATTGATGGAACTAATTAAAACATTTATGTATTTGGATTATAGTTTTAATTTGATGATCTATTTCACCTTTTTTCTCATTGGTGATCCCATTGCGGGTGTTGATTTGAACATGAGATTAAAGGTAAGTGGTTCTATAATACTATTCACTAAAATTGAACCACTATATTTATTGACTGATTTAAAATGAAATTAATTGATTTAAAAACCTGAATTTGAGATTATTTGATGTTTGAATTGAAAATATCATTGAAATTGTGAAAAACCCCAATTTAAAAAGAATTGAAATTGTTGTGTGGATTGAGAAAAATTATGTCTTGAATTGAAGGTTTATTGGATGAAATTATTTGATATATTTTTTTGAAGAAAATGGATTAAAATAAAAGATCATTTGAAAATATAGGAATTTATTGAAAACCTGTGATTTGTTTTTTGATATAAAAAGACATGTTGAAAATAAAATGGGAAAATTTAACTGTAAATGATGAAAGGATTTGAAATTAATGATTTTCCCATGATTGATTTATTTTTTTAAGAACATATATAATTGGGTAGTTAGCGGGTGATTAGTAAAATCATGCTTGGACTCTAACTCCCAAGTAATGTATTGGTGATGAAAGAACTAACTAAACCAAGTTTGATATGATTTTCCGTGATAGGCCCCATAATGGAGTGTTGATTAATTTTTCATAATGGGTCCCCTATTGGGGTGTTGATTCATGTGGAATATGTATCATGATTCATGATGATGATTGAGAAGTGTGAGGATCCTATTACTAGAACTATTTTAATATAGGGTTTATGAGCATGGAAATTTGTTTTATTTGACTTTATTATATATTCCTTTCATTATTGAATTTTTTTATTCATGCAAAATATTTTTTAGAATTTTTCTATATAAAAAGTTAACTCAATAAAATTTCAATATATGTACCATACATTTAGTTGAAATCATGTTTTTTTGAAAATATATAAATTCCATGTAATGCCATTTTTTATTTAAATTGATATCATAGATAGTTTATTGTTATGGAGTTAATTATGAAAAATTGGTGTGGCCCAACTCGAATGTTTATCTCACATCCTACCTTTTCATTCAAGCCTTTTTATATTATACTAAGCTACGTCTAATTAAAGTTAATGTTTCACTTAGAGGTGGTAGGTGTACCTAATTTGTGAGACATGGAGTTATAGTGGTAATCAATGGAGATGTGATCCACCTATTACATGGGTTTTCATAATTTATTTGCTTTGATATATGTTGAGTCTTTTAATGATATACTATTTTGGTGTTGTTTTCCCTATTTGATCTTGGTAATTTCTCCTTGAGGAGTGTTGGTGTACGGACTTGTATTATTCATCTTCCACTATTTTGTGTAAAAATCATTCCCACATGATTTTGATGTGGTGTTAGGTGCTAATAGACTATCCTTGGGGATTATGAATGCCCTTCCAGCTTTGTCTCGGCCAACTTAGGTATCAACGTATCAGGTTATTTGTGTTGGTTCGTGAGACTAAATGTAGAATATGAAATTATTGTCATATTAATTGAATTTTAAATTTTCTACACATTATTATTCTTTGACATGGTGGTTCACTTGATAGTTAACATGGTTAGATATATCTGGAAATACAATCAAATACAGTATAGATGGATGTACCCCATTAAATGGTATATGATGATTTAGAAAGGGTGCATAAAAAATATAAGTAGAATAGAATGATTTATTTTATATATTTAAATTATTGAGGTTTCCTTTTAATTTTATACTGAATACCTACCCGATGTGAACAGCTTTGGTCAATCAAATTATGGTCGCAGCAGGCGAATTGTAGGTAAAGGAATTTCTAAAAATAGACATTCTCATAATTAATAATATAGAGTGGGTATAGCCTCAACTTTATGCTTTACATAACAATTTAGAGGTGTCCCCATATTTTGAAACACATAAAGAAATTCTTAGGTGTTTGAATGCATCAAGGGATGCAAGATGGATAATAAATACGCATAATCGATAATTTATTGGATGGTTTCAAGATAATATTTTTTATAATTCATCTACAAATTTGAAATCAATTTCTGAATGACTTTGATAGCTAGTCAGGGGACTAAGTGTTCATGTATTATCATATAATGGTTAATTAATTAATGGGTATACATTATATATAAATAAACTAGATAAATGTAGTACCATGTAAAATAGTGTGGTTACTCTTATGGTGGAATCAATGCATGTATCTTGTACCAAGAACATAAAGATAATTTATAAAAATAAGTCAAGAATTTTCATCATTAAAAAAATATGGTAATATGATTATATAATATTTTAAATGTTGATTTTTTAGAGAAAATTTGTTGATAATAGGAGTGAAATAAAAATGATGAATTTGGGTTGATAGATGGATTTTATTAAGGAATGGTACAAGGATGAACCATTCATAACGAAATCATTAGTAGTATAAGTATTTGTTTCCTAGATCAGGAAAAAAGAATTTATTGAGTTATATTATCAATAAAAATCATTTCCTGGTCAAATTTAAATTTAATTGAGGTTGACCCTTTCATTTGGATGTTTAAATCTTATCGTGGAGTTCCTAGTGTAAATATGTTCTTGTATTTCAAATTATACCGTAAGGATGATATTTATATACTTTATAGAGGTATGAATTCCCTTAAAACTTTTAAGAAAAAAATTGTTTCCAATATTCTTGTTAAATTTTGTTTAATATAAATTGAATTACCTCAAAATATTATACTTTCACTACTGTATTTTTGTAATGCTTTTATAGATAATGGATTATCTTCATGCTGATGCTCCAAATCCCAATGAAAAATAGGCTTCTCCACATACTAATGTTATTGATATTGAGGAGAAACATATTGACAATGTTGAAATCAAGGAAATAGTTGATGGTGAAAAACTATGTTTGAGAAAAATAGGTGTGTCCTAGTGCCTTAGTATTAAAAAAATTATTAAATTTGGAATAAATGTTATAAAATTAAAGGTTGTATAGAATTCATGTCGTTATCCAATTGAACCCAATAGGTATGTCTTCATTAGTTTCATTGACGTCATTACTTTAATTCACATCCTAATTGATTTGGATACATAGAATAATTTTGTACTTTAATTGAAGTCACTAATACGGGACGATAATAGGGTAACATTATGATATAATTTCTTTGTTTAAAAAATAAAATAATGAAATTTTTATTTTCTCTTCATTATCCCTCATAGAGTGAATTTATATTAGACTACTATCCAAAAAATTGTATTAAAGGACACCAAAAAGTCTCATAGGGGCTTTAGGATAATTATCATGAAGCATCATCTCAAGGATGCTAAAGGGAAATAAAATCACCACTCTTGAGAGATATATTCATAAATTATAAAACAAGATACATAAAACTTGTTTGTTGGTCATCGTAAGGAGGCATCATTTCTAGTACATTGTGATTAGTAGTATTTTACATGGAAATACATGTATAAATATTTTAAATTTAAAAATTTTGATTTATAAAACATCAAATAAGTATTAAAAAAATTAATGTTCCTTAAACCCAATATACCCCAACTGTAAAGCAAATATGGGGTATGCATCACTAGAAAAAAAGGGTTTCTATTTTAAATAAATAGTAATAATTTTATGGGTTATAAAATAAAAATATAATTATGTTCCTTTTTTATTTTCAGATTGTTGAATCAAAATCCAAATCCACTTCCATCTGAAATCATTTTTTTTTGAATGAGGCTCATGAAAAAAAGATTGGATGCTAGTATATGAAAACACACAAAAATTTTGGGAATTGTGTGTAAGTAAGACATAAAAATATACTTTAAACTGTTTTATATAATAATGGACACTTATTTTCCTATATTGTTTATCTATTTTAGACTAAAGAATCATCATTGGTTGTTCCCAATTAATGATAACTTTCAATGGACTGGAAGCGGAAAAAAATATGCTCGCGTTTGAGGTGTGGGTTTTGGTGTATTTCTTCGAGCATATTTTGATAAAATAAATGTATATGGAAACGAAAATCAGAGAACAAAATGCATATAGAAATGGATAGATTCTCTAAATGAAAAAAATTAGTATTCAATATGATTAGATAAAATTGTTAAATGTGAAGGCATCAATAAAAATAGAGAATATCCAAAAACCACAAGTGCCACCAACCCCTCCAATTTGAGGCTATACAATACCCTCAAAGGGATACCGTAACCCAGGAAATTAATGTTTTCATAAAAGTTTCTACTAAATTTTAATCAAAAAGGTACTTATTATGTTTTGGTATTGAAAATCTATAGGTTAAAATTTATTTTGATTTATATCTAAAAGCACACACCTATACCCTTGTTGTGATGGGTAAAATGTATCATATCAAATGAGATATTTTAATCAATAAATAACTTTCAAAAGATATTATGAGAGTAGGGATTAATGTAGCTAATGAGATGAGGATTGAGTTATATATTCCCATTGATTATCTGGATATTCACATGATTGAACTTGCTATTGAAAATTTCATGTCATGGCTATTTAATCTTAAAAATCATAATGATAATAAGGTATATATTTTATAATTTATTTTTTATAAAAATCATTAACAATTAATTTAAAACGTCTTGAACTAAGGAATATTAATATTGATGGAGAAAATTAAAGGGAAATAAAAGGTCAAATCAAATCAAACTTAAGGATTAACTAATAAATTAAAAACACCTTCCAAGAGTACCTTGACCTCAATAATTAAATTACTGAATTTAAAAATATTTTAATTTCGTGTGGATAACAAATTCAATAATGATAATATTACCTTCGTTGATTTTGAAGAACTAATGTATAGAGAGGTCATTAAATGAAATATTAGTGTTAAATATGTAAATGAAATTCTCATTCATGGATGGTTGGGTGTTTCAATTTTAAATGTATATGTGAGGTGCCTTTTCATATATTGTTTTTCCAATAATTTATATTCTATGTTAATTACACTTAGATACTATTCATATTTTTTCAATTTCATATATCAATGATTTGTGAAGGGAAAACCCAAAGAACAAAAAATTGGATTCCTCAGTACTCATATCACTTTTATACAAAAAATGGTCATTCAAAGAAAAGGAAATTATAATAATATAAAAAAATAGTTAATTTTTTATAAAGAAACTTAAAGATGACATAATATTATTAATTCCCATATTTTATGGGTAAAATACTAAAATATAATTATAAAAAAAAATATTTTAATTTCTTTCATTACGTATTATTTTTTTTGAAGTATAAGTGAAATCAAATTGGATACTGTAAGAAATTATTTTTTGTATTTAAATAATGGATTTCAAACAAATTCACCTTACATGATTACCTTTATCAATTTTTAATACACTACATTCAATATTTTACAAATAAATATCATGTTTTACATTTTAGGATATGTTTTAATGGAAAATTTGTTATGATTGGTCAGTGTCTCAATATCCTCAAAATCATGATATTAGGATGGTCCATGGTTACAAGAAGCCTTAAAATTTCTATAAATAGATAGGTATTAGGGTATATATAAAAATATTTCATTATCAAAGAATATAACAAAACAAATCATTTATTTTTCTCAATGTTTTTTCAGTGTCTGAAATAAAATAATGAAAAAAATTGTGGTTATTAAATTTTTTAAATTGAAGAAAGATATTATATTCCCAGAAAATAATAGTATCATCGAAGAAGTATTTCAGTGGATAATTACAATTTCATTAAAATTTTATATTTATCATTTTTTATTTATATATTTTCATTCCGATAAGGATTTTTAATAACCTATATATTTAAAATTTGAAGCTGGTTTTTTTAAAAAAAGTGGGAAGAATACATTACATCGAAATATTTGTACACATCATAAAAATTTGATTTACTACTACTTATTTAGTTAATTTTCTTTACATTTTATCTACTACCTTTTTAGTTAATTTTATTATCATTTTTATATACTAATTATTTAGTTAATTTTCATTGATACCATGAAGAGTTGATTTCATATATATTTTTCTCCAAGAATTTTTTTCCTATGAAGAGTAAAAAGGCATCCATATATATTTCACGATCCACCTTGAAGGCTAAAGTCATTTCTATGGATAAAAAGGATGAATTATAAAGGGGTAATTATTAGTTAACATGATGTGGGATTCTGAAAGAGAAATGATATTTTCCATCAAGAAGGACCATAAATACTATATAGAGGATTCTTTTCCTCATAAGAATAATATTTTTGGAGAAAAATTAATTCTTGAGGAAGGATTTAAAAAAGGATGACGCACTCAGGTACTATTTTTCTCTCTATATATTTTTCTATACTTTATTTGATTTTTTATGTTATTTAGTGATGAAATGAATTCCCTCTTGGGTCCAAGAAATTTTAATTAAATGTCTTTTAGAAAAAAAAATATAATAAAATATTATTTACAATGTGTTTGAATCATCTACATGTAAATCTGATACATGATGTGATCAGTATGACTCAAAGTGTGTTTTTCAGTTTACAAAATGACATTTCACTTATAAACATATTTAACTAACTACAAACTAAGAAACCACACTCATATTGTCTTGATACATAATGAAAATGATCCATAAGTCACATGTAACATGTATGAATTAATTTCACGTCAATCGAAAATAGCGTGTAATTGGTGTGACTGAAATTGTTTTTTTCAATTGACATTTTAGTTCAAAAAAAATTTGAAATACTAATGAATCCTTTTTTATACACCTTTTGGGAAAAACACTTAGTACATATAGTGAATCAGATTGAATATTTTGTTTTATTTTTCTTATTTTTTTAGTTTAATTTCAAGTATACTAAGAATTGTGTAATTTGGGGAAAATTACTACACCTCTCCATAACCGCAGCATTGTGGAATGGTCAAAAGGAACACCAAAACATCATTTAGATCACTGTTCAATAGAATGCATGATGTAAAATGAAGAAGAATTCTCAATTTGGAACTATGCCTATATGATAAAAGTTCATTCCATGTGATGGCCTTCAACACTTTTGGGAATAATGGGTCCCAACACTAGATAATCCTCAACTTATAGGATAACAAAACATAACACCCCAAGAGGCGAAACCATCCATTCCCAAAAGGGGGAGATCCATCTAGTGATGTTCTAAGGGAGCACACAGACATGGGTGCATATGCACACAATGCACTGGGGGTTAAGTCCATACAGCTCGTGGGAGGATAGGCTCCCTATAGAGGTCATACCTTGTGGTAGCTAGGAGTCCCTTAGCTCCCATACCGTATTGTTTTGAGACAATGGTGGAGTGTAAATTTTTTTACGTATTGGAATCTCATCTAGAATATTGATGTAAGATAGAAAAATAGAACCACACTGTGAAACCAACAACTGCTCCGTGAAATGGGGAGAATCAATCATAGTGAAGATTCAAGATTATCCATCCACAACCTAACTCTCAAATCATGGAAGGAAAATTTATTTAGAGATTAAAATATTAAATGTTTTATCACGACTCATAGAATAGGAAATATCATGTCACATATTAGTTCGAAGGAAACAAATGAGATCCACTTTGCACAAGATCCAAGAGGAGAAGGATGAAAAACTGTGTGATTTTAGGGTTTCTAAAAGATAGGGAAATTTAGATATGTATTTGGAATATGTATTTTCACCATGGTTTGGCCACGTATTCCATATAAGGTTTATATTATTTAAGGTTCAATCATGAATGATGGGTTCCACTATAGAATTCAGTCAATGTGAAATTTTTTAATATATATACTTCTATATTCTAAAAATTTTGAGGCTAATTTTAGGGAAGACCGAGCTTTAAATAAAATTATTTGTATGAATAAAATTTCCTTGGTAATAGGGATAACAAAATATGAAAAAATTAATAAATAAAGGGATTAGACATTAGGGGATTGATGAAGGACATGATCGACACATAGGGATTATAGAAGAGAGAGTGGATTACACACAAGAGAAGCTATGTAGTTAGGTTTTATTTTCTCATTTACTTTTAAATATATAGATCATATATTCTTATGTGAATTGTCCCCATGAATTCATATAGGAATATTTTTTGTGAAACACTTTTATTTTTTTAGTTCATTTTACTCATTCTTCTGTGATTTTTAGTTTATCTATGGATGAAGAATCACTGACCATGAGTAGCTAAATTTGTAGAAGAGGGTGGAGTTGGTTGTAGGGGATGACTGTTGCCTATGATTGAAATTATTATTCTCTTTTGGGTAGTTTATAATAATTTTATTACAATTTTCCTTAAATAAAACATATCTGATGTAATGACCCATCTTTTCATGAAGGTATGGAACATTATTTTTCAATTTGGTTTCCTTTTTTAATCATGGTAAACATGAACTACGACCTTAATAAGGATCCAGGAGATATTGAGACTTGTTCGGAACCTAGGGTTTAGAGAAATGGGAAACAAAGTTCGACTACATGGTAACCAAACAGTTAGTACAAACCGTTCAGGGTAACCATATGGGGGAGATTTTTAATAGAAAGTGATGCATGGTTTTTCTAGAATCGTGTGACATACATAAATAGTTTATTATGGAAAACATGACTATTATGACTAAAATTTATGGTGGATTGTCATAAAAACATGATAAAATATGTGACATGTTGATTATTTTTATTCCATGTTGACCATGATAAGTTTCAAAAGTTATAAAATAGTTTTAAATTTACTTCGTGATTGTATTTAATGTGATTTGGATTTGATACATGATTTGTAATAGTATTCTTGATTAAATGAGAAACATGAAAGTAAGACATATGGAAAACATGTGATAAATGAAAATTGTGGGAAAATTAATATTCCATGTTTATGAAATTTTTTCTTAAATGATCAATGCTTGTTTTATTGGTTATTAATTTAGCATCCTAAGATTATGCTTTGTAAAACTATGCATTATAGAATTTTTTTAATATCCATAAGAGAATTTGGTATAATTTTGTATTGAAAGGATTTTTTGGATAGATATATGTTTGGATGAATTAATGATTGACTTGATGTGGAGGAAATTCATGGTGGTAATCCATTGATGGATTATTTGATAGCCATAATTTCTCTTTCTTTCTAGTTGTTGGTTGATTGTGTGATATATAATATTTATTTATTTATCATACATTGTTAGATATATTTTATGAAATTATTCAGTTTTATATTTGTATAGCTAAAATTTTAACATCTCATCTTAGGTTCCATGCGATGGTGCCCTGATCCAGCTGGTCGCATGACCTCATGCGCATTTCCCCATATGCTAGAGGTTGTCTACTTGTCGAGAGGTTATAGTAAGTCATTCATGGGGAGACTATACCCTCTTCTATCATAGTAAATACCCAGGGAAATAATAACAAATAGAGGAATCATATATAATCATAAACATTCAAAAGATAACCAAAATAGGAATTAAATTACTCAACTGAATGGAAAACATGCCATGCCAAAGAAATTGTCAATGTTTATAAAATAAAAAGTAAAAATAAAGACACTAACGACTCCAAAGAGGGTCCTGAACCACATTTTTTCCCTTATCCAAGATATATCCCTAAATAATCTATCCAACACGAGGTATTTTCCCTGAACATTTCCAGAAAAGACAAAGTCTATTTGGGTACTGATCTTGGAGCCTGAGTAGGGTGTTAGTAAAACTCAGAAGGACATAACCAATTGTGTCTAAAACAAATCCAGTCAGATAATAGTGTATGTTATTCTATAAATAAATAAGTATAATGCATAAATAAATAGTTGACACAATATCATTTATTCTTTATTCAACCACATAAAATCCAGGGTTCCTATGGAAACTAATACCTCAATACTAGCTTTGGATCTGACGGATCCAGAAGCATTCCATAGGTAATATCATATCTTAATACTAGCTTTGACTTGTGCCGGAGCTCTATGTATTTTAAGGTGATATCATCACCTGATTTGACTCATTCTATAGCTCTAATTATTCTCATGTGAGGCCATATATCATAGTACCATTATTACCATTCTTATTTCACAATGAATGACCATGTAGCCATTCATTATATCAAAAAATTTGTATTAACATGTTACAATCCTTATTTCAAAAATTAATGACCATGTTGCCATCTATTTAATCACACAATTTATTGACCATGTTACTATCCTTTAATTCATGCAAAATGACCATTTTACCATTCACCATTTAATAATACATAATTGAATGAGCATGTTACCATTCAAAATAGTTGTCTGACTGAGCTTATTACCATTCACCATTTAATAATAAATAATTCAATGAGCATGTTTCCATTCATAATAGTTGGTCAATTGAGAATTTTACCATTCACCATTTCATAATACATAATTTAATGAGCATGTTACCATTCACCATTTCACACATATCACATGTATCTCATTTATCAAGGTTGATCAACATTAACCACATTATCACATATATCACATCGTTACATCAAACAGGATTAATAAACATTAAACCTCTTACCCCAATATCACATTAATTAATTTATCAATTAATTAATGTGATCATACTCATTTCTAATGTAAAGGCCCGTAAATTTCAAGTAATTTGTTTTTCTTAATTTTCTTTGGAATTTTACAAGAGCGCAGCTTCTGACGGCACCTGATTCCGAGGCCCGGTGTGCCCGGAACCATTTTCCGAAGTTTTGCTCGGGTACGTTCAGTGAACGGATGAGCGGGTTTTTCTAACTTTTGAACCGGTGCCCGGAATCGAATTCTGAGGGCACCGATGAAATCGCAGTGCCGGTATTCGCTTAGAAACGCCTCTTCCGGAGTTGCGTTTGCTCGGGTGTGGTTTTTAATTCTCGGGCTTAAAGTTAAGAAATAAAATAATTTTACGACAACTTTATTTTATTTTTCTTAAGCCAATTGGAAGCCACTTGAAGCCACCTAAAGGCGGCTTAAGCTGAGTTGATCCGGATAGGATGCTATCCAAAAATATCCTACCCTCTCGATAGGATATTTGTGAGGTAGGGCCCGCACGAGCCTCGTCGTTTCTTTCTGCTAAGTAACGCACCCGCATAAACCCGTCATTATGAACGTCAACTGACGCGTTTTCTTAAATTCTTAACAGACCATTTAATTGGGTGGTTTATTTTGTAAATTAAATGAGATGTTTCTTTCGTTGAATTAATTCAACGAATTGATGGGTCGTTACTTACCCTTTTTCGTGTGTTGGCATAATAATAAAATAAGACCAACCAGTCTTCTGAAAGTTTACTCATTGAGAGGTTTGACAGAGTTCTCGTGCCTTTATCCTTCTTCGCGAAGAACGTGAAGAACGCTGGTCTCTGACGAAGAAAGCCGATCCCGGAAATCGACGACGCGACGCCGTGATCCGCGACGCCGACGTTCCCTTCCTGCAAAGTTCTTCTGTGACGTCTCTTCCTCCGCGACGGATCTTTGATCGACTGCTTGAGGTAAGAGTCTCGGTTTTTCTTTTTTAATCTCCTTTGTGGTTTTTACCAAAACACGGATTTAATTATTTAAATTAAATCTCTTGTTTCATGGTCCGTTGAGTTCGCCGACTGAACGCCATGTTCCGCGACGAAGCGATGCCCTTCCGCGACGACGCGACGATCTCCACCTTCCGCGACGAGCAATTCCACGAAGAACGCTCACGCGCGACGACTACGAGGTAGGGATTTTATTTTTTTTGGAATTACCCCTTTTTATATTCTCGTAAATGTTACTTTAAAAAGTTAAAGAACTGGTTTTGTGAACAATTTTAAATTTATTAAAATTGTTGTTTCTGTTCAAATGAGGAACCCGTTTTATGAAACAGTTTTATTTCATAAAAAAATTGTTTCGGATATGCGTTCATGTGTTGAACTTTATTTCTCTCGTTGTTTATATATAACGCGGAGGGTGTGGGCCAAATGAACACGGCCCGACAACCCTCCGCCGTTCTTCGTGATTGTGCGGATTTGACGGGCGACGACGGAACGTGCCGCAACGGATGTTTGATGATCCCGAAGTGAAGAATGAGTCTCGGGAGGAGCAACGGCACAGACGGGAAGAAAAACGGGCCCCCGGAGCGACTCTGGCGGCCCGCGGAAGCCGGCGGCGGCGCCCGGCGCTCCGCCGGACGAGACCGCCACGGCACCGGCCGCGGCGGCGGCGCTCTCGGGACGTGGCTAAAGCCACGTCCGACCACCAGGAAGACACCCAGTGGTTGTCGCGGGGGTGTCACGCGGGGGCGGCGGCTCCCCCCGCGTCACTCAGGACGCGGCTTCAGCCGCGGCCGGTTGTCTGGTCGACACCCCGCGGGTGCCGCGGGGGTGTCACGCGGGGCGGCAGCTCCCCCCCCCCCCTCATCGGCCGCTCGGCCGAGCCGGGCCGGGCTGGCCGAGCCAAACCGGTCCGACCGGGTCGGGTCCGGTCCGCCCGAGCCCGGACCCCCCCGTCTTCGGACGGTTTCGTTCAAATGGTCGTATATTGAGCTACGAGCCTCCAAACGACCCGCCGTCAGCGGAAACGCGATCCTTGGATCGAGACGGTCGTTTTGGTATGTCACACTCAAGGTTTCGGAATACTTTGAGTTCGGCCGGGTTGGTTCGTACACGAAACCAACCGGACCTTCGGAGCGGAAACGCTCATATCTTGAGCTACGGACGTCCGATTGATGTGCTGTCAGCTTCGTTGCCTTCATCTAAGTGAGATGGATCTTTTGACATACTCTGCCCGAGGTTTGGACACAGGTGGAGTACGGTCGGGCTGGTTCGTACACGAAACCAACCGGGCCCTCGGATCGGAAACGCTCATATCTTGAGCTACAGACGTCTGATTGACGTGTCGTCATCTTTGTTGAGTTCCTCTAAGTGAGAAGGATCTTTTGGCTCACTCCGCCCGATGTTTGGACGCAGGGGGAGTACGGTCGGGTTGGTTTTGCCTTAAAAACCAACCGGGGCCCGGGACGAAAAAGCCAATAACTCTCAGACCGGGCGTCCGATTAACGCGCCATCTGCGACGTTGAGTTCCTGTTGATGATACGGAACTTTTGGATACATCAACTTCGGACTTTGTGACAGTTTATGTATCGGCCTATCGGCTCGTGGAGCGGACCCTCCTGAACGAGCTTGCTGTGTGCGGGAACCCTAGAGCTGGCTGCGACTGCTACTTCGATGATGACGACTGTGCAGAAATCCTCAGTGGACTGCGATGATGAAGACAGCTGGTCTTGTATCCTATGTGGGTCCTAGCTGTGATGGTCTTGTATCCTATGTGGGTCCCAGCTTAGATGATTCAGTACTGGTCTTGTATCCTATGTGGGTCCCAGTATAGCTGAATCAACGAAGACAGATGGTCTTGTATCCTATGTGGGTCCTAGCTGTGCTGGTCTTGTATCCTATGTGGGTCCCAGCTTAGATGATTCAATACTGGTCTTGTATCCTATTTGGGTCCCAGTATAGTTGAATCAACGAAGACAACTGGTCTTGTATCCTATGTGGGTCCAAGCTGTGCTGGTCTTGTATCCTATGTGGGTCCCAGCTTAGATGATTCAATACTGGTCTTGTATCCTATGTGGGTCCCAGTATAGTTGAATCAACGAAGACAGCTGGTCTTGTATCCTATGTGGGTCCTAGCTGTGCTGGTCTTGTATCCTATGTGGGTCCCAGCTTAGATGACTCAGTGCTGGTCTTGTATCGTATGTGGGTCCCAGTCATGCTGGTCTTGTATCCTATGTGGGTCCGAGCCATTCTGGTATTGTATCCTATGTGGGTCCCAGCTTAGATGATTCAATATCTATACTTGATCATCCCTTGCACCTTTTCGACAAAGTATACCTGTGTGAGATGAATCTTGTGTTACTCTCCTTTCTGGATTGTGTTGAGCTATCCTATGTGGATTTACTGTTTACTCTCCTTTGTGGATTGTGTTGAGCTATCCTGTATGGATTTACTATTTACTCTCCTTTGTGGATTGTGTTGAGCTATCCTGTGTAGATTTACTGTTTACTCTCCTTTGTGGATTGCGTTGAGCTATCCTGTGTGGGTATATGTCTGCTTTCCTGTGTGGACTGGGTTGTACTTGGGCTCGGACGTTGGAGCCAAGCGGGAATTGATGACTTAGGTATATGTATGGGCATATACCTAAGCAGTTTCGGTTGTTACTTCGTGATTGTATCTTTCCTCTGTGGATTATCCTTTGTGGATTTCGGGAGACCTTCGGGGGTCTCGTGGTCCCTACTGAGTAGCTTATACTCACCCCTGCATGGGCTATGCCCGTACTTCGTGGTGTTGGTTGCAGACGACGGACAACGCTGATCGTGGTGGAGGCGTGCGGAGCAGGACGGTACCTGGAGGTGGACCACTGGGCAGGACGTACTCGGAGCGGTCAGGTGGACCCGAGGAGCAGTGGAGGCTATCTATACCCACCCATCAGGTGGGACTTCCAGAGGACGGCTCGACGCTGCGGCTTTTCTTTTCAGTTTCTGTTTTCCCCTTTCAGTTGTACTTTTCAGTTGGGCTTGTATTTCCGGCCCCTTTTACTTTCAGCACAGCTTGTACAGTTTTTACTTAGTGTTTACTTTTCTGCTTGCTTACTCTGTGGTTCTTGTTTACTTTTCAAAGGCAATGCCTTCCCTTTTATTGGGATTCACGCCTTGGTGCTAGTCGCCAGCCCCTGGCCTATGGAAGGAGGGATTGGGGTAGTCACGGCACGGGCCCCGAGGACGGGTCGTGACAAATTGGTATCAAAGGTGGTCGGTTCTACCACAGACTCTGATCTTTCTTCTATGTGAAGCAATAGTGTTTAGCGTATTGGGTGTAGTTATCAGTCCAGGGAGTCCAGTGTTGGTGCGGTGGCCGACGTATCTGTACACCAGGACCCTGACTTCTGATTTCCGACTTAATGCATGAAAACATTGATTGCTTGTGTGTTTCAGGTTTTCTTTGTGATTACTTGTGTCAGCTCCCCAGGTATACTGTTCTGACCGTGGCGCACTTGTTTCCTTTTCAGGATGGCCCCAAGATGGTAGCCAGCTAGGGTTCCGAGAGTGGAGCGTGATGACAGCCCACTGAGCGACGAGGCCTCGGTGCAGGGCTTCTTGTCAACAGAGGCACCGGCGGTACCTTTACCCACCGAGCCACCGATGCTTCCCGCCATGACCGCTGACACTGCACGTCGCCTTGGAGCTCTGCATGAGTTCCAGCGCCAGCGACCACCCAAGTTTCGTGGGGAGATGGACCCCCAGGCAGCCGAGGACTGGCTAGAGGCGGTCGTGCGAGTTTTTAGGTTAGTGAGGACACCAGCAGACCTCATGGTGATCCTCACAGCGAGCCTCCTGCACGCGGCAGCAGGCAGATGGTGGAGCTTGATGCTCTAGGTGCACGACGAGACATCTCTTCTCTGGACGGACATTGAGAGCATCTTCCGCTCCGAGTTCGTCCCAGCTACCCTCCGTGCGGTGCGCATCCAAGAGCTGCTACAGCTACGGCAGTGCAGTATGACAGTGGCCCAGAACTCGGCGAGATTTACTGATCTCTCGTGCTACTCCACGGATATTGTACGGGACCCGTTCGTCCGGGCCCGGACCTTCGAGAAGGGACTGAGGCACGAGATCAGGGCTTCGATGATCTCCCTCAACATTCCGACACATGCAGAGGTGTTGGAGAGAGCCCTTCTAGTGGAGTGTTTTCTCGCCGAGCAGGCTCCAGTGACAGGGCCCTTCGCAGGACGGCCCGTAGCAGGGTCTTCTGCAGCTGGCAGTAGACAGGTGACGCAGAGGTCCAAGCGGGCCAGACCGTCGGATGCGCTGTCTCAGGATGAAGATTCGGTTGTGCGGGGCACCCGAAGGAGAGCCAGCTACACGAGGGGCAAGCATTGCTACACATGCAGCGGGCGAGGTCACATGGCTCGAGACTGCCCGACTCGTCTTGCAGATGAGCAGCAGGTGGTAGAGGGACCTCCCAGACAGAGGTTCGGCCACGGTGGTCTGCAGGGTGCAGGCAGACGAGGCGGAGGAGTTGGCCGAGTAGACGATGGTGGGAGACACTTCGAGGTGTTTCCACCACCACCACCAGGAGGTCCACCCCGACTGCAGGGAGTTAGTGGACATGGGAGAGCTCAGCTTCAGGCAGCTGAGGCCTTCGATCATGGAGCTTTGGGAGCAAATGGACAGGAGCGGAACTAGTGGATGCATCCTTTGTACTTCTAGTTCCTTGTTGCGGTTGTGTACTGTCTTTGTATTATGAGCTGCAATAATAAAATACGCATACCTTTGTGGTGTTTTCATTCCTGTCCTCTTTTGTGTTGTTACTAAGAGGTTCCAGTTTTGACTGTTGACTTGACCCTCACTTGTGAGACATCTACTGGAGGAGACCCAGTTACCACACACTAATGCCAACAGTGTGACTCAACCCTTGGAGGCGAGAGTAACGGTTGGATCTCTTGGTAGTAGCATCGAGGCCTTACGACGTCATCCCTGGTATGGATTAGTATCACACATGTCGGGAATGACTGTATTAGGAAAAGAATGTGGTTCATCCAGGGGATGGGACCAGATTTCTTTTATCAGCAAGGAAAAAATCTTGCAGCTCTTGTGGGACCTGAGATGGTCCAGGTCATCTAGGGGCAGATGAGTACAGCTTAGAGCTGGAAAAAGTCTTATGCTGACAGGAGCCGGAGGCCACTAGAGTTCGAGGACGGTGACCACGTTTTCTTGCGGGTCTTACCTCGACGTGGTTTGCGGAGATTTGGCCGAGGTGGCAAGTTGTCTCCACGCTTCATCGGGCCTTTCTAGGTCCTCAGCAGTATTGGCGAGGTGGCTTGTCGCCTGGCTCTGCCACCTCAGTTGCACCGGGTGAACGACGTCTTCCACGTATCTCAAATGAGGAGATACGTGCACGACCCGACGCACATCATTGACCATGGGGAGCTAGACATGGATGATGGGCAACTTTTGCGGAGGTCCTGGTGGAGATAGAGGATCGACAAGAGCGGTTCCTACATGGGTGATCGATTCCTCTTGTGCGCATCAGATGGCACCATGGGAACCTCCCGGGAGCACATGGGAGCGGGAGGCTCAGTTGCATGCTCAGTACCGCCTTTGTATCCCTAGTTTGTTTGGAAGCTTTACGGGGACGTAAAGCCCTGTGGTGGGAGTAATGTAAAGACCTATAAATTTCAAGGAATTTTTTTTTCTTAATTTTCTTTGGAATTTTACAAGAGCGCATATTCTGACGGCACCTGATTCCGTGGCCCGGTGTGCCCGGAATCATTTTCTGAAGTTTGGCTCGGGTACGTTCAGTGAACGGACGAGCGGGTTTTTCTAACTTTTGAACCGGTGCCCGGAATCAAATTCTGAGGGCACCGATGAAATCGCAGCGCCGGTATTCGCTTAGAAACGCCTCTTCCGTGGTTTCGTTTTCTCGGGTGTGGTTTTTAATTTTCGGGCTTATAGTTAAGAAATAAAATAATTTTACGACAACTTTATTTTATTTTGCTTAAGCCACTTGGAAGCCACTTGAAGCCACCTAAAGTCGGCTTAAGCTGAGTTGATTGGGATACGATGCTATCCAGAAATATCCTACCCTCTCGGTAGGATATTTGTGAGGTAGGGCCCGCACGAGCCCCGTCGTTTCTTTCCGCTAAGTAACGCACCCGCGAAAACCCGTCATTATGAAAGTCAACTGACGCGTTTTCTTAAATTCTTAACAGACCATTTAATTGGGCAGTTTATTTCGTAAATTAAATGTGTTGTTTCTTTCGTTGAATTAATTCAACGAATTGATGGGTCGTTACTTACCCTTTTTCGTGTGTTGGCATAATAATAAAATAAGACCAACCAGTCATCTGAAATTTTACTCGTTGAGAGGTTTGAAAGAGTTCTCGTGCCTTTATCCTTCTTCGCGAAGAACGCGAAGAATGCAAAGAACGCGAAAAACGCCGGTCTCCGACGAAGAACGCCGAACCCGGAAATCGACGACGCGATGCCGTGATCCGCGACGCCGATGTTCCCTTCCTGCACCGTTCTTCTGCGACGTCTCTTCCTCCGCGACGGATCTTCGATCTGCTGCTTGAGGTAAGAGTCTCGGTTTTTCTTTTTTAATCTCCTTTGTGGTTTTTACCAAAACACGGATTTAATTATTTAAATTAAATCTGTTGTTTCATGGTCTGTTGAGTTCACCGACTCAACGTCGTGTTCCGCGACGACGCGACGCCCTTCCGTGACGACGTGACGATCTCCACCTTCCGCGACGACCAATTCTGCGAAGAACGCTCACGCGCGACGACTACGAGGTAGGGATTTTATTTTTTTTGGAATTACCCCTTTTTATATTCCCGTAAATGTTTCTTTAAAAAGTTAAAGAACTGGTTTTGTGAACAATTTTAAATTTATTAAAATTGTTGTTTCCGTTCAAATGAGGAACCCGTTTTATGAAACAATTTTATTTCATAAAAAAATTGTTTCGGATATGCGTTCATGTGTTGAACTTTATTTCTCCCGTTGTTTATATCTAACGCGGAGGGTGCGGGCCAAACGAACACGGCCCAGCAACCCTCTGCCGTTCTTCGTGATTGTGCGGATTTGACGGGCGATGACGGAACGTGCCGCAACGGAAGTTTGATGATCCCGCAGTGAAGAACGAGTCCCGGGAGGAGCAGCGGCGCAGACGGGAAGAAAAACGGGCCACCGGAGCGACTCCGGGCAGCCCGTGGAAGCCGGCGGCGGCGCCGGCGCCCGGAGGCGGTGGCGCCCGGCGCGCCGCCGGACGAGACCGCCGCGGCACCGGCGGCGGCGGCGGCGCTCGCGGGACGCGTCTAAAGCCGCGTCCGGCCACTAGGAAGACACCCCGCGGTTGTCGCGGGGGTGTCACCTGGGGGCGGCGGCTCCCGCCGCGTCACTCGGGACGAGGCTTCGGCCGCGTCCGGTTGTCTGGCCGACACCCCGCGGGTGCCGCGGGGGTGTCACGCGGGACGGCGGCTCCCCCCGCGTCGGCCGCTCGGCTGCTCGGTCGAGCCGGGCCGGGCTGGCCAAGCCAGACCGGTCCGACCGGGTCGAACCCGGTCAGACCGAGTTCGTCCGACCCAGGGGGGGTCCGGCCGGGTCAGCTCGGGCCCTGACCCCCCCGTCTTCGGACGGTTTCGTTCCAATGGCCCTATCTTGAGCTACAAGCCTCCAAACTACCCGTTGTCAGCGGCAACGCGATCCTTGGATCGAGACGGTCGTTTCGGTATGTCGCACTCAAGTTTTCGGAATACTTTGAGTTCAGCCGGGTTGGTTCGTACACGAAACCAACCGGGCCTTCGGAGCGGAAACACTCATATCTTGAGCTACGGACGTCCGATTGACGTGCCGTCAGCTTCGTTGTTTTCCTCTAAGTGAGATGGATCTTTTGACATACTCCGCCCGAGGTTTTTTTACTTTTCAAAGGCAATGCCTTCCCTTTTGTTGGGATTCACACCTTGGTGCTAGTCGCCAGCCCCTGGCCTATGGAAGGTGGGCTTGGGGTAGTCACGGCCCGGGCCCCGAGGATGGGTCGTGACATCTAATTAAACAATTAGTCCTCACATGAAACCTGTTAATTAATTACCTAATTAATTAAGCACATAAATCTCCTTAAATTACCGAACTATTAATTAATCACTTATTTTCTCTTATTAATTCATCAATTAAATAATCACATCAATTACACTAGTTAATTAAAAAATTAACTAATCACATAGAATCCTCTAGTTAATTCAACAATTAACTAATCACATCAATAATATTAATTAATTCGATAATTAATTAATCACATCAAATACATTAATTAATTCAACAATCAATTAATTACTTCAACTATATTAGTCAATTAAATAATTAACTAATCATATAGAATCCTCTAGTTAAGTTAATAATTAAATAACCACATCAATAATATTAATTAATTCGGAAATTAATTAATCACATAAAATACATTAATTAATTCAACAATTAATTAATTACTTCAATTCTATTATTCATTTCAACAATTAACTAAACACATCAATTACATCACTAATTAAACAATTATTTTATCACATTAATCATTTTAATTAATTTCCCCAATTAATTAATCATGTCAATCCCATTAATCAATTCATCAATTAATTAATAAATTTCCACAAACTCTAAATCCCATAATTAATCCCCAAATTTATTATCGCATTCATGATCTCAATAACTCATTATTAATTCTACAATTAATTAACTCTAATCATCTATCCCAATATCACATAATTAATTGTAAAATTAATTATTTCAAATTAATAATTCAATATCACATAATTAATTATACAACTAATTGTCTTAAATTCACAGCTCCATATCACATGATTAATTCTACAATTAATCATATCAAATAAACAACTCAATATCACATGATTAATTCTATAATTAATCATCTCAAATCACAAACTCAACATCATATGATAAATTCTACAATTAATCATCTCAAATCAACAACTAATTATCCCATCAATCCATATTAATCAACTCACTAATTAATTAATCCAATTCGCTCAATTGAATCTTCACAACAATCCTTGTTGATTAATTCACCAATTAATTAATCCGACTAATTCAATTGTATTAACACAACAACCCTCATAAATTATTTCACTAATCAATTAATCTAATAAATTTTTTATTAATTAATGCTATAATTAATTAATATATACAAACCCTCTAACTAATTCAACAATTAATTGTGCACTTTAATTCCATTAATTAATTCAAAATTAATTAATCTCATTCAATCCCTTTATTTAATTCTCCAATTAATTTCCCAAGTCACATTCCATTAATTAATTAACAATTAATTATTCTAAGTCAGTCCCTTCAACTAATTCAATAATTAGTTATCTATTCCACATTTCCTTAATTAATTAAAAATTAATTAATCCTATTATTTAAGTCAACAATTAAATAGTCACATTACTTACATTAATTAATTCAAGATTAATTAATTCAAACCTATAATCACAAAAACCCACATAATTAATTCATCAATTAATTATTCCAACTTAATCAAATCAATAATCCAAATTAATTCCTCAATTTGTTATTATAACTTAATCAATTAAATATCCCCAATTAATTTATCAATTAATTTTTTTATCTCTATCAATTTAATAATCATAACAATCTTTGATAATTAATTTTATAAATAATTGTCCCCTTTTGAAAACATCAATATTAGAATGATTAATCCATCCATTAATTATTCAATTTCAATAATTTTTATCTTGCCGCAATTAATTCAAAAATTAATTATCCAAATCACAATTTCATAATCTCATAATTAATTTTCAAATTAATTATTCATGATCTAAAATCTCAATATCCCATTTTCACATTCCCATTAATTAATTAATTCTCCAAATTAATTAATTTAATCAAGAGAATAATTGTTAAACATCTAATAGAAATTCCAAAATTGTATACACATAATTTTAGTCAAGACTATGGGATTGAATTTAAGACCGTCTACCTCAAAAATGGTGATGAACACTTTCCAACAGATAATCTGAATTTGAACATAATCAATCAAAAATGTGCTGATGAACGGGATTTAGATCTGTCTCCTTAAAAGTGGAAGAAGCGGTAAAAAAATCTCTATATCTATGATAGCTATTGGATACTTAAAAATATGAGTTCAGATATCCAAGATCTGATGCAATATCACTTTTTGATCGAAGATGACTTTCAGAAATTAATGATAGAAGACCTGTAACATGGAGGGAGGTGTGCGGAGGGTTTTCAGTTGAAGATTACAATGTGTAGCGGTGTTTTGACCCAAGTAAGAGGTGTGTGGGGCGTCTTCGATCAAATATGGGGGCAGAGAATTCGTGGTAAATAAAAATATGTGGGGGGGTATGAGAAGTTGGAGATGTGTTTTTCATTTGTTGTGCATTAGAATTACACAATTTTAATTCACATTTCACATCATGTAACATTCGTTACATTTCTCTATTGAAATCTCGTCAAACCCTTAAAAATATTAATTTTATATTACAATTGGTGAAATTCATTCACACTTGGGGAAATCTTACACTTGGTGAGATCCAAATTCATGTAGTGAAATATTATTTCCTGACATATCCACACGTGGTGAAAGAAAGTTACAGGGGTGAAAAGTTTAAAGGTTTTGAATTAATTTAAGATATGAATTAAATTGAAAACAACCCATATTGACAAAAAAAATTAAAAATATTCATACCTAGAAAATGACAGGATCTTAAAATCTCACCACTTTATAACAGCTCAACCTTGAGCTGTACTACCAAGCATATCAATGAAAAGTCAGGTTCTTACAAAAATCCATTGTCAAATTGTTTTTATGCTTACTAAAAACCTTCTTATAATAGATTCAAATTTAATAAAATGGAAATGAAGGAATGATGTTGTTAGAATTATAATGGAGAATGATTAAGACTATACCATGATTATTTAAGTCATGAATACTTTAATATAAGCCATATTATTAATCATTGGTATTCATTATTGCTGATTTTAGGCTTATGAAGCCCTATATTTTTAGATATCAAGCCTTTTATATGATTCTAAATTGGATAACTGAATTTGGGTGTTTGGTTTGATTGATGTGATATGTATTAACATTCTTTATTGCCTCCAAAATGGAATGAGAATGTACGATGGTTACTTATATATGGATGGAATATTAAGTCTTGAATCAGGTAAAATATTTTACTCCTTTTTATTTTATTGAGGGTTGATAGGGATATCTTTGGCTCAATGAGTCTCTTATTATTTGAGGGATACGTTTTTGGAGTGAGGTCTGTTATAGGTGGATTCTTCTAATCTTTTCGCATAAAATGGAAAAACTATTTTGGAATACAATTTAAAATATGTTCCAAGGAGAGGGGTGTGTGATGATGTAGATGGAAAAAATTACCTTAACAAATTGGTAAGCAGTAATCCAATGTCTTTAAGTATTAAAGAAAAAAAAGGATTTCCTTTGATACTAAAATTTTATATATATAATAAATTATTGTAGTACCATAAATGTATTAAAGGAGTTATTGTTTTGAACCATGAAACGTTTTAAACTAGTTAAATTATATTCGGAATTAATATATATTTTGGAACTTATCTTAAATTTTTTATTTAAAATAAAAGCATATTTATAACTTTATATTAAAGAAAAACATTTTTTCCTTCCTTAAATTGGTTGGTGGTACTCAAAAAAAATTAATTTTTCTTCAATTAATTTCAATGATTTTTAAAACAATTTTTATTTTGTGGTTTATTCAATGGTGAACCATTTTAAAACCTATTTACCTATATATGTTTATATTTCCATCAGAAGCTAAGATCTTATTTGAGAGGTATCTTCCCCTATATTTTTATATTTAGGATTTTCTTATTTGGGTTCATCTATTATTTTAATTATTATTTTAATTATCGAGGATGATAATTTTTAAAGGTATCTATTGTAATTACATGGAAATTTCTATAACATTACTTTGTGTTTTTCTGGTAGAAAATGAAATTAATAACTCATAGTTGTCAAATTTTAATAAATGAAGTATAATTTATCTCATTAGTTAATTTTATAATTTATTTATTTAACTATAAGGCAGTATATATCACTATTCCTCAAAAAATAAAACTTATAAAAAATAATAAAAAATCACCCTAAGTTAATTTTGAAATTATGAATTTTAAAAAAATTATTTTCCCAAATTCAATTTCTATATGTTTATAAAATTAATTTTATTATTTTTCACAAAAGGACATAAAAAGATGTTCCTTTAATAAAATAGTATTTCTAAACATATAATGATTTTACCAAAAATTATACATTTAATTATAAATATGTTTTTTTATGTAAAAACAACTAAAAATTTGTTATTATTATTCATAGTACTATGTTTAATTGCTACATTATAACTATCTCAATCAAATAATTATAATGGTAAAGTGTTGTTTCATAGAAATTTAGTGTTGCATGTAATTCAAGACAAGTCGGTGTTGCAAGTAGTACAAGGATAACTTAGTGTTGTGTATAACTTTATCCAAAAATAGTGTTTTTATATAAATTTAAAAAACTGTATTCATTGTAATGTGAAGTTAAATATATTAAAACAGTTAAATTAATTTGAAAAAATAATTCAAAAAATCTCGAGGTGTTACATTCTACCCCATTTGAAAATAACTTTTCCATATAAATTAATCTGGGTCATCAAAGGTTTAATAATTAAAAGTTTCCTTCATTGAAACCCACATCGGAAATATGAATTCTAAAACTTTCTTTTAAAACTGAAAAGTTGGAAAATTACAATTACCAAAAATAAACTATAACCTTATCTCTATATGGAAGAACATATGTGATGATTTGGGCATAGAAGAAAAGAATAAATAATCATAGTGATTGATAAAGATCATCGATCATAAGAAATTGGGTGATCTACAAAAATTTAACTATCAAAAAACAATAAATTAAAGAATTATAAAATATTACATTGATATAATCAAAAATAATGATAACAGGAAAACCATTTACATCATGATCCCTTTTTCTAATGTCTAATAATTTCCATTAGAAGATATACTAAATTGATTTCAATATAATCTCACAATTGTTTTGTGCCTTGATTAATTTCCACTTCATCTCTTATTCTAAGAAATGAAGTTGAATTTATCACTTGAAAAGTGTTGGTAGATCATGAAATCCATACATAAAATGATGGTTCATTCCATATATTTTTTTTCAAAACAAAAAATTTATCAAAATTTATGAAATTTTCATATGTCCATCAATAGTGTCTTAATACTTTAATCTAGAAAAACTTCATCCTAAGTTTAACTTATACTTTCCATAAATGGATAACCATAAAATCCTTCTAAAATCTGAAAAACAAAAACATTAGAAAAAGGTCACTAAATCTAGTTAACATTTATCTTTGATAAATCATGAGGTTGTTTTTGTGTCACATTAAAAACATGTGAATAACCTAATCGTGTATTCTCTTGAAACATAGTAATAAACTAAATTACCATGAAACCTTAGTGAAAACATGCATAATTTCAAAAACTAATTATTTCCTCATACCAAAAATCCAATAATTCTATAAAATCTATCCATGATATCATAAAACATATTTTCATCATATCAATCGCAATTTCATCAATAATATCCCATTTATAATCAAAAATCTTTTAATCTAATTATATTAACTTCAAGTGCATCCTTCCCACAATCATGTGTTTTCAAAAACCATCAGCTCACCACCTCAATTATGTTTCTAGGTATTTATAACTATTAAACAAATCCTTTCCATTCCTTAATGAAAAACTTATAATGAAAATACTTATATATTTCATTATTTATAAAACACAATCTTTGAATTCCAAAACATATTAACCTTAATCATCCAACATTATTCCTAAACCATTACTTAGGATTTATCATCTTATTAATTAATAACTATATCCTAGAATGTGAAATATGTATCATGTCTTATGGTTCTTTAACCTTAATCTAATCATACTTCTTATGTTTAAGGTAAAAATATATTTAGAGCATCACATACCTTTCACATGACATTTGTGGTATCTTTATCCTTAGTAGTTTAACCAATACTTGTACCAGCCTCCAAGTTATCTTCTTGATATTTCTACTCAAGAAATCTATTTTCATAATTCCCATAATTTCCACATCTGAAAAATTATATGTTAACCTTCTTCTTCTTGTTACTACTATTGAGTAAAACCAGAAAGCATAGTGTGAAAAAAAAACTAATCATAGAAAAGAACACATAATCATGAAAAATTGAAAATAGGTTATCTAAATATTGACACATTATTATTTAACCAATTAATCCTTAGTTTTATCCTAGGTTATTCATAATAATTTTCTATTTAAATCTCTCATGATGGTTCATAAATATTTCATGAATTGTTTAATCTTATCCCCCTAGATTGTTAAACCAACTGTGCGGTAAGGCACGTTGTCATGCACTAGGTTACAACGAGTCAGACCTGATGCGCCTTGTCAAAGATGTTACTCATAGGTACACCTATTCTAGAGCCACATCCACTAGGTGTATCCAGATAGAGATGTATTTCTAGAAAACCACTCGCTCTATTTGTTTCCAAAAATATAGGACATTTTCTTATACTTTTGATTATCCTTAGATTTATCCTTAAAAAAATCCTTAAAAATTCCTTAGAAATATTCCTAGAGATCTATCTAATGTTTTCTCATCCTAGATTCCAAAGGTTAACTAAAATTTTTCTCTCAAACCAACTAAAATGACCCAATATTGATGTACCTTAACATTACAATACTTTTGTAGAATACTTAATACATTACACAAACAAATGACTAAAGACTATTTTATTCTAGTGCCTTCAGAAACATGGAAACATAAACACAGGTACATAATTGAGCTACATTATCTCCCACAATGTTCTTCTTCAATAGAACACTTATTAGACACATCAAACATAATACATATCTTCATAACCTAGGTTAAAGTAATCATAAAAGGGGGAGATCTCATATGCTGAGTAAGGGTAAACAAGGAAGATATGTAAACCAAATTATGAGAATAAGGGTATGAGATCATGATCATGAAAATAGAAGCTCATATCCAAGATATCAAATATCATAAACTGTAATCATGGCCTAAAGATTGGAAGTTCATAAGACATGAATCATAAGAAAATAAATAACATGATCCCTGAAATCATATCATAGGAATAAAACATGTAACATTGGAAAACACATAATCATAAGATAATGATTTCTATAGTATTCAAGGTGCCACTTCCTAGGCCATATTGGTAGTATGGGTTCACTTCTCATACCATATTGGTAGTCATGGTTCACTCCCATGGGCATCTTACTAATATGACTTAACTCCACATACCATCTTGGTAGTCATGGTTTACCCCCATGGCCATCTTAGTAGATAAGGATCACTCCCAATACAATATTCGTCTATATCATGAGATATAAATATTTACCCAATGCATTAGAAGGAGATATAGATCCCACCCATCTTATAATTAAATCATACATACATGCGCAAAAATATTATAAAAAATCATATCGCAATCCATAAAATGAAATGAGTATCATAAACTTGTAATCATATCATAACCTATGGAAAAGATATAGGTTTCATAGTCATTTCATCAAAAGCATAACCTATGAAAAGAATCCAGATTCATAAACAAGGTTCCATAAAAACATAAACCATTTATATTAGAATATTGATGGAATTATTTAACTATAAAAAATTATTTTATCTTAGATGTGTAAGGATTTTTAAATATCATTTCAAACAAGGCTTATCTTTAAAAATCACTTTTAAAATATAAAACATTTTCAAGAACCTTTTCATTGAAACCCTTTTAAAAAATATATAGAGGAAACCAGAAAAAACATTTAAATTATTCCTAGATGAAAATATCCTTTCTTCTTTGAAAAATTATTTTTGGAACAAAAAACCTTTTGAAAACCATTTTCATTGAAAATAATCTCGAAAAAATTGTAAAGAAATATTGAAAACCTTTTGAAAACCTTTTTCCTTGAAAACATATTACGGAAGGTTAGAAATATTTTTAAATACTTTTTACATGAAAATATATATGAATAATTATAAATGAATAATTTGAAAACACTTTAAAGTATAAAACAATTATTTAAAATCCTTTTCCTTGATAATGATATTAAGATATCCTCTAAAAACATTTCTTGAATAAAATAATCTTTAATCATTTAAAAGTGTCTCATACCACATTGAAATGTTGGAATCCTAATCCACATGAAATAGTAACATAAAATGAAGAATAAATTTTCATTAAAATAAATATATTCTTGATATTACATTTAAAATGGTAGTATACACCTTGTAAAAGAACATAGGGTATAACAAAAGATGTTTCCCAAAGAAGGCAAATTGAGACCAAACTACCTTACACATTTGGTAACTTTTAAACCTTAAAACGCCATGAAATAGAGATAATAAAATGTATATTTAAATAACCATAAATTAAATTACACAAATAATAGAAAAAATTTATTGTAATTATGTTTACCACACAAAATAAATGAGTAGTGAATAAGGCATGTCTCTCACAGAAATTAAAAGTGAGATGAAATTTCCTTTACAACCTTATAATTTGTAGAATCATATGCCCCATGAAAGAAAGAATATTATATTTATATTAATATAACCTAATATTATGGTTAATAAAAATAAAATAAATTCATGGGTGGTATATAAATTAAATAGAAGAAACAAGTAGTGTATGATGCATTTGTCTCGCAAAAGTAAGGGTGAGAAAAAAAACCCTTTCCTTAGGTATGATTCACTATATACATGTGGAAAACTCATATATAGTGGTTTGAAACATATTATTAACTTATACAGGAATCATAATTATATTTATAATATTATATATGATTCATGTATGACTTTATATTTCCATTTTATTAAGTTAATGCATCATTTTGGGTAATAACCGCTTTGTTTATCGTACGTGTTTTGAATTGTTATTCCTGATCCTATTACATAGATCATGATTTACATAATTCTAGAATGTAACAATTTATATATATTATATATATATATATATTATATAAATATATATAGATAATATATATGTGAAATGGAATACACCATTCATGGGGACGGTAAGCAGTACATATGTATGAATGATGTTTCCATTTTCTTATCGTACTGAAAAGAAAAATGTCAATAACATATATATATATATATTATTAAATTATAATTATTATGTCATATATTTCATATTTATAAATTATATAAATTTTTTATAATCATTCTTAAAATTTTTTGTGTGGAAGATGAATCTCATCGCGTCGTAGAGACAATAGTTCGTATGTACACACGATAGATGATATCATTCTCTTAATGGTAAAAGGGTGAGGAATTATATGGTATATTAATTACATAGAATCAATGTTATTTAATATTTATTATTTATATCTAATATATCCATCATCTTACCCATAAAAATAAACTAGTGACGAAAAATAGATTACCCCACAACGTGGATATGGAAAGCTATACGTACGCACACGTGGTACTTTCATTTTTCATAAGATGAATAAAAGATGGAATATAGTTGTTATATAATTATAATAGAATATTATCTTATAGGTGATTATGTAGTTATTTCTTTATAATGGAATCAACACATGAAGAGTAAGTAGAAGAAGTAATTTTTTAGAAGGATTCGGTAAGGAGATTACATCTTATTCAACGATCTCCCTCTAGATCTCCAATTAGAGATGCTATGGTTTGACTTCTAAGAATACTAGAACATCTATAATTTCAATAGGGAATTTTATGAGGGGAATTTTTAGGGGTTTGTTCATCTATAATGCATATAGTTTTTTGAGTAAGTGAGGGGGAGGTGCCATTTTATAAGTGTGGTGAGGGACACATTAGGGAAATCTAAAAATATTAAGTTAAAATAAATTCATTTTCAATTTCATATAGCACCAAAGTGAGTTATTTCAAATATAAGATGAGTATCGGCCAAAATAATTTCAAACAATGATTTTTAGACGTGTTTATTTCACAATATTAACCATATCTTGTGGATGTAACCCTTAATTAAACCCTCTAACTTTTACCATGACAACTTGTATTTTTACACTTTAGGGTTAATATAGTTAGTATAAAATGAAAAATGAACCCCTACTGGATCGTTGATGGAATTTTTAACCTTATTATTTTTATTTGGATAAATTGTTTATTTTTATGAAAATTATATCGTTTTACAAAATATTATTAATTTTAAGGTATCCTTTATGTCAATTTAGATACTATTAATTATTTTTATTTTGTAATAATCTCCTAACAACATGATAAATTCAAGAAAACACTTCTAATATTTCACTAAAATATAAAATATTTCTATGAAATATTTTTATGTCATTAATTATGTTAAATTGTATTTATTTTGTTATTTTTAGATTACTTATTAGAAATTTCCATTAATTAAACAATTATTGCATCATCATTATGTAAGCATTTAATTAAATTATTTATCATCTAAAAATTAAAAATAAATTATCCTATTTATTATAAATTTATTATATTACAAAAAACTATTAATAGTATAATTTTTCTTCTATATAATCCTATATTAATAATGACTTACTTCTTAAAAATATGAGTATGACATTTTTAACTTATCTTTAAATAAAATATAATAAATATTGAATTCTTACCCAAGGGCCTTAAAAAGGATATAATTTTTGAATAAGGTATATTTTGGTCAAGAAAATCATAAAATGAAATTAGGACAATTGTTTGGGTAGTTTTATAAAATTATGATATTATTTTTACCCTTAATTACCCGATTTACCCTTAACCGTGGTAAAAAAATAGTAAAGTTGCTATTCAATAAAAACTATGTTGATCCTATTAGACTATAAATATCATAATGATTAAAACCATGTATTTTCTTTTTTTAAACTCAATTCACCAAAGTGACAAAAATAAGTTTTACGATAATCCCATGGACGTAGCGAGAAGGCGGTAAAAAGAACATTCAAAAGTTCAATAATTTTTAATATCTACTTTTAAAAAATAAATGATTAAAATGGCCTAATATGTATTAATATATGTATAGCTTATCTATTTTCACAACAAAATAATTTTAAAATATGATAACTATTTAAATGAAAAATGCAATTTTTAACTCGAATGTAGTATTTTTCACTATTCTTCAAAAAAGTAAACTTCTTAGAAAAATACTAAAAATCACCTAAGTTAGTTTTGATATTCCAAATTCAAAAATTATGTTTATTTTACCAAATTTAATTTCTTGGAGTTTTAAAAAGTATTTTTATTATTGTTCACAAAAGGACATAAAAAGTTGTCCTTTTAAGAAAATAGTATTTCTAAACATATAGAAATATTAGAAAATTACACATTTCATTACAAATATTTTTTATTAGAAAAATTTTAAAAATTAGTTATTAATATTCATATTACTATATTTGATGGATATTTTATAACTATCTCATTTAAATAATTATAATAGTAATGTTTTATTTTGTAGAAACTTATTGTTGTGTGTAATGAAAGCCAAGTCTGTGTTGCATGTTGTGAAATCATAACTTGGTGTTTTGTGTTATATAGTCCAAACTTAGTGTTTTTATATAATAATAAAACTATATATTCAATGTTATGTGAAGTGAAAAATATCAAAAAGTTTAAATTAATTCAAAAACAAATAATTCACAAAATCTCGATGTTTTACAATGTGTATGTATGTGTATGTGTGTGATATTTGTGTGTTTGTGTGGGGGAACATGTATGTGTATGTTTATGTGTATGTATATAGATGTATGTGGGTTGTAAGTGTATGTTATTATACATGTATGTGTCTTTATGTATGTGTATGTACATGCATGCATGCATGTGTATATATATGTGGTGATAAGCCCCCTGACCCCTCATTCCAGATAGACATCATCCACGTCTCTATGTTTTGGCTCGTTGCTATGGATTTCAATTTTCATCAGACATAGCCTCTTTAGGAAAGAAAATATAAAGGGGATTGATCCCAAACTATTATTATTCTATATATGTTTATATAGTAGGTGTTTTTTGCATATGTATATTATTTTGTTATATGTGTGTGGATGTAAATGCATATGTGTATTTGCAGGTATGTGTATTTGTATGTCCATGTGTGTGTGTGTGTGTAATGTGTATTTTGGTGTATATTTGTATGAATATATCATTATATAATAAGAAAATTTATTTTTATCATTTATTCATTTAGTGTTATTTATTCATTTTTAATATTTATCCATTATTAAGATTTCTGATAATATATTCATTTTAAATATTGGTCCATTATCAATGTTTATTAATTAAATATTTTTTTAATGTATTAATTTTTTTAATTATTTAATTATTTTCAAATATTAATATTCAATACTTATAATATGTATATAATTTACATAATTAATATTTATATATTTTTATTTCAATATGTTTGTATTTAAATATTTATAGACTTAATATTTATTCAATACTAATTTTCACTTTATTATAATTCTCTTGTTTTTAAATGTAATATTTTTTTATTTTCTTTTAATATTTATTTATTTTTAATATTTAATTAAATTATATATTCAAATTTATTAATTTATTTTTTTAAAATTTTTTGAATTAATTTGTTTTTAATTATTATATTTTATTCATTTTAAATTTCTTATTCACATAATTTTATTTATTCAGTTTTAATACTTATTCACTTTTAATTTTTTTCGTAATTTATTCATTTTTAATATTTATTCATTTAGTATTTCAATAATTTATCCATTTTTAATATCTACTTATATATTTTTATTTTGAAATATTTAATATTTTAAATATATTTCTAATTTACATAATTAATATTTATTTATTTTTATTTTTTCAATTTATTTATTTAAATCTTTAAACAGATATTATATATTAATTTTTAATTAGTCGTTTATTGTTAATATTTTTCTTTAAATACCTTTTTTAGTATTTTTTTCATTTTTATTTTAATAATTATTCATTCGTATTATTTTGGTAATATATATAAAATTTATAAAATTTATTCATTTTTTAATATTTGTTTAATTTACATAACTAATATTATTTATTAATTTTTGTTATTTTGTTATTTAAAAAATTAAAAATATTTATTCATTTCATATTACATATTCATTTTTATATTTTTTTCAAAATTTATTGATTTTTAATATTTTTGTAATTTATTAATTGTTTATATTTATTTTATTTTATAAATTAATTTTTTAATTTTTATTATTCATGTTTATATAATTAGTAATTTATTAAAAAAAATTATTTTATTTTTTATTTTCTATAAACTGGTGTTTATAAGTGTTAAATTTAGATTTTATCAACTAAAACTTTCTCTAATTAATCCATAATTTATCCATGATAAGTTTAGCATTGATAAAATTAAATTTTCATTCTATCATTGACAAAAATATGTTTTATAAAACCCTTTCTATTCCTTTAATAGTTCTTTGGAGAATATTGTGGCTCATCGTGTTGTTCTAACTCCTACAGAAGTCAAAGCTTGTCACCCCCACTTTTGAACTCATTGGATGAATCAACCATTGGTCGAAGTTATATTTGTTGATCACTACTTGTATTTAATTTATCTTTCATAGTTTTTCCATTTTTTTGTTGTTGTTCTCATCACCACATCTACACTACAAATCTTCCCAACAACCTTCATTGCCACTCATCCCCCCATTCCGTCATTATAATCCAATTCTGAATTTTTCCAATCACTATAGAAACATATCACTACTACCCCATCACTACAACCCTCTATCATCAAAACCCTATGTTAGCATTGTACCTTTCATCTCTTCAGAATCCTTTCAAATTTCTTGTTCGAGATTCCAAATAGATGGTAAGGGTTTCATGTTGCTTGTTTCTCAAAAATTAATTATGTGGTTGTCTCTTAGTGTTGAGTTCAACAATTAAAAAATTTAAGATAATATAAATTCATGCACAAACATTTAATTATAAAATCCATTATATAAGGAAGAATAAGGTTGAAATGATATTTAATATTACTAAAAATTAAACATGTTTAATATTATTAATTCATGCATACATTAAAACAGATAAAAAATATAAAATACAAATGATATAAAAAAATATATATCACCTAATATCATTTTAATAGAATAAGAATACAAATCACATATTATATAAAAAAATAAACTAAGAAATTTAATCACATGAATTGGTGGTTTGAAATATATCAAAACCAAGAACAATAAACTCTCAAACAGTCCCCCCACCCACCTCGATTATTTTAAAACATAACTAAGGGTCCAACAACATCTATCCATTTTAAAATATAAAAAATTACAATACCATTATACATAAATCATGAAAAAAATTAAAAGAAATTGAGGATGAAGTAGAGAGAGCTTGATAATAAAACAAAACAATTTTCTCCTTTTATTTCAAATAATTAGTCCTAGAGAAAATTAAAATATCCCTATAAATAATTAAACATGAGTAAATAAAAAAAGGATTTTTGTTTCCACTACTTCTCTTGTTTCCCAATCTACCATGGAATACCTCATCTTAGTCTATAATGGTTAGTTCTCTGTGGTTTTATAGTTTTTTATAGGTAATGTGTTCTACTGGTACTTTTTCTTTGTCTAGTCACTATTTTTAAAGATTATTAAATTCCATTATTTTAACAAATAATATTTTATAATACATTATTTTGTTGGGTCTTTATAAATTAAGAAATGTAATAATCATAATCAATGTGATTATATTTCTTCAAACACTAAAGAAACATTAAAAAATAGTAATCTTTTATTTCTGTTTTGATAGTAAAATTTTATTATGTATACCACAATACATATATTCATATAATTTTTCATCTTTATATATTCTAAAATGTTTTTGGAATAATGAAAAGTTATATCAAATATGCTGACTATGTGTGTGTGTAAAGAATAACCTGTTAGGATTATAAACTCATATCATCTATGTTTTTTATTAAATATGAATATTATATAATCAAATATTATGGATATAAATCAAAAACTGATATATGTCTATCATATGATAGAAGAGCATGATGATGGGGTTAAAAGGTTCCATATTTTTTAAAAATATCATTCATGTGACACTTCTCAAATCCTTTGTGTGTGTTTATGTTGTTTTTATTCAACACTAAATAGTCTATAGGAGTTGGAATAACACATGATCTGTCATGGATTAGGTCAAAGTTATAATTTTTGAACTAAACATGGGTATGATTTAAACAGAAATACTTATTGGGATAAGACAATAGTTAATGGGTAATCTGTTATGATTACAAGCATTAATGATATTGAAGATCATATCAAGGATATGTTTACAAGTGTAAATGATGGTGAGGATCATATTGAGGAAATGAAAATGATAGTTTGATATGAACTTCTTAATTGTAAAAATATATTTTAGAAGTTAAATTGATTAGAAAAGACAACATTGTATACTGGTTATACTAAATATACTACATTATCATCCATTATAAACTTATATAATTTATAAAGATGACAACAAATGGAGAAACACCAACTTTTCTGAATTTTTTACTCTCTTGAAGGATATGATACTAGATGATAATGATATACCATTACAAACATATGATTCTAAAGTATTTCTATATTCAATGGGTGTGCTCTTTGAAAGAATACCTATTTTTTCCAATGATTGTATATTGATTTTAAAGGACCATGAATCACTTAAAAAATTTCCCAAGTGTGGTGCTTCTGGAGAAAATAAAAATGAATTAATTCATTCAAATGTTTTGTTGTACATTCCAATCATTCCATGGTTTATGTGCATATATGGAAGTGGGAAAGATTAAAATAAATTTACATGACACATAGATACACAAATTCAATATAGGAAACATACTTATCAAGAAAACTCTTCTCAGTAGAATAAAATTGATCATGAGTATCATGAATTTGGAAATGATCCAGGAAGCCTTCATTGTGCACTACAAATAGATGGAATGGATCCTTTCTTGTATAAAGTAACACTCATAGTACCTGATAATTTGTGTTGGTAAATAATAACTTTCCACCATGGTTATTCATGTCGAAAAAATAAATCATGTTTTCACTGCATATATCTGGACCCAAACAAAAATGTAAAGGAATTTATGTTTATTTGGATCCATTGATTAAATATATGAAATTAATGTGGGATTCTGGTGTTACATTGTATGATACTTATAGAAATAAATATTTCATGTTGAGATCCATTTTATATGGGATGATAAATTAATTTCATTCTTAAATAAATTCTTCAGTATATATAACGAAAGGAATTATAGGTTGTCACCTTTATGAAGAAGGTACACAATCAATTGGGGTAAAACATTCCTTGAAGATTATCTTTGTATGACATCGTAAATTCTATCCATATTGAAAAAATACCGATATTTGAAGACATCATTCAATGGGAGCTCATAAAAAGGTATAAAACTATATCCACTAAAATTTGATCAATAGTTTGAGAAATTAAAGGATACGACCACAATTTTTTGTAAAAAAAATTATAAAAACCATATTAAAATTGTTAGAAAAACAAATTAGTTTTTTAAATTATTGTACTAAAATTGTTTGTAAATCAAAAAAATTATTGATGTCATGCACATAGAAAAACATTAATGTGATAATGTTATTAGAATGTTACTAAATACACCCAAAAAACAAATTATGGATTTAAGTCTAGTTTAGACATGATTTTCATGGTGATAAGGTAAGAGTTAGCACCACTTAATGGGGAAATGTGGACATTTCTTCCTCTATAATCCAAAACTTTTTCTAGGAAAGTGATATATAATTTTTTTAACTTTCTAATGGATATAAATATTCTAAAGGTATATTCATCAAACCTCATTTGAATGAATAATTTACAGGTAAAGGGTATAAAATCACAACACATTCAGGTTTTGATGTAAGATTTAATACATATAGTTTTACATTATATTCTGCCTAAAAAATTATTACACACATTAACCAAGATTTATTACTTTTTCAAAGCTATAAACGGTAAATTTAAAGTCCCAATGAAGTTTCCAACAATGGAAAATGAATTTTTTTTCAATTTAAGTGAATTGGTGACAATCGTTTTTCTTCATTATTTGATATTTATTAAAAATATGGGGACAATACCCCTTTTATTAAAAAAATACATTTTTAAATCGGGTTGATTGGTAACTCTTAAATGACCCGGGGGCCTAGAGGGCCAAATAACAAATGTCACAAGGCATGGATTCTTAGTGGATTGAAGGCCAATAAATGGCCCTAAGGCCCACAATGAGTAGTCTCCAACAAGTTATTTCACTCGTCAAATGAAGCCCTTCCACCTACTTGTAATCATCGCCACATGATGGTTATCTTGGTTAGAGAGATATTACTATGTAGTTATGTACATTTTAGATGGATGTACCACTATGAATGATATATGAAAATTTTGAAATGTTACTTCAAAAATTATAGTTGGTTATATGGTTATTTTATTGAGCAATATATTACTGAGGATAATTTGGAATTCCATTATGACTACTTGTCTGATGTGAATAGTATTGGTATCCTAAAATCTCACCACTATAGGAAGATTATTGGTGAAAGAATTTCAATACAAGATATTATTTCAATTAGAATTAAAAAGTATGATTTGTATAACCTTTATGTTTTAAATAATGATTCATATTTTTTCCATATATTAAATATAATGGCCCATACATTACATACAAAAATATTACTTCAAAATTGAATAATATTCATTACAAAAAATAACAAAACAACATCAAAACTATATAGGTTTATTGTATTCAGAAACTAGGGAACATAATAAAATTTTTCATAATATATCTACAATGTAACCCTCTTATTCCTTCTTAACTAGACCCCTTTTCTGATATTTCTTACTTTTTACCCATTTTCATACCTAGGGACAATAAAAATATGAAATTGTGAGCTCAGATGCTTAGTAAAGGTAAAAAATGGATATATCAATCATATCATAATCAATAGACATAAGAACATAACATTTGAAAAATATTATCCTATATATGAAAGATCATGATATCATGTCATGGGATAAAACATAAATGTTCATAAAGAATCAATGATAATATTCCCAAAAGTCTAAACATAAGACATGGAATTTGAGGAAAACGTATAAGGATATAAATCATTTCTTATTAGTTAAAGCTTATTTCCAATACCATCATAGCAGAAAAATTCCATTACTAAATTGAGTTTAATCCTCATTCTAGACTTGTTTTACTAAACAGGGCTTCCTTCCTATTCCAACCCTATTCTAAAGAACCAAGATCATTTCTTATTAAATCCATGTCTGTATCAAGAGATATAATTCTTTACCTGATGCATTGGAGGGATATATTGGTACCGCCCATCTCATAATGGAATAATTTTTACGAGTGCCTAAAAAACATAAATCATTCATAATAGCATAACCTAACGAATAAAATGGGTTTCTTAAACATCATTCAATCATAACATAATCGATATGAAGAAAATGGATTTCAAAAATATAATTAAATCGTAAATAGAATCAAACCATAGGAAAAAGACGTATATTATACAATAAACATAACCCTATTAAATAATTCGATCTTAGATGGAAAATAATTTTGATAGAACACTTTAAATTAATTCTTGAGGAAAATATCTTTTCTTTTTAAAAATGATTTATTTTTTCAAAATGTGATGAAATTTTGAAAGAAAATAATTTATTTTTTAATAAAATTGAAATATTATAAAAGAATAATAATGGAAATATAGCCTTATGAAAACTTAAAAAACTTTACATGCTTTATAATTTAAAAAACTTTCTTCTCATACTTTTTTCAAAGAAGTCAAAAAGTACCTCATATCAAAAATGACAGAAGATTCCTTTCATACTGTTTAAAAAAATTAAAAAATTGGGTAAAATTGACGCTAAAAAATGTTATAATAATGGAATTAATATTTCTTAATACATATTTAGGAAACATCTTCATGGAAGATAAATATACCCTAGAAAATACTTAGGTATAAACAATCTTATATAATAATTAAATTGTGAAATTATCCCTTACCTGAGGTCTAATATCCATTTTATGTATCTAAACCTCATGTATAGTGATTTAAATAATGTCATAAACTTATTATAGAATCATATTCATTTTTATTATATCATATATGATCATATTATCATCCATTTTTAATAAAATTTCATTATTTATTTTTATTCAGGTATTAGTTGCTTCATTTCTTACACATGTTTTGTCAAAAACATTATGGTTATCCTTCTTAGGTTATAGTTATATCATTTAAAAATTTATTTTAATATTAGAAATATCATATTTATTCATTATATATATATATATGATCATTATTTAATTGATATCGGGTAGAATGAATCACATTGCATCGTGGAGGCGGTAGGTCGTATGTATGCACGAGCAACATTATCATTCCCATAATTATGAAATATTATGGAAGTGGATTTTATATATTTTGTAATAAAATCAATATAATTTTATAATAATTGTATAAATTTATTATTTCCATCGTTATACCCATCTATCTATGTTGGTGGGGACAAATAGATTACACTATGGTGTGGAGATGGTAAGTCGTATGTGCACACGCGTGGTGATTTCATTTTTTGTAGGGTGGATAGAAGGTGGAATATGGTTGTACAATAATTATAAAAACATCTCAATATATAATTGGTATTGGACATATTTCTTTATAATATAAACAAATCATGAAGAGGAAGTATAAAAATAAACAAGTTTGAAAGAATCAGTAGAGGATATTGCCTCTTCTTCGACAAGCTCCATCAAGATCTCTTATTAAAGCTCCAGAGTTGGTCTTTGGAGAAGAAATGAACCTAGAGAATGTGAATAGGTAAGTTTATAATTGAAATTTATAGGTAATTTTGGATATTTAATTCTCAAACTGATGTTAATAAGTGAGGGAGGATGTTCCCTTTTATAATTGAGGTGAGGGGTACATTTGGAATCTCCAAAAATCTTATTTTATAATAAAATAAAAGATCATCCAAAAACCTCAAAAATGAACTAGTATAAAATATGACATGAAATAAGGTCATAATATCAAAAAAAATTAGACAATTTTTTCTATTAATTTAATATTTATTATTTTAATTAACACTTAGTTATTCAATTTTTATTTTAACTAAGGTAACAAATATTTCAATATTAAAAGGGTAAAATATTTTATTATTTGATTTAAATTAGAACATAAATACATAATTTAGAACATATTAGACCATATCATAATTATTATGTTTTTTTAAATTGTTTTATTATTTTTAAATAATTTAATATCACATTACTTTGATAAACAATCAATTGTGTCAATTTTGAAACTACTAAATTCATTGATTGTGTAAAATATAAAGATAACAAATTAATATTGAAGAAATATTTTATTATATTCCTAATAGGTAAATATCATCATGAATATTGGTTTTATATATTAATAATCCTAAATAAAAAATATTTTAATATTTTTAATAAAATTTGTTTGTTATCTCTATTAAAAAATAATTACTACATCAGTTTTGTGTAATTATTTAATATACTTATTTTTTAAATAAAAGCTATAAATAAAATACTACGATGAATAAAAATCCTCTAGATTTTACAAAAATACTTATAGTCGATTATATCTTTGGAAAAATACTTTATTAAAATTTTTATATTCATTAAAACATGAATGTGACAACATTAAAATCATTTTAAATAAAATATTATAAGTGTCATAATCTTTTACCAATGGCTCTATATGGTCAATAAATCTAATCTTAGATTATTAAAATAGAGATATACACTAAAAATAATATTTTCTAATGTTTTCTAGACTATTAATGGTTATTATCATTTCAATAAAAAATATTTTATATATTTTCACCAATTAAATAATTTCTGCATCGTTAATATATAAGCCTTTAAGGTAATTATTTATTTTCTAAAAACTAAAAATAAATTACCATGATAAAGAAAATAATTATTTATTTAAAATGAATATTTATAGTTAAATTTATCTTCTACATGACCTTATATTCAAAATGATATAATTATTAAAATTTGAGTAAGATATATTTAACTTTTCTTTAAATAAAATAAATTAAATATACTAATATCAACCCAGTGGATTCTAAATGAAATAATTTCCTCCCAATGGTGATTTAGGTCAAAACACACTCATCCAATGATATTATGAAAAGTGTTAGGGTAGTTTTGTAATATTATATTTACCATTAATTACTTGATTTACACTTTTACCATATTAATAAAAATAACCAAAGTTACTATTCATAATGTTGAAAAAAATGAAATATATGTACATAATTGGGACCCCCTGATTCAAAATATTAAATAAATGTTTAAAAATTCAAAACACTTAAGTTTTATTAGTTAATTTAAAATTAATCTCATTTTTGGAATGAGAATACGGGTTTTAAAAATTAAAACTTTGCAAAAGAATGAAATGTTTTTACATCTAAATTGAACATAAAATTAATGGTAATGACCTACATTATATTGAATAATAAAAATATAATATATTTATACTTTAAAACCATTAAATTATATAACTTATTAATGTAAATTATTTTGATGAAAAATTTGGTTTCAATTAAAATTTAATATATTTTTATTATTCATCAATACTTGAAGGTTATTAGAAAAATATGAAAAATTAATCCAATGTAAATTTTTGTATCACTATTCTAAGGAATAAGTTTATTTTTTCAAATAAAAATTATTAATGTGTCAAAATGTTAATTTAAAATGGGTTCTCCATTAAAATGGGGTTAAATTACCCTTTTGAAAAATATAGGTTTCATATAAAAAATAAGGTTTATTCATATCCTATGACTAAAAAAACTATTGGATGAATATCAAAAAAATATTTATTAAATATAAAACATATATATTTTATTAATTTAATTTACTAATTGTAATTAACTTAATTTATTAATAAAAATTAAAAATAATTCATTGTCATTTAATTGGATTATGTTTTTCATAAATAACTGGTACCCAATGAATTCACCATACATTTTAGTAAGTTATATATATTTATTCACAAAAACATGACAAATAGTTTATAATGGTAATGTTATACTATTGGAGTTTTGCAGTTCGTTTAAACTCATGATTGTGTTCAATGGAATCTATTGAAGAATTAAAATTATATTAACAAAATATTTCATATAAACATCCGCATGTAATATTCTACTCCCATTAAGCTGAATATCACCTAGAAATTCATCACTTGGATATAAAAAACAGAGGATACATCTACCTCATTACATCCTCAAGTTCCCACATAGCTTCCTCAAATTGGTGGTTCTTCCATATAACTTTAACCATGTGAGTGATCTTATTTCATATAATGTTTTCAATACGAACCAGAATCTCTATCGGCTTTTCCTATTTAGAAATATATTTCTCTAGTGGTAAGAAATCTGAGTTTAGATATGTGAATAATCAGGTATGTAATTTATCTAGAGAGATAAATGGAACACAACATGAACTTGATAGTGATTCAGTGGAAGCACCAATCTATAAGACACCTTCCCAACATAATCAATCAATTAAAAAGGACTGATAGATCTAGGACATTTCTTTCTCTTCTTCCCAAATCTCATTACTCTCTTCTACTGGGTTATTCATAGAAACACCTTTTCACCCACTTAAAAATCTAGGTCTTTTTTTGGTTGTTAAAAAAACCTTTTTGTCTACTCTGGGATACTATTATGTTTTGTTCAACAAATTTAACATTATCTTCAATTTAATCATCAAGATCATGTCCAAATAGCTTTATTTCCCCAATTTCATCCTATCAAGTGGGAGATCTGCATGTATTTCTATATTGGGATTCATAAGGAGCCAGCTAAATATTATAGTGAAAGCTATTGTTGTAAGAAAATTCTACCAGATGTAGGTGTTGATCACAACCACCTTTGAAATCCATAGAGAAGGCTCTAAAAATGTCTTCTAGAGTTTGAATTTTCCTCTCATACTGACCATCTGAATAAGGATGATAAGAAGTGGGGAAACATAACTCTGTTTCCATAGCATGTTCCTAATCAGATATAATGGAAAATGGTACTCTATGAAATCTGGACACTACCTTTACACATACCTAGAAATATGATCAAGAGATAAATCCTCTCTAATAGTAATGAAGTGTGTTGACATTGTAAGTTGATCGACTATAACCCATATATAATTATGGTCTTTATATTTTTTGGGAAGTCCGATGAAAAAAGTAAATAGTGTTGTTTTCCCATTTCCTTTCTAGTATGGGTAATGGTTATAACATCTCATTATACATATGTCTCTCAACCTTACCCTTATTATAAAACATGAACCAAGATACATATTCATCAACATCCATTTTCATTTCATCCCACCATAAATAAAATATTAGGTCCCTAAAAGTATTGTTTTCTTCTAGGATGAATAGAGAGTTAAGAACAATGATCCCCATACAACATCTCCTTACTTAAATCTAGTATGGGAGGAATAAAAACATGACTTTTGAACCTTATTATTCCATCATAGTCGAGGTTTAATTTAGTAACATTTCTCACCTTCTTTTGTAGATCCACATCTTCCTTTGGTGCCTCTTTAACCTTCACATGTATAGATGGTTGAACATTCATTTAAGAAAGATAATATTTATCTTGTTACATTAAAATTTCAAATCCATCCTCTATAAATCCAGAAATATTAAATCTTTTGTGATCCACATCATGGATAGGCTATCATGGTCCTTTCGACTCAAAACATATGCCACACTATTCACTTTCCCAGTGTGGTAGCATATTGAGAGGTCATCATCTTTAATCAACTCCAACAATATTTTTTGGTGCATATTCTGCTCCTTTTGTGTGAAAATATAATTTAAACTTTTATGATTGGTATAAATTTCTCAAATTTCACCATAAATATAATTCATTAATATCTTTTATGTAAATATTACTGCAGCTAACTCCAAATCCTGAGTTGGGTAATTTTTCTAATGGATTTTCAATTTTCAAGATGCATAAGCTCTCACTATATCATTTTTCATGAGAATAAATCTCATCACCTTCTTGGATGTACCACTATATATCACAAACCTTTCTCTACTACAAGGTAGTGTGAGCATTGTTGCACTGGCTAACATTATTTTTAGATCTTTGAAATTATATTCACATTACTCCATCCTAACAAACATAACCCCATTTTAGGTAGACTTGGTGAGTGGATTAGATATTCGTGAAAAATATTTTAAAAAAATCTATAGTATCTATTCAAACTAAGAAATATAAAGATCTCTATTACCCATATTAGTCAAGGAAAACGTTCAATAAGTTCTATTTTTTTTATCCATGGATATCCCCTCTCTAGAGATTATGTGACCCAAAAATAAAAATTTTCTGAAGCTAAAATTCACAATTGTTAATGTTTAATTAAATCTTATACTTTCTCAGGGCCTTCAGTAAAATTATAAAAAATCTTAATGTTCTTCCATAAACTTTTTATATAACATAATATTATCTATAAAGGCTACCACAAACTGATCAATATAGTCTCTAAAGACTCTATTTATTAGATCCCTGAACATAGCGGGGGAATTTTTAAGGCCAATTCATATTTTCCATACCTTGTACGAAATATTGTCTTTGTTATATCCTTCTCCTTGACCCTTAATTTATGATATCATGAATTAAGATCAATCTTGGAAAAAAATTTAGCTCCATGTTGTAGGTGAAATAATTCATCAATGCTGGGAAGAGGATATTTGTTCTTAATAGTGATCTTGTTAAGTTCTTGATAATAAATGCATAGTCTCATTGCTCCATATTTCTTCTTAATAAACAGAATAGGTGCACCCCAATTTGATACACTAGGGAATATGAATGCCTTGTAACTATTAAATTGGAGTTTCTTCTTCAGTTCCTGCAACTCAATTGGGGCCATTCTATAAGGATTCTTTGAAATAGTCATAGCACCTGGTATGAGTTCTTTTTAAAACTCAACTTCACATTTTGGTGGAAGACATAAAAATTATTCCTAAAAGAAAACAAAAAAACTCTCGTACAATATTCTTATTCTTAATTGTGAGCTTCTCCCCAACCATTTGAGATAGACAACATTAATTTATAGGTAACAGGATACATATGATGGAATAAATTTCCCCCAGAAAGTTATATTCATGCTTGCAAAAATATATGATCATATATTGATTTGGAATATTAAATTTAACATTCCTTCTTAGAAATAAATATGATATCTATATAGAGAAATCCAATCCAATCCATGAATCACATCAAATTTCACTAAAGGATGGATCACAAGATTTATAGGAATCGTTTCCCCAAAAACTTCAACTGGGGAAGAATTGTAAACTTATCATACGACTGTTCCACCATTAGGAATTGTCACATCTCACTCAACATCTAATTTTTGAGGTAATTCTTTCATAACCTTAAGAAATTATTCCGAAATAAAAGATTGGGTGGATCCATAAACAAAAAAAAATATGTTCTAATTTAGAGTGGATGGTAAGTGCACCTCTCACCGCTTCGTTATCATACTCCACATCGCTGATAGTGATCGCATGTGAATTGCCTTTGTCTTTGGTCTTAATATTTTTCTTACATCAATCATCATCAATGACCCTTGTATTAGGTAATTGGTTAGCATAATGCCCCATTTCCTTGTAATTGTAGCATTGAGGTATAGGAAGTTAATTCTGTGTATCCTTTTATCTATTAGAATCATTAGATATCTTTTTCTTATCACTTCAGCATTCAACTTCCTAATAACTTTCTCTCCCATAATTAAAACATTTTCAAGTACCTTTAAGAAAATTTCCTTAATGTTTCTTTCTAAACCTTGATCATAATGGAAAACTCATCTTCTTTTTAGTGTGGCCTTTATATTTTCCCTTGAATTCAATTTTCTCTTCTTATTAAACCCATAGGAGTGATGGTTTAATCCAATCTATATCTCAACCTTGAGAACAAATAAAACAATTACATCATAGCTGTTAAATTCCATTATAGAAAATTCCCTTCAAAGACATGGTTTTAGGCCACTAAATAATCAATCAATTTTAATCTTAGGTTAGATAATAATTCTAGAAGCATACCTTGAATGTCTTGTAATATTTTCTTCGTATGTACCAACAAACTCATCATCCTTTTTTCTTAATATTAAGGAAAACCTTCTCCATATTTTTTAAAGGAATATAAGGAAAGTACATATTGAAAATATGTTCTGGAGCTCTTCCCATTTCATAGATTCAATTTTCTCTCTTTTCCTTCTATTCTTGATAATATTCCACCACTGATCAACTTCACCTTCCTAATGATAGACTACCAAGATGACTTTATCATGCTATAAAAATTGGAGAACTAAAAATATATTTTTAGTGGTACTAATCCATTATTCATCCATTAGTATTTCATTAGACCCACTAAAAATAGGTGTGTGATACCTCATGAAGGATGTAATAGAATATTGTTCCCTTCTTTTCTCATTTGGAAGTACAACATGATTCATAGCCTGAGAAATGTGTATGAGCATTGAGACAATATTTTTAATTCCAAATACCTTAACATTTAGTTTCTTAGGAGGAAAATCATTTCATGGTCCATCATATTCATCATTAACGTGGTTGTTTCTGGTTCCATCCATTAACTGAAACCATGAATCAAAGTGTGATAAATAGGAGTCACAATTGGAAAAGCACATAATCATGAATTAAATTTCTATTTAGGACAATTTATGTTTTATCATAGGTTATTCATGATCATTTATAGAACACTTGGATTGTAACCTATACTTATACATATCTTTAGGTTTCATACAATGGTTTTCTCATCCTATTTTCCAATGGTTAACTATACCATGACATTGATACCAAATATAGAAGCTCGTACTTTACCTAAATATATATTACTTTAAAATTGAATAATTTTCATTAGAAAATATAAAAAAACAATTCCATGACCATATAGGTTTAGTGTCTTTATAAACTAGGAAACATAAACAAATTGTTCATAAGATATCTACATTTTCTCCCACTTATTCCATCCTAAATAGACCCCTTTTCAACATATATTATTTAATACCCATCTTCATAACCTGGGGAGTATAAACAGAATAAAGGGTGAGATAAAATTCTCAGTAATGGTAAACATGGGTGATATCAATCATATCATAATAAATAGACATAAGACCGTATCATTTGTAAAATATTATCCTACATATGAAATATTGTGATATCATTTCTTGGGAAAATCATAAAAGTTTATAAAGAATCAATGATCATATTCCAAAAAGTCATAAGATAAGACATGAAATATATAGATAAACATAACCATATAAAATAATTTCATATTAGTCAAGGTTCATTTCTAATACCATCATAGTGGAAAAATTCCATTACAGAACCGATTTCACTTCTTATTCTAGCCATGTATTACTGAACTGGGTTTACTTCCCTTTACAACCCTATATTTATGAACCTGGATCATTTCCCATAACATACCTATCTATCTCATTAGATATAAATCTTTACCCAGTGCATTGGAGGGATATATATATCGTAGGAATATCATAATTAAATTATTCATACATGTTCCAGAAAAACATAAATCATTCATCATGACATAACCCAAGGAATAAAATGGGTTTCTTAAACATAATTCCATCATAACATAATCCATGTAAAACAAATGGAATTTATAAATATAATTACAGTATAAACATAATAAAACTGTAATAATAATAGGGATATTATACTTTAATCATAACCCTATAGAATTATTCCATCTTATATGTAAAATAATTTTTATAGAACCCATGAAATTAATTCTTGAGGAAAATATCATTCATTCTTTAAAAAAATTCTTTTTTCAAAATGTCATGAAATTTTAAAAGAGAATAATTTCATTTAAAATAACCAAAAAATATTGTAAAGGAAGATTCATGGAAATAAGTTTTTATAAAAAGTTAAAATCTGCTCATGTCGTATCAGTTAAAAGAAAACATTCTTCTCTTACATTTGTTATATAAGTCAAAAAGTACCTCGTATCGAAAAAGAAAAGGAGATTCCTTTCATACCATTTAATAAAATTCACCAATGAGTAAAATTGACTTTAAAATTTTGTAGAAGAATATAAAGAATATTTTGAAATAAATTTTTAGGAATCATGGAAATATATGATAAATATACCCAAGTAAATACTTACGTATAAACAAACTCAGATAATAATGAAATTACAAAATTATTCCTTACCTTAGGGTTGGTATCCTTTTTATGTATCATAACCTCATATAAAATGATGTAAATAATTTAATTAACTTATTTCTGAATCATAGTAATTTTATATTATATAATATATGATCATATTATCATCTGTTTGTTAATTACATTTCATTATTACTCGTTATTTGGGTGTTAAATGTTTCATTTTCTTATACATGTTTTGTTAAATAAGTTCTAGTTATCTATCTTAGGTTATATTCATTTCATTTCCAAAATGATATTAATATAATATTTATTAATTCTATACATATATATAATCATGCTTTAATGGATATCATGTAGAATGTATCACATCACATTGTGGAGATGGTAGGTCATACGTATGCACAATTAACGGTTTCATTCCCATAATTTGGAAATGGTATGGAAGTAGATGGTTTATATTTTTTTCATATAACACATATCATGTTATAATAATAATATATAGTTATTATTTCATCATTATACCCATCCAAATAAGTTGACGGTGAAAAACATATTACACCATGACGTCGAGATGGTAAGTCGTACATATGCATATATGGGGATTTCATTTTTTGTAAGATGAATACAAGTTAGAATATGGTTGTTCCATAATAATAATAAAATATTAGTGTCTAATTGATACTGTATTTATTAATTTATAATTAAAAAAACTCATGAATAGGATGTTTAAGAAGAAATAAATTTGAATGAATTGGTAGAGGAGATTCCTTCTTCTTCAACAAGCTCCCTGCAGATCTCCTCTTAACACACTAGATTTGTTCTTTGTAGAAGACCATTACCTATAGAAAATTACAAGGGAATATTATAATCGAAATGTTAATGGTATTTCTGAGCATGAAGGCTCAATGTGAAGTATATAAGTGAGAGAGTATGTTCCCTTTCATAATTTAGGTGAGGCGCACTTTTAGAATCTCTAAAAATATTAACTTATAATAAAATAATAACCCATCAAAAAACCTCAAACATGTCCTAGTTTATAATATGATTTGATATAATGTTTTAATATATTAAATAGATAAATTTTAGACATGTTTTTCTATCAATTTAAACCTTATCATTTTATGTAACACATAGTAACTCTATTAAATTTTAACTAAGGTAACAAATATTTCAATATTAAAATGTTGTAATATTTACTTATTTGATGTCAATTAGAAAATAAATGAATAATTTATAACATTTGGGACTATATCATAATCACTATATTTTTTTAAAAAACAATATTTTCAAATAATTTAATTTTACATTCTTTTAAAAAACAAACAATAGTGTTAATTTTGACATTATTCAACATATTGATTATAAAAAATATAAATATAACAAGTTAACTTATAAAATATTTTATAATACTACTAATAGGTCAAGTTCATCGATAAAACTATATTTATAAATTAATTATGTCAAATTGTATTTATTTTAAAAAAAATTAATAACATTTATTTGTTATCTCCATTAATAAAATAATTACTACATCAGTTTTGTGTAATTATTTAATATACCTATTTTTTAATGAAAATTAAAAATAAAATACAATGAGGAATATTAATACTATATACTTGAGAAGAATACTTGTAGTCAAATATATCTTCAAGAAAATACTTCATTAAAAATGTTAGATTTATTAAAACATGATTGTGACAACTTTAACATCACTTTAAATAAAATATTATAAGCATCATCATCTTTTCCATATGGTTCCAAATGGTCAATAACTTAGTACTTGGATGATTCTGGGAGATATAAACTCGAACAATAAGATTTGGTCTAGTTTTTTGTCGTTTAATTTTTATTATCATTTTAATAACAATAGTTTTATTTATTTTTCATCAATTAAATAATTTTTCCATCATCAATGTAAAACCTTTTAGGTAATTATTTATTTCTTAAAAATAAAAAATAAATTTCCATGATAAAAAAATATCCTTAAAATGATTATTTATATTCTAATTTATATTCTTCATAATATTATATTAAAAATTATATAGTTATTAAAATTTGAGTAAGACATATTTAACTTTTTCTTAAATATAAAAAATTAAATGTCTTAATATCATCCAATAGGCTTCCAAAGGATAGAATTCAGACACAAGGATGATTTAGGTAAAAAACACATCCAATAATATTAGGATGAGTTTTAGGGTAATTTTATAATATTATTTTTACCCCTAATTACCTGATTTTCCCTTTTATCATATTAATAAAAATTACTGAAGTTACTATTCATAATGCCCAAAAATAAAATTAATAAATTTACATAATTTGGAACCACTTATCACATATATGTAATATATATTTCAAAATTAAAAAGATATAATTTTATGTAATAAATTTATAATTAATCTCATTTTTATAAATAGAAAACATGTTTTAAAAATTAAAACATTGCAAAGATTGAAATGTTTTTATATCTTAATTCGATGTAAAATTAATGTCAATGAGCTAAATTATATTATATAATAAAAATATTGTCTATTTATACTTTAAACCCATTTAATAATATAATTTAACCATATAAATTATTTTTATTAAAAAATCAATTAAATTTTAGTATATTTTTACTATTCCTTAATACTTGAAAGTTATCAGAAAATTTTTAAACATTCATCCAAAGTAATTTTTTATATCCCGATTCCAAATAAGAAGTTTATTTTTTTATATAAAATTTGTTAATGTATAAATTTTTTTGATTTTAAATGGTTTTTCTGTTAAAAGGAGGTAAAATTACCCTTTTGACAAATATAGGTTTTTAAACATAAAAATGTTTTATTCATATCGTATGACTACCAAAATCTGTTGGATGAATATTAAAAATATTTTATTAAATATATAACATAAATATTTCAATAATTTCATTTAATTATTTTAATTAACATAATTTTTAATACAAAAAACAAAATATTTCCCTCACATTTAACAGGTTTATATTTTTCATAACTAATTTGTAGCCAATAAATTCACCATACATTTTCATATGTTAGTTATCTTTAATCATGATAACTTAATAGCTAGGTTAAATGGTCATTTTATTCTAAAGGCATACCATGGTTCATTTAATCTCACGATTGTGTGTAGTGCAAGCTATTAAAAAATTAAAATTCTTTAAAGAAAATATTTTATAAAAACATTCTAGTGTTGTATTAAAACTCTCAAAGTATTTATTAGTAATTTGAATCCATCGAGGGATGAAATATGTATATCAAATACACATAATTAAATGTTTATATAGTGGTTTAAAGACCATATTTTTTAAGAGTCATCCGCAAATCTAAAATCAATTTTGGAACAACATCAACAGATAACCAGGGGCCAAACATTCATGTATTATCTTATAATGATTATGTAATTAATGGTTTTTCATTCTATAAAATGGGAAAATATGAATGAAGTACTGTGAAAAATAGTGGAGTTTCTCTTATGGTGAAATTTTTGAATGTATCTAGTGCCAATGATAGTAATACAATTTATATTGATATGGAATAATTTTACTTCATAAAAGATATGGGGGTATGATTATATAATATTACAAGTGCACATTTTTTAGTATAAATGTTTTTATAACAGTAGTGTAGTTAAAATAAATGAATTGGGATTAATGAGAGTTGATTTCAATAATGAATGGTATAAGGATGAACTATTCATAATGATATCATAGGTATTATAGGTATTGTATCTCTTTGATCATGTAAAAAAAAAGTGGTCACTTTTTCTATTATCAACCAATACCACTACAGGGTCAGACGTTGATTCAAATCGAGAAAGCCCTTTTCATTGGGGCATGAAAATCATTTAACAGTGATCCTAACGTATATGAGGGATTGTATATTAAAGTGGACCATAAGGAGTTAATTTAGAAACTTGATATAGGTTTTAAAACACTTAAAACTTTATATAAAAAATATATATTTCAATAATCAGGTAGATTTTTCTTAATATACATTGTGTTTCCTCATAATATGATTTGTTCAATACTATTTTTATAGAATACTAATTGCATATTCAACTCAATATATAGATATTTTCTTCCACACATGTTGACACACCCAATCCTGAGGAATAATAGGTTTTTCCACCTATTGATGCTACCAATCCAAAGGAACAACATATTGAAAATTTTGTAGCTGTGGAAATGGTAGAAGATGAACAACCTATGTCTAAGAAATAATGAGATCATCCTATCATGAAATTCTTAATGAAAATTATCAAGGAATGAATAAAATGAAAAAAATAGAGGTTTTATAGAATTAATGCGGCCAACCTATTAACAAAATCAGGTCCATTTCCATTAGTTACATTGGGTTCATCACTTGAATTCACTTATATATTGATGTAGATACAAGGAATAATGTTTTACATTCATTAAAGGCACAATGTTGGGAAGAGAATACGGAAAAACTAGGATATAATTTCTTTATTTTACAAAAAAGTAAAAATAATCAAATGATTATTTACACTTCACTATCCCTTGTAGAGTGCATTTATGTTAGACAACTATTGAAAGATATTTATATTAACGGTTGTTAGAAAACCTCATAGATCCTTTCAAACAATTATTATAAAGCATCATCTCAGAGATAATAAATTAAAATAAAACCACTATCCACCATATATATATATTCACACATGATATACCAAGAATCGTGGAATGAATTTACTATTCATCATGGGGAGGCATTTGTGAAGTGGTTCCTTGATCCACTTTGTTTCATTATGTTTTTATAATTAAAATATTTATATTATGTAATTTTAATTTCTCAAAGATTTTATTTCAATCCTTTATTTCCTCTAATATTATTTAGAGTGAGTCTTATTTTATTCTTTTTTTAGTTTATTCTTAAAAACAGGGAAATGTATTGAGCTTCATTGAGAGGTAATGAACATTTTATGACTATAATTCAATGAGGGATTTTCTTCTTCCATGAGTTTGTAGGAATTTATATTAGATATAAGTTTCTTCTATTAGTATGATTATATGGGAGATTTTTTTCTATAATCCCTCATGTTCTTCTATGAATTATCTTAATCTTCCATGTGCATGCTTCCATGATATATTTTTATTATTCCATGAGTGAGACCTTCTATGAGATATCTTATTTTACTTGAGAATGAGATGGATATTCCATGATAAGAATTGGATATTATAGTATTAAAATGGATCATCTATGGGTATTATTCCATGTGATGTAATGGAACATTCATGAGAGGTAATGATATTCTATGAGACAAAGCTAATCTTATGTGAGAAGAAATATTGGTTTTGTAATAGATATTCTGTGAGGAGAAAATTATCTTCCTTAAAGATGAGTCTAGATCATTCATGAATGATCGTTTATGAACTTCATGGTCACTTATTTAATTTTTTATTTTTTATTTTTAAACATTTTTTATTTTAAATACTCTTTTATATTGTGAATAAATTCATATTTATATCATAGGTTTTTCTTGGTTAAATTATTCTTAATTACTCGTTAATTACTTGTTAATTATTTTGATACTATATAAACTTATTTATATATAATTTATGTTATATTCAAACAATATTAAATATAATTAGGTGTTCACTAATTTCTTGGAACTTGAACAATTTAATTTTAAATTGTATTAAATATGAAAATATTCCATATAAACTCTACATGAGTGTACCCAAGCTATTTAATAATTATTATTATGAACATTAAGTGTTTTATTTAGTGTTATGAAATTTAGTGTTGTATATATTCTTCATATTTACAGATTATCATTGAGAGACCAAGTGAACATAATTTTCAAGCATATAAAATTGAGATATAATGTCTTGACCTAACCCACCAAATTCTGACCCGTGACTACCCTAATACCGACTCCAATAGGACAAGGGATGGAGACTAGTGTCGAGTGGTCATATCCCAAAAATAGGAGGCATTTCCCTAATGTACCTCTGCACATGCACCCATCCCCAAACCCATACAATGTTGAAATGTAAAAAAACTAAAACTAATTCATGTATACATATTTGATCCCACAAATATAGTACGATAGTAAAGTAATGAAAGAAAAAAAGGGTCCAAATATTATCCAAATAAAAAACAATAAAAAGTCCAACCTAATCCAAGGGAGAGGAATTTGATCAAATGAAAGAACTTATAAAACACCTCAGTTTGTTAAGATTAACCTTTTCTCCACACTATCCTTGTCCTTCCAGGACACTATCTAATTGGTCATCATCTTCCTAGGATGTGACACGTTCTGGAAAATCCCATGTAGGGGTGAGTATAACAATAACGAGCTGGACACCCTGAAAACACTAATCCTAAATCATTATGAATAGTAAACTCAAAATAGTATTACAGTAATGAATATAAATTATATAAAACTCAGATATACTCTAGAAGGACACCACACCACCAAGTGGTCACAATCAACTCCCATCCATAGGATTCTTCTCGAAGCAATGCTCATTCCAGGAAAATCCACTCCATGAGCCAATCCATCACCAGAGACTCATCAAATAGGTCAAGATTACTAGTCTTAAAGACCATAGTACTCATATAGTGTGTTATACCCAGAACAGATATAGAACACCACAAACCCAATCTATATCATCCAGAAACATATGGGATCATATTCTAATGATTCTGAAAATCCATCCGATACGGACTTATAGAGGGAGGATCAACACTCTTTTCAAGGTGGTCATTCCTATTCCACAAACCCCACCTAATGTATAAAGATGATAGAATATTACACTCCAATCTCATGAAGGTAAACAATGAACTCTATATGGTATTCATTATATAGTGGAGATAATAATACTTATATATTGATTTAATACAACAATGTACCCTTGGGGGAAAGGACTAATAGGAAAACCACTCAACTAACACTTGTTTGAATAGAAGATACGAAGATATCCAAGCTGTCTCTAACGGGGTACACGGCATATAAGGGGAGTACATATAATGCATCACTCAACCTAGATGTTACTGTATGATTCTGCAAAAAAATCATGTAATATCCATATACACAGTGTGTATATAAAGAGCATGGTGTATAGATATCGCTTGACACCCTACCATGTCATCTGGTTGTGCCTGTATACCTCTATCCATGCTCGTGTACACTTGGTCATGTATGTATACACCTAGTCACGTCTATATAATAGTACATAGTGTTCCCAAGCCCATGTACTCTAGATCAGGTATGTTTACCTTTCTAGGTACACACTGAGTCTCTAGGGAAGGTTCACTAGACATGTGACAGGGACACACATCGTGTGATCTTTAACTCACTGTGGAAACCCTATTATCATGTCCAGGGCTCCCACAAAGCTTGTAAAACTGATATACATGTCTTGTAATATATGATTGTATAGAACCCATAGTTTCTTTTCTTTTCTTCGACATGTGCCACTTCTACCTTGATTTCATCTTAAAATAACTCCATGTATCACATATTTGGGACAACTAAGACATGTCGCCGCTTGCAAGTCATAATCCAGCCTTCAAAATGGATTAGGAATACACCTCCAATGTCTATATCACCATGTTCCACTTATGAAGATGAATAACCCATTGATTTGGTACCTCAATCTATTCACTATCATCATCTATTATCAAGTAGAAACCATCATCACAATCAGTACCCATAATTTTGATCCATTGTGCCAAAGATTGGTTGTGTAATGATCAAATAATAGGTATTAGTCAAATGACTATCCAAATAAAATACCAATGTTTATCATACAAAGAAATTTGGGGTAAATCCATAATCCATAAAACATGTGAAATTAAACACGACCTTTGTTTGTTTTTCCTTGATTAGTTGTCCTAGAAATAGATAGAAGAAGAGGAAAAAACATAATGAGAACAAATAATTTCATCAATTAAATATTTCATCGATGAGTGGGTATATTTTATTCATGTAATTGATCCATGTATGACTTGTATAAAAAAATATGATGGAAAATAAAAATCAAACATGCTACCTTGATTTTGGATAGATCACTGATGATGAAAGGATCTGCTTCATTGTCATTTGTGATATCCATGAAATATTTAGGTGCAATGAGCCTCAATTTGATCATGATCCATCGTTGTCTTCCATGATCCTCCATATACTCCTCTCCAATGGTTCCTAAAAATACTAGGTTATGCGGACAACCCTGTGGTTTAGTCATAACCAGATTTAAATATAGGAGTAGTTGATGCAAAAGAGAAAATAAATTAAATCATTTAATTAATTTTTTTTATTAATTCTGTGCCCAAGATGAATTTTTCTCAAACACCCCATGTTGAAAATGATTATTCTGAACCTAGGGTAAAACCTACATTCTAAATTCAATGGTTCCCTAAAAAATTTTATTCAGTCCCTCATTCAGGAGTTATATCACTTTTTAAAGAAACATTCACATGTTTGGTATTCAATATGTTTAATATATATCAAAAGTTTATTTTGGGAACACCAAGACTCATAATCAAATGTCGTCTCATCACCTTGTATAGAAAATATTCTATATAATATCCAAAAATAATACACAGAATATATGAGTCATTATATTCCCCCCTACTTATGGATTTGCATCTTGAAAAGAGAAAATACCTTCTCAAAAAAAAGATAAGGGTGCTAGGTTTGCATCCTGGTCTCCCACTCCCAGGTTCTCTCATTAAGATCCCAATACATCCACCAGATTCATACTACAAGAATCGATCTCCCATAAAGGATCATCTCAAGCTGATCCTCGATATCCACCGGGTACAAAAAAATGGTAGCTCCATCTTCTATATCTATTATTCCCCAATCGATAACATGTAATGGGTAATTCATGTTCCTCCATAGCTATGATATGTGGATAAATCATGTACTGAGTCTAACTATGGTAGTAGATCCAAGTGGTATTCCCCTTCACCAACTCTATGTGGTATCTGGAGAGGGACAATTAATCTTGGAGATAACTTTCCACCTAGACAAAATATATGTAATACACATCAATACCCTCAGGAACACATGGTCCCCATACTCAAACTCCATAGGTATCCATCATCGTTCCTTATAAAAATTGTGATGGATATATGCAGTCCACATCCACTCATGGATGATCTGCACCTTCTTTATAGTATCATTCAGAAACGATAGGCCCATGATTGCCAACATGCCTGGATCAGTCCAATAAAGTTGTGACTTGTATTTCATCTCATATAAGTCCTATAATGGATCCATAATAATCGTGCAGTTGTAGATATTTTTGTACATTAAATCCTCCAAGGGAATATGATCCTCCTAACTATGACCAAATCCTAACATGTAAACCCACAGCATGTCCTTCAAGACCTGAATGGTCTACTCATTATAGACATTATTATGGGGGTCAAACTCCATTATCAAGTATAAATGGGTCCTAAAGGCATACAATCCTCTCCATAATCCTGACATGAATCGAGTTCCATGGTTTGAAATGATCATCAGGGTAACTCTATAGAGTCAGACTATGTCATGCATGTAGAGGAATCCTAAGCTCTACACTGAACTCTGCTCTTCAATATCCATGAAGTGGGATAACATGGTGTGTTAGACTATGATCACTCATATAGAATCATTTCCCCTGGAAGTACATTGAATCCCCATCATGAATTCCATATATATCCCATCCCACTTTCACTCTAGCACCTTAAGGTGTTGAGCTAATCCCACTGGAAGCAGGTTCTCAATCTTTACATGCTGAAAAGTGAGGCAACAAGAGACAAACTCTACACCACAATGATTTATGCATTACAACTAAAACTGGAGTCTGATGTCTTATTTCATATTTCCCACACCTATATGTACCACCAATGGGGACGTATGAAACTCCATCATCACCTACTCCTGCAACATCAAAGGTACCATAATCCACCCTCAGAAAAGGATAGAATTATCCCCACCTTTAGATTATACATTAGGAACTAGTCTAGTGGATGTCAAAGTATGTAAGGTCTCATAGTCGGTATCTCCACACTGAGCATCCCTGATAGGCTATAAAATCATTTCGGTAAAAACAATAGACTGGAGATATAAAGCACCATCCTTTTCCACTATAGGGAACTCCAAGAAGGATAACTTCTCTAATTCCTCGACCAACAACTGAGAACAAGATCTCTTGATGAGAGTGTCTTCCACCACATTCCCCTTACTAGGATTATATACAATCTTCAAGTCATAGCCTTGCATGAACTCTATCAATCACTTCTATATTAAATTAATATCCTTCTATGAGAAGATATATTTGAGACACTTGTGTTCAAAGTTGATGATAAATTGCTTCGCAATAAGGTAGTGTCTCCACATATTCAGTGAAAATAATACCACTTCTAACTCAAGATCAAGGTTCATATAGTTCTACTCATGTGGTATCAACTAAAAAGAACCATATTCAATCACCTAATGACTCTACATAAATACACAACCAAGCCTTATCCCTGATGCATCTTACAATACTATGTACTCGGCACCCTCCTCTAGAAATCTAAAGATGGGAGCACTCATCAGTATTTTCCTTATTTCCTAAAAGCACTACTGGAACCATTCCATCCACAAAAAAGGTTTCCCATTGGGGTCAAAGATATAAATTTTTCATCCATTATGGATAAATTAGGTAAAAACACCAGATAGTACCCTTCCAACTAAAGGAAAATCCACACCTTAGTGTAACATCTTGACCCGGGTGCCACACATCAGGGCCTTGATCCAGTTGGTCGCATGACTTCAAGTGCACCTCCTCATAATCCAGAGGCTTATGAATTGAAATGAGGGTCTTATAAGCCAGTCATGTGGAAAATATAGCATCATTTATAATAGAAATACACCATCTAAAATAATAATAAAAACAAGAAGCATATATAACCATAACCAAAATAGTATCAATACCACAAGATGGCCAACTAGTATAGATACAACATAAAAACTAGACTATAAAACATTCCATGTTAATATACATGTCAAGTGTCTAAAATTAAAAGTGAAAATAAAGATACTAATGACTCCCAATTGGGTTTCAAACCACGTCCAGTTCCCTCATTCAAGCTCCATCCCATCTCAGCCATCTAACACATGGCATTTTCCCTTAACCTTTCCTACAACAATAAAGTCTATTAGGGTAACGATCAGGAAGCCTGAGTATAGTGTGAGTGAAACTCAGTGGGACACCACCAATGGTCTCTAAAAAAATATATAACCAGATAATAGTGTATGCAACTATATAATGAAATAAGAACTATGCATAAGTAAACAGTTATCACATTTTCATTTTTTATTTACTTAACCAAATGAACTCCTGGGTTCTAAATGACACTTGTACCTTAATGTCATCTTCAGATCATGCTAGATCCTAAAGTGTTCCATGATAATATTATATCTTAATAACTTCTCCATATCATGTCAAATCTCAAAGTATTCATCAGTGATATCATATCTCAAAACCCGCATCGGATCGTACTGGATCCCGAAGTATTCCCAAGTGAAAGTCATATCTCAGAGTACTTTTTTTCAATTATTTAATTTAGACAATTATTCCCGTGTTACTATCTATACATCACATGTTAGAGTGACCATGTTCTAATTCTCTAGTTCATACTTGAATGGACATGTCCCCATTCACAAACACACATTAGAACGACCATGTTCCAATTATTTACTTCATAATTTAATGACCATGTTCCCATTCATAAACATGCATTAGAATGACGATTTTCACATTATTAAGTTCATACTTGAATTAACATGTTATCATTCATAAACATATAATTAATTTATAAATTAATTATTCACATCAATTCCATTACTAATTCAAAAAAAAATTTATCACATAATTACCCTTAATTATTTCACCAATTAATTAAGTCAGCAAACCAATTAATTAATTTAACAACTATTTAATCAAGATTCATATAATCAATTCCCATAATCAATACCACAATTAATTATGTCATTATAAATCTCATTTATTTATAATTAATTTCACAATTAATTTTCTCAATCTATAATATCAATATCACATAATTAATACCATAATTAATTATCTTAATTAAACTAATTTGATATATCATAATTAATTCCACATTTAATTATCTAAATAATGTTCCCTAAATCTCCTAAATAATATTCCAATTATTTATCTAATTTTAAATCCTCTCAATCTCATAATTAATTATTTATTTACACAATACATCAATTAATCAATTGGCCACATTAATTAACCCAATTTAGGAATTCAAAATTTCTAAATAATTTTAGTAATTATATAATTTTCATACACACATAAAAATCATGTCTATGGGAGTTGAATATTAGACCACCTACCTCAATTCGTTGATATATAATCACCCAATAGAGTCCCCATAAATTGAGCGGCACAACAGCATAGATCTTGATCCAAATATCAAAACCCAAAATCATGATTCATGAAATCAAGATCATGTATATATATATATATCTAGACTCATAGATCTAGATCTCAAAAACTAAATATATATTTTTCTAGAACATCTGATTACATCGCTGAAAGATAGTAGAATGAATGGGGGAAGCATGAGAGAAGAACTCGGATAAGATTCACTAACCGAGAGAGGAATAGAACATTGAAACAAGATTCGATTCATAATAAATGGTGGTTGGGAGGGCTTGGAATTCATCCAGAGATATAAAAAAACTTGAAATAGGACTTAGGGTCAAATGTGGGTCAATATAAGTGATTTTCAAGGGTTCAAGGGATTTTAAAATTTATTTTTTTGCTAAATTAATTCCCATGCACGGTTAGTTAGGTTGGGGTGTACAGTTTTCCCTAACCGTGAACCAACTGTGGGCCAGTTATTTTAGGGGTTCATGATTACTCCTAAGAGGTTAAATGGTTAGACAAACTGGGCATCATCCATCTAAATCCCCACTTTCTGGGTTTGCATAGTTAGCTAGGATGGGGATAATGGTTTTCCCTAACCGTGCGACAACTGTGCATAGCCCTTTTTCTTTCATTTTTCACAAAATTTCAACCAAACACAACTCTAGTAATAAAACAAAAAAAGTATCCCATAAGAAATAGAGAAAATGATCCCGATACCACTCTAGAAAATGTTTGGATCTTAAAATCTACCGACCTTATAACAGTTTATCCTTGAGCTTCACTCCCAGACTTATCTAAGATTCTCGTTAAAAAAATCAAGCCATTGGGCCCACATATCTGTTTCCCTATCCCATGTCTCCTCCTTCACACACCCAAATTTCCATAATACATGTACTATCCATATATTCTTTCCCTAAAACAAATTCACACTGAGATCCAACACATGTATTGGATCTTCTTCAAAGGATGCATCTGTCTCGAGATCAACATCATCTACATCGATCACATAAGAAGGGTTGGGGTGATACCTCCATGGTTGTGATACATGTAAAATCGTATGCATAGAACTATATTTCGATGGAAGATCCAATTGGTATTCCACCAGAACAATTCTATCTACTACTTCAAATGGTCTAATGAACTTGGGCACCAACTTGCCCTACTTTCTCATCTTGTGGTGACCCAAACTAGGTGACACCCAAAGGAATACATGATCTCCCTCTATAAAATCCTTGGGTAATATAGATCAATTAGAATATGACTTAAACCTACTTTTAGTTATATCCATACATTTCTAAATCAACTAAACCTTCTTTGTAATCTCATGCACCAGTCTTGGTTACAACAACTCTAACTCACTAGCATCCATCAAGCATAGAAGTGATCTCTATGGCTTTCCATAAAGATCCTCATATGGTGACATCAATATTGTTTCATGATTACTATTTTTATTGAATAACTCCACGAAATTCATGTTATTTCCTTAAGACCACCGAAGTAAACAAAACAAGCATGTATTATATCCTTAATCACTTGTATAGTACGCTCTAACTTCCCATCTTTAGTTGGGTGAAAATACATACTAAATAATACTTGTGTGCCAAGTGTTTTTTGAAAGAACGTATAGAAGTGTGAAGTGAAATTTGATTCATTATTTGAATCTATAGTTTTTGGCACCATGTGGAGATGAATTATCTCCTGAACATACAAATCTCTCAACATCTTCACTAAGAAAGTCCCTGATATAGGTGAGAAATGTGCTGCTTTTTAGTTGATCCAAAATAACACATATAGTATCATTCTTCATTCGAATCTTCATGAGACCCAACAAAAATTCCATTTTCATGTCATCCCACTTATACATTATAATGATTAACGAATATAGAAAACCTCTTGCTCATTGATGTTATGCCTTCACCTATTGATAGGTGTAGCATTGTGTCACAAACCCTGCTATCTCCTTTTTCCTTCATGGACACCAAAACTATTGCTTTAGGTCATGGTATATTTTGGGCACCCCTAGATGTACCACTCACTTCAAGGCATAAAATTAATACATTAGTTTCCCCAACATTATCAAAGGAACAATAACTGTATTCCTAACATAGAAGATTTCATCCTCATCTATCAACCAATCTGAAGGCGACTTCCTGTATTCAAGACTTTTATTCAAGGTCAAAAACTTTGTATCCTCATACTACCTATCTCTAATCCATATCAAAAGTGTATAATACTATGAAACAAATACTAGATTCATGTGTTCCTCATTCTCCAGAACCAAAAAGTACATCTCAACCAGTAAGGTCATCATGTTCCGGACAGCATTAGACTCTTGAACTACCTGAGTATGAGTCTTCCTGCTTAAATCATCTGCAACATTGTTTCTATTCCTAGGCGTATATGCTAGCTCAAAATAAAACAACTTCATATACTCGACCATATCTTCTTCCATAGATTCGACTCTCTCTACAAGAATTTATACCTTAAACACTTTTGATTTGAATACACAGTGAACTTCTCACCCAAAATATAGTTCCCCCAACACTTCAAAGCATAAACCACTGATGTTATCTCATGGTCATGTGCAAGGTCGTTAGATTCATGATTAATTAGCTATCAATACCCATACCCCATGACTCAATCTCTGTGCATCAACCCAATTCATAAACATATTCCACATTCATCACAATACACAGTGTACTCCTCACCTGGATTGGGTAGAACCAAAATTAGTTTCGATTTAAAGTGTTTCTTCAACTCTTGGAAGGCCTTCTCACATGCTTCTTACCAATAAAACATTATCCCCCATTTTTCCAATCCTGAAATCGGTGCTTCCAAATAGTAAATTTCCTGGATGAATATTTGATAATATATTTCTAACCCCAAAAATCTATGTATTTCGAATATGTTCTTTGTATGATCCCAAGAAACCATGGTTTAAACCTTCTATGGGTCAACTAACACACTTTCCTCTAAGATGTTGTTTCTCAATAAGTTTAAGAAATCTATCCAATATTGAATCTTATATAGCTTGGTATATAGTCGATTCTCTCTCAGTGTACTCAGGATGATGACAATATGTTTTGAATGATCATCATGAGTCTTGAAGTACACGGAGATGTCAACCACAAACACTACCAAAACTTGATACAAGTACAGATGGAATATTTTTTTCATTAAGTACATAAACACTTCTTGAACATTTTTCAACCCAAAAGGAATTATGAATTACTCATAAAGTCCATACCTTCTTATGAAATCAGTCCTCATTATATCATAAGTCTGAACTCTCACCTGATTGTACCCAAATATCAATTCTATCTTTGAGAACACACAAGATCCTCTCAAATGGTAAAATATATTTTTGATACATGGAAGATGATACTATTTCATTATATTAATATTTTTCAACTTATGGTAATTGATATACAATAGAAAACTCATGCCATCTTTCTTTTTAAATAACAAGGGGGATCTCCAATGAGACGTACTCAGACAGATAAATATATTATCCTCCAAATCCTCTAGTTGAGTCGTGAGATATTGAAGATCATTCAGTGACATTATGTACATAGTAATAGATACTGGCTCAACCACAATAATGAGATCAATAGGTAATTCCACATCTATCTTAGGTTTCGTCCCTGTGATGTCTTCAGAAAAAAAAAATGAAACTGGTCCACCACTACTAGAAAGATATCATGCTTTACGCCTCCATAATCTAGCAATAAAATATCAACCTGGGCTATAAACTTTCTCAATTTCTAGGTAATTTTCCCCTCTTATCCTTCTTAGATATACCACTCCCCCCAGTGAATATAATGGTCACCCTTAAGAGACATAAAAGTTACTCTTCTCCCATAACAATCTATGTAGGCTCGATATGCGACTAGCCAGTCCATGCCCATAATTAGGTCAAATCCTAATATATCAAGTATATAGAGATCCCATAAAAATGATACAGCCCAAATTCAAGAGAAAATATATTGAATATTCATTTTTCTCTAGACCATACTCCCAATGGTGTATCTACAGTAATAACCTCATTCACAAACTCCATCGTCGGGTTCAAACCATTAATAATTTTTTCAGATACAAAGGAATGGGAGGAACTTGTATCAAATAAGGCACTAGATAAAATAGAATCGACAAGAATATTACCTCTCACTATTAACCTTCTAGCCTCTCTATTCACAAGTTTAGGCTACACTGTATGTAGTTGTTATACCCATTTTCCCTGTGATGAAGTCTGAATCCCCTAAGTTTCACTACTCTATAGATATGGGTGATATTTACCATTAGCACCATGTACACCCCCTCTACCACCTTATTCAGTAGAATTCTAGCTTCTAGGATGATATGGTGTAGGATATCCCCTTCACACACTCTAACTCTCTCTAGTTTCACCCTCACTAGTTGTTTATCATTGTTTATTATAGAAATTTTTTAGATGCCTCACCCTGTCACAAGATAGACACTCCACTGGCTATTGGGGGTAGTTTCTATGAAAATTTACAGGCTTACCACACTAATGAAAAATCACTCCATTATGGTACTATGCAATTTACCGTCCTATTTGACCACTCAGTTATGCACTACCCTAGATAAATTTATCATAATTATGCTTCCTGCTATCTGAAATCACACCTACTGATCATCTAGTAGCAACTACCTGTCTAGTACTGGAATCCACTTTTTTGTTCCCCCCATCCATGTGATCCTGATCCACCCCCTCATAAAACTTATTTAACTAGAATAGGATAACTTTGGACTTAACATCACACTTATGTTCATCCTAAAATCATCTTTCCAAAGTTTTTTCATCTCTTTACAACACTAGATAAAAGCGCTTCATGTATATAAAGAATCCCAAATAATCCATCATGGACATAGTCCCTTGAGTAAGATTTACAAACTCTATTATGTATTGTTACCTCAATGTCTCTATATAGAAGTTCTCTAAGAACCTCTCCCAGATTTCCTTCCACAACATACTTCCAGTCTGTCCAAACCATGCTTGAATGTCCTATCATTTATTTGCTAATACTCATCACATATAAGCATCCAACTTGAACCTCCTTTCGGTAGGAGTTTCCAAATGGTTAAGTGTCATCTAGATGGACTCCATCCAAAAATCTTCTCCCATAGGTTCACTCTCTCTAGTAAAAGTTTCAGGGTGTTGTAACTGAAACTCACTTGTTAGGTCATACATACTTTTCACAACCCTCCCTGGGTCACTTCCAATTAATTGCACAAAGTGATCAAATTTCTCTTAGAACTTCTCCCCCTCTTCCTCACCCATCACTATTATTGCCTCATATTCCACTATCAGTAGATCATTACTATCCACAACCTCTTTTCATCCTTTTAATAAGATTCTTTGTGAATTCATATCACTACAATTTCAAAATCACATCTTAGGACTCATAAAAAACAGTATTACTTATACATACTAGGAATAATCACAAGAATTATTTTCCCTAAACCTCCCCACATGGTCAAAACATAGGATTTATCATTACCCCTAACCATAATACACCTGGGTATTTTTTATCTAAGGTCACTATCATTATCATATCAAGTTTCACATTTAGATACCCAATTATTCACATTATTTCATCATTTAGCACTCCCAATTTCATATTTGGCCCCATTGTAAATTTAATTTCATAAGGAAAAACATTTAATGTTTAACAACAAACCCAAAACTCATTTTCCCATGAGTTCCTATAATGATACACGTCACAAAATAATCTTGAGTGTCTCAAATGATGCATGTAGATTCAACTCTAATGGAATTTTGAGCCATGAGTCATTTCTCTAAAAATTTCAACAACAATTCACATCACATAAAAAGTGTGTCACCCAAGGTGAAATAATATTGAACTGTAACAATAATAAAAATAATCCCACGTTGGGTACTTTGGTTTCCCCCATACATGGGTTTGAAACTCCCATGAACGAGCTCATATCCATGCCCCAAATCTTCTAGGTCTCCAATATTCCCTTCAACAAATATTTTTACATAATAAAAAGAAAATAAATATCCTCTAAAACAACTTTATAATTTCTTGACCATGGTTCCACATACAATTTCCATGAGTCGGTGAATCACGTAACCTCATGCGTGCCTCCCCATATGCCAAAGGCCGCAGACTATCAGTGAGGGTTTGATAAGTATATCATGGGGATATTATACCCTCATTTATCAGAGTAATACACCATAGTTAATAATAAAAAATTGTGGAAGAATATATAACCATAAATAGAACAGTTCCAAGATCCCAAAATGACCAAAAAGATGAGATACAATATCAAAACTGGACTATAAACATGCCATGGTAATATACGTGTCAAGTATCTAAAATTAAAACTAAAAATAAAGACACTGAAAACTCCCAATAAGGTCTTGAACTCTGTCTTCTTCCCTCATCTAAGCTCCATCCCAACTCGTCCATCTAAAACATGGACTTTTCCCTTAACCTGTCCTACAAAAAAATAATGTATATTCAGGTAATAACGAGATAGCTTGAGTTGGGTGTAAGTAAAACTCAATAGGCCACCACCAATGGTGTTTAAAAAAATATCCATATAGATAATAGTGTATGTATTTGTATAAAGAAATAAGTATTACAAATTATTAAATAGTTGTCACATTATCCTTTATTCTTTACTTAACCATATTAACTCTCGGGTTCCTGAGGACACCCGTACTTCAATGCCAGCTTCAGCTCATGTAAGAGGCTGTAGTGTTCCTAGTAAATATCAAATTTTAATTCCTTCTTCATCTCATTCCATGGTCTGCATTATTAAAAGGTGATATCATATCTCAATACCTCTTTTGTCTAATTTAAGATACTAATGTATTCCAAAGTGATGTCAGATCTCAAAGTACCACTGTTACCATTCTTTAATTCATAATTGAAACCCCATGATACCGTACATAGATCACACATTATAATGACCATGTTCTGATTCAATAATTCATAATCAAATGACCATGTCCCCATTAATAAACACACATTAGAATAACCATGTTCCCATTCTTTAATTCATACTTGAATGACCAGGTTCTCATTCATAAACACACATTAGAATGACCATGTTCCCATTCATTACTTCACACTTGAATGACCATGTTAACATTCATAAACACATAATTAATTTAGTAATTAATTATTCACATAAATTCCATTACTAATTCAAAAATGAGTTTATTAAATAATTACCCTTAATTAATTCACCAATTAATTAAGAAATCAAACCCATTAATTAATCTAACAACTGGTTAATAAAGATTCACAAACATAATTCCCATTATTAATCCCTTAATTAATAATCCCATTATCAATCTCAATTCATCATAATTAATACCACAATTAATTATCTCGATTGATAATATCAATATCAAATAATTAACCAAAAAATTAATTATCTAAATTCAACTAATTCAATATCTCCTATTAATTACCCAATTAATTATCTAAATCATTATCCCTAAATCTCATAATTAATCCTGTAATTAATTATCGAATTGGATAGCCCCTAAATCTCTTAATTAATTCTATATTTTAATATATATATATATATATATATATCCACAATACATAAATTAATCTATTGTACACATTAATTAACCCAATTTTAGAATTCAAATTTATAAATTATGCTAGGAATTATACAATTTTCATACATGTATCAAAATCATGACTATGGGAATTGAATATTAGGACACCAAACTCAATTTTCAAATTGATAATCACCCAAAAAAATCCCCAAAAATTGAGTGGAACAACAATATAGATCTAGATCTGAATCTCAAGACCCTAAATCACGATTAATGAAAGAAAAATCATGTAAATCTAGATCTAGATATAGAATCATAGATCTATATATCACAAAATATATATAGATCTATCCGAAATATTATATTATATCACTGAAAGAATATAGAAAGAATGAGGGACGCATGAGGGAAGAACTGGGAGATGATTCACTAACAGTTAGAGAAGAGGACTTTGATCTGGGCTTTGATTGGGGAATAATGATGGTTGGGAGGGATTGGAATGCATTTGTAGAGTTTTAAAAAAGTTAAAGAGGACCTAAGGAAAAATGAGGGTTGAAATAGCTAACTTTTAGGTGTTCAAGAAATTTTACAATTAATTTTCAGGCTTAATTAATTCCTGAGAACTGTTAGCTAGGATGGGGAACATGGTTTTACTTAACCTTGCACAAATTGTGAGCCAATTATTTCAGGGGTGCATAGTTTCTCCTAATAGAGTGCACAGTTTGAAAAACTTTGTGTCCATTGTGTGAATCCCCCCTTCCTTGGTTTACATAGTTTTCTAGTTTCTGGTATATGGTTCTACCTAACCATGCGCCAACTATACATATCCCTTTTCCTTCATTTTTTACAAAATGTCACCCAAACACATCTCAATTCATAACCCATGCGAAAAGTACTCTAAAGGAATAGAATATTACCAAGAAATGAGTCCCGGACAACCCTATAAAAGTTTGGGATCTTACGCTCGGTAACATTCCTGGTTGGCTCCTAAGAAGTCACTACCTCAACCTTCGATAGGTCCAATACCACATCTTCCTCTAAAATGACATGTCAAAGGAAGTGGAACTCCCAAATCAAAAACTAACTCATTGAGGGATTCCATTAAATCATTTTCTCTTAGAGTGTGTTTAGTACCATCCTAAACTGCCCCACAAACTCCTCCTCACACATCAATCAGACTAGGATATCATCGATGAATACCACCATGAAGAAGTCTAATGTGGTCTAAAAGATAAATGAAATATATAGGAGCAAGACTTAGTGGTGGATATATTCTTGGTAGATAAAGCACTAACAAATGGTGCGGGTAGTGGGAATCCATGAGATGATACCTTGTAAATAGGTATCCAATGAAATTCATAGGGATCCAGGAATGTCAGATGCTTTAGGAGGCAATCCCAGGAAACATGGTCAATGGTTCATGGATCTCATGGTGTCTCGAATTAGATGATAAAGTGGTATTAATTGATGATATACTAGTCTAAATAATATATATGTTTTTCATTGTTGGTCTGATCCATTAAATATGTTGGTGCAATGATCGTTGATTCTTTCTCAATCCTTCGTCATTTTCCACGATCCTCCACAGGCTCCTCTCTAAATATTCCTCTAAATAATAGGTTATACAGATAACCCTAGGGTTATGTTGTAATTTTATTTAAATATAGGATTTTTTTCTTCATAGAATACAATTAATTAAATCAATTAATTTTTTTTTTTAATCCTGCATCTACAACAAATTTTTCACAAACTCCTTATGCTAATAAATATTATTTTATTCCTGGGATAAAACCTTTGTTCTGAATTCAATTTTGTCCTCATATTTTTTATCTACACCCACATTCGTGAGTTATTCCACTTTTTTAGGAAAAGTGCATGTTTTCTATATTCAATATATTTAATATATTGGAAACATTTATTTCGGGAACACTAGGCCTCGGAATCACACGCCATCTTAGAAACTTGTCTAAAAAATATTCCCTATAATATCCAAAAATAATAACTAGAAATTGTATTCATTATATAAAACAACATTCAAGTTTTTTGTTATCAAATAAAGAGAAAATTGTGGCTATATTGGAAAAGATTTTTTATAACGGGCTTCTATTTTTCAATATCTTGTACATGAAAAAAACACTATATATTGAGTTTGATTAAGACATATTACATAATGACGTATATGAAATTCATGAATTGTTCTGTTCAATACTCCATGGTGATCAAATACTTCTCTCTACTAAACATCAATTGTTTGATCCTCTAATACTTGAGAAAAGCTTATTTCCTAGACACTCAAATAATTTCTTACTCATTTAGGTTCATTAGTTATTACTTTTTTTATTATTGTTTTTGATTAATTGTGTCAGTTATACTACCCATATAATGTATGGGTTGGTCTATAATACACCATAATACAGGTTTGTGTTCTACCATAACTAGTAAAAAGCACGAGGATTCATTTTGCCTTGTTATAGGTAAAATACAAGGTCAGGTTCTACCTCCACTTGAAAATGTAACTTCTAATTTTCACCTCTAGGTGTGAAAAAGGTAGTGTGATCATGTTAAACCACCATGTGTACAAAAAAATTATCTTGAGGTGTGAATTTAGGGTTTAAAAGGTATTTTTAAAGGGTTGTGACTCCCATAAAAAAATTTAGAGTCCATTATTGTGGTTGTAATCTCTCTCTTTATTTGAGAGTGGTAAAGAGTAGTGTATGCTCATTAAGATCTGGATTACTATAAAAACAACATGTTCATTTATCATTAAATTTTCATTTAATTAAATTAACTTTTATAAGTAATTAAAAAAATTTAAAATTATAAATTCACCCCTCTGGAATATTCAACCATTCTCATCAAGACCTAACAATTGGTATCAAATTAATGTTCCTTAACATCATTTTATTATTATATTATTTGTTCCAGTAAAATACTAACATAAACTGTTAAGGGTAAAAATATGTTTTGAGATGACAGTAATGAATGTCAATGATGGTTTGACACCTAAAATAAGTCCACTTTTTGATTAAATTAATAATTGATACTATTATTCTTGCATAGTGGATTTTCATAATAATGTGAGAAATAAAAGTTTACCAATATTGGTTAAAAAACAGAAGTTTCATGAACTTGATCTTTAAAAAAAATTGATAATTATTTGTAAATTCATGTGATAAATTATAAGGTCATTAATATTTTATATTATATAGTTAATTATAATATGTATAGAAATATTTAAACATGCAAAACAACATGTGAAATTTGAAAAATATAGTAAGATACTCATCTAGGTTTAGATAAATTGATAAAAAATAAATTAAGAATATAAATAGTAGGGCATCATAAATTCAAAATGGGTAAAAAGATATAGTTAATAAAATGTTTCATATATTTATAATTTTTTAAATGGCATTAGTACTTTGGGAGAAGGTTTAGATAATTATATTATGGATGAAAGGTTTTTAAGATATTTTTTGATTAAATGAAATGTTATAAAGATAACAATTGATGAAATTAATAATTTAAAAGTATTACTTTAGATTATATTATTGTATCTTTACTATAATATGAATTATAGTTCAAAAATTATCTCATGTGGAGAATTCAAAAAGGAATGGTATTGATTAAAAATAAAAATTCATGTAACCACCCACTATTCTGATTCTAAATTTTAACTTAGTAAAAGAGTATTGTTTAATAGGATTTCCATAAAAGAAGAAATAAATGGTAACTAAGAATAAACAAAAGGAATCACCCATGGAATAAATAAGGAATACAAGGTAATGATTATAATGAAGTCATCTGTTATGACTCTAGAGAAAGAAGAAACATTAAACCTTACTACCCAATACTCAATATTGATAAAAAAAGATATAACATTACAAAAAAGAAAGTAAACTAATGATATTTGGTTAGAGTAACATTTTAGATTTAGTCTAAAGTGACGAATCTAGTATAGGAAAAGAACTAGAAATCATGTCCTTAATAGAATTATCAAAACAAGTAATTCATTCTTATTTTTCCTCCTATTCTGAATCTAATTCTGATTCCTCTAAATATTATTTTTATGGAGATATTTATATAATAAAAAATTATTTTAACAATATTGTAGGATTATTCAAAAATGTGAAGAATAAACATTATGATATTTTTACTAAAAAGATAAATCGAAAAAAAAAATCCTTCTAACTTTAATGAATTTTTTTGTCATGATTTAAATTGTTTTCGAATTGATATTCATAAGATTAATGGTTATCAATTTAATTGTGTTGAATATATTAGAATTAATTTTGATTCTATTTTGAAAGAAAACTTTTGGCTCAAAAATTTAATTCATGTGTTTGAATAAAATGAAAAAAGTAAAACTACTATTGGATGTGGTAATCATCTAAAAAATATAAATGAAACAATTCTTTTTTAAATGTTTTAAGGAGGTGTTTAAATTGTTACATGCTTTAGATTTCAAATAGAAATGTTTCATGCCATTTTAGCCAATTACATTGCTGGTTTGGGAGTTATAGGTTTTCACTGGTGGATTAAAGAGGCTTTAACAGAGTTTAAAGCTACAATTTCACTATAATGGGTAGTTCATGATATGAATATATATTCAAAACATGAGATTTTATTCTTATCTTAGATGAGAGAGATTCAAAGCTTTAAATTATTTCACATCATGAATTATAGGGCCTCACAAATACTCATATAGTGAACTGGTGTTTCACATCATGAATGTGTTAGGGGAATAGTATGTCTATAAATTCCAGAGATTTCATATTTTCTTTCATTCCTTTGTCATTTAAAAAGAACATTGGTTGAACCCTAGGTGATTGTGGATGATATATCAACCCATTTTCTCATGATTTTATCCTTCACTCCCAAATGTTGATCAAGGAAATATATAGTGAGTAAATTCCCTTATCTTCCTTGATTTATTTGAGTTATCTTTGGGAGTTCTCAATGGTGATGATTTTTGGGTTTAGGGAGTATTTGTGATGTATTTTAGTGAGTCTTTGGTGTGGATCAGGTAGATTTTGTAAGGGTATATATTTTTATGACACTTCATTTCTTGTTCTTGGGTGTTTGGTGGTTTGGGAGAAATTTCATAAATTTTAGTAGTCATTTTTTACGATTTTTAAAATTATAAAGTGTTTTTTGAAGTATTTTTGAAAAATTATGTAAGTAATTTCAGTATTTAAAAGTTTATTTGTGAAATTTAGTTGGATGTTTTTAAATTTATTCTAATATTTTAAATGTGTTTTGGTATTTTAAAAATTGATAATAAATATTTTTCATAATTATTTCTATTTTTTAAAAAAATTAAATTTAATATTTTATAGGGTTATTCTTACCCTTACACATGAATAGGATTCTACATAAGGTTAAAAAATATTTTTAATAGTTTTTATAAAGGTAACATCTTATTTCGAAATTTTGCATAAGCGTACCCTTTTATGTTGGTTGTTATATAAAAGTAAATGATATTACCTATACGCAGAAGGTGGTCACCACGTAAAGTTATCCTTGACTCCTCTCACATAAAGGGCAAATGCCTAATCACATAAGGTTATTCCCCCATTTTCCCTTTCCACGTAAGGGAAATGTTTAGCTTTTATAGGGTACCAAATTGTGTAAGCTCCATCTCGTAACTTATGTATAGGTCAGCCCAAGTTTTCATTAGATCTCAAAGGGTATGTTTGTTCACTGTATAAAGGTAACTCATGGATTATTAATCCCTTTTAATAGTGGCCATAAATATAAGGTTAAGTCCCTATTACCTGTAAGAGTCATATATGAGTTCTGTATGATTATCTGTTTTTATCTAGTTTTCAGGTTGTCTCCCTCCTTTCGATCTACAAACCATGTGAAATCCATTTAAATGAATTTTTTAAATCCTAAAATAATTGTTTTGATTAATTTAGACTCATTTAAAATTATATTTAACAATTTAAAGGTTTTATATTTGATCACAATTAAGTTCCGAGAAAAAATAAAACATTAATAACTAATGAATGGGAACAACATACTATTTTCAATGGGAAATCTATAGATGTGTTCAATAGTATTAAAATCTTATTCCTCTTCCTATTTTAATTTTTTCCTTTTTATTCATGTTCATAAAATACATAATATTTACCCATGTATTTATGTTTCCATCATGTTAGTTAAAGCATTGATTTTGGATACCACGTTAATATATAACATCATTCTCTCTCATTTTTCATTTGTGTGAACTAAAAGTCCAGTACCTTCACAAAGTGGGGGATCAGTGACTTCCCTTTATTTTGTATATTTTTAAAATGTGAATTAACTATGATTTATCTTCTTTTTTTAATTCTATTTTATTAACCATAATCAGTTAACAATATGGAAAATAATTTGATGATGAAATTTTATATGAAAATCTATAAATTCTAAATCTTGAAGATGAAAAGAATTCAGAGAAATATTGATAATAGGTTAAAATGTAACTATTTAATAATAGATATAATTATATCATTATTAAATTATATTTAAAAATTTAATTCATTTAATTTTATATTTCTTTTTAAAGACAGATTCTTTGGAAAATATTATAGCATGTTCTAAAATCATTATTATCTCTTTAAAATAATCACTGCAAGTTATTGATTGTTAATATTCATCGTAAAATAATTTTTATCATATTTTTTAACATAACTTGATAATTTTTTAATATTATTGAAACAAAGGGAAATAAATAATTTTATATTGAATATTAAGGATAATTGTTTTGGAATTCTTTAAGAGAGATAACAAATGATAACATATCTTAGTGTTAAACACCTTAAGTAATATTTATGAGAATTATTCAACAATTATATGTATTAGAAAAAAATGAAATGGATATTTTTTAATGTTTTATTCTTTTTATTATTTTTTTAAATAATATTATTTCATTCAAAAAACATTATTCATGATTAGATATGATTATAACATGTATCAATTGAATTAAATTCTTGAATTGTAGGTTTCATGGCATATGAGAATATTAATATTCATGTTGGAAATATTTGGGATGTGTGATCACATGATATTGGAAGATATTTTATTACATATTATATTTACTAGATAGTGTTCTTTATATTTTTTTTATTGTTAATCATGGATGATATGCTTGTATATTAAATTAGAACTTAAATCTAGTAATTTGTCTCAAATAAAAATAGAGTCATATTGAAATGATTGTCATCGAGATTAATGATATATTTTAAAAATAATATCAAAGAAGAACAAAAAAATTAATTAAATAATATTTATCCTTATAAATTTATAAGGCCATTTTTGTAGAGACTAGTTATAAAATTAATCAATTAATTAAAGATAGTTATGAGTGATGAATAATTTCTTACATCATTGTTTTGGGGAACAGAAAGCCTGATATTGTTTGATAAAGATTGTAATGATTTGTTTTTTTATTCATAGACTCGTTTAAATTATGTGTGGGATAATAAATTTAATATATATTTATTCTCTATGTATTTAGAACCTTGATATGATTTAATATTATCCTTGTATAGCTATAATAATGGGAAAGGATTCCCAAGGCGATGCTGGTGGCACAGAGTGCTAGTGATAATGAAGATAGTCGCATAGGGTACATGTTATGATGATGATATTGTTGTTGGAATGAAATTTAGGTTGTGTTATTATGTGTATTGGTGTAGGGGATGAAACTACGACTAATAAAACTGGTTGAATTTTGGATTTATCAGTGTTTTAATACTGAAACCTGGGATGCTAGCTTGATAATGACTCTTCTTATTTTATAGTTTATGGCCAATTGATATATATATATATAGTTTCCAAATCAATAATGTTATATGATTCTATGCATTGTGAGGAAATATTTTATGTGGTTTATTATTCTGGGTCCTAGATTACAAATAATTTTAGCAAATGATAAATTAATTAATTAAAGAATGGAGTGGGTTCTCAATGCTTCTGTTATAATGATTATATACTTGTGAATACAAGAAAATAATTTATAGTGTAATTGGTACTTGTCTCATAAGATTAAAATTTTAATCCTAGAAAAGAAAAAAAATAATATTAATTATATTATAATGAATTAATTAATGTTGATATTGATATTGGTATGCTTTCGATACCTAGGTCTTAGTAGTGGTAGTCGGGTGTACCATGTGATATTATCAGGAGATATGTATTTGGATATGTATTTTCCCATAGAGTGGTTGAGATCCTTATGTATTTAATGTACATTTTTTTATTTATTACATTACCCCACCCATTCGGATAGGGAGACTGACACCCAGTGGACTCTGGGAGGGTGTTTCCCAAACATCCAGTTTAGTGAGAAAAGGATGGCTGGCTACCCCCTTTAACCTTTCTCTATTCTCCTTGTAGTATTATGTTATGGTATACACATTGGTTATATTTAAACTTATATTTTTACGGAGGGATGTAATGTCGTTTTGTTATTTCACACACATGTATCCACATATATATCATCACATTGGTAATTATGTGTCTTATGAGGTATAAAAAAAGATGTACAGGTTCTGGTGGCTCATTAATACTACTTAATAACTATATAGATATGTGGTTAGGATAATTAGATCATGTTATTAACTAGGTTCATGATATATTAATTTTTTTAGGTGTCTTCAGGCTGGATCTTAGAGAGAGATGGATCAGGACGTGCGACCTTGGTCTAGAGAAATATACCAGTGGAGAAATGGTAGCATGGTAACTTTATTTGATATTATTCTGGATATTATATGATTACTTGTTTTCAATACATAGTGAGTGATCCATGTTTAGGATGGAAAAATAATAGTAAACCTATTTAGGTTATGATTTGGTTTCATTTTTTACTTAATGGTCTTCATTTTGCTTCTTTCACATTTAACATGGGAGGTTATAGGGACGATCCTGCTATTTATACTGGTTGTACTCACCCTACATATATATATATATACACTGTTTTCATGTTAATATAATATTTTTGGTGATTAATCTCAACTTTAGTAATTCTAGGAGTTTTTCAATAGCTATTAGATCTTTATGCTCATTGTAGAGGATCTATTTTAGTGATTTTAGTTGTTTCAGTTTTGTGTTATTACATTTAATTACTTGGTATGTTTCATCCCTTTTTATTATGAACAGGATTTTTTTTGGTTGTTCTCATATTATCTCTTACCTTTGAAATATTTTAGAGAAATTCCTCACATATTTTTTTATGTTATACTCTTGGTGTTATTTTCAAATCGATAACATGTTGGACGGGGGATTTTGGCATCATTATCTCCCTTCTATAATTTCTAGACTAAGTGGAGTACCTTTGGTGGTAGGTTTCATGAAAAAGTGGTATATGGTGATGTTTGAGAGAGGGGATAGAGTTTGGAGTTAGTAAATATTGAGGATATAAGGTTTGGTAGATAAATGGTGTCAGATAGGTTTATTACATGTTGTAACATGGGAGAACGTTTGGGAAATGGGATTTTAGGTTCCCTTGTGATCTAATGCATAGAAATTCAACTTTTCTAGATTTACAATGCAAAGTGATTTTGTTTGTTCATGTGCAGACCTAGGAAAGTATCATGAATCAAAATTATATTACTCTATGTTCTAATGGGGTAGACAATGGGAAATAGGTTATAAAAAGTGATCAATTAAGTATAATTAAATCACATGGGTCACTGGTTATGAGTCCCTAATGTTTTTCATTTTCCAATAGTGGCTCTAGGTCAGTAACCTCATCATGTTTGAACCAAGATCTTCAATGATATTTTTCATAAAATCACCATAGATTATATAATGGTAATGAAAATTTTTATAGGTGTACACTCTGAGTGTTCTAATGCTAGATTCTGTAGAAATTTTAGGGTTCCATTTTGGATCACGGTATATAGGTTTGATTGGAGGAGGTAGTGATAGCCTTTAGTTGAATCATGCTCAGAGAGGGAACTAGGTCACTTTTATTATGATGATTCTATATAGGCATGCTCGACAGTATTAGATTTTATTCCTTAGGGTTTGTGAAGAGTTTTTTTCAATGGAGGATGTTCTTTGAACAGTTTCCAATATTATTTTATTTCATCAACCCTAATAGGAGAGGCTTCTTAGTCGGTGATATTTTTTCACCATTATAGGAATTTTTAGCTCTACTATTGTTATGTGGTCAGACTTTTGAATTTCATTATTGACCCTAAAACCCATTGATTGATATCCCCTTGAATTAGATGAATAGATTTATCATCATTAATTAGTTAGTATCCCTTAATAATTAGTGTAGGTAAAACCTTCTTTTCACTTTATAATAACCACCAAAGAAATCTGTCATTCATGATTTTTTGTATCACTTCAACCTTCTTATTTCAAATCTAAACCTAAATTCCTTTAGATATGGTTATCATAATTCATTCCATGGATATTATGATGAGATGGAGATGTAATATAGGGAAAGGAATTATCTAACATTATTCGTATCATTCTTTAACTCTCTAATCTAGATGTTATTTTGTCTGGGGGAGGGTTTTTTATCATCATGTGCATCCTATGCTCTTCTCACATGCCTAGTGTGGTCAATATTTGGTTTTGGGTAAGGGGTTCTTGTATGTCTTCCTTTTTCATAATCAATTTAATGTTCACTTCTTTAAAGTGATATGGTCTCTAGTTCAAGAAGGGATAATATTTTAATTTTATATTTAATTTATATTTTCTTAGTGTTGGATTAATTTTTTTCTCTATTGTGAATTAAAATCTTATTTGTTGCGTATTGTGCATGTGACCTTGTTTATGATTTGTTTGTGCTCATGTGTTCTTACATCCCCATATGTTTTTTCCATTGTATTATTTACATATTTTATGGCCTTGAGTATATTAAGATCATAAACACTTCATATATCATGATAGGTTTTACTAAAATACATTTTAAAAATTTGTGGTCAAGTTAGTGCCTCATAAAGAGAATAATATCATGGTATGGTGGATGGGTTCCATTGATTTGAATGATTATGGAAGCTTTATTAATCTTGTTTCATGTGATGATTGAGAAATGTTATGTGAAGTTCATATATAACACTTGAATTCAATGGCTTTAACCTATTGTAAATGGGATATTATATCCTTTATATTTTTTAAATATGTATCCCCCTGTTGAATAAAGACCTATTAAAAACATAGAAATTTTAAAAATCCAAATAAAGTGGATATTTTAAACATCAAAATTTATTTTTATTACATGACACATATTAAATTTGAGTTTTACAAGTTATTTGTAACTTTACTATATACATAATTTATCAAGTAACTCATGTTAAATATGATTTTTTTTTCGAAAATGAAACTTTACTTTGATTATTTCATCCTTGGTATTTTTATTCGTGTTGTATAATGATATTTAGTGATACAATATTGGAAAAATTTATTCTTTGACAATAAGTTTTCTTAAATAAATAATTTTAATTCTTTCACTAAACATGACTTCATTTTAAAAGTTTTTTCAACCCTATTTAAATTGTTTTCTAAAACAATATTTTGATAAATTTCTTATTATGAACAAATATTTAAAAGTATTTTCATTTGAATATTCTTTAATTTTATGGATTATAAAAAACAATACACTTAGTGAAAAGTTTTTTTATTAGCGTGTTTTGAAAATTAAGGAGTTATAAAGTTAAATTTTTGGATACATATCAAGAAATAATGAAAAAATTTAGTAAAAATATTTATGTTTTGAGATCCTTAACCAACATGACTAAATAAACTTTTATCATAAACATATCTAAAATTTTAAATATCTAGTTATGAAATCATGTTAATGTTAATCATTATACATTTTAAATGTCATGGATTAATTTTAAAATCATCATTAATTATAATAAAGCATGTATAGAATTTCATTTTATATAATGCATAAGAAATTTTTTTGAAAATATGGAGGAAAACATGTTTTCTCCTAAATAGAGATATGTGCCATATTTTAATCTATGTTAAGTGTTTTTTAAAGTGTTCCTTAAAACCTGTTGTATTAATATTATTATTTTCGAAAATATATTCATTGATTGCAGTTTTTTTGGTTATTTTTTTGGCATTCAATATGATTATATGATCTTACATCGGAATGATGGTAGAAAAGGTGTGGTCCAAATTCTAAAGTCGTTTAATGATTGATTTTTTTTTGGGATGGATTATTTTATCTCATGTTGGTATATGATATTTTTTATCCATTTTATATAATGTTTTATTAATGGATTGTTCATATTTAAGAGGTATCTCCAGCAGGATATTTTTTTTCATTGTTCTAAAATTTTGTATAGTTATACACTTTGTTCCTTTAGTGGTTTTTGTATTCCAAATTTAGTAATAACAATGGGAGGTATCTCATTAGGTGGTTGATTTATACCCTATCCCTTCCCTCTCCTTCCCAATTTGGGTTTAATTCTTGAGGATGAGAATTTTTTGATAGGTATTTAATGTAAGGGTTCATATTTTCATGCACCCTTCCTTTATTGATCAGGGGTGTCTGGTGGTTCGGGGGAAATTTCATAAATTCTAGAGGTTTTTTTATGTTTTTATAAATTATAAATCATTTTTAAAATAATCATGAAAATTATGGAAGTAATTTCAAATTTAAATTTTTATTTGGGAAATTTATTTGTATTTTTTAAGTGATTATATTATTTTATAAATGATTTTTTAATTTTATGAAGTGATGATAAATCTTTTTTATAATTATCTCTAATTTTTTGTAAATAAAATTTTTCAATTTTTTAAGTTTATTCTTACCCTTATGAATTACCTTGATTCCAAGTAAGGGTAGCACCTAATTTTAATAATTTGCATAAGGGTGACCCATTATTTCCAAAGGTTTTTTAAGGGTAACCTTAGATTTCGGCCAATGTGTAAAGGTAAATAAAATTACCTTTACATAGAATGTGTTCACCGCATGAAGTTGGCCTAGAATCCCATCACATTAGGGAAAATTCATACTCAATAAGGTTCAAACTACACTTTCCCTTGTTGCATAAGGTTAATTTGTATCTTTCATAAGGGTACCAACTCACGTAAGGGTCAACTCTTAGCTTGAATAAGGGTCAACCATAGATTTTTGTAGATTCATAAGGGTATGTTTATTCACCATATAAAGGTAATATGTAGATTCTAAGTCTTACATAAGGTTACCCAACAATGTAAGTGTAAAACCCAGTTACCCTTACACATTCTATATGATTTGTATATGGGTCTCTATTTTTATCCATTTTTTATATTTTCTTCCTCCTTTCAATCTGCAAATTGTATGAACTCATTTTCAATGATTTTTAATCCTAAAATCATGGTTTTGATTTATTTTTACTCATTTAAAATTATTTTTAACATTTAAAAAGTGTTTAATTTTATCTCAATTATGTTCTAAGATAAATTCAAACTAAATTAGAAATGAATCGGAATAATATATATTTTAAATGGGAAATCTAGGGAAGAATTCGGTAATTATAAAATAATATTCCTGCTCCTATTTTTACTTTTATATTTTTATTTATATCCAAATAATGAAAAATATTTCCCCTTGGATTCATTCATCTATCATGTTGGTTCAATCACTTCTTTTATATTCCAATTCTATGTACAACATCCTTCTCTCTCTTTTCATTGTGTGCAGTACAAGTCTGATACCATCACTGGGTAGTGGATCAGTGAATTCCCCTTTTTTGTATACTATAAATATATGAATTAACCATTATTTAACATCTTTTTTAAAATTTATGTGATTTACCATAATAATATAATAATATAGAAAATAATTTCAGGATGAAAGTTTGTATGATAATCTGGAAATTACAAAGGTGGAAGATAAAATGAATGCAGTGAAATATTGATAATAGATGATCATATAACCTTTTAAAAAAGGGATAATTTTCTCCTGAAAAAATTATCTTTAAATTTTTAATTGGGATAAATTTATATTTTGTGTTTTAAGTAGTGAATACATTTGAAAATATTATATTATGTTTTGGAAGAATTATTCTCATTTTAAATGATCGTTGTCTATTGTATATTTTTAATGTTTTTCTTGAAATAATTATTATAATATGTTATGGAATAACTTGATAATGTTTTTTATTACAGGAATAAATGAAATTAAATAATTATATGTTGTAAAATAAAGATAATTATTTTGGAATTATTCAATAGAGAAAAACAAATGATAGCATTACATGGTGTTAAGCTGCTTAAGGCATACTGATGAGAAAAAATTTATATCTTTGTGTATGAGAACAAAAATGAAATGGAGATAATTACACGTGTTATTATTGATATTATTTTGATAAATAATATAATTTCATGTTTATAACTTCATTCATTCTTGGAGATGATTATCACGTGTTATAATTTAATTAAATTATGGAACCATAAGTATCATCTCACATCAGAATATTAATATGAATGTTTCAAATATTTGTTATGTGTGATCGTATGATTCTGAAATATATTTTATTACCTCTGATATTTACTATATAGTGTGTCATATATTATTATTATTTTTTATCATGGGTGATATTCTAAGATACTAAATAAAAATATAAATTTTGTGATGCTTTGTTAACAAAAAAAGTGGCATGTTGAAATGGTTATCCTGAAGATTGATGATATATTTGAAAGACCATATTAATGGGGAAAACCAAATTAAAAAATATTATTTAGCATTGGAAATTTAAAATTATATAGATAATGAGATTAATTATTAAATTAATAAATTAATTAGATACAGTTTCAAAAATGAATGATTTCTTAAAGCATTGATTTGGGGATTAATGAGATTGATGTTGTATGATAAAGGCTAGATTTCATTTTTTATTTTGTACATTGTTTCCATGTGATTTTTTGTTGAATAATACATTTAAAATTTATTTATTTTCTATGGATTTACATACTTGATATGATTGAATATTAACCTTGTGTAATTTGAATAATGTGTGGGGATATCTACGGCTATAATTATGGAATGGAGTGTCGGTGAAGATGATAATAGTAGAACCTTTTTCCTATTATTATGATGATGATTTTTGAAATGGGGTGTAAGATTTTATATTATTTACAGTGGTGTAAGGGGGTGGAACTAAGACTGATATAACGGTTTGAGTTCGGGATTGCTTGTTTTTTTGTCCAGAAAGCTGGGATGATATTTTGATAATCAATATTTTTATTTGATGGTAGATTGTCGATTAATATTTATATTTTCAATTTCCAACTAGTTTAATTAGTTTGATACTATGAATTTCAAGTTAAATTTTATGTGATAGCATGTGATGAGTCCTAGAGTACCCATAAGTTAATAAAATGATAAATTAATTAATGAAAGAAGGAGGTTGGTTCTTTATTCCTTCTTTAGGATGATGATATACTTGATAATAAAAGAAAATAATTAATAGTGTCATCAGAACTTGGTTCGGAAGATTAAAATCTTAATATTGGAACATAAAATGGTATAATATTAATTACTGGATAATTAATTAATTAATTTTGAGCTGGATTCTTGTATTCTTTTGATACCTTGTCCTTGGTAGTGGCAGTTAGGAGTCCCAAGTAACATTTTTATAAAATGAGTATAAATATAGGTAGTTTCCCATAATGTGGTTTTGAGCCTTATATATATCCATTATGTTTTCTTATTTCATATTCTACCCCACCCATGATGGTAGGGATACAAACACCCAATGGAATCTTGGATGGTGTTTTCCCAAACATCCAAGTTTATGAGGAAACGATGGTTGCCTACCCCCTATGACCCCACTCTCTTCTCCTAATAGTATTATAACCTAGTATGGAGAGTGATTATATTTCCCCATATAAGTGTTTATATGTATATAATGGCTTATGGTAATTCTAGATACTTTTATTTCTAGAAATATTAACCTAATTGTTGCTATAGTTATGATGTGTATGAGTTATAATGGTTTGAGGTATGATATATGACGTACCAGATGTCGTTGCTCCCAAAAACTACTTATTTACTATGTAGAGATATGGTTGATATTATTATATGAATTAATACATGGGGTTCATGATATATTACTATATCTCAAGTTTCTTCATTTTGCATTACATTAGATTAGGTGTATTTGGGATATCTTTTAGAGAGATATGAATTAGGGTGTGCGACATTTGGGTAGAGAGACAAGACACTGGGGAAGTGGTAGTGGGGTACCTTAATTGGATATTATGTCTGATATTATATGATCACTTTTATTCGATATATGGTGAGTGATCCATGGTGAGGATGGGAATATAATAGTAACCTCTTTTAGATGATTAGTTAGTTTCAGTTTTTACTCATTGTTCTTTAGTATTTTTCATTCACATTTTTTCTGAGAGGTTTCATGGAGGAAACTACTATGAATATATTTTATTCTCAACCTACATATATATATAATATTTTTTTGGTCTGTAGGATTAGTTTGGTGATCAAGATGGATTTTACTAGTTCAAGGAGTTTTTGGAGCATTGTGGCTAATTTAGAATTTTTAGTTGTTTCAATTTTAAGTTATTACCTATATCTAATTGGGATCATAATTTCCTTTTCATTACGTAAAGGAGTTTTTGTGTGGTTTTTCTCATCTTATCTCTTACTTTTAAAATCATAGTGGATAATTCCTCCCATATGTGTGTATGGTATACCCTTAGTTCTTGTCACCAACCCATGGCCTATTGGTCGTTTTCTTTAGATATCATTATCTATCTTCTCACATTGTTGGACCTTGAGGGATACCTTTGGGGGGTTGTTACAGATTTGGGGTTCCCTGATATAGTTGTTTTCTTCTGATTATTTCTCCTAATCCATTACATTGTAGTGTTCTGGGAAACTTTTTCAAGGAAGGGTATCCTCATTTTCTCCAAATTTACTTGCATTTGTGGGGATTGAATGCCTTTGTATTACTTTGGGTGGATAGTGAGGATAATCTTAATGAAGATAATGAATTTGATTAACTGAATTTGAATGAATTTTGGGATAAACTACTTTTTATACTTTTGATGTTTTTGCTAATGAGATTCTGGATTCTGGTTTCCATTATTGAAAATAATGGTAGTTAGTAACCTTTCTTATATTAGTGTTGTGATAATTGTGAAACCCTTATTGTGTTTATTATTTTATTTCACCCTCAATGAAAGGGATAACCATATAAATATGACTAATGGATTGTTTTACCATAGAAATATGAAATTATGTGATAATATCCCTGCTAGGTATTTAACTAATATAATTAAATCTATTATGTTGAATTTTGAATGTGGTTTTTTGAGAGACAGGATGGGTTTCTATGCGTGGGAATGTCCGATATGTGGCATTGTGTGATGTGAAATTTTATTCAATGATGTGGGTGACTTTCCGGGGATATAATATGTTGGGTATCAAGCGGGGGTTGGTTTTCAGGGGATGTAAAAGGCTTGATGTTCAATTAATGTTATTTGTGATTATTGTGGTAAGATAATCGGGTTACAGTGTTTTCCTGACATATGTTGTGTTATGGTGATAGTTGATATGGGATGGATGAGTCATTTGTGGTGTGGTTATGTTAGTTTACCAATTACCATAGAATGAACTTGAAACATGAAACTAAAATTACATGGTTTGGTAAATGAATAACAATGTACTGGAATTAAATATAGTGAAAAAGATGTGTTATTGTGAAATGAAATGGATTAATAAATGAGAGTTAGTATAAAATCATTAATTTTGGGAAATGGTGGAACCTGTAATTAATAGTGGAATTGTGTGGATATGTTTGGTGGCTATTTCTATGATGAATTTTGTGGTTGAAGGAGTTGTGACTGATGTCATGAAGTGTAGTGGACCTGATGTGGAGTACATTAGTGTAGTCAATGTTAACCCATAGGTTGGGTACTGTATTTATATCTTTATTTTGTATTTTTATTTTCATTTGTTTTTATATTTTTTTAATTTAATATTTATTTATTTAAAAATAGATTTATTACTAATATAAATGTTTTATGTATTTTTATGGAATAGACACATTTGTAACAATATAGAGGAAATGATGTCATTTTAAGAAGATAGAGGCACTTCATGTCATGACGCAAGGCGGTGTGGCATGAAAATAGAAATTTCTATTGAAACCAAGATTGATTATTGATGCCAAATAGATCAAAAATTCCATTTAAGTAAGTTTTTACATTATATAGGATGTCCACAGGATGTTCCAAAGCCTCGAAACTGAATAAACAAGGAAAAATAGATGTTCGGGTACTGGAAAGAGGCAATTCATCATGTGAACCAAGTTCAAGACTTATACCAGTTACAAGACATAAAGGTAAATTAGGAAAAATCACTGAATGGATGATACTCATACATTTAACAGTGTGAAAAATATTTCATGAAATCAAACATGCTATGAAAACCTAGATATGAATGTTTTAGTGAATATTTTGATGTGACCCTCCTCTTTACAGCCCAGAACGCCATTTAAAAATGGGTTTGACCTATGGAAACCCTACACAAGACTTCCATACTGATAGACATGGGGTCTATCCAGAGGAATTAGGATTCATTCTAGGCATAGGTATTCGACCACTGGGAGTCCACCACTAGAGTTCCAACTCAAAGATCATGCTTCATAGAGAGGTTTTTATTTTTTTTTCTTCCTATTTTCTTCAACTAATTATAACAATTAATGATATTTATTTTAATTCCAATATTTCTATGTTATTAATTCCCTTTCACATTCTTTCTTGTACAATCTATTCACTGTGGGTATTATCCTTTTCATCATTGGATACCACCCAATGATAACTGTCAAAACTCCATAGGGGATAGCATAATCAGTTGAATGGATGTGTACCAGTAATTCCTTATTTTCCTTCACTCGTATGATTATTTTATTCATTAGTATTCTATTTCTCCAGTATATTTATTTTATTAATCCTTGATCCATTTAACATATTCCTTCAATAATAATTTATTAACACTAACATTATTGAGATAATTTATTCATGGCTATTGAATTGGATTATTCTTCACCTTTTGAAAATATATTCCTAATGTGCTTCAGCTACTCTGGTTCATCAAACCATGATAAACTAATATATGAGGAAATACTGATTCTAATTAATCATTTATCATATAAATAAAATTTAATAGTTTCACACCTATTTAGAATGATTATTTTACAATAAATGTTGAATTAATTTATTTTGTAAAACCACTCATAAAAACTAGTTCCCCTCTCTTATTATTCTCATTTTTCTTTTGTTTTATTTTTATTTATACCATTATTTTAATAAAATTAATCGATTTAAATTTCAATGACCCAACCGTCGGTCAATATTTTTCATCATTTCATTCCCTTCTCTCTGTGGGATCGACCGTACATTTCCACTATACATAACCTTTGTACCCAGTGTAGTTTGGAACAGTATAAATTTATAATTTTATTATGAAAAAGTATTTAATGAAATCCTTTTCAAATATTATGTGTGATACACATCTATAAAATATTTTATGTTATTTATTTATGCACGCTACCTAAGTTTAATAACCTAACCAATGCCCAATTTTTTTGGGTTTGGGGTGTTTTCCCCAAAATATATGATGGTGGTGATTTGAATGGGTAATTACCTCCCCTTACCCATTATTCCATTAGGGTCAGTGATTATATGTGTTGGTATTGGAGATTAACCCATAATGATATTGGTCAGTTTCAGATATTACCTAGTTATGTTGAGGATATCATGTGTGGTGGAGGTTATGCATGGTGGGAGAATGGAATGAGGTTGGCATACTCTGTCGTCATGATACCCTGATTACCTAGTTATGTGATGAGGTTGTAATGTGATGATAATTAATGATATCCCCACATTCTAGACACATTGGGAATTTGACATAGGTATTAATGAATCTATAACCAAATATCATATGGATGGATATGTGATGTTATTTGTATTGAAGGGATAGGAGTACTAGAAGTTTGATGTTGGTGTGTGATAGTGACAAACCAATAGGTTATTATTTTTGGGGTCCCTTGGTTTTATAAGTTCTTTTAATACTATGATTACTACTTTGGATGAAATATTTTTTGAGTGTCCCATAGTAATTTTTGGTTGGTTAGTTAACTGATATATTTCCATCTTTGTTCTATTGTTTTTTCATTGGTTCCTTAGTATTCTCTTTTCACATGTTCATGAGATACCCTAGGTAGATCCTACGAAGTATACATATTATTATCACCATTCACATATATAAATTGTTTTTCAAGTTTCCTTGAGTATTTTGAGGAATGATATAGACATTACTATCTTTGATTTTGGAGCTTCTATTGATTCACTACTTTAGGAATTATCTATTTAAATTTACATGGATATTTTATCTGTATCTATTGAAATTTTTTATAAATTATGGTTATTGATTTGGTTTAATTTTATATTATGTGTCATATTTGGTTGGTGGTTTTGTATTCTATCTCCCAATCCTATATTATTAATATGTGAAATTTATTCTATATGTGATTTTTTTATATCCTCAATGCATGATATAATCCCAAGGCCTAATAGAGGCGGGACTTGAAGATCATTATCTCTATTACATATTTTTTCCATAGGTGGGGTACAATAGGAGGGAGGGGATCACGACATAAATGAATGGTTATTATGAAAAAGAATATTTGTTGAGATTTATATAGTATCTTAGTCACACAAAGTCTTTTTTCTAAAAATAATTTTCTTCAAGATCTCCTATAAAATTTTCTTGAATTCAGTTTAGGATCCCAAGAAATTTTTTTCTAACCCTGTAATACCCTGGTCTGGAGGCCACCCAACTAGTTCCCTAACATAGTTTTCCAAATTACCGCAGGCATTCCACCCTGTGTGTCAGAGGTTTCGAAGCAATAGAGGGGGGTCTAAAGGAATATTATGGAGATAAAATACCCCCTTATCATAGTTAGTGATAATGGTATAAATAATCCAACATCATACACATCAATGTTCATATAATAATAAATAAACATCATAATTTATCAAAAAATGAAAGGAAGCCATATGAGCATAAAAACAGATTTCTCAATAGGATGATCACATATCCAGGATAAAAAAGGAATAAAATACTAAAATAGTAGACATACTAAAACCCTAATACACACTTTATCCCAATATCACTATACATGATGAGAGATCTTACTTGATCATACCTAGGTATCTTCCCAACATGTGATTATAACCAAGTGATATTCCGCTCGGGTACCCCAGTGTAATGGTGGCCAATGCAGGGTGTGATTATATAACTTAGTAAGGAACCACCAATTTAGTCCCATACTAAAGTAGAAATTAAGTGATATTTAAATCTTTCATCCTTATAAAAATAATAAATAAACCATGGGAAATAAATAAACCACTATTGATCCCCAGTATAAAGATTCTGATTGACCAAACCTGATTCATCCAGTGTCGAGGTGTCTTTATGCATGTCAGGATAAAAATTCCTCCATATAAATACCATATACTTGGGATTGACCTAATATTCCAAAATAATTAGGCTCAAATATAAATTAACTCATAATTAATTGATCTGTGACATGATCCCAGGCATTCTGGGCATCTCATTAAACACTAAGTATAATGAATGGATTAAGGATGATTCTTAGTATCTTAGAGAATTACATAATTAGGTTTAATCCCCATGTGACCATGCCAAATGGATTGATTCCAGGATTCCTAAGAATCTCAATTTGGTACAAGTAAGTTCATCAATCTGTATGATCCATATTCTAGGGATGGCCTAGGAATCTCTTTATAATAATAATCATCATCATCATCATATTTTTCATAGTCATAGTTCCCAAGACTACACTTCAATATCCTAGACAAGAAAGATATCCTAGTTACTTGAGGCATCCATAGTGTCCCATATAATACCTAAAGCTAAATCTCCGCATCCCAGAAATTATTCACATGGCTCAACAGATGAATCCTAGGAATAAATTTGTATTCGTAGTGACATAATGGTCCAAGATGTATCAAATAGTACCACATCAATGTTAAATGAGGTCCAATGCTAGATCCTAGGTTGTACCTCTATACATCCCTAAAACCACAATCCCAATACATCATTCCCCAATGGTTTGGTCCCATAAAATACACCTAAGCATCATGGTTGAATAAGAATAATCACCTAAAATCATAAATAAAAGATAGGGGTTTGTTGAATGCTTAATCCAATTCCCATATTATATAGCATCATGATCTTACATGTTCGATGAGGGTTTTTGAGTGACACCTACTACCATCCCTACCCTTTCCCACATACACCCACTCAATTTCATCTCTCCAGGGGAACCCATTGGTGTCCTCTGGGTCATACAACAATAGAGTCACTCCACTCATAATCCTTAAACACAATAGCAATCTTGGTGCAATGACCAACGTTTAGAGGAAATATTGTCCCTTAGCATCATCAAGTGATCTCACAACCTCACAAGTTGTAGGGGTATACCACCCTTGTGAAAATATCAAGAGATGGATCAAGGCCCACATCTATGTCTTAGATAACTCTAGGCTGGTTAAATCACCCCAACCCATGTCTATTTTTTCTATAGAGTAATAACCGAGGCTATGGATGTCTCAAGGATCTTCACTCATCACACTAGGCTTGTCCATCTCAGGTCTCATCACTCTCCCTTTTGGGAATGTCCATGTGTTTGAGTCTATTCTTAGTTTATACCTCATCCATTGATGGATGATATGTTAAGTGAGTGACTAATGTCCTAATTGGACCTGGAACTCCATCTTTATAGTTTTTATGCCCATTTAATTTAACAATTTAATTTAAATTTAAAATTTAAATAGAATTAAATATTTTGATTCTAAGAGGATCCATCACATGACGGGAAAGGTCGCATACACCCATATTCATATAAACATAATTCTTAAGTCGTGGGTCTAGAATCAATGACCTCCTACCTATTATGAATATTTTAACATTTATTTTCTAGTGGATGAATGCTGCTACTATGGCTCGTCTAAGCCCATATAAGATCACATCACCATCTAAAGAATCTAACTCACATGAAACACCATTAACAAATTAATTGTAATTAATATATAATTAATTGTAATTAATATATAATTAATTCCAAAACAATTTAATTAAAAACTAATTCAATTTTTCATACACACTAAAATCGCATCAAAATGCCTTTTCATGCCAAAACCATGACCAATAACACATGTGAGGTCCACAGTTGACCCCCAACATCATCCTAGGAAAAATCCATAACTTACACCACCAATTACAAAATAATTTTAAATTAATTTTATAGTAAACCCATAGAAAATTAATGGTGTTACATACATTTTCCAAAATGAAAAATGATGACACATGGACAGCCTCTTAGGATGTACCTATTTTACGGAGAACAATATCCCTATCTCAATCGGCCGATTCCACCAAAAAATGATAGAATGAGTTCCAAAAACCTAATTTGAATAAAAATTAGGATAATTGAAGGAAAAAATGGATATTTATGGAAATATATGTGGATAAATACACTGAATCACCACAAAAAAGACCATAAGAACACCCATATTAGAAGATTTATAGAAGGAGAGAAAGGGGGAGGCATCTAGGTTTATACATTATGGAGAGAAGAAGAGAAATTGGATACCCAATTTTAAAATTCATATGTGGAAAAGAGTCATTGTACACTTTTAATAGGTTATATTTTTGGCTAAAACAAGTGCCAACCATGCATATGGAACTATCCAAAACCATCTATTTCAGGAAATTTAATTACATTGTTCACCAAACCAAGAATGAACCATGAAAATAAGTACTGGATTAGTCTATAAATTTTCACATGGGTTTCCTACAAACATGTACAAATGGTAAATCATTCCCCAACCCCAAACTATGATGCATGGTTTTCCTTTAGAATTAATACATTTTCTTCCAAACCATGCACTATCTAAGAAACACAATTTTTATCCATAAAAAAGAACTGTAAGTAACCAAATATTCTGAGGGTTGTGTGGTTTCCCATAAACCATGAACCCAAAACCATTAACCCTAAAATAAACCACTAATAATTGTTGTAACTTTCCCAAAATTATTAAGGCTCACTCTATCACCTAAACTTCCTTCCAAGCCTCTTTCCATATCTAAAAATATCACATTAGGACGTTCTAGCTCTGGAAATTCTATTAATACTTTTTTATCTACATTCAACCAGTACACTAATAGAAAAGTTAAAAATTCCTCTTGGAATTCAAACACCTATACATGAATAGGGTCTTACAAACTCAATTGGACCAAAATTTTATGGGTACCAAAGAATTCGTAAATATGTTTCAATAGGAAACTTGTCTTAAAGGCATAAAAAGGGTGTGTGGAACATGAATAGTGTATGTTCATGACATGTGACTCATAAAATCTCTAAATTTATATCTATTAACAAGTGTGGTGTTTGTTTTATTAATTTTAGTGATAATTCAATGGGAAAAGTAAATGGTTTTAGAGAAATTTTAATTTCAAATTTAGTTTTTATTTCAAAGGTTTTTTTGTGAGAAGCATAAAAATAATTTTATAAGTATATCACTATTTTAATATTATAATATGAATATGGAATTTGGAACTAAAAATGTATTATATTTATTGAATAATTTATATTTTTATAAAAAAAATACAATATTTATTACATTAATTTTTCTGAGTTGACTGAAAATAATGTAAAATGTCAAATAGTGTTTAATCTAAAAATGTTTTATAGCATAGAATATTGGTCCATGGAAATTTTATATTGTTAAAAAATCTACCCAAAAGGAAAACTATATAGGTTCTTCTCGATTTAAAACCATATAGTACTTAAATATGAGATTCACGCTTAAAAGTAAGCAATATAAATATTCATTAATGTCCTTCCAAGAGGTAGAAACTTATAGACTACGTTTTCTTTTACATTTGGATTTTTTGGGCCCCATGAAAACTACTTGTCTTGGAGTAAAAAGTTATGTATTTTTTATTATTTATGGAAATAATATATTTACATTGAATTATTCTCTTACACCTAAATCTGATAATTTTTCTAAATTTAGTTCATATTAAAAATTAGACAAAAATGAAAATGGTTATAAAATTTTATCAAAAAAAAGTGATAGAGGATGTGAGTTTTAAATTATGGAAATTCATAAATTCAGTGAAGTTTATTGGTATAGTCATAATTTTTCATCCCCTTGGACTCCATAACAAAATGGTGTGGTTGAGACAAAAATATTTTAAATTCTAAGAAATGGTTAAGATAATGTTCAATGAGTAATTTGTGCCAAAAATATTTCTAGGAGGAATATTTTACCTCATCATATAATGTTTATAATCATATTTTGTATAGGATATTCTTAAATAAAAACATTATGAAATTTGGAAATCAAGGAATCCTGTAATTAGTTAATTCATTGTATTTGGCTATAAATTTTCCATTCTTCATACCAATGATTCACTATAAAAATTTGACTCAAAATAATATGAAGGTAATTTTCTAGGTTATTATAATTAAATTAAATAAATTATTGTATGTAAAAAATAACATTAGTAATTTAAGAATCTATCCATGTTAAATTTGATTAAAATCATTCAAAGGAACAAAAATATAATTCAAAATAGTTTGACTAAGAGTTTAGATATTTCAACTTTAGTGAACCTAGAAATTCAAAGTCAGATATATCTATTGGGGTGAGTAGTTCTTATGAATGAACCTCAAAAGTCCATAAATATCATCTAGTTGAAAAGGTAATTGGTGATATAATTGTTGGTGTTAAAACCAAATAATCCATAAGAAATGTTTGTTCTTGTCAAGCATTTATTTATAGTTTTGTGCCTCAAAATATTTAGGAAGTTTTATTTTATTCAAAGTAGATTATGGAAATGCATGAAGAATTAATTTAGTTATATATTATTAAAGTATGTACCTTAGTTTAACTCCATAAAGATCAAAATATTATTTACAAAAAATGGGTCTTTAGAAATAAGTTAGATGATTCTAGTAAAATAATTAGAAACAAATCCATGTCAATGGTTTAATTTTACAATCAATAAGAAGGAATTGATTTTGATGAATCATTTTATATGGTTTCTTGATTAAAATATATAATAATTATTTTCGAATAAGAATCTGATTATGGAATTAAAATTTTAAAATAGATGTAATTTTTTTTAAAATGGATATATTTTGAAAAAAAATTAATAACCCAAGGTTTTAAGAATGAATATAAACCTAACCATGTTTTGAAACATTCAAAATATATTTATGGTTTGAAGTAATCCCCTTAATTTTGGTATGATGGGTTTTCACTATTAATTTTTAATAATGATTTTGAAAATAAAAAAGTTGATCCAACTTTCTTTATTAAAACAGATTCAAAATATAGGTTAATTTTTGAAATATATGTTAATGATATTAAATGGATCCTCAAGTGATTTTCTTTGTAATTATTTTTCAAATAGGATTTCTTCAGTCTTTTACATGCGTATTATTGGAGAGATCATGTTCTTTTAAGGATTATAGATATTTCGAAGGAAAGATATTATCTTTATTAGTCAATCAAAATATGCTAAATAATTGGTTAAGCGGTTTGGTATTGTTAATCATAAAAACTAATATATTCCAATGTGTATTTCTTAAAACATAGACTATGATGAAGCTATAAAATATGTTGATAAAAATATTTTTTGAGATAATATTGATATAATGATTTATTTGTTATCATATAGACCATATTTTATTTTTTTAGTGTGTACATGTACTAGATTACAATATAATCCTAAATAAATTCATTTAAAGTCCTATAAAATTTTAATTAACTTTATTAAAGGATCTATGAATCTCATATTATTTTATCGTGTATATAATTATTTGATCTAACTAGTTTTTCACATTCTAATTCTGGTTTTTGAAAAATAAATAGAAAAAATGCAATAGGTATGTGTCACTTTATTGGTAAATGTTTAGTTTAAGGGAGTTTTAAGTAATAAAATTAAGTGGCATTGTGAATTTTTTTGAGTGAATATGTTTCTGCTACATCTTGTTGTTCATAATCATTATGGATTAAACAAACACTTTCAAATTTTGGTTTTAATTTTGAGAAAATCGTGATTTATTGTGATGATAATTATATAATTTCTATCTCTAATAATCATTTAAATCACTTTATTACTAAACACATTGATGTCCTAAATCATTTTCTTAGATATCATGTTCCAAAAAGAAATATTATTTTAGAATTTTTTCCCACGTAAGTTCAATATTATTATATTTTTACAAACCCATAGATTAGATAAGTTTTATAAAAAAAAATTCAAACTTATTATGATGGAAATATAAATTTTTTTTAAAAAAAAATAGGGGGAGTTAAACTATATGTTTTCATTAATTTTTAATGTTGGATAGTTTTTGTCATATATTTTTATTACTCCCATTGGCATGACATATAATATATGGTTACCATTTAATTCATTGAAAATCATTCTTTGAAAATCTTGAAATTTTTTCTTGGATCCTTGAGGATTTGAAATTACTTTACTAATACAAAAGTGTGTTTTTCAGTCTACACAATACCATTTGAAAATACATTAATTTAGGGGGATCTATATTATGTGGTCAATGTAACTTTTAAGTTTAGTTTATTTTCAAGTAATCATTAAGGGGGATATTTTCATATTCAATGTTAACATCAGAAGGTTTATCATCTTCACTAATAAAATAACTTAAACTGATGGTACGTTTAAGAAATGGAAGTTTATTTAATTTTTTGATCATTTTCAAATTAGGGATAAATTTTGATCTTTTTGTAATTATCAAAATGGGGGGGTATATTCAATTCATACCTTAATCCATTTTTTATTTATGGTTTAATAATTAAAATATTTTTTATTATATAATTATAATGTATCATATCTTTTATTGAAATCCTTTATTCCTTCTAATATGAGTTAATTGAGTCTGTTGTTACTCTCTTTTTAAAAATTTGGTAAAGAAATGAGCTTCCATAATAATTAATGAATCTTCTACGAGTATTATTCTGTGAGGTATTTTTTTCTTTTGTGATTTTTCATGTTCTTTTATAATATGTCTTACTCTTATATGACTATGAATTTCTGAGATATTTTTTTCTTCCATGATACATCATGTACTACTTTGAATTTTCTTAAGATTCCATGAGTATGATTTTAAAAGAGATTTTTTATTCTTCCATGAGTGGAATGGACCTTACGTGAGATATTTTATTATTCTATAAGTGAGACGGATTTTACAAGAGATGAAATTAATCATCTATGAGTGAAATGGATCTTCCATGAGGGAAATTGTGAATCTTTGATTGTTCTTACATGTTATGTAATAGAACCTACATGAGGGGTAATGATCTTTTATGAGACAAAATTAAACTTCCAGGAGAAGATATGGTGTTTCTATAATGGTTCCTTGATGAGGATAAAAATAAACCCCATGAGGATAAGTCCATAGCTTTTATGATTGATCTTCCATGAATTTCATAGTCTCTTATTTGTTTAATTAATTTTGAGTTTGAAACATGCTTTACTTTACATACACTTTTATATTTTGAATTGTTGTATATTTATTTCACATGTTTTTCTTTGTTTAATAATCCCTTAATAACTCATATTTTATTCTTATCTAATATAAACTTATTTATAGATAATTTATTTTATATTCAAATGGTATTAAATATAGTCATGCTTTCACTAATTTCATGGAACTTGAACTATTTAAGTTTGAATTGTATTCAACATGAAGCATTTTCCTCGTGCACTTTATGGTATTGTTCATAGATTATTTATTGTTGGTTATTATATATATTAAGTGTTATATTTAATATTATAATATGATGTGTTTTATATCCTATTCATTTTTACAAGTTATTATGGAGATCCCAAGTGAACATGTTTTTCATGTGAATTAAATTGATATACAAGTGAATATGTTTTTTATAAAGGATATATATATATATATATATATATATATATATTAATTTAGATATAACTAGATTAGATAACAAGGTTGGGGATTTTTTTTGAACTATTATATAAAAAAAACCATTGAGATCAAATATTATTCTCCTCTAAACTTTAATCATTTAATCCTTTTCTACTAGAGTAAATATTACTACCTCAACACTCTAATCATTTATTATTTTTCTAGTTTCTATAGTTCTTTTTTCTTTTTATTATTCTATGTGCTTAATATTTTCTAGTTATACTACACATAAAAGGTAGGAGTTGGGTTATAAGATGATGTGGTGTCTAATTATTTGTTTTTCACCCCTCCTTTTTTGTCAATTTCCTAGGTTTTTAATCCTAAATTATCTTTTAAATTGTTATTTATAATTAAATGTTTATTTTATATCAAATTCTTCTGTGGTTAAATTTTATTTCTTTCTGTCGTTTTTACCATCAATTATTCAGTTTTTAATTCTAAGATTCATTTAATTATTATATTTCTTAAATTGCCATTTTTAATTTTTAATTCTAATTATTTTTGGGCGATTCATTTTTTCATTGAATGAAGTAGTCAATTTATATTGAGTTTTAATTATATATATATTAATTAATATTAATAAGTTTAATTTATTTATAATTCTTTTGTTTAAATGATTTAATTAATTGAAAATTATATATTCCATTTAATAATTTATCTATATTTATTAATTAAATTATTTTATTGATTATTTATTTAAAATATTTTGAATATAAATTTTGAATCTTCATTTTTTTGTTTTCTTGTTTTATCAAAATTAATTTTGAATTTTAATTTAACTTGGCGGACTTCGTTATAATTATGTAACAATAAATTTTTAATAATTTATTTTTAATTATTTTATTATTCATGGATTAAAATAATATAATAAGATATTTTTCCAAGTTCAGGATCAATTTTATTCTACCACTGATCGATCTCATGCTTTAAATTGAAGCTGCAACAAGGATTTTTAAATTAATAGAGAATTTCATCAACCGTGAGTATTTTAGAATCAACCACAACTGATCATAGTAAAAAATCAAGAAAAGGTAAAAAAATGTCCAACCACACAAAGTAAAATAGATTCCATTATAATTTTTTGGAAGAACCCGTGTTTAATTTTTATTTCCACCTTTCCAAAAATAGAAGAGTGGCCTCACGGGTAATTTTCTTTGAGCGTGGGTGAAGAAATCAAAGAAAAGATAAAAATAACATATAATAAATCAAGAACTAATTCAAAAGAAACCTGACTAGGTAGGAGAAAGGGTTCAAGTATCTAAAAAATCATAATCTCTGATGTTGAAGACTAAGGGTCCCCCGAGTACATCTATGTTGTTAAAGCTTCTTGAAGAAGATATTTGAGGAAACCAGCTACATTTGACCCCCTACCATTTGAATCCTGATATCTACTAATGTAACCGCATGAGTCTCTACCACTAAGAAAACACTTTTCTACTTATCATAACATTTACACTTAAATTTTAACCCTCGACTAAGGGTAGTTCTACTTCCATTATCAGTAAAAAACTGAGCCCAAAGATAAAAATAAATCACAGAAACCATCATCGTGTAGATCAGTCATCGATTGAATATAATTAACCACACATGGTTGAGATTAATCTTCTTGATGAAGCTTTATCTTGAAGTATTATTCATGTTTATAACCCCAAATTTTGATGTTGATATATGATCCACCGGATAAATCGGCTTCATCTAAACCCATTACCACTGAGTTCAAGTTGAGTCTCTTCAGATCAAAGCCTTGTTGGGTTTGGATCCAATTCTGAATAATAATTTGTTACAAAGTGTCACCTTATATTTTATCTTAATATTCACAAAATCGTGAAGAATTAAATATCTGAGTCATCAAATTTGATCTTCACAGAACTTAGGTGATGTTAGACATGTTTATCATAATTAATAACAAGAACTTAGATGAGCCTGATTTAATAAATAATTCATGACGCACATGAATTGGGAATCTGAATGTGTTTTTCTTAAGTCAAATGATAGGAAGTGATCGTTGGAATCATAAAAAATGAATCGAGAGATATGTATTTCCAGATTCATTTAAAACATACTCCATGTGGTTTTGTCGATGTCTTTATGAGGGTTTAGCTCACATCACGTACAGGTGATTAAGTACCATAACTAGTGATTCATGTTTAGTGAAGAACTGAAGATCAAGTTTATTCACTAGTATAAAATGGTGAAACCCCATAAAAGAACTATAAATTAATTCTAAGAGTATATTATTGATCGAGGAAATTGTAATTTTTTCTAATTGAGGTATGATTGATTAGAGTAATTTTTTAGAGCAAGATATTTGAGATGAGATCTGTCAGCATAATGGTGGATTTAGATGGATAAAGAGATCCTCTATAGAGAATATTTTATTCTCTATCTATTTTCACACTATCATCATTTCTATGAATTATTTTAAACCTGAAAATTCGAACATGTATTATGGATAAATTTTATTGGTAAAAATATTGACTAGTAAAACTTTTACTTCATCATGAATAAATCGTTATTCCCAGTTTTTTTCTCTCAAAAAAAATCGAGAATAAATTGAAATTTTCTTTTACTTTGAAAATTAATGAAAATTGTTCTTTATTTAATTCATTCAATAACTACATTGATATTTTCAATAATATGACAAGATATTGGTTGCGAGAGTGTCACAACATGATTAATCAGAAAAATTGATCCTATTGAAATTTATTTAATCAATTTTAGGAACAATTAATTCTATAGTTGATAAACTAGAGAATTACATCACTCAGATGTTAAAATGATGACAAGTCTAGTTAACCTCATTAAAACACATTTTAAGTTAAACTTTTATGCATGAATGAAGAGAAATTTATTAAACCAATCCATCTAGTTTCCTTCATCATAATTGTTTCATCTCTTTGTCATCATTCTTATCATATGATTTTATAGCTATAAATATTTATTTTGTATGATTTTTTCATTACTTCTTATTTTTTTTGAGTTTTTTCTTTGTATATTTCCAGGTCACTATGCACAATAATGTCTTCTATGTGGTCATACACCCTACACACTGGATATACTCGCTTTAAATAGGGGAATAAATAATTAATTTTCAACTAGTAAATGATAAATGTGTCAAATTTTGGCATTGTTGATAGGGAAGGTAAGAGAGACCCAGAAAAAATAAAAATAAAAATAATCAACAAAACCATTTAAAAATAAAATAAGTAAAAATAATTAAATATAGAAATCCAAAAATAATCTGTTAGAAAAACAAAATTAAAGAGTTCTCAAAAAAATATAAAAATTGTAACTAGATGTGAACAAATTTTGAAGTTGTTTGTTGATGTGCACTAGGTAAAAGGATGAAAAATTATAACCTCTTATATCAAAAATAAACATTCACTACAAAATAATTAATAATAAAAACAAATCACAAATGGAAGGAAATATAGAAAATATAGATAATGATATAGATAAAAATTAGAATCCACAACCACTTAGGAATGAGTTACCTGAGACAGTGATCCTTAGGTAGATACAGGTTCACAAAGGTTTTAGTAATATATCATGCATTATACATCCCCCTAGGGTTCAAAACTATGAGATAAATAAATCCCATCTTTCTATGCTTCCATCATTCAATTTAATTCCTAATGAATACTCTTTATATTTCATTAGATACTTCTATTTTTTGGTGCAATAACTTAATTTAAGATCACTAAGTGAAGAAGTGCTTTAACATAGAGATTTACCTTTTTATCTTAAGATAAATGCTAAGTCAGGGTTTCAACAACTGAATGAGAAGATTTTGGATAATTTTGGATCAACTATTTAATGTTTTTCTAATGAAATTTTATCCAAATAGAATGAAAAAAGAAATTAGTCATAAGATCGTGGGATTTTTTCAAGATGAGGGTGAGTTGTTCAATGAGGTGTGGGATAGGATTAGGGGTCTTCTTAGATAGCTTCCAACTCACCAATGTATGTCACATTACCACATGGACACATTTTATTATAACCACACCCCATACCACTTAGGGAGTAGCTCCACAACAATGTCATGTATCTCCATTCCAAATCTAGCTCTATTAGTATTGATTTTCCTTCCTAAAAACTTATGAAAGATATTTTTTCTTTATATGAGCCTTTTTTATTTCCAAGGGATGATCCATTTTCTAATAATGACAGTCAAGGTTATATAAATCATTCTAACCTTTCACGGAATCACTAGGATGTTTTCAGACCCATTGTACCCCTGATTTCCAACAACTGCTATATCAGAACTAACTAAGAGAAGCGCCTTCTAATACTCAAGGAAAGCTTTAGGGTTAAATGTTTTCTATTTTGGGCCTAATTTTTAATATAATGGATTTTCAAGATGAAAATTTCAAGAATCACCTATATAAGTAAAAAAACCTAAATTGATTCTGATAAAATTCAATCTAATACAGGGATGAAAATTGTGCAAACTCAAATAGTGAAAATTTCTTTGGGAAAGAATCAAATGGAAAATAGGAAATTACTAAGCACTACTGAAGAAAATTCTACGTAGAATAACATGGATATCACTACAAGGAGTGGTATTAGGAGTCACTAATAAGTACCTAGTGATCCAAAACATTCAGAAACTAAAATTATAGAAGATGATGATAACTAAAATAATGAAATTTTAGTAAGTGTATATCTGGACAGCCTCTTTTAAATATCTATACAACATTTTGTACCTCCTCTTAAACCATATGATAAGGAGCAGAAAATCATGAAAAATAAAGGGAAAGAAAATATTTTAAAATAATATTAATGGTTTTCGAAAGTATTTAAAAAAATTCACCACACATTCCTTTCCATGAAATAGTCAAGAAGAATAATCATCAAACTGAAATTCTCAAATTTATTGACATATTTAAAAATATTTCCATTAATATCTTATTACTATAAGATTTATTTTAGTTTTCTTTATATTTTAAAATGCTCAAAAATTGTATTGAACAAGAAAACACATGATGATTTGACCTCTTATAGTTAGAATGAGGAGGGAAGTGTTGTAGTTAAAAATTAGATACCTCTTAAGCTCAAATATCATGGGAGTTTTTTATTCTTTAAACCTTTGTAAATAGATTAAATGTCAACTACCTTTATGACATTGAATTTTTTATTAACCTTATCCCTTACAACTACTAAAAATTGAACCAATAGCGACTGCCATTGGCGGTTGCTATTAGTCTTTAGAGACTGCCTTGATACCACCAATGGTGGTCATGTTAGGCCCGTCGTTGTAGGTCTACAACGACCTCCATTTGTGGTCTCTCTAGGTGACCTAACACTCGGCCGAATAGAAGTCACTATTGAGTGGAGCTATAGCAACCTCTATTAGCGGTCTCTATAGGTAACCGAAAAATCTGTCTACAGTGACTGCCATTGGAGGTCGCTGGATTCTAGAAAAAAACCACCCATTAGAGACCACCATAGGTGACCTCTAAACTGATAAATTTTTTTAAAAAACAAATTATAATGCTACTTCTGAAGTAGCAGAAACAGAGATAAAATCAATTCAAAATAGTAGAAACACCAGAATCCTCAAAAAAAATAAATGACTAACAAACTTCTTTATATCTAGTGATCCAAGTAGCTCCAATCCATTCCAATATTGTTCTTCAAAAGACATACAATAAGATACAAAATAAATAACTAAACAAAGAAAATGGAAATTGGACATATTTATTGAGTTGGTATATATATAATAATCAAATTGGGAAATTAGGGCGTTAGTCTGTTAGGTAGTTAGGCCGGTAGGCCGTTTGGGCGTTAGGCTGTTAGGGAATTAGTATGTTAGGACATTAGGGCATTAGGCCATTAGGGTGTTAGGGTTTTAGGGAATTAAGGAATTAGGTCGTTAGGGAGTTCGGTCGTTAGGGTGTTTTTCCATTAGGGTGTTTGGCCATTTGGGCATTTGTGAATTTGACCAATTATCCAAATTCCCATTTAGCTAATTGGCCATTAGGACAATAGGATAATATTCCATTAATCAATTTGGTCATTAGACAAATAGGCTAATATTCCATTAGTCCAATAGGAAATTAGGTGATTAGGAGAGTTGTCCATTTGTAAAATTTTCCATTAGGCCTTTGGGTTGTTAGGGCGTTAGGCCATCAGGGCGTTTGGGCGTCTGGCCATTTGGGAATTTGGGGATTTGTCCAATTGGTCAAGTATCCATATATATAATTGGACATTATGCCAATACACTAATATTCCATTATTCCATTTGGTCATTAGGTCAATAGGATAATAATCCATTAATCCAATAGCCTAATAGTACATTAGGCTAATAGGACATTATGTAATTAAGACAGTAGCCCATTTGGACAATTTCCCATTAGGCCATTAGTTCATTAGACCATTGGGCCATTATTATGGTGTTGGGCCATTAGGGCATAGGGTGTTTGGGCATTATGGTGTTAGTTCATTAGTGTGTTAGGGCTTTAGGGCATTAGGGCATTAGGACCTTAGGGAGTTAGGCCATTAGGGAGTTAGGTCGTTAGGGCATTAGGCCATTAGGGCACTAGGCTATTAGGTCGTTCGGCTGTTAGCGAATATAGTCATTAGGTTGTTTGACCGTTAGGGCCTTTTGTCGTTAGGGCATTAGGGTGTTAGGGCGTTAGGATGTTAGGGAATTTGGACATTTGGGCATTTGATAATTTTTTCAATTGGCCAAGTCTCTATTTATCCAATTGGTCATTAGTCCAATAGTCTAATATGTCATTCGGCTATTTGTTCATTAGGCCAATAGATTAATATTACATTATTTCAATAGGACGTTAGATAATTAGGACATTGGGTAATTAAGATAGTAGTCCATCTGGCCAATTTCCCATTCATTCGTTAGGTCATTTGGTCATTAGGGCATTGGGGTGTTAGGCTGTTAGGGCGTTAGGGTGTTAGGCCATTAGGCCATTAGGGCGTTTAGCCATTTGTCCAATTGGACAAGTCTCCATTTAGACAATTGTACATTAGTCCAATAATTACAGTAGGCCATCAAACTCACTAGTCTACTCTAGTAGGGACCAACTATGTTGCTCGTACGCGATGAGGTGGTTTGAAAAGAGGTTTGGCCAACCATTTGGCGGTGTTTTATTTACATTGAACTATATAGATTAAATCTCATTACTAAATAGACCCCCAACCTCCCCCCTATAAATCCCCCCTCCCAACCCCATGTACCCCCCACACTCCCCCTGGACAACCCCCCCCCCCCCCAAATAGCCCCCACTCCCACCCCCCCCCCCCCCCACCCGGACAGCCCCCCCCCCACACACACACACACACACAAACCCCAGATATCTCCCCCCCCCCAGGACAACCCCCACTCCCAACCCCGGGACATCCCCTCCACCCCCAGACATCCCCCCTCCCCCCAGACATCTTCCTCGTAAAACTCCCCTTGTACATCCCCCACTCCCCCCCAGACACCCCCCCACACACACAAACAGAAACACACTCACCCTCGGATATCTGCCACCATGGACAGTACCATCCCAGACAGCCCCACTCTCATCCCCCTGGACAGCCCCCCCCCACCCACTCACCCCAAATATCCCCCCACCCCCACCCCAGATATCCCCCACCCCCCAAACAACCCCCACTCCCCCCCTGCCCGGGACACCCCCCACCCAAACTCCCCCTTAGATAGCCCCCCACTCCCGGACAGCCCCCACTCCCAACCCCCCCCCCCCCCACCCGAAACTACCCCCACCCGAGAACAGCTATGTGAAATCTTCCTCTTGATCCTTTATACCAAAAGAATATGGCATATAAGACTCAAACTTGTTTAATTTTTCTTCCCATAATGTATTATTAGTAGTTTTGTATTTATGTAATAAATGATTTATGTTATCCCTATTTTGATTACACAACATGTAGTAGGATAATAAATTAATACCAACTCACTAAAGTATGTTTTCTATGGGAAACGTGGCAGGAATGATTCTCCAAGAAAGAGTAAACTAGGATGGAAGAACCCAGAACCTATTTAGAGGTTTTCCCTAGCAATTAGAATGTTCCTACATATCTGTTTTAGAGGAAACATTTGATTTTAACCATTTATTTGGTGAATGTTCCTATTATAAGTGTCTTTACCATTTATAAAAGTGTGACTCCGGATGATATCCTTAACTTCATCCAGAATATTTTCTAAAGAACCCACATTTGATCCTTGATCGATATAGTTATGTTAGGTGAGGGATCTAGTGAATTTATAACCTCAAATAGTGGCATGCATGTCAAATTATCTAACCATAAATTGAAGAAATAGTTGATATTTAATAGCCAGTGGTAGTTCATTGTAATCATAGAGAATAAAATATTTGAGACCATGCCAAATAGAGGAGTAAATTTAATTTAGATTTCTATCTTTGAGCCTATTTATAGATATTGTTCTTAGAAAATAAGGAGTGTCATACTTATCAATAATCAGTCTCCACATACTATGAAAATATTGATTGAATTTGGATATTTTTTTAGGAAAATCCCCCCATGTTCAACTGGTTGACATCCCACTCCCAACCCCCCCCCCCTTTGGACACCCCCCCCCCCCACACACACACACACACAACACACCTACACAGCCCCTCCCCTCCACCCAGCAGTACCCAAAAGTAGATTCATTTTCAATTACACATGCGTAATTTGTCAATGTGATTATTATCAAATTATAACCAAAAACAGATTCAGTAAAATTGACTATTAGCTTATTATCCAATTAAATATCAATCAATTCAGGCTTTACATTCTTTACCAATTTCTATAAAGAGCAACATGATAATACACTATATAACAAAAAATACTAACAAGAATAGTATATATATATATAGTAAACTATTTAGAAACACAGTTGTAAAATTATTATCATGGTATAAAGCAAGAACATTGGCCACTAGTCGATTTTTTCAATTGTTCCATTGGGTCATTAGGCCGTTGGACCATTGGGGCATTAGGTTGTTGGGGCGTTAGGCTGTTGGGGTATTTTTGTCATTGGGCCTTTGGGACGTTCGGGTGTTAGGTCATTGGGGCGTTTGTTTGTTGGGGCATTAGGTCATTTCTTCCATTGGGGTGTTTGGCCATTTGGGCAGTTGGGTCATTCGACTATTCAATAATTTAGCCGTTAGACCAATAGTCCAGTAGGCCATTCAGCCCTTAGGCCAATAGGCCATTAGTCCATTGGGCCAGAAGGCCATTAGGCTAGTAGGCCTGGGCCACCGTGCCTAATTCCTATCCTCCTATGGGGATTCTATAAAATTATATATCACAATAAAGTATCAAATTTTTTATCATACTAGTAAATTAAAAAACATTAAAGTTTTTAAAAAATAAATTGTTATAATCTCAAAAAAATTTACATTTAAAGTCTAAATCAATATATAACATTAATTAAATAATAAATATAAAATAAACTCACCTCATGAAAATGATGCGCCATGCATGGTCTTGGATGCTACCTCCATCTGGTGTGCTAGGGGACTACAACAAATAAAAATTATAAAGATTTTAATAAAGAAAGTAATAGTAAGTAAATAAATAAATTTAGTATAAACATGAATCGTATGATCCCCTACACCATCACCCGGACGCATATATTCCCACAATGTTCTAACCTCAGTGATCAATTGCGCATTTACCACCACAGAAGTGCGCAACAGTTACTCGAAATACGATAGTTGGTGTGTCATCCGAGCAACAGAAGGATAGAAAAACTCAGTGCGTGATACTACAAAATGAGGAATCCCCATTCCCTAGGTCAAACTATATCCATGCCCATCACAACCAATAATGTGATCGAATATCTCATCCCTTTGCATGGGAAGTTGTCATTGGTCCTCTGGAATCTGTTCTAACTCATCATCAAATCGAGTCTATGTAATATTTAAATATATATACATATATATGTTTATAAACAGATGCATGTAAGTATTAGTAATGAGTACAAGCACTTACTATAAGATTTGTAGTCTATGGATCATTTTGATCACGAGTTCTCATCCATACTATCATTTTATAAGTTGGTGCACCTATATCCCGTAACTGTATACCAATAAAATATTAAAATATAACACAAAACCATATTAAATAATAAATTAAAAAATAATAATAAATACATCATGTCGAATCTGAGACACATGATGAGTCTCGAGCCTGTGAGATGTTCCCTACAACGCTCGATTCTCGGAATAGCGTGCTGACACCTCCTACATTCAATTAATTCAATTTTCAAACAAATATAATGTAAAATATTCTTGAAAATATATATACAAAAATTAATATAATAATATAAATAGACTCATTGGACCAATATTCCCCTACGTCATGCCACTAAGACAAGAGAACACTGCTCGGGACATTTTCCAGAATGTCTGGGGCACCCACGTTTGGTACCCAGTGCTCCTTCTTGACTTTTCCTTTATAATATTTCCACATCTTAGGAAATTTCCCCATAAACACCAGCCAAAACTCCTTGGGGAAAAATTTTATATTATTTTATTTAATAAAAAATCGAACATGTTAATATTTTTTTAACATAGGGAAGAAACTAAAATGGTCATCTTTCCTGAACTTCCCTTCATAGCCTATCAAATGTATCCAGAGGGATAAAATCCTAGTCACGTGAAGTCAATAGAAATTGATGTGGGTAATGTATAATGTGACCCAGATGTAGAATAAAGATAGGGGCAGTTAGTCCCATAGCATGAAATCTCTCATCAAATGAAACATTCGAGGTCGTGTCATAATTCCATGATGAAATGCCATGACCAGGACCTCTCTTGAGAGAGGAAGAAGCGGACGAGTTTCATCCTCTTGAAAACACTTGTATACATAATTTAAAAAATGTGAATATATATATATGTTTAGAAATTACATAAAAAATAAACAAAGTTACGTTTAAACATACCTCAACCCTCAGACATAGATGGCTCAGATGGATGATGTGGATCAGCTTCCTATTCCCCTGGCATGCCTGCATTCGTATAAAACATTAGTAAGGGGACCATCTAGAGTGTCAAATAGATAAATTGGATTGTTTTTTAAAAAATAAATCTTGCATAGTTGTTAATAAAACAAAATGGTATTCAAAAATTATTTGTAAATAGATTTAAAAAAATCATAAACTTAACAAAAAAGAAATAAAATTATGTATAAAAAATCTTGTATTTAGAGGGTTATTTTAATGTGGAGTGGTTTACTATAGTGGCCTATTTTACCTAGTTATTAAACATTCATATAACAGAATACTTCTTAACTTTTCCAGTAGAAATATCATTCTAATTTTACAGTAAGAAGTTAGAAATTCTATTATCATGGGTAGGTGTGGAGCTACAGGGGGTTGGGAGGGGGTTTCTTCAAGGTGGAGGGGTTGGGTGGCTGTCTAGGTGGAGGGGTTGCATTATTTAATAACTCTTAATGCACAAAGATTTTCATGCAATATTCAAATAATCTTCATGCATGCCAAATTTGTGTTGCAAATTGCCCAAAATTAAAACCCTAAAACAGAAATTAGGTCATACCTGATAGTACAACAAATTCATAATAGAGGGAGTCAGATGTGGTTCTGTGAAGGATATGAGGAGCGGAAAGGGGAGCTGGAGTCATAGGCAGTGTGATGAGGGAGGGGAAGGGTGAAGACAGCTGTGGGGATCCGGAGGAGGAGTCGGTGAGGTGGCGGAGGTGCAGCGAGGAAGGGGATAGGCAGTGCAGTGAGGGAGAGGATGGGAGACAACGTTGGATGGGATCCAGAGACAGAGGTGATGCAATGTCAGCTTTGCGATGTCGTCAATCTAGAGAGGTAGGGGATGAGCGATGGTGGTGGTGCGATGAGGGAGGGGACGAGCGGATGTGGGGTAGGGTTTGGGATCGGGCATGAGGGTGGGGTAGGGGTGCCGATGTTAATTTTTTTATTTTTTTTTAGAAGCCTTTCTACTGTCGTTAGCGGCTGCTATAGGGTACCAATAGCGACCACCAACGGAGGTCGCTCATGTAAGGGGTCTCTAAAACCTCAATTTCTAGTAGTGTAATCACTATTCATGTAGTTTATATTATGAGATCTATTTCACAAAAATTTTCTCTTTAAATTGGATATTGTTCCATCATCCACCCTATAAGAAGAGTTAATGATTTGATCATAGGAGTTGGGAAAGTAATTTTACCTTCTATTTTATTTATACTAGATATAGAGTGTGACAAAGAAGTATCTATCATTCTTGGTAGGAACTTCCTTTCCACTAGAGGAGATGTAATTAATGATTCTAAAGTAAAATTATTTTTCAATAAGGGAGATAAATATAAAGAGTTTAAAGTTTTTTAAAAATGGAAAGTGTCACCAAAATATGGAAACTATTCTAGTGGAAATATTTATAAATATGAAGTAAATATTGATGATGACTAAGAATAAATTTTAAAAATGTTTGAAATAAATAAATAGTAACAAAACACAGGCCGAGACATGAATAAAAATTTGTCAAAGTAAAGAGGAATACCCTAGAGATCATTTTGAGGGTGAATTTCTAGAAAGTCTTTACCAAATTTAAATATAAAACATTTTAAAACCAAAACATGAAACTAGTTCTGTGTATTTGTTTGATCTAGAATACAGTAAGGATGGGGGTTTATTTATCACCAAATAATTTTTTAGGAAACATGTTGAGGAACTTGGACCTCATAGGACCAAGTACCTTCCATATATCACTACTAGAAAATAGGCCTTTAAAAATGCTAAAAAAAAGTCCATTATCAGTATTAGATAATCTCTAACTACCATAACTTGATTAAAATCCCTAGGATTTTATTAGAACTTTTAGAAGTGTTAATATAAGACCCCATTAATCAATAGTTTTATTTAGAACTGATAAAGGGTTATACTATAGTGTGTTGTGACTGTACTTTGTAGCACAAGAAAGAGGGCATACTGGAGTGTGTTGTAGCATCACAATACAATAAAAAAATAGAACCATAAATTAGAAAAATCTGATAAAAATATATAATTTAAATGAAATATAATTTAAAACACAAATAAGAAAAACACTATTATAGAGAAAAAAAGAATTCACCTGAATAAAAGAACAAACCAGCCATGCTTGAGAAAAATATTACACCTAAACTTTGAGTCATACTAAGAACACTGTGTGTGGGATTGAGTTATAGTCAATTATTTCACGTTATACCATTTATTGTTCAACTACAAGAATTATATCAGTGAAAATTAACTAAATAAGTATGAGATAATAATTTTAAGTAAATTAATTAGTTAATATTTTATAGAATGATGATAATTCAATATAGGCTCATTTGCTCGGTTTTGGAAATGTGAGGTGTGTTTTAAACTAAAATGACACGTATATATTGAAAAGATGAACTTGGAGTCATACTAATCACACTGTGCATCAGACTAAGGTGTGGATAATGCCTATGTTTCCCAATTTACTTATAGATTTATGTCTTAAAGTATCAAAACAATCCAAATGTGGTTTCTAGATTCTGAGTAAGTCTCTTATGTTTTTTACTAAAATGTTAGTTTAAACTGAAAACTTGCACTTTGAGACATACCAGTCACATCGTATGTTAGTTTGATGTGAGTCTAATTCCTAGACATAAAAAATAACTTATGAATCATTGTCCTAAATTATCAAGAAAAACTAATCTAGTATTCTTTCTTTTCAGTGAGTGACACTTTTTGAACTAAAATATCCAATTTTAACTAACGAATGACACTTTGAATCATTTCTGGCACACTTTTCATTAGATTAAGGTATGGATAATTCGTACCCATCAAAAATTACTTATGAACATTTTCTTAAAGGATAAAATAAATCTTAATGAGTTCTCTCAGTTTTTAGTTTGTCATTTTTATTTTTTACAAAAACTGATGGCAATTTTAAATAAAAAGATATACATGGAGTCGTATCGGTCACACCATACATAGAATTTAGGTGCGGATAATTCCAACATGTCCCAAATTAATTATGGATAATTTTAATAAAGTATCAAAATTATATGAATGTTTTTTCTTGGTTTTATGTGTGTCACTTGTGTTTTTACTAAAATATCATTTTAAAATGGAAACACATACTTTGAGTCATACCAGTCACATCATGTGTCAGTTTGATGTAAGAAGAATTAATAAACACCAAAAATTACATATGAATAATTTTCCTATATTATAAATACAATCTGACTTCATTTCTTAGTTTTTAGTGAGTGACACTTTTTGTACATAAATGTCCTTTTTAAAATAGATAACAGGAACTTTGAGTAATATCGAGCACATTGTGTATTATATTGAAGTGAAACATATTCCTACGTGACACAAATGACTTATGTATTGTTTTACTAAATTATAAAAAAATATTAGTGTTTTTGTTTGGTTTTGAGTATTCTAGTTTTATTTTTTACTAGAATTAATGTTACTTTTAAATAAAATGATGCACTTTGAGTCATACAGGTCTCATCAGGCATTGGTTTGAGGTACATATAATTACTAAATTTCCCAAATGAATTATGTATCATTTAAATAAATTATAAAAACAATATGAATTCATTTTCTTGTTTTTGATAACATCACTAGTGTTTTCTACTAAAATGACATTTTAAACTAGAAACACGCACTTTGAGTGATATGAGTCACATTATGTGTCATTTTTATATGGGGATAACTTCTACACGTCAAAAAAAACTTATGAATAATTTTACTAAATTATAAAGACAATCCGAGCATATTTTCTTGGATTTTAGTGATTGACACTTTGAATTTAAATGTCAGTTTTAAACTGATAACGGACACTTCGAGTCACACTAAGTACATTGTGTATTAGATTGAGGTGAGTCTGATTCCTACATGTCAAAAATGACATAAGGATCATTTGTCTAATGTATAAAAACAATCTTAATGAATTTTCTCATTTTTTAGTATGTTAGTTGTCTTTCTTACTAAAATTAATGTCAATTTTAAATAAAAAGACCTCCTTGGAGTCACACAGGTCATTTTGTGCATCGGATTGAGGTGTGTTTGATTCATAAATGTCCCAAATGAACTATGGATTGTTTTCAAAAATAATAAAAATAATAATAATTTTTTATCTCATTTTTAAGTATATCACTTTTGTTTTTTTCTAAAATGTTAATTTAAAATGGAAACACGGACTTTGAGTCATACCAGTCATATCAAGCATCGGTTTGACATGATATTGATTCCTAGATATCACAAATGACATATGAATCGTTTTAAAAAATTAGAAATAAAATTAATTAAAGTTTTATTATTTTTTTAATGAGTGTAAGTTTTTGAACAAAAATTTCAATTTTAAATTGATAACAGATACTTTGAGTCATATCGAGCATAGCAGGAATCGGTTTGAGGTGAAGATGATTCCTACACATCAAAAATGAATTATGTATTTTGTTCCTAAAGTACTAAAAAACTTAATGATTTTTATTGTTTTTGATTATGTGATGTGTATATTTAACTAAAATGTAAATTATAAACTTAAAATATACAGTTTGAGACATACAAATCACACCTTTCATCATATTCAGGTGAGGTTAATTGAGTATGTGATTTTTGTTTTTATTTTAAAAAAATAAAATATGCCAGAAAATAAAGAATTATTCTATTTGGATATAAGAAGAAACCCCATTGTGGCCTAAAATGCCTCATCCAAAAGAAATAGCTTCTCATTTTTCTAACTTGTTGTAGATTATTGAAGGAAAAATATGAATTCACAAAATATTTTGGAATAGAATATTTATTTAACAAAAATGATAATAAAATTAACTTAAAAATATCAGATAAAATGGTGAATAAAATAACTAAATTATTATTATTAATTCACCTTTTCATGATTATTGTATTCATTCTTGACTCATTTACTTGTTGTTATCTCAGTTGTAGCCTCAAATCTCAATCTCTCATGAGAATGAGCCAATTTGAACAGACCTTCCAAACTCAAGAAAATGAATCCACCTATATAATAAAATAATACTTTTTGAGTAATAATAAAAAAATACACATAAATATGGAGTAATACATTAATAAAATGTCAATTTTAAAATGAAATAGCGCAATTTGAGTCATACTGGGTACAACATGTGTTACCTTCAGGTATGGTTAATTCCATCATGTATTTTTATCCTATATTACTTTAAAAACTCTTGGTAATTTAACAATATTACAGTTTGATAACCCAAAATGTTGAGTTCTTTTGAGAATAAAAATAAAATTGCATCATCTTGAGTAAATCATCATTGTTGAGTGTATAATCATAGTGCATGAGTGAATCATCCTTGTTGATGAAGTCATTTATTCCTAGAAAACATTAATCATTTGTGTAAACCTATTATCATTCATTGATTTAACTAAAATAAATATTTACATATGAGTTTTTCTAGAACATGATAAAATTTATCTTTCCCTTTCACCATCATTGAGAATACAAACTCCATGATAAATAATTTACCTTTTTTGATGAAAAAACTTTAGTTTGACCCATTTTGTATTTTCAGAATACTTTAAACTCCATTATAAAATTTTTACGCCTTTTGAGAGTATTAAACATCATTATAGCCCTTTATAGATTCCAAATGACACTAAAATATAGTGAATCCATTAAGTCTTCAAGGATTGGGATATAGATTAGTATATCTTATTCAATATTTTGTGTGATAATAAACTCTAACATAACATCATCATTATTTTTTCATAAAAATGGTAATATCCCTATTCTCATGTATTTTGTATTGAGAATGATGATGATTTTTTTTATTAATGATCTTGTGAACATGGATCCTCTTACATAAGTAATTTGAACATGCATAATTAATGTTACATGTATAGATTTCACAATCATTGGTGATATCATATCTTGAATCTAATTTATGATATAATATCCCAAATTATTCCCCCACCAACGAAATAGAAACCATTGTATTGTAATTTTCTAAAAATTCAGGATTCAGTTGATGAAATTTTGTATTTATTTATTTTTTTAGAGGTTTTGGGTCAAGCTACTAGCTTATTTTTCAAAGGTCTCTCTGTATGAATTTTTGGTGCTTCATTATTTTATTAGAAGAAGGTTTTTTATTTTCAAGGATTTCATCATAAATTAGTTTCTTTTCATTTTATTTCATGTTTCCTTTGACATTATCCCTCCCTATGGACCACAATATCTCAATGATGGTCGTCCTCTGATAGTTCTCTCATACACCTACTAGATTCGGTGGTTGATTATACACATATTTTTTCAAAAATTTGAGCTAGATTATATAACTATTTCATGATTGGATTGGTGATGTATGACTCTAAAGTGAATATTAGCACCACTACTAAGACCCTTTATTTTCATCGTACAGAATCCATGGGGAAGAAACTAAACTTTTATTGTTCAGCTGGTTCCTGGTGAGGGGTTTCTCTCACACATCAATAATATTTGTTAGTACTTCGAATGTGCTAATAGAAATCATATCCTACGATTATTGTTTTGATAAAATAAGTGGTTTTTTTATTTTTGAAAAAAAATACTCCACTTAATTTCATGTACATAATCACTTAAACAGGTAATCAATTGTTTTTCAATAAGAAACCAGAAATACGTGAACAATGGATCTTATCTTAAGTGAAAAGTGTTCTTCACACTTTTCAAAAATTGTTCTCAAACACAACCTTGGTATGATCCTTATGCCACTCCACTTTCCAACAATTTTATTGTTTCCAAGCCAGCGCTTCTCCTCCACCTCTACCTCGGTCTCCACGTTTGCCTCCTCCTCTACCATAGTCTCTGATTCCACCTCTACCTCCACCTTCACCTTCACATCAAACTCCAACTTTGAATAAACCTCATCATTTGACTCCAAAACTTCATCCTTCATCTCCATTTCCTAATAATTTCATTGTTTACAAGTTAGTACTTCTAAAAAAATTATTTCCTATATTATAATTATCCTTTAGAAACAGATAAAAAATAATATATAAGAATTCTGACACTAATTCTTCACATAAAAAATATATTTATAAGGTCATAGACCATACTAGATCACAAACATAGCATGTAATCACCTAAATTTATTATCATAAAACATTCGGACACCATGTACACTACCCACCCATATCTAACCAAATTTACTTCTTCTTTAGAGATAGATGGTTTTAGGAAATCTTGTTAGTTCTAAGAAAATATAGAAAAACAAATGATTAATAATTATTTTTAATGAAATTGTAATTATCTTCAGAAATTACCTGTTGGGGGATTCAGATTTTTTGATGTTTTATAATCTCTCTCATATATTTAAAAACAAAATATCCATAATGATTTTCATTATCTTTATTTGAATGCTATAGACACATTGAACAAAATAAGTATATTGTTTGGAAATATGTTTTGATAGTTAAATATTTCTATATATACCTCAATTTCTTTCCAATTCAATAATCCATAGGCTTTTTATATTAAGACATTGGCTTCATTCCATGATTTAGGACATATTTATCACCTTCATTGTCATAACAAAATTCTTATTCAAACACGGACTGAAACATATAGTTTCATGTTTCTCTATAAAATTTTGATTAAATTGTATTACAAATTTAGAATACACACCATGTGTGGTCAGTTTTTTGTATAACTATGCATTAAATCCAAAAAATAAATATATAGGGTAAGCATATTTTCTATGATCAGTATTATGTACTACCTAAAAATAATAATTAATTCCAAAAATAAAAATATATTTTATTTGATTAGATTATAGAGTTAAAATCATGCATCCTTGGAATAAAATATAGTTCTTCACTCAATTATTTTTTCTCAAACACTTTTAGTAACTCACCATTTTTCTAATTAATTCCATCCTTATCCAAAGTAAGTTTTCTCATAGAACTGATATAGGGGTTAATAAATCCAAATCATGATTTTCATGGTTTTGCCTTGATATTATAGTAATATAAACTCTTTTAAAAAAATATGAACAGTCATTAACGTTAATAAACAAATTATCTCTCTATTTGGATAGACGTATTATGAAAATATACCTTATGTATGTATTCACAATTGATACTCTCATCCATTCATGCTTGAGAATCTCATTTATACTCTTGATACCAACTACATATGTCATGTAAGTTCCATATATTTCCTTTTAATATAGGATTTAATTCATATTTTAAAATTTAAATGTGGTATCAAGGTGAATTTATAATGATGATAAATGTTTCTATGGACTGGTGGAGAGAAGGTTCTCTCTGAAGGTCATTTTTATTTCTTTGTCGATTCACTAGATTGTCTTGATTTGACATTATGTTTCCTCATCACTATATCCATCTGTAAAATCATACATATCCTTGGACACTTCATCATCAATTGTTACATGTTTTTCATATGAATTGTTTTTAAATACATGTCTCATATATCTTTATAACCTTATAAGACCTTACAATGAATGTGATAACAGAATCATCAACTGTTTTAATATTCGGATCATCAAGAGGAAGATGAAACTTGAAAGTCCTCTCCTGATCTACCTCAATCCCCATGCTCATGTGATCTATTGGGAGTTATTTCTGGTTTATCGTGTCTCTAGAGATATTATACACTGTGGCCCTTGTAATAAGGTGGTGTGTGATTGTTGATAGATATAAATTACATACAACTATACCCTACAAAATTTTAGTAATATGATGTTATCAAAAAAAATTGACTCAAATTTAGGGGAAAGAGTAATAAAAAAAATTGATTACCTCATGTAAGGTATACAGTTGAGAGGAATGACTAGCCAAAAAGCTAGTGGGGTGATTTGGTTTATGTGTGGATCATTGTTCCACCACCGGTTCACTTTGATCATTTCTGATACATTGGTCTTCCAAACTAGACAAAACAATAATATCTTTCAAAGATTGTATTTTTTACTATAATAATTTCAGCATATTATATTTATATTCTTGTGATTTTATCTTCCCAAGATATGTTTGAGGGGACACTCCAAAACCTAATCCTCTAACGCGGCCATATTGTTTCACCTTATTCAAAGCAACTGAAAGTAGTTTTTCTTCTGGTATAGTCACTACTGGTTATGTTTTCTAAACCATATAAAAAATATGAACATAAATATATATTTTAAAGTAATATTTTTGTAAACCATAAAAAACTATTATTATATCATATTTACACATCTTTCCCATACTGATTTTTTATTTTCATCAACTAGTTATCCCTCCTTATTTATGTGCACCTCCTTCTATAGCACAAGACGTGGTATGGATGTATTTTCAGATTTTGATTCATCAATATTAATATAAACAAAGGAACATATGTTGTTTCACATCACATAATAAATTTATATTTTACTTAAAATACATACCAATTTTTTCTCAAGGAAATATTACACCATCCTTGCTTTGTGATAGGGGTATATTGGTTTTGAAGCACATTCTTTATTTTCATCACACATTTTTTGTTTAGTAAATTAAAAATTTTGAATGAAATTTGATAAAATAAATAATTTCAAATAATATATTATTGACTATAATGCACCTGAAATGATTTCTCATCAATGAAAATGATAAAATAACTTCATGTTTCTTGATTTATAATATTTTCATAACTAACTAGTGGGTGGGGATTTACATTTCCCTCATCATCACTAAGATATAACCTAGTAAGAAGGGTATGGATGCCTCTATGGGAATTTCCAGTGGCTATTAAGAAAAATTTCTTACAGATATTTTCAAAAATAAATGAACTCTAAAAGGAATAATGAAAATTAAATCAACATTTCATTATATAATTTCTCAGTAAAATTGAGAATGTATATCATAAAATTACCATTATATCCTTCCAAAGGGTTTACTTTTCTACAGTCTAGACATTGTGCCAGGAATCATAATCAATCGGTGCATACATCCTCATTGTGAACCCAACATAACTAATGAACATTGACTTTTTGGGGGCAACAGGTTGGCTGCATTGATTCCAACCAACCTCAAATTTTACATCCTTAATTATTCCCTTGATAATTATATTCAACATTGTGATGTTGAATCATGCCTATTTTTTTCATCAACATGTTGTAGATCCGCAAATAATTATGTAGTTTTATCATCAGCAATAATTTCTTCATCAGTATTAGTAACATTATAATATGTATGAGTTGTCAAAAGTTTAATTTTTCTTCAATAACAATAATTTAAACACTAACAAAGGACTTTAGAAAGTCCAAATGCATTCTCGATTGCAAAAATGAAGAACTCTTTAACTCCCAATTCATACTCTTTTTTTCAAATGATTAGCATGAATTCATTTTAATGAAAATTAGTAATTGAATTTAATAAAATAATTACTCCACTATAGTAGGTTTTATCCTTTGAATTCATCTAAATTTGGATGTTATAGAAAAATTTCAACCAGGTCAACTTCATCTCTCGAATAGTTATTATAGAATTTTGTTACTTGAGGCTCATCCTCTATATATTTTAGACATGCACCAATGTTTCTTAAACTACTATGAGAAGTATGCATCACATATCGGGTACCAGTGATCATTTTAAATGAAAACTTATTATAAAAGTTAAAGCAATATAGAAGATATGGGACTGAGTCTCAAGGAATAAAATTTAATAATAATTGTTCATGATATAAAGTTGGTGAGGATGAAAATTATCTAATTAATAATTGTGAAATTACCACATCTTAATTTAATATTTAAAATCTCATCTCAAAATGCTAAAATGATCATCATACTACCATGAGAACATCAACTCATCCCCAATAAGCTACATTGACTCTAATCTATGTTAGTAGTCATTTTCCCTCACCTGTATCTCTAATATAATATCTTTATGTACACTAAGGTTCATGTGTAGGGTGTGATTATAAAAATAAACATGTAAATACTGACAGGCACCCTAAAATATACAAAAATTCATATATTAGAGTATATGTTCAATGTAGTAAAAAAATACACATGTAAGACAATTTATTGTGTACTAACTAGGACACCATGATAATAAAATAAACCTACTTCATTTCATACCACTATTCTACCCTTATAGGATACTTCCATTGGTCATGATTACCCTTTTGTCCCTCTTATCACATCACTACTGAATATGTTTTTCCATGATATTGGGTGATGTGAGATAGAAACCACATCACCCATTTTTTCACATTATATATTTATTCTTGGTATATTATGTAAATTCTATTAACCAAGATTACATGTTTCAAAATTATTTAATCTATTAAATTAAAGTTTGGACTTGTGTTATTTAATAATTTATATACTTACATTTAAAAAATCCAATTATTGGAAATACTATAATCTCAAAATCATTTTAATATCCATAAAGGAATGTAGATATCATATTTTTGGTCCAAAAAATTGGATCTACCATGATTGACAACCACTCTTTGGTCCAGATGTAGATTCCATTCTAGATGCATTAGGTGCAACTGCAAAAGTGTGAACTAGATCAATCTATTGGTCTTAGTTTTCTATATTCCAATTAGATCAATATCCTTCCCTTGAAATCTCCTAGTATGGATCATGAAAGGGAATGAAATATGATTTAATAAACAACCTAATACAATATCTAATAAATTACCAAGGTTTTTATTAAGATATTCATTAATGAAGAAATAATTTTTTTACAACCTATATACACTAGTTTTTAGTATCATCATTTTAAGTGAGTGATCATTGGTGTATTCTCAATTTCCACTACTTTAATATCAAAAATAATTTCTTCAATTTGATCAAACTTATCAACCTGATAATCTTCACTATTAATAGATCTTGAATTCTACCCAATTTCACCATACCAAATCCAAGGAATGTAACATGTATTAAAACCCTGAAAATATTAAATAGTCCTTAATTTATATACTTTTCCAATCTTCCATATTTAAACATTTCAACTAAAGATAGAAAAATATTTCATTTTTGGAATATTCTATTTTAAAAAATTTGAAAAATCATAAACTCTTTCCTCATATTCATCACATGTCCATAATGGTCTGATCCAACTATAACTCATTATCACCTATAATTAATTTCAAGTACTATATATATATATATATACATATATTTGAAAAATTAAATTCAAATTTACCTTTATAAATATAAATCAAATAAAATAAATGAAAAATATTTCACAAATAAAATAAAGGCAACAGATTTCATAAAAAATCACCTTAAACTTATTTAATTATAATCCATTAAGAAAAAATTCAAAAAAAATGATCATAGCATTGATTTTAAAAGGTTTACCACAAATAAAACACAAATTTTCCTTTTTTCATATATAATTTGGTAATTATTATTTTCAAAATATATAAATAAATATAAATTAGAAAATAACATTAGGAATAATATATTAGTGATGAAAAAAATATCAATTGTGATAAGAATCAAAAAGGAGGCATACAATTTCATACATTATATTGAAAATTAAAATGTCACTTAATATAGTAAATATGAAGTAATATTCACTACAAAAATTATTAAATAAGGATATAATTTGATTATTTTTTATAATTATATTCAAAACAAATTAAATCTTCATATCCTTTTCATATAATTTTAGAATGATCAATATTTGTGTACTCTATGACTATAGGTGATGTAGAATGTAACATTAGGGAAGTGATGATATTCTTTGATGAAATAGTTATAGTATCTGATGAGGGTTAAGTTCAAAAATTACTAGAGGAATTGTATAAAAATATTAAACTATACAATGGAAAATAAATAGGGAATAACCCTAAAAAATATTATATTATTCTTTTGATTTTCAAACTGAATTCTAAACTAACATCCCCTATACTGAAATTACACAATCAACACAACCAAAAAAATTCCAAGATGATCAATTAAATTTATATTATCAATACTCCATATTTATACTATATAATCCATTATACCTTTAAAACACACATTCACAATGAAAGAAAACAACATTCATTAATCTTCCAAACACACATTTGGTAAATTTAACATACCTTACATGCTATAAAAAGATTAATAAATAAATTGAACATACTTAAAATGTCATAAAAATAATTATAAGATTTACAAGACACCCTTTTATCAAAAAAACATTCCTCGGATATAACACCGGCTAAATAATCATTCAAGAAATTTAAAAATATCATAGTGGTCCTAAAACTCATTAAATAATAATTCAGTCAAGGATAGCACATACTAAACATACAATAGACACCCATTTATAAGTAAATTAATATGATTTATAACACATATTATTCAAATAATAATACAACAAAACCACAAACTCAAAAACAAAATTATCAAATAAAATAGACCTTACATGTGTGAAAAAAGCAGAACTTTGATTAAAAATCATGGACAACTATCAAAGAGAAGTATTGGTAGAGTAAAATTAAAAATGGGAATTTGATGATGATATTGGTGGTGGTGACAATGGTAGGTATAACAATGGAAAGATCCATGAGTGATGGTGGTGATAAGAATGAAAACAATAAGGAATAATGAGATAGGTCAATCGAAACTAAAGTTATAGGAGAAGAGAAGTTGGTTTTGTCAAGGTTTATAACAATGTAATAACGCAAACCTCATAACCCAAATAAGAAATTCAATGAGTGAGGAGGAGGATAAAATAGCATACCTTGGATTCGTTCCTTGATTTGTCTGAGAGAACATAGAAGAGGATCTCCAACAAAAGTGGAGTTGCGTGAAAGCTTGAGAATCGTGATTGAATCAGTCGAGGTTAGGGTTCCTTTAAATAGATCAGAGAGACCATTATCAGTGCTTCCTAAAAAGTGCTGATAAAGAAACCTTTCAACAGTGATAAATTAATAAGCCCTAATAAAATATATCTTTATCAGTGATTCTTTAACACTAATAAAAGGCATCTTTATGAATGCTTAAGGTTTAGAACTGATAAAGAATTTATAATTATAATTATAAATGTAAAATTTGTAAATATATTTATAAGTTCATTTATTTATTTATTTATTATAATTTAAAATTATTTAAATATATAATAATTTATTTATAATTATATAAATACCTTTTAAAAGAAAATTATATTTTTTTATTTATAATTATAAATATATAATTTTATAAATATAGTAAATATAAATTTAAAAATATATTTATAAATTAATATATTTGTAAATATATTTATAATTATTTATTTATAATTATTTATTTATAATTATTAATATATTTATATCGTTATATATACTTATATAATTATATATATATATATATTTAATAAATATATATAAATATAAATATAGTAAATATATTCATTATTTTGAATATATTATTTATAATTTTATAATTATAAATATATTTCTATCATTATATATTTATATAATTATATATATATAATATATAAATATAAATATAAATAAGGTACATATATTCATTATTTAAATATATTTATTATAATTTTATAATTATTTAATCATATAATTATTTATTTATAAATAAATAAATAAATATTTAGAAAATAATATTTATGTATTTATATCATTATATATATTTATTTAATTATGTTCATATAATAAATAAATATAAATATAATTATAATTATAATTATAGTAAATATATTCATTATTTTAATAAATTTATTTTAATTTTTTAATTAGTTAAATATATATAGTTATTTATTTAAAATTTTATAAATACTTTTTAAAAATTTTATTATTTATATATTTATAATTATAAATATATAAATTTATAAGTATAGTAAATATACATTTTTAAATATATTTATCTATAAAAATTTATTTAAAAATTTATTTATAACATTATTAATGAATATATAATCTTAAATGTATGCATCTTAAAAATGAGTGATGTTGAATATTTAAAAATGTGTTCACTTTAAGAATATTGAAAAAAATAGATAAGTTTATTAATTAAATATAAATTATTAAAAAAAAATATGGATATATATTCAAGTAAGGATGAATACATATTGAAAATGTTAAAATATAGTGTATATATACACATATATATAAATAATAGAAATAGATTACATTCAAAAAAATATTATAATTGAATTAGTAATACCTAACTATAACAAAATTAAATATAAATTAATAAAATTTAACAATTAAAATCAATATATATTAAATGTATCATGTTATAAGGAAATTCTAAAATGAATACTATAATTTGAATAAATTAAATAAATATTAGATGTATGTTTTTTATATAATATTTCATTAATTGAAAAAATATATGTGTGTTTGTATTGTATATAAAAATGACTTACTTACGTATATGTATGTGATATCAATGTAACACGCATTTGATACATGTTAAATTTAAAAATAAAACAACAATAAAATATGTCCATTACTCAATGCAATTAACTAGTATTTTAAATTATTATTAATTTTTAATTTTAAACCATTTTAACTAAATATATGGCTTATATAATGTAAGAATAAATATTTTTTATTATATAAATCTGATTTTATGAAAAATTACAAACATTTATATATATATGTACATGAATTTATTTCTATATTAAATTTATTAATGAATAACTTTGTATAAAAACCATAAAAATTAATAAGACATTAATATGTTTTTAATTATTATGTTTCATTCATTTTATCTATTTATATTTAATATATATTATTTATTACTAATTATAATTAATATATATATATATATATATTAAACTTAATAATTTTTATTAATAATTGTTTCATTAATAGTTTTTCTAATAATCTTTAAATTTATTCATTTTTTAATATTTTGTTGAATTATTAAAATCTATTCATTTTTTATTTTTTTTAATTATTATAATTTATTCATTTTATATATTTATATATAATATAAATATTTATAAATATCTATAATCTATATATATGTATGTTAAATTTATTCATTTTTATCAATAATTTTTTAATTAGTAAAATGTTTAATATTGTTCTTAATTTTCTCATTTTTAATTTTTATTTGTTTAATTATTTCATTTTAATCATTTTATATATCTATATAGTTAATATCTAATATTTATTAATATTTATAATTTATATATGTGTATATTAAATTTATTAATTTTTATCATTGATTATTTAAAAAATATAATTGTTAATACTTTTTTAATTTACTCATAGTTATCTTTAATTTGATTAATTATATCATTTTATTTGTTACCTTTATCAGTGATTAAAATAAATTTTTGAAGAATGGTACCACTTATCAGTGCTATAGAAAATCACTAAGGAAGGTTACTCTTTATTAGTGCTAAAAAAAGTGCTGATAAAGGGTGTTGTTTATGTGTGTTTTTTTAGTGATGATAAAAGATACCCTTTATCCATGATTTTTGGTAGTAATGATAAAGGATAATTATTTTAATGTTTTTTTTGTAGTGGTGTAGTTAGGAAGCATGCACATTAGAGCTAAAGTATCTTCCTTCTCTTCTCAAAAACTCTTTTCTAGGTTAATTCTCTACCCTACCTATCAAAATCTCTAATGAGTTAGCATTGAGTCAAGAATATAGTTTTTTTATCTCTTTTGATGAAGTTCAAATATGTAATTGTATGGTTCATATCTGATATTAATGGATTAAGACTTTCTTATTTCATGCATAAAATACTAATGTATCCAGATTACAAGTCTAGTGTGGAAGGTCAAAGAAGACTAAATCCAAACATGAATGGGGTATTTAGAGAGGAATTTGTTAATCTATTTTATGTTGGAAATTTTTTTTCAAATTTCTGATAGCTCGTGAAATTCGGGTACAATTTATACCTAATAAGGGTGGTTTCATAGTGGTGACTAATTATAAGAACAAAAAAATCATGTTAGGAAAGGTAAAAACTGGAGAGTTTGTATTGATTATAGAAAACCTAGATATTCAACTAGAAAAGATCATTTTCTAATGCCATTTATAGATCAAATTTTTAAGAGGGTGGATGGAAATTAATTCTTCTATTTTCTAGACGGCTATTCTGGTTAAAACCAGATTCACATAGCCCTAGAAGTCCAAGAAAAAGACCACATTCACCTATCTATTTGGGAAATTTACGTATATGTGGATACCCAGTGGCTTGTGTGGTGGTCCTTCCACCTTTCAAATGTGTATAATGACTATATTTTCTGATATGACTAATATAATTACTGAAGTTTTCATGGATGACTTCTCCATAGTTGGTTTTGATTTTCAAGGATGTTTAGAGAATTTTGAAACTACTTTACAAATGTGTGAGTAGACAAACATTTTATAAAATTGGGAGAAATGTAAGTCCATGGTTACTGAAGGAATAGTCTTGGGATATAAAGTTTCTAAAATGGAGATAAATATAGAAAAATAATAGATTTAAGTGATTCATGAATCATCCAACTCCTATAAATCTATAAGTAATTAGAGTTTTCCTAGGACATGCTGGTTTTTAATAGAGCATCATCAAATACTGTTATAAAATTATTAGGCTACTTTACTCACTGTTAGTTAAGGATTCACCTTTTGTGTTTCAGGGAAGATTCTAAAAATCATTTAATTTGTTAAAGTAAAATATCACATATTCACAAGTAATTACTTCCCCCAAACTAGAAACTTACATTTGAGGTTACATGTGATACAAGTTACTGGGTATAGGGTTCAATGTTAATACAAAGAAAATAAAAGAGGTTACATGTGATTTACTAATCTAGACATTTTTTTCATGATGTTCATAGGAACTATTATACTACTATCAAAGAGTTAATTATTGTCATGTTTTCCTAATACAATTTTATGTAATATATCGTAGGTTTAAAAGAAATAAAATTCACTAATCATTATACTCTAAAATATATTCTGGCTAAGAAGGAATCAAAACTGAGGATTATGAGATGGAATTTTTTTTGGAAGAGTTTAATTTAGAAATAAAATATAATAATGGTTCTAGAAATGTGTCATTTTACCAATTTTATAGGTTACCCACATCCTTAATTCCAACATGTTAGGAAATATAGATTAATTCATCCTTTCGAGATGAATATTTTTTTACTACTTATGCGAAACAATCTAATATGTTTGAAGATGTTTCCAACTTCTTAGCTGTAAGATTAATGATATAATAAAAACAAAAAAATCCCAGAAAAAATTTATTTATCTTAAATAATACTTTTAGTATTATCCCTTTATTTTTCAAAGTTTTGGTGATTGGATACTTAGGAGGTGTGTTCCTGATGAGGAAATTATTTTTATTTTAGAAATTTGTTACTCTTCTCTATGGGGTGGACACCACGGGGGATATAGGAATTCCCAAAAGGTCCTTCAATCTGGTTCTTACTATCCTAACCTATTATGTCAATTTATAATCTATGATAAATGTCAAAGTCTAGTAAACGTGGGTAGGAAAAAAGTGTTTTCATAGAAATGGATTATAGAAGTTGAAATGTTTTCTCTTTGGTGTATATACTTTATGGGACCATTTCCATAATCATGAGGGGATTAGTACATCATTATTTATATAAACATTATCTCTAAGTGGGTTGAAGCAGTAGATATTCAAAAAAAAATCTTGTAATGTATTTAGTTTCCGGGAGAATAATATTTTCTTCATATTTGGTGTAATGAAAGCTTTCATAAAAGATAATCGTATAAATTTTAATAACAATAAAATAAAATTATGGTTTTATTCATTAAACTACTACCACCAATCACACAAATTAAATTGAGAAGGTATAGTTCTCAAATATATAATTTAAATAGATTATATAGAAAATTATGAGTAGTTTAAAAAAATATTGGTTTTTAAAAGCTGGATGAGGCATTATGGAAATACAGGTCTTCTTATAAAACTCTCACACGGATGTCTCTATATTTAGTTTCTTTGGTAAGACACGTCATTTTATTAAATTTATTTATAATAAATCATTATCTGTAGTCAAATCCACCAATTATGATTTTTAGTATCTTAAAGAGAGGAATTGTTTAGAGTTAAGTGAATTGGAAGAAATTTGAATAGAGCATTATAAGAATGACATAATTTATAAAGAAAGAGCAAACTATTTTCATGACTCCTTAATTCAAAAGGAGCACCTTAAGGGTGAACATAGGGTCAATATTTTTAATTCCAAATCATACCTTTTCACAAGTAATCTCAAAACCAAATTGCTAGGACCCTTTACTATCCAAAGAGTGCTTCTAAATAGGGATTTGGAATTTGTGTTAGAGGAGAATAAAACATTTATGTTAAATGTTTAGAGAGTTGAAAACTAATTTGATGGAAAGTTAAATTTCTTGGTTTTCATATATGATCATGATATATTAATATCCACTAAGTCTAATAGAGTACTTAAAACTCTAAGCTTTATAGGTGTCAACCCATTGTCCATTTTAGTTTTCATTATGATTTCTCAACAAAAATAATTATATATTGTTTCTCTAGTTCTCAATTTTATTCTTAATAACTATGAATTTTTATTCTTTAACCAAGTTCCAAAATTATTTGAATGTTTTTATAGTAGTAAATTAGACTGTGTGGAGTCATGGAGCAACTATGGTTGAAACATCAAACTGCTCTTCAATGTTAAGAGGAGGTACAATCCTGAGAATACTTTATTCACCTCCATTAAAATTTTACTGGGATAATTATATTCTTAAATTAACATTATTGAATAAAATGTTGATATTTTCATCCTATAGGAGATGTAACGTTTTACCCTGGACACTTCACTCAAGGTTTTTCTGGGTATTACTTTTGAATGAACTTAAATGAGTAAATATTCTAATATCAATGAAAATTAAACTCTTTTCTCTTACATAAATTCTACTTATTCATTTCTTAAAATTTTATGAAATTAATTGTGGTAAAACTCTCAGGTTATTTTGAAATTCTCTGAAAATAGAATTTTTCATTGAATATCTTAAGAAAATTCATAATGTGTTAAATACTACAATTTATTATTGAATCAACTGTTGAACATTCTATATTCATGTTCTTTAATTAAATTCAATATGATGTTTCAAATTATATTAAAGAATTTAAATATTAAATTTATTTTGAGAAATTATTTTAAACTTGTGGAAAACAAGTTGTTAAATTGTAATTTGACACTTGAATAAATATTTAAACTACTAAATTGAAAATATTTTTAACATAAAAGTTTAATTATTTTCATTTACCTTTGAATTCAAATTTTAGGACAAATTTTGGATTTAATTGTTGGGGAGATGGTCTTCTTCAATGAGATGAGTTATTCTATAATTTAATCCCATCAGAATACCACTAGAAAATTTTCAAAATATAATTTTCTTGGGATTAAAATTTCTTATTCAATGGATTAACAATTTTCAAAAGTTTGAGATTTTAATTTCCACCTTTAGGAGGTTAACTTTTTTTACTTTACCATGGATTTAATTGGGTCCATAAATTTCCTATTCACTAGAATTGTTTTTGGTTTTTTTCAAATTTTGGGAGTATGATTTACAATCATCATTGATTTTGATGATATATAAAATGAAAATCATAATCTTGGTTGAGCCTTTACTCTTTCATTCATTCTTTATTTTTTCATTAAGCTAATTTATGGGTTATTTATTTATATTTTTATAATTATTTATATTGATAATACAAACAAAGTGTTTATCTATAATGTATTTTAAATTATGTGTGTTTATTATTCCAAAGGAAAATAGAATTTTGGAGGCCTCAGTTAAATTCAAAGTGATGACTATTTAAACTTTTCCAAAATTTTCAATATCAACGATTTAGAAAAACAAATTATAATAAAAATCATGTTTTGATAAGAGAAAATCCCCTTTCCTACTTGAAAGAGTCTATAATGAAGTACACTTTTGAAAAATAGTTCATTCTGGAAACTCATATTTTCAATCATTAGAATCATCTTCTTTAACTGATTTTTTAAACTAATTACTTGAGTATAATAAATGCTTAAGTGTCAAGGAATTTGATGTGGAATTTAATTATTTGATTTCCCCACATCTTTTTCTACAAATTTTAAGTTTTTTTAAGCTTAAAATTTTATATTAAATGGTTATTATTAATTTAATGTTATTATATATTCAATTCAGTTGTCATTGAAATTTATTGTTGTTTTGTTTTTTTATACTCAATTTATCATTTTTTTATCTAAGATGTATTTAATTTGTTTTATTTCTTAAATTTTCTTTTTAATTTTTAATTATTAGTATTTTTGGTTTATTCGTGTGTTCTTTTAATTAAATAATCATTTTTGTTGATTTTTATTATATATCTATCAATTGATTATTAATAATTTATAAGTCTCATGTTTAAATTATTTAATTAATTGAAAATTTTATCTTCCTATTAAAACTATATTTTTTTATTAATTAAATTAATTAATTGATTTTTTATATAAAATATTTTTAATCTAACTTTTTTACTTTAAGGTTTTTGGTTCTTTATTTCCAAATAATTCATTTTAGTTTTAATTTAACATGGCATGCTTAGTTTTAATTATATAATCGAAAATGTTTAATAATTTTATTTTAATTTGTTTTTAATTCACGTGAGAAAATAGGAGAATGATAAAATTTTCCATGTTAATGGTTGACTATATGGTACCATTTATCAACTGCAAGCTCTAAATTGAAGCTTCAGTGAGGATTTAAAAAATAACAAAGACTTCTATCTATCGTGAGTAGTTTAGGATCGACTGTAAGAGGTCCTAGTAAAAACTGTAGAAAAGGAAAATAAAATGATATAACACACAAATTAAAAACATAATTGACTGTGATTTGTAGGAATCAACCATAAGAAATTTTTATTTTGATCGTACTATAACAGATTAGTGACAACATGGGTAATTTTCTTCAACTGTGGGTGAAGAAGTCAAAGATTAGGTCAAACTTGTACCCAGTAAATCCCAAATAGATGTTAAAGAACCCTAACAAAGAAGGAGAAAGGGTTAAAATATCTACACACTCTAAATCTCTAAATTTTATGAATAAGGGTCTCCTGATCTCATCTATTTTATTAAAGATTCAAGAAGACTTGATCTGTGGAATATGGCACCATCCAACCCCTATTATTTGAATCTCGGCACTACACGATGTCTCTTTGTGAGCCTCCACCACTAAGAAAACAATTTTCTACTACTCACAGCACCACCGCATGATTCTAAATCCTTGACCAAGGCAGGTGTTAGTGTTTTGTTGAGTACAAAAATCAATCCAAACACTGACATGAAATCATGGAAACCACTATTTGGTTAACCAACCACTAATTGATGATAATGACCCACACATTTTTGAGGTGAAGATTCTTGATGAATCTAGTTCATAGAGAATTATTCCAAGTTTTGAAACATGGTTTCTGAAACTGATATATACACCACCATAGAAATAAACTTTCCTTGAACTCATTGGAACTATATTTGGGTTGGGTCATTATCAATCCAAGTGATCCAAAATCAATGATCACCACATAGTATTATGGGATGTGATGATATGTTAATATTATCTAGAATTGATTCATATACTCATTATAAAGGGTTGTATAACTGATATGAATAATAAATTCATGAGGTAATAAGTATATTCATAATAATTTGGTTGACTCAATAAAATATATTTCATGGAATTTCATATGGACATCAATATAATAAGGGGTGTATTCTTATTACAAACCCCTATTACCTGAGTATGGTGAAAGTCTTGGCTTTAGAACCTTTATATTTTGATACCCCACTTCTGAAACGTAAAATGTGTACTTAAATAATCATTTAGTTGTTGGGTATGTTTATGATCAGGTTACCAGTTGGAGTGAAACAAAGATGAGATTTATCCACTTTTATGAAAAGTAAAGACATATGTTCCTTGATTGAATTAGACTATGTAAGTGCATAGCCATGCTTAGTTGAGTCACATTTGACGTGTTTAACTAATATGATGTGGTGAATGTCATTATCTCATTGTTTGTAGAACAGTGACATGAGTTGTATTTATCAACTTCATCAGTATTTTACGAATAATCAAGAAAATATGATTTCCCTATACTAGATTGGCATGTTCTAGGTTGAGTGGTCACTTAAAATCATAGAAAAAAATGATTATATAGGTACACATATGATGTAAATGAGACATCTAGTGGTGGAAATGTTTGTATAGATATGTTAGTATGCTTTATGGAGATTACACTAGACCCCTTAATAGCATGAGTAGTACTAATGCTTTTCTAGAGGCCACTCTTTTCTTACAGCTATAAAATAGGGATTTTATATTTGTTATCAACCCTCTTAAGGCTTGACCTTCACGTATATATACCAATAGATAAGGATTTATTTTTTGGATAATGTGCTTTTTATAAAATGAAAAGAGTATGATAAAACTGTATATAAAATATTTATGGATAGATTCAAAAAGACTTATAAAGTTTTTCATAGAGTCATTATGGATTTTAGTATAAGTGGGAGATTGTTGAATATACGCTAAAATAATTAATGTAATATTTAAATTTGAGTGCATTTTTCTCTAATGTGATATCATTGATAATAATAAATTATGAATGGATTAAATGGTTTGAACATTAATTAAATGGGATCAATGAATTAATGAAAATTGGGATTAACATATTTTGATATATTGAATATGTCTGATGTGTTTCATTAAAATAAATATGTTAAGGATGTTTATTTAAATGGATCAGATCCATCCTGTTTTAAACAACCGATTCTATGTAAGAGTCTCTAATATATATTCATTCCTGTAGATTTTTCATTACCCACAACAAAGAATCTAAAACAACTTCAAGTGTATGGGAGTCCTTTGATTAAGATTTATATCTTTAAGGTAGTGTAGTACCTTCAGAGGCAGTAGGATTTTTTTCTACTATTCATGTGATCTTAATCAAGTATACTCCATTGATGTTTGAATATGAATCCTGATGTAATCTAGTTACACATTTAATTTTCTTAATTTACATTACACATTGATTTTTTCGAGGTTAGATCATATATTTATGTTTTGATTCCACTACCATTTCTATCTGATAGACAAAAAAACCAAAATATTTCCTATAAATGGATTGGGGATTATGGATGAAAAAATATAGTTACACAGATATGGATTGTGTAGAAAGTATTAAATAAATTTTGATATTATAATCCTTTTTGTTTTATATAGGGATTCATCATAAAGGATATCTTATTCTTAGTGAGTCTCTTAGGATTTGGTGGATATTTTTTGGGAGTGAGATATGTTTTAAGTTGATTCCTCTACTAATTTTCTATAAACCTCAAAAAATATTTTTGAATCCAATTTAAAATATATTTAAATGAGCAGGGTGTGTGTTGATGCAAATAAGGAAAAATCTGTTTACTATAATGGTAAGTATCGAACCAAATATTTTAGGTTTTAAATGAAAAAATACTTTCATTAATTTGGAAATTTTCTACCTATTGGAAATAATTTGAACACCTTAAAAGTATTAAAGGAATTTTTCTTTGTCCTTTAAAATTTTGCAATTGAATGTTTATGTATGTGTATCCCTACTACAGATTCAACAATGTTTTGTACTACTATATATCAATACTAAAATAATGTTAAAAAAGAATAGATTTTTATCATTGTTAACTAAAAGTACTAATAAATTTTCCCTTTATCAGTGATAAAAAATCGATAAAGGGAAGCTTTTATCAAATCAATTTTTAGCACTCGTAAAGAGATATTTTATCAATGTTTTAGTTAGCAATGATAAAGAGAAACATGGATAATTTAATACACACACAAACATATATATATTATTTATATTTCAATAAGTATACTTATTTGTATAAATAATATATATATATATATATCAAAATATATAATATAAGAAATTATACATCATCCCCTCTGGTCAAATTAATATATTTTTAAATATGATTTATATACCAATAAGTATATATATTTAAATAAATATAGTGTGTGTGTGTGTTATAACATACATAATATAATATATTATACATTCACCCTCACAAAACATGTGATATTCAAATGCTCCCCAAGACTCATACACGGTGAGCCAACCCCCCCCCCCCCCCCGTCCTATATTTGATTTATAACTTCATTATAATAAAAATTTATTATCAATATTATTTTCAAAATTTTATATATATATATAATTATTAAATTTATATTAATCAATAAAAATGTTTAGTAATATGTATAAATATATATATATATAATTTATATACATGTATTTATATATTCTTAAATATTATTTATATAACAGAAAATATATATATTTGTTTACTCTTATATATATTTATAATTATATAATAATTATAATTACACAAACAGGTGTCTGTACATATCAAAATATAGTGATATAAACTATATAAATAAATATATAAATATATTAAATATAGTTCATATTTTGAATTTATATATCAATATTCATATTAAATAATTTAAAATATACACATATGCATGTATGTATATATGTATGCTTGTGTATGTATGTGGATGTATATGCGTGTTTGTAATTACATATATGTATGTGCATATGTATGTGTGCATATGTGTATATACATAAGTGTCTCTGTATGTAAGTATATATTTATGTATGTACATGAGTGTATTTGTATTTATGTGTATGTATGTGTATACATGAAAATGACCCTCAACCCTGTTGGGGAGGTCTCTCTAAGTGCATCCACAATACCCATGTTTGAAACCATGTGAAGACATAATTCTGGATACTGTAGTAATACTATAGTCGGAATTGTAGCAGTATTGTACGGTACTGTAGCAGTTACTGTAGCAGTTACTGTAATAGTTAATGTTCAGTACTATAGCAGCCATATCTATTCACCTTGGGCCACCGATTTGGGCTTGGAGTCCTTGAGGCCTTCAGACCACCCAAGATTTCAGGTCAGTAAGGCTTTCGGGCCACCTCAAGGCCTTCGGTCCACCTCAAGGCCTTCAGGGCCACCTAATATGTAGACGCACAGACAGATTCTACAAGGAACCAGCACCAGAGGAGGATTCGAGAGCAGGGTGAATTCACCAGAGTAGGGCTAAAATATTTGGAAGAATGAGAGTGTATGGCATTGTCATCTGTTCTGGGAATTTGCATCTTTACACAGCACAGCTAGTCGAACATCCATGCAAAGGGGGAGAGTTGATCATGACGCAGATGCTGGGGAGGGTCGGTTTTAAGTATTTATAGTCTGTATGATTTCCTTAAGTCCTACGAGTCCTGTAATGTCTCCAATCCTATGGGCAATGTAATCTCTAAGCCTACAGGCCTTGTAAGGGTTCCCACAATTCCCTTGAATGGAGGGTTATCAAAAAAATCCAAAAAAAAGAAGGTCTTCGGTCCATTCAGGCCGGTATGTGTATACATGTGTATGTATGCATATACATGTGTATGCATGCTTACGTATTCATTGTATGTGTATGTATGTGATGTGTATGTGTATGTAGAAGGATATATGTGTTTTGTGTGTGTGTGTTTATATGTGTATGTGTATGTTTCTATGTATGTATGTTGATGTGCATGTATGTGTATGGAACTCCTTATCAGTGGTAAAAAAATATGGGAATTGGGTTCCCTTTATCAGGGATAAAAAAACGCTGACGAATGGAAGCCCTTTATTAGCACTAACAGAAAGCACAGAAAAAAAAAAGGAACATTTATCAGTGCTAAAATAAGAGCTTATAAAGGGTGTCCCTTTATCATCATTTTTTTAGTGTAGATAAATGTTCCATTTCACAACACTTTTTGTTAGTATTGATAAAGGTAACCATAGATAATTTAATTTATTTATACATATTTATATATTTTTAAATAATATTAATATGTCAATAAGTATATATATGTAAATATAATATATAAATTTGATATATATAATTTTATAAGAAAAAAATTAAAATCTTATTTTAAAAAATTTTATATATATAAAATTATCAAATTTATATTAATCAATCAAAATATTTAAATATATATTTTTATACATTAATTTCAAAATGTATATATAAATATTTTATTTAAAGAATTATATAAATGTATAAATTAATATATATTTATTTAAATATAGTTATTTGAATTTTTATATTTATATTCATTTTAAATAATTTAAAATATACACATATATTTGTATGTATGTGTATGTATGCAGATGTAGGGGTATGTCTATATGTACATTTATGTATGTGTATATGCATTAGTATATATGTGTTTATATGTGTAGTATGTGTATATGGGTTTGTGTGTGTGTAGATGTATGTGTTTTGTATGTGTATGTTTGTGTGTACGTGTATTTGTGTGTGTGTGTGTGTGTGAATATGTATGTATGTATGAGTATGTTCATGTTTATATGTATGTGTATGTATGTGGAGGTACGTGTATGTATGTAAGTGTGTATGTGTGTATCTATATTTATATATATGTGTATGTATGTGTGTGTATATGTGTATGCGTGTATGTTTGTATGTTTTGGTATTATGTTTTTTTAGAAAAGTTTAGGGGTAGAACCCCTTGAATTAAAAGGAAAAAAATCTCCTTTTTAAGAATGGGAAAAGGAGGAATCCATCACAATGATCAAATGAGAAAAAGAAAAAACAAGAGGGGTCAAAAGCCTTACATGGACCCAAATGCTAAAAAAGAGAAAAACATCAAATAAGATCCATCCAAGAGTCTTTCCCCCTTGTCAGAACCTAAAACTGTGAAATCAGTCAAGGATGATGCACTTCCCCCTTTCCAAGAAATGTGTCATTCTGCTAACACACTCAAGGAAAGGCACTCCTCACTCCAACACTGAAATGTAAGAGAGGACTAGACGATAGATGCCAGCACACCTATCTCTCATGTGAGCCAGCCACCCAAAAATGCAAGTGAGGAAATCAAGGTATTGTCAACCTGATGTAACACATACCAGACAGAAAACATGTTCAGAAACAAACAGAGTACACATCAGTATAATGAGGACCAAAATCTGAATAATGGATGTTAGCACATCCATCCCTCTTTCAAGGCTGCCCACCTGACGCCATCTGCAAGAAACAGACACACGTGACAAATGCAAAGAGGCATTGGTCAATTCTCACAACATCTTCATCTCCTCCAACATTCAGAATCAAAGAAAAATGAAGAAAACCAAAAAAGGATCAATAAAAAAGGCCATAAAAACCAACTGATGAAAGGACACATTCAATACCAAGAATCCCAATGTAGCAAGAAACGCACAACCCACGAACTCCTCCTAAACACTCAAAACTAAAATCCACCACCCAAAGGTCATCAGCCGAAAGAAAAATGGGAATCAGCTCAAACAATTCAGGCAAAGTACATCCAATCTCATTGTAGAGTGGCCCTCCAAATCCAATCGCAAATCCCTACATTCATTGATCTTCAAGAAGCATCATTTTGATGAGGCAACAGGTAGAGGCAATTACAACCGTAAATCGTTATATGAACGAATGAAACAGCTTCACGGGGTCACGGATCTGATGTCAAATGAGAGGGGTAGTGAAAAATGTAGGAAATTAAAGCACCAACTGAAGAAATTACCTAGATTAACCAATGCATAAATTACTTTGAAACCACACTGAGGAATTGAGGACATCAACCACATGCAAAGACAAAAGCACAACTCGAGTAGGTAGTGACCAAATCATCAATTCAGGCATGAAGAAATTGACAACCACATACCTCCATTGATAAAAAGGGACCACCGCTCAAAGGATCCTGAGCCAATTGAGGTCCTTTGCCTTCAGTAAAAGGGGCGTTGAGGAAAACCGCTGAGAGCATGGAACCAAAAATTCAGCTCAGTTGCACAGATCTGAAGCAGATATGAAGACAGAGAAGCACCCCAACAGCTGCAAAAGTGATTCGTCACTCGCAAGTCCTCATAGGAGGAAAATTCATGTTGGAACTCACCAAACCTGGATTCGATAGGGAGAAGCGAGGCACGACTACATCGGTCGAAGGTTTATCAACATTTGTGTCAAGTGGGAGACTGAAGCGGGAAGATAAAGACTAAAATAGCAAGAGAGAGGATCTGACGAAGGGTACCACCAGAGTGTGAATCCAAGGCCGGATTGACGCTGATGCCCGGATGGGGGGACCGTGAAAACTCGAAATCCTAAACGAAGTTCGCCTGGGGAGTGTGGTGGCATCTTCCTTGCCAAATGTTTATGTATTATATGTATGTTTATGCATTTTGTGTATATATTCATTTGTATGTGTATGTTCATGTATGCATGTGTATGTGTAAGTGTGTGTATGCATATATATGCATGTATACAATGGCATGTACATGTATATATGTGTGTGTATGTGTATGTTTATCTGTGTGTGTGTGTGTGTGTGTGTGTGTGTGTGTTTGTTTCAACACAAGTATGTCAATGTGTATGTATGTGTATGTGTGTTCATATGTATACAGTGTGTATGTCTGTGTATATGTGTATGAATATATCATTATATAACAAGAAAAATCATTTTTTTATCAATATGACATATCTCATTATAGTATATGTGTATACACACACGCCCACACATATACGTACACACAATTACAGGAGAATTCATTTAGTTTTTTAAATTCAATTAATGCTACTTTAAATAGAAATATATCCACATGCATTTTATTTTTTTGTAATTTTTTTCAATTTTCAATATTTATTTTTAAATTTTTATTTGTTAATAATTAATATTTATAATATGTTTATAATTTATATAATTAATTTTTATTAATTTTTATTTTAATAAACTTTTCATTTAAATATTTATACAATTATTATTTTTTCACTTTAAATTAGTACTTTATTATGAATCTCTTATATTTAAATGCATATTTTAATATTAATTCATTTTAAATATTTTTTTAACTGATAAAATTAATATTTTTTGATATTTTTTATAATTTATTTTATTTTAATTATTAAATATTATTCATTTTTTAAATATAATTGTTTAATACTATTTATCCATTTTTAATATTTCTACATTTCTAATATTTCCATCAATTTATTCATTTTTAATTTTTATTTATTTTCATATTAATTCATTTAATAATTTTGTAATATATTAAATTTTTATATTTATTTATATATTTTTAAATATTAACATACAATACTTTTAATATGTGTTTAGTTTATATAATTGATATTTACCCATATTAATTTCAATATATTTGTATTTAAATATTAATATAATTATTATTTATTCATTAATAATTCGTACTTCATTATAAATATCTTATATCTAAATTTAATTTTTATTATATTTTTTAAAATATTTATTCATTTTTAATATTTCATTAATTTATATGATAAAAAAATAATTTATTTATTTTATATTTTTTCAATTTATTCATTTTTAAATATTAAGTTATATTAATTTTTAATATTTACTCATTTATTAATATCTATTAACATTAAATACTTAATCATTTTTAATATTTTGGTAACTTATTCATTTTTTAGAATTTTTTTACTCAATATTTCAATAATTTATTCATTTTTAATATTTATTTATTATTTATTAATATTGAATATTTTTAATATTTATTTAATTTACATAATTAATATTTTTTCATTTTAATTTTAGTATATTTTATTTAAATCGATATACAGTTGCTTTTAATAAGTTTTTAATTTGGAATTTAATTTAAATCTTTTTAAATTAAAAGATTTTTTTTGTATTCATTTGTTTTTATTTTAATATTTGATCATTTATATTATTTTTTGTAATATATATTATTTATATTATTTATTCATCTTTCATATTTTTTGACGTACATAATTTATATAAAAAGTTCATAATTTTCTTGGGGAAATAAAGAAAAAGGATTATTTTATTGATCTTTCAAATCGGAATTTCAGTAAATTTCATTAAATTTTTTCCCATTATAATTAATATAGTTCAAAAAATATTTTTCAACTTCATTTTAAAAGTATTCTTTATTTTCAATGAGATGTGAATCAAAATTTTGAAATTTCAAATTTTTTAGAATTTATCATTTTCAAAACGTTAATTTTTTTAATTTTAATAACGAGGTGTTTTATTTTATGAATTCTATTACCCGTTAAAATTATTTTTATGATTAAATAAATTCATTATTTTTTTCATTTTAAAATGTTTTTTATTTTTTGTTAAAATGCTCAATTTTTTTGTTCCACCCATAATTAGAATTATTTTCAAAATTTTCATGGCATATTAAAATTTTAATTTTTATTATTACCAAATGAAGAATTTGAACATGATATATTTCATAAATTAAAAATGTAATAACCATAATCAATGTGATTACTTTGTTTTGAACATTATGAAAATATTATGAAAAATAAGTAATTTATTTTATATATGTTTTGATAGTGAAATCTTATTGTATATACACTAATTCATATCCATCTATTGAAATCCGTAGGTTTACTATGAACATTGATAGTGATAGGGAGTGATTTATCTTACTTGATGAATCAAATTCAAAAAATATATTGATTTATGATATTCAAATTCTAATAATAAAAAATTTATGTTATAATAATTTATATTCATATAATTATTTTTAATTATATATTCTTATAGGTTGTTGACATGATAAAGATTTATATCAAATATGATGTTAATATATGTCTATATGTAAAGAATAAACATTTAGGATTCTAAGCTCATACATTTTGTTTATTTTTTGTTAAATATGAATATTAATGAATCAAATATGATGAATATAAATAAAAAATGGATGAATGAAAATCATATGAAAAAAGAGTATGGGGTGGATTTAATGAGTTCATCAAGTTTAAAAAATATTTTGCATATGAATCTTCCCAAATCCATTGTCTATGTTTATGTTTAATTTAATCAAGAATAGTTGGTCTACATGAGTTGGAAGAACACTTGATCCAACACATAATGGATCGAAGTTAGAAATATTGGACTAAACATGTGGATGAACTGAATAGATTCAGTGACTGGGATAACACTTTGTTTTATAAATCATCAAATATGATTACAAGTGTGAATGATGATGAATATTGTATCAAGGATATGATTATAGGTGTAAATAATGATGGAAATTGGGGAAATGGAAATGATAGTTGAAAATGAACTTCATTATTGTCCAAAGTTGTTTCATAAGTTAAAGATTTGTGCAAAGATATCAATTTATGTTGGTTGTACTAAATATACAACATTTCCATCCATACTAAAGCTATATAATATAAAATATGGCAATGGATGGGGTGACACTGGCTTTACTGAACAACATTCTCTCTTGAATGATATGCTACCAGAAGATAATGAGCTTCCTCACTAAAAATTGATGTGAAAAAAAATGATAAGCTCAATGGGTATGAACTATGAAATAATATATGCCAATCTAAATGACTATAAATTGTTTCAGAAGGGCCATGAATCACTTAAAAATACTCAAAGTTTGGTGTGTCTTGATATAATAAAGGTAAATCAATTCCTTTCAATTTTTTATAGTAATTTCCAATCATTCCAAGGTTTAGGAACCTATATGGAAGTAAGGAGACTACAAGTAAATTTACATGGAACACAAATAAAAGATATCAATGTGGTTAACTTCATCACCTAATAGACTCTCCTCAGTGAAATAAAATTGATCAAGAATATCCTAAATTTGGAAATAGGTTGATTAACCTTTGTCTTGCACAATCTATAGACAGATTGAATCCTTTTGTTATATAATTTTTTACTCACAACACATATACAGTTATGTTTTTAAATTATAACTTTCCACCATGGTTTTGAGTTAAGATAATATACATTATGTTGTCTCTTCTTTATCGGGACCAAAACAACCAAGTAATAATATTGATGTCTATTTGGCTCTATTGATCTATGATCTAAAATTAATGTGGTATTTAGGTGCTATGTTTTATGATTCTTAAAGAAATAAAGATTTCATGATGAGATTCATGTTGTATGGGATGATAAATTATATTCCCACTTATATAAATTTTTCAGAATATAGAATTAAAGGAATTATAGGGTGTCCCATTTTTGAACAAGGTGCACAATTAATTATTTTGAAAAATTCCTTAAAGACTGTGTTTTCAGGACATCACAAATGTTTACCCCGATGATGTAAATATTGATTATGGATAACATTATTTGATAGGAATTCATAAGAAGGTACGACACCATATCCAATAACTTGTGATCAATTATTTGAGAAAGAAAATGATATGGTCGCTCATTTTTGTAAACCTTATTTGAAAATATTTGTGAGAACCATTTGGAAAAGAGATATTTTTTTTAATTTTTGTAATGTAATTTATTGTACATCAGAAATTTTTCTGATTTCATGCATGTAGAAAATAATCTATGTGAAAATTTCATTTCCACAATAATAAATACACCCAACAAAACAAAATATTGAATTAAATCTTGGTTAGACTTTATTGACATGGGGATACGGGATTAGTTAGCCCCAGAGAAGGGTGAAAGGAAAACTTTTCTTCCTCCACGTATTTATACACTTTATAGGCAAGATAGATATCAGTTTTTCAACATCCTAAATGATGTAAAGGTTCCATATGTAATTTCTTCAAACATCATTAATATCATGCCAATGACTGATTTAAAGTTAAAGGTCCTAAAATCACATGAATTTCATGTTTTGAGGCATGATTTAACTCTTCAGGATTTATGTTTCATTTTTTATAAAACATTCCATCATAAATTAACCAATATTTGTTTCTTTTTCCAAGATATATGTAACAACCTTGAATTTTATCAATGGAATCTCCCTTCTTATAATTATTTCATATTTTATAAAGCACATTCATCACATAAAGAAACCAAGTTATCATAAATAAATAATGATACGGTATTCAACAAAAAAATCTATAAGAATTCCAAATATTGTAGTAGGAAAATAAATTTAAAATAATATAATAAGAATAAGAAATTTTGGATCTTCTCAATCCACCAGAAGGACCACAATCCTGAACAAAGCTATAGAAATAAAACACAATGTCAGTAATATAATATTTATTTTGATGATTAAAGTATATATAACTTTTATAGAAAATAGAAGTTAATAAATATTTAATAGAATAGGTGATATTTATAGAACATAGGGAACCCATACGACTGTTATAAATCTAACAGTTGGAATAGTAATCTGACCCTTGGAATAGTAATCTGACCATTATAATAGTAACCCAACATTCAGGAATAGTAAACTGCCTTTTAGAATATTAAAATCACCTTCAAAAATGTAAAATAATATTTATTTACCCTATAAATTGAAAATATGATATATTTAAATCATGTTAAAAGTAAATATATATTTAAAAATGATAAATTAAATATTGGTATTTTTTAAAAATGTAAATGTTTTATTTGCACTTTTTTAATGAATATAATGGTTTGAAAGAATTTTTTTCATAAAATGGATTTATAAATTAATATTATGTTTTATTATAATGACTATATAATTTTATAATACCATAAGTAATTTCTCAAAGGGTCAGAAAATCAATTATTTAAATAAAATTGGTATTATTTTCAATGAATGAGGTTTTTATTTAAAATTAAATTTCTCCTATTTAGAAAATTATTTTCATAAAATGGATTCTTTTTTTAAAATATACACATCAAAAAAAATGTTAGGGTAAATTGTTCTTGAATAGTGAAATACAAAAAATTACAGTATTTAATATTATAAGGGGAATAAAAGAATTTTTGAGTCATAGATAATGTAAGAACCCATTAGTTAGAACTCACATGCAACATTGACTATATATAGTCACAGGAATAAATACTATTGATAGTGTTGATCCCAAATTTATGGATCCAAGTGCAAAAAAGTGTGTGATGGTGGATGATATATATTTTTTTAGTGTTTTTATGCCTGAAACCAAGAATGAGGATCTTACAAGTCATTTTTATAATTAATTTACTAAATATTTGGAGAAACAACTACCTTGGATTAGGAACCTTTCTTCATTAATGATGTAGATCATTCAAAAAAGACCATTTTGGATTTACTTCATTTCACTATGATGAACCAATGATAGAATCCATCTAGTGGTGATCCACATGTGATCCTTTGGTCATCAGGTAAAGTCAATTGATCTCCAGGTGCTAGTGCAGTGAATCGATTGTCTTGTGTTGTTTCTATTGATCACTCATCCTTTGATCTTTAAGTAATCTCTCTTTCATGTCCCATTATTGAGAGGGAGAGAGAATTAGGAGATGAGTCAAGATAAAATTCATTGAACATGAAAATTATCTATTTCTATTACTTTAATCTATTAACCAACACAATAGACAGAATAATCTATTTATATAGCTAGGGTTTAGGTTAATAAAATTATTCAATTACTTGATATCCCTTAAATAATATTATAACCTTTAATAAACCCAATGGCACATAATATTTTTATTATTATTATTTTGTGGTGCCCACAAACTTATGCAATAAAAAATACTATTTAACTGGCATGTTAATTAATATTTTATGCTAGACATGGTCTTTTTCCAATAAAACTCTTCTAGAGTATATTGACCACACAAATAAATATTTAATTTAAATATTTTATTAATTCATAAATGTTTGTGATAAACAAAAAAATGAATAAAATTATCCCTCACTCTTCAGAATAATATTTATTCAATTAATTAAATTCAATTAGAATTTAATCGAGATCATCGGTAACACTTACTGTGTGACCCTCTACGATTATTTGTCATTATAATTAGCGGGATTTCCCAAAGTCCAAGTTTAATATCTAGAAAATAGTCAAGGAACCCAAGAGAATGAACTTAATGTCACAACAACAACAACTACTTATAAACAATCACTATCTAAGATAATTCCATTATCGTAATTTCTCATTAAGAAAGATGCACATACATGTCACCAAACTATATGATACATATGTATTTCTTTGAATTTCTGAAATAAACACTTCCTTCCATAATTGACATTGAATTTAATGTGATGATTCTATTCCAACCAAAGGGTAGTGATATCAACTTCCATAAAGATGTAAGGTACAAATCCTTCCTTGACTTATCCATTAATGACAAGTCACTCATGACTCACCCAACGTATACAAATTATTTATGAACTATTATCATCATGATTTATGAAATACATCGAAGTACATGATTTGTAACATGAATTAATAATATTACTATATTCTATGGACCATTACACATGCTTACAGATAGAAATACTCAATGACACTAAAACATGTGAAATTCCTACCGGTGGTTTAGTTATCATAATCTTCCATTTTTGAGACTATCAAGTGTGAAATTCATCAGAAAAAGTATCATATTTCTATAAGTACTCTCACCTGATTTTTTATGTACTATTTATACCATCATAGTATGTCATCCAACCATAGAACATTATTTAAGAATATATTTATAGCACATCAAGGTTCTCATCATGGTGGGGAACTAATATGACCTTATCAATTAGATATATAATCTAGGAAATTATTACATTAGAGTCATGTAGAATAATGAAAAATATGTAATAATATTTTTTATTAATATTAATTATATATAATATACATGTAATCATTGTAAGAACAGATGGTCCTAGGAAACCAACTCCAACAAAATCACACTTGGAATAGAGACAACTGGTATGCCATTCAGTCTTCTAAACCTCACATAATAATCATGTTTCTACTAAGTGATGGAATTAGTCACTTTTTCTTAAAAATTATCTTATGTGAAAATAATTCTCACATCAACCATGTATCTCTAAGAAACATTCCTCAAGATATGATACTTCTGAAGTATGTGAATCTTATACTAATGTGACCTTGGCTCTTTTTTAAGTTCCACCATTGTAGTATTATCACTTTAGACTGTTATATGATCTTTAAGGATGGGTACCATGTCAAGATATTTGGAAAATATTTGCATCTACAATTCTTGTTTAGCTTTCCTAGAAGTAGTAATATACTTGGACTCTGCTTTTGAATATGTGACCATAGCCTACTCTAATCTCTTCCAGCTCACAGCACCTCTATTCTAAGTGAATATGTATCTTGTTTGTGACTTCATGTCATCTTGATCAATTTGGAAACTATCATATGCATATCCTATGATGACTAGTTCCTTATATCCTATATAAACCAAGAACATATCCTTATTATTCCTTAGATATTTAAGGATAGTATTGACTATCATCCAATAGTGGTCACTTGGATCATCTTGGTATCTTCCTACCACACTTAATTAATAGTTTTCATATATCCTAGCATATATCATTGAATATATGATTGTCCCAATTACTAATATTTATGGAATCCTTCTCATTATATTTCTTTCCAAATGTTTTTAGGACACATTTTCCTAAAAAGATGAATTCCCTGTGATGATGGAAGCAATCCATTCTAGGATTGTTCCATATAGAATATATTCAGTATATTTTCAATGTAAGTACTTTGACTTAGCCTAAGTAACCTATCGGATATATCATGATGGATCTTGATCCTAAGAATATATACTGCCTCACCCAAGTCCTTCATAGAGAATAATTTATTCAGCCACACTATAATTGATTTCAAGACTGGTATTCTTTTCCAATAATTAATGTGTCATCAACATACACTATTAATAAAATTAATTCACTCCAACATAACCATTTTTAGAAACATTTATCAATCTCACTCTTTACGAAACCAAATTCTACTATAGTTTCATCAAAATGAATTTTATTTGACCTAGATTATCTCTTTAATCCATAAATGGATTTTTGAAATTTGAATGTCCTGTTGGAATCCTTTGGAGTCAAAAACCATTTAGGTTGGTTCATATATACATATTCCTAAAGGTTCTATTTAGGAAGGTTATATTGACATCAATTTTCCAAATCTCAAAGTCATGGTAAGTTTCAATGGAAAGTATAATCATGATAGATTTAAACACTGTAAGTGGTGAAAATATGTCTTCATAGTCAGTGCCTTGATTTTTTTTAAACCATTTTCCAAATAGTCAAGACTTATATGTATATAATATTCCTTATATGTCTAGTTTCATCTTGAATACCCATTTATAACCAAGAGGATTTACATCCACTGGAGGATCTTCAAAAATCCAGACCTGGTTTTCACACATGGAATCAATTTTATAATTCATGGATTCTTTCCACATAGAAACATATGTCTCACTTACTACTTCCTTATATGTTAGGGGGTCAATACTATCAACTAATAATGAGTCACCATTGTAACATCCTGAACTTTTACAAATTAAATTCCCCTTTTGAATTAACTAAATGTCTTACGATGTATTATGGTTATAAAAAAACACATGAACGTCTTTATTTTTATTATATCCAATCAGATTTACAATATCATTAAGAATCATATCCATTGATATTATATCCACTGAATAGTTATCATATGATTAGTATAAATATAGGGTTTTAACTAATCCAATTAACACAGACAAATGAATTAATGGACACAACCAGTAGGATCATACCCTATAAATCCCATTTATTAGAGCTTATGAGGGAGATAGCATCACTGGGAATTTCCCTTGACTAAGAGCAAGATGATATCCAACAACTAAAGCATAGGTGGAACCATTTATAGGATAATTTAAAGCTTATTGAGATCACGACCCAAACCACGTTTGCTGAACCACCCCATGAAAATATCACAATCGTGCACCTTACCCTTAGAGAATTTTTGGGTCTATTAGAGGGATATGTATCAATAACATGATAATATTCATATTCATATTCTATTTTCAACATAATAATGGTTATATTTACATCTTACTGTTAATTTATTAATGATTTTTATTTTTATACAATAAAAAAAATATATTTTTGGGTGATATTAAAATTCAATTAAGGAATTTATTTTAATGAATTAAAGGATTTTTGAAATAAATATAATTTAAATAATTATTATTATTAAATAATTATTATCAAATATAAATGATCATATGATTTTTATGAAGTCAAATTTAATTTTTATAAGGATACGAAAACTATTATTTTAAAAAAACCCAACATTTCTCAATAAATGTTGATTCTTATTTTAAAATTAAAAATTAACATATTAATAAAATTATATGTATTCATTAAATATTATTTTTGGAATCAAAAAGTCAAAATTATCCAATGATGATTTTTTTTTAAAATTCGGAGACAGTTGAATTTTCGGGTAACAATTAAATACAGTATAAATATACGATGTGTATTACAATATCATAGGAGACAAAAAGTGATGTAATAAATACTATAAATGGTATAAATGAAAAAATATATGTTTTAAATTTAAAATATTGTAATTTTATATTTATTTTATTTAATTTTTAAAGTCCTTAGGAATCCTCCAAAACCTATAATATATTTTATGGTTTCAAAATCGTTTATTTAAGAGTATGACTCACTTCCACATAAATAATGGTATTATATTGTTAATTTAGACCCTCAGACTAATAAAGTAATTAAAATGAATTCTATTTTGTAGAAAACATGGGGAAAACCCATATAAAGTTTTTTTGTTTTGGTTATTTGATTATATATAGTCCAAAACCTAAGTTTGAGAAATAATAAAGAATTTCTAACTCATTTACAATATAAACCCACCCAATATCCCATTTATCTTAACTAAAAATAATTTAATCATGTCCTTACTCTTCCATAACCTATCTATATTCCTCCTAGGGTTCCCCACACTCTTAAGAAGCTCCTCCCAATCATTTGGAGTCACACTAATAAGGTAAGGGTTTTTTTCCTTCTCTTTATTCATGTATATTCTTTATCTTATGTCTATTATATCCATTTAATAATTTTGTAGTATGTTCTTACATATAACCATTATTTACCTTATTATTTATAAAAAAATAATATACCCCTTTCTCTCTCATTAATCCCTTATATGAACATTTATACGCCCATGTTATGCTGTTGAAATTTCACCACGATTTTCTATGCTAAACAATTGTATAGTGAATACCGACACCCATTTCCTATCAAGGGTGTTGACCTGTATACACTTATACTTCTTCATTTGGTAATTAAATTTATTTAAACTACACTAATTTATTGTGAAAAAAATATGATGATGAAATAATCCATGATGTATTATCTATGTGGCACACTTAAGCATGAGAATGAAATGAAAGTAACGAGTGCACACAGAATTATGTAGTGATACAATGCATTAGGTAATGTTTTAGTATCATGATAAATAATTCAAGGGATTAGGTAGTGAATATAATTTTCCATGAGAATTTTTCAATCATGATATCTTGTCATTTAACCTTGAATTATGTTTATGACATAGTGTTTTAAGTTGTTTCCACATTTCCTATATTGCCTTTATGTTATCATGATATATCATGCCTCATTGTTACTGTTTATGATTCTCACACCTTTTATTCCCCATTGATATACCTATTTTCTAACATGTATTAATTTATTCATTTTATTCCTTGTTTATTCCCTTACTCGGCTTAATAGCTCACCCATTTCTTATGTTTGTCCCCAAGTTATCCAGTGCAGTTTTAATTATGAGTATGTTAAGGAAGTTTTCAATAAAGATGATGTATTTCCTATTTTAATTTGTTATTTAATGTACCTAATTCCCAAATAAACTAAACTTATTTATCTTTTGGTTTTTATAATGATTAATCATATGTAATAAATCATGAATTAATGTTTAATAATGAGAAGGTTTTTCATAGTTTTCATCAAAGGAAAAGTTTAGTTATTTTTTGGATTAGGATTAGAAAACTATATAGAAATACATAGGGATAAAACTAATTATAATAAAATATACCTAAATTTTGGTAAGTATAGAGTAAGTGGTTTATCAATAAAATTCATCCATGTTTGGATACAATAAATGGATGTGTCTCTAGCACAAATGTACATAGGGGTAAAACCTGAAAACACCAAGTTGAGCTGGACTCGAGTGTGAACTAGTACAAGATAGTGGGCCTTGATACACACCTAGTTTGACACTCAGGGGGGGTATTCTTTTTTAAATTCATAATATCAATACAAACCCTTTTTAAGTCCACAAAAAAATCTCATAATAATATATGTTAGGAAATAGATCATGGGTAACCAAGATTGAATCCTATAAATTCTTATGTTAATGAAATACATGTAATTTATATGTCATATCATTAATTTAACTGGATTCACATTTATGTGTTTAATATTTTAAAAATAATCATCCCTAATTTTTTTCATTTATTTTACCCAATGGCCAAATACTAGAGGAATCAGGTAAACAACCAATGTTAAGGGAAATGTGTTGATTTCGCCAACGAGATTCCCAACTCAGTGGGACCAAGAGTCACTAACTTTGTGATAATACTCTCATAGTTGACTAAGGTTATTAATAGAAACATAGATCAAGAAGAGTTCCCAAATCTCCCTAAGAAATTAAAAGTTTTAATTTGGACCTTTAGGAAATAAAGGCCTCCACCTTTTAATGGATCATCTAATCCATTAATTATGGAGCAATGAATAAACTCTGTTGAGAATATCTTCTCCATCCTTTAATGTTATAAGAAATTGAAGGTTATACTAGTCATTTATTATATAGTGTGAGAATATGTTTAGTGGTGGACAGTAATCAAGAATAGGAAGCCTGTGGAAGAGAACAAAGTGATGGGGTAGAAGGAATTCTAGAAAATGTTTTTTGATAAATATTTGCATTGCACTCTATGAATTAAAAAGAATTAGTATTTTATTTCCCTCAACAAAAAATTATAAATCTGTTGATTAGTATGAAGAAAACAACACAAGTCACGAATGGTATGCCCTCTGCTTTATTATTACCCCTGAATGCAAGCTTGACCGCTTCTTTGGTGGGATAAAACCAAATCTGTGAAAATCCTTGGTGATCTGAGGCTTTGAAATTTATGAGGAAATTTTATAATGTTCTCTCAAAGTCAAAATGGAGACCATTGAATCTCAAGGGTATCATGATGACAATAATAATAAATATTAGTTTAATTCTAGTTTTCCAATTAATAAATCTAACAGTTCCAAGAAATTTCAACATCCCACTTGTCAAAAGTGTGGAAAGAAACACCCTAGAAATATACTAAGGGGAACGATGAAATTCTTTGGGTGGGGGAATTAATGATACTTACCCAATGATTGTTGATAGGATAATCCCACTAATGTGATAGAGGAAAGGAATTCTTCAGTTAACCCTCAGTTTATTTTTTGTTGTTTCAACTACAAGGAACTATGACACTTTCTAAACCAATGCACTAAGCTAAGGGTTTTTGGAGATAACCAAAAACCTCAAAGGTTGAAAGGGAAAGATTATTCTATCACAATATCTGAGATGGATCTTGATAACGATGTGGTGACATGTATTCTATTTATTCATTAAATAATAGAAAACATACTTCATGATTAGAGTTCTATATATTTATTCATATCACTAATGTTTAGTAGAACTATTAAAACACCACCACAAATCATGGAAGTAGAGCTATCTATGAAATTAAAAAATGGTTAAATTATTGAATCCTATGTATATAACTCATCCTCTATCAATATTTGTGGGTTTAACTTCCTAGAAAACCTTTTGATATACCCTTTGGTGTTATTTTATGCAATTATGAGTTTCGATTTGCTTTCCCTATATAGACCTAACATAAAATTCTATGAGAAGTAAATCTCTCTCGGTATCACGAATCGTCCACTGATTCTGTACAAATGCAAAGAGATGAATAAATATTCTTTAATGACAACATATCAAGTACGGATATTATTACCATACAAGAAATAATATCTACCTCAAATGATTGATTTTAAGGAAAGGATCATCCTTTAATACATTCTAATTGTGAGGGAATTTGATGAAGTGTTTCCAAAATAATTTCCTAGTATTCCTCCATGCCAAGTGGTTTAATTTTCAATCATTCTTATACCTGGGTTGTGACCATTATTCAAGACTCTATAAAGAATGTAAATTTTGTAACTTGAGGATATTAAGAAAAAACTATATGAGAATCTAGATAAAGGGTTCATACGCCCAAGTAATTCACCATGGAGTGAACCAGACATCATTTTTTAAGAAGTATGATAGGTCAATGTGTCTTTTCATTTATTATCATTATCTCAACAAGATAATAATAAAGGAAAATTATCCTCTTCTAGAGATTTTATAACCTTTTTATCATCTATTTGGAGCATAAAGCTTCTCTAAGGTGGATCTTCTGTCGAGATAATGCCATGTTAGGGTGAAGAAGGTGGGTATCCCCAAGGCTTCTTTTCATATGAGGTACGAACACTATGAGTTCATAGTAATTCCTTTCAGATTGACCAATACTTTATTAATTTTCAGGGACTTGATTAATATAGTCTTTAGATATTATCAAAAAAAAATAGTAGTATTTAAAGATGATACACTAATATACTCCATAAGAAATGAGGACCATGAAGAGAATCTAAGCACTATGCTAAAGAACTTATGAAAGGAGAATCTTTATTCTAAGTACAACAAATGTTAGATATTATTGAAGGAAGACTCATTCTTGGGGGATATTATCAAAATAAATGGGTTGTCTATGCACCCTTAAAAGATATAAGAAATTAAAATATGGTCAATTCCCACATATGTGATAGATATACATAGTTTACTTGGATTAGTTGGATACTATTATCAATTTTTGATAAATGTCTCACAATTTTCAAACCTTCTAACCAAGATAACTCTGAAGGGTGTCAAGTTTTCATGGAATAATTAATGTGGAGAGATATTCAAGGAGTTAAAAATCTTATTAATACAATTGTACTCACACTACCCACAAGTGGATAAATTTTCATGGTATTCTAGTATGCTTCGAAGAAGGGATTGGGTTGCGGGTTAATGTAGAATGACAAAGTGATATCCTATGATTTAATGAAATTAAATTTTCATGATAGAACTACCTAATGCCTAATCTAGAGTTGGATTTAGTAATATTCACATTAAAAATATTCCGGAATTATCTATTTGGGGAAAATTTGAAATATATACGAATCAAAATATCATCAATTACATGTTATCATAGAAAGAGATAAATATATTATAGTGATGATGGTTAGAGGTGATCAAAGAATATGAATACTCAATAAACTACCATACTGGAAAATAGAATAAAGTATAAGATGCTCTAAGTTGAGAGGATCTTGTAATTTTATCATTGATGAGAACTGAAAATGATCTAATCTTATCAGACATAAAAATTTTGTACATGGGAATCATAAAGGGTGGAACATCATCAAACCTCTCAGAAATTATTTCTCTTCCATCCATTCTGGAGAAGCTAAAGGATTCTCAAAGTTATGATGTAGGAATTCATAAGAAAGTGGAAAATATAAGAAAAGTTAAATCCTAGGAGTTTAATGTCAATAAATAAGGTGTATTTGTATTTGGGCCATGACTATGTTTACCATCCAATCCTGAGCGAAAGAAGGAGTTGTTGGATGATGCACATATCTCAACCTCCTCCATCTATCCAAGAAGCAAAAAGATGTATCGAGATATCTTAGATCACTATTAGTGGGAAAATATGAAGATGAAGATCATGTCATATACGTTAATATATATTGTATTTCCGTAAGTGAAGGATGAAAGAAAAAAATCCAAGGGGATCATGCGACCATTAACCATACCTACATAGAAATAAAAAAACATCACCATGGAGTTTGTAAATGGTCTTTAAAATAAATGAAAAGGAAATAATGATATATGGTTTGTTGTGGATCATATTATAAGTATTACACACTTCATTGTGATTCGAGAGGATTTCTCACTCGATCAAATTGAAAGGATATGCATTAGAGAAGTTGTAAGTTTTCATGGAACACCACTATCAATTGTATCTATTTAAGATTCAAGATTTACCTCCAAGTTTAGGAAGAGCCTATAACATGATCTAAATATTGAGTTGAACTTCAACACATATTATCACCCCCAAAGTGATTTCTAATCTAAGCAGAAATCCAAACACTTGCAGACATGTTTAGAGAATTATCAATTGACTTCAAAGGAGGATAGGATCAACATATTCATTTGGTATATTTCTCATGTAATAATAATTTCCAATAAATTATAAAAATGTCTCCCTATAAAGACCTTTATGGGAATAGGTTCAGAACACCTACATCTTAGGATGAAGTTGGGAAACAAAAACTTCTAAGTCATAAAATGGTCAAGGAAATGATGGAAAACATTAAGACCATTCAGCAGTACATCAAGAATTCTATGAGTTGACATAATAGATATGGTGACAATACTTGATGAGACCTAGAGTTTCATATTGGATAAAGGGTATTCCTTCACATATCTCTATGGAATAAATTCATGAGATTTAGGAATAATGTAAAGCTTAGTCAAAGATTTATCATCCCTTTGAAATCCTTGATTGAATTGGAGCAGTGATATGTCAACTAGAAATCCCACCTAACTTATCTCAATTACATGAATTATTTCATGTATCACTCTTAAGGAAGTACATAACTGACCCCTCCCATGTACTCAATCCATATGTGGTACCATTGGATAATGATTTTATATATGAGGAGTGGCTGGTGAAGATCTTAGACCATAGAGACTAACTTATATGAAATAATACAATGCACCTGGTCAAAATTTTATAGAAAACCAACAAGTTTGAAGAATATAGATGGGAAAAAGAGAAGGTGATGAAATTTTATTACCCTTATCTTTTTTATTTTGGGAAATAAAAATTTTGAGGTAGAAATTTCTGAAGGGGGAAAGACTATAAATAATCAAAATTTTATAAATAAAATTCCCCTTATGACATATTTAAATGTATTATTATGTATTATGGTTATGGAAAACACATGAACTTATTTGGTTTTGTTATACCCCATAGGATTTAAAATACCATTAATCATCATAAACATTGATAATATAGCCATTGGCAAGTGATTATAAGATTATTATTAATAGTGGGTTTTAACAAATCCAATTGACACAGACAAAGGAAGTGATGGCCTCAACCAATAGGATCATACCCTATGATGATTATTTATCAGATCTTTCTATAGAGATAGAATCACTAGGATTTTCCCTTGATTGATCCCAAGTTTACATCAAACAACAAAATCATGAGAGATACTGTTTATGGGAGAAGTTCAAGCTCATCGAGATCATGACCCAAACCATGTACACTGAACCACGCCCATGAAAATATCACAGCCATGCACCTTACCCTTAGGGTCTTTTCTAGAGTATTAAAGGGATATGTATCAATACCATAATAATATGAACATTTATATTCTTTTTTCAATATAATAATGATTGTAGTTACTTCTTATCATCACATTATAAATGATTTTTATTTTGATACAATAAAACACAAATTATATTTTCAAGTAATATTAAATTTCAATTTAGGAATTTATTTTTTATGAATTACTAGATTTTTAAAATAAATAGTATTTTAATACAATATTTTATAAAATAATTATTATTAAATATAAATTATCATATAATTCTTATGAATTCAAATGTAATTTTTATAAGGGTTCAAAAACTGTTGTCAAAAAAACCCAACATTTTTTAATAAATGCCAATTATTTTTTGAAAAGTGAAAATTAAAATATTTTGAATTTTTTTTGGAGAAAATAAATATTATTTTTGGAATAATAACATAAAAATTATCCAATGGTGAATTTTTCATAATTTTCTGAGAGTGTCAAATTTTTGGGTAAAAATTAAATATGGTATAAATATATGGGTTGTATTATTACATAATAATGGACCAAAACTGGTGTAATAAATATTATAAATAGTATCCATGACCAAATATTTATTTTAACTTTAATATAATGTGATTTTATTTTTATTTGATTAACTTTTTAAATTCTTTATGAATCCTCAGAAACCTATAATATATTTTAAGGTTCTAAAATCATTTATTTAAGAGTAGGACTCACTTCCACATTAGTAAGGGTATTATTTTATTAATTTAGGACCATGGCCTAATAAAATAATTAAAAACACTAAAATTTTAAGGAAACCACTGGAAAAAACTATGGTATGGTTTTTTGTTTTTCTTATTTTATTATATAGATCCCAAAACCAAAGATTGAGAAATAATTAAGAATTCCCCACACATTTCCTATATAAACCAACCCAATACCCCATTTATCTTCAATAAAAATACTTTTATCACATCCTTACTCTACCTTACCATCCCTATAGTCCTAACAAGGATCGGCCAATCTCTCAAAAATCTCATCCCAATCATTTAGAGTCACACTCTCAATGTAAGGGATATTTTCCTTCTCCTCTTTATTCAAGTATCTTAATTATCTTATGCCTATTATCTCTATCTCTTAATTTTTTTATATATTATTACATATCCCCCTTATTTCCATTATTATGTCTAAATAATTAGACACCCATTTGTCTCCCATTAATCCCTCCCATGTACATTCATACACCCCTGTTATGCTGCCAAAATGTCACCGCCATTTTCCATATCAAACAATTCTGTAGTGAATACCCATACCCATTTACTATCAAGGGTGTTAACATTTATGAAATTATACTTCTTTATTGGGTAATTAAATGTATTTATTCCACACTTCTTGGTCATGGAATAAATATTATGATTAATGAATCAATTTTGTATGATATATGTGGTACACTTAACAATGAGAATGAAATGAAAGTGACGAGTGTGACAAGAATTATATAACATTCCAATGCGTTGGGTAAAATTTTAGTCTCATGAAACATCATTCAAGTGATTAAGGAGTGACCATTATCCATCATGGGACATTTTTCATCATGATATCTTGGAATTTATCTTTTACCAGTGTTAACAATGAATTGTTTTATGTTATTTCCACATTTCCCATGTTGCTTTTATGTTATCTTGTCATATCATGCCTTGTTTTTCATGTTTATGGTTATCACCCATTTTATGCCTCATTTATATGAATATTTTATAACATATATTACTTTATTCATGTTATTCCATGTTTATTCCCTTACTGGGGTTTATAGTTCACCCATTTCTTATGCATTTCGTCTAGTTATCCCATTCAGTTTTATGTACAGGCATGCTAAGAAAGTTTTCAATAAAGATGATGTTTTCCTATTTTATGTTATTACGTAATGTACCTAATTTTAAATGATATTATACTTATCAAACTTCTAGTTTTTATTATGTGTAATCTTATTTAATAAATCATAAATTAAGGTTTAATAAAGATATGGGTTTTCATAACCATCCTCAGTGACTATAAAATCATACCATTTTGGTTTTTTAACCTCTCTAGTACCCCAATGTATAACTTGTGTATCTTTAAATATTTATTCTTACATGAGGCTTTGTGGAATTTTTTCTTATACCAACTCTTGTATATCTTGAGTCTAGACTTCATCAAATTATATCTCACTCCTGCTATCTCTTTTATAGATAAGATCCTCCTTAAGAATTGTGGGACATCTGTCAAACATAACCTTTTTTCAAAAGGTTTTTATAAGAAATATCTCTTTGTTTCTTTGGGATATCCTATAATGATACATTGTTTTCCTTAGGGTGAAATCTTGTTATCAAAAGAGGCCTTAAAATGATTCATAACCCCAGATAGTTAATTAAGACAACACATTTTACATTCTATTTCATAATTGGTATGGTATAATTTCATTCTATTTAGTTAAGACTCGGTTTAGTATCTATGTTTTTTGTTTTTAATGTTTTTCCCCAAAATGATAATAGAATACTTGCATGACTCCTCATTTATCTCACTATGTCCAACAAGGTGTTTCTCCTCCTTTCACTTACACAATTCCACTAAGGTGTATAAGAAGGTGTGAGTTAAGATAGTATCCTGAACTCCCATAAATAATCAATGATGTCTTGATTAATATATTCTCCACCATGGTCAGAGTATAGTTTCATAATCTTCTTAATAAGCTAGTTATCAACTTCATTTTTCTACTTCCTGAAATTTTCAAAATAATCATACTAATACATTATTATGTAGACATATCTATATCTATTAAAATCATTAGTAAAAGTTATAATGTATGATTACACATCCCTTTATTCAATTATAAATGGTCCACATACATCGATATAAAAATTTTAAAAATCTATTTAGCCCTTTCACCTTTTTCACTAAATGGGGATTTGGAAATTTTTCCTTGTAAACATGTGTCATGAACCGGACTGGATACCCTAGTACCCTAATACCAAATCCAGAATCGATGTAAACCAAATGGAATTCTTGATTCCCAGATTTTGGAGACATTCACCTAGAATTATACAGGATAAAAGTGGGAATGATTTTTTTCACAAAAAAATAGAAGGGACATATACATATCATTATTCTCAAGAATCCAAAGGGAGTCTGTACCAAAAACCAAATAGGTATATCAAAATCCAAAATAGTACATCCTCAAAGGACTCAAAAATAAATAAGTTAAACTCAAATATCCCAAAAGAATCAACTCTCCAAGTCCCAAAGGATCATGAACAGCCACCTCCTCAAAGAGGTTCTTTCTCTTTACTCGTACTAGGTAGAAGAAAATCTAAAATCACCCAAAGGAAAAGGTAGGGTGTGATATAAAATACCATTAGGATCTCAAAAATTAGTCCATAATAAGATTCCATAAAAAATAAATAAAATATTTCTTCCAAATTTAAATAAAACAAGGCATGGTGATACAATTTCATATTTAAAACAAAACATGATTTTAATTTCAAATTTTGGATAATATTTCAAACAATGTATGAATAAAAATTTTATATAAAATAGTTTATATAAATAAGTTGGAATGAATAAAATAGTTTCATAGTTGATGGAATATATATATATATATCAAAATAATCACAATAATCAACATGGTCATCTTCCATGTGGTATGATAGTTCCTAGTCATAGGATCCTCAAATTATCATATAAGTGATCATGGACATATATACACACATCCCTCAGGCTCTGGCTGAATATGACTTATCAATATCCCATCAGAGATAAGATTATCCTAGCTAGGTTTTTATTAGAGTTTTCATCATCAATCTATTGCTAGTGAATTTTCATCTTAGTGTGCTTGCCCCAAATTACCCACTAACAACCTATGATTTCATTTTCTTGATCAATAAATCAATAATAGTTAATTAATTTCATTTCAAATCAAAAATCATTTATAATTCAATTTTCCATTACATATTTCAATATACCCAATCAATTTCAACAAAAAATCACGGATTTTTCATAATTTAATTAAATTTGAAAATTAAACCAATCATAGGTTTTAATAAATTAAATTTATTCCATTTTATAAAAATAGTTCTAAATAAACTCACAAATTCCATCAATTTCCAAAACATACCCCAAATCTTAATTCCATTGGAATTGGGGGTTTTCTAAAAATCGATACCAAATCAACTCCAATTCCAATTTTAATAGAATTGGATTATCATAATTTAATTCAAATCAATTTTTATCAATTTATGAAAATAAATGGTTTATCATTTGCAAAATATCTACAGAACCACCTAACTTTATTCACAGTATCAAAACTCAACACCCAAAATAGGATTTTTCTATGATAACGTATAGAAACATAGATCAATAAATCCAACCTAGGTTCAAGATCCAAAACAACGGAGTTTAGATACATCGAACACAGGATGATTTAACTAACCCAATGGAGGAAAGAAAATAGAGAGTGGGATAGAAGGAGTGGAAGGATAATCACTTACCAGAGAGGGATTGAACAAGATCCAACAAGCTTCAATCCCCCTAGTAAATGGTTTTAAGGAACCAAAAAGGGTTATTGAGAGTCCCTAATACCTAGGAAATCATCATATCCTAAGTATGGTCGAGTGGTAGGTTATATGGGGATTTGGGTATTTTTAAAATAATTTTCATAATAAAAAATCATCGCCTTCATGGTTTGCTTGCCAGGCGCACACGGTTAGAAAAACCATGCACCCATTTATTGAAGTGAATGGTTTATATTAGGTAGGTGCACATTTTGTCCAATCACACACCAACCATGAAAACCACCTATACCCAGGGTTGCACAGTTTGCACAGGGTGGGTGCATAGTTTGGGAAAACCATCCACCAACCATTCTCAATACCAGAAACTTCCAAAAAAAATCAAAAACTCACTTGAAACAACCCGAGATGAATCCTAGTGAAAGAAATATAAAAAAGAGGCTTGAGGGTAGTTGAAAATAAATAATAGGAAGATACAAAATCCTCATCATAAAAATATTATGTCTCTGTAAATCATATCCAAAATCTTCTATAAAAAACATGAGGCTACTACTCTCTCTTCAGTGCTTACCTCCCCCACATATCATGCATATTAGAATCGTGATTTCATTCCACCTATACCATAGCTATTTTTCTCCCATGAAGTACCTTGGTTTTAGGATCAACTATCCTGATCGGATACTTGGTTATGGTTAAATTGGGCTCAACATTAAGATCATGCAATATCATAACATTATATGGATTATAAAGATATTTTTGAAAATGAGATACAAGTAACATGTTATGTATCAACATAAACAATGGAAGAAGTGAAAAATGGTAAGCCACTTTCCCCACCTACTCAACAACCACAAAGGTGTAAGGGCCTGTTTTTTGAACCAAGCTGAAATTACAAGGGAATTTGAATTTTGAAGTTTACTGGATGGTTCATTCATTGAACCAAGCTTCATAATATAATTCTGAGAGTTTGAAAAAGTTTTGTTTTTAGACTTTTTTAAGGTTCTATGAGTTTTTTGAATTCTCTATTGAGTTTTGGAAGGTCTGATACCCAAAAATCTCATGTATGGGTGGTCTGAATAAGGCGTATGGTTTTTTTGAAACCATGCGGCCCCCAGTAGGAAACCATGAACCTTATATAGGAGAGAATATGCAAATCACATGAGTTGTGCATAGTTTTCCCAAATTTTGTGTATATCCTGCACGGTTCGTGCCATATAGGTAGTACCCATACACTATTAATCACATGGTTGGGGCACATTTAGGGTAAGCATGTGACATAAATTGTGCCATTTTAGGGTCTTGAGTAGTGGTAGTTGCATGTTTGTTATACAATTTACCACCCATTCATCGAAACTATGCATAGTAAGTTTTATTAGTGAAATTTCATGTTTTACCTCCTTTAATGATTTTTAACCCCTTTATTTCTTTCCCCTCTCGTTACTAGGGGGTTCTCCTCCCTCCATCTGCATGGAGCTACTCCCTTACTCTACCTAGGGATCCATGTATATCCTCTATTTGGTGTAAAAATCCTTCACCATCAGATACAATGTAAATCCCTTAGTAATATTTTCCTTCTGAACTCTTTTATTTCTAGTTTCCTCTTCCACCGATTTCGTTATTTTGGTGTGAAATATTTTTTCCTATTTTTGGGGAATTTGGAAAATCCATTGATTTCTTTCATTCTAGGTTGAATCAAGGCCCAATAAAGGATGAGTGGAGTGCTAATATGTCGAGTTATGTGGTTTAGGACTTTCCTTCTTGTTTTGTTGCATTTTAGTTGCCACGTCATTGTGCCGATAGTAATATCCTTCCAGTGATGCTTAGAATATTTAAAATTAATTAAAATAATTGGTTTTCCATGACCATTATGACCTTTACTTCTAATATTTCCTATCCATGGGGTGTTCTCCTTGTCATTGGCCACCCTTTGGGTATTTATACCTTCCACGACCATTTTTCACATGCTTTCATATAAAAATCACCTAGGGTGTGTGTGTTTCCCTCCAGATTAATGCCTTAAATTTATTAAATGAGTTAATATGGGTGATAAATCATATGTTAGATCCCAATGAAAATACCTATTCCTATTTATTATTATTTTTCCCATGTATAATGCCATGTTCAATTGGTTATGCTTGGTGCTTTACTCTTATTTTCTTCATACCTTATAAATGGATTTATTATGCTTGACGCTTCACCTTCATCATTCTTATTGTTTATTCTCATTGGTTGGATTCCTATGTTTATGAAATATGTTATTTCTTACCTTCGTGATATAATTAAATGGGTTGAACTAAATTCCAATTTTGGTCAATCTTGTTTGCATGTACCATTTAAATTTCATCAATGAAATGTGATAAGATATATGTTACTTCCATGTGTCTGTTCTTGTATTCAACTTCTTATGCTTATTTATTTTTTCCTAGAGATCATATCTCATATAATAGAGCTTATAAATGTGCCTAATGCCTTATTTTGTAATTGATATCTTTTTTATCATCTAGTGTGAGATGTTTATTTTATGGCATGCTATTATATAGATTCATTTCCTTATAAGGTACCATGGAAACTATGGATCACTTCCTACAGGGCAGGAGAGAACATGGGTCCCAATTTAAGGATGCCATGGATGGACTCTCCATATTCGATTGGTTTCTACCTAACTCATTGATAATGATAATTCGACTATTTAGGTATGGGATTTATGGGCGGATTACTTATACTTTTGAGTCAGGTCGATTCCCAAGGGGATAAAATGAGGATGGAACTATTGGAAAGATGGTTATTCCATGCCTTGAATGATACTTGGTCCCCCATGTGAGATTCTTGGTATAGAATTAGAGTCACCATACCTTGAGTGATAAAATTAACCCCATGTGGGTTGCCTTAGATAGACTTGGGGGTATTGGTTATATCAGAGATACCTATAGAGACCCTCAATATTCATATATATCTCTAAGGATGGGTTCCATAATCCAACAACGGATTTGATGGGATGATTGATTGATTATTATGCCATGTGGTTTTTCGTTGTTTATATTTTTAGAATTCAAGATTCGTGATATTTAAATGTGAACTTCTAGATAAATCATAAGATTAGTGAATGCTACTTTGGTTGATTTCATTTAATTGGATTATGTATAAATATCTGTACTTGAATAGCTACATCTTTTTAGACATTCGGCTTAGGCCAGAGTAGGAGGTATGGAATGGGTGTCCATTAAGAACCTGGACCAAGTTGATCATTATTTTATTTCTTTCCTTCCATTTATTTCATTATTACTTTACTATGGATTGTTTTTATTTATTTACTGTAATAAATAGAAAGGTTTATACACCATGGGTGTTATCCTATTGGGATTATATCTCACACCTTGATAAAGCTACCATTTCACTTGGGTAACTGAGTAGTTTTATATACTTCCAGGTCCTTGGATTGAGTGTGTGTACTATGATGTGTACATGGGAGCTAGTGATCGCAGGACTGAGCTATTACTTAGGATGTTCATGGGGTCAGCCTTTGGGATTTTTTATTTTATCACATTATATTTATTATTGTATCTCTTGTGTGTAATGTGTACAACCACCTAACATGCATGAATTATCATATGTATAATCTTTGGTCATTTATTCGTATTAGGTTGTTATATTTTCATACACCTATTGTCATTTATTATTACTCCTTCCATTATTGGCTTTTATTTCTTATTATTATACCATGGTGCTACTCTAAGTCTAAGGGTACAGTCTTCCCACCATACCTCCATTACAACCTCGCTATTATTCGACAGCCTCTAGTGTTTGGGGAAGTATGCTTGAGGTCATGTGACCCATCGGTCCAGTTACCTATTTAGTGGTCAGTCATTATTGGATTTTACAAAGTGTTATTAAAGGGTTTTTCCCTTTTATCTTACTATTTGGGGCTGGTATATAGGAGACAAGGAATATTTTAGTGTGGTGTAAATAGGTGCTCCTAGGAGTGATCAAACCATGTATGGGGAAAAGTCTAACTGGCCTGGGTTGGGTTTGGGGTTTATGTTGTCAATTATTACCATTGATTATGATTTCACCTTTAGTGGCTAGATTATTTTAGACTGCATACTAATCTATGTGATTTCAATATTTACCCTTGTCATGGTATGGCAGGGAGGAAGCACTACATTCATCATTATATGCACATAAGAATTTACATTCCATTCCCTGTATATTTCATCGTTAGGATAATTGGAATTTTTTATGTGATTTGCATGTTTTATTAGAATGTATTTTATGTTCTAATGTAGGTGTTTTATTACCATTCTTATCTTTCACCTACCTAGTAATTTTATTGTATTCCTTTGTATAACATATTTAAGTGTTTAGTTGGTATGATTTCTTGATTTTTATTCCAGGATTACCTATTTATTTTACATGCTTTTACTCATTTAGAATGCATAGTGATTATTTTAACATGTATATTTTCTTACCATGTTTAGGTAACTAATTAGTGTTCTAATCTTCAAATTTACATTCTTTTATGCTTGTTTAGAATGGGATAAATCATGTTTGATAGGATTAAATGGGATTCAAATTAAAATTTGTATGGGGTATGGGCACATTATAAAATGGAAACTGATAACCCACATAATAAAACCATTATAGGTGCGCATTATATATATAATGGATGTTTTATAAATGATATGGCTGATAAATTCATTGTAAAATATGCATAAAATGGTTGTGGTTAGATGGGATTCACCTGAAACTTGTAAGGTGTATGGTCTATTTATGATTTGAAAGGTGGTTACCCATAAAATGAACCATTTATTATGAGGATTTAACATAGAAAAACTATTGTAGTTTAAAATGTTGATAAATGTTTACCGTAAGGTCTTTGGGTGCCTTATTAAGGATTGTACCTCATTTTCTTGGGATAAATAGCCTATATGGACAAATTCATAAATGGAAAACTAGACCCAAGTTGGTCATTTGGGGTAGGTTCTTAATAAAATGAAACTGAAAGGGGTTCCTCTTAAATTATAAATGTTTAAAATGTTTGGTTTCCACTTAATGGATCCCTAAATGGATAAATAGGACCCTTGTTGGTTTCCTTTCCTTTTTGTATTCCTTAGTGTCTAACCCCATGGGGGTGTTATTATGCTCTATGTTGAGGGACTTTTAGATTGCATGTATCCATCTATACTTTATTTCGCATTATTGTAGTGTGGTTTCCTTTTTTACTAGTACCCCTTTGAATAATGGAAGTCATTTTACTCCTCCTTGATCTATTTTTCTATGAGGCCTTATAACTAAATGAATGGTGTTTAAAATTGAGTTATGTGATAAGATAGCCTAATTAAAATGGTGTTCTAATAAGATAATTTTTAAAAGGAATTTTAATGTTGTTGGCCTACTTTGCCTTGTAGATTTTCCAAAAAAGGTACCTAATTATTTTTCTCATTCACTCATAATAATTTTCTTTCAGTATAAACCTTGAAATTTTTAAATAATCAAATGAGTTTTGATTTAATGCTTTAAATTTGAACCTTGAGTAGTGTTCTTATCCTTGACCCCAGTATGAGGAAAGTTTTAATCCTTCTTGAATTTTTCCTTGAAATGGAACATGATCATTTCCAGGGGCTTCTTCCTTCATAAGTATGAATATAAATGATTGTCCCTAATGTATATTAACCATTCATAAGCATGACCTCATTTTGGGTGAAAATTGTCTTCTTCAAATAGGGGATAGACTATTATAGGTAGCTCCCTTAGATCATTATAGCCCTTACTTTTTCTTGTGAGTAGATTCTTTTGAGTGGTACTATTTTGGTTCCATAGTCCCTTATAGTTATATTAGTTCTAAAATGAAAATATCATTTTAATGGGTGGTATTTTATTGTTTGACCCTTCTTTCCTTCCTTTTTAGTGTTGGGTGACTTGGGAGGTCACCATCTTATTTTATAATCTTACAAGTGATGCGAATCTAGTTTTAATCCTTGGTAAGGTCCATAAGATATTTAAATTCATATGGATGATAAGCCTATATATAGTATCAGGGATGTTCAATTTGATTTTGTAAATTTAGGGTAGTATGAATTGAAAAATGTGGTACCCATCATTATGTTAAATCATGTAATAAACCGATTGAGTATAGTGGTACTAATTAGATACTTGAGTTGTTACGCTATGAATGTCGATCAGCTACATATTAAAGTGTTATGGGTGTTAGTAAAGACTCAAACTTGTCCCAATACATGGAATTATGTTTTAAAGAGGATCAGGTGTTTGAAACATGAATAAATCACCTTGTATTTTTTGCCTAATTCTATAGCACATGTGGAAAAAACAAAGGAGTATAATGGGTACATCTACAGGTGAATCTAAACTAGTGATCTTGAGAAACTGGTTGTCTCTATATTTTTAGTTCAATGCTGGTTAAATCATTATGGCCACCTATAAGACCCACAGTTAGTGTTCTATAGAGCATACACTAAGTAATGAGATTCATTTATTTATTAAATCCAACATTGAGGACACTCCTAACGTGGTAAGATTCACTTCAATTTTGATTAAGTTTTTCCTTATGATTAAAAGGAAAACAACCATGAAAAGACCATTTAAAAATGGTTGTCCTTTCCTAAAATTCCTCTATGGTTGGTGATCTCTTCTGTTTTAGTTGGAACTTCCCATAGTGAATGATGATGTTGTTCTAGGTTTTACGTGAAACCAATGAGGAAAACATTGGTCAGGAATGGGCCACAATTTTTATTCTTGGGGGACCATGGGATGCCTCGAGTGTTGAAGCTATTATGGTCAAGTTATTGGTGTGTTAGTGGGTGAAGATGATACTTTTTATAAAAGAATTCGACCATCAGTGGTTTGAATGTTCCCCTTTTTATGGTTGATAATTGTTGGGGGGGAAACCATACCGAGCATTTTCCATCATGGTAGAAGGAATGTCTAAGGTCATTTCTAGAAACCATTCAAATCCTCTAGGTGTAACATATTCTATAATATGATCATGTACCCTATATTGAAATCATATGGGTACACTGATAGAGCAATGTACGTACACCGTGATATGTTTTAAAAGTTTTCGGTCTTGTTTGGGGTGGTCTCCGGTACGGTGTGCTCTGAAAGTGTGGTTGTTTTGTGGTATGGTCAGTGCTAAGTAATACATGGGTTCCCATGTAGAAACACCATCATCTGACTCACAAATACCATATGGTTCTCTTAACTTAATTTCCTAGGTGGATTCCACTTGGGTGTCAGTCAGTGTCCTCAAGATGTGGACAGTTTTACATATTGCAGTGTCTCAACAGTAAGAACATGAGTGTGGTTTTTCTTTTCACGAGCTCCCTGGACCCCCCCCCCCCCCCATTTTTTATTTTGAGACTACCCCAGACTTAGGTCTATATCATATGAGTTTTTAAGGGTGTATCGGTCTAAGTTTGATGGATCATCCATACACCCATGTTTTTGTGAGAGAACAACAACTTACGGTGCATGTTATAGTTAGAAACATTACCAGAGTCCAGTTATAGGTTTTTATGACCACTCTCAATGAATACTTGAGGTTCCCTCATCTAAAGTTCATCAGATCTAGATTTTTCAATGCATCGACCATATATACTATGTTCTTGGAGGGAAGTCAGCCAAAGAGGGTTTGACTGCTTATCCATCCTTATCTCTTGTCATATGTCGTCATTGAGGAACCTCTTAATGGCACATTTTGGGTTTTGGAAAGTGAAGGGAGTGTCGGCCGAGACATTTCACAAATGGTTTTCTTCACCAGGCCTTGATGTGGATATGTATTTGACCAACAATTCTAGTAGTGAAATTTCCAATATCATTGTGGGAGAGCTAAGGGAAGGCTTAAACTAGTGTTTCAAATGGTAGAGATACCATGTTTTGATTTTGGCCTCAAATTCTTGAACATTGGGTGTGAAGTGTTATAGTCTGGATATTTATGTGGTACTATAACGTGTTTTGCATTTATCTTAGTGGGATAGGGTAACTAACATCTCATCTTTATAATTCAGAGAAAGAAATTATTCGCATGAGTTTGTATGGATCCAATACCGTACATTAAGGTTATGCTTAGAGGTGTGTTGGGAGGCCATAAATACAACATGACCATTTGATCAACACTTCACAACCTGATTAGGTCGAGATATTTTCTCTTCATTTTACCCAAGGATAATCAAGTATGAGAAGTTGTAAGTTGGGGACATTCTAACATCTCGTGTTCTTGAACCAAGATGAAATTCCAAGGGAACATGAATTTTTGTGTTTACTAAATAGGTCATTCTTCTAACCGAGATTCAGAACATAATTTTGAGAGTTATAACACTTCAATATGTTGGTTTTTGACTTGTGTGAAGTTTCTAGAGGTTCCTCAAATGCTTCATTGTGTTTTATAAGAGTCAAACCCCAGAAATCTCATGTTTGGATCATGTGAATAAGATTCCTAATTTTCCTAAAACTGTGTGGCCCCCAGCATAAAACTATGTGTCTTATAGAGGGGATCACATGTGAAGTGAATAGGCTATGCCTGGTTTTCCCAAATCATGTGACTATAACAAATAGTTAGTTCCACTTAGGTAGTACCTATACACTATTTGTCTCACATTTTCCACATAGTTATGGTAACTGTGTGGCACAATGTAATGACCCATAAAATTCAGGGGAAATTTTTTTCTTAATTTTCTTTGGGATTTTACAAGAACGCAGTTTCTGGAGGCACCTGATTCTGAGGCCCAGTGTGCCCGAAATCAATTTCTGAAGTTTAGCTTGGGTACGTTCAGTGAACAAACGAGCGGATTTTCCTAACTTTTGAACCGGTGCTCGAAATTGAAATCTAAGTGCACCAATGAAACCGCTGCATCGGTAATTGCTTAGGGGAACCTTTTCCAAAGGTTTCTTTTCTCAGGAGGAGTTGTTAATTTTTTGGTTTTAGTGAGGAATAAATAAAATTATATTACAATTTTATTTATTTTCCTCTAGGTAGTTATAACCTAAGTAAGGGAGTTGGGGGTGGGACCCACTTGTTGTTAACCAACCATGAGAGGATAAAAGTGGGGTGGGGCCCACACGATCCCAACCCCTCATATTCCTTAACTCCATAACCCCCCTTTAATGTGAGACCGCTCACCTCCCCCTCTCTCTTCTTTAATCATGCCAACTCACTTAATTAATTAAGTGAGTTATGTGTTTGATTTTTAAAAATTGAAATTCTTGGCTTGATGTAATAAAATAAGATAAGTCTTATTTTATTTGGGAGGGTTGGTTGTTGTGTGAGGAGATTGGGGGGATAGAACTCTTTTCTCTGGGGAAGAACTTCATCCTCCCGTGAAGAGCTTCAATCCTTCCGCGAAGAACGTCATCTCTTCAACGAAGAACGACTCAACGACTCCGGTATCTCCATTCCATTTCTCCTCCGCGAGAAGGGAAGAGACACTGACGCGGGAGTTCTCCAAAGACATGTAATCATCCTCTTCTCTCCTTGATAAAGAGAAGACGATGTCTTCTCAGATTCTCTCCATCAATGTCTACAGAACCATGCCCCGCGACGCCGCTTTCCACGACGCTCTTCGAACATCAACTCGTTATCAAGGTAGGGGTTAATTACTTTTTGTTCGTGAAATATCCTTTTTCATTCTTCATCTTTATTTTTGGGCTGCTTGATATCAACTTATTGGGAGGAGGTCAGACCGCATGAACAAGACCAACTCTCCTCCCCCTTTTGTTGTTGTGTTGTTGCGGTTCAAAAGAAGGTGGTGCGGTGCAACATCACCGCGCAGAATCATAGAGAAATGCGACAAAGATGCGCGGCACCGTCGCGCCGTGCCGGAGAACCACGAAGACACCGCAGCTAGAGCGGGGCCTCGGCGGAGGGACACGGTACCGTCGTGATATGCCGGTCGGACAAGGCCGTGGCTCAAAGCCGTGGCGGTGCAAGGTGGGGCGGCCGGAACCCCCGGCCGCCGGCACCTCAGAGGGTGGGACTGCGGCGGGTCCCACGGCGGCAACACTGGCCGGCCGGACCGGGCCAGCCATTTTAGGGGGAGACCGGGGGTCGTAACCCCCGGCTTGACAAAGGAGCGCTCCCCCCCCCCCCCCCCCCCGCCCCCCGTGGGGGCCGCAGTTACTCAAACAGGGGTGCAGCGCCCCCCCCCCCCCCCCCCCTTCCACTCAGCTCGGCGCGGCAGAGCTGGCCACGCGGGCCGTGAGCGCGTGCCAGGCCGGGCCGGGCCACACCCACCGGGCCGGGCCACGCCCTAATGGGCCGGAACCAGACCCGGTTTGGGTCGACCCGGTTCATGTCGACACAGGGGGGTCTCGGGTCGGGTCGGTCCGGGCCCAAGACCCCCTAAAAATGGACAGGTACATTTTTTTGCCCATATCTTGGGCTACGGACCTCCGATCGACGCACCGTCATCTTCGATGATATCCTTAGATCGAGAAGGTCGTTTCGGTATATTACACTCAAGGTTTTGAAGAACTTTGGGAATGGCTGGGTTGGTTCGAACACAAAACCAACCGGGCCCTCGGAGCGGAAACGCTTATAACTTGAGCTCCGGACATCCGTTTGACGTGACGTCGACTTTGTTGGTTTCCTCTTAGTGAGAAGAACCTTTTGGATTACTCTGCTCGATGTTTGGATGTAGTTGGAATGTGGTTGGGTTGTTTTGACTTAAAAACCAACCGGGCCCCTTGAACGAAAAAGCCAATAACTCGCAGATCGGGCGTCCGATTGACATTTCGTCTGTCACGATGAGTTCTTCATGTCGATACGGAACTTTGAGATACATCAACTCCGAACTACGTGTCTGTTGATGTATCGACCCCTTTGGCTCATGGAGCGGACCCTCTCGGAATCGAGCATGTTGTGTGCGGGTACCCTAGAGCTGGCTGCGATGATGAAGACCGTACTGAAATCCTCTATGGGTTCGACGGTGATGAAGACTGCACTGAAATCCTATGTGGGTTCAGTATTGATGAAGACCATATTGAAATTCTCTTTGGGTTCGACGGTGATGAAGACTGCACTGAAATCCTGCGTGGGTTCGGCAGCGATGAAAACCGTACTGAAATCCTCCATGGGTTCGATGGCGGTGACTACTGTTTTTGTATCCTACGTGGGTCTGGTAGTGTTTTACTCTGTTCTTGCTATCCTACGTGGGTCTGGTAGAGTAGCTGGTCTATATCCTATGTGGTTTTGAGAGCTTAGCTGGTTTAGTATCCTACGTGGGTGCCAGCATAGAAGAATCAGTGCCTATATCTGATCATCTCTATCACCTTACGAAGAAGTATACCTGTGTGAGCTGAGTCTTGAATTAAATCAATATCTTTGGTATGATTGACTTGATTTCCTATGTGGATTGAGTTGTGTTATCCTATGTGGATTGGATTGTACTCCTATGTGGGCGTGATCGAACTTGGGCATGGATGCTGGAGCCGAGAGGGAATTGATGACTTAGGTATATGTATGGGCATATACCTAAGTAGTGTTGGATGTTACTTCGTGATTGTATCTTTCCTTTGGAATTATCCTTTGTGGATTCTGGGAGACCTTCGGGGGTCTCGGAGTCCCTACTGAGTAGTGTATACTCACCCCTGCACAGGCTATGCCCGCACTACGTTGTCTTGGTTACAGATGATGGACATCGTTGATCGTGGTTGAGGCTTGTGGTGCAAGTCGGTACCTGGAGGTGGACCATTGGGCGGGATGTACTCGGAGTAGACGGCTGGAACCGAGGAGCTGAGGAGGCTATTTGTACCCACCCTTCAGGTGGGACTTCCAATGGAAGGCTCGACATTGCTTCTTTACTATTAGTTTTTGTACTTTCTTCCAGTTGTACTTTCTTCCAGCTGTACTTTACTTCCAGTGGACGGCTCGACATTGCTTCTTTAGTGGGGACACCAGCTGACCTCATGGTGATCCTCGCAGTGAGCCTCCTGCATGCAGCAGCAGGCAGATGGTGGATCTTGATGCTCTAGGTGCACTGTAACACCTCGAGCTTCCACGATACGCTTCTCTTTCAATAATGCAATAGCTTGCATTGTACGCAAGTTCGAGTTCTAACACACTGTGACTAATAAAATTATCCATTATGAATAGTAATACCCACTTTTTAAAATTATAGAAATTTTATATTTCAAAATGGACTTCATTTTTGTATTCGTAATATCGAAATTATCCTAAGTTGAATTTTTTGTAATTTTCAGAGAACTTCCATTTTTTATGAATAGTGAAAAATAGGTAAAATAACTTTTTTAATCAAAATAATTTATAGTGATAAATTCTAATATTGGGTGGTTTTAAAGTATAACTAGAATATATTTTTACCATTTTATCCAATGATGTTCATTAGAATTAATTTCACTTTGAAATTGGACATAAACAATTGTCAATATTTTGATATATATTGTTTCTTAAAAACACGCTATTTGTTGTGACAGTAGGAATTAGTTATAAAATTAATTAATGCAACTTATATGTTTGGAAATTTTTAAAAAATACATCATTTTTGAATTTGGAATATCAATTATAGCTTTGGGTGAAATTTTGGCATTGTTCTGAAAAACTTCAATTTTTGATGAATAGTGAACCCACTAAGTGGTAGTTAAAAAACTAATTTTCATTTAAATGAAACATTACCACTTCTGTTATTTGATTTTAAAAAATCCGACATACATGGTTGTCATTAGGAAGTAAAATTTGGTTCAATGGGATTAAAATAATTTTTTGGTGAATAGAAACTTTTAAGTTTAATTAATCACGATTAAAGGTATTTATTGTAATTTAAGGTAAAGATAATGTTATAATAATATTAAATGATATTTACACTTTTCCTACCCCTATTGGATGAGTCATTTCCGACCAAGACAATTCATGGGTCAACTTGGGGACCCCATGGAGACACTTTGGTGGGAAAATTACATTAAAAAATTTTTATTTAATGTTAAAATAAAAATGTCACAAACATGAGTTGTTTTACTAAAACAATTTTTAAATGGGGTTATACAAGTCATATTTTTGACTATAAATATTAATTAGAAATATAAAATGATTTCCTACATCATGATATTTTTTTTATAATTTTTATACATTAAATAAATTAAATTATTTATGACACCATGATGATACAGCGATTACCTCATTAATTAACAATTTTAATAAAATGGCACGATAATGTAAAATATAAGAATTACACTTGTCCAAAGCCTATTGGATGAGTAGATTTCGAACCCTTATCACCTTATCCTAGAAATATATAAGTGTGGGACCTTTAAAATCCTAAACTCATTATATAATAAAGTAACATTTCATTACTTTCCAAGAGTGCCCCTCCTCTCCTCTTATAAAAGGCCCCCACCACTACCACCTTACCCACACCTCTCAAGCCATTTGGCTCGGATAACCTCTGCCCACATACTCTCCCAAAATCCCTATCTTACTCCTAGAAGCCTCACTTTGGGCATAATTCTTCCCAAGGAAGCCTTTGGCTCAAATCAAAAAAGAGTTACCCGATTTTAAGGTAATGTCTCCTCTTATGTTATTCTGTTTTGCTTCTTCAACCCATTAAATTCTTTTTATTCCTTTCTTTTGTAAAAAAAACGGTATATTAAATATACTAGGATGTTATTATAAGAAGTATTAGAGCTACACTTACACGCACCTACATCTAATGGTTAAAGAACATATTGTTTCTATAGATGGCAAATTTCTGCCTCACAAAACGATGATTGTTCAAGACTCGTATAAAACCTTCAAAGGTGGCCATTAAGATGTCACTATATTTATATATGATATATAATATGTTTATGTTTTCCTTAAGCTTCTGTATTTTTCATTTATGTCATACCTTTATGGTTTCCATTATGGGTAAACACGATATTTTCATTTTATGAAGTGCGGACTACCGCCCCCTCAAAGTGATTTGAATCGTTAATTCCATATGTGGGATGTATAAAGGATGGAGTAAATGGTATTATAAATTATATTATACTGGAATTATATTATATCTTTATATAATTATAACTTCATTCCATTAAATATGAAATATAAATAAAAGTAGCGTTCATGTGTACGTACGGCTTACCGTCTCCATGAACGGTGCATTTCATTTCTTACCTCAAAATGTTATGTAATATTATAAATGAATTTATATACTGGATATATATTATGTATATGATATCTACATCATGAATATAATTATGGATATAATGGATATTTTACCACATGAACAAATTATAATTATAAGAAGTTTATTTTTGACTCAAGTACCAAAGATCGACAAAACGACCGTTATTAACTTAAATAATTACATAATGTTCATAACATTGTAATAAGTGATATAAAAGGAATAATGATCATGAAAAGGTTCTTAAGAAAGTATAAATTAACTCTAGTTTATTATTCAAGAGGTTAAATAACAGTCGAGTCAAGTCGGACACGAGGTAAGGGAACTTCTTAACCCAATTTTCATTCTTTGGGTTAATCTACTACTTTCAAATTATGTCATGATATTATTATTTCCTATCTTGTATTTGTACTTTATTTATGTGTACTTATAGTGAATACACATAATAGATCTATTTTATTTAAAAAAATGATCTTCGTAAGGGACTTCATCTCAATATCCTTTCATTGAGACATATTTGGTTTTATACATAACTTTCCTTTATACGGTCCTTTGACTTTTACCTTTATTCAAAAGGAATCTTTTTATACGAAGCATTTTTAATAAACGACAAAAGGAATGTTTTTTCTTATGCATGCGGCGACAACAGCTCCTCCGCCACCATGACTATTATTTGAGTTTCGGCTTCCTCTATAAGCCATAACTTTTTTTAAACGAAAAATAAATACAAAGTGTAAATTTTCTTTTATTTTGGTATTGAAAATGGTTTTGAGAGTGTTTTATTATATCAATGCATTGTATTGATATCTTGTGATTGAAATGTGGAAATTTTATGTTTCTTTTATGCATGTTTTATGTGATACGATTATGTTATGGTTTATGATATGTTTAAACCTGTTCATGTGAGGAATGCATTTGATTTAATAAGTGACAGGTGGAGCCCGCTATAGCTCCTCGATGCATCGGTAGGTCTCATGAGACAAAATAGTGTCTTGGCATGAGGCCTTGACAAAATATTATTTGTAATCTTGGCATGAGGCCTTGGCTACGTGGTTATGATAGTCTGACATTATGCATTCCATCATAATGAAATTGGTTATTGATATTGCATGTGGTTATTCGACCAGTAGAATATCCATGTGAATAAGTAAATGGAATTATTTCATTTTACATTTTCCATATTATGTTGAATTTCATGTTTAAAGGCTTTTGTTTTAGTTATAAATTATCTTAAATGTTTATGTTTATTTATGAAAGCGTACACTATATTGTTATCCTTACTGAGCATCTGAGCTCACCCCTTTCAGTGTTTTAATTTTTCCAGGATGTGAAAAAATATATTATGAATGACCTGTAGGGATAGTATGAGGGGATATGAATACAAGATTTTGTATTAGTTTTGTTTTACTTTTTGATATAATGTAAGACTTGTGAATATATCTAGTTTTTCCAAGGTTACTAAACTAATCGGTCTTTCGAGACTTGATCTTTCGTGATCATGCCAATGTTACGCAATAATGAACCGACTCTGGGTAACTGGGTTCGGGGCGTTACATGCACGACGAGGCATCACTCCTCTGGATAGACTTTGAGAGCCTCTTTCACTCGAAGTTCGTCCCAGCCACCCTCTGTGTGATGTGCATCCAGGAGATTCTATAGCTGCGTCAGGGCAGCATCACAGTCACCCAGTACTCGGCGAGATTTACCGATCTCTCGCACTATTAGACAGACATGGTACGGTACCCAGTCTTCCGGGCCCGGACCTTCGAGCAGGGACTGAGGCATGAGATCAGGGCATCGATGATCTCCCTCAGCATTCCGACACAGGTAGGAGTACTGGAGCGAGCTCTTATCATAGAGAGCTTTCTTGTTGAGCCTATGCCAGCAGCGAGACCTACTGCAGGATGACACGTAGCAGAGTCATCTGCAGCTGGCAGTCAACGGATGACACAGGGGTCCAGGCAGACCGGACCATCAGGTAGACGACCTCAGGATACTAGCTTAGAGGTGCGGGGCACACGGCGCAGAGCCAGCCCTCCGAGGAGCAGACAGTGCTACTCATGCGGCGGGCAGGGCCACATGGCTCGTGACTGCCCGACCCGCCGTGCAGAGGAGTAGTAGATGGTTGAGGGGCCACCCAGGCAGAGGCAGAGGGTCGACCATGGAGATCCGCTGAGAGTAGTTGGATGAGGTAGGGGAGCTGTCCGAGCAGCAGGTGGTGGGATATGCTTTGAGGCTTTACAACCACCACCACCAGGAGGTCCACCTTGACCATAGGGAGCTGGTGGGTAGAGACAGGATCAGCTTCAGGCAGCGGAGGCCTACAACCATGGCACACCAGAGATGATTAGAGGTATTATCTGTGTGTACTCCACCCTTGTTGCAGTTCTTATAGACACAGGATCGAGTCATTCCTTTATTGATGTTTCCCTTGTTCGGAGCTCAGAGATTCCGACGGAGTCGTTCGCTCGATCCTTACAGCTAGAGACTCATACGGGAGAAGACTCGATGATTACCCACCAGTTCCGGTAGTGTGAGCCTACTCTAGGAGGTGAGAGTCTCGGCATAGATCTTCTTGTAGCGGCTTGAGGCATTACGACGTCATCTTGGGCATGGATTGGTTATCTACAGTACATGCTCATATCGACTATATTAGGCGCAAGGTGCAGTGTGTACGCACCAACGGGAGTAGGTTCACCTTCACCAACGAGAAGGGAGACCTTTCAGCACAAGATGGACTCACGTAGAGGAGAGGACAACCCATCACTCATCAGTTGGCTAGCCTCATCCTAGGAGCAGTTGATGTGCGGAGTCCTAGTTTTCCTGTAGTGGTGGATCAGTATACGGATGTTTTCCCTGACAACGTTCCAGGACTACCTCATCGTAGAGAGGTAGACTTATATATTGACCTGTACCCCGGGACAGCCCTGATATCCACTCCAGCATATCGGGTGGCCCCCTCTGAGCTCTGAGAGCAACATGTATAGTTGGAGGACTTGCAGGTCAAGGGATTCATTCAACCCATTGTTTCACCCTGGGCTTCCCCGATATTGTTCGCCAAGAAGGCGGATGGAAGCTTGAGACTTAGTGTCGACTATCATCGCCTGAACCTAGTGACCGTGAGGAACAAGTATCTGCTACCGAGGATTGATGACCTCTTCAATCAGCTCAAGGGAGCACGGTGGTTCTCAATGATAGACCTCAGATCAGGCTATCATCAACTCAGAGTTCGGGACGAGGACGTACAGAAGACGGCCTTTAGATGTCGGTATGGACACTATGAGTTCTTGGTTATGCCTTTCGGCGTAACCAATGCTCCAGAAGTGTTCATGGATCTCATTAAAAGGATCATTCAGCCATACCACGATCGATTTGTCATGGTCTTCATCGAAGACATATTGATATACTCGACCACTGAGGAGGAGCACGCCTACCACTTGCGGGTTGTACTAGACGAACTCTGAGATCACTAGCTTTATGGTAAGCTCTCTAAGTGTCAGTTCTGGTCACATGAGGTCCACTTCTTGGGACACGTAATCTCTAAGGAGGGAGTTGTAGTGGATCCTGCGAAGATCGAGGCAGTGCTAGCTTAGGAGCCACCCAGGAGCGTGACGGAGGTGCGGAGTTTCTTGGGGCTAGCTGGGTTCTACCGGAGGTTTGTGCCAGAATTCTCCAGAGTTGCGGCACCACTCTCATCTTTGACGAAGAAGGGGAAACCCTTCGTGTGGTCAGCCAGATGTCAGCATAGCTTCCAGGAGCGGAGACATAGATTGACCATCACACCTTTCTTGAGGCTACCGGAGGAGGGAGTGGGTTATGTAGTCTAATTCGATGCAGCAGGGACCGGACTCGGATGTTTCCTGATGTAGGAGTGGGAAATGATCGCCTATGGATCACGTCAGTTGAGGAAGCATGAGCAGAACTACGCTACCCATGACCTGGGGTTAGGATCAGTGGTCTTTGCTCTGAAGATGTGGTGACACTACCTGATGGGCGAGCGCTTTACAGTCTACTCTGACCACCAGAGTCTCAGGTACATCTTCTCGCAGAAGGACCTGAATCTGAGATAGCGGCGATGGCTCGAGTTCCTCCAGGATTATGACTTTGAGATAGTCTGTACTTCTGGAAAGGGGAACATAGTAGTCGATTCCCTCTGCAGGAGGATGGGCATTCAGCTACTCAGTGAGGTGACGGATCAGCTATCCGCTTTGCATCTATACTTCGTGGATAGAGATGGAGCAGCCTTTCTTCATTCACTCACAGTCACACCTCCACTATTGCAGCGGGTCAGAGAGGCATAGTGTGGGGATGATGACTGTGAGACGCGGCATGCGCAGATATCCTCAGGACAGTCACCTGATGGATTTTCTATAGGAGGAGAGCACGTCGTCCTTTTCAGAGGATGTACCATGGTACCAATTGCTTTACAGGAGGATGTGCTGAGAGAGTTTCACAATTCCCCTTTAGTGGTACATCCAGGAGTGGCGAAGATGTACCAGGATCTCAGACGATAGCACTGGTGGCCAGGTATAAAGAAGGTTGTAGCTGAGTTTGTTTCTCGATACCTCATATGTCAGCAGGTGAAGGAAGAGCACCAGGTACTAGTAGGCTTGGTACAGCCCTTGGAGGTCCCGGAGTCGAAGTGGGACGGGATATCTATGGACTTCGTGATTGGACTTCCATGTACTTCCAGAGGTCACGACTCCATTTGGGTGATTGTCGACCGACTCACCAAGTCAGCTCACTTCTTACCCATTAGAGAGTAGGGCTTAGTGGTGAGCTTGGGACGCCTCTACATTCAGGAGATCGTACGGCTTCATGGTATGCCATCATCTATCATCTCCGATCGAGATGCTCACTTTACTTCCCGGCTTTGGAAGGGGTTGCAGGAGGAATTCGAGACACAGCTACATCTGAGCACCGCCTTTCACCCTCAGATGGATGGTCATATGGAGAGGACCATTCAGACTCTCGAGGACATGCTTCGTGCTTGTGTCCTTGACTTTGGTCGTAGCTGGGAGGACCACCTGCCCTTGGTGGAGTTCACGTACAACAAAAGCTACTAGTCCACCATCGGGATGGAACCATACGAGGCATTGTACGACTGACCTTGTAGATCACCTCTGTGCTGGATAGACCCTGGGGAGTCGACACTTGTGGTACCGGAGATGGTCTAGGCCATGACATAGAAGGTCCAGGTCATCCAGGAGAGGATGAGGAGAGCTCAGAGCCGGAAGAAGTCTTATGCTGACAGGAGGCGGAGACCACTGGAGTTTGAGGATGGCAACCATGTCTTCTTGTGGGTCTCACCTCGACGTGGATTATGGAGATTTGGTCGAGGCGGCAAGTTATCTCCGTGCTTCATTGGAACATTCCAGGTCCTCAACAGGATAGGCGAGGTGGCTTATCGCCTGGCTCTACCACCTCAGTTGCACTGGGTGCACGATGTCTTCCACGTATTTCAGCTGAGGAGATACGTGCATGACTCGATGCATATCATCCACCATGGGGAGTTGGACATTAACGATGGGGAAACTTTTTCGGAGGTCCCGGTGGAGATCGAGGATCGATAGGAGCAGGCGTGGATGGTCGATACCTCAAGTGCACATCAGATGGCAGCACGGGAACCTCCAGGAGAGCACTTGGGAGCGGGAGGCTCAGATGCGTGCTCAGTACCCACATTTGTTCCCCTAGTTTATGATGTATCTTTATGGGGACGTAAAGCCCTGAGGTGGGAGTAATGTAAAGACCTGTAAAATTCAAGGGAATTTTTTTTCTTAATTTTCTTTGGGATTTTACAAGATTGCAGTTTCTAACGGCACCTGATTCCGAGGCCCGGTGTGCCCGGAATCAATTTATGAAGTTTAGCTTGGGTACGTTCAGTGAAAAAATGAGCGGGTTTTCCTAACTTTTGAACTGGTGCTCGGAAATGAAATTCGAGGGCACCGATGAAACCGCAGCATCGGTAATTGCTTCGGAGCACCTTTTCTGAAGGGGTGTTTTCTCGGGAGGAGTTGTTAATTTTGTGGTTTTAGTGAGGAATAAATAAAATTATATTACAATTTTATTTATTTTCCTCTAGGTAGTTGTAACCTAAGTAAGGGAGTTGGGGGTGGGACCCAAATGTTGTTAACCAAGCATGAGATAATAAAGGTGAGGTGGGGCCCACATGATCCCAACCCCTCATATTCCTTAACTCCATAACCCCCCTTTAATGTGAGACTGCTCACCTCCCCCTCTCTCTTCTTTAATCATGCGAACTCACTTAATTAATTAAGTGAGTTATGTGTTTGATTTTTACAAATTGAAATGCTTGGCTTGATGTAATAAAATAAGATAAGTCTTATTTTATTTGGGAGGGTTGGTTGTTGTGTGAGGAGATTGGGGGGATAGAACTCTTTTCTCTGTGGAAGAACTTCATCCTCCCGCGAAGAGCTTCAATCCTTCCGTGAAGAACATCATCTATTCAACGAAGAATGACTCAATGACTCCAGTATCTCCATTCCCTTTCTCCTCTGCGACAAGGGAAGAGACACCGATTCGGGAGTTCTCCAAAGACAGGTAATCATCCTCTTCTCTATGTGATAAAGAGAAGACGACGTCTCCTCAGACACTCTCTGTTGACGTCTACGGAACCATGCCCCACGATGCCGCTTTCCGTGACGCTCTTCGAACATCAACTCGTTATCAAGGTAGTGGTTAATTACTTTTTGTTCGTGAAATATCCTTTGTCGTTCTTCGTCTTTATTTTTGGGCTTCTTGATATCAACTTATCGGGAGGATGTCGGACCACACGAACACGGCTAACTCTCCTCCCCCTTTTGTTGTTGTGTTGTTGCGGTTCAAAAGAAGGCGGCGCGGTGCAACGGCACCGCGCGGAATCATGTAGGAATGCGGAAAAGATGCACGGCGCAGTCGCGCCGCGCCGTTGAGGCCGAACAAACCCGCGGCCGGAGTCGGGCCGCAGCGAAGCAGCGCGGCGCCGTCGTGCCGCGACGGAGAACCACGAAGACACCGTGGCCGGAGCGGGGCCGCGGCAGAGGGGCGCAGCGCCGTCGCGCCATGCTGGTCGGACAAGGTCGCGGCTCAAAGTCGCGGTGGTGCAAGGCGGGGCGGCCGGAACCGCCGGTCGTCGGCACCTCGGAGGGCAGGACCGCGGCGGGTCCCGCGGCAGCAACACCGGCTGTCCGGATCGGGCCGGCTGTTTCAAGGGGAGACCGGGGGTCGTAACCCCCGGCTAGCCAAAGGAGCGCCCCCCCCCCCCCCCCACCCACCCCATTTGGGGGCCGCGGTTACTCAAACAGGGGGGCAGCGCCCCCCCCCCCCCCCCCTTCCACTCAGCTCAGCATGGCCGAGATGGCCACGCGGGCCGCGAGCGCGCACCAGGCCGGGGTGCGCCGCACCCTAATTGGCCGGACCCGGACCTGGTTCGGGCTGACCCAGGGGGGTATCGGGCGGGGTCGGTCCGGACCCAAGACCCCCTAAAAATAGATCGGTACGTTCTTCTGCCAATATCTTGGGATACAGACCTCCAATCGACACACCGTCAGCTGCGATGCAATCCTTGGATCTAGACGGTCGTTTAGGTATATTACACTCAAGGTTTCAGAGGACTTTGGGTAGGACCGGGTTGGTTCAAACACAAAACCAACTGGGCCCTCAGAGCGGAAACGCTTATAACTTGAGCTCCGGATGTTTGTTTGACATGCCATTGACTTTCTTGGTTTCCTCTTGGTGAGACGGACCTTTTGGCTTACTCCACTCGAGGTTTGGACATAGTTGGAGTGCGGTCAGGATGGTTTTACTTAAAAACCAACCAGTCCCCTCGAACGAAAAAGCCAATAACTCACAGACCGGGCGTCCGATTGACGTGCCGTCTATCACAATGAGTTCCACTTGTTGAGACAGAACATTGAGATACATCAACTCTGGACTACGTGTAAATTGATGTATCGACCCCTTTGGCTCGTGGAGCGGACCCTCCCAGAATAGAGCATGCTGTGTGCGGGAACCCTAGAGCTGGTTGCGATGATGAAGACCGTACTGAAATCCTCTGTGGGTTCGATGGTGATGAAGACTGCACTGAAATCCTATGTGGTTTTGGCAGTTTTGAAGACCGTACTGAAATCCTATGTGGATTTGATGACGATGAAGACTTCACTGAAATCCTACGTGGGTTCATCAGTGATGAAGACCGTACTGAAATCCTTCGTGGGTTCGACGACGATGACTACTGTTTTTGTATCCTACGTGGGTCTGGCAGTGTTTGAGTCTGTTCTTACTATCCAACGTGGGTCTGGAAGAGTGGCTGGTCTGTATCCTATGTGGTTCTGATTGCTTAGCTGGTTTAGTATCCTACGCGGGTCCCAGTATAGGTAAATCTGTGGCTATATCTGATCTTCTCTACCACCTTACGAAGAAGTATACCTGTGTGAGCTGAGTCTTGACTTCAATCAATATCTTCGATATGATTGAATTACTTTCCTAGGTGGATTGAGTTGTGTTATCCTGTGTGGATTGGGTTGTACTCCTATGTGGGCGTGATCAAACTTGGGCATGGATGCTGGAGCCATGAGGGAATTGATTACTTAGGTATATGTATGGTCATATACCTAAGTAGTGTTTGATGTTACTTCGTGATTGTATCTTTCCTTTGGAATTATCCTTTGTGGATTCTGGGAGACCTTCAGGGGTATCGGGGTCCCTATTGAGTAGCGTATACTCACCCCTGCATGGGATATGCCTGCACTACGTTGTGTTGGTTGCAGAAGACGGACAGCGATGATCGTGGTTGAGGCTTGTGGAAAAAGTTGGTACCTGGAGGTGGACCACTGGGTAGGACGTACTCGGAGCGGATGGCTAGACCCGAGGAGCTCAGGAGGCTATCTGTACCCACCCTTCAGGTGGGACGTCTAGTGGATGGCTCGACGTTGCTGCTTTACTATCAGTTGTTTTACTTTCTTCCAGATGTACTTCACTTTCAGTTTGGGTTTGTATTCTGGCCCATTTACTTTTCCGCACTACTTTTGTACCCAGATTTACTTAGTGTTTACTTCTGCTTGCTCACTCTATGGTTTGTTTACTTTATAAAGGCAATGCCTTCCCCTTTTGTTGGGATTTACGCCTTGGTGCTAGTCGCCAGCCCCTGGACTATGGGAGGTGGGCTTGGGGTAGTCACGGAACGGGTCTCGAGAATCGGTCGTGACACACAAATTGTGCGAGGTTAGGGTTCCAAACAGTGGGAGTCACACGGTTAGTGCACGATTTTCCATTCGTGTGTCCAAATCATGCACATAATTTTATATGGGTTAAATTAAATGTTTTCCCTTCTTTGATGAGTTTTAGTCCCTTTATTTCTTTCCCCTCACTTTTCCAGTGGGTTCTCTTCCCACCATATGCCTGGAGCTCATATGTTCCTCTGCCTAGGGATCCATATAGCTCCTCCATCCAGTGTTTGGATCATTCATCGTTAGAAGAAATGTAATTCCCTTAGTAATATATTACTTCCAAATTCTTCTATTTCTATTTTCCACTTATATCCATTTAACTATTTTGGTGTGAAATCTTTCTCCCTATTTTTTGTTCATTTGAAAAATCCATTGATTTCTTTCATTCTAGGTCAAATCAAGGCCTATTAATGGATGAATGTAGCACTACTATATAGAGGTAGGTGTTCTAAGTCTTTCCCACTCATTTCATTGAATTTTATTTTTCACGTTGTTGTTTCACTCACTAGATCCTTCCTATAATGATTTTAATATGTTTAATTAATTATTTAATTTGGTTTCCCATGACCCTTAATACCTTAGCTTGTGAAAAGTCTCACCCATGGGGTGTTTTCCTTATCGTTGGCCACCCCTTTGGATGTTCCTACCTTCCATGACCTTTTTTACCATGATTTAATACTAAAATAACATTGGTTGTGTGTGTTTTCCCTTAAATTAAAGAATTAAATTTATTAAATGAATTAAGATGGGTGATGAATCTTGTGTTCATTACCAATGTAAATGTCAATGCATGTTGATTATTATTTGGTCCATGTGTAATTCCATGTAACATTGTTTATGATTGTTGCTTTACATTTAATTTTCTAAAACCTTATAAATTTATTACTTATGATTAACACTTAACCTTTTCCATGATTATTGTTTATGCTCATTTGTTGTATGTTTATGCTTATTCCATATGTCATTTCTTACCTTCATGCCATAATTGAATGGCTTGAATTAAATTTCATGTTCAGTAAAGATTTTTAGAGTGTTCCATTGAAATGTCATTCATGAAATGTGATTAGATATATGTTAATGACATGTTAATATTATTGTATTCCACTTCTTATGATTATTGTTTTTTCTTATATATCATATCTCGTAGCCTAGATCTTATGAATTTTCTTAATAACTTATTCTATAATTGAAATATTTTTTAGAATATGGCTTGAGATATTTATTTGATGAAATGAAATTATATAGATGTCTTTCCTGAAAAGGTTAATTGGTTACTATGGATCATTTTCTATAATTCAGAAGAGTTAATGGGTCCCAATTTAAGGATTCCAAGGATGGAATTGTCGTGTTCAGTAGGTTTCTACTTGACAGCCCAGAGAAATACATTGTCCTTCCAGGTATGGTCTCTCTGGGTGGATTACATATACTCGTGAGTGACGATGGTTCCTTAGGGGAGCACCAAGGATGGACTCCATGGTAGGATGGCTACACCAGGCCTCAGGCGATACTCGGACCCCTATGCGAGATACTTGACACATACTCAGAGTCACCATACCTTGAGTGGTACAAGGAACACTGTGTGGGTTTCCTTGGATAGATTTAAAGGTATTAGTTATATCGAGGATACCATTAGTGACCCTTATGATTCTTATAGATTTCTTGGGATGGGATAGGTAATCCACCCTCATATTTGATGTAATGATTGATTTATTTTTCTGCCATGTGGTTTTTCTACGTTTATCTTTTGCGTATGCTTGATTCATGATATATCAATGTGACCTCCTAGATAAAGCAAAATCTTGGGGTATCCTACCTTGGTTTATTATATTGAAATATATTATGAATAAATATCCAAAATTTAATAGGTGCCTTCTTTTATACATACATCTTAGGTCAAAACAGGTGGGTTGGATAAGTGTCCATTAAGAATTCCGACCAAGGGGATCGTTATTTTATTTATTTATTTCCCTACATTTTTTTGTATTTATTTAATGTGGAATGTTGTTATTTTTTTAATGCATGAAATGTAAAGTTATTTAAATAATCGGTGTTATACGACTATTATTATATCTCACAACCTTCTAGGGCCTCCATTGAATTGGGGTACCCGAGCAATTATATATACTTTATGGTCCTTGGGTTGAGTGCTTGCGTTGTGTTGTGTACTTGGGAGGTAAGGAGCACAGGACTGAGCTACTACTCATGATTCTCATGGAGTTAACATTTGTGATATTTTTATTTTATCAAATTTTATTTCTTATTGTATCTCTTTAATGTAACATGTAATACCACTTAACATGAATGCATTATCATATGTATCAAAATTGGCCTTTTATTATTATTCAGTTGTTATATTGACTTCTGCTACTTGTAATTTATTATTACTCCTTCTATTGTTCCCTGTTATTTTTTATTACTATACCATAGTGTGACACTGTGACAGAGGGTATAGTCTCCCCACTTTACCTCCATTACACACTCATTGCTAGTCAAAAACCTCCAGCATATAGGGAAGCATGATTAAGGCCTTGTGACCATCGGTCCAGCTACCTATTTAGTGTTAAATCAAGATAGAAAATTACAAACATGTCCAGTAAAACAAGGAGCAAGATTACCTTGCCTCCAAAGCTTCCAATGACCCAAATGAGGTGAAACTTTCAAGATAACCCAATCACTAATTGAAAACTCCAATGTTCTATAACAAAGATCTGGATAAGATTTATACTGGATCTCTGCCGTTTACACTCTCTGAAAAATCAATTGAATCTTTGTTATCATCTCTTGGACCAAGCTCAGTCCAAGAAAGGAACTTTCACCAATCTTCAACCAATACAATAGAGACTTATAACGTAGATCATACAAGGACTCAAAAGGATCCATTATAATAGCAAATTGGTAACAATTGTTAAATGAAAACTGAACTTCTCCCAAATGATCATCCCAAGCTCCATGAAAATCGAGGATACTGGCACAAAGAATATAATAAATTTCTATATATCCCTCTATGTAGGTCCATTCATCTACAAATGGTATGTCATACAAAAATGAACCTAAGATCCCAATGCCTCTAGAAGGCCCATCCAATCAAAAGAATCTAAAATGGCATCCCTATTAGAGACCATAGCAGATGGAACTCTATGAAAATGAAAAATATCCCTCACATATATATTTCTCATCTCCTCAACACTGGTTTCATCTCAAATGGGTATAAAGTGATCCAGTTTTTTCAATCAATCAATCACAACCCATATTGAATTCTTCTTTCTCTTGGTATGTGGAAACTAAACCATGAAGTCTGTGGAGATCTCATCCCACTTCAAATTTGGAACTCAAAGTGGCTAAAGAAAACTGAAAGGTCTCTTATGCTTGGCCATAGCCTTTTTAAAATTATAAAAATTAGTGACAAAATTAGTAATGCCCCATCTCATACCTGGACACCAGAATCATCACTTCCTTTCATATAACATCTTTGAGGTTCCTACATGCACATCCAATTGGGAATTATAGAAATACCCATCACATATTTCTTCATAGATAAAGACACAAAAAACTGATTTAAAAAAATAGAATACCCACTCTGGAAAATGACCACTCAGTAATGCTCTCCCCATCATAAAGATATTTCCTAATGATATGAAATTCATCATTGAGTTATTCTTCATGAGGAATCATATCATGAAGAGTGGAGTTCAACTGAATACTATCTAATACAACCTCATCCCCTAATATCAGAACTTTAATATGAAACTATGCAAAAAGATACATCAAGTTCCACTCTTTTAATGATTCGTTCGTGGCCTGGGTCCGAAGTTTCCGACTCGTATAATCAACTATGAAATTCACTTTCCCTAGGGTATAGGAAATTTAAAATTTAAAAGGTTGTAGTTATTCAACCTAACACCTTTAGAAGAGGTTCAAATGTTTTTTGAGAGAAGATATAACTTAATCACTTATTGTTATAATACATGATAAACCTTTATCTGAAAAGTTAATTCCCTCAAATCTTAAATGCATGCATGACGTCTATGATTTCAAGGTCATGGGTCAGATAATCATTCTCATGTGGCATAAGTTTCCAAAATTCATAGGCTACCAAGTGATCACCCTACATAAGAACATATCCCAAACCAAAATTTGATGCATTATAAAAGACCATATAGCCATTCCTATTCTCTGGAAGAGGAAACACCATCATAGAAGTCAAAAATAAATTTCAAATCAGAAATATAACTCTAAAATTTATCATCCCAAATTAACTTTACCCCCATTAGAGTGATAGTGATCATTATAGAATCCAACTTAGAGAAATTATTTATAAACTGACAATAATATCCTACTAGACCCAAGAATCTATGAATTTCAAAAACATTACATGCTTCATACCATTTCATAATAGATTTCACCTCCTTGGGATCATCTTAGATAACACATTCTAACACAACATTTCTAAATAACTTCACTTCCCAAATCCCAAAATCACATTTTGATAACTTGGTATAAATTTGGTGATCCCTCAAAAAAGTTTAGAACTATTTTTAGGTGATTCCCATGATCCTAATAAAACTTATCTTAAACCAAGATATCATCCACAAATACCACCATGAAAGTATCAGGATACTCATGGAAGATCTATTTTTTTCAAACCCATAAAGACCACATAAGAATTTTCTAGATCAAATGGAATGAAAAGGTACTCATAATGTCCATACCTACTCTAGGATGTGGTTTTTTTAATGTCATATTGTTCTATTCTCAATTGGAGGTTACCAGATTAAAGATAAATATTAAAGAACTACTTCATCCCTTTAAAATGGTCAAACATATCATCAATGTAACACCCCAAGCTTCTATGGTACGTTTCCCTTCGAATAATGCGATAGCGTGTGTTGTACGCAACCTCGAGTTCTAACACACACCACAACTAATTAAACTAGTCGTTGTGAATAGTAATACCTACTTTTTGAAATCATATATATTCAATATTTCAAAATGGACTTCATTTTTGGATTCGGAATATTGAAATTATCCTAGGGTGAAATTTTGGTACTTTTCGGATAACTTTTATATTTTGATGAATAGTGAAAATTACTAAATTTTAATTAAAAACAACTTTTTTAATCAAAATAATTAATAGTGATAAATTATTAATTTGAGTGGTTTTAAAGTATATTTAGAATATATTTTTACCATTTAATATAATTTTGGTCATTGGACATAATTATACAATTAAACCGAACATAAACAAGTGTCAATCTTTTGATAGTTATTATCTCTTAAAAACACGCTTTTTGTTTTGACAGCGGGAATTAATTTTAAATTAATTTCTGCCACTTCTGTGTTTTGAATTTAGGAAAATGGATTCCATATTTGGAATCAGGATGTTTAAATTGTGTAAATAGGTAACTTTTATTTTTAGACAATTTGAATAATTACTGCGGTAAATATTTTATTTACCATGGTTAAAGGGTAAATCCGGTAAATAAGGGTTAAAAAATAATATTATAATAATACAAAATTACCCTAAAACGTGTCCTAACCTTATTTCTGTACACATACCCGACCATGGGCATCCTTGGGTCAATTTGGGGACCCCTTGGAGCCACTTGTAAGTGATAATGACACATTATATTAATAAAGTTAAAATAAAAATAAAAATGGCATAAGATTACATCTTTTAGAAGAACAATTTTTACATAGGGTTATACATGTTGGATTTTCAATTATAAATATTCATTAGAAAGCTAAAAATATTTCCTACATGAGGATATTTTATTTATAATTTTTAGACATCAAATAAGTTAAATTATTAATGACACAATAATGATGCAATGTTTACCTCATTAATAAATCATTTAAATAAATAAGATTATAATGATTAAAATATTATCTAAAACCTGTCCAATTCTTATTGGTTGATGTTATTTAGAATATGAGTCATCGTATCTTCGACCTCAATGATTTTTGGACCATTATAAACCGAATACAAATATATTATAAAGTAATACTTTCACACTTTCCTAAAGAGCCCCTCCTCTCCCTTATAAAAGGAGGCCACTTCTACTCATTCCTCACACCTCTCAAGCCACTTGGCTCGTCCAAACTCTGCCCAACTAAGCTCCCCACATCCCTCTCCTCATCCTTGAAGCTTCCCCTTAGGCAGAAAGCATTTCAAAAAGTCCTTTGGTTCCAACCAAAGTGAGTTACCTAAATTAAAGGTAACGATTTCTCTTAAATTATTTTCATTTATTTTGCTTCTTCAACCCCCAAACTCTTTTTATTTCCTTTCTTTTGTAACAACACCAGTATCCTCAATATACTAGGATGTTGTTATAATAAGGATTCAAACTACACATACACACAACTCCATCTAATGGATGATGAACATAATGTTTCTGTGGATGGCAAACTAACGCCTCACGAAACGATGATTGTTCAAATACATCTTACCGCCTCTCATGGTGGCCATTATGATGGCACTGTAATTAAATATGATATTAATGATATATATTTTATATATAAGCTTCTGTAATTCCATTTTATTTCATACCATTATTCGTTTCATGTTGTATATACATACGATAATTTCATTTGAGGAAGTGCGGACTACCGCCCCCTTAAAATGATATGACTCGTTCATACCACACATGGAACGTATAAAGGATGGTGTTAATGAACTTAAGTAACATATATAAAATATTATATTATACAGGAATAGTAATATACCTATGTATCATTTGGATTTGATTCTTTTAAAATGAAAATTAAATGGAAGTAGCGTTCGTGCGTACGTACGGACTACCGTCTCCACGAACGCGATAAGATTCATTCTCCATCATATCCATTCAAGTATTATTCTCATTTTAGGGTTAAAAATAATGTTAATATCATTCTGATTATGAATAAGATATAATCTATCCATTACAAACATGTCTTACGTAACAAAACATTTAAGAAGAACGAATCGATTATCACCTGAAACAACGATAATACTAAGATATTATTAATAAAGCAATGTTAAAAGATCATATATGATATCATATTAATGTATATGATTCTTGTATAATTTAATTACAATTATTTCACCATTATACAGGAGGTTAACCTACCCCAACAAAGGAAAAGTACAAGGTAAGGGTTATTTCACAATCTCTTCTTTATCCGAGGTTGTTTATACGTAATAATCTACTGGGATCTCGTTATCATCCACATCAATGTTTCTTCAAAATGTATTTCAAAACATTTTTACTATTTACAAGAATATGGTTTAAAGTCATTTATACCCTTGTTTGACTTTTTATAAGAGGTTTATAAAGGAATCTTTCCATCGTTTTCAAAACAAGGTCCTTTTTAACCTTTTTGACAGAATTGAGGTAAGAATGTTTTTTTTAACTTATACGGCGGGTGCGGTTATTTTCCGCCGTTATAAAATCGTCGAAGCTTTCCATACAAGCTTATAAGAATATTTTCAAATAAAATGTTTTATTTTATATGGATCTTAAATGATTTCAAAATAAAAGGAGATACTTCTTTAAAAAGAATTTTGATTTCATCTATGTCAACATCCTTTGATGAATTTTAAGATTATTTGAAGTTGATTTATTATGATACAAAACTTCTATATTGTATTGAAGGTTTTGTGATATGTTTGACTGTGGATGTGCTATTTTTATACCATTCATAGTTTATGGTGAAATTATTGACATTTCGTATGCTAGTTTTAATACGAATGTTTATGTTATGTTTAAACCTTTTCATATGGGAATGCATTGGACTTAATAAGTGACGGGTGGAGCCCGCTATAGCTCCTCGATGCATCGGTAGGTCTCATGAGACAAACTAGTGTCTTGGCACAAGGCCTTGACAAAATCTTATTTGTAGTCTTGGCACGAGGCCTTGACTATGTGGTTATGATAGTCTGGCATTATGCATTCCAACATTATGAAAGTGGTTATTGATTTTTGCATGTGATTATTCGATTAGTAGAATATCCATGTGAATAAGTAAATGGCATTATTTCATTTTATTTATGCCATACCATGTTGAAAGTTCATATTTAAAAGTCTTTTGTTTTAGTTATACACTGCCTTAAATGTTTATTCTTATTTATGAAAGTTTCTGCTATATTGTTATCCTTACTGGGCATTTGAGCTCACCCCTTTTCAATGTTTTATTTTTCCCAGGAAGTGAAGAAGTAGGTTATGAATGACCTGCAGGGATATTATGTGGGGATATGAGTGTGGATTATGGAGACATTATGTTATTGTAGTAGTTTTTCATTTTATGATGTAATGTAAAACTTATGAATATATCTAGTGTTTCCAAGGCTACTAAACCAATCGGTCTTTCGAGATTTGATCTTTCTTGTGATCATGCCAATGTTATGTAATTAATGCACCGACTCTGGGTAGCTGGGGTCGGGGCGTTACAGTTGGTATCAGAGGAAGTTTAGTACAAACCTTGGAAGCTAGATTTAGATAAACTCTGATTAGAGCACGTAGACCTAAGATGAACTTTGAGGATTAGTATAGAAGAACTTCCTAGAATTTTGGTATTGTAGAGATTTTGTGAGTTTTCCGAGCAATACATCCCTGTCTGGATACGAGCAGGTAGAGGAGGCTCTGGCACAGATGTACCTAGGGGTAAAACCCGAAAACACCGCTTTGAGCTAGACTCGAACGGGAACTGGTGCACGACAACGGGCCTTGCTGCACTCTTGGTTACGACACTCCCGGGGGATATGCTTAGGATAACTCTCATTTTCTTTACAAATCATTATGAAGGGTTTATGATTATATACTTCCTCAAAGAAAACATTTTTATGATTATGGATTATATCCATAAATAGTTCAATTTATGTTAAGTGTTTTATAAGTATGGGATTATGTATTTTGATTCATAAACTGATCTAGTTTATGCCATTGTTTAGAAATGGCGCCTAGTGGAAGAAATGGAAACCGTATCAATGCACGCACTCCATGTAGGGATTTCCCTCCTGCTCAAGATAATTATAGTGGGGCTAGTGATGCAACTGGTGCTGATCAACTAATCACCATACTGGGACAACTTACTCAGGTTATGAATAATAACCTTACCCGTATGGAGCACCCTGATCCGCAGCGTGGAGGATCAATGTTAGATTGATTCATGAGACAACAACCACCAACGTTCAATGGGAATACAAATCCCTTAGTAGCTGAGCAATGGATATTTTCCCTAGAGAAAATATTTCAGGCTTTGGGGAGCAGTGAAAGGGAAAAAGTTATCATGGCAGTTTACCGCCTCACTGGAGATGCTGATCAATGGTGGTCATTGATTCAAAATACGAAGCAAGATGATGAAGTATCAAATATGGAATGGAGGGAGTTCAAAGATCTATTTTTAGAAAAATACTTTCCTCGCGACCATCGAGCAGATATGGAAAGACAATTTCTGAGTCTGAGACAAAAGGAGGATGAGAATGTCACAAAGTATGAGGCTAACTTTACAAGGTTAGCGAGGTACGCTGGTGATTATATTCGCAACCCAAGAAGTAAGATTGATCGTTTCTTTGATGGGTTAAAACCATTTCTCCGTCGAGCATTAGTCTCACAATCCTTTTCATCGTACGAAGACATTGTCTCATGTGCTATCAAGACCGAAAAGGAATTCTCTAAGTCTTATGACTTTAAAGCAAAGCAAGAGAAGAAGAGACCTGCTGATCAATCTGGGAATGGAAATAAGGGGAAGAAAGGAAAGGTTGAATATCCATCTTGTGGTAAATGCGGGAAGAAACATCCTGGTACTTGCTTGAAGGGAATGGGAGTCTGTTACAAGTGTGGTGAAAAAGGCCACCAAGCTCATGATTGCAAGGGGAAGAAGGAAGCTACCAACGTTCAGTGCTACAATTGCAGGGAGATGGGGCATTATGCAAATGCATGTCCTAAGCGTCAGGATAACTTACCTCAGAAAAGGCCAAGGGATCAAGGCCAGGCTTATGCTATCACTACTGCTGAGGTAGAAGCTCCGAAAGATGTGGTGGCAGGTAATTTAATGGTTTCCTCAAGTTTAGCAAATGCATTATTTGATTCTGGATCATCGCATTGTTTCATATCTTCCCAGTTTGCTAAGAAAATTAGATATTTCCAATCTGATTTAATAAGGGAGTTGTCAGTTAAAACTCCTAAGGGAAGTATCGTTGCAACAAAGTTTTGTGAATCAGTCCCCATTAGAGCACATAAATTTTCTTTATCTGCTGACCTCATCGTCATACCTATGATTGAGTTTGATATAATCCTCGGTATGGACTGGCTTTCCGACTATGATGCGAAGATTTATTGTAAGAAGAAAGAGGTTACGATTCTTGATGATAATGATAAGGAGCACCTTATTTTTAGAGCAGAATCGTCACCACCTAATTCTTATTTAGATCCACCCCCAGTAGCTCAACTTAATTCAATTATTGGGGAGGAAGAGAATGAAATAACTGTCGGTGAGGAAAGGAATGTTCAAATAGAGGATGTACCTGTTGTGAAAGAATTTGTAGATGTATTTCCGGAAGATTTACCTGGACATCCTCCAGAACGAGAAGTTGAGTTTTCCATTGATTTGATTCCTGGATCAAGGCCTATATCGAAGACCCCTTATAGAATGGCCACTGTAGAGTTAGTCGAACTAAAGAAACAACTAGAGGAATTGAGTAATAAGGGATTTATTCGCCCTAGTGTTTCTCCATGGGGAGCCCCTGTTCTTTGTGTTAAAAAGAAAGATGGATCTATGAGGTTATGTATCGACTACAGGGAGATCAATGCTATAACGATAAAGAACAAGTATCCCCTACCTCGTATTGATGATTTATTTGACCAACTGCATGGAGCTCAATACTTTTCAAAGATTGACCTTCGATCTGGATACCATCAGTTGTGTGTAAAGAAGGAAGACATTCCGAAGACAGCATTTCGAACCAGGTACGGGCATTACGAGTTTACTGTAATGCCGTTTGGATTGACTAATGCACCCTCTGTATTCATGGATCTGATGAATAGAGTTTTCAAGGAGTATCTCGATGAATTTGTGGTGGTATTTATTGATGATATCTTGGTATACTCCAAAACCTACGAAGATCATGAAAATCACTTGCGCATTATCTTGAAGACTCTGAGGAGGCATGAATTATATGGAAAGTTTAGCAAGTGTGAATTCTGGCTTCAGGAGATTTCTTTTCTTGGCCATATTGTCTCTAAAGATGGAATCTCTGTTGATCCTTCTAAGACCAAAGCAATCCAAGAATGGCCAGCACCTACGAGTATAACTGAGGTACGTAGTTTTATTGGCTTGGCAGGTTATTATCGACGTTTCGTCCAGAATTTTGCCCGATTGGCTAACCCATTAACGAAGCTCACACGTAAAGGGGTTAAATTTGTTTGGACAAAAGAGTGTGAAGAATGTTTCGAAAAATTGAAGAAAAGATTAGTCAATGCTCTTATATTGACTCTACCATCGGGGAATGATGGGTTCGTTATTTATAGTGATGCATCAAAGAAAGGACTTGGTTGTGTCCTTATGCAGAATGATAGAGTTATTGCCTATGTATCACGACAGTTGAAAATTCATGAACAAAACTATCCTACTCATGATCTTGAGTTAGCAGCTGTGATCTTTGCTTTGAAGATATGGAGGCACTACCTCTATGGTGAAAAATGTGAGATTTATACTGATCACAAGAGTTTGAAGTATATTTTCTCACAAAAAGAACTCAACATGAGGCAAAGGAGATGGCTTGAATTACTCAAGGATTATGATTGCACGATACACTACCACCCGGGGAAAGCAAACAAAGTAGCAGATGCTTTGAGCAGAAAAGACCATGGAGTTCTGAACATGATGAGAATTGAAAGGGATCCAATTTTCATGGATCTAGAGAAGATGGACATGGGAATAACCAGGGAAGGTGAAACATCAATGCTTTTTCAAATGGTTGCCAAACCATCTTTACTAGAAAGGATTAAGAGTTCCCAGACCGATGATGAAGAATTTCAGAAGAAGATTAAAGCTGTGAATGATGGGAGATTGAGAGACTTTGTGTATGAAGATGGACTTTTGAAATTCGGGAAGAGACTTTGTGTTCCCAATATACCTGATCTAAAAAGGGAATTGCTGGATGATGCTCATAGTTCCAATTTCTCTATACACCCTGGGAGCACCAAAATGTATAGAGATTTGAAGGAACATTTTTGGTGGGACAACATGAAGAGGGAGATTGCTGATTTTGTGTCAAGATGTATGGTTTGTCAACAAGTGAAAGCTAGAAGGCAACAGCCTGGAGGAGTCATGCAACCTCTTCCCATACCGGAGTGGAAATGGGACAATATTACGATGGACTTTGTCATGGGGCTACCAAAGACTCCTAGAAGGAACGATGCAATATGGGTTATTGTTGATCGTCTTACCAAGTCAGCACATTTTCTTGCTATAAGAGAAGATCTACCCCTGGAACGTCTAGCAAGACTATACATTAATGAAGTTGTGAGACTTCATGGAGTACCCCTATCGATTGTTTCTGATCGTGATCCCCGTTTTACTTCAAGATTCTGGAAAAGTCTTCAGAAATCCCTGGATACTGAACTTCATTTGAGCACTGCTTACCACCCTCAGACAGACGGACAATCAGAACGGACTATTCAAACCTTAGAAGACATGTTGAGATCTTGCTCACTTGATTTTCAGGGTATGTGGGATCAATATTTACCACTGGTAGAATTTTCCTATAACAATAGCTTCCATTCAAGTATTCAGATGGCACCATATGAAGCATTATATGGAAAGAGATTTCGTACACCAACCTGTTGGGATGACGTTGGTGAAAGAAAACTTGTAGGCCCAGAACTGGTGGAGGAAACGGTGGAAAAGGTGAAAGTAATCCAAAATCACATCAAAGCAGCTCAAAGTAGGCAGAAGAGCTATGCCGATAATCGAAGGAAGGATTTGGAATTTCAAGTCGGTGATCATGTTTTCCTAAAGGTATCTCCGTGGAAGGGAGTCATACGTTTTGGTAAGAAAGGAAAATTGAGTCCCAGGTACATCGGACCTTTCGAAATTCTAGAACGAATTGGGGCTGTAGCTTACCGATTGGCAATGCCGCCAAGTCTCTCCAAAGTTCACGATGTGTTCCACGTATCTCTGTTGAGAAAATACATGCCTGACCCAACGCATGTACTCACCTATGAGGAATTAGAACTGGAACCCGATCTGTCTTATTGCGAAGAGCCCGTCAGGATTCTTGATACAAGAGAACAAGTACTGAGAAACCGGACGACGCGTCTGGTAAAAGTTTTGTGGAGAAACCATAAGATGGAAGAGGCAACGTGGGAACCCGAGGAACTTATGATAAAGAACCACCCGAGTCTTTTTATGCAGTAATACCCTAGAAATTGCGAGGACGCAATTATTTGAAGGAGGGGAGAATATAACACCCCAAGCTTCTATGGTACGTTTCCCTTCGAATAATGCGATAACGTGTGTTGTACGCAACCTCGAGTTCTAACACACACCACAACTAATTAAACTAGACGTTGTGAATAGTAATACCTACTTTTTGAAATCATATATATTCAATATTTCAAAATGGACTTCATTTTTGGATTCGGAATATTGAAATTATCCTAGGGTGAAATTTTGGTACTTTTCGGATAACTTTTATATTTTGATGAATAGTGAAAATTACTAAATTTTAATTAAAAACAACTTTTTTAATCAAAATAATTAATAGTGATAAATTATTAATTTGAGTGGTTTTAAAGTATATTTAGAATATATTTTTACCATTTAATATAATTTTGGTCATTGGACATAATTATACAATTAAACCGAACATAAACAAGTGTCAATCTTTTGATAGTTATTATCTCTTAAAAACACGCTTTTTGTTTTGACAGCGGGAATTAATTTTAAATTAATTTCTGCCACTTCTGTGTTTTGAATTTAGGAAAATGGATTCCATATTTGGAATCAGGATGTTTAAATTGTGTAAATAGGTAACTTTTATTTTTAGACAATTTGAATAATTATTGCGGTAAATATTTTATTTACCATGGTTAAAGGGTAAATCCGGTAAATAAGGGTTAAAAAATAATATTATAATAATACAAAATTACCCTAAAACGTGTCATAACCTTATTGGTGTACACATACCCGACCATGGGCATCCTTGGGTCAATTTGGGGACCCCTTGGAGCCACTTGTAAGTGATAATGACACATTATATTAATAAAGTTAAAATAAAAATAAAAATGGCATAAGATTACATCTTTTAGAAGAACAATTTTTACATAGGGTTATACATGTTGGATTTTAGATTATAAATATTCATTAGAAAGATAAAAAGATTTCCTACATGAGGATATTTTATTTATAATTTTTAGACATCAAATAAGTTAAATTATTAATGACACAATAATGATGCAATGTTTACCTCATTAATAAATCATTTAAATAAATAAGATTATAATGATTAAAATATTATCTAAAACCTGTCCAATTCTTATTGGTTGATGTTATTTAGAATATGAGTCATCTTATCTTTGACCTCAATGATTTTTGGACCATTATAAACCGAATACAAATATATTATAAAGTAATACTTTCACACTTTCCTAAAGAGCCCCTCCTCTCCCTTATAAAAGGAGGCCACTTCTACTCATTCCTCACACCTCTCAAGCCACTTGGCTCGTCCAAACTCTGGCCAACTAAGCTCCCCACATCCCTCTCCTCCTCCTTGAAGCTTACCCTTAGGCATAAAGCATTTCAACAAGTCCTTTGGTTCCAACCAAAGTGAGTTACCTAAATTAAAGGTAACGATTTCTCTTAAATTATTTTCATTTATTTTGCTTCTTAAACCCCCAAACTCTTTTTATTTCCTTTCTTTTGTAACAACACCAGTATCCTCAATATACTAGGATGTTTTTATAAGAAGGATTCAAACTACACATACACACAACTCCATCTAATGGATGATGAACATAATGTTTCTGTGGATGGCAAACTAACGCCTCACGAAACGATGATTGTTCAAATACATCTTACCGCCTCTCATGGTGGCCATTATGATGGCACTGTAATTAAATATGATATTAATGATATATATTTTATATATAATCTTCTGTAATTCCATTTTATTTCATACCATTATTCGTTTCATGTTGTATATACATACGATAATTTCATTTGAGGAAGTGCGGACTACCGCCCCCTTAAAATGATATGACTCGTTCATACCACACATGGAACGTATAAAGGATGGTGTTAATGAACTTAAGTAACATATATAAAATATTATATTATACAGGAATAGTAATATACCTATGTATCATTTGGATTTGATTCTTTTAAAATGAAAATTAAATGGAAGTAGCGTTCGTGCGTGCGTACGGACTACCGTCTCCACGAACGCGATAAGATTCATTCTCCATCATATCCATTCAAGTATTATTCTCATTTTAGGGTTAAAAATAATGTTAATATCATTCTGATTATGAATAAGATATAATCTATCCATTACAAACATGTCTTACGTAACCAAACATTTAAGAAGAACGAATCGATTATCACCTGAAACAACGATAATACTAAGATATTATTAATAAAGCAATGTTAAAAGATCATATATGATATCATATTAATGTATATGATTCTTGTATAATTTAATAACAATTATTTCACCATTATACAGGAGGTTAACCTACCCCAACAAAGGAAAAGTACAAGGTAAGGGTTATTTCACAATCTCTTCTTTATCCGAGGTTGTTTATACGTAATAATCTACTGGGATCTCGTTATCATCCACATCCATGTTTCTTCAAAATGTATTTCAAAACATTTTTACTATTTACAATAATATGGGTTAAAGTCATTTATACCCTTTTTTGACTTTTTATAAGAGGTTTATAAAGTAATCTTTCCATCGTTTTCAAAACAAGGTCCTTTTTAACCTTTTCGACAGAATTGAGGTAAGAATGTTTTTTTTAACTTATACGGCGGGTGCGGTTATTTTCCGCCGTTATAAAATCGTCGAAGCTTTCCATACAAGCTTATAAGAATATTTTCAAAGAAAATGTTTTATTTTATATGGATCTTAAATGATTTCAAAATAAAAGGAGATACTTCTTTAAAAAGAATTTTGATTTCATCTATGTCAACATCCTTTGATGAATTTTAAGATTATTTGAAGTTGATTTATTATGATACAAAACTTCTATATTGTATTGAAGGTTTTGTGATATGTTTGACTGTGTATGTGCTATTTTTATACCATTCATAGTTTATGGTGAAATTATTGACATTTCGTATTCTAGTTTTAGTACGAATGTTTATGTTATGTTTAAACCTTTTCATATGGGAATGCATTGGACTTAATAAGTGACGGGTGGAGCCCGCTATAGCTCCTCGATGCATCGGTAGGTCTCATGAGACAAACTAGTGTCTTGGCACAAGGACTTGACAAAATCTTATTTGTAGTCTTGGCACGAGGCCTTGACTATGTGGTTATGATAGTCTGGCATTATGCATTCCAACATTATGAAAGTGGTTATTGATTTTTGCATGTGATTATTCGATTAGTAGAATATCCATGTGAATAAGTAAATGGAATTATTTCATTTTATTTATGCCATACCATGTTGAAAGTTCATATTTAAAAGTCTTTTGTTTTAGTTATACACTGCCTTAAATGTTTATTCTTATTTATGAAAGTTTCCGCTATATTGTTATCCTTACTGGGCATTTGAGCTCACCCCTTTTCAATGTTTTATTTTTCCCATGAAGTGAAGAAGTAGGTTATGAATGACCTGCAGGGATATTATGTGGGGATATGAGTGCGGATTATGGAGACATTATGTTATTGTAGTAGTTTTTCATTTTATGATGTAATGTAAAACTTATGAATATATCTAGTGTTTCCAAGGCTACTAAACCAATCGGTCTTTCGAGATTTGATCTTTCTTGTGATCATGCCAATGTTATGTAATTAATGCACCGACTTTGGGTAGCTGGGGTCGGGGCGTTACAATCAATCCATGGAAATAGATACTTATTATTTACAGTAACATGATTGAGTTTCCAATAATTAATAACTAAGAAAAGTGTTCTATAAACATTATTAGAAAATAGAACTGGAACCACCCAAGGTTACACACTCCAATGTATAATTTCATTATATAAAATATCATCCAATTGAGTTTTAACACTTCAATTTCAGCTGGTTTCATATTATAAGAAGGAATAGATATCACCTGAGTACCCAAAAACAAATCAATATAAAAATATACCTCTATTACTGGTGGAAAACCATAGAAATCAGAAGGGAAAATGTTGAGAAACGTAGTGAAAAATGGAGGGAGATCATCTCTGATATATGTCCACTCCATATAAAAAGTGAAAATGGGTATTACATTCCCCAACATTGGATAAGAAGTTCTGTCTCTACTCGAACTCAGGTCTCATTCTCCCTGAAAGATACAGAACACCCCATCGGGTGCAGTAAAGGAGACACATCTCAGATAGTAGTCAATTCATGCTTTATTATCAATGATATAATCCATACTGAATATGGAATTAAGAGTTTTCATGTGAAAAATCAGGAAATGCCAAGTAAGATCAATCTCTGATAAAGATATGACATAAGTTGGACAAGGAATAACCTACTCTCCCTTTATTCTGAGGGGTGTAGTAATGTCCATCACCTTAGATAAAATAATCGTATAAATATTTAGTAGGCTCATGATTTGAGTTCATATAACCAAATGTGATTTACTAGTATCAAAAAATGTAGTCACTAAAGATAAAGAAATAGTGATGGTACCTATCACAGCTATAGGACCCGTATCTGCTTCCTCTAGAGACTCTTTTACTACATGAATAAGATTCATTCCAGATGTATGTGGCTAGAACTCCTTATATCCACAAGAATATGATGTAACTATGGTATGTTTTGGTACTGATGATCATGTTACACTATGTGAAGTATAAAATATATAACATAACTTTTTAAAGTTCCCTGAGAATCTATAGGAACCACATATCTTGTGTGCCTAATTGAAAACTTGTTTTGAAAGCCCATGCTTGCCACAATGAAAGTAAGTCAAAGGTCCTATTCTAGGAATTAAAGGGGGTTCCAAAATAACCCTTCTATCAAGAACCTCCATGAGACTCATCATGCTTTATCTTTCCTTTAATGTAGCTCACATAACTATGACTGGGTGAAAAAGGAACTCTCTTCAACCCTCACTTACCACCAAAATTTAATTCACCCATCAATTCCTTATCAATAACCTCATCATAAGAATAGATATTCATAAGGAAAACTGAGAATGGATATCATATCAAATTCCCATCTCAAACCATCGAGTCTTCATCTTCCCATTTGATATAATCTTAGGTAAAAACAACACAATATTAGTAAATCAATTCGCATACTCGTTCACAGCCTTATTATCCTACTTGATTTTGACTAATCCTGTAGCCTTAGCCAACACCAATGAATCTGTATATAACACGTTAGTGAAAATAAATTTAGTTTTTTTCACTCTAATCTCATATTTTTCTTTGTCGTCACCATCAATTCCCATCATCTTTTTCTAAGTACCTCTATCTTGAAGGTGGCACATTTCACTTTAATTAGATCGATTTTTTCCATGAACTCAAACAAAAGATATATATTTCTAAACCAATTCTCAGCCTGTTGAGTATTATTAGAGACTTATAATGATGGGGGCTTCTATTGAAGGAACTACTCATCATGACTCATGAATGCATCCCTCTAAGGTTCCGCAATAGGATCTTGAATGGGAATGGGAGCAGGTGCCTATCCCAGATCATAGACAATACACACAATAACCTCAGTCATATTCTAGTCCACTGAAGGATTTTTCTCATTTTGGTACATCATAACCTTTATCCTAGATCTTATTCAAATGTCTTCTTAGAGGCATGATGCTACACAACATCAGCAGACACAATCAAAGGCATCAAAATATTACTCATATCAATAACTCAAACAAGAGAAATAGGGAAATTAATCCCATCATATTAGAAAAAAAGATTTGGATTTCAACCTATCCAAATGAAAATTTTTTAAAATAATGGAATTATTCCAATATATTCCTTTCCAAAACAAACCATGGTAACATAAGTCTCACTATAATGAGATATGGACATAAAATCACTCATAAAAACCTCATAAGTCCTGACAAGATCTCTCAACTGCATACTGACATCATGGAAATATTCTCAACATGCACCTTTAATACCAATTTGTCACAAACAGGCCTAGATACCCTAGTGCCCCAATACCTAAAATGGCACTGACATAACCCAAATGGCATTCCTAATCCCCATGGGATAGTGACTACCACTTGGAATCATACAAGATAAAATATAGAATGATTTTTCCACAAAAAATATCATAAGGAATATATAAATATCAGTATGCACAAAACTCCAAAGGGTGGCCATACCAGAAATCAAACAGGTAAATCAAAACCAAAAATATTACATCCTTAAAGTACTCAAAAATAGAAAAGATGAAATCAAACATTACAAATGAATCAATAGTTCAGTCCTCAAAGGATAATGAACATCCACCTCATTCAATAGGTTCTTTCCCTTTACACGAACATGGTAGAATAAAATCTAAAAACACCCAAAGGAAAATCTATGTTGTGAGATAAAAGAATAGTAGGGTCTCACCAAGTGCTCCATAATAAGATCCTATAATAAATAAACCAAATCATGATTTTGATTTTAAATAAAATAGGTAATGTTGATATAATTTTGATTTTTTTTAAAAACATGATTTTCATTTCAAATGACGGAAAACATTTACAAAATGGATCAATAAACATTTTATTTAAAACAGTTTATATAAATTAGATTATATGAATAAAAAAAATCATAGTTAATAGAATATATAAATTAAAGTAATCATAAAAATAAACATGGTAATATTCCTTGCAGTATGATAGTTCTCGATCACATGATCCTAGATTTCTCATATTATTGATCATGGAAATGTGTACACATGTCCCTCATGCTCATCCCAAGTAGGACTCATCAATATCCTATTGGGGTAATATCTTCCTAACTGGGTTTTTTTTATAGCTTTGATCATCAATAATTTTATAGGGAATTAACATATTATCATGTTTTTCCCAAATAACCCACTAACTACCTAGGATTTCATGTGCTTAATCAATCAATAAATAATGGCCAATTCATTTCATTTATAATCAATACATTATTTACAATTCAATTTCCCAATTTCTCATTTCAATTTTTAAATAAATATCAATAAAATAACATGGATATTTAATAATTTATTTCCAATTTAAAATAAAACCAATCATAGGTTTTAATCAATTAAATTTAATCCATTTTTTAAAAGTAGTTTTCAAATCAATTCACAAATTCCAGAAATTTCCAAAACATGCCCCAAATTCCAATTCAATTGGAATTGGGGTTTTTCTCAAAAAACACACCGAATAAATTTCAATTCAGATTCTCATAGAATTTGGTTTTCATAATTCAATTAAAATAAATTTCTATCTAATCATAAAATCAAGGGTTTATCAAAAATAAAATCTCAATGGAACCACCTTCCTTTATTCATAGTATCAAAACTCAATACCAGCAGTAGGATTTGGTAGCGATGAATGATGGAAAGAGAGATCTAGAAATAAAACCTTGATTAGAGATCAAAATAAATGGATTTTAGATCTATTAAATAAATTATCATCTAAAAACCCTTATGGAGAAAAGAAAGACGGAGTAGGAGAGAAGGAACAAGGGGATAATCACTTATCAGAGAGAGATAGAACAAGATTCTCCAAGATTTTAACTTTTTATAAAAGGGTGTAATGGATCCAAAAATGGTTCTTGAGAGCACCAAGGCCTATTAAATCATGATATCCTGATTTACGGTTGATTAAGAGGTTATGTGGGGGGGTTATATTTTAAAATAATTTTCAGAATAAAAAATCAGCATCTTCGTGGTTATCTGGATAAGGCCTTACTGTTAGAAAAATCATACACCCTAAACATGTTCCCCTCTACAGGGGTTCATGGTTTCTATTAAGTGAGGGAATAATTTTAAAAACCTTTCAAAACCTCTCTACCCTGGGATACATAGTTTTCATTGGGATTGCATGGTTTGGGAAGACTGATTACCAACCATGCACATCCGAGAAACGTCCAAAAAAATTCAAAAAATCAACCAAAAAATCTAAGATTAACCCCAATAAATGATTGATCAAAAATAAGGTCGATGAGTAGCTGAAAAATAGTAACAGTGTGTTATAACATGCATGATATACACTATGTGGTTTTAGTTCAAAAGAATTTGAATATCTTTCTTGATGTAATTTAGTCAAGGGTTTTTCATTTACTTGACATAGCCAATGATTCCAAATTTGGGTGTGGTATGAGTCAGGTGAAGAAACTTAGTTATGTATTTTAATTACTTGGTTCATATAATCTCGTTCATAATGGATTTATTTTTAATATTTTGAGTAAATTTTGGTTCTATTATTTAAATTTTACCTTCCATAATAAATGCTATATTTATAAAATAAGCAACATTTATTCCAAAATTTTATAATAAATCTATACTTATCAAGTATGGATATAGAAATAAAGTTTTTGGTAGTTGAAGTCACATAATAAAAACCCTTTAAACCCAATATCCTTTCGGTTGGCAATGAGAGGTGGTAATCCCCAATAGCTATAATAGAAAGTTTGGCTCTCCTGGTTTCTTATAGATCTACCTACCCTCAGTCAATCTTTCTAAATATACTTGGTTCCTATATTTTAATATATATATATATATATATATATGTGTGAGCACAAAAATATGTATCTAATAAAAAATTAATTGAAATAGATAAATTTAACTCGATAAAAAATGAATATGAATATTCCGCTTGCTTCTTTGGCTGGGTATAGTTTTTCTTCCTGTGGCCCCTCCTTCCACATAAAAAATAAATAGCTTCATGTTCCCATGATTTCCATATTATATTATTCTTTTTAGAAGGGTTTGAATAATATTTGTACTTAAATTTATTTAATTTCCCATTCCTTTTTTTTACTATAAGGATTAAAGGATTTTCATTCTTCATATCTTTATCTAATAAGAGAAGTAGAGTAAGACGATTTGGAAGAGACTTCTCAATTTTGTTCATATTAAAATTTAAAAAAACAAGGGAGAATCTCTATGGGATTGATTCCAAAATGAGATCTTTTCATAGTTATTCGAGGAGATGAAACCCTAGAAACACTAGGAACTTAATGTAGTAATTATCTTGACTACATGAGGCCTAATTGGGGAACCCTCTCCAAGAATGTACTAAAATAACACCTCGGAATTCTCAAACAGTTTCTATTTAGCTCTCTATTGGTAAATAACATGGATTTTCTCAAGAATTATATACATATTCATGTTTTTGGGAGACTTCATGAGTTTCCTAGACATTGAAGAAAGCATTAAAAATTTAATTTAGACTACATCACTCAAATTTATTTCATAAACTAGGAACTATTCATCGCTAACTTATTTGGTATGTGGATTGGGAATTTAGGATTCTAGCATGTAATATTTATGTTCATGGCATAAAACTATCTGAATTCCTCAAAACCACTCCTAAAAGTTACATATAGTTAAAAGGTTTTCATTATCCAATATTGATAATAGGGATTGTGTAGATGAAGAGATTTCCATTTTATTCTATAATTAAATGTCTAGATTATTAGTACTTTGCTTGATTAGCAATTATGTGAGAAATAATAAATTAATTTAGTTGATTAATTATCTCACTATTTTTTCAAGTTCTCGAAACCTTCACCATTAAACTCAGAATGTCTAGTTTCTAGGAAATTCTAGTGGCCAGGATCCCCATTACATTTATTAATGATCCAAACTTTGGGCATGAAAACTATAAGAAAGTAATTAGGTAGGATTTATTTCCAATTGTGGGCTTGCAGCTCCTTGCTCCATTGAATTGATTCCCCTATCTTGAAATCTTAAATTTTATTTTCATAACACTTGTCTCCAAATTTGTATTGAATATACATTTTTCATTAAAAATTATACATGTTTGGTTAAGTCATCCCAAATCCCTCACAATAACTCCCTGATAAAATTAAGTGTCCATAATTTTTCCATTCACTACACTTAATTCTATGGTTTCATTCCCAATCAAGTAATAGAATGATTAGTCTGACTTGATTTTAGGTTGATGAATTTTAATTAATTATATATAAATTTTATCTTTTTTATCCTTTACACGTCTCATTAAAATCAAGCGGATGTTACTTAATAAATAAATCATGTTGGATAAAACATTCATTCAAAATTAATTTATTTAATTCACATATTTGTACCTTAATTCAATCATTTTTGTGATATCTGTAACGCCCCGACCCTAGTTACCCAGAGTTTCTGAATTATTATATAATATTGGCATGATCAGAAGGGGTCAAATCCCAAAAGACCGATCAGTTTAGTAGCCTTGGAAACAAGATATATACATAAGCTTAACATTACAACGTTAAAAGAAATACAACAGTAATTTATTTCATTAGAAACATCTGAGCCTCCTAGATTATTCCTGAAAGTAAATCATAACTAACTTCTTCATATCCTGGGAAAATTAAACATAAGAAATGGGTAATCTCAAATGCTCAGTAAGGGTAAGAAATATAGTGGAATATAACATAAACATTAGGCAAAGTGAATAATGGAAAACACATGCCTTTACAATTAATAAACATGAACACTTTATGGCCGGAATATAAGCTGAGTAAATAATTCCATAATAAAACAGAGTCATGTGTATTCTACTAGTCGAATAACCACATGAACCATTAATACTATTTTCATAATGAGGGAATGTATAATGTCGGATATTCTGAAACATTTTGTCAAGGCCTCGGCCAAGACATCTAAAAATGATTTAGGCCTCATCCAAAACCATATATATATAATTGGGAAAGGCCTCAGCCAATTTCATGTCTAGCCGTCTCATTAGACCTACCGATGCACTGAGGAGCTATAGCGGGATCCACCCATCACTTACTAACTCCAATACATTCCTCATATGAAAGGGTTGAAATATAATATAAACATTCGTATTAAAACTAGAATAATAAATGTCAATAAATTAACCATAAACCATGAATTGTATAAAAATAACACATCCACATTCAAAAATATCACAAAACCATCAATAAAATATGGAATATTTTTATCATAATAGATCAACTTCAAACTAGTTTAAAATACAACAAAGGATGTTGACATAGATCAAAGGAAAGTTATTTAATATGAACATATCTTTCTATTTTGAAATCATTTAAAAGTCATGTAATTATAAAAGAAATGATTTATTTTGAAAATATAATTATAAGCTTGTAAGAGAAGCTTTGATGATGTTATAACGACGGATAATAACCGCACCTGCCGTATAATTTAAAAAAACATTCCTACTATAATTTTTTTCAAAAAGGTCATAAAGTGCCTTGTTTGGAAAACGATGGAAAGATTCCTTTAAAACAATTTATAAAAAGTCAAACAAGGGTATAAATTACTTTAAACAATAGTCTAGTATATAGTAAAAATGTTTTGTAAAACATTTTTAAGAAACATGTATGTGACTGATAAAGAGGTCTCAGTAGATACTTACGTAAAAACAACATTAGATAATAAAGAGATTGTGAAATTAACCCTTACCTTGTACTTTTCCTTGGTTGAGGGTAGGTTAACCGCCTGTATAATGGTGAAATAATTATTATTAAATTATAAAATAACTATATATATTGGTATGATATCATATATGATCTTCTAATATTGCTTTGTTAATGATATTTCAGTAGTATCATCGTTTCAGGTGTTAACTGATTCATTTTCCTTTATATGATTTGTTACATAAGTAATGTTAGTTATGGATAGGATTTATTTGATTCATATACATAATTTTGTTATGTTCATAAACATTATTTTTAATCATAAAATGAAAATTATTCTTGAATGAATATGATGGGAAATGAATCTCATCGTGTTCATGGAGATGGTAATCCATACGTACGCACGAGCGACAATATCATTCTTTTGATATTAAAATAGTATGTGATTGGATGTTATAGAATATATACAGAATAATTATCATGTTAAATTTATTATTTAAATCATTTATATGCATTGTTATACCCATCCAAATAATGAAGTTTTTGAATAACAAACTACACCACGATGAGGAGACGGTAATCCGTACGTACGCACGTATGGTGACATTTTCATTTATAGGATGGATAGAATAATGAATAGGGTTGTACCATTTTTATAATAACATCACAGTTTGTATAAGATATTGGATTTATTATTTTATAATGGAAACAACAATGAAATAGGAAGTAGAAGAAGAAAAGAACTTAAAAGAGGTGATGAAATATTTACCTCTTCTTCGGGTTCTTACTTTTTGATTTGATTAAAAGGGCTCCATAGGTTGTCTTTATAACTAAAGGAAGGACTATAGGATGAAATGGGGACAGTTGAGATGATATTTTTGCAGGGTTTGGCTGAGCCAAATGGCTTTGAAGGTGTGAACTTGAGAGAAGGGGAAGTTCCCTTTAATAAGAGGGGTGAGGGGCACCTTAGGAAAAGATTGAAATATAATTTTATAAAAAAATAATTTTCGATTTCTAATGGATCCAAAATGGTTTATTTCAAGGATAAGGTGGGTATGGGTTGAAAACAACTCAACCAATAGGTTTTAGATAGTTTTGGGTCACTATATTGACCTTATCTTTTAGATTTAACTCTTAGTTAATTAGTTTGACATTTACCATGTCACTTTGTATTTTTATATTATATGGTTAATAAAATTACTATAATAATCCAAGATAACCCCAAGTGGTTCATTATTAAGATATATAACCTTATCTAAGTCATTTGGATGAACCTTATATTTTTAGGAATATTATATCAATTAATAATATAGTATTTTGTTTAAAAAACTCTTTTATGTCAATTTTGACAGTATTTGGTATTTTGTTTTTGAAAAATTCATAACAGCATTATTAATTCAAAAAAAATCATTTAATAAAACCTAACATGTCATATTAACCTGTAAAATTATTGTAATTCATAAAAAGTCACAAATTACATTTATTTTTGTATTTATAATATCAATTATTTTAATATTTCATTAATAAGGTAATTTCTGCATCATCATTGTGTCATACATAAATTAAATTATTTAATGTCTAAAAATTATAAATAAAATACCATTATGTACGAAATATTTTTTCTTTCTAATTAATATTTATAGTTGAATGTATCTTATGTGTAACCCTATATTAAAAATGTTTTAGTTATTAAACATTGAATTTAACACTTTTAACTCTTCTTTAAATTAAATAATAATAAATGTCCTGATCTAATCCAAGTGGACCTAAAGGATCCTATTTTATTCCTGAGGTTGTTTTTGGTCAAATTACACTTATCCAATAGAATTAGTACATGTGTTAGGCTAATAATAATATCATTTTTACCTTTAATTACAATATTTACTTTTAATCATGGTAAATAAAAGTCAAAAGTTACTATTCACCAAAAATTACTTTTATCTTATTGAACCACATTTTACTTACTAATATCAATCGTGTCTCTTGGATTTTTGAAATTAAATTCACAAAAGCGGTAAAATTAAGTTTTATGAAAATTTGCAAATGCACCTAGGAGGTTGGTAAAAGATGGTAAAAAGTTCAATAAACTTTTTATATATCTAAACTTATTATAAAATTACTCCAATGAATTACATTGAACTTATATAGGTATTATTTATATATTTTGAACTAAAATAAATTTAAATGAAATAAATAATTATTTAAATAAAAATTCGGTTTTAAACAATAACTCAATGTTTTTCACTATTCATCAAAAATTGAAAGTTTTCAGAAAAATACCAAAAATTCACCCGAAGCTAATTTCAATATTCCAAATCCAAAAATGAACTCTATTTTGGAAGATAAAATTTATAAAATTTCAAAAATTTGGTATTAATATTCATAATGGCTAGTTTGCTTGGTTTTGGTGTGTTTAAACTCGAAGTTGCGTACAACACATGCTACTGTATTTTTCAAAGGGAAACGTACCATGGAAGAATGGGGTGTTACCTTCTCCCCTCCTTAAATAAATTTTTTCCTCGCAATTTGAAATTTTTCTTTGAAAATACAAGGTTAAAAATAGAAAATACCTTTGTGGAAGACCCACATCAGAAATAGGGTTAATAATATTTAGTTTTAATAAGAGGGAAAGTGATATGAAAAAGTCACTACGAAATTATGATCTCAATTAGAAGAACATTGGTGGAAATTAAAGACACATAATTGGAGGAAAACTTAAATATTTATAGGGAGTGATTGAGGTTATCAATCACAAAAAAGTGTAAAATTGAGGGCCTCCATTCTACCAATCTATGATGATTTAAAATATCATCGGTTTAACAAAAAATAGGGTATTAGGATAACACATTTTTGGTTTTATGATCCCTTCCATAATGTTTAAGAATTAATTTAATCATAGAATAAGAGAGAGCGAGAAATATACTTGACAAGTAGAGTTACATCCTTTAACTAATTTCTACCACAAACTTATCTTTCACTCCAAAAGATAATAGAACATAAAAAAATAAATTAATCAAAATCGTATAAGGTTACAAACATATACAATGAAGAAAACTAATTTATAATGACCAAGGACTTCATGTAGGCTAGTGGTAAGTCATAAAGCCTTGTCGCACTTTGGTTGTGGGTTCGATTCCTGGAGCTTTGTCCGATGCGATGGGTATCGCCCGACCCACTGGTTGTCCTTTTTCTAAAACTATAGTATTATAATATTCAAAAAATAATCTTAATAAATACTATCCAAAGTTTAACTTAATCCATTCCAACCTTTATATCTATCAAAAATAATTATGTCCATATTCACTCTAAAAGGTCTCTAAATTCCAAAATCAATTGGAACATCAGATTCCCAAAACAACATAAAGTTTCTCTTATTGTCAAATATGTAAAATACAATTACCTCCATCATATTAAAACCTTAATGAAAAAAGAAGTACTGCATTACAATCCTTATATATATCACATTCTTCTGATAACCAGAAAATAATTCTTGAATCCAAAAACATAAATACATTAATTACTCCACTTCAACTATAGTAACAGTATAAGATTGGCCTTCATCCCTTTTCCTTTTATGGGATAAGTTTCCTTGGAACTTTGGAAATTCATTTTCATAATGACCCATTTCTCTACAATTGTAGCATTCCACATTGACAGACTCTTTCTTTCCCTTACAATCACCAGCAATATGGCCTTTCTGTCCACATTTATAGCATACTCCATTTCCTTTTAGACAGGCACCAGGGTGTTTCCTTCCATAATTATCACAGGGGGGAAATTCAACTCTTCCCTTCTTCCCTGTTTCCTTATTTTCTTTCCAAGAGTGTTCAACAGATCTATTCTTCTCTTGCTTTTCTTTAAAGTCGTAAGACTTATAGAAATACTTTTCTTTCTTGATAGCATATGAGACAATATCTTTGTATAATTAGAAGGATTTTGAGACTAATGATCAATAGAGAAATGTTTTTAACCCATAAAATAATTGATCAATCTTACTCCTTGGGTTACGTATATAATTTGCAGCATGCCTTGCAAACCTTGTAATGTTAGCTTCATACTTTGCGACATTCTCATCATTTTTTTGCCTCAGACGAAGAAATTGTCTTTCCATATCCACTCGATTGTCATGAGGAAAGTATTTCTCTAAGAAAATATCTTTAAACTCCCTCTATTCCATAGATGATACTTCTTCATCCTCCATTGTGTTCTGAATTAATGACAACCATTGATCTGTATCTCTCATTAGGAGATAAACTTGTATGGAAACTTTTTCCCTTTCGTTAATCCCCAAAGCATGAAATATTTTCTCTAAGGAACTTATCCATTGCTCAGCTACAAGTGGATTTGAATTCCCATTGAATGTTTGAGGTTGTTTCCTCATGAATCGTTCTAATATTAATCCTTCGTGTTGTGTATCAGGGTGCTCCATACGGGTAAGGTTATTATTAATAACCTATGTGAGTTGTCCCAGTATGGTGTTAAGCTGATCAGCACTAGTTACATCACCAGCTCCACCATAATTATCTTGAGTAGGAGGTAAATCCCTACATTGATTATGTGCATTGATACGGTTTCCATTCCTTCCACTATGAGCCATTTATAAACAATGGAAAAAACTAGATTAGTTTATGAATCAAAATACATAATTCCCTACTTGTAAAACACTTAACATAAATTGAACGGTTTATGGATATAATCCATAATAAAAAAAAATATTTGAGAATGTATATACTCATAAACCATTCATAATGGTTTGTAATAAAAATGATAATTATCCTAATCATATTCCCCGGGAGTGTCGTAACCAAGAGTGCAGCAAGGCCCATTTTCGTTCACCAGTTCCTGTTAAAGTCTAGCTCAAAGCGGTGTTTTTCAGGTTTTACCCCTAGGTACATATGTGCCAAAGCCGTCTCTATCTGCTCGTATCCAGACAGGGATGTATTGCGTGGAAAACTCACAAAATCTCCACATTACCAAAATTCTAGGATGTTCTTATATACTAATCCTCAAAGTCTATCTTAGGATAATGTGCTCTAATCAGAGTTTATCTAAATCTTGTTTCCAAGGTTTGTACTAAACTTTCTCTGATACCAACTGTAATGCCATGACCCTAGTTACCCATAGTTAGTTCATTATTACAAAATATTGGCATTATCAGAAGGGATCAAATCCCGAAATACCGATCAATTTAGTAGTCGTGGAAACAAGATACATACATAAGTTCAACATTACAAATTAAAAAGAAATAAAAAACTAATTTATCTCATTAGAAACATCCAATCCTCCTAGATTATGCCTATAAGTCACTCATAACTAACTTCTTCATATATTTTGAAAATTAAACATAAGAAATGGGTGACCTCAAATGCTCATTAAGGGTAAGCAATATAGTAGAAGATAATATAAACATTAGGCATGGTGAATAATTGAAAACACATGCCTTTACAATTAATAAACATGAACACTTTATGGTAGGAATATGAGATGAGTAAATAATTCCATAATAAAACACAGTCATGGGTATTCTACTATTTAAATAACCACATGAACCATTAATACTATTTTTATAATGAGTGAATGTATAATGCCGAAAATTCTGAAACATTTTGTCAAGGCCTCAGCCAAGACGTCTAAAAATGATTTAGGCCTCGGCCAAAACCACATATATCAAATTTGGAAAGGCCTTGGCCAATTCCACGTCTAGTTGTCTCATGAGACCTACTGATGCACTGAGGAGCTATAGCGGACTCCACCTGTCACTTACTAAGTCCAATATATTACTCATATGAAAGGGTTTAAATATAACATAAACATTCGTATTAAAACTAGCATATGAAATTTCAATACATTAACCATAAACCGTGAATGGTATAAAAATAACACATCCACAATCAAACATATCATAAAACCTTCAATACAATATGGAAGATTTGTATCATAATAGATCAACATCAAACTAGTTTAAAATCCATCAAATTATGTTGACATGGATGGAAGGAAAATTATTTGATAGGAATATATCTTTCTATTTTGAAATCATTTAAAGGACATGTAATTATAAAAGAAAACATTTATTTTCAAAATATTCTTATAAGTCTGTAAGGGAAGCTTCGACGATGTTATAATGGCAGAGAATAACCGCACGCGCCTTATAAGTTAAAAAAATATGCTTAACCTAATTTTGTCAAAAATGTTGTAAAGTACCTTGTTTGGAAAATGATAGAAAGATTCCTTTAAAACCATTTATAAAAATTCAAACAAGGGTATAAATGACTTTAACCCATATTCTAGAAAATAGTAAAAATGTTTTGCAATATATTTTTAAGAAACATGGATGTGAATGATAAAGAGGTCCAAGTAGATACTTACGTAAAAACAACCTCGGATAATAAAGAGATTGTGAAATTAACCCTTACCTAGTACTTTTCCTTGGTCGAGGGTAGGTTAACATCCTATATAATGGTGAAATTAATATTATTAAATTATAAAAGAACCATATACATTAATATGATATCATATATGATCTTCCAATATTCTTTTGCTAACAATATTTCAGTAGTATCATCGTTTTGGGAGTTAACTGATTCATTTTCCTTTATATGATTTGTTACGTAAGTAATGTTTGTTATGGATAGTATGTATATGATTCATATAAATAATTATATTATTTTCATAAACATTATTTTTAATCATAAAATAAAAAATATTCTTGAATAAATACGATGGGGAATGAATCTCATCGCGTTCGTGGAGACTGTAATTTGTACGTACGCACGAGCAACAATATCATTTTTTTATAATAAAATAATATATAATTGGATAGTATAGAATATATACATAATAATTATCATGTTTTATTTATTATTTACATAATTAATACTCATTATTATACCCATCCAAATGATGAAGTGTTTGAATAACAAACTACACCACGACCTGGAGACGGTAATCCATACATACGCACGCATGGTGACTTTGTCATTTATAGGATAGATGGAATAATGAATAGGGTTGTACCATTTTTATAATAACATATAAGTATATATAATATACTGGATTTATTATTTTATAATGTAAAAAACAAAGAAAGATTAAGTAGAAGAAGTAAAGAACTTGAAAGAGGTGTTAAAATATTTACCTCTTCTTCGTGTTCTTCCTTTTGATTTGATCAAAAGGGCTACTTAGGTTGTATTTATGACTATATGAAGGCCTCTAGGATAAATTTAGGATAGTTTAGAGTATATTTGTTCAGTTTTTTGTAGATCCAAATGACTTTGAAGGTGTGAATTTGAGATAAGGGGACGTTCCCTTTTATAAGAGGGGTGAGGGGCACCTTAGGAAAATATTGAAATATTATTTTATAATAAAATAATTTTCCGTTTTTAATGTCTCAAAAATGATTTATTTATAGTATAAGGTGGTAATGTTTCTAAAACCAGTCAACCAATAGGTTTTATATAGGTTTGGGTGACTATATTAAACTAATATTTTAGATTTAACTCTTAGTTAATTAGTTTGGCATTAACCATGTCTCTTTGTATTTTTATATTATATGGTTAATAAACTTACTATAACAATCCAAGAGAACCCCAAGTGGTTAATTATTAACATATATAACCTTAAATAATTCATTTGGATGAACATTATATTTTTAGGAACATTACATCAATTAATAATATAATATTTGTTTTAAAAACTCTTTTATCTCAATTTTGACACAATTTTTTATTTTGTTTTTTCTAAATTTATAACAGCATTATTACTTAGAAAAAAATAACTTTAATCAACCATAAAATGTAATATTAACCTATAAAATTAGTTTTATTCATAAAAAGTCTCAAATTACATTTATTTGGGTATTTATAATATCAATTATTTTAATATTTCATTAATAAGGTAATTACTACATCATCATTGTGTCACACATAAATTAAATTAATTAATGTCTAAAATTTATAAATAAAACACCATTATGTAGGAAATGTTTTATATTTCTAATGAATATTTATAATCGAATTTTTCTTATGTGTAGCCCTATATTAAAAATGGTTTATTTATTAAACTTTGAATTTAACACTTTTAACTCTTCTTTGAATTATATAATAATAAATGTCATAATCTAATCAAAGTGGATCTAAAGGATTGTATTTTATTCCTAAGGTTGTTTTTGGTCGAATTACACTTAACCAATAGAATTAATACATGTGTTAGGGTAATAATAATATCATTTGTACCTTTAATTACCCTATTTACTTTTAACCGTGGTAAATAAAAGTCAAAAGTTACTATTCACCAAAAATTGTTTTTATCTTATTGAACCACATTTTACTTACTGATATCAATAATGTCTCACAGATTTTTGAAATTCAATTCACAAAAGCGGTAAAATTAAGTTTTATGCAAATTTACAAATGCTCCTAGGAGGTGGGTAAAAGACGATAAAAAGTGCAGTAAAACTTTTATATATCAAAACTTATTATAAAATGACTCCAATTAATTAAATTGAAAATATATAAGAATTATGTATCTATTTTGACCTAAAATAATTTTAAATAAAATAAATAATTATTTAAATAAAAATTCGGTTTTGAACAATAACTTAGTGTTTTTCACTATTCGTCAAAAATTGAAGGTTTTCAGAAGAATACCAAAAATTCACCCTAATCTGCCTCCACAGACATTGGGAAACTTCATTAATTACAAATATTTATAACTCATATACATGTTTGGGGAACTAAATGATTGGTTAAATGAGGATTACATAAATATACTTAGACATACATGTCCTACATAATAATGGATGGAGTGATGACTCATAGGACATCAAATTTAATTTAATAATAAATAATTACAAACACATGTAATAAATTAAATTAAATAAATTTCATAACATAAACTAGTCTTGATCTAGCTCATGAATGATCATACATACAATATATACAAAAAATTTAATGGATAAAATTCATTTCTTTATTTGTTATTTATTATTAAGATAATCACACTTTCATTTATTAATTAATTAGTTCGCTTTCAACTTAATGACCTTGTAAATCCTCTTGGAGATAAAACTTATTAAAGAATTAATGACAAATAAATGGTAGAACAAAAAATTTAATATTTATTATAATAAATTAATTGAGCATTGAAAATTATTTAAAACCCTTATTAAATTTTCAAACACATCCAATAAAACCAATATGATTTTAATTCAACAATTTTTCAATTTAACATAATTTAACTCTTCCAGAAATTGGGATACTATAATAAGTGTACTGTCTATCTTCACTCCAAGTACCTATGTTTCCCTGTATCCATGTCACATGTATGGGGCTTCTACATGTTGACTCATTCATACTACATGGGGTATACATGTTATTTACATGTCGTGTATCCACTTACTATGTTCCTTAGATACTCTCTTGGTTATTCAACATGTATCTTGGTGGATTGCATGATTTTTACAGTCCAAATACACACCATGTGATCTGAATGTTGTCTTCCTTTACAACATGCCAAATGAATCAGCATGTTATCAAGTGACAGAATACCGAAATTGTCCATTCCATCTACACACCATCAATTGCTAAATCCATGAGTCCTAATAACTCAGGAGTATATCAGACAGGGGAATTAATGAACTACATTCTATGTACACTACATAAAAAAATGTATATAAAAAATACTCCATGTTATCAGTATCACAAGGTTTGACCATGTATAATGACCACACAGATGGCATGATTTGTGCCACTAAATCATGTAGACTACACTATGTGTACAACGATACATGTTTTGTAGTCTAACACCCTTGTTTTGGGTTTCCTGGTCAACATGTGACTTACACTATGTGTAATAACTATGTGTAATGATGTGTATATTGTTCCATGTCCAGGTGAAATATACTATGGTAGACGATGTGTACTTCAGAGTACATTCCATATAACCCTTTCTTCCAAGACAAAACTTAGTAGTTCATGATGGAATCTTCATTCGTTCTTCATCAGTTCATAGAACTTTATGAAAATGAAGCAACGAATGAATGTGATAAATATTTTAAAAACATGTAAATTCAAATCATATTAAAGATTGAATAATATGAAATGAAAATTAAACCGAGATTATGTATGGATCAAAAATCAAATAAATAATAATAAATTTAAATATGACTGATCTAAAACCCCTTGATTGTTTTAGGCATAGGGAAATCATGTGGTGGTGGGTGATATATTAAAATTTCTTTTAATATTTAAATTCAAGAAACCCAAAGATAGGATCTTGCATGTCAAAATTAAAATTAATTTATTTAATGCCAGAAGAAATGATTACCTTGTATTAGGAACCATTATTCTTTAATGATGTTGATCATCAGAAAAATACCCTTTTGGAATTCCTTCATTACGTTGTGTGGATCCAATGATATAATCCTTATATTAGTGATCCACTTTTTCTCTTTTGATCTCTAATAAATGAAATTCGATCTCCAGGTGCTAGCATGGATAATCAAATATCTTGTGTAGTATTTATTGATTTATATTCCATTGGTATTAAAAAAATATCTCTTGGGTTTTATCATTATTGAGAGGGAGAGGGTAAGAGGAGAGGTTTTTATAGAGAATTCATTATGCGCAAAAAATATCTATTTCAATTGTATTGATTGATTACCCTACACAAGAGACATAACTGTCTATTTATAAAGATAGGGTTTAGGTTAAAAAATATATGTAATTGCATTTCGGCCTTTAAATAATATTATAACATTTAATCAACCCAATCTAGGTAATATTTTTATTATTATTATTAAATTTATTTCATGATCCAACTTGCATAATGACAATATTATTTGACAAGATTGTTAGTCAATATTTGTCGCCAGATAGGATCTTGGTCTGTTCGAACTCCCCTATAATTTATTGATCACCTGACTATATATTAAATTTAAATATTTCATTCATAAATAAATATTTTTCATCAATAAAACATGAAAAAACTAATGCCTTATTCTTGAGAATAATATTAATTCAATTTACTAAATCAAAAAAAATTAATTGAAATCATTGGTAACAATTAGTGTATGACCCTCTAGAATTCTATCTCGTTAGAATTAGGTGGTATTTCCTAAATTCCATGATTACTATATTGAAATGATTCAAGGAACCCAATAGATATAACTTAGTGTTTCAATGATGAGAACTACATAAGAATCAAAAACTATGTAATATAATCCCTTTTTCAATATCTCATCAAGAAGGTTTCACATCCATGTCGACAACCTATATTTTTATATATCTTTATTTGAATATATGAGATAAACCTATCATTACACCATGGTTATGGAATTTAATGTGAAATTTATATTACAATCAAAAGAAAAAAATTTCAACTTCTGTAAAGATGTAAGGGACAAATCCTTCCTCAACTTATCAATTAATGGCATGTCTCTCGTGACACACCCAACATATCTAAGATCGCCAAGATCTGTTATCATTATGGTTTATGAAATACATTTAATTAAATTATTCATAAAATGAATTAATAATAATATTAAAGTCTAAGGACCCCTACACATTCTCCCATATAAGAATATATAATGACACCAAAACATATGGAATTATTACTGGAAGGTTTGTTCTCATAATCTCCCATATTGGAGATTAACAAGTGTGAACTTCATGAGAAAAAATCTCATATACTTATGAGTACTATAACTTGATAGTCTATGTACTATGTGTCCCATCATAGTATGTTATCCATCCACCTAACATTATTTAAGAATATCATCATAGCACTTTAAGGTTCTCATCAGAGCGGAGAGCTATTATGAACTTATCATTACCATTTTTACTCAAGGGAATTATTATATTAGAGTCATGAAGAAAAATGAAAAAAAATGTAATAGGTTTTTTTATTAATATTTCATATATTAAATATACATGTAATAAAAGTACAAATAGTTGTTCCTAGGACACCAACTCTAAAAAAATAATAAACTAATGAATATAATAGTCAAAAATACCCCTCCCTTCCTGTTATAAATACCACCCCCCCCCCATTATCTTCACACCTTCTAAAGCATAAATATTTACAAATATATAATAAAACCTATCCTATCAAATCTCCCCATTTTTAAGTTCTTTTGGTCTCACCAAAAATCAATTTCATGTTCCCCAAGGGGTTCTTCAAGGAGGTGATGTTCTAGAGGTAACATTCTCAAACTGCCTCTTTTAATTTATTTTCTTATTCCACCTTCTCCTAACCTCATTCATCCGACATAGAATAATAAATCTAGTAAAATTTAAATTCTATAATATTATATTAATAATGTAATATCTTATATCCACCCCCTTTCTCGTCTCCTCTTATTCAAATAAAAATGAAACCACTATCCATGTTTTGTCGGATAACCACCTTCATGGACAACCAGTTTTCATTTCCCAATAATTCATTCATAAAATGTCTAAATTAACATATAATTTTTTAAAATGAACTATTTATTTATTTTATATGTGATTTCACATTCTAAAAAGAGTATATTTACCTAACATTAAATAAAATGAAACTTTTTTAAGAAGGTCGGAAAAACCTCCAAAACAAAATAAACATTTATCATTACTGTTTAATTATATAAATCATCCACATGTTGGAAATAAAAGATACATGATACAATTTCATCTTTTGGAATTAAATTAATACCATTTAATTTCACTTTTTTATAAGTATTCCCATTTGAAAATAACTTCTATAATTATACACAAGTGAACCATCCATGAAACCATGAAATGAATGCTCTCGGAAAAATGAAATTGAAGTTTATAAGTCACTAAAATGGACATAAATGAACTAAATAAAATTATAATAAATAAAATATATTTGTAATAGGTTTTTATTTAATTAATTAATTAATATAATATTATAATCCCAGACATTAAGTGCACGTGTGTAATGCATTCGAATATAAGGTAAGTGATCTCTCCAAACCTCTGTATTTTTTGGTGTAATGCTTTATCTCCCTTTTCCTTAATTTTTATATTAATTATTATTATATATTTCACATATATTCTCTATATATGTTTTAAAAATATTAATATATTTCATAATTTATCATTATTTTATGGTGAAATATATGTTTTAAAAGGTTTCCTTCTCAATTCATCTCGATAAGAAAACTCGATTTAAGGGAACTTCTATGGTTCTTACCCATTATCAAGTACACTCCATAAAATGTTTTAATATGCACATATTTTAGAAAAAAACTCATTTTTTCATGAAAAACTAATATAGTTCATTTATATTTTTATTGAAAAAATTATTTCTTTATCCTCATTAAGTACTCTATATTCTTTTCCCTAAAATCACGCTTAAGTGGAAAATTTCTAAAGTTATCTAACCACTCTATTCATGTTTTCACTCAGTTGGACATTTTTATTCGTGATAAATTCTTATTTTTCATTAATTAATATTCAATAATGATTTAAATTCCTTCTTTCATAAATACCATTATGATATTCCCTTTAGTTATTCCTTGTGACATGATTATGAAACCCATTACTTTCTGTGGGTAACCCATATGTTTATTCCTTATGTTGGATTTCTTTATGTGGAAAACATCTTCATGTACATGTTATGATAGGTTCTACATGATAATTCTCCAATTCATTGGGTATTGTTTTGTCTCATGAGATGTTATGTATGGGATTATGGAGTAAACATAATTCATTATTGGAGTTTGTCCACTATGTGATATTATATTGGAAGTTAGCATTGACTCATGTTTATGTTTTGTTATATGTTTTTACCACTTTATTATATTTGCATGGTCATATGATTCCATGTTTTATATGTTATGACATCATATGTTTATTCATGAACCGTTCCTTTTATGTTATCATTTTATTCCTTTTGCCTCATTTTTTATGCTTTATTTCTATTTTTTTCCTTACTGATCTTTTTATATCACCCCTTTTATATATATATTCCCCAGGCTATCCTATGTACTTTTTGAATCTCAAAGGGATTTAGGTTCTCATAATGGATATGACTAAAAATATATTTTATTCTAGTTTAATGTTTTCTAATTATGTACCAAGTATTCCAAATACATCGGGCCTTTCAATCCATGGTTTCTATTTAATGGATAATTATGCTTAAAATCATGTAAAAATATGTGTAAATGGATTGGGTATCCATACTATATGAATTAAATATATATAATCATGGAAGTTTGAAACTCTGTAAAATCAAATTTATGTCATATTATGTGAAATGGATATTTTCTTTCCGATGTCATTATTTGATATAATTATTTACATGATGGTTCACTTAGTTAGAAAAATTTGGCTATCTGTTCATGTACATTATAGATATATGTACCACATTAAATGGTATATGAATACTCTGAAAGGGTGTGTTGAAAATATATGTAATATATATGGTTTTATTGTATATTAATATATTTTTGAGGAATTTTTTGAGTTCTATATCAACTAATTTTCTCATGTAGATAGAATTGGTGTACCAAAATATCATCACAATAGGAAACTTCTAGGTGAAGTGATTTTTAGAAATGATGTTGTTGCAATTAGCATTACATAATTTGAGGAATATCATTCTTACGTTTTATAAAATATTTTAGAAATTGTTCCATATGTTTAAATCCAGAAATTAATTCCTATCCATTTTAATCCATAAAGGGTAGAAATACAAATCTCAAATACACATAATTGATAGTTTATAGGATGGATTCAAGACCATATTTTCGAGGATTCATCTAAAAATCCAAATTCAATTTCATAAAAACATAAAAAGATAGTTAGGGGACCAAGTGTTCATGTATTATCTTATATTTTAATGTAATTAAAGGTTATATGTTCTATACAAAGGAACATGATGAACACAATACTATGAAAAATATTGGAGTTACTCTTTTGGAAGAAGTGATACATGTAACTAGTACCAAGGATAGAAAAAAAATTACATGAATATTTCATACTTTGGAATCATTGAAGAAATAAGGGTGTTAGATTATAAAACATCCCAAGTGATTATTTTTAAATACAATGGGGTTGATAACATGGCCGAAGTTTGAATTGATTAACTGGGATTCGTTAAATTCAATTTTAGTAAGGAAGGGTAAAATTATAAACCATTCATAATGGATCCATAGGAAACACAGGTACATTATATCATTGATCATACAGACACAAATTGTTTAATTGTTCTATTATTGACCAAAACCACTGTAGGGTCAAATGTCAATTCAAATAAAGATTACTATTTCAATGGGATATCATAATCATTACCTAGTTGTCTCAATATAGATGTATTGGATTTATAAAAGGTTACCGCATGGATTGGATTTATATATCGATATATCATAATCATGTTTTTATTGATGTAGATAAATGGAATAATTCTATGTATATGAAAAATGCACTAATTTAGAAAGAGGTTAGGGTAACATTATAATATAATTTCTCTATTTTTCTAAATAAAATAAAGAAATGTTGACTTAATATTCATTATCCCTTTCATGGTGAATTTATACTAGATTACTGTTGAATGAAATTTATATTAATATTCTCTAAAAAGGAACATAGAGTCTCTCAGATAATTATTACAATGGATCATCTCAGGGAGGTTCATGGGAAATTAAACATGAACCCACCATAGATATATCCACACATGATAAACTAAGAAACATGGAATTCATTTATTGGTCATCTTGAAGAGGCTTAATTTTATGTACATTGTGATTGGTAGTAATTTACATGGAAATAAATTTATTAATAACTTTTATTAATAGTTACTAATTTATGGAATAATAAGTAGGCTCATAAAATAATCACCATGTATCAAAAGAAACTTTAATTCACCATAAATCAACGATGGGGTATAATTCACTTGAATAAAATGGCATGTATTTTTAATATACAATAATAATTTTATGTGGAATGTATCAAAGATAAATTTTATTTTTTCTATTTATTTTATTATTGATGAGTAAAAATATAAATCCACTTCCATCCCACATCATGTGTAAGTGTTACCTAATAATAATTTATTATTATTTAATTGGTATTATATAGAAATTAATATTTATTTTACAATATTTTTTATCTTTTTTAAACATGGTAATTTCCATCATCTTTTCCTGATGAGTGACTATATTCAGTTGCCTTGATGTGTCTAGAGTAATATGATCGCGTCAGAGGTGTAGTTTTTAGAGTGTTTCCTCAAACGTATTTTTAGAAGATAAAATAAAAAGGGGATAAAGATAAGAAAATGGATGATATATGGGAATGAATAAATATTCTAGAATAAAATTTTAATTGTAAGTCTGAGTTATTTGAGAATGTTATATAATGGAATCAAAGAGAAAAAAAAGAAAACAGAAACTAGTATATAAAGATCCACCCTCCTAGTTTTATGGATAGTTATTCCTATAAAAAAATTTCCTTACCCAAGGTAATTTATTTTGTTTAAATATTTCTAATCAATATGAATTAGGTAGATACTGACACCTTTCTTGTATTAATATTCTATATTATAAACGTGATTGTGACCTATATCTATCGACACCTGCCCATCACCTCACTTAAAGGGATAGAGTGTACAATATATAAGTATATATTATTCACAATAAAGTCTTTCAAATTATCATGTGATAGTTGGGATTCAGGTAGCTCATGATCCAAGCACTGAGCTATTTATTCCGCATGATGATCTGGGTGTTCACATGGTTGAACTTACTATTGAAACTTTCCTAGAATGGATATTTGATCTTGTAAAACTATATGTTAAAAACGAGTTATTTCTTTTATAGTTAATTTTTTAAGAAAAACCATTAACATTTAATGGAAAAAAGACATTAAACAAGAAAAATGATTATAGATAGATAAATGGAAGAGGAAAAAAATAGTGAAATAAACACAATAAAAGGGATCACCTAATCAATCTAAAATACCTTTAGACAGTACAGTTACCATTCCAATTAAACAACCACATTTACTAATATTATAAGTTCATTTGGATACAAAATTCCAAGATAAAAGTACAAATATTGTTTATTTTGAAGGAAAAAATCTTGGAGAGGTCATTATAGACTATCTTGGTCTTGATAATATTGATTAAATCCTCAATCATAGAATGTGAGAGTCTCTCTTGTAAATATACACATGAAGTGATTTTTCATGATCTATTTTTCCAATATTTGATCTATTGTATTAATTAAAGTTAAATACTATTAATATTTTTTATAAGAATGTATATCAATACTATATTAAGGGAAGGAACTAAAAACACAAATTTAGAATCATTAGTCCTAAAATAACTTCTACATAAAAATGATAATTGGAAGAAGATTAATATTTAAAAATAGTGGACCGACTACCCAAAAATTTTGAAAGATACTTACAGATGAAAAATTCTTCTTAATACTCATGGTGTTGGGGTAAAAATAGATAATTTAATCTTATAAAATATATTTTCATTGATTTCAAGACATGTTATTTATTATTTTTTCAAGGATCATTGGTTTCAAATTGTAATAAATTTGGATAATCCAAATATTTTTTTTATTCTATGCCAATTTTACCAAAAAATCAATCATACATGATGACGTTTATCAATTTTTAATACATTACATTTAGTATTTTACAAATAAACATCATGTTATATGTTTTATATTGTTTTTTAATGACTAAATTTTATAGAAGGGAGGTGCTTAATTATCATAAAAATAATGGTATGAGGATGGGCCATGAGAATAATAAGACTATTGATTTATAAAAATGGATAAGTGTTAGGGTATATATAATAATATTTCACAATAAAAATTTATAGAAAAAATTAATTATTTTTTTCAATGTTTATATAATTTTCAAAACAATGTAATGGAAAACATCATGGATTTTATATTTGAATATTTATGAAAGATATAATATTATATCTAGAAACTATAATCCCTAAAGAGGTATTTACAATGATAATTACACATTAATTTAAAATATATTTTAATTGTTTATTATTTTATATTTTTCCAGTACTACCATGACAGTCAATATTCCATGTATTCAAAAGAGAAAATATATTTGTTTAAAAATGAGTGGGCAGAATACAAGGTGTAGGAATGTATATGGACATCATGAAGATGTTACTTCCTATCATTTTTTTCATTTTTTTTATTTAGAAGACATGTACTGTACACTCCATAATTCCCACCCACAATCCCAAATGGATCATCATACAAATTATTTTCCCCAATTCCAACACATTTTCTTTGAATTTTTTTCATCATTCACATGCGCCTTAAGAAACATCCTAGGAGGTCACCCAGCCTAACACTTCTCCAGGTTAATCCTTACTTAACTATAGAGTTCTAATCATATAGGATTTTTAAAATAATGTTACAAATTTGTGGAATGGGTAGTGAGATTTAGTATATTAACAATTTAAATTTATAGGGTGTTACATTCTCACCCACTTTAGAGAGAAAAATCCACATTATGAACCCTTTATTTCAATCCATCAGTTCCACTACACTTCTAGATGGTAGCCACACTGATACCTCTAGGCTTCACTCAATTGATCAAACAAGTCATCAATTCTTGGAAAGGGGTACCTTTTCTTCAAGGAATTATGATTCAAATTTCAGTAGTCCATATAAGTAAAAATATTACCATATGAATTCCTAGAGAACAACACCATATAACCTCAAGGGGAAGTGGTTCGTATAATGAATCCATTATCATCAAGATCATCTAGTTATACCTTGATATATTTCAACTTAACTGGTTTCATGTGATACAAGGTAATCAAAATGGGTCATTAACAAGTCACCATCTCAATCTCAATCTCAACTCCCCTATATGGAGCCAACCCAGAGAAATATTCTAGAAATACATCTAGGTACATGTCCACCACTGGTGGAAAAGAGTAGGGCATCATTGATTGATCCATTACGAAGATCATACTAGCCACCTATGATAAAAATACTTCTATTTAACTAGGTTCTTATCCCAATATTCCTACCTCAATTTCCCATTCACTTTTCAATTCTAACATTCCCCCTTATATGGAATAAAAGTTATATGTATCTGATAAAAATCAATGTGTACATAGAAACTAGTCAACAATTCCATGATAAGGATCACATCAAAACCCATTATCTCTAGAATTGTAAAACTCAAAAAATAATCAAATATAGAAACCACCGTCAGAAATTCTAGACATATATGAAGATGATCCACTTTCATTCCTAGGATTGTATTAGTAAACAAAATCTAAGATGGGAATTTAACTAGTAAATCAAAACCATAAACTACTTGATCTGATATTAATGAATGAGATTGACCTTTATCCAAAAGTTACACTTTGAGTACTTGGTGTAAAGATAATGTGATTAAAGAATACTCAACAAGATATCAAGGAGTCCTTATCATGTGAAACTGTGAATTTAATAATTCATATGATTATAGAAAATTGATAGAGAATTATTTAGTGGTAATAGACCAAAATTATCAAAGAATACTAATAATGAATTACCACATTCTTATTTCAAATTATTCAATAGATATATAATATTATTTCGTGTATATTTATAATTATTCCATGATAAAAAAATGGTTAGAACATGTTATGGATTAAAATATAGTTTGGAAGAATATTCTTGATAGAGAAAACATTATTGTATATGGTGATTTTATTTCTTTTTGAAGTAAAATAATTGCAATTGGTTCAAGGAATTTTTTGTGAGAAATTTAAACTAACTAATAAATTTAAATGATTCGAGTGAAGATTACTTGACAAACCTTGACATTAACATCAAAAAATATGAGGTAGGAATCTATTGTCTTTAGAAAATGTTTTATACTGTCTATTTCAATGGTTGTTTGGAATGCATGTGTTTCCCCATGAGAACCTATGTCTTATTTTTTCGTATATAGTTTGTTATGGATATGAATCATTTTTTTGTGATGTGATGTTTTATTTTTCATTCTGGGTGAATTTTTTCATGTTCTAATCTCTCTTTTTTCTCTAGTTGATACATGTTATTCAATATAGACTATCTACCTTGAGAGGGATTTGTTAGACATTTATTAGAACATACATGGATTATCCCTTCCAGCAGGGTGTGAAAAATATGTTTTTTGAACAATCTCATAGAGATGGGGGTGTTCCAGACATGGTCGAGTGAAGTTACCTATGTCATGCTGCTGAAGTAGGTAGAGCAGTTCTTTGAGGATCTTGTATATATGCTGAAATTGTGTAAGAAATTTTTTGATATCTATTTTGTTTACTTCTTTGACATAAACTAGTATCCATTTTGACCTTATATTAAGGGTTATTGGTTGTGTACTATTGAGTTTTGTGCTCACCATACTTGGTTATGTTAATGAACTTGTAGATTTCATGATTAGGGATTTGGCAAAAGGAAATGGCCCTGTGGTGGATGGTTGAGTAGGTTGGAAGGTGATTACAGAAGTTTCTAGATAATGCTCATGCTGGGTTCCAATTTTTTATTTGTTACTAGATTTATCTTTTACTTTATATCCTTTGTGTAGTTTTGGTTATTTTCTCTGACATTTTATACACTTACTACATAGGATTTTTTATTTTTATATGATTCTACTCAAATTATTTATTTTTATTCATTATTTTTTGATTTTTTATTATATCACTTCAAAAAAATTTAATTTTACTTTTTTACCTAGTAAAAAGGGAATAGCCTCCACTTGATGTTCTGTAGGCCCTCAACACTAGTTAGTAACCCCTTATGTATGAGGAGGCACGCATAAGGTCATATTGCCTGTAACATCCTAAATATTAAGTTAGACCTCATTTTATTTCTTTCATGCCATTAATGGTGTAGTTAAATGAGTTGAGGATTTTTAAGGGTGTTCGGAGAAGTAAATGGATCAAAGAATATAAATGTTGGCTTTATGAGCAATTCACACCATGAACTCATATTCACAACATGAATGGATTATAGTCAGAATCTATGAATATATATTCAAGATGCGAAATAGATTCACTATATGAAAGTTAAATTCACATCATGAAAAAGCCTTGGTATTTTAACTCAAGTAAATGTTATTTTTAGTGTATCGTCCAATCTTAAAATTCAGGGTGTGAATCCTAAATTCACGCTATGAATATAGCCAATTTCAGTAGATTTAATTCCTTGAGAACTCAATTATTTTTTCATTCTCATCTTTCCTTTCTCCCAAAAATCTAGGCTCTCTCTAGGAAATTCTGGGCTCTCCTCACCCCTTCCAACTCCTCCCTTTAATGCTTGGACACTCATTTGACCCTATGCATCCATTCTTATAAGTTATGTTTTGATCATGATCAGTTATATTTCATTCTAATTTATTTGAATCAACTAGATTTATTATTTCGTGGTTATATCTATGATTTTTAAATGATCTAATTAGGTTTTGGATTAACATTTATAGAATTAGCATCCAAGTATTTGGCTTCTGCATAATTCTGGGACCAAGACCATTGTTGGCAGAAGATCTTCCTTAGTGAGTTGATCAATATCTATCTTTTTTGGGTGTGGTTCATCCTTTAACTCAATACTATATTTATAAGCATGTCAAACAAGGAATTTTTTGAGGATCTATTAATGATTCTATACTTGTATGGTGACTCTTTCCTTGAACATTATTATTGCACCTAGGGTAGGAAGCCCTTAACATTCATACATGTCTTATAGGGGTTATTGGTATGATTATTAGCATGCATGTATATCCTTGATAAACCTATGTCTATACTTGATCATTTTTTGGGTGCATGTGTAGCCTTGATCTATGCTTGTGTTTCTTGTATATGGATTATTATAATGATGATAATTCATGAATTTATGTGATGTTTTATCTATCATTTTCATCTTGTACCATATGTTCTATTATTATTACTTTTGTAGTTCAGAATATAATTTGATCCTAGTGGACTATCCCATAAGAGGAATGTGTTATGTGTGAGGTCAAAATGGATTGTACTATCCCGTAAAGAAGTTATGAATCAACCACATTTGGGATTATCCCTTGCTTGAGGGGGGCATGTTGAGCGGATGATCAAAGTTCCCAATAGCATTGAGACGAATTAGGTAGAGCCAATATCTGAAGTCCCTGAAATTTTTTTCTACTTTTTATACATTTTTTTATATTTTTACCATGTTTTCTACCATGTAATTCACTTTTATTTGTTATTCACTTATGTTAGGGGTCATTAGTGGTGTCCTACCAAGTCTGGTACTCACACCATATTCAATAATTTTAGTGTACTTGTATATTTCATTCTTAGGGATCTTGTTAAGGGAAAGGGATATTTACTTGACTGTTGAGTAGCTAGGTAGGAGGATGGAGATGTTGTTAGATAGAGTTGGACCAGATTTCTGTAGCTGCTGCTTTTATTTTTCTAACTTACTATACCTTGGATCATTTTTGTCAGTTTTGGGTTTTGTATATAGCTATTTATACTACTACTTAATGGGTTATATTTTTATATGTTTCTACTTTAATGATTGTTATTTTATTATTTATTTTTTTATTACTCGGTTTATATACACTAATTTTCACCTTCTAATAAGGGAATAGTCACCCAACATTATTCTATAGGCCTTCACCATAAGTCAACAACCTCTTTTGTATGAGGAGGAACACATGAGGTCATTTGTCACCCATGACTTGGACCTGATGGTTAGGGATGGGGTGTCACAAAATGGTATTAGAGGACCGGGTTCACTAACTTATTTCTTATCTATATATTTAATTGGAATATTTTAGATAGGATATAGGATTATTAGGAATTAATAATGGTAACTATGTTAGTCTTTGGATAGTGTTATATAGTGGACCTCCAAGTTTCCAAAAAATGGGAATTTATGTTTTTCTATTTGATGTTATCATTGATTAAATTCACCTTAGGTGATTCACATGATGTTTTTATGTGGATTTATTCAAATTAATGTGAATTCATGAATCATTATAGGCACATAGGTTTACATACCATTTACACATGTTTCTTTCATTAAACTGATCTGAAATAATTAGATACTAGATGAAATTAAATATATGTGTTATGGTATATTTTTTATTTCATTCATTATTTGATCTTGTTTTATTCTATTCTTGTGTGTATATATGTTTGGTTATGACTAACATGTAGGTATTGGAGGATTGATTTGGGTTTTGGGTAGTTCTTATGAGTTTATTTCATGTTCTTGTGGGTAAACTCTTAGGTTAGACCTTATTATGTGAAATTGTGTGTGACTATGTTCGATTGTCAGTTTTTATGTTTAAGTTGTTGTCCTTATCAAATTATTCTTATAGAATTTTTTGAAATTCCACCCTGTAGATATATCATGTATCCATTTTCAATAACTTTTTTGTAGAAGGATGCAACTGATCAGGTTTTCTTGGTCACTTCAATAGGTTAAGATATAGAACTAGTCCAACTCATACTCTTCCAGCTGGTGCCTATTTTGAGTAGAGGATCCCATAGGGGTGGTATGATGATGGTAAAATCTACACATGACTTTAATCTCTAGACACCCCCATACTTCTAGGTAACTTGAGGCACCCAAGATGCAGAGGACTATATATGAATCATAGAAAGGTTTTCAGACTTTGTAGAGACCACATATGGTTGTAAGGTTAAGCTTGCAATCTTTATGATTCAGAATGCATCTAGACGAGGGTGTGATATGATGTTGTAGGCTGGTATATGGGATGGGATGACTTGAGTGACTTAAAATTATCTCTTCTTTGAGGAATTATTTTAAGATTCTTTTAAGCTGGACCATGCTCAGTAGTTCATGGATCTCAAGAAGGTGACAATGATAATGTCTGCCAAATTAGCATACTTTATAGAGATGATTCACTTTGCTTCTCTTATGGTGGGAAATGAAGCTCAAAAATAAGGAATTTGGAGATTCTCCTACATCCAAATTTGAAACATATGTTCAGAAACATTGATCTAATGAACTATGTTGTAGTGATTTTTAAAGAACAGATGATTGAGAAGGGATTCAAGGAAGATATAGTTTCAATTATTTTCCATCTTTAATTGGACCAATAGGTTCCTTCTCTAGAATGGTCCTAGTTTCTCATCCTTGGAGTAAGAAGAAGAATTTGGAGTTTTAATTTCAAGGTGATGGTCGATAGTCAGAGAAGAGCTGCTCTTTTTCAACTCCAACTATGGGGAGTCACTCTGATACATATTATAACTATGGGATAAAGGGACATGTCCTCAAGGATTATTGCTTTTCTCGCAATAACTATCACCAATGTATAAATACAAGGTATCTAAAGTAGTTATGTGACAAGGCTTTGATGTTTAACTCATCTAATTTAGGCACATGACCTTACCATCGAGTGAAGAACCTATAAGGTTCAGTGAACCAGGTGACTCATGAGCCTCTTTGGAATCATAAAGTGTTGGATGTAAGGTACTATCTAATTTATTTGGATTTAGAGAATGGTGAAGAGGGACCTTCCACATTTTGAGGTATGGTCCAGATATCTTCTCCTCTATATATTGATTTATTTGACACAAGATCATCCCATTTGTTTATATTTTCTAAAGTGGTTGTTGGGTTAGACTTACCAGTTATATACCCCTCTAATGTGTTATCTACCAATCCACCCCTATGAATAAAAATAGATAATCTTCATATCTGTCCAAAATGTTCAATAGTGGTGTCCAAATTTTGGGATTTTTGGAATTTTACAATTTTAGAGATGGTTGTTTTTTGATGTGATCCTTAACATGGACGGGTTGACTTATTTCCATGAGCACATAATTTTTATCAGAGAAGAGTGGCCTTTTATCACTAAATAGGTAATGTATTGTGATGAATTTTGAGTGGGAAGTTTATGCAAGTAGAGTGGGATCAAAACCTAATCATAGAGAATTATTTTTAGCATAGGTGGTTGTCATGATCCATGTAGAGGATCCGATAGTGAATCCCTCCTATTTTCCACTAGTGGTGGACCTATACCAAGATGTATTTCTGGAGGACTTCTTAGGGTTTCTTAAACATAAGGGAGTTAAATTTGAGATCTATCTGGTACTTAGCAGATGAACTATATCAATTTTACCATATGGAATGGAATCAACTGAGTTGAAGGAACTCAAGGTGAAACTAGATGATCTTTAAGTAAAAGGCTTAAATAGACTGGGAACTTCTCCATAGGGTGATCCATTGTTTTTCTCTAAGAAGGTGACTGGTAATCTTCATATTTGTGTGGAATACTAGAATTCTAATCAGATCATAATGAAAAGAAAGTACCTATTTCCAAGCATAGATGAATTTTTTGAACAGTCGAGGGGAGACTGGTGGTTCTTTAATATTGAAATGTGATCTTCCTACTGTTACCTTTTTTTCATAGAGGAATACATCTATAAGACAATATTTATGACAAATTATGGGTTGTGTGGGTATATTTTTTTGCCCTTTGGGCTAAAGAATTATTTTTTGGTGTTCATGGATCTCATGAATAATATTTTTCACCTATACTTGGATTCCTTCATCAATGTGTTCATTGGTTACATACTTATATATTCCAATATATAAAATCATACGTCAAACCCTCAGATATCATGTTGAGTACTCTTTTTTCTCATCAAATTTGCGCCAAGTACTTGCAGTGTCACTTTTGGACACATGAGGTTTGGTTTCTTGGGAACATGGTTTCATAAGTAAGGATATCAGTTGATCTAGATAAGGTTTATGTAGTCATGTCTTGGTCATGAATGATGAATGTATTCGATATTCATAGTTTTTTGGGATTGTTTGGGTATTATAAGAGATTCATTCAAGACTTATTCATCCCAGAAGTTCCCATGACTATGCCTACCAAGAAGGGATTTAAGTTAAAATGGATGGATTAGTGTAAGGAAGATTTCTTATATTTGAATAAAATGTTGATGAAGGCTGCCATATTGACACTTCCCACACCTATAATTGGCTATTTAGTGTATTCTGATAAGTCTGAAAATATCTTAGGAGCTATTTTGATACATAGTGATAAGGTAGTTGCTTAAAAGTCATGTCAGTTTTGACCCCATGAGAAGAACTACCCTACCCCTGACTTGGAGTTAGCGATTGTGTTCCATGCATTTCAATTATGGTAATACAACCTATTTGGTCAGGTATTGTTTGTTTACACTAACCAAAAGATTTATTGGTATATTTTCTCCCATTTTGATCTAAATCATCATCAAAGGTGTTTGTTAGGGTACTTATAGATGTTTTAATTCAATATGGAATATGCTCCCAATAAAGGCAGTGTAGTTACAGATGCACTTAGAAGAAAAACACAAAAGGTTGGAGAATATACATCAGAAGCTGGATGGAAGATCATGGCATTGTTGGTAGAACAACAAGTGGGTGTCGCTGAGGATTGATGGGTGGTGGTTTATGAACCCTTAGTGATCATGTCCCCATTTTAATAATGAGTGAATACCAATGAATAGCTTTATCCAAAGTGTATCATAATGTGTGACAGGTTGGTTTCAAGTATCTCTATAATAGGTTGGGATTTTGACAGATGAGGTGTCCTTACGGTTCATGGAATCGCGATGGTTCTATATTCAATGAGAGAGGAGATGATGGTATCTTCTCATACTTCACAATAGTAATTTCACCCAATGTCAAAAAAGATATATAACTATGTCAAGTTGTGGTTCTGGTGTCCTAGAATGAAAGAAGATATTGCTGATTTTTTTCTCCTGAAGTCTTACTTTTACAGAGTCACAAACAAGCATCAAAGACTTAAAGGGTTACTCTAGCCACTTCTAGTGCCTTTTAAGAATTGGGTTGTGGTGATGACAGACTTCAGGATAGGTGTAACACCCCAAGATTCCACAGTACGCTTCTCCTTGAATAATGTGATAGCGTGTGTTGTACGCAGCATCGAGTTCTCACACACCACAACCGATCAAACTAGCCATTATGAATAGTAATACCTAATTTTTGAAATTATATATATTTTATATTTCAAAATAGACTTAGTTTTTTGATTTAGAATATCGAATTTATCCTAGGCTGAAATTTTGGAACTTTTCGGATAACACTTATATTTTGATGAATAGTGAAAATTACTAAATTTTAATTAAAAACAACTTTTTTAATCGAAATAATTTATATTGATAAATTATGAATTTGAGTGGTTTGAAAGTATATTTAGAATATATTTTTACCATTTAATATAATTTTGGTCATTTTACATAATTTTACAATTAAACCGGACATAAACAAGTGTCAATCTTTTGATAGTTATTATCTCTTAAAAACACGCTTTTTGTTTTAACAACGGGAATTAATTTTAAATTAATTTCTGCCACTTCTGTGTTTTGAATTTGGAAAAATGGATTACATATTTGGAATCAGGATGTTCATATTGTGTGAATAGGTAACTTTTAATTTTAGACATTTTGAATAATTACTGCAGTAAATATTTTATTTACCATGGTTAAGGGTAAATCCGGTAAATAAGGGTTAAAAAATAATATTATAATAATACTAAATTACCCTAAAACGTGTCCTAACCTTATTGATTGATACATGTCCGACCATGGACATCTTTGGGTCGATTTTGGGACCCCATGGAGCCACTTGTAAGTGATAGGGACACTTTATTTTAATTAAGTTAAAATGAATACAAAAATGACACAAGCATATATCTTTTAGAAAATCAATTTTTACATAGGGTTATATATGTTGGATTTTCGAATAAAAATATTCATTAGAAATATAAACCGATATCCTACATAATGGTATTTTATTTATAATTTTTATACATTAAATAGTTTAATTTATTAATGACACAATGATGATGCAGTAATTACCATAATAGTGAAAAATTAAAATAATTGATATTATAAATACCCAAATAAATATAATTTGAGACTTTTAATGAATTAAACTAATTTTATAGGTTAATATGACATGTTATTAATTATTTAATTAACTTTTTTCGAAGTAATAATTCTGTTATGAGTTTTACAAAAATCAACTATTGAATAGTATCAAAATTGACATAAAAGAGTTTTTAAAACAAATATTATATTATTAATTGATATTAAATTCCTAAAAAACTAAGGTTCAGCAAAGGGACTTATATCATGATATTTGTATCATTAATGGACCACTTGGGGGTATCTTGGATGTATATAGTAATTTTATTAACTATATAATATTAAAATACAAAGTGACATGGTAAATGTCAAACTAATTAACTAAGAGTTAAAACTAAAAGATAAGGTTAATATAATGACCCAAACCTGTATAAATTCCATTGGTTGAATGATTTTAGACCTATCCCCACCTTAACCTTTGAATAATCAACTTTGGATCCATTAGAAACCGAATATGAATTTATTATAAATTAATATTTCTAGGTTTTCCAAAGGTCCCCCTCACCCCTCTTATAAAAGGGAACTCATCCTTCACATTTCTTCACACCTTCAAAGCCTTTTTGTTCAGCCAAAACCTGCCCAAATACTCTCTAAAATTCCATCACTACAACCTAGAGGCCTTATATTGATCAGAAATCCTACATAAGGATCCCTTTTGATCAAATCAAAAGGAAGAACCCGAAGAAGAGTTAATGTTTTCACCACCCCTTTTCAAGTTCCTTTCTTCTTCCACTTCTTCTTTCTTTGTTATTACCATTCTAAAATAATAAATCCAGTATCTTATATATACTGTGATTTTATTATAAATATGGTACAAACATATTCAGTATTCTATCCACCCTTTGAATAACATGTCACCATACGTGCGTACATACGGCTTACCGTCTCCACGTCGTGGTGTAATTGTTATTTAATATATTATTATTTGGGTGGGTAAAATAATGATGTGTAACTCATTTAAATAATAAATATAACATGATAATTATTCTTTATATATGATATACCATCCAATTATATGTTATTTTAATATCAAAAAAATGATATTTGCACTCGTGCGTACGTACGGAGTACCGTCTCCACGAATGCGATGAGATTCATTCTCCATCATATCCATTCAAGTATAATTATCATTTGATGATTAAAAATAATGTTTAAGGACTTGATATAATTCTGTATATTAATAATATACATCCCATTAATAACAAATATGGCTCACATAACAATGAATATAAAGTAAAATAAACCAGTTAACACCCGAAATGACGATAATTCTAGGATATTATTAAAAAATAAATGTTAAAAGATCATATATGATACCATATTAATGTAAATGATTATTTTATAATTAAATAACAATTATTTCACCATTATACAGGAGTTTAACCTACCATCGACCAAGGAAAAAGTACAAAGTAAGGGGTTTCTTATCTCACTTTTAATTCCGTGAGAATCCCATTGTTCACCACTTATTTATTACATGTGGTGTATGTACTGCCCATGTTTGTATTCATTGTGTAATATACTTTAATTCATGTATATTTACATCATCATTTTATGATCCTTATTTCATGGGTTTATGTTTTTTATGTTACCAAATCAATAAGGGAATTTGAAATTTCAATTTCCACTCATTCGGCTTTACGCATACTTCATTGATTATTTTACTCCAAGATTATGTGTGGAATCACTATTCAATTGATTATTTCATAATTTCCACTCTCCTTTCTGTGGATATACTTTTTATACACATAATCACTCCATTGATAAATTCTCAAGTCATCGGTATAAACTTTTTAAGAGTAATTTTTACTCAATCTCGATTTGTTGAGATAAACATCCAATTAATTGGTGTTGTTTTTACTAGAATATGTGTGAATGTCCCTTGATTGTTTTACACTAAATATCCAATCATATTCAGTGTATTTATATTTTTCACACATAATTATGTTGTTGATTTATCCTTAACCTAATGATACGGCCTTTATGATAGATTTCATCTCAATTTACATTCCATTGAGACTTCTTTGTTGTTATACACCAAATCACTTTTATGTGGTGTATATAATGTACTTTGACATAGTATATCATGAATCCCTTTATTCTCATGATATTACTAAGTTTTGATTACCTCAATTATTTCTATTCAAGTGTCTCTCTTTTGGTTAGAAACTCTAACTAAAATACCATTTTTAAATGTTTTAAAGACCTATTCTTCTAAATCTTGCTCATTAATGTCCATGTTTTAAAAAATGGTTTTAAGGATTTATTTATATGGACATTAAAGTTTTAAAATTAAAACTCCTTTTAAAAGTTTCAAAGTGGTATGGGAAACTTTTATTCAAAAATCTATTTTTAAACGGATTCTAGAAAAATAGTGTGACTTTTAAATGATTTCAAGAAAAAGGGGGATATTTCTCTCAAATAGTTTTGATGATTATTTTCATCTATGTCAACATCCTTCATTATTCTTGATTGAGGTTAATGTGATACAATACAATCTTCCATATTGTATCGAATGAGATATGTTGGACTGTGGATGTGCTATTTTTATACCATTCATGGTTTGTGGTTAAAGTATTGACATTTCGTATGAATGTTTTAATACGAATGTTTATGTTATGTTTAAACCTGTTCATATGAGGAATGCATTGGACTTAATAAGTGACGGGTGGAGCCCGCTATAGCTCCTCTATGCATTGGTAGGTCTCATGAGACAAAATAGTGTCTTGGCACAAGGCCTTGACAAAATCTTATTTGTAGTCTTGGCACAAGGCCTTGGATTTGTGGTTATGATAGTCTGGCATTATGAATTCCATCATTATGAAAGTGGTTATTGATATTTCATGTGATTGTTTGACTAGTAGAATATCCATGTGAATAATTAAATGGAATTATTTCATTTTATCTTTTCCATATTATGCTAAAGTTCAAGTTTAAAAGGATTTTGTTTTAGTTAAAAATTGCTTTAAGTGTTTATGCTTATCTATGAAAGCTTCTGCTATATTGTTATCCTTACTGAGCATCTGAGCTCACCCCTTTCAGTGTTTTATTTTTCCCAGGATGAGAAGAAGTAATTTATGTATGACCTGCAAGGATAGTATGAGGGTATATGAAGACAAGATGTTTTTTTAGTTTTTTTTACCTTATGATGTAATGTAAGACTTATGAATATATCTAGTGTTTCCAAGACTACTAAACTAATCGGTCTTTCGATACTTGATCCTTTGAGATCATGCCAATGTTATGTAATAATGCACCGACTCTGGGTACCTAGGGTCGGGGCATTACAGTCAGTATCAGAGGAAGTTTAATACAAACCTTGGAAGCTAGATTTAGATAAACTCTGATTAGATCACATAGCCCTAAGAGAGAATTTGAGGATTAGTATAGAATAACTTCCTAGAATTTTGGTATTGTAGAGATTTTGTGATTTTTACAAGCAATACATCCCTGTCTGGATACGAGCAGGTAAAGGCGGCTCTGGCACAGATGTACCTAGGGGTAAAACCCGAAAACACCGCTTTGATCTAGACTCGAACGAGAACTGGTGCACGACAACGGGTCTTACTGCACTCTTGGTTACGACACTTTTGGGGGATATGATTTGGTAAATTCACAAGATTAGTATTAAAAATTATTAAGGGAATACAAAAAAAAATTCCCCTAATAATATATGTCGGCCAATAGATAGTGGATAACTTAGATTTTAACATAGGGTACCCCAAGTTAGGATATATTGTTCAATTACAAGATTATCCTATTATGTCTATTTTTTTTACATACTTATTAGATAAGTATTCAAAAACCCTAATTGTATTTTTTTTGTTAGTTGAAACATGGAGGGAGCAAGATCCCGAACAACTCTTCTCTCTCTTCCTGAAGAACTACTTACAATTATTATCCAGAAGTCATGCGCAGACAATGTTGAAACTTTTTCAAATGTCCAAGTTACATGCAAACAACTTTATGAGACATCCAATACCTCTATAATTTCATGATTCTTTCAAGGATCAAGTACCGAATATGGGATAATGTTGCACTCTCAACTTTCTTACCACGCTAAGCGTGGGAAGTACCATCAGGGTCTTTTCAAATAATTCACTTTATCTCAAAATTACGATGCACTAAATGATTTTATAGATGCTGCAGAAGAGGGAGACCTTTGAGCAGCCTATATGTATCAAATTATATATTTATGACTTTTGGGATATATGGAAACTGATTTACCAAAACCTTATTTTTAAATATTTGAAGACAAATCAGTGAGAATTTTTCTAAAAACATGTTAAAAACGATGTCTCAAAATTATATATAAGAAATACCAATTTTTTATGATGCATCGATGCTTCCATCGATATAATCCAAGATGGATGAGGCGTTTTTGGGTAAAGGAAGTAGATGATTTGGAAAAATTCCTGAGGTACCATTGTGACACATGAACGCATTCTACCAAAAGGAAAATCCACCTAGTCTCTCCAGAGTTCATGTTGTCATCCGCATATCTCTAGTGACAAAATAAAAGCCTGACCCAATGCATGTACTCACCTATGAAGAATTAGAACTGGAACCCGATCTATCTTATTGTGGAGAGCCTATCAGAAATCTTCATAACAAAGATCAAGTGTTGAGAAACCTGATGACTCGTCTAGTAAAAGTTCTATAGAGAAATCATAAGATAGAAGAGGCAATGTGGGAACCCGAGGAACTTATGATGAAGAACCTATGTGTAAATAAATGGATGGGGAAATGTTTAAAAGTGTTAGTGCTCTTTATTGATGGGATTACTTTGGAATAATTTTCTCTTGTATGTGTAAACCTACAATTTATCATGTGAAAATGATATTTGAGGAAGAATTATCTTTTATGTTGTGGATATAGTTATAAATAACCATTTGGTCTTATATGATCGTTGGGTTTGTGGAAATTATAAGTTATTATAATTTGGGATGAAAATGCAAGGTATGAGATAAGATTTGTGGTTAGATTATGTTATGGTTATTTTGAGGAATTTATCTCATTTTGGTAATGTTAAAAAATATAATTTTTTAAAAAGGACAACACGCAGACCGTGTGACAACCCATCGCGTCGAACAAATCTGTGGGAATCGAACCCACAACCAAAGTGCGATTGGGATTTATCACCTACCACTGGACTACGTGAAGTCCCTGGTTAGTGTGACTATTATTTTTAGTTAAATGATTTTATTTATCAATAATAATTTGATTTGGGATCTTATGTCTTACCAAATGAATACCCTTAGTATAGGAAAATGATTTGGTGATTAAGTGATAAATGTTATTTTGGAAGTTGTTCGCTTTGTTGATAACACTATATGCCAAAGGAAAATAGAGTAGTATGGGATTTCATTTGAGGAGTAATGGTGGATTTTTATCTATGTTTTTATTGTGTATTTATAATTATTTTGGTTATTTATGGAAATGATTAGGTTAATTACTTTTAAGTATGTGACTTTAAGAGTAATTAATGTCATTAGGAGATACAATTTAACGTGGAAGACTACATTCTTAATAAGTTTTGGTTTTCAATATTAGTTTTGATTATATTGAAGTATTTTAAGGAAAATTGATTATTGAATGGTATTTATTTAACTTTGGGGTATTGTTGGTTTAATTTTGGAAATTAAGATTAGTGTTTATTTCTCTTAAGGAATATTATTTTGGGGGATCATTAGATATTGTACTAACCATTTTGGTTTTGATTAATCTCTAAAGAAAATGTAAATATATAGTTCATCCTGCATGGATCATGTGATTTTATAGAAGTTTATTCTAGCTCTTCCAGTGTGACCAAGTCTTCTTGAATACTCATCGTTTAAAAAAATGAGTTAGTGGTGGAAATTTATTAAAGAATAAAACTCTACTTAAAAAGTAAGTATATATCTTTATATTCTTAGTCAATATCATAAATTAATTCCTCATACTTATGTAATGTAACTTAAAACAAAAAATGTTGTCCGTTTACTTTTCCTACTAGGAGACTAATGATCGTTTGTCCCTACACAAGTTTGTGATTTTCTTATTGTTAACTTTCTCCTGATCATGTTTTCTATCCTTCTCCATCAGAACTGAAAACTTAGTTTATCGTCTATATCCATGTTTTCCTACATGGAATTCTAGTACGGGTTATCTTGGGTGACCTTTATACCTCTCTTCCTTTTTTCAGGTGATAGTTTTATTGACTCTTTTTCCGATGTGGGACTTTCCATTATATTTGAAAGCCCAATTTTAAAAATTTTGTGGACGAAATTTATTGAAGGAGGGGAGAATGTAACACCCCAAGCTTCCACGGTACGCTTCTCTTTGAATAATGTGATAGTGTGTGTTGTACGCAACATCGAGTTCTAACACACCACAACCGATCAAACTAGCCGTTATGAATAGTAATACCTACTTTTTGAAATTATATATATATTATATTTCAAAATAGACTTCATTTTTTGGATTCAAAATATCGAATTTAGCCTAGGATGAAATTTTGGAACTTTTCGGATAACACTTATATTTTGATGAATAGTGAAAATTACTAAATTTTAATTAAAAACAACTTTTTTAATCGAAATAATTTATATTGATAAATTATGAATTTGAGTGGTTTTAAAGTGTATTTAGAATATATTTTTACCATTTAATATAATGTTGGTCATTGTACATAATTTTACAATTAAACCGGACATAAACAAGTGTCAATCTTTTGATAGTTATTATCTCTTAAAAACACGCTTTTTGTTTTAACAACGGGAATTAATTTTAAATTAATTTCTGCCACTTCTGTGTGTTGAATTTGGAAAAATGGATTCCATATTTGGAATCAGGATTTTCATATTGTGTGAATAGGTAACTTTTATTTTTAGACATTTTGAATAATTGTTGTGGTAAATATTTTATTTACCATGGTTAAGGATAAATCTGGTAAATAAGGGTTAAAAAATAATATTATAATAATACTAAATTACCCTAAAACGTGTCCTAACCTTATTTGTTGATACATGTCCGACCAGGGGAATATTTGGATCGATTTTGGTACCCCATGGAGCCACTTGTAAGTGATAGGGACACTTTATTTTAATTAAGTTAAAATGAATACAAAAATGACACAAGCATATACCTTTTAGAAAATAAATTTTTACATAGGGTTATATATGTTGGATTTTTGACTAAAAATATTCATTAGAAAGATAAAAAGATATCCTACATAATGGTAGTTTATTTATAATTTTTAAAAAATAAATAATTTAATTTATTAATGACACAATGATGATGCAGTAATTACCATAATAGTGAAAAATTAATATAATTGATATTATAAATACCCAAATAAATATTATTTAAGACTTTTAATGAATTACAATAATTTTCTAGGTTAATATGAAATGTTAGTAATGATTTAATTAACTTTTTTCGAAGTAATAATTCTGTCATGAGTTTTACAAAAATCAACTATTGAATAGTGTCAAAATTGACATAAAAGAGTTTTTGAAACAAATCTTATTTTATTAATTGATATTAAATTCCTAAAAATCTAAGGATAGGCCAAGAGACTTATATCATGATAGGTGTATCATTAATGGACCACTTGGATGTGTCTTGGATGTATATAGTAAGTTTATTAACTATATAATATAAAAAAACAAAGTGACATGGTAAATGTCAAACTAATTAACTAAGAGTTAAAACTAAAAGATAAGGTTAATATAATGACCCAAACCTATATAAATTATATTGGTTGAATGGTTTTATACCTATCCCCACCTTAAACTTTGAATAATAAACTTTGGAGCCATTATAAACCGAATATGAATTTATTATAAATTAATATTTCTAGCTTTTCCAAAGGTGCCCCTCACCCCTCTTATAAAAGGGAACTCCTCCTTCTCATTTCTTCACACCTTAAAAGCCTTTTGGTTCGGCCAAAACCTGCCAAAATACTCTCTAAAATTCCCTCACTAAAACCTATAGGCCTTAGTTTGATCAGAAATCCAGCCTAAGGAGCCCTTTTTATCAAATCAAAAGGAAGAACCCGAAGAAGAGGTAATGTTTTCACCACCCCTTTTCAAGTTCCTTTCTTCTTCCACTTCTTCTTTCTTTGTTATTACCATTCTAAAATAATAAATCCAGTTTCTGATATATACTGTGATGTTATTATAAATATGTTACAAACATATTCATTATTCTATTTACCATTTGAATAACATGTCACCATACGTGCGTACGTACGGCTTACCGTCTCCACGTCGTGGTGTAATTGTTATTCAATATATTATTATTTTGGTGGGTATAATAATGATGTGTAACTCATTTAAATAATAAATATAACATGATAATTATTCTTTATATAAGATATACCATCCAATTATATATTATTTTATTATCAATAGAATGATATTTTCGCTCGTGCGTACGTACGGAGTACCGTCTCCACGAACGCGATGATATTCATTCTCCATCATATCCATTCAAGTATAATTATCATTTGATGATTAAAAATAATGCTTAAGGACTTTATATAATTCTGGATTTGAATAATATACATCCCATTAATAACAAATATGTCTCACATAACAATGAATATAAAGTAAAATAAACCCGTTAAAAGATCATATATGATATCATATTAATGTAAATTATTCTTGTATAATTCAATAAAAATTATTTCAACATTATACAGGAGTTTAACCTACCATATACCAAGGAAAAATTACAAAGTAAGGGGTTTCTTATCTCACTTTTAATTCCGTGAGAATTCCATTGTTCAGCACTTATTTATTACATGTGGTGTGTGTACTGCCCATGTTTGTATTCATCGTGTAATATAATTTAATTCATGTATATTTACATAATCATTGTATGATCCTTCTTTCATGGGTTTATGTTTTGTATGTTACCAAATCAATAAGGAAATTTGAAATTTCAATTTCCACTCATTCGGCTTTACGCATACTTCATTGATTATTTTACTCCAAGATTATTTGTGGAATCACTATTAAATTGATTATGTCATAATTTCCACTCCCCTTTCTGTGGATATACTTTTTATACACATAATCACTCCATTTATAAATTCTTAAGTCATCAGTATAAACTTGATAAGAGTAATTTTTACTCAATCTCGATTTGTTGAGATAAATATCCAATTCATTGGTGTTGTTTTTACTAGAATATGTGTGAATGTCCCTTGATTGTTTTACACTGAATATCCAATCATATTTAGTGTATTTATATTTTTCACACATAATTATGTCGTTTATTTATCCTTAACCTAAGGATACGGCCTTTATGAGAGATTTCATCTCAATTTACATTCCATTGAGACTTCTTTGTTGTTATACACCAAATCACTTTTATGTGGTGTATATAATGTACTTTGACATAGTATATCATGAATCCCTATATTCTCATGATATTAAAAAGTTTTTATTACCTCAATTATTTGTATTCAAGTGTCTCTCTTTTGGTTAGAAACTCTAACTAAAATACCATTTTTAAATGTTTTAAAGACCTATTCTTCTAAATCTTGCTCATTAATGTCCATGTTTTAAAACATGTTTTTAAGGATTTATTTATATGGAAATTAAAGTTTTAAAATTAAAACTCATTTTAAAAGTTTCAAAGTGGTATGGGACACTTTGATTCAAAAATCTATTTTGAAACGGCTTCTTGAAAAATAGTGTGACTTTTAAATGATTTCAAGAAAAAGGGGGATATTTCTCTCAAATAGTTTTGATGATTATTTTCATCTATGTCAACATCCTTCATTATTCTTGATTGAGTTTAATGTGATACAATACAATCTTCCATATTGTATAGAATGAGTTATGTTTGACTGTGGATGTGCTATTTTTATACCATTCATGGTTTGTGGTTACAGTATTGACATTTCGTATGAAAGTTTTAATACGAATGTTTATGTTATGTTTAAACCTGTTCATATGAGGAATGAATTGGACTTAATAAGTGATGGGTGGATCCCGCTATAGCTCCTCGATGCATAGGTAGGTCTCATGAGACAAAATAGTGTCTTGGCACAAGGCCTTGACAGAATCTTATTTGTAGTCTTGGCACGAGGCCTTGGCTATGTGGTTATGATAGTCTGGCATTATGCATTCCATCATTATGAAAGTGGTTATTGATATTGTATGTGATTGTTAGACTAGTAGAATATCCATGTGAATAATTAAATGGCATTATTTCATTTTATCTTTTCCATATTATGCTGAAGTTCAAGTTTAAAAGGCTTTTGTTTTAGTTAAAAATTGCTTTAAGTGTTTATGCTTATCTATGAAAGCTTCTGCTATATTGTTATCCTTACTGAGCATCTGAGCTCACCCCTTTCAGTGTTTTATTTTTCCCAAGATGAGAAGAAGTAATTTAGGAATGACCTGTACGGATATTATGAGGGGATATGAAGACAAGATGTTGTTTTAGTTTTTTTTAACTTATGATGTAATGTAAGACTTATGAATATATCTAGTGTCTCCAAGACGTCTAAACTAATCGTAATTTCGAGACTTGATCCTTTGAGATCATGCCAATGTTATGTAATAATGCACCGACTCTGGGTACCTAGGGTCAGGGCGTTACAATAGGATTGCCTAGGACCCTGAGTGCTCGAGACTACATTTGAGTAGTAGTAGATTTATTGACTAAGGTGGATCATTTTATGCTGATCTGGGAGATGAAATCAGTGAATAAGCTAGAAATTATCTATGTTTGAGAGATTGTTTTGATTCATGTAGTACCATTGAGATTAGAATATGACATAGAGGGAAAGTTCACCTCATGGTCTTGGATAGGTTTATAGAATTTGATGGGTACCCAGTAAAATTTGAGTGTGTCCTTTCAACATTAGACTAAAATGAAATCACAAAGAATTATCCATACATTATCAAATATTCTTTGAGTATGTATTCTATTTTTTAGATGTTATTGGGTTGTTTACATGGATTTTATAGAGTACATATACAATTAGATCTTCCAGTATTCAATTAATATGGCCCTGTTTGGGGCTCTGTATGGGTAGCAATTTCATTCACTTATTTTTTGGCACGAGGTTGGTGAGTCTTCAATTATTGGGTCTTGTATGGTATAGGAGACCTCAAGGTGGGTAAAATTGATTCATAAATGTTTTATGAATCAGAATAAGAATTAGCGTTTTTTAGACCAAAGGAGATGATCCTTAGAGTTTATAATGTGTCAAAATGTTTTCTTGCAGGTGTCACGTTGGTAGGGGAAAAGGGGTTTGAGGAGGCATGGAAAGTAAGATTCATGGTAGTTAAGGCCATTTGATATCATCAAGAACAAAATGATGGTGGCATATCAATTAAACCTTCCTCTACTATATCAATGTATGCAAAATGTATTCCATGAGTCTCAATTTTGGATATATGAGTCTGATCATGCATATGTGCTCAACTGTATGGATGTTGGGCTGGAACTTGATGCATATTTTGTCGATAAAACTACTTGGATATTGTAATAAAGTGAGAATTTTCGATGGGGAATGACTATACCTATGGTCTGGGTTTAATTTCATCACGGTTCTTTTCAAAAATAGGCATTGGAATGGGAAACATACATTCAAGTTTAGTGGCCTGAGTTGTTTGAGCAGGCCTCTATAGACACTTCTCAGGGATGAGACGTCATCATAGGGGGAGATTTCTAACATAATAAATCTCAATTTATTCCTTATTTTAATTCTTTTCACCTTTAAGGGGTTAGTTAAACGATTTGAGGCTTGTTATATGTGTTCAAAGAAGTAAATGGATCAAATGCTAGAAATATTGGATACAAGATCAGTTCATACCATGAATGGATATTCATTGTTTGAATGGATTCTAGGTAGAATAAATTAATCTGCATTCAATATGTGAACATGATATGAAAGTTAAATTCACTGCATGAATAAGCGATTGGATTTTAACTCAATGTGATGTGTTTTATGGAAAATCAACCAATCTTAATGTTTACAATGTGAATCATAAATTCACATCATGAATACATAATTTTTTAGAAAACTTAATTCCTTAAGCATTGAATTATTTTATCTTTCATATTTTTCTTTCCTATTTGAACTCTAGGCTCTCTCTAGGTGATTTTGGGCTTTCCTCTCCCCATTCAACTCCTCTTTTCCACACTCAAACACCAATTTGATCCTATACATCCAATTTGTAAGTTATTATTTGATCACAGTCAGTTATCTCCTCTTATAATTGATTAAAATAAATTATATATTTGTAATCTTAGTTAGATATAAGGGTTTGGAATGATCTAATTACAGTTTTTATGATCATTCATAGAATCACCACCTAGATTCAAAGACTTATCTTAGGTATAATGGTTAGAACAAGACTGTTGTTAGTAGTGAATCTTCCTTGGTGACTAGATTTAGTCATGACCTTTTTGGATGGGGTTCCTCTTATGACACAATCCTATAGGTCTAAATGTGTTAAACTGGGAATGTTACTTGGATCTATTCATGCTTCTAAATTTTTAAGGTGACCCATTCCTTGATTTTTATTGTTTCCTCTAAGGTAGATAGACCTTAACTTCCTTTCATGTCTTATACGGGTTATTGGAATGATTGTTGGAATGTGTTTATAGCCATAAGAAACCTATGTCTATGTTTGATCACATGTAGTTTGTGTGTGTATCATTGACTTGTTCTTTTGTTTATTGAATATTTATTTTTCTAATGATACTATATAACTTGATGTGATTTTTGAGCTGTAATTTTTATCATGAATCATATGTATTTTTATTCTATATTCTGCACCTGAGTGTATAGGTTTATTCTAGGGGACTATCCCTTAAAATGGATGTGTTTGTTGTGAGGTCATCATGCATTGTATTATCCCTTGAAGAAGAGATGTGTCAGCCATGTTTGGGACTATCCCTTTCTCAAGGGGATGTGTTAGGAAGACATCCAACTCACCTTCCAGCATGAAACCAGATCAGTTAGATCCAGTCTCTCTGGACCTGGAATATGTTTTAGACTTGTTTTATATATATTTTTATATATTTACCGTGTTTAACTTCATGAAATAAACTTGTATATATTATAAACTTATGTTAAGGTTTGTTTCTGATGTACTAATATTTCTTTTAATCACATCATACTCAGTAATTTTAATGCCCTTGTAGATTTCATGCATAGGGATCTTGTGAAGAGAAAGGGACTTGTGTGGATTGTTGATCAGTTAGAAAAGAGGATGTTGATGTTTCTGGATTTAGATATATCAGATGATTACAACTACTACATTTATTTATCTAGATCATTCTGCCTTGGATCCTTTTTGTTAGTTTTGGGTTTTGTATTTAGTATCTCGTACTACTACTTTATGTGTTATATTTGTATATATTTATACTCTGATGGTTATTATTTTATTTCTTATTTATTTATTTATTTTATCACTCTACTTTTATACTCGGATTTTCACCTAGTTCTGATGGTATAGTCTCCTGACACTATTTTTTAATCCCTCACCACTAGTCAGCATCTTATTTCATATGAGAAGGTGCATATGATGTTGCGTAGCACCTCCGACTTAGACCTAGTGTTCGGTGTCATGTTCTTATATGACACATCTCGGACCTATTTGTCTGGGTTGAGGTGTTACAAAATGGTATTAGATCCAATACCCAACCAAAATTGCATAGTCACTTCATGTGTTTGAAGTATGGGGTCTAAAATGAGGACATTGTGATTTAAAGGGGGGGTTGTAACACCCTTGGAAAATTAACACATAAAATAATAAATGTTACTACTCATGTAAATAAGTTGAACCTTTATTTTTAGGAGCCTACCTGATTATAAATCTACAGTTAAGTGATCCTTGACTTGGTGTAGTTTTAGTATGGGTGACCTCCTAGGAAGTTTCCTAGGGTTTGTGTCAGTGACGATAGAATAATGCTTAAAGAACATGTGTTGGACCATGAGAAAATTCATTAGTTTGATAAGTGACACCATTAAATAATAACCTATGGTGTTTTAAGAAGGATATCATGGCATTACCGGGTACCCATGGGGTCAGATGAAAAGATCCATGGCCCAGGTAGGGTTGGTTGTAGTTATAAGGATAATGAATTGTGGTACATGTTTAATGTTCTCTCTATATACCTATGAGTTATTTTTATATTTTTTTATATTAATTATGTATGGAATTAATTCTATTCTTAATCCATGAATTTTTATACAAATTGGTTAAATAAATTTATGAAAATTATAAATAAATCATTTATGATGTGTATGAATCAACTGTATGTCAATCTGACACACAGTGTTCCTATTATGATGAAAATTTTCTATTTATCAGTTTAAAAGTTACATTGTAGTTCAAAAAAAATGCGACTCACTTAAAAATAAAAAAAAACTCTTTCTAATAGTCTTAATACATTAGGAAAAATAATAAGAAGTCATTTTTATGTTTAGTAATTAAACTCACATCAATCTAGTACACTGTGTGCCATGTTTGATTCTGTTTTTTTATTTAAAATAAAAGTTTTAATTTAAAAAACATTTCATATAATCAAAACCAAGAAATCATGCTCATATTTTCTCAATATTTTAGGACCAAAATACATAAATCATTTTTTAGGTACAGGAATCAATCTCATATCATTATGACACAAGGAGTTTTAGTATGACTCAAAGTGCTTGTATTTAGTTTAAAAGTGTCGTTTTATTTCAAAATGGGTGTCACTTATTGAAAATTGTGAGACAAAATTTGACTATATTGATAATTTGGTAAATTATCTATAAGAATTGTGATATATAGTATTTGGTCTCACATTAATCGGACACATAGTGTGTCCAGTATGACTAAAAGTGCATGTTTTTATTTAAAATCAATATTTTACTAAAAAAACATACATTACATAATCAAAAATGAGAAAACATTCTCATTTTGTTTTGATACTTTAGTAAAATTATCTATAATTCATTTTTTATGTGTAGGAATAAACCTCACCTCAATTTGACACACGAGGTCACCAGTATGACCCAAAGTGTGTATTTTCATTTTAAAAGTAACATTATAGTTGAAAATGAACATCACATACTAAAAAATAATACAACATAGGTGAATTTTCTTTATAATTTATTAAAAGGATCCATAAGTCATTTTGGTTATATTTTAATCAGTCACATATCAATCTAATAAATGGTGTGGCTAATATGACTGAAAGTGTATGTTTTTATTTTAAATCGACATTTTAGTACAAAACACATTTCACATAATCAAAATTGATCAAACATGATCATATTTTAATTTAACTTTAGTATAATTATTCATAAGTCATTTTTTATGTGTAGGAATTAGACACATATAAATTTGACACATGGTGTGCTCGGTGTAATTCAAAGTGTGTGTTTTAGTTTAAAAGTGAAATTTTAGTTCAAAAAAAGTGTCAATCACTAAAAACTGATAAAATTAATTTTTATTGTCTTGATACTTAATTAAAATTATAAATAAGTCAATTTATATGTGTAGGAATCATCCATTTACTAATCTTCCCCACGGTGGTCTCGGTATGACTCAAAGTGCGTGTTTTCGGTTTAAAAGTAAGATTGTATTTCAAAATGAATAGAGCTCACAAGAAACTAATAAAATGAAACCAAATTTTATTTTTAATTTGGGAAAATTATACATAATTCATTTCTCACCTATAGGAATCAGTATCACATCAATATGACATGCAGCGTATCCTGCATGACTCGAAGTGTGTCTATTAGGGTTAAAACTGAAATTTTAGTTCACAAGTTCATCACTCACTAAAAACAAAGTGAACACACTATAATTTTCTTTATGACTTATTAAAATGACTTATACATCATTTTTGACATGTATGAATCAATATAAAGTCAGTATTACACAGGGTGAGCTTGGTACGACTCAAAGTGCATGGTTTCAATTTTTAAAAATATTTAAGTTAAAAACAAGTGTCACTCACTAAAAATAGATAAAACATGCGCATATTTTCTTGATATTTTATAAAAATGATCCATAATTAAGTTCTAATATGTATTAATCTATCACACATTAATTAGACACAAGGTGTTCCTAGTATGACATAAAGTGTGTTTTTAGTTTAAAAATGTCATTTTAGTTAAAAACATGTGTCACTCATTGAGAACATACAAAAAAAACTATTATTTTCTTGATATTTTGGGATAATAATACATAAGTCATTTTTTACATTTAATAGTTTACCACAAGTTATTATAACACATGGTGTTACCGTTATAAATCAAAGTGTATGTTTTCATTTTAAAATTAACTATTTAGTTTGAAACATGTGTGGCATAATCAAAAATTATAAAACACACTTTTATTAACTCAATAAATTATTAAAATGATTCATAGGTCATTTTTTATGTGTATTAATCAATCACACATAAATCCAATACATGGTATTCCTGGTATGACTCAAAGTGCATGTTTTATGTTTAAAAGTAACATTTTAGTTCCAAAAATGTCTGACTGGTTAAAAATCATTAAAATTCCCTAATATTACCTTTATATTGTATTAAAATTATACATAATTAATGTTTTATGTATATTAGTCATCCATATATTAATATCATATGTGGTGTGACCGGTATGAATGAAAGTGCATGTTATTATTGAAAATAAACATTTTGATACAAAACACACTTCACTTACTCAAAATAGAGAAAATGATTTTACACTATTTTGATAATTTTCAAAAATGATCCATAAGTAATTTGTGACTTTTAAGAATCAGTCTCACATTAATCCAACATATGGTGTGCTCAATATGACTCAAAGTGAGTGATTTTAGTTTAAAAGTGACATTTTAGTTCAAAACATGATTCACTCATAGAAAATCCAGAATGCTAGCCAAAATTGTCATTATACTTTATAAAAATGATTCATAAGTCGTTTTTTATGTGTAGAAACCATGCACATGTCAAAATGACACACAGTGTGCCCAGTATGACTCAAAGTGACTATTTTTAGTTTTAAGGTAACATTTCAATTCAAAACACACATCACTCACTAAAAAATGAAAAAACAAACTTTTATTATCTAGATAATTTTTTACCAGGATTCATAAATCCTTTCTGATATATAGGAATTATTCATGTGTCAATCTGATACATGGTATGATCGGTATGACTAAAAGTGATTGTTTTTATTTAAAATTGAAATTTTTGAACAAAAAATACTTTATATACTAAAAACAGAGAAAACATGCTATTATTTACTTAATACTATAGTAAAATTATTTATAAGTCATTTGAGATGTGTGGGAATTATGTTCAGGTCAATCCAACACATGTTCTTATGGGTATGACTCAAAGTGAGTTTTCTTAGTTTAAAAGTTAACTTTTAATAAAAATCATGTGTCATGCACTAAAAATTGAAAAACCCACTCATACTATCGTTATAATTTAGGAAAATGATATCATGTTCATTTTTTATGTGTATTAATTAGTTGCACATAAATCTGAAATATGGTGTTTCTAGTATGACTCAAAGTGCGTGTTCTAAATTTAAAAGTATCATTTTAGTATAATACACACCTCACAAACTAAAAACTAATAAAATGTGAACAATATGTCTTGATACTTTAGGAAAATGATTAATAATCCATTTTCGACCTGTAGTAATTAGATTCACATCAATATGACACACGTTGTTTTTGGTAAGTGTGTGTTTTTAGTTTAAAAGATACATTTTAGTTCAAAACATGCATTACTTACTAAAAGCTGAGATACCCACTTGAAATGTCTTTATACTTTAGGAAAATTATTTTTAGGACAATTGTGTCATATAATTTATTACTCACACATCAATCTGACACATGGAGTTCCTCGTATGTCTCAATGCATGTGCTTTCAGTTAAAAAGTAACATTTTAGTACAAAACGCATCTCACTCAAGGAAAACTGAGAAAACACACTTGTATTTTCATGATAATTTATAAAAATGATTCGTAAGTCATTTTTGGCATATAAGAATTGACCAAACATCAATCTAACACATTGTGTGGACAATATGGTTAAAAGTACATGTTTTTTAAAATAAACATTTTAGTACAAAACACATTTTATATACTCAAAACAAATAAAACATGCTATGACTATCTTGATACTTTATTATAACAATCCATATGTCATTTTTGACGTGTATTAATCAGTCGCATGTCATTCTAACACAAAGTGTGATCGGTTGTCTGTGTGTGGATGTATATGTTTGTATATGTGTGTGTGGGTGTGTGTTTTTTTTATGTAATATGTGTGTGTTTTTTGTATGTGTATGCATGTGTATGTATGTGTATGTATATGTATATCATTGTATGTATGTGCATGTGCATGTATGTGTGTGTGTGTGTGCATATATATGTGTACATGCATGTATATGTATGTATGTGTATGTATGTGTATGTATGTGTGCGTATGTATGTATGTGTATGTATGTGTATGTGTATGTTTATGTGTATGTTTATGTTTGTGTGTTTGTGTGCGTACTTGTATGTGTATGTTTATATGTATGTATATGTGTTTGTGTATGTGTATGTGTATGTGTATGTTTATCTTTATGTGTATATGCATGTATTTGTATGTATGTGTATGTATGTATTTGTATGTGTATGTATGTGTATGTTCTTGTGCATGTGTATGTGCATGTTTGTGAGTGTGTGTACTTGTATGTGTATTTTTATGTTTATATGTGTACAAGTATGTATATGTGTATGTATGTATGAGTATATATGTATGTTTGTGTATGTGTTTGTATATATGCATATGTGTATATGTATGTCTATGCGTATGTATGTGGATGTATATGTATGCATGTATGTATGTGTATTTTTATGTAGTATGTGTAAGTATGTGTATGTATGTGTATGGACATATATGTAATTGTTTATGTGTATGTGTTTGTAGGTGTATGCATGTGTAAGATCATTTATATGTGTATGTGCATGTATATGTATGTATGTGTATGCATATGTCGGTGTATGTGTATATCCAAGTATATGTGTTTGTGAATTTGTGTGTATGTAATGTATTTGTCTAAGTATACGTATATGTATATGAATATACCCTTGTATAACAAGAAAAATCATTTTTAATATTTATTCATTTAATATTATTTATTAATTTTTAATATTCATCCATCTTTAATATTTTCTAAAATTTATTCATTTTTAATATTTAGTTATTTTTAATGTTTATTTATTTAATATTTTTGTAATTTATTTGTTTTTTTAGTTATTTATACCTTTTAAAATAATAATATTCAATATTTTTAATATGTTTGTATTTTATATGATTAATATTTATTCAATTTTTTAAATATAATTATATTTAAATATTTATGAAATTATTATTTATCCATTATTAATTAGTACTTTATTATAAATCTCATGTTTTTAAATTTCATTGTTAAAAAGTTTTTATTTTAATATTTATTCATTTTTAATATTTCATTAATTAATATAATTAAAATTATTAATTAATATTTTTTAATATTTTTTGCAATTTATACATTTTTAATTAATATATTTTATTCATTTTTATTTATTTATTCATATATTATTGTTTATTCAATTTTAATACTTATTCTTGTTTAATATTTTTGAAATTTATTTATTTTTAAAAATTATTCGTTTAATATTTTAATAATTGATTCATTTTTTATATTTATTTATAAATTTTCACTAGTGAATATTTAATATTTTTAATATGTTTTTAATTTACAAAAAAATATTTATTCACTTCTACTTTTTTATTTTTTTATTTAAATATTTATACCTTAATTATTTATTCATTTTTAATTAGTAATTTATTATAAATATTTTTGTTTAAATGCGATTTTTAGTATTTAATCATTTTTATTTTAATGGCTATTCAATTATATTAATTTTTTAATATATATTATTTATATTATTTATGCATTTTTAATATTTTTTAAATTTATATTATTAGAACTATTTATCCATTTAATATTACATATTCATTTTTATATTTTTTTAATTTATTATTTTTTAATATTGTTGTAATTTATTAATTGGAAATATTTATTTTTTTATTATAAAGTAGTTTTTTAATATTTATTATTCATGTTTATATAATTTCTAATTTTTTGTAATCTTTTAATTTAATTTTTAATTTTTATAAACTAGTTTTTGTGAGTGCTAAATTTAGATTTTATCAGCGCTGAAGCTAATGCTGTTAAATCCATACTTTGTCAACATGAAAAGTAACACTAATAAAAATATATTTTCATTTTAGCACTCATAAATGTATGTTTTATCAATGTTTTTTTACTTATGATGATAAAACCCTTTTCGTTCTTTTAAAAGAACCTTAACAGATATCGCTGCTCCTCATGTCGTTCAATCTCTCATGGAAGCTGAAGCTTGATGCCACATCTTCAAACTTGTAAGATGAATCATCCTGTGAATGAATGTATGTTTATCGATCGTTACTGGTTTTTCATCGATCTTGCATTGTTTTTCTCTATTTTTTACTATACTTTCCATTTTCAACTCCTCCACACAGCTCTTACCATCAACCTCCACTTCTACTCCTCCCTACAATCCATCGTTGTAATCTCGTGCTCAGTTTTCCCATTTACAGCAACAACATATTTCTACTACCCCATCAATGCAACCCTATATCACAAAAACCCTGTGTCGGTATTGTACCTTCAAGTTATACAAAAATATTATCGAGTTATTTTTTGAGATTCCAAATGGGTAATAAGAGTTTCATGTTCTTTATGTCTCAATGATGCATTGTGAGGTTGTCTCTTGGTGTAAATTGATGCAATTTTAAATGTAAAAACAATATAAAATATAAATATTCCTTATAAAATATGGAATTATGAAACCAATTAAACAAGGTAGAATAAAACCAAATAATATTTTATATTTCTTAACATTTAAACATATTTAATAGTATTAATTCATTAATATATTAAAAAACACAAAAAAATATATATAATTCAAATAATATAAAATATATATATCACCTAATATAATTTCAAGAGAGTAAGACCACAATGTACATATTATATAGAAACAATAAAATAAAAAATTAAAATACATGGAGTAGTGGTTTGAAATACATCAAAAACAAGAAAAAAACTATCAAACAATCACCCCATTTTTTATTTTAAAAGATTACCAAGGGTTCACTGAACTTTCCCCCTTTTGGAAATGATAAATAATATAATACAATTAATAAATATCATGAAAAAATATAAAAGAAATAGTGTATAAAGTATAAAGATAATTAGGATAAAATTAAATAAACTTCTCCTCCCATATTAAACAATTAGGCATAGAAAAAACACCCAACTCCCATTAAACAATTAAACAAAAATAAATAAAAAAGGATGTTTGTGTCAACCACTTCTCTTATTTCCCAATCTACCATCTCATAACCCATATTAGTCTATAATGGTGGGTTGTTGGTGGTTTTAGGATTGTGTATAGGGAATTATTTCTACCGGTCTTTGTTTTTAGATGGATATCCATTTGTTTTGAGATGGTTAAATGCCATGATTTTAACAAATAATTTTTTATAATACATTATTCGGTCAGGTCTTCATAAGTTTACAATTGTAATAACCATAATCTGTATGATTACTTTTTTTCAAACACTATATAAACATTTAGAAAAAGAATTAATGTATTTTGATATATGTTTTGATAGTTAAATCTTATTAGTAATACCATAATACTTATATTCATATAATTATTTTCTTTATATTTTATAAAACGTTTTTGATGTAATGAAAATTTGTTTAAAATATGATGAGTGAGTGTGTGTGTGTGTGAAGAATGAACTATTAGGATTATAATCTTATTCCTTTTGTGTATTTATTTATTTATTGTTAAATATTAATGTTATTGAAACAAATAGGATGGATATGAATCTAAAATGGATCAATTTCCATTATATGGGAAAAGAATATGAAGATGGGGTTAAATAGTTCTTCAAGCTTGAAAAAAATGTTCATATGAGCCTTCTCAAATCCGTTGTCTTTGTTAATGTTGTTGTTATTCAACACTAATTAGTCTATATGTGATGGAAGAACACTTGATTTATCATGGAATAGATAAAAGTTATAAATTTTGGACTAAACATGGGAAATAATTGAATGTAGCTATTGACTGGGATAACACAGCAATTAATGAATCATCTAATATGATTACAAATGTGAAATATGGTGAAGATAGTATCTAGGATATTATTACAAGTGTAATAAATGATGAAGAACATTTTAATAAAATGAAAATAACATTTTAATATGAACATCATGATTGTATAAAGATTTTTGAGGGGTTAAAGAGATGGTAAATGATGTTATCTTATGATGGTTGTACTAAATATACAGCATTGTCAACCATAATAAAGCTACATAATTTGAAAGCTGGGAACAAATTGAGTGACACCAGCTTTACTAAACTACTTTCTCTCTTTAATTATATTCAACTAATATATAATGATATTCCTTTTCAAACATATGATGATAAAAAAGTGCTACATTCAGTGGGTATGATCTCTAAAAGAATACATGTGTGTCCAAATGACTATATATGATTTTACAAGGACCATGAATCTATAAACAATTCCCTAAGTTTGGTCCTTCTAGATACAAGTAATATGAACCATGTCTTTAAAAAGTTTTATGTCACTTTATAATCATTCAAATGTTTAATATTCAATATATAAGTAAATAGAGTGTAAATTAATTAACATGGAATGCAGATAAAATATTTTAAGATAGGAATATTTGTCACACGGAAGACTCTCCTTAGTGGAATAAAATTGATCATGAGTATCCTAAATTTTTAAATGATCTAAGAAACATATTTTTTGTGACATAAACATATGGAATAGATCCTTTTGTTTTCAAATTATCACTCATAGTACAAGACCAATTGCGTTTGTAAATTATAACTTATCATTATGGTTTTTCATGAATAGAAAATAGATTATGTTATCTCTTCTTATAATAGGACCAGAAAAATGGGTAATGATATTTATTCTTATTAGTCTCTAATTATTTAAGATATGAAATTAATGAGGGATTCAGGTGTTACAATGTATTATGCTTATAGAAATTAATATTTTACATTCAAAACCTAGTTATACGGGCCAATAAATCATTTTCTTGTGGATGGAAATTTGTTAGGATATGGTATAAAAGGAATTCTAGGGTGTCCCATTTTTAAAGAAGGTACACAATATATTAGGTTGAAACATTCCTCAAAGACTGTGTTTTTAGGAAATTTCAATTCTTTACCCCAAGGATATAAATACCGATCCTGGACAACATCATTATATGGGGACTCGAAATAACGTACAACACCATCTCTACTAACAGGTGATCAAAAGTTAGAAAAAGTAAAGTATATGGTTAAAATTTATAGAAAACCTTTTCTGAAAAACCCTTTAAATTGTTAGGGAAAAGATGTCAGATTTTTTTAAATAGTTTTATAGGAATTTTTTGTACATAAAACATTTTATTGATTTCATGCACATAAAAATGTATGTGAATTTTCATTGGTATGTTACAAAATTCACCTGAAAAAAATATCAGATTAAGTAAAAGTTATACATTATTAACATGTGTATAAGGGAAGAGTTGACACCAGGAAAAGGGTGAAAGGAAGACTTTTCTTACTCTAACTTCTTAAACTCTTTCTATGAAAGAGAGATATCAGTTTTGTAACTTCCTAAATGATATAAAGGTTCAAGAGGTGTATACATTAAATATCAATAATATCATCTAAATGACTACATTAAAGTAAAAGGGTCTAAAATCACAAGAATTTTATTTTTTTATGAAATATGTAATTCTTGTAGCTTCACATTGCATTCTACCTAAAAACAATTAACACGTGTTAACCAAAATTTATTTCCTTTTCAAAGCTATATGTAGTAAAGTTATAGACCTGAAATAATTTCTAACTATAACATCATGTTACTTGAATTAAGGTATTTCTTGGACCTTGTTTTTATCATAACATTATGGGGAATTTTTTCAAGTTATATTTCATAAAGTTCCAAAAACAAATTGGAAAATTTTGGTGATGTTCATGGTTGGTGCACGTAAAGGGAAAACAGAGCAGTTTAGTCCAGAAAACTGTACAGACATGGTTGAGCCACTAAAATGGGGTGAAAGGTTTTTCAAAACCAGGTATCCATCCCTTTAAACTATGCACCCTTGAATAGTGATGTTTTCAATGATTGGTTCATGGTTATCTTAAGAGTGTGGATAAACCATGAACCCCATCAAGAAGTCCAGTAGGGTATCGCATTTAGGTTATATGATCACTACTAATCATGTGGCCTATACATCAAACCATTCAAGTGGTTTTTAATTCCCCAAAAAATGTTTTTAAAAATACCAGGACCCCAGGTTTACCCCTAAACACTCCCATTTGACCCAAATATGTTTTATTTTTCTTTATAGTCTCTAAATAGGTGATTTGGACTCCTCCAAACCCTTCTCTTGGTGAATCTAAACACTGTTGATTATGTTTGATCTTCTTCTGGAAAGTAAATCTCCTCTCATGATGTTTCTTCTAATCTCATCTTGTCTCCTCATTAGAGAGTGATAGATCATAATGTTATTAACAGATCTAATCTTTGTAAATATTGGTATTGATTCTACTTTTTATTTCTTTATCACCTTCTCCTTTGTTCCTAATGGTGTTTCCATTGCGGGTGTCAATTTGATCGCATGATTAAAATTTGGAAGTTACATAATTCATTACCTTATAATTGAAACCCTATATGTATTGAATGATTTGAAATGAGTTTTTAATTATTTAAAAACTTAGATTTGAGATGATTTGATGTTTTATTTAGAAATGACAAAGAAATTATGAAACATCCCAATTTCAATATAATTGAAATTGTTGGGTGGATTGAGAAAATTGATGGATAGAATTTGAAGTTTATTTGATTAAATGATTTGATAATTATTCTCAAGGAAAATTGATTAAAATGAAATATTATTTGAAAAGGAATGAATTTGATGAAAACCAATGATTTGGTTCTAGAAATAAAAAAAGGAATGTTGAAATTGAAATTAGGAAATTGAACTGTGAATAATGAAATGATTTGAAATGATTGGTTTTACCATGAATGTTTGATTGATTGTTTGAATAACATATGAGACTAGGTAGTTAGTGGCTGATTAGGACAAGAATTATGGGACTCTTACTCCCTATAAGTGGATTTATGGTGAAAACACTAACAAAACGATGTTCGGAATGATTTTTTATGATGGGTTCCCTAATGGGGTGTTGATTGATTTCCAATAATGGGTCCCCTATTGGTGTGTTGATTTGCGTATACACGTGTATCTTGATCCATAATGATGATTGAGAAGTGTAAGGATCTTATTACTAGAAAAAACTTAACTTAGGGATTATAATAATTGTTCTTTTTTTGGTTTTACTTGATTATATAGTTTTTTATTCATGCCAAATATTTCATATAAGTGTTTTATATAAAGTTTTCATTCAATAATTTTTTATATATCTACCATCTTTCGATTGGAATGCATGTATTTTTTAAAATATAAAAATTTCTTACCATACCTTGTTTTATTTAAATTGATAGCATAAATGGTTTATTATTATGGAATAGATTATAGAAAACTTGGGGAGACCATACATAGTGAGGATCCTATTTCCAAAACTAAAATATCTTTGAGATAGTGGTGTGTGTTGTGTAATCTCTAGGATAGGTGCCTGTACCCATTCCCATTTGGGCTCTGGTAGTGTAACTAGGAAGGAATGAATCCAGATATCATGATTAAGAGTTCTTTATCAAGAAGCCACCAGTGTTCCAAGGCTTAAATGATCTTCAAGAGGCAGTGGATTGGTTGAAAAATATAGAGTTACTTTTTTTTCTTCTTGTAAATGATTGAAATAATAAAATTGAAGTGTGTTATATTTTATCTAGAAGGACCTAGCATGTGATGGTGGGATTTTATAGTGATGCTGAAGAAACAATAGAAATTTGAGTGGAATTAATTTATAGTTATTTTCATAGAAGATCTTTATCCATAATTTATGGTCTTGGTGAAGTATATAGAGTTTCCCATCCTCTAGTGTGGAGATAAGACCATGAAATAGTATGAGAACTATTTTTTTGATATTTTTCATTTTTATCATAAGGTACTGATGGATGAGAGACTATGTGGTCAAAGATTTGATATGGGTCTTTGATCTGATATTTGATCTCAATTATTTTTGTAGAAGATCGCTTCTTATGCTGTCATACTAGATAGAGCATTGATAGTTAAGCTTGACCTAGCAGGTAAGTCAGGTATAATAGGGGTTCCTTGTTATCCCAATGGTAGTTATATTAGTTCATTTAAATAAAAGATAAAGTGTGATGAGTCTTGTGGTGAATCTTGAAATAAATCATCATTCTGATATCCTGCAGTGCTTATAAAAGGCTCTATTATTTGATTTCAATGTGGAAAGGTTGGTAATTTGAAATAAGTTTTCACTAAGGTACCCAAGATCTATACTTCATGTAGATGCTCAGATCACCTGTAGAAGTTATGTTACATATTTTTTACTCCACGTAATGTCATAAAATCATTGAAACCCACATTTATTGAGGTGAAACCATATGCTTCAAGAACAAAGGGATTCCAGCAACAGATGTCATGACCTATCCTTGGGGCTCGTGTCATGACTATCCCAAGTCCGCCTTCTATAGGCCAGGGGCTGGCAACTAGCACCAAAGACGTAAATACCGATAAAAGGGAATGCATTTCCTTTATATAAGAAAACAAACACAACAGAGTACGCAAGCTGAAGTAAACACTAAGTAAACTGAGTACAAAAGTATGTCCTGGAAAGTAAATGGACCAGTATACAAACCCAACTGAAAGTACAGTACAACTGAGATAAGAAAGTACAATAGCTGAAAAGTAAAGCATCAACCACCAAGATGTCCTCCGGAACTCCCACCTGATGGGTGAGTGCAGATAGTCTCATCGGCTCCTTGGGTCTAGCCGTCCACTTCGTGTACGTCCCACCTGATAGTCCACCTCCGTATATCGTGCCTCTCCTTAGGCCTCAACCATGATCAGTGTTGTCCGTCGTCTGCATCCAACACAACGTAGTGTAGTCATAGCCCAAGTAGGGGTGACTATACGATACTCAGTAGGGACCCTGAGACCCCTGAAGGCCTCCCGGAATCCAAAAAGGATAAATCACAAAGGAAAGATACAAATATGAAGTATCAACCAACACTACTTAGGTATATTCCCATACATATACCAAATTCAATGATTCTAGTTCGGCTCCTACTTCTGAGCCCAAGTTCAACCCAGTCCACACAGGAAAGTACAACCCAATCCACACAGGAAAGCACAACCCAATCCACACAGGAAAGCAAGTCAATCATACTATAGATAATGATTGAAAGTCAAGACTCATCTCACACAGGTATACTACTCACGAAGAGGGGTGAAGATGATTAGATGTAGCCTCTGAATCATCTCCCCTGTCGAAACCACGTAGGATCCAAGTACAGTCACCATCATTGTCGAAACCATGGGGGATCCCAGCACGGTAGTCATCACAGTCTCAGCCATCTCTAGGGTTCCTGCACATAGCCTGCTCGATTCTGGGAGGGTCCGCTCCACGAGCCAAGGGGGGGTCGATACATCAACTGTCACGAAGTCCAGAGTTGATGTATTCCGAAGGTATGCCACATCATAGGGGCTAAACTAAACAAATATATCCAAGACACTGAGTACAATATGACCAAGCCATTTTCCAAAAAGTACACAGCATGTTGGTATGGTTATACGCCATGTCTTCAGACCTCGGGTGCTGTGTGTGTACCACGGCCCATGTCTAAGGGTTGTTCGGGTAAAAAGTAATTACACGGCATGTGTTATGGTTACACACTGTGTCTTTAGTCCCTGGGTACTTTTCGTGTACCACAGCCCATGTTAAAGGGTTGTTCCTGTAAAAAGTATGTACACGGTGTGTGGTATGGTTACACGCCATGTCCAAACTTCTGGGGTCAGCTCCGTGTACGCTGGCCATGTGCCCGTACATGGCCTCAACCCGTGTTATCAAACCCATGTAATTGGTACACGGGTTAGCCCGCACCATTGTCCATGCCTGGCAGTGTGGTAGAGTACATGCCCGTGTACTCCACACCGTGTCCGTGTATTCTTGGGTTACACACCGAGTCTCGCATTGCCGCCACCTCCTTGCTGTGTGGCGAGTACACGTTGTGTGTTAGTCATCTGACATCTGAACCCCTAGCCGCAGAGTGCCCGCACTACACGGCATGTTCTCCAGGAGTACACGCCGTGTAGTCTGGAATTTTCCAGAAACGACGCCTCTGGCCAACGCACCTCCCTTGATGCCGGTTCTTCATTTCGATCGTTCGTTCGTCACAAAACATCAGACTCTAGGTCACCCCATTGTTCTGAAGTCGATTCCGGAATTCTCGGGATTCCGATCGGCTCCGAAAACATGTTTTGAATTCTCGCTCGAAGAACGGTCAGGGAACAGTCCATCTTGTTCTGGTCCAAACAGTCACCTGCTATTGTCATTCCACCTCTACTAGGTTACCGTGGTGATGAGTCTTTAATCTGGGATCAATGCGTCGCTTAACGAACTCGAAATGATCCATTGTTTGTCACCCATGAAGAACACGAATAACTGCTAACAATCACAAAATTGGTGGAGGATTTGGACCATGTTAGTTTGGCCCGGTCTCTCCGCATTACTTCGGTAGCAGGCGGTTAAAGAGAACAAAACAAGAAGGAAAGAAGATTCAACCATTAATCAAATCAAAACACACCCCTACCTCGAAGGAAGTTCACGGTTGTCAAGTGTCGCGGATGATGGTGTCATTCCCGTCGTCATAGGTATCTCCTCCCTTGTCGTGGAGGAGGAAGAGGATGGAGAATACCGGGACTTCCAAGTAGATGTTCTTCATCAGGGTCTTGGTGTTCTTCAACAAAGGTGATGAAGTTCTTTAAGGGACTTAGAGTTCTCTCCCCAAAATCCTCACACAACCATCTAACAAAATAAAATAAGGCCTCCCCTTATTTTATTATTTTTCCAAGCATTTCAAATTTCTAAAATTCAAACACATCATTCAATTAAATAAATTTGTGTGTGTTAGCATTAAATTAATGTGAGCAGAAGAGAAGTCACCCAATTAAAGGGGAAGTTAAACCAAGTTAAGATGAGTTACACAAATTAAGCGGGGGTTTAGAGGAGTTAGGTAATGTGAAGGGTTGGGATCGTGTGGGCCCCACCCCACCTTTATCCTCTGATGAGTAGTTAGTAACTATTGGGTCCCACCCCAACTCCCACTCCTAGGAAAAACCACTTAAGTTAAGAATAAAATATGTACCACAAATTTTATTCAATTCTTTATTAATCCCCAAATTTTAACAACTCCTCCCGAGCAAATGCACCTTTGGTAAAGGTCCTCTTAAGAAATTACCATTGTTGTGGTTTCATCGGTGCCCTTGGATTTTGATTCCGAGCACCGGTTCAAAAGATAGAAAAACTCTCTCATTCGTTCACTAAACATACCCGAGCTAAATTCAAAAATTGATTCTAGGCACACCAGGTCTCGGAATCAGGTGTCGTCAGAAACTGCATACTCATAAAATCGCAAATAATTTACGAAAAAAAATTCCTTGAAATTTACTGGTCTTTACATTACTCCCTCCTCAGGGATTTACTTCCCTGTAAAGATACATCATAAAACTAGGGGAACAAATGAGGGTACTGTGCACGAATCTGAGCCTCCCGCTCCCATGTGCTCTCCTAGAGGTTCTTGTGCTGCCACTTGATGTGCACTAGAGGAATCAACCATCCATGTAGGAACCGCTCCTATCGATCCTCGATCTCCACCAGGACCTCCAAAAAATTCACCCCATCATCGATGTCTAACTCCCCGTGATGAATGATATGTGTCGGTTCGTGCACGTATCTCCTCATATGAGATATGTGGAAGACGTCGTGCACCCGGTGCAACAGAGGTGGAAGATCCAGGCGATAAGCCACCTTGCCTATCCTGCTAAGAACCTAGAATGGTCCGATGAAGTGCGGAGATAACTTACCGCCCTGGCCAAATCTCTATAATCCACGCTGAGGTGAGACCCATAAGAAAATGTGGTCGCCATCCTCGAACTCCAGTGTTCTCTACCTCCTATCAGTATAGGACATCTCTCGGCTCTGAGCAGTCCTCATCTGCTCCTGGATGATCTGAACCTTCTCCTTCGTGGCCTGAACCATCCCTGGTCCTACAAGTGCTAACTCCCTAGGGTCTGTCCAGCATAGAGGTGATCTGCAAGGTCGGTGGTACAATTCCTCGTATGGTGCCATCCCGATGGTGGAGTGGTAGCTATTGTTGTATGCAAACTCCACCAAGGTTAGGAGTTCCTCCCAGATGCGACCAAAGTCAAGGACACATGCATGGAGCATGTCCTAGAGAGTTTTAATGGTACTCTCCATCAGTCCATCCATCTGAGGGTGAAAGGCGGTGCTCAGGCATAACTGTGTTCCAAATGCCTCCTCCAACCCCTTCTAAAGTCGTGAAGTAAAGTGAGCATCTCGATCGGAGACGATAGATGACGGCACCCCATGAATCTGTATGATCTCCTGAATGTAAAGGCGTCCCAAGCTCTCCACTGATCCCTGCTCTCTGATAGGTAAGAAGTGGGCCGACTAAGTGAGTCGGTCGAAAATCACCCAAATGGAGTTGTGTCATCTGGACGTACGTGGAAGGCCTATCACGAAATCCATAGATTTCATGTCCCACTTCCACTCTGGGACCTCCAAGGGTTGTACCAATCCTGTTGGTACCTGGTGCTCCACCTTCACCTGTTGGCAGGTGAGACATCGTGAAATGAACTCTGCCACAGCCTTCTTCATACCTGGCCACTAGTGCTGCCGTCTGAGATCCTGGTACATCTTCGCTAATCCTAGATGTACCTCCAATGGGGAAGTGTGAAACGCCCTCAGCACCTCCTCCTATAATGCAGCTGGTACCATGGTACGTCCCCTGAAAATGATGATGTGCTCTCCTACTATAGAAAATTCATCAGGTACCTGTCTTGAGGATATTTGTGCATGTCGCGTCTCACAGTCAATGTCCCCACGATGTGCCTCTCGGACCCACTGAAGTAGTGGAGTGACTATGAGTGACTGTAGAAAGGATGCTCCATCTCTATCCATGAAGGATATTAGCAAAGCGGCTAACTGCTATGTCGCCTCTCCAAGTAGCTGAATGCCTGACCTTTTGCTGAGAGAATCAGCTACTACGTTCCCATTCCCAGAAGAATAGACTATCTCAAAGTCATAGTCCTAGACGAACTCGATCCATAGTTGTTGTCACAGGTTCAGTTCCTTCTATGAGAATATGTACCTGAGACTCTGGTGGTCAGATTAGACTATAAAGTGATCGCCCATCAGATAGTGCCACCACATCTTCAAGGCGAAGACCACTGCTGCTAACTCCAGGTCATGGGTAGAGTAGTTCTGCTCATGCTGCCTCAACTGTCATGGTCCATAGGAGATCACTTCCCGCTCATGAATCAGGACACACCCGTCCGGTCCCTGATGCATCGCAGTAAACTACATACCCTATGCCCTCCTATGGTATCCTCAAGATGGGTGCACTGGTCAATCTCTATCTCAGCTCCTGGAAGCTCTGCTGACATCTATCTAACCACACAAAGGGTTTCCCCTTCTTCGTCAAAGCTGAAAGTGGGGCTGCAACTCTGGAGAAGTCTGTCACAAATCTCCGATAGTACCCAGCCAGACCTAGGAAACTTTGCACCTCCGTCATGCTCCTAGGTGTCTCCCAAGCTAGCACTACCTCGATCTTCACAGGGTCCACTACAACTCCTACCTCAGAGATGATGTGTCCTAAGAATTGGACCACTAGAATCCAGAACTGACACTTCGAGAGCTTACCATAAAGCTGGTGCTCCCAGAGTGTGTCCTGTACAACCCGCAAGTGGTAGGCGTGCTCCTCCTCAGTAGTCGAGTAAATCAAAATGTCGTCGATGAAGACTACAACAAATCGATCGAGGTAAGGCTGGAAGATCCTGTTCATGAGGCTCATGAACACTTCTGGAGCATTGGTTATGCCAAAAGGCATAACCAAGAATGCATAGTGTCCATACCGACACCTGAAGGCCATCTTCTACACATCCTCATCTCGAACTCTGAGCTGATGATAGCTTGATCTGAGGTCTATCTTCGAGAACCAGTGTGCTCCCTTGAGCAGATCAAAGAAGTCGTCAATCCTCAGAAGTGGATACTTGTTCTTTACGGTCACCTGATTTAGGTGATGGTAGTCGACACACAGTCGCAAGCTCTCGTCCGCCTTCTTAGCAAAAAAAATCGGGGAAGCCCAGGGTGAAACACTGGGTCGGATGAATCCATTTCCCTGCAAGTCCTCCAACTGTACCCATATCTCTTGAAGCTCAGTAGGAGCCATTCGATATTCTGGAGTAGATATCGGGGCTGTCCTGGGGTACTGGTCAATATATAAGTCTACCTATCTGTGAGGAGGTAGTCCTGGAATGTCTTCAGGAAAAACATCTGCATACTGATCCACCACAATAGGAAAACTCGGACTCCACACATCAACTGCTCCTAGGATGAGACTAGACAACTGATGTGTGATCGTCTGTCCTCTCCTCTGTGTGAGTCCATCCTGCACTGCAAAGTCTCCCTTCTCACCGGTGAAGGTGAACCTGCTCCCATCACTGCGAACACACCGCACCTTAAGCCTAATATAGTTGATCTGAACATGGACCGTAGATAACCAATCCATTCCCAAGATGACGTCGTAAGGCCTCGATGCCACTACAAGAAGATCACATCCAAAACTATCACCTAGTATAGTAAGATCACACTGTCAGAACCAGTGCATAATCATCGAATCTGCTCTCGTAGGAGTCTGTAGCCGTAAGGATCGAGCCAACGGCTTCGTTGGAATCTCAGAGCTCCGAACAAGGGCAGCGGAAATGAAATATTGACTCGCTCTTGTGTCTATAAGAACTACAGCAAGGGTGGAGTATACATAGATAGTACCTCGAATCATATCAGGTGCGTCGTGGTCGTAGGCCTCCACTGCCTGAAGTTGAGCCTGCCTCTTTCTGCCAGCTCCCTGTGGTCGGGGTAGACCTCCTGGTGGTGGTGGTGGTAGAGCCTCAAAGCGTCGTCCACCACTCGCTGCTCGGCCAGATCCTCTGCCTCGTCCACCTGCTCCCTGCAGACCGCCACGGTCAAACCTCTGCCTCTGCCTAGATGGTGCCTCAACCTTCTTACTACTCCTCTGCATGGCGGGTCGGGAAGTCACGAGCCATGTAGCCCTGCCCGCTGCATGCATAGCACTTTCTGCCTATCGTATGAATGGATTTGATGCGTGTGCCCCATACCTCCGAACCAGTATCCTGAGGTCATCCACCTGATGGTCTGGTCCTCTTGGACCTCTGCGACATCTGTCTACTACCGGCTGCAAAAGACTCTGCTACGTGCTGCCCTACGGTAGGTCTCGCTGCTAGTATAGGCCCAGCAAGAAAGCTCTCCACAAGAAGGGCTCGCTCCAGTACTCCTGCCTGCATCAGAATGGTGAGGGAGATCATCGATGCCCTGATCTCATGCCTCAGTCCCTCCTCTAAGGTTCGTGCCTGGAAGAATGGGTCTCATACCATGTCCATGGAATAAAGCAAGAGATCGGTAAACTAAATCGAGTATTGGGCTACTGTCATGCTGCCCTACCGCAGCTATAGAAACTTCTGAATGTGCACCGTACGGAGGGTGGATGGAACGAACTCCGAGCAGAAAAGGCTCTCGAAGTCCGACCAAAGAAGAGATGCCTCGTTGCGCACATGGAGCATCAGGCTCCACCATCTACCTGTTTTCATGTGCAGGAGACTCACCTCAAGGATCACCATAAGATCTGCTGGTGTCCCTACCAATCTGAATACTCGAACTACAGCCCCCATCCAATCCTCTACTGCCTGACGGACTATCTCCCCGCGGAACCTGGGCAGTCCCTGATGCTGAAACTTTTGCAGTGCACTCAGGCGACATGCACTCTCAGCTGCTGGGGAAGGTGGCATCAGTGGCTCAGCGGGTAAAGGTACCATCGGTGCCTCCACTATAACAGGGCCCTTCACTGAGGCCTTGTCACTCGGTGGGCTGCCATCTCGCACAAAGCTCGGAACCCTAGCTGGCTACCATTGTGGGGCCATCCTTAAAAGAAATAGGTGTGCCATGATTAATAGAGTATACCTGGTGAGCTGAAACAAATTAATCACAAAGAAAACTTTTGAAACACACATGAAATCAATGTTTTCGTGCACTGAGTCGAAAATCAAAAGTCAAGGTCCTGGTGTATGGATACGTCGGCCACCGCACCAACACCGGACTCCCTGGACTGACAACCACACTCAATACCCTTAACACGATTATTTCAAATAGAAGAAATTATCAGAGTACTGAGTTCTGCGGTAGAACCTACTCCTCTAATACCAATTTTTCACGACCCGTCCTTAGGGCCCGTGTCGTGACTACCCCAATCCCGCCTTCCATAGGCCAGGGGCTGGCGACTAGCACCAAATGCGTAAATCCCGATAAAAGGGAAGGAATTGCCTTTATATAAGAAAACAAACAAAATAGAGTACCCAAGATGAAGTAAACACTAAGTAAACTGAGTACAAAAGTAAGTGATGGAAAGCAAATGGGTCAGTATACAAACCCAACTGAAAGTAAAGTACAACTAAGATAAGAAATTACAACAGCTGAAAAGTAAAGCAGCAGCCACCAAGACGTCCTCCGGAACTCCCACCTGAAGGGTGAGTACAGATAGTCTCGTTGGCTCCTTAGGTCCATCCGTCCACTCCGTGTACGTCCCACCTGATATTCCACCTCCGTATATCGTCCCTCTCCTCAGGCCTCAACCACAATCAGCGTTGTCCGTCATCTGCATCCAACACAACGTAGTGCGGGCATAGCTCGTGCAGGGGTGAGTAGACGATACTCAGTAGGGACCCCGAGACCCCTGGAGGCCTCCCAGAATCCACATAGGATAAACCAAAATGGAAAGATACAAATACTAAGTATCAACCAACACTACTTAGGTATATGCCCATACATATACCTAAGTCAACGATTCCAGTTCGGCTCTTACTTTCGTGCCCAAGTCCACCCCATTCCACATAGGAAAGTAAAAAACAATCCACACAGGAAATCACAACCCAATCCACACAGGAAATCAAATCAATCATACCGTAGATAATGATTGAAAGTAAATACTCAGCTCACACAGGTATACTACTCACGAAGAGGGGTGAAGATGATTAGATGTAGCCTCTGAATCATCTCCTCTACTGAACCCACATAGGATCCAAGTACAGATGTCGTCACTGCCAAACCCACGTAGGATCCAAGTACAGTAACCATCGCTGCAGAACCCACGTAGGATCCAAGTACAGTTTCCATCATTGTCGAACCCACGGAGGATCCAAGTACAGTCGTCCTCGCTGCTGAACCCACGTAGGATCCAAGTACAGTCATCATCGTCGTCGAACCCATGGAGGATCCCAGCACGGTAGTCGTCACAGTCGTAGCCATCTCTAGGGTTCCCGCACATAGCCTGCTCGATTCTGGGAGGGTCCGATCCATGAGCCAAGCGGGATCGATACATCAACTTTCATGATGTCCAGAGTTGATGTATCCCGAAGGTCCGCCAATTAATAGGGTTTAAACTAAACAAACTTATGCAAGACACTGAGTATAAGATGACTAATCCATTTTACAAAAAGTACACAGCGTGTTGGTATGGTTACATGCCGTGTCTTCAGACCTCGGGTACTATCCGTGTACCGTGGCCCATGTCGAAGGGTTGTTCTTGTAAAAAGTAATTACACGGCGTGTGGTATAGTTACACGTTGTGTCTTCAGTCCCTGGGTATTGTCCGTGTACCACAACCCGTTTCAAAGGGATGTTCGTGTAAAAAGTATTTACATGGCATGTGGTATGGTTACACGACATGTCCAAACTTCTAGGGTCGGCTTCATGTACGCTGTCCATGTGCCCGTACATGGCCTCAACCCGTGTTCTCCAACCCATGTAATTGGTACATGGGTTATCCCGCACCATTTTCCATGCCTGGATGTGTGGTAGAGTACATGCCCGTGTACTCCACACCGTGTCTCTGTATTCCTGGGTTACACACTGAGTCTCATGTAGCCGCCACCTCCTTGTTGTGTGGCGAGTACACGCCGTGTGACAGAGGTCACATGCCGTGTGTTAGTCATATGACGTCCGAAACCCTAGCCGCAGAATGCCCGCACTACACAGTGTGTTCTCCATGTAACGCCCCGACCCCAGCTACCCAGAGTCGGTGCATTACTTCGTAACATTGGCATGATCACAAAAGATCAAGTCTCGAAAGACCGATTAGTTTAGTAGCCTTGGAAACACTAGATACATTCATAAGTCTTACATTACATCATAAAGTGAAAAACTAATAACAAAGTCTTCATAGTCCACACTCATATCCTCTTCTGACTATCCCTGCAGGTCATTCCTAAAATACTTCTTTCACATCTTGGAAAATATTAAAACATTGAAAGGGGTGAGCTCAGATGCTCAGTAAGGATAACAATATAGCGGAAGCTTTCATCAATAAACATAAACATCTAAGGCAATGTATAACTAAAACAAAATCCTTTTAAACATGAACTTCAACATAATATGGCAAAAATAAAATTAGATAATTCAATTTACTTACTCGCATGGATATTCTACTAGTCGAATAATCACATGCAATATCAATAACCACTTTCATAATGATGGAATGCATAATGCCAGACTATCATAACCACGTAGCCAAGGCCTCATGCCAAGACCACAAATAAGATTTTGTCAAGGCCTCATGCCAAGACACTAGTTTGTCTCATGAGACCTACCGATGCATCGAGGAGCTATAGCGGGCTCCACCCGTCACTTATTAAGTCCAATGCATTCCACATATGAATAGGTTTAAACATATCATAAACCATAACATAATCGTATCACATAAAACATGCATAAAGGAAACATAACATTTCCACATTTCAATCACAAGATATCAATACAACACATTGATATAATAAAAATGCTTTCAAAACCATTTTCAATACCAAAATAAAAGAAAGTTAAAACTTTGTATTTATTTTTCATTAAAAAAATGATGGCTTATAGAGGAAGCCGAAACTCAAATAATGGTCACGGCGGTGGAGAAGTCATTGTCGCCGCATAAGTACAGAAAGAAAAACATTCCCTTTTTGTCGTTTAGTAAAACGCTTCGTATAAAAAACATTCCTTTTGAATAAACGTAAAAGTCAAAGGGGTTTATACACCGTATAAAAGAAAGTTGTGTATAAAACCAAATATGCCTCAATGAAAGGGGATTGAGACGAAGTCCTTAAATAGATCATTTTTAAAATAAAATAGATCTATTATGTGTATTCACTATAGGTACACATAAAGAAAGTAAAAATACTAAATAGGACATAATAATATCATGACATAATTTGAAAGTAGGAGATTAACCCAAAGAATGGAAGTTGGGTTAAGAAGTTCCCTTACCTTGTGTCCGACTTGACTCAACCGTTCTTTAACCTCCTGAATAATAAACTAGAGTTAATATATACCTTATTAAGAACCATTTTCAATTTCATTATCCTTTTTATATCACTTATTACAATGTTATGAACATTATGTAATTATTTAAGTTAATAACGGTCGTTTTGTCGATCTTTGGTACTTGAGTCAACAATAAACTTCTTATAATTATAAGTTGTTCATGTGGTAGAATATCCATTATATCCAGAATTATATTCATGATTTAGATGTCATATATATCATATATATACAGTATATACATTCATTCATAATGTCACGTAACATTTAGAGGTAAGAAATGAAATGCACCGTTCATGGAGACGGTAAGCCGTACGTACGCATGAACGCAAATTTCATTTCTATTTCGTATTTAATGGAATGAAATCATAATGATATAAATTTATAATATAATTACAGTATAATATAGTGTATAATACCTTTTACTCCATCCTTTATACATCCCACATATGGCATTAACGATTCAAATCACTTTGAGGGGGCGATAGTCCGCACTTCCTAAAATGAAATTATCGCGTTTTACCCATAATGGAAATCATAAAGTATGCCATAAATGAGAAATACAGAAGCATAAGTAAAACATAAACATATTATATATCATATATAAAAATAGTGACATCTTAATGGCCACCTTTTAAGGTGTTATATGAGTGTTGAACAATCATCGTTTCGTGAGGCAGAAATTCACCATCCACAGAAACCGTATGTTCTTTAACCATTAGATGTAGGTGTGTGTAAGTGTAGCTAGAATCCTTCTTATAAAAACATCCTAGTATATTGAGGATACTTTTGTTGTTACAAAAGAAATGAATAAAAATAGTTCAGGGGGTTTGAGAAGAAAAATAAAACAAAACAATCATTAGAGAAGACATTACCTCAAAATCGGGTAACTCTTTTTGATTTGAGCCAAGGGCTTCCTAGAGAAGAGTTCTGCCCAAAGTGAGGCTTCTATGAGTAAGAGGGGGAATTTGGGAGAGTATTTGGGCAGAGGTTGTCTGAGCCAAATGGCTTGATGGTGTGAATAAGGTGATAGAGGTGGGGGCCATTTATAAGAGGAGAGGAGGGGCTCTTTTGGTAAGATTGAAATGTTACATTATTATACCATGCTTTTCGGATTCTAAAGGTCCCACACTTATATAATTCTAGGCTAAGGTGATAATGTTTCGAAATCTCCTCATCCAATAGTCTTTGGACAAGTGTAAGCATTGTATTTTACATTATCTTTTCATTTTATTAAAATCGTTAAATAATGAGGTCATCGCTGCATCATAATGATGTCATAAATAATTTAATTTATTTAATGTCTAAAAATTATAAAAAAAATACTATGATGTAGGAAATATTTTTATCTTTCTAATGAATATTTATAGTCAAAATTTGGACTTGTGTAACCCCACTTAAAAACTGTTTTAGTAAAATAACTCATGTTTGTGTCAATTTAATTTTAACATTAAATAAATATATATTAATGTCATTTTCCAACTAAAGTGGATCCATGGGGTCCCCAAGTTGACCCATGGGTTGTCTTGTTCGGCCATGACTCATCCAATAGGAGTAGGACAAGTGTCAAGCTCATCTCATATTATTAAAACATTATTTTTACCTTAAACTACACTAATTACCTCTAATCGTGATTAAGAACTTAAAAGTTACTATTCACCAAAAAATTATTTTAATCTCATTGAACCACATTTTACTTCTTAATGGCAACCATGTATGTCGGATTTTTGAAAATCAATTCACAGAAGTGGTAATATTTCATTTTAAGCGAAAAATCAGTTATTTAACTACCACTTAGTGGTTTCACTATTCATCAAAAATTGAAGTTTTTCAGAACAATGCCAAAATTTCACCCTAAGCTATAATTGATATTCCGAATTCAAAAATGATGTCTATGTTACAAAATTCCAAACATATAGGTTGAATTAATTAATTTTATAATTAATTCCCGCTGTCACAACAAATAGCGTGTTTTTAAGAAACAATTTATATCAAAAGATTGGCAATTGTTTATGTCCAATTTCAATGTTAAATTAATTCTAATTACCACCATTGGATAAAATGGTAAAAATATATTCTAATTATACTTTAAAACCACTAAATAGTATAATTTATCACTTTAAATTATTTTTATTAAAAAAGTTGTTTTTAAGTAATTTTCACTATTCATAAAAAATGGAAGTTCTCAGAAAATTACAAAAAATTAAACTTTGGATAATTTCGATATTACGAATACAAAAATGAAGTCCATTTTAAAATATAAAATTTCTATAATTTTAAAAAGTGGTAATTACTATTCATAACGGCTACTTTGATTAGTCGCGGTGTTTTAGAACTCGAAGTTGCGTATAATGCAAGCTATTGCATTATTGAATGAGAAGAGTATCGTGGAAGCTCGGGGTGTTACATTCTCCCCTCCTTCAATAAATTGCGTCCTCGCAATTTGAAATTTTTCTTTGAAAATAAAAGGTTGAAAAGAGAAAATACCTTTGAGGAAAACCCACATCGGAAATAAGGTTAATAAATATATAACATTAAAAGAAAGCAAGATAAGTACAAAGGTCGCCCGATATAGCCCATTCTAGGATTCTATGAAAATATGGATATGGAGGAGAAACAAACCATCAAGGTCTGATGGAGAGTTATAGAAAACAGGATTAGGAGAAAGTTTAACTACAAGAAAATCACAAACTTGTGATTGGTTAAACGGTCATTGAATCCCCAGTTGGAAAAGTTAACCGACAACATTTTTGTTTTAAGTTACCTTTTATAATGTTGAGGAATTTATTTAGGAGATTTACTAAGAACGTAAGGGAATATACATACTTGTTATGTATACTTTCATTCGTTAATAAATTTTTTCCACAAACCCATCTTTTACTCCAAATGGTAACGGAACTCAAAAATATTCTTTTTATCCTAATTGTATAAGGTTCCAAATATTAACACATACCATTTAGATTAGTAAAACTATTTTGTAATAACCAGGGACTTCCTGTAGGCTAGTGGTAGGAAATAAAGGCCTGTCGCACTATGGTTGTGGGTTCGATTCCTGCAGCTTTGTCCGACGCGACGGGTTATTCCCCACCCTGCAGGTTGTCCTTTTCCTAAAACTATAGTATTATAATATTTCAAAAATAATCTTCATAAATTTTTTAACCTTAAACAATACTGTCCAAAGATCAACTTAATCCACTCCAACCATTATAGTTATCCAAAATATCTCTGTCCAGACTTTCTCTAAAAGGTCTCTTAATTCCAAAATCAATTTATCAGATTCCCCAAACAAAGTAAAGTTTCTCTTATTGTCACATACTAAAAATATGATTACCTTAATCATATTACCTTAATCAAAAAGTACTGCAGTACAATCTTTATATATATCACATTATTCTTATAACCAGAATATAATCCTTGAGTCCAAAAGCACCAATACATTAATTATTCCGCTTCAACTGTAGTCACAGCATAAGATTGGCCTTGATCCCTTGGCCTTTTCTGAGGTAAGTTTCCTTCACGCTTAGGACATTCATTTGCATAATGCCCCATTTCCCTACAATTGTAGCATTCAACTTTGACAGCCTCTTTCTTTCCCTTGAAATTACGAGCCTGGTGACCCTTTTCTCCACATTTATAACAAACTCTCATTCCTTTTAGGCACGTACCAGGGTGATTCTTCCCACAATTATCACATAATGGAAAATCCTTCTTTCCCTTTTTCCCTTTATCTGTCTCTTGTTCCACCATTCTCTTCTTCTCTTGCTTTACTTTGTTGTCATAAGACTTAGAGAATTCCTTTTCTGTCTTGATAGCACACGAGACAATATCTTCGTATGATGAGAAGGATTGTGATACTAAAGATCGACGGAGAAATGGTTTTAACCCATCAAAGAAACGATCAATCTTACTCCTTGGGTTACGTATATAATCGGCAGCATGCCTCGCTAACCTTGTAAAGTTAGCATCATACTTTGCGACATTCTCATCCTCCTTCTGCCTCAGACTCAGAAATTGCCTTTCCATATCTGCTCGATGGTCACGAGGAAAGTATTTTTCTAAGAAAAGCTCTTTGAACTCCCTCCATTCCATATTTGATACGTCATCATCTTCCTTTGTGTTTTGAATCAGCGACCACCACTGATCGGCATCTCCAGTGAGGCGGTAAACTGCCATGACAACATTCTCCCTTTCACTACTCCCCAAGGCATGGAATATTTTCTCTAAGGAATTTATCCATTGCTCAGCTACTATAGGATTTGTACTCCCATTGAAGGTTGGTGGTTGTTGCCTCATGAAGCGGTCTAACATTGATCCTCCACGTTGCGGATCAGGGTGCTCCATACGAGTAAGGTTATTATTCATAACCTGAGTGAGTTGTCCCAGTATGGTAATAAGTTGATCAGCACCAGTTGTATCTCCAGATCCACAATAATTATCTTGAGCAGGAGGTAAATCCCTACACGGAGTTCGTGCATTGATACGGTTTCCATTCCTTCCACTAGGCGCCATTTCTATACAATGGCATAAACTAGATTAGTTTATTAATCAAAATACATAATTCCATACTTGTAAAATACTTAACATAAATTGAACTATTTATGGATATAATCCATAATCATAAAAAGGTTTTATTTGAGGAAGTATATACTCATAACCGTTCATATTGGTTTGTAAAGAAAATGGGAATTATCCTAAGCATATCCCCCGGGAGTGTCGTAACCAAGAGTGCAGCAAGGCCCGTTGTCGTGCACCAGTTCCCGTTCGAGTCTAGCTCAAAGCGGTGTTTTCGGGTTTTACCCCTAGGTACATCTGTGCCAGAGCCGCCTCTATCTGCTCGTATCCAGACAGGGATGTATTGCTCGGAAAACTCACAAAATCTCTACAATAACAAAATTCTAGGAAGTTCTTCTATACTAATCCTCAAAGTCTATCTTCGGGCTATGTGCTCTAATTAGAGTTTATCTAAATCTAGCTTCCAAGGTTAGTACTAAACTGCCTCTGATACCAACTGTAACGCCCCGACCCCAGCTACCCAGAGTCGGTGCATTACTTCGTAACATTGGCATGATCAAAAAAGATCAAGTCTCGAAAGACCGATTAGTTTAGTAGCCTTGGAAACACTAGATACATTCATAAGTCTTACATTACATCATAAAGTGAAAAACTAATAACAAAGTCTTCATAGTCCACACTCATATCCTCTTCTGACTATCCCTGCAGGTCATTCCTAAAATACTTCTTTCACATCCTGGAAAATATTAAAACATTGAAAGGGGTGAGCTCAGATGCTCAGTAAGGATAACAATATAGCGGAAGCTTTCATCAATAAACATAAACATCTAAGGCAATGTATAACTAAAACAAAAGCCTTTTAAACATGAACTTCAACATAATATGGCAAAAATAAAATTAGATAATTCAATTTACTTACTCGCATGGATATTCTACTAGTCGAATAATCACATGCAATATCAATAACCACTTTCATAATGATGGAATGCATAATGCCAGACTATCATAACCACGTAGCCAAGGCCTCGTGCCAAGACCACAAATAAGATTTTGTCAAGGCCTCATGCCAAGACACTAGTTTGTCTCATGAGACCTGCCGATGCATCGAGGAGCTATAGCGGGCTCCACCTGTCACTTATTAAGTCCAATGCATTCCTCATATGAATAGGTTTAAACATATCATAAACCATAACATAATCGTATCACATAAAACATGCATAAATGAAACATAACATTTCCACATTTCAATCACAAGATATCAATACAACACATTGATATAATAAAAATGCTTTCAAAGCCATTTTCAATACCAAAATAAAAGAAAGGTAAAACTTTGTATTTATTTTTCATTAAAAAAAATGATGGATTGTAGAGGAAGCCGAAACTCAAATAATGGTCACGGTGGCGGAGAAGTCATTGTCGCCGCATAAGTACAGAAAGAAAAACATTCCCTTTTTGTCGTTTAGTAAAACGCTTCGTATAAAAAAGATTCCTTTTGAATAAACGTAAAAGTCAAAGGGGTTTATACACCGTATAAAAGAAAGTTGTGTATAAAACCAAATATGCCTCAATGAAAGGGGATTGAGACGAAGTCCTTAAATAGATCATTTTTAAAATAAAATAGATCTATTATGTGTATTCACTATAGGTACACATAAAGAAAGTAAAAATACAAAATAGGACATAATAATATCATGACATAATTTGAAAGTAGGAGATTAACCCAAAGAATGGAAGTTGGGTTAAGAAGTTCCCTTACCTTGTGTTCGACTTGACTCAACCGTTCTTTAACCTCCTGAATAATAAACTAGAGTTAATATCTACCTTATTAAGAACCATTTTCAATTTCATTATCCTTTTTATATCACTTATTACAATGTTATGAACATTATGTAATTATTTAAGTTAATAACGGTCGTTTTGTCGATCTTTGGAACTTGAGTCAACAATAAACTTCTTATAATTATAAGTTGTTCATGTGGTAGAATATCCATTATATCCAGAATTATATTCATGATTTAGATGTCATATATATCATATATATACAGTATATACATTCATTCATAATGTCACGTAACATTTAGAGGTAAGAAATGAAATGCACCGTTCATGGAGACGGTAAGCCATACGTACGCATGAACGCTACTTTCATTTCTATTTCGTATTTAATGGAATGAAATCATAATGATATAAATTTATAATATAATTACAGTATAATATAGTATATAATACCATTTACTCCATCCTTTATACATCCCACATATGGCATTAACGATTCAAATCACTTTGAGGGGGCGGTAGTCCGCACTTCCTAAAATGAAATTATCGCGTTTTACCCATAATGGAAATCATAAATTAATCCATAAATGAGAAATACAGAAGCATAAGTAAAACATAAACATATTATATATCATATATAAAAATAGTGACATCTTAATGGCCACCTTTGAAGGTGTTATAGGAGTGTTGAACAATCATCGTTTCGTGAGGCAGAAATTCGCCATCCACAGAAACCGTATGTTCTTTAACCATTAAATGTAGGTATGTGTAAGTGTAGCTCGAATCCTTCTTATAACAACATCCTAGTATATTTAGGATACTGTTGTTGTTACAAAAGAAATGAATAAAAAGAGTTTAGGGGGTTTGAGAAGAAAAATAAAACAAAACAATCATTAGAGAAGACATTACCTCAAAATCGGGTAACTCTTTTTGATTTGAGCCAAAGGCTTCCTTGAGAAGAGTTCTGCCCAAAGTGAGGCTTCTAGGAGTAAGAGGGGGAATTTGGGAGAGTATTTGGGCAGAGTTTGGCCGAGCCAAATGGCTTGATGGTGTGAATAAGGTGATAGAGGTGGGGGCCTTTTATAAGAGGAGAGGAGGGGCTCTTTTGGAAAGATTGAAATGTTACATTATTATACCATGCTTTTCGGATTCTAAAGGTCCCACACTTATATAATTTGAGGCTAAGGTGATAAGGTTTCGAAATATCCTCATCCAATAGTCTTTGGACAAGTGTAAGCCTTGGATTTTACATTATCTTTTCATTTTATTAAAATCGTTAAATAATGAGGTCATCGCTGCATCATAATGATGTCATAAATAATTTAATTTATTTAATGTCTAAAAATTATAAAAAAAAATACTATGATGTAGGAAATATTTTTATCTTTCTAATGAATATTTATAGTCAAAATTTGGACTTGTGTAACCCCACTTAAAAACTGTTTTAGTAAAATAACTCATGTTTGTGTCAATTTAATTTTAACATTAAATAAATATATATTAATGTCATTTTCCAACTAAAGTGGCTCCATGGGGTCCCCAAGTTGACACATGGGTTGTCTTGGTCGGCCATGACTCATCCAATAGGAGTAGGACAAGTGTCAAGCTCATCTCATATTATTAAAACATTATTTTTACCTTAAACTACACTAATTACCTCTAATCGTGATTAAGAACTTAAAAGTTACTATTCACCAAAAAATTATTTTAATCTCATTGAACCACATTTTACTTCTTAATGACAACCATGTATGTCGGATTTTTGAAAATCAATTCACAGAAGTGGTAATATTTCATTTTAAGCGAAAAATCAGTTATTTAACTACCACTTAGTGGTTTCACTATTCATCAAAAATTGAAGTTTTTCAGAACAATGCCAAAATTTCACCCAAAGCTATAATTGATATTCTGAATTTAAAAATGATGTCTATTTTACAAAATTCCAAACATATAGGTTGCATTAATTAATTTTATAATTAATTCCCGCTGTCACAACAAATAGCGTGTTTTTAAGAAACAATTTATATCAAAAGATTGGCAATTGTTTATATCCAATTTCAATGTTAAATTAATTCTAATGACCACCATTGGATAAAATGGTAAAAATATATTCTAATTATACTTTAAAACCACTAAATAGTATAATTTATCACTTTAAATTATTTTGATTAAAAAAGTTGTTTTTAAGTAATTTTCACTATTCATAAAAAATTGGAAGTTCTCAGAAAATTACAAAAAATTAAACTTTGGATAATTTCGATATTACGAATACAAAAATGAAGTCCATTTTAAAATATAAAATTTCTATAATTTTAAAAAGTGGTAATTACTATTCATAACGGCTACTTTGATTAGTCGCGGTGTTTTAGAACTCGAAGTTGCGTATAATGCAAGCTATTGCATTATTGAATGAGAAGAGTATCGTGGAAGCTCGGGGTGTTACACTCCAGGAGTACACGCCGTGTAGTATGGAATTTTCCAGAAACGACGCCTCTGGCCAGCGCACCTCCCTTGATGCCGGTTCTTCATTCCGATCGTTCGTTCATCATGATACTTCAGACTCTAGGTCGCCCCGTTGTTCTGAAGTCGATTCCAGCGTTCTCGGGCTTCCGATCGGCTCTGAAAACACGTTTTGAATTCTTTCTCGAAGAACGGTTGAGGAACACTCCATCCTATTCCGGTACAAACCATCTCCCTCTATTGTCGTCGCACCTCCACTAGGTTATCGTGGTGATGAGTCTTTAATCTGGGATCGATGCATCGCTTAACGAGCTCGTAACGATCCGTTTTTCTTCACCCATGAAGAACACGAAGAACTGCCAACAATCACAAAATTGGCGGAGGATTCAGAACGTGTTAGTTTGGACCGGTCTTTCCGCATTACTTCGGTAGCAGGTAGTTAAAGAGAACAAAACAAGAAGGAAAGAAGATTCAACCATTGATCCAATCAAATCACACCCCTACCTTGAATGAAGTTCATGGTTGTCAAGCGCTGCGGATAATGGTGTCATTCCCATCGTTGTCGGTATCTCCTCCCTTTTTGTGGAGGAGGAAGAGGATGGAGAATACCGGGACTTCCAAGTCGACGTTCTTCGTCGTAGTCTTGGTGTTCTTCAACAAAGGTGATGAATTTCTTCAAGGGACTTAGAGTTCTCTCCCCAAAATCCTCACACAACCATCCAAAAAAATAAAATAAGGCCTCCCCTTATTTTATTATTTTGCCAAGCATTTCAAATTTCCAAAATTCAAACACATCATTCAATTAAATAAATTAGTGTGTGTTGGCATTAAATTAATGTGAGGATAGGAGAAGTCACCCAATTAATGGGGAAGTTAAACCAAGTTTAGATGAGTAACACAACTTAAGAAGGGGTTTAGAGGAGTTGGGGAATGTGAAGGGTTGGGCTCTTGTGGGCCCCACCCCACCTTTATCCTCTCATGGGTAGTTAGTAACTAGTGCGTCTGACCCCAACTCCCACTCCTATGATAAAACCACTTAAGTTAGGAATAAAATTTTTACCACAAATTTTATTCAATTATTTATTAATCCACAAATTTTAACAAGTCCTCCCGAGAAAACACACCTTTGGTAAAGGTCCTCTTAAGCAATTACTGTCGTTGCAGTTTCATAGGTGCCCTCGGATTTTGATTCCGAGCATTGGTTCAAAAGATAGAAAAACCCGCTCGTTCGTTCACTGAATGTACCTGAGCTAAACTTCGGAAATTGATTTTGGGCGCACCGGGCCTCGGAATCAGGTGTCGTCAGAAACTGCGTACTTGTAAAATCCCAAAGAATTTAAGGAAAAAAAATTCCCTTAAAATTTACGAGTCTTTACAACAGAAATTTGAAACAAATATTCCTCAAATAGTATAAGAGTCTCCAGAGGAATCTAATGCAGGTTTAGTGCCAGTGATATATATCATCACTATAGATTCATCTTTAGTGACTACTTTATTTGATACTGGTGCACCTCAGTCATTCATATTGACTCATGGTTTTGATTTTCTAAATCTTCCTATAGAGATATCATATTATGTGATTGATATTATTATTCCCCTTGTAATGAATATAGAGAAACATTTTTATTGTCCCTATTGGTTTTCTCTATATCATTGATTGAGATACTTTTTATAGTGACCTGGCCTTTTCTAACATTACTATTACATCATTTCAAAGATTAACAACATAATAGTATTACACATAGAGGATCCAGAGGTTTATTGTCTTGGGAAAACTAGGACCATACATAAATAATACAACATTAACCATAAACATTTATTTAATTTCATCTTCTCTAGCTTCTTATTGGCACTTGTCCTCTCCTTAGTACATGTAGCCACCTGAGGATATAAATAAAAAGGGGTGATCTAGAAGCCCAATAAGAGGATAGATAAGAACAATACATCATGGGTTGAGCGTAATCATGACATAGGCAAAAGATCATGAACATGAGAGGAGCATAAACAATAAACTTGAAATGTGGCAATGCATAAAAATGAAACATCATGTCTTAGTGGTTAACTACCACACATACTTGTGAACAAAGCTAGCATCTTGTTCACACATCATTCCACATTTAATCATGAGATTCATAACTTTACCCAATGCATTGGAGCACTATATAATTCAGGGCTCACCCGTCACATTTAAACATTCATATTGCGCTATATAATTCCGGGCGCACCCGCCACATCATAATATTATCATTATCATGATTGCCACATGGAACACATATCAAACATGTACATAAATAACCCATGGAAAGGAATGGTTTTCATCTCATAATATCACATTCATAATCTTTGGGTTCCCAAAAGAAAGATAGAACAACATACTTGATACAAGAACCATCAACCTTGAATGAGAGTAAAAGGTGAGATCTTGAAAGAAGAGTTCTTTTGGAAAACATTTTGATGGACATAAAAACCAGTGACAAACATGTATATCCCAGAAAAATAAATTAAATGATGAACAAATTATCTTTGAGGAGTAACCATATCAAAAATGGAGTGAAATAGGGAGAACCCAAAGGAAGAAAAATTGGGTTTGAGATTTCCCCTTACCTTGTACTCGAACGCCTCCTTCTCTTTAATGTCCTGTATAATGACATTATATTCATTAATTAGAAATTCCAGAACCTTTTATACATTAATAGTGTTCATTATGGTTTCATTATGTCATATTATGTACCTTTGTATGACTTATAGAGTTTAAAAAACGTTGTTTGGGGATGTTCGTTTTTATGGTTTTCTTGAGCGGTCCACTTGTATTCTTAAATTGAAGTTCGGGTAGATCATGGGTAAACATCCAGAAATCATATTAAATGTTATTAGTGATATTAAAGGATCTTGAATGATTTTTGTAATGAATTACATTAGATCTGTGTGGGTGAATCATTAGATAAGAATTTAATGATGGTTATTTGGGTTAATTTGGGCGGTTTTTGGATCACAACGAACTTGTTTTAACATTTAACTTAGTAATTTTTCCATAGGTTATTTCTAGAACATAAAATAGAACATAATAAATATAAAATATTCTTTTGCAACCATAAAAATGGTTTCATGATCATATATAAAGGTAGAAATGGAAAAAGAGAGCATGTCGTTTTTGAAGGTGATAAATTAACACCTCATGAACAACGTTCTCTTTAATAAAATAAAAGGAAGATGGAAAGGGTGTGGGGTGATATTAGAATCATAAAAATTATAGTATATGTATAATACTAGAGTTAAAAAACAATTTTTATGAATATAGGTGGGGAGAGATCAAGAAAGGAACTTGAACTTGAAAGGAAATTAAAGGAGAAGAGAGAGAGAAATTACCTCTAGAATCTTCCTCTTGAGATCCTCCTTAAGGAAGATAGGCTTGGTCTTTTGATGATACCAAAAGATTTTGGACGTGGGGTAGGTGCTAGGTAAGATTTTTGGGTAGATTTTAGAGAAGTCTTGGAGGATGAGAGGTGTGAGGAAAAGTGGGAGTGAAGGGTGGCTTTTATAGTGGAGGGGAGAGGGGTCTCCTTAATATAAAATTGATTAGTTCATTAATTTCACCTAAGACAGGGAATATTGAGTCTAGGATGAATAAGAATAGTAAATAAGACATTTTAGTTCGGGATTTGGGTGCTTACATCACTTGTGATGTTAGGAATAGTGGGTTTTAATTAAAATGTATTTATATGGTAAATTAATGTATTCTACTATTCACCAAAAATTCAAGTATCTCGGAAAAATCCCAAAACTTTACCCCAACCATTTTTTGACGTGTAGAATCCAAAAATGAAGTCCATTTTTGAAAAATAATTTTATAAATATTATTAATTTAATATTTAATTAAAATCACAATTTACTTAAAAAACCAGTTTTTAAGATTAAAACTGATTTTATTGTTCTTTCAAAAATTACGTAGGGTCTTATAAAATTATCTAAAAACTATTAGAAATTGATTCAATACTTTATGAATACATTTCAGGGAAATAAATATTTTTTAAAATTAATAAATTAATTATAATTATTTATTTATTACTTATAAAATACCAAAAACGTTTACTAAGGTCAAATTGTCACTTTGTAAGATGTCTAAATTTTATTTTATTATTCATAGGTAATGTTACTGTTATTTACTATTCATAAGGGTCATATTACTATTCATAAGGGTAGGTTACTATTCATAAGGGTAGGTTACTATTCACCAAAAATTATTTTTGTTTCATTAGACTCCAAAAATCATCTTGAACACAACCGTGAATGTCAGATTTTCAAAATTCCAAACATAGAAGTGACAAACTTATGTTTAAAGGTTACTTATCACTTAGTAGATCATTCTTTTGTGTTTTCATGTTATTTTATTACATATTTATAAGAAGGTAATTCCCATTGAAAAACTCTGCGTCGTTACATTCTTCCCCCCTTAAGAAATTTCGCCCTCAAAATTTCACTTTACACAAAACAGGTGAGGGTACTTATCCTTCATTGCCTCTTCTGTTTCCCACAATTTTCTAAAATAGAAAAGGATAGAACAAAACATAAGTAAACAAGTCATGAATAACTTATTCATTTAAAAAATTATACCAAAAACATAACATATGGGATCCCTAGGTAAATATTCTTGTGTACATATTTGTACTTATTCTCGTGCTAGAGGTTTTCTCTAGGGTTTACTAATCCTAATTCCCAAATTAACTAAACCTTTCCTCTGATACCAACTATAGCAACCCGGCCTTTTCTTACATTACTATTACATCATTTCAAAGATTAACAACATAATATTATTACACATAGAGGATATAGAGGTTTAGTTTCTTGGGCAAACTAGGACCATGCATACCAAATACAACATTAACCATAAACATTTATTTAAATTCATCTTCTCTAGCTTCTTATTGGCACTTGTCCTCTCCTTAGTAAATGTCGCCATCTGAGGATATACATAAAAAGGGGTGATCTAGAATCCCATTAAGAGGATAGATAATAACAATACATCATGGGGTGAGCGTAATCATGACATAGGCAAAAGATCATGAACATGAGAGGAGCATAAACAATAAACTTGAAATGTGGCAATGCATAAAAATGAAACATCATGTCTTAATGGTTAACTACCACACATACTTGTGAAAAAATATAGCATCTTTTTCACACATCATTTCACATTTACTCATGAGATTCATCACTTTACCCAATGCATTGGAGCGCTATATAATTCCGGGCGCACCCATCACATTTAAACATTCATATTGCGCTATATAATTCCGGGCGCACCTGTCACATCATAATATTATCATTATCACGATTTCCACATGGAAAACATATCAAACATGTACATAAATAACCCATGGAAAGGAATGGTTTTCATCTCATAATATCACATTCATAATCTTTGGGTTCCCAAAAGAAAAAGAGAACAACATACTTGATACAAGAACCATCAACCTTGAATGAGAGGTAAAAGGTGAGATCTTGAAAGAAGATTTATTTTGGAAAACATTTTGATGGACATAAAAACCAGTGATAAAAATGTATATCCCAGAAAAATAAATTAAATGATGAACAAATTATCTTTGAGGAGTAACCATATCAAAAATGGAGTGAAATAGGGAGAACCCAAAGGAAGAAAAATTGGGTTTGAGATTTCCCCTTACCTTGTACTCGAACGCCTCCTTCTCTTTAATGTCCTGTATAATGACATTATATTCATTAATTAGAAATTCCAGAACCTTTTATACATTAATAGTGTTCATTATGGTTTCATTATGTCATATTATGTACCTTTGTATGACTTATAGAGTTTAAAAAACGTTGTTTGGGGATGTTCGTTTTTATGGTTTTCTTGAGCGGTCCACTTGTATTCTTAAATTGAAGTTCGGGTAGATCATGGGTAAACATCCAGAAATCATATTAAATGTTATTAGTGATATTAAAGGATCTTGAATGATTTTTGTAATGAATTACATTAGATCTGTGTGGGTGAATCATTAGATAAGAATTTAATGATGGTTATTTGGGTTAATTTGGGCGGTTTTTGGATCACAACGAACTTGTTTTAACATTTAACTTAGTAATTTTTCCATAGGTTATTTCTAGAACATAAAATAGAACATAATAAATATAAAATATTCTTTTGCAACCATAAAAATGGTTTCATGATCATATATAAAGGTAGAAATGGAAAAAGAGAGCATGTCGTTTTTGAAGGTGATAAATTAACACCTCATGAACAACGTTCTCTTTAATAAAATAAAAGGAAGAGGGAAAGGGTGTGGGGTGATATTAGAATCATAAAAATTATAGTATATATATAAAACTGGAGTTACAAAACAATTTGGATTAATATAGGTGGGGAGAGATCAAGAAAGGAACTTGAAGTTGAAAGGAAATTAAAGGAGAAGAGAGAGAGAAATTACCTCTAGAATCTTCCTCTTGAGATCCTCGTTAAGGAAGATAGGCTTGGTCTTTTGATGAGACCAGAAGCTTTTGGACGTGGGGGAGGTGCTAGGGAATATGTTTGGGCAGAGTTTAGAGAAGTCTTGGAGCTTGAGAGGTGTGAGAAAAAGAGGGAGTGAAGGGTGGCTTTTATAGTGGAGGGGAGAGGGGTTTCCATAATATAAAATTGATTAGTTTATTAATTTCACCTAAGATAAGGAATAGTGAGTCTAGGATGACTAAGAATAGTAAATAAGACATGTGAGTTTGGGATTTGGGTGCTTACATCACTTGTGATGTCAGGAATAGTGGGTTTTAATTAAAATGTATTTATATGGTAAATTAATGTATTCTACTATTCACCAAAAATTCAAGTATCTCAGAAAAATACCAAAACCTTACCCCAACCATTTTTCGACGTGTAGAATCCAAAAATTATGTACATTTTTAAAAAATAATTTTCTAAATATTACTAATTTAATATTTAATTAAATTCACAATTTACTTAGAAAAACAGTTTTTAAGATTAAAACTGATTTTATTGTTCTTTCAAAAATTACGTAGGGTCTTTTAAAATTATCTAAAAACTATTATAAATTGATTCAATACTTTATGAATACATTTCAGGGAAATAAATATTCTTTTAAATTAATTAATTAATTATAATTAATTATTTATGACTTATAAAATACCAAAAACGTTTACTAAGGTCAAATTGTCACTTTGTAAGATGTCTAAATTTTATTTTATTATTCATAGGTAATGTTACTCTTATTTACTATTCATAAGGGTCATATTACTATTCATAAGGGCATGTTACTATTCATAAGGGTAGGTTACTATTCCCCAAAAATTATTTTTTTTCTTTAGACTCCAAAAATCATCATGAACACAACAGTGAATGTCGGATTTTCAAAATTCCAAACATAGAAGTGACAAACTTATGTTTAAAGGTTACTTATCACTTAGTAGTTCATTTTTTTTGTGTTTTCATGTTATTTTATGACATATTTATAAGAAGGGAATTCCCATTTAAAAACTTTGGGTCGTTACACTTTTAATTTTATATTTCTTGACATGAAACCTCTGTACATCATTCTCGTGATGGATTTGACAATTTCTCACAAATCCTAGATGAATATTATCTTCGGCGACACTCCTTTACTCTTCCTGATGGGTTTTTCCATGTTTTTTAGGGATAATGGTATCTGAGTTTGAGTAGATTCAATCCTTGATTTAATAAGTTGGGCATGGTAATATTTGTGTTCTCTTTTGATCTAAAGTAATAATATTTGAGTTATGGTCTCCCTCTAGTTTTCATTGAGTTTCCTGACATGTTTTTATATGATTTCTCTCGATTACCTCTAGTAAGACATGTAGAGTTTTCTACTGATTTAGTGCTTGGTACTTATCCAGTGTTTATTTCTACTTACCATATTGAACCAGTTGAACTGAATTATTCGAATGCATAGTAAGATAATTTATTAGAAATATTATTTAAATTCTTGAGTGTGTCACCTTTTGTGTTACTTATTCTTTTTAAAAATAAAGACGATGTGACACCTTTCCTATGTGTTGATTACTAGAAAATCAATCTAGTTATAATAAAAAAAATTATTTTTTACCCTATGTAAATGATTTGTTTGACCTATTGAAATGGGAGAAGTGCTTCTCAAATATTGATCATCAATTTGGTTATAACTAGTTGAAAATTAAGTAATTTTACTTTTATAAAATTTTCTTCATGAGTAGGTATGGATACTATGAGTACCATGTTATTCCTTTAGTTCTAAACATTTATCCTATAGTTTTTATGAAACTACTGAACTTGATATTCCATGAGTACCATGACTCATTCATGGTAATATTTGTGGATAATGTTTTTTTTACATCAAAACTAAGGAAGACCTTGTGCATCATTTTAGAGTCATTCTATAAATATTGAGAGATTATTTACTTTACATGTATCGTTGAATATGTAATTTATGGATTAAATAAGTGAATTTCTTGGGACACATGGTCTTGGGACATGGTATTTTAGTTTATCCTAAAATGTTTAAGGTTGTTAGGACATGTGAACTATCACAAAATTTTTTCTATATTCGGATCTTTGGGTGCATACCGGGGTATTACCACCTATTTATTAAATATTTCTTAAATTTAGATTCTCTAATGATTTCTCTCACTTGAAAAAGAGTGATGTTATGGTGGAATGTGAAATGTCAGAGTTATTTTTTTGAGTTTAAATAACTTATGAAATCTACATCAATGTTTAGTCATTCATATCCTAGGTAGATCTATGTGGTGTTTTGTGATGCATTAGGTTCGGGTTTGGGCTACATTCTTATGAAGGGAGGTCACATGGTAGCCTATGATTCTAGATAGCTTAAACCACATGATAAAAACTATCCAACCCATGAACTCAAAATTCCATCTGTGATTAATTCTATTAAGAGTTGGAGGAATTACCTTTTCAAAAAAAATTACTATTTATACAAACAAAAAATTCTTGAGTTTTATATTCTCTCAAAAATATTTGAGACTTTTGTAGAGATGTTGGGTGGGGAACCTACGGTCTTTCGATTTTCACATTTTCTACATCTCTTGTATGGTGAATGTCATTGTTGATTCTTTAAATGGGAAAATTTCAACCTAGTCTATAAAATAATCATCAAAATATTTTAATTTGATTCCTCTCTTTTCTCAATTGTATTTTAGAGTTCTAGAGGACAAGACCATGTTTTTTCTGATGAATGTTCAATTGACTTCCATTATTCTTGAGATGATTATTTATGAGCTGCATCTTGAAAATGAATTTTGTGACTTTATGGACTCTCTTTATGGTGGGGAGACCATTGGTGAGTTTTCATTATATTCATAGGGTATCCTATGTTTTTGAAACTAGTATGTTGGACTTTTTACTGTGAGAAATGTTGTGATAGGGGATTTCTATAATTTTCAATATGAAGTGAACCCTAAAACCAAAAACAAATTCTATAAAATATAGTCATTATTATATTTTTCAGATATAATATGATACATCATTGAATTTGTTTCTAATATTTATGCCTTTCAACAGTTCAAGGATGAGCACTAGAAGCATTCAGCTTTTCTTCAACCACTTCCTATACCGGCATGGAACTAGGATGATATTTCGATGGATTTCTAGGTTTGGTTGTAAATTACCCTTTAGAAGAAGAATTCACTATGGGTTATTGTCGGTAGGTTTTCCAAATTAACTCACTTTATACCCATTCAAGAAATAATAATAGTTGAGGGCTTGAGAATTCTCTATATGAGATATATTTTTCGTTTGAAAAGAGTTCCTTATGTTGTTGTCTCTGATAGGGATCCTCATTTTACTTATTTTTTTAGAGGAATCCAACATAAAATGGGATCCAAGATACATATGACCATAGAATATCATATGTAGATGGATGGTTAGACAGAATGAGCTATAAAGATTCTTTAAGACATGCTATATTCTTGAATTCTTGGAATTGGTGGAGCTTGGGATGTCCATTTCAGAATGGTTGAGTTTTCTTTGAACAATAATAACTAGTATACTATCAGAATGGATCCTTTTTAGGTCTTGTATGTTCATTCATGTAGATCTATATTTTTTTGGTTGTATATTGGTGAAACCTCCATGGTTGGACCATGTTTTTTTCATGTGATGAAGAAGAAGATTTAGTTGAATCATCATATAATATTGAAGGAAAAGAGCTAGTATTAATCCTATGTTGATAATTTTCAATGACCTTTATAGTTTTTCATTGGTGACCAGGTATTCTTGATATTTTCACCTTGGTTAGGTAAATTATTCCTTGGGAAATAAGGAAATATTTCACTGTGGTTTGTGGGTCCTTTTGATATTATTGAGAAGTTGGGGAAAGTGGCTTACCATTTTACACTCCCACCATAGTTAAATTCATTCCAAAATTTGTTTCATATATCTTATCTAGGAAGTACTTTTTTGACCCTTCTAATGTCCTAATCTGTTAATATCTTGATGTTGAACCTAATTTATTTGTGAGTGACCATCCAATCAAGATTGTTGATTTCTTGAAAAAGGTTCTTCTTGGGAAGATGAAACCTTTGGTATGTGTGCTATGGAAGAATGGTTCTAATTCACATGAGACTTGTGAGCATTAGGCACTAATGATAGAGTAGTGTCCTTGTCTCTTGGATATGAAATATTCTTGATAGGATTTCTTGGGATAAAAAATTTTTATGGTGGGGAAGTTGTAACATCCCATTACTTGATTTTATCTATTTCTTGCCCTTTTATTTTGATCATACCTTGATGGGGGTTTGTCTCAAATTTTTTTTGTAAAACTTTGAAAATTTTGGAACCTTTTGGGGATGTGCATGGTTAGTACATGGATAGGGGAAACCATACGGTTTGGCCCCAAAAACCACGTGGCCAAGTTGAGTCATTGGAGGGGGTGCATGGTTTGTCCAAATCGTGAATCCACCACTCCAAACCATGAACCCTTGGGTAGTGTAGATTTTCATGGTTGGTTCATGGTAAGTTTAAAAATGTGTCCAAGTTGTGACCCTTGACTTTATGTCCGATAAGGGATCGTGGTTAGGGTGCAAGGTTACTGCCTACCATGTGGCCCGTATAAAAAATCGTTAACTCGGTTTTTAATTCCCATGAAAATATTATTAAAAAAATTGACACCACCAGTTTTAACCCTGGATACCCCCATTCAACCTAAATATGATTCCTTGGTCTTTGGAGGTTCTTAATAGGTGTGTTTTACTCTTTTAACCCTTTCTCTTTGTGGATCTAAGCACTAGTGATTACAATCGATCTCCTTACAGTAAGCTAATCTCTTCTCATGTGGTTTATTTCAATCCCCACTTATCTTCTCATTAAAAAGTGATATATATCCATTTTATTGATGTAAATAATTACAAATTTGATGGATGTTGGTTTTCATTTCATGGTCTCCTTCACCTTTGTTCTCATTGGTGTTCCCATTGCAGGTGTTGATTTTAACATTTGATTAAAGGTAAGTGGTTCTGTAATACTATACACTAAAATTGAACCACTATATTTATTGATTGATTTAAAATTACTTTAGTTGATTTAAAAACCTGTATTTGAGATTATTTGATGTTTGAAATGAAAATGGCATGGAAATTTTGAAAAAAAACCCAATTTCAAAAGAATTGAAATTACTGTACGGATTGAGAAAAATTATGGCTTGAATTGAAAGATTATTTGATGAAATTATTTGATATAGATTCTAGATCAAAATGAAATAAAATGAAAGATCATTTGAAAATCTAGGAATTAATTGAAAACCTATGCTTTGGTTTTTGATATAAAAAGACATGTTGAAAATGAAATGGGGAAACTGAAATGTGAATGATCATATTATTTGAAATGACTGATTTTCCCATGATCGATTGATTTTTTTTAAGAACATTTGAAATTGGGTAGTTAGTTGCAGATTAGGACAAGAAAGCTAGGACTTTGACTCCCTAGTAATGGATTGATGATGACAACACTAACTAAACCAAGTTTGATATGATTTTCTATGATGGGCCCCATAATGGATTGTTGATTGATTTTTCATAATGTGTCCCCTATTAGGGTGTTGATTCAAGTGGGCACATGTATCTTGATTCATGATTATGGTTGAGAAGTGTGAGTATTCTACTACTAAGCTATTGTAATTTAGGGTTTCTGATCATGGTACTTTGTTTTATTTGACTTGATTGTATATTCCTTTGATTATAGAATTTTTTTATTCATACCAAATATTTTAAAAAAATGTTTTATAAAAAAATTTCATTCAATCCTATTTTGATATATCTACCATACATTGATTTGAAAGCATATTTTGTTGAAAATATATAAATTACATGATATTCTATTTTTTATTTAAATTGATATCATAGATAGTTAATTGTTATGGGATTAATTATGAACAATTGGTGAGGCCCTAATATAATTTTTATCTCACACCATACATTTTCCTTAAAACCTTTTTAAATTATATTAATCTAGGTCTAATAAAAGCGAATGTTTCACTTGGAGGTGGTGGGTTTACCGAGTTTGTGAGACCTGGAGTTATAGAGGTAATTATTGGAGATGTGATCCACTTGTTACATGGGTTTTTAGAATTTATTTTCTTTGAAATGTGTTGAGTCTTCTAATAGTGTACTATTTGGGTATTCTTTTCCCTATTTGATCTTGGTAATTTCTCCTTGAGGAGTTTTGGTGTACTGACTTGTATCATTTATCTTCCACTATTTTGTGGAAAACTGTTTCATCACAACCCGTCCCATGGGGCCCGGATGTGACTACCCCAAGCCTGACTTCCATAGGCCAGGGTTTGGTGTCTAGCACTGGAAGCCTTTCCCTGAACAAGGAAGGCATTGCCTTAGAGATCTGTACACACTCAAAAAGGGAAACTCAAGTAAACAACCAATAAAAGTAAGGTATAACCACGAGAGTAAAGTACAACCTTAGGTACAACTGTAAACTAAAAATAGCGGGATGGAATAAAAGCCCTAGAAACTGAAAATAAAGTAAATAGATGTTTCATCTACCCTAGATCTCTACCTGGAGGGTAGTAGTTGTAAGTCTGAAGTCGAAGAAGAGGATCTCGACTACTCCCGTCGCACCAAGCTCCACCAAGTCTTAAACCTCCAAAGTCTTCCTCAGAGCGTTAGTAGTCTGCACAAGACACACACATGCGGGAAGATCCCATGAAAGGGTGAGTATAACTACAAAGTAGGGGACTCAGAGACCACCTAAGGTATCTTAGTTTTCGATAAAGGAAAACATCACAAGAAATACCAAAAAGGTAATATCACAAGGATGATTTAATCATGAAGAACAAAGAAAAAGAGATAGATCACTCTAAAGATATAACTTCAAGGTTACTGGGATAGGGATTAATAATCATAAAGCTAGGTCATCCTATCCATAGTAACTCCACTGCTGACCCGTATAGGTCACTATATGCTGACTCGTATTGGTCTCTAGATGATGACACGTATTGGTCGCTGGTGCTGACCCGTATTGGTCGCTCACACTGGCCCATATTGGTCACTAGTGCTGAACAGTATTGGTTGGTAGTGATGACCCATATTATTCACTGTTGTTGACCTGTATTAGTCACAAGTATAGAGGTATGGATGATTAGTCGTATAGCTAGATCATCTCACTCTGGAGTTTCTGATGTTGATCTGTATTAATCACTCTTCTTCTTCATGTCACAGCTTGCCCCTGGATTCCCACACAAAGCACGTCTGATCTCTATAATACTCTACTCCTCAAGCCATCGGTCATATATCAACCGGTACAAAGTCCCACAAAACCCATACCCAAGGGACCTCCCCATCATAGGGGTCCCAACGTGGCAGATGGTGCGTCAATCGGACGCCCAGTCTGTGAGATATGGCCACTTTTCTAAAAAGGTACTGATCGAATTCAAGTATGATCCAACCCAGATCACATTTAAAACTCCATCAAAACTCACTTAGAGTATCTCCAAATGGACACCTTGTCCCAAAGGTCCTTATTCCACAGACTGAGCATCGATTGGACACATGGTCTGTTAGTTACACCCCTTTTCATGAAACAGGGGTGATCACACCTCAGTCTGGCCCAGCTCGGTCGGGCTCTCCGGAATATTCCAAAGGGACCGCTTCCCAAAAGGGATCCCAATTCAACTAACGGCGTGTCCAACGGAAACCCGGTTCATCAGTTATGGGAGTTTCTTTATTCAGGGGTCGGCTAAGTCTGGGCCCGGCCCGACTCGTTCAAGCTGGCTCAACGCAATGGGTCTCAGGGTCTAACTAACCTCGCTCGAGTCTGACACATTAAGGGTCGGCTCATTTCACTAGGTCTGGCCCATCGGGGTCGGCCCGGCTGGTTCGCGGGCCCGGGCCACTGTTGGCACGGCCCGCCGGGTGGGGCTCAGCCCACCCGCGTTTGCCCGCGGGCCTACAGGTCTGGCCCGCTGGGCAGGTCTGGCCCATTCTCCTAGTCTGGTCTACCTCAAGGAGAACCGCGTCTCCCTCGAGCACCACAGATGTGGGGCCATTTCATCCAGTCGGTGGGGCATTGCCCCACTGAGTGCAACAATCAGCCAGGTGGTTGACCGGTCATTAGCCGACGTGACGCGACGTGGGACCCCGCCGCCCCCTCCTTCCGTGGTGCGCTGGCCACAGTTGTTGCCGCTGGTGACACCTACGGGTGCCACCCTTCTCCCGCGTGACCGGCTCGGGCCAGCCGCCTCTGACCACCACAATGTGCGAGGGTGTACCGCCTTCCGATCACCCGCAGTCGGTTTCCGCGGGCCTCCTCCGGTCACTGTCGGCATAGCGCACCAGTGGTTCTTTCCATGGGCCACCGTACATGATCTGGTGGTCCATTATTAGTGTCTTCTATGCCTACGAGTCTCCCGGACTTCCACCATCACAATTTGACCCTCTATCTCACGTTGCCGTCAAAATTGAGGAAAGTCATCCCTGAAGAACGTAAAATGAACGAAGTGGCACTGGGTCCGAGCCTCGTTTGTTCAGCCCGGTCCCTCCACATTAACATGATAACAAGAGAGATAATATTTATCTAACAATAAATATTAAATAAACCCTTTTCAATAATGTTAATCCAAAACCAAACATAAACCCCCTACCTCGAGATCCGTTGGAGGTGTCGTGGTTGCAGCAGGAGGAGCATCCATGTTGGATGGAGTCGTCGGTGTTCGTTGGTCTCAGAGTGTTGTCGCCCAATATTTCATCCTCCGTTAGTGGATGATGCTGCAAAACTCCTCCAGAGTTTCCTCATTTGAAGAATTCGTGCCAAAACCCCACCCCGAGCTCTATTTAAATAGGAGGGGGGAAGGTGAGTAACGCATTGAAGAAATAATGAGGTTCATTAAATGAATTAATGAACCTCTTTTAATTCACAATGGTAGAGTTATGCAGTTGATGAGTCAATACTTTAAATTAATTGAAAAGTCACTGGTCCTACCACCTCCACTCATCCGTTGGAGAAAAATAATATAAAATAACAATTACATGTTATTCTATAATTCTTTAAAAAGTCCCAAAAACTTTCTTTTTCTCCTAACAAACTACGATCGAAGTGAAAATTGCCTTAAACGAATCCTAGCACTGTGGATTCAATGGTGCTCTTAGATTTCAATTTCAAGCACCGGGTCAAAATATAGAAAACGCTACCTGTGCGTTTACTAAACATACCTAAAAAAGTTTGGAAAATCATTCTGGGAACACCGGGCCTCAGAATCACGTGCTATAAATTTTCACAGACTCACAATAATCCCAAATAATTTTTAAAAAATCCTTGAAATTTTTTGGTCTTTACATTCTCCCCAACTTAAATATTTATGTCCCCAAAATCCAAACAATGATACACAAACAAAGAGTGTTACTAGGCATGCATATGAGTCTCTCTCTCCCATGTGCTCTCCTGTATATTCTCATGCTTCCACAGAACGTGAACCATATGTATCGACAGCCCATGAAGGATCTGCTCTTATCGATCCTCTATCTCCACCAGGTACTCAGTAAAAGTATCCTCATCATCAATCTCCAGCTCATCATGGTCAATGACTTGAGATGGTTCATGCATGTATCTCCTCGGCTGGGATACGTGGAAGACATCGTGCACCTTCTCCAACTACGACGGAAGTGGCAAGCGGTACGCCACCTTGCCAATACTATGAAGTATCGGGACTGTTCCAATAAACCTTGGTGAGAGTTTATCACCTCGGCCAAATCTCCATAGTCCTCATCGAGGGGAGACTCATAAGAATACGTGGTCCCCCTCCTGGAACTTTATTGGTCTTTATCGCCTATCATCATAGGACTTCTGTCGGCTTTGTGCAGTCTTCATCCACTCTCAGATGACATGCACCTTTGCAGTGGTATCTTGTACCATATATGGCCCCATGAGTTCTGTCTCTCCTAGATCCATACATCACAAGGGCAATCTTCACGGTCATCCATACAACGCCTCAAAAGGGGCCATAACAATGGTGGAGTGATAGTTGTTGTTGTACGTGAACTCCATAAAGGGTAGGTGTTCCTCCCAACTGTGACCAAAATCTAGGACATAGGCATGAAGCATGTCCTCTATGGTCTGAATGGTCTGGTCAGTCTGACCATCTGTCTACGGGTGAAAATATGTGCTCAAGCAAAGCTGAGTCCCAAAATCCTCCTACAATCCTTTCCACAACCGATATGTGAAGCGTGCGTCATGGTATGAGACTATCGTCGAACTCACCAAGTGAAGTCGCCCGATCTCCTAAACGTGGAGACTTTCCAAGCTCTCTACTGAACCCTTATCTCGAAAAGCAAGGAAGTGGGCCGACATGGTGATTCGGTCAATGATCACCGATATGGTATCATTCCCTCTGGACATACGTGGTAACCCCATCACGAAGTCCCTCGATATCCCTTCCCACTTACACTCTGGTATCTCGAGGGGTTGGGTCAAGCCTCCTGGTACCTGGTGCTCAGCCTTCACTTGTTGGCAAGTGAGGCATCTAGAAACAAACTACTTCATAAGTTTTTTTATCCCTATCCACCAGTACTAATGCTGAAGGTCCTGATACATCTTCATCAAACCTAGATGTACTGCTAAGGAGAATGTATGGAACTCCCTTATATGCTCCTCTCGAAGAGACACTAGTACAACTGTACATCCTTTGAAAATGATAGTGTGATCCCCACCTTTATAATATCCATCAGGTGTATGGACTGAGGATATCTGAGCACGTGTAGTCTCGCAGATGTTGTCTCTAAGTTGTGCCACCCTGACTCGCTGAAGGAGTGGAAGGGAAACTACCATAGACTAGAGGTAGACTGTCTCATCTCTATCCACGTAGGATATCTGAAGCGAGGCTAACTTCTCTGAAGACTCGTTTAGTAGCTGCGAACTCGATCCCCATCTAAGTGCATCTGCCACTATGTTCCCCTTCCCAATAGTAGAAAATCTCAAAGTTATAGTATAGGAGGAACTCTAGCCAATGTCATTGTCTCATATTCAGATCTTTCTGTTTGAAGATATATTCAATACTCGTGTGGTCTGAGTAAACAATGAACCGCTCACCCATCAAATAGTTTCACCACATCTCCAGTTCGAATACTACTACTGCCAAATCCAATTCATGAGTCAAATAATTATTTTCATGAGGACTCAGATGTTGTGAGCCATAAGAAATCACTTCATCACCCTACATCAGGATGCAACCAAGTTCGGTCCCTGATGCATCACAGTAAACCATGTAGTCAGTGCCCTCCTTCGGCAACCTCAGGATGGGAGCGCTAGTCAAGCCTGGCCTCAGCTGCTAAAAGTTGTGTTGGAATGTCTCTGAACATAGGAAAAGTTTCCCCTTCTTCTTCAAGGCAATCATAGGTGCTACTACTCTGGATAAATCGAGTATGAACCTCTGATAGTAGCCTACTAATCCAAGGAAGCTCCACACGCCATACAGACATCTGAAGGTTGTCTTCGGTACGTCCTTGTCTCGTACCATGAGCCAGTGATATCCATATCTAAGGTCTATCCTTGAAAACCAACGAGCTCCCTTCAGTTGGTCTAGAATATCATCGATCCTCGGTAGAGGATACTTGTTCTTCACGGTCACCTGGTTTAGGTGCCGGAAGTCCACGCATAGCCTCAAACTTCTATCTACCTTCATGGGAAACAACACCAGGGATGCCCATTGAGAAACATTGGGCCTTACGAATCCTTTTCTCTATAAGTCCTCCAACTGTACCCTCATATCCCAGATCTCCACAGGTGTCATCCGATATGTTGGTGTAGATATCGATGTTGTTCCTAGGTACAAATCAATGTGTAATTATTCCTCTCTACGAGGAGGTAGTCATGTGAATTCTTCTAGAAATACTTCCTCGTATTCGTCCACCACCGTTGGGAACTATGGACTCGCCTCATCGACTGTGTAAAATGTCATGCATGCCAGCTGATATGTAATTGGATACACCCTCATGAGCACAAGTCCATCTCGTGCTGCTCTGTTTTTCTTCTCACCAACAAAGGAAAAATGGCTTCCATCTATGCATGTACATCACACAGTACGTCTCAATCAGTCAATTTTTATTTGAACTACTGATAGTTAGTCCATGCCTAGAATGATGGTGTAGGGCTTCAACGCCACTACTATAAGATCTCATCTGAAACTCTCTCCACTGAGGGTAAGATCACACTATCGGCACCAATGTGTGACCACTGAATCTCCTCTCGTAAGAGTATCCAAACTCAAAGGTTGAACTAAAAGCTCAGTTGGAATCTCAAAGTTCCAAACTATATCCACATAAAGGAAATAATGGCTATCACTTGTGTCAATAAGCACTACTTATAGAGTAGAGAAGATACAGATTGTACCTCATTTCATCTCAGGGATGTCAGGATCATGAGCCTCTACTGCCTGTAGTTGGGTCTATCCCCATCCACCTACTCCCTAAGCTCGTGTTGGAGAACCTTGGGGTGGTGGTGGTGGATCCTGATGACCCTGACCACCTCCCACTGCACGACCTACTCCCCTGCCTCATCCGCTGTTTGCATGATGATTGTGCTCCCACCACTGTCGTTGCCTCGATGGCTCCTCCATCTTCTTTCAATCATCTGTATGGGTAGTCGGACAGTCACGAGCTCTATGACCCTGTCCCTCGAATGAAAAACAAATCAAGCCTTGATGGTGGCTCCCTTGGCCTCTCAAGTCTCGCACCACTGAACCTGCGTCCTAGGTTCACCCTCCAAAAGGTCTAGCCCGCTTGGGCTTCTACGTCGTATGTCTACTGCCAGTTACAGATGACTCGGCTACCTTTCGTCAGGTAGGGTCTCTTATTGTCAGTGCCTGCTTAGCAAGGAATCTCTCTATCATAAAGTCTATCTCTAGCACCCCATCCTGCATCGGGATGCTGAGAGAAACTGACGTAGCTCGGATCTCTCGGTAGATCCCCTCCTCAAAGGTCGGGGCCCTAATTTAATGGTCTCTTACCATGTTAGTGGAGTATCGGGAGAGTTCAATAAATCTCATCAAGTACTGATCCACGGTCTAGCTACCCTGCTACAGATGAAGCATCTCTTAAATACGCACAGAGCGTAGTGTCACTGGCATGAACTCTGTACTAAAGAGGCTCTAAGATTCCGGGCATGTGGGGGTCATCTCCTCAAGAACCAGGAGCGTTGAGCTCCACCATCATCTTGTCGAGCCCTGAAGAAGGCTAGCATCCAAGATCACCATCTTCTCTGTGGGTGTCTCTACTAAGAGAAAGACCAAAGAAACCGCCTCAAGCTAGTCCTCTGCTACCTAGGGGTCTGTCTCGCCTTGAGACCTTGGAGGCCTCTGTTCCTGGAACTCATGCAATGTGCTTAGTTGGGGTGCATGATCCACTGGTAGAATCTTCTGCTCAATTGGTGGTGGTGCTACTGTTACACCGCCCGAAGGTGCCATCACTATGAGTGGTCCCTGTACTGATGCCTCGTCACTCAGTGGGCCACTGTTATGATCTCTAACTAAATTCATGTCTAGCTATCTTCACGGAGGAATCCTATAAGAAACAGACATGCCATGATCAATAAGTTATATCTGGTGAGACAACTCAAGAAAGATAAAGAAAACATTTCAAAACACTAGCAACCAGTGTTTTCAGGTACCGAGTTGAAAAATAGAATCCAGGGTCCTAGTGCATGGATATGTCGGTCGCCGCACCAACACTAGACTCCTGGTATTGAAAACCGAACTCAATACACATTACACCATTGCCTCAAAAAAGTAGACTCTTAGTTCTTCTTCTAGAAATGATCATCCTCTGATACCACTTTGTCACAACCCATCCCACGGAGCACGGATGTGACTACCCCAGGCCTGCCTTCCGTAGGCCAGGGGTTGGTGTCTAGCACCAGAATTATTTTCCCAAATAGGGAAGGAATTTCCTTAGGGATATCTACACAATCAAAAAGGGAAACTGAAGTAAACAACCAATAATAGTGAGGTATAACCACGAGAGTAAAGTACAACCACAAGTGCAACTTTAAACTAAAAATAGTGGGCTGGAATACAAGTCTTATAAATTGAAAATAAAGTAAACAGTTGTTGAATCTTCCCTAGAACTCTACCTATAGGGTAGTAGCTATAAGTTTGAAGTCAAAAAAGAGGATCTCGACTGCTCCCATCACACCAAGATCCACCAAGTCTTGAACCTCCAAAGTCTGTCTCGGAGTGTCAGTAGTCTACACCAGACACACATGTGTGGGCGGAGCCCATGTAGGGGTGATCATAACAACTCAGTATGAGACACTGAGACCCCTGAAGGTCTCTTAGTAATCCACAAAGGAAAACATCACAATAAATACCACAAAGGTAATATCAAAAGCATGATCTAAATCATGAAGCACAAAGAAAAAGAGACAGATCACTCTAACGGTATAACTTCAAGGTTACTGGGATAGGGATGACTAGTCGTCAAGCCAGATCATCCTATCCATAGTGACTCCATAGTTGACCCGTATTGGTCACTGTATGTTGACCTATATTGGTCACTAGATGATGGCCCATATTGGTTGTTGGTGTTGACCCGTATTAGTCACCAGTGATGACCCGTATTGGTCGCTGGTGCTGACTCATATTGGTCACTGGTGCTGACATGTATTGGTCGTTGGTGCTGACATGTATTGGTCACTAGTACAGAGGTAGGGATGATTAGTCATACAACTAGATCATCCCACTCTGGAGTTTCTGATTTTGACCTGTATTGGTCGCTCTTCTTCTTTATGTCACAGTCGGCCACTCGATTCACGAACGAGGTACGCCTGATCTTCTGAAGACTCTCCTCCACAATCCATCAGTCATATTTCAAATGGTAATAATTCCTACAAAAATTATACCCAAGGTACCTCCCCGTCATAGGGATCCCAACGTGATAGAAGGCGTGTAGATCGGACGCCCGATCTGTGAGATATGGGCACTTTTGTAAAAAGGTCCCGGTTGGATTCAAGTCCGATACAACCTAAGTCGCATGTAAAACTCTATCAAAACTCACATATAGTATCTTCAAAGGACCGCCTTGTAACAAGGGTCCTTTTGCCACAGACGGTGTGTTGATCGGATACTCAGTCTGTTAGTTACACCCTTTTTCGTGAAACAGGGGTGATCGTGCCTCGGTCCAGCCTGGCATGGTCCGGCCCACCGAAATATACCAAAGGGACCGCTTCACAAAAGGGGTCTGAATTCCAATGAAGGTGTTTCAAATAGACACTCGGTTCGTCAGTTACGGGTATTTCTTTATTCGGGGGCCAGTTGGGTCTCGGCCCAGTCTGACTCGGTCAGGCTGACCCGACGCAACGGGTCCCAGGCTCTACCTGACCCAGCCCCAAGTACATCCATTAAAGTTCGGTCTGGTTCACTGGGTTCAGCTCATCGAGGTCAGCCCGGATGGTTCGCGGGCCTGGGCCGCGGTTGGACCGGCCCACCGGGTGGGGCTCGGCCCACCCACGCTGGCCTTCTCAGCCGCGGGTCGGGCCCGACCTGCAGGGTGGGTCTGGTCCATTTGACCAACCCACATCTAGCCTAGTCCGTCTAAAGGCAGACCACATCTCCCATTGGCCCCGTGGATGTGGGGCTATTTCATGCGGTCGGTGGGGTGCTGCCCCACTGACTGCAACGGTTGGCCGGATGGCCGACCGGTCTTCAGCCGACGCTGCGCGACATGGGGCCACATTGCCCACTCCTGCCACGGCCCACTGGTCATGGCTGCTGCCGGCAGCGGCGCCTGCGGGCGTCGCCCTTCTCCCGTGCAGCCGGCATGGGTCGTCCTCCTCTGACCATTGCTGCGCGCGACAGCGCGCCGCTTTCTCACCACCCACGACCAGTTGCCACGGGCCTCCTCCAGCCACTGTGGGCCACCGAATGTGCTCTGGTGGTCTGTTATTGGTGTCTTCTGCACCTACGAGTCCCCCGGACTACCTCCATCATAGCGTGACCCTCTGTCTCACATTGCCATCAAAATTTAAGAAAGCCATCCCAGAAGAATGCAACATGAACGAAGTGGTGGAGGGTCTGAGCCTTGTTCATTCATCCCGTGCCCTCCGCGTTAACATGATAACAAGTTGGAGAATATTTATTTAGCATAAAATATTAAATAAACTCTTTTCAATAATGTTAAACCAAAACCAAACATAAACCCCCTACCTCGAGATCCGTTGGAGGTGTCACAGTTGCGGTAGGAGGAGCGTCCATGTCGTATGGAGTCATCGGCATTCATCGGTCCCGGATCATTTCCGCCTGAGCTTTCATCCTCCGTCGATGGATGATGTAGTAGAACTCTGCCAGAGATTTCTCACTTGAAGTATTTGTGCCAAAAACCCACCCTGAGCTCCATTTAAATTGGAGGGGGAAAGGTGAGTAACGCGTTGAAGAATAAATGAGGTTCATTAAATAAATTAATGAACCTCTTTTAATTCACAACAGTATAGTTATGCAGTTGATGAGTTAATCCATTAAATGGATTCACAAGTCACTGGTCCCGCCACCTCCCCTCATCCATTGGAGAAAACGAAAATAAAATAACAATTAGATGTTATTTTATTATTCTTTAAAAAGTCCCAAAAACTATAATTTTCTCCCAACCAACTACGGTAAAAGTGAAACTTCCCTTAAGAGAATATTGATGCTGCAGATTCAACGGTTCTCTCATATTTCAATTCCGAGCACCGGTTTAAAAGATATAAAATGAAGTCTTTGCATTTACTGAAAGTACCAAAATTAAAGTTCAGAAATTCATTCTGGGCACACTGAGCCTCAGAATCACACATCTTAAATTTTCACAGATTCTCAATAATCCCAATTAATTTAAAAAATCACATGGAATTTTCAGTTCATTGCATGTTCCCTCTTGATCTTGATGTGATTTTAGGTTCTAGTAGCCTACCCATAGGGATTAGGAACTCCCTTCGAGCTTTTTCAGGGCCAACTTATGTATCAATGTACTAGGGTCTTTGTGTTTGTTCATGACACTAAATGTGTAATAGGAAATTATTGTCATATTAATTTAATTGAATATTTTCTTCCCATCATCATTCATTGACATGATGGTCAATTAATAGTTAACTTGATTAGATATATCTGACAATACAATCAAATATATTATAGATGGATGTAGCCCATTAAATGGTATATGATGTTTTTGAAAGGGCGTGTCAAAAATATAAGGAGAATATAAAGTTTTACTTCATATATTTAAATTATGGAGGGTTCCTTTTATTTATATACTAACTACCTACCCACTGTTGATAGCTTTGGTCTCTCAAAATATGGTCACAGCAGGCGACTTCTGGGTGAAGGAATATATAAAAATAGACATTCTCATAATTAATAATACAAAGTGGTTGAAGCCTCACCTTTAGGTTTTACATAAAAATTTAGGGGTTTCCCCATATTTTTAAACCCATAAAGTAATTCTTAGGTGTTTGAATGCATCAAGGGATGAAATATGGATATTAAATATGCATAATCGATTGTTTATTGGATGGTTTGAAGATAATAGTTTTTTAGAATTCATCTACAAATTTGAAATCAATTTCAAAATGAATTTGATGGCTTGTCATGGTACTAAGTGTTCTTGTATTATCTTATAATGTTTAATTAATTAATGGTTATACATTCTATATAAAGAAACAAGATAAATGCAGTACCATGTAAAATAGTGGAGTTACACTTATGGTGGAAGCGATGCATGTATCTAGTACCATGAACATAAATATAATTTATAAAAATATATCAAACATTGGAATAATCAAAAAAATATGAGAATATGATTATATAATATTTTAAATGTTGATTTTTCAATGAAAATAATTTGATAACAGGAGTGCAGTAAAAATGATGAATTGGGGTTCATGAAAGTGGGTTTTATTAAGGAATGGTAAAAGGATGAACCATTCATAATGGAATAATAGGTAGTATAAGTATTTTATTCCTCATATCATGAAAATAGAAGTTATTGAGTTATTATATTATCAATAAAAACCATTCCATGGTCAAATTTAAATTTACTTGAGGTTGGCCATTTTATTAGGATGTTTAAATCTTTTCATGGAGGTACCAGTATAAATAGGTTCTTTTATGTCAAATTAGTCCATAATGAGGATATTTAGATACTCTATATAGGTGTGAAATCCCTTTAAACTTTTAAGAAAAAAATTGTTTCCAATAATCATGTTAAATTTTTTTAATATAAATTTAATTACTTAAAAATATTATACTTTTACTAATTTATTTTTGTAATACATTTATAAATAATGGATTCTCTGAATGTTGATGCTTCTAATCCTAAGGAACAATAGGTTTCTCCACATACTAATGCTATTGATATTGAGGAGAAACATATTGACAATGTTAAAATCAAGGAAACGGTTGAAGGTGAAAAAAATTTGTATGAGAAAAAATAGGCATGTCATAGTGCATTAGTATTAAAAAATTATTAAATGTGGAAGAAAGGTTGTAAAATTAAAGGTTGTATGGAATTCATGTGGCTACCCTATTGAACCCAGTAGGTCCATCTTAATTAGTTACATTGAGTTCAATACTTTAATACATATCCTAATTGATTTGGATATATATAATAATGTTGTTCTACCATTGAAAGAACTAATTCAGGAAGATATTAGGGTAGCATTATGATATACTTTCTTTTTTTTAAAAAAAATAATAAAATGTTGTTTTACCATTCATTATCCCTTATTGAGTGCATTTATCTTAGACTACTATCAAATGAAATTTGTATTAAAGGATACTAAAAAGGCTCATAGAGCCTTTAAAAAATTATCAGGAAGCATCATATCAAAGATGATAAAGGGAAAGCAAACCCCCGCTCATGAGGGATATATGCATACATTATAAAATAAGAAACATGAAACCCGTTTGTTGGTCATCGTCAGGAGGAATCATTTCATGTACATTGTGATTAGTAATATTTTAATTGAAAATACATGTATAAATCATTTGAATTAATAATTTTTTATTTATAAAACATCAAATAAGAATTAAAAATAAGTAATTTGAATTAAAACCAACATACCCCTACTATAAAGCAAGGACGGGGTATGCTTCACTACAAAAAAGGGTTTGTATTTTAAATACATAGTAATAATTTTATGGGGAGTAAAATAAAAATATTATTAGGTTCCTTTATTTATTTTCATATTGATCAATCAAAATCCAAAGCCACTTCCATCCCAAATCAGGTACTATAAAATGAGGCATGTGTAAATAAAGAGTGGATGCTAGTATATGAAAACACAAAATGATTATGGGAATTATGTGTAAGTAAGACATAAAAAATCTACTTTAAATTGTATTACATAATAATAAACTCTTATTTTCCTATATTTTTTTCTATTTTAGACATAAGAATCATCATTGGTTGTACCCAATTAATGACTAATTTGAATAGACTTTAAGTGGAAGAAAAATATACTCGCGTTAGAGGTGTGGGTTTTGGATTATTTCTTCGAAAATATTTTTAGAAAATAAAGGTATATGGGGATTCCAATGAGAGAACAAAATTAATAGAGTAGTGGATAGATTCTACAAATGAAAAAATTAGTTTTTAATATGATTTTACAAATTGTTAAATGTGAAGGCATCAATAAAAAGAGACAATATCCAACAACCACAAGCGCCACCCCCCCCCCCCCCCATTTGAGGCTACCCATTACCCTCAAAGGGATACTATAACCAAGGAAATTAATTTTTTCATAAAAGCATCTACTAAATTTGAATTAAATAGGTACTAATTCCATTCTTGTATTAAAATTCTATAGATTAAAACTAATTTTGATCTATATATATAAGCACACACCTATAGCCTTGTTGTGACGGTTAAAATGTATCATATCAAAGGAGATATTTTAATCAATTAAGAACATCCTAAAGATATTATGAGATTAGGGACTCATGAAGCTAATTAGATGAGGATTGAGAAATTTATTCCCATTGATGATTTGGATGTTCACACGATTGAACTTGCTACCAGAACATTCATAGAATTGCCATTTAATCTTTAAAAACATAATGATAATAAGTTATCTAATTTATAATTTATTTTTTATAAAAATCCTTAACAATTAATGAAAAAAGTCCTGAAATAAGGAATATTAATATAGATATATAAAATAAAATGGAAATAAAAGGTCAAATCAAAACAAACTAAAGGATTAACTGATAAATTAAAAACACGTTCCAAGAGTACCTTTACCACAATAATTCAATTATTAAATTTAATTATATTATAATTTCATGTGGATAAAAAATTAAAATATGATAATATTACCTTCATTGATTTTTAAGAACTAATGTATAGAGAGGTCATTAAATGAGATATTGGTCTTAAGGATCTAAATGAGATTCTCAAGCATGGATGGTTGGGTGTTGTAATTATAAATGTATACATGAAGTGCCTTTTCATAACATTTTTTTCCTCTAGTTGATATTATATGTTAATTAAACTTAAATACTATTCATATTTTTTCAATTTCATATATCAGTTCTTTGTAAAGGGAGAACCGTACGAACAATAAATTGGACTCATTAGTCCTCACATCATTTATATACAAAAATGGCCATTCGAAGAAAAGCAAATTTCAATAATATTAGAGAAACTAGCTACAGTGTTTATAAAGAAACTTAAATATGATATAATATTCTTAATTCCCATAACGTATGGGTAAAACTCTAAAATATAATCATAAAAAAATATTTTCATTTTTTTCATTACTTGTTCCTTTTTTTTTTGGAAGTATTAGTGAAATCAATTTGGACACTCTAAAAATTTATTTTTTGTATTTAAATCGTGGATTTCCAACAAATTGACCTTACATGATGACCTTTAACAATTTTTAATACACTAAATTAAATATTTTACAAATAAAAATCAAGTTATACATTTTAGGTTATATTTTAATAGAAATTTTGTTATGATTGGTCAGTGTCTCAATATCATCAAAATCATGGTATAGGATGGTCCATATATACAAGAAGACTTAAAATTTCTAGAAATGGATATTTATTATGGTATATATAAAAAATTCATTATCAAACAATGTAATAAAACAAATCATTTATTTTTTTCAATGTTTTTTCATTTTTTGAAATAAAATAATGACAAAAATTGTGATTATTAACTTTTTTAAATTAAAGATATTATATTACCTCAAAAAAATAGTATCACTGAAGAATAATTTTAGTTGATAATTACAATTTCATTAAAAATTTGTATTTATCATTTTTTTTATATTTTTTCTAGTCATGTAAAGATTTTTAATAACCTACATATTTAAAATATGAAGAAGAATTTTTTAGAAACAAGTGGGAAGAATACATTAAATCGAAATATTTTTAGACATAATGAAGAGATTATTTACTAATACTTTTTAGTTAATTTTCTTATCATTTTATCTACTACATTTTTAGTTAATTTTATTATCATTTTTATCTACTAATTATTTTGTTAATTTTCAAAGATACCATGAAGAGTTGATTTCCTAGATATTTTTCTCTAAGAATGTTTTTCGTATGAAAATCACAAAAGGCCTCCATATATATTTCACGATCCTCCTTGAAGTCTAAAGTCATTTACATTGATAAAAAGCCTGAATTATAAAGGGGTAATTATTAGTTAACATGAAGTGGGATTTTGAAGGGGATATTATGTTTTTCTTTAAGAAGGACCATAAATACTATATAGAGGATTTTTTCTCCTCATGGGAAGAATATTTTTGGAGAAAAATCAATTCTTGATGAAGGATTTAAAAAATGATGATGCACTCTAGTGCTATTTGTTATCTATATAGATTTTTTTATTCTTTATTTTATTTTATTGTGTTAAGTAGTGATGCAATGAATTCCCTTTTGGGTGTAATAAATTTTAATAAAAAGTTTATATGAAAAAAAATTGTTTTACTAATAGAAAAACATATTATTTAAAATGTTTTTGAATCATCTACATGTCAATATGATACAAGGTGTGACTAGTATGACTCAATGTGTGTTTTTTAGTTTACAAAATGACCTTTCAGCTATAAACATATGTCACTAATTGAAAACTAAGAAACCACACTCGTATTTTCTTGATACATATTAAATATTATATATAATTCATATGTAACATGTATGAATTTATTTCACATCAATTGAACACATGGTGTACTTGATATAACTGAAAGTGTTTGTTTTTATTTAAAATTGACATTTTAGTTCAAAACATTTGTGAAATACTGATGAATATTTTTTTATACACCTTTTGGACAAAAAAATTAGTACATATTGTGAATCTAATTGAATTTTTGTTTTGATTTTTCTGATATTTTTAATTTAATTACAAGTATACTAAGAATTCTGTAATTTGGGGAAAATTAGTCCACCTCATTATAACCACTGTATTGTGGCAGGGTCAAAAGGAACACCACAACATCATTTAGATCATTGTTATATGGCATTAATAATGTAGAAAAGGATAATAATTCTCAATATTGGAACTATGCATGCATGATAAAATTTCATCCCATGTCATGGCCTTCAACACTTTTTGGGAATAATGGGTCCCAACACCATATAGACCTCAACCTATGGGATAACAGCACATAACACCCTAATAGGTGAGAGCATCCATTTCCAAAAGGGGGAGATCCATATAATGAAGTTATAAGGGTGCACATAGACATGGGTTCATAGGAACACAATGCATGGGGGTCAGGTCCATATAGCGTGTGGGAGGATAGTCTCCTCATAGAGGTTATACCTTATGGTAGTTAGGAGTCCCTTAGCTCCCATGCTGGATTGTTTTGAGACAACAGTGGAGTGTAAATTTTTTTAAGTATTAGAATCCCATCTGGAAGACTAATGTAAGACAGGAAAACTGAACCACACTCTGAAACCAATAGTTTCTATGTGAAATGGGGAGAATCAATCATAGTGGAGATTTGATCTTGTCCATGTCATAGCCTAAATCTCATATCATGAAAGGTAAATTTTATATAGAGATTAAAATATTAAAGGTTTTATAATGCCTCATAGGATAGGAAATATCATGTCACATCTTAGTTCGAAGCAAACAAATGAGATCCACTAAGCTCAAGATCCAAGGGGAGAAGGATGCACAGCTATGTGATTTTAGGGTTTTCAAAAGAGAGGGAAATTTAGATATGTAATTGGAGTAGGTATCTTTACCATTTTTTGGCCACTTATTCGATATAAGGTTTATATTTTTGAAGGTTCTATCATAAAGGATGGGTTCCACCATAGAATTTAGTCATGGTGAAATTTTTAAATATCAATACTCCAATATTCTAAAAGTTTCAAGGCTAATTTTAGGGGACACCAGTCTTGAATTAAAAGTCTCTGTATGAATAAAATTTCCTAGGGAAGAGGGATAATAAAATAAGAAACAATAAATAAATAAGGTTATTAGGCTTCTCGGGATCGACAAAGGATAGGATCAACACTTAGATATTAGAGAAGAAAGAGTGGATTCAACACTAGAGAAGCTATGTAGTTAGGTTTTAATTTCTATTTTACTTTTAACTGTATAAATCTTAGATTATTATGTGTATTTTGACCATAAATTCAAGAAGGGGTTTTTTTTTTGAAACACTTTTATTTTATTTTAGTTAATTTTATACCTTCTTCTGTGATTTTTTAATTATCCAAGGATAAAGAACCGATGACCATGAGTAGCTAAATTTGTAGAAGAGGGTGGAGTTGGTTGTAGGGGATGATTATTACCAATGATTGAAATTATTCTTCTCTTTGGGTAGTTAATAATAATTTTATTACAGTTTCCCCTAAATAAAACATATCTCATGTAATGACCCATCTTTTCATGAAGGTTTGGCACATTTTTTTCAATTTTGTTTCCTTTTTTAATCTTGGTAAACATGCACTACGGCCTTAAGAAGGTTCTAGGGGATATTGGGACTTGTTCGAAGCCCAGAGGTCTGAGAAATGGGAAAAAGGGTAGGCTACATGGAAACCACATGGTTAATACAAACCGTTTGGGGTAACCATGTGGGAAAACTTTTGAACAAAAAGTGATGCATGGTTTTTCTACAATCATGTGATATATATAAATAGTTTAGTGTGGAAAACATGACTATTATGACTAAACTTTATAGAGTATTGTTATGAAAACATGTTAAAATATGTGACACATTGATTATTGTTATTATATATTAATCATGATAAGTCTCAAAAGTTATAAAATAGTTTTAAATTTACTTCATGATTGTATTTCACATGATTTGAATTTGATACATGATTTGTAACGTCATGCTTGATTAAATGAGAAGCATGAGAGGAAGACATGTGAAAAACATGTGATAAATGAAATTTGTGATAAATGTTGAAAAATGAATTGATTTTGGAGAATCTATATATTTTTAAATGTTTTTGATAATTATAAAAGTGTGGAAAAAGTAATATTCCATGTTTATGAAATTTTTTCTTAAATTCTCAAAGCTTGGTTTTATGGTTATGGATTTATCATCCCAATATTTTTTTTTCAAACTAAGAATTATGGAATTTTGATGATATACTAAAGATAATTTTGTATAATTTTGTATTGAAATGAATTTTTGGATGTATATATGTGGGGATGAATTAATTATTTCCTTGAGGTGGAGGAAAGTCATGGTGGTAATCCATTGATGGCTTATTTGATAGCCATTATTTCTCTTTATTTCTAGTTTTTGGTTGATTGTGTGCAAGATATTATTTATTTATTTATCAACCATTGTTATATATATTTCATGAAATTATTGAATTTGATATTATTATAGCTAAAATTGTAACATCCCATCTCAGGTTCCACATGACGGTACCCCGAGCCAGTCGGTCGCACGACCTCAGACGAACCTCCCCATATGCTAGTGGTTTTCGACTTGTAACGAGGGTATGGTAAGTCGATAATGGGGAGAATATACCCATTTTATCATAGTAAACACCACGGAAAATAATAAAAAATAGCAGAATCATATATAATCATAAAAAGTACCAATGTAAAAAGATAACCAAAATAGGAAATAAAGTACTCAACTGAAAGAGAAACATGCCATTCTTAAGTAAGTGTCAATGTTTATAAAATACAAACTAAAAATAAATACACAGATGACTCCCAAGAGGGTCCTGAACCACATTTTCTTCCCTTATCCAATCTCTATACCCAAATAAGATATCCAACACGAGGCTTTTTCCCTTAATATGTCTAAAAAACAAAGTCTATTCGGGTACCAATCAGGAATCCCGAGTAGGGTGTGAGTAAAACTAATTAAGAAATAGACAATTGTGTATAAAACAAATCCAGTCAGATAATAGTGTATGAAATTATTTAAATAAGTAATTATAATGCATAAATAAATAGTTATCACATTATCATTTATTCTTTATTTAACCATATAAACTCTAGGGTTCCCAAGGAAACGTGTACCTCAATACTTTCTTTGGCTCAAGACGGAGCCTGAAGCGTTCCCTATGTAATATCATATCTTAATACCAACTTTGACTTGTGATGGATCTCTAATTATTCAAAGGTGATATCATCACCATATTTGACTCATTCTAGAGCTCGAATTCTTCTCATGTGAGGCCATATCTCAGAGTACCATTATTACCATTCTTATTTCACAATGAATGACCATGTTACCATTCATTAAATCAAAATATTTTTATGACCATGTTACAATCCTTATTTCACCAATTAATGATCGTGTTACCATTTATTTAATCACACAATTTGGTTGACCATGTTACCATCCTTTAATTCATTATGAATGACCATGTTACCATTCACCATTTAATAATACATAATTGAATGAGCATGTTACCCTTAAAAATAGTTGTCTGAATGATCTTGTGACCATTCACCATTTAACAATACATATTTTAATGAGCATGTTTCCATACATAATAGTTGGTCAAATTATAATTTTACCATTCACCGTTTCATAATACATAATTGAATCAGAAAGTTATCACTCAAAATAGTTAGCTGAATGAGAATGTTACCATTCACTATTTCATACATATCACATGTATCTCATTTATCAAGGTTGATCAACATTAACCACATTATCACACGTATCACATCATCACATCAATCAGGATTAATAAACATTAAACCTCTTACCCCAATATCACATTAATTAATTTATCAATTAATTAATCTGCTCATCCTCGTTGATAATTCAATAATTAGTCCTCACATGAAACCCCATAATTAATTCCCTAATTAATTAAGCACATAAATATCCTTAATTAACCCAACTGTTAATTAATCACTTACTTTCTCTAGTTAATTTATCAATTAACTCATCACATTAATTATTCTATTTAATTCAACAATTAACTAATCACATAGAATCCTCTAGTTAATCAAAAAATTAACTAATAGCATCAATAATATTAATTAATTTTAAAATTAATTAATCACATAAAATACGTTAATTAATTCAACAATTAATTAATTACTTCAATTCTATTAGTCAATTCAACAATTAACTAATCACATTGACTCCTCTAGTTAATTTTAAAATTAAATAATCACACCAATAATATTAATTAATTAAAAAATTAATTAATCACATAAAATAAATTAATTAATTAAAAAATTAATTAATTACTTCAATTCTATTAGTCAGTTCAAAAATTAACTAAACACATTAATTACATCACTAATTAAACTATTAGTTTATCATATAAATCATTTTCATTAATTTCCCTAATTAATTAGGCATGTCAATACCATTAATTAATTCATCAATTAATTAATTAATACCCACAAACTCAAAATCCCATAATTAATTCCACAATTTATTATCTCATTCATGATCTCAATAAATCATTATTAATTATAAAATTAATTATCTCGAATCATTTATCCCAATATCACATAATTAATTCTAAAATTAATTATTTCAAATCAATAATTCAATATCACATAATTAATTCTACAATTAATTATCATAAATTCATTGCTCAATATCACAAGATTAATTATTCAATTAATCATATCAAATCAACAACTCTATATCACATGATTAATTCTATAATTATTCATCTCAAATCAACAACACAATATCACTTGATAAATTCAACAATTAATCATCTCAAATCAACAACTAATTATCCCAACAATCCATATTAATGAATTCACCAATTTATTAATACAATTAACTCAATTGAATCATCACAACAACCCCCATTGATTAATTCACCAATTAATTAATCTAACTCATTCAATTGTATTAACACAACAGCCCCCATTAACTAATTCACCAATCAATTAATCTAATAAATTTGATGTTAATTGATTCTATAATTAATTAACATATACAAACCCTCTAACTAATTCAAAAGTTAATTGTCCATGTTAATCCCATTAATTAATTCATAATTAATTAATCTCATTAAATCCCTTCATTTAATTCTCCAATTTATTTCCCATCTCACATTCCATTAATTAATTCATAATTAATTAATCTTATTAAGGCCATTCAACTAATTAAACAATTATTTTTCTATGTCACATTTCATTAATTAATTCAAAATTAATCAATACATTTATTTAACTCAACAATTAAATAATCTCACTACTCACATTAATTAATTCATTGATTAATTAATTCGAACCTATAATCACGAAAAACCCATAAAAATAATTCATCAATTAATTATTCCAACTTAATCAAATCAATAACCCAAATTAATTCTTCAATTAATTATTATACCTTAGTCAATTCAATATCCCCAATTAATTCATCAATTAATTTTTCTATCTCTATTAATTTAATAATCATAACAATCTCCGATAATTAATTTTAAAATTAATTATCCCCTTTTGAAAACATCAATATAAGAATAATTAATCCATCCATTAATTATTCAATTTCAACAATCTCTATATTTATACAATTAATTCAACATTTAATTATCCAAATCACAATTTCATAATCTCATAATTAATTTTCCAATTAATTATTCGTGATCTAAATATCAATATCCTAATTCCACATTTCCATTAATTAATTAATTCACCATATTAATTAATTTAATCAAGATCACAATTTTTAAACATATAATATCAATTCTAAAATTACATACACATAATTGTAATCAAGACTATGGGATTGAATTTTAGACCACCTACCTCAAGAATAGCGATGAACACTTTCCAAAAGATAATCCCAATTTGAACATAATAAATCCAGAATGCATCAATGAACGAGATTTAGATCTAAATCCTTGAAATTGGAGGAAGTGGTGACAAAATCCTTATGTCTATGATAGAAATGGGCTACTTAAAAATCTAGGTTTGGGTATCCAAGATTCGATGTGAGATCACTTTCTGATCGAAGAGGACTCCCAGAAATTAATGACAGAAGACCCGCAACAAGGAGGGAGGTGCGCAGAGGGTCTTTGGTTGAAGATTGAAATGTGCAGAGGTGTTTCGATCCAAGGAAGAGTTTGGTGTCTTAAATCAAAGATGGGGGTGTGCAGAGCATTTTTCATAAATAAAAATATGTGGGAGTTACACGATGTTGGAGATGCATTTTTCATTTGTTGTGCGTCAAAATTACACAATGTGAATTCACATTTCACATCATGTAACATTCATTACATTTTTTTGTTGAAATCTCATAAAACCTTTAAAAACATTAATTTCATATTACAATTGATGAAATTAAATTACACGTGGGGAAATCTTACATGTGGTTAAATCCGATTTCATGTAGTGAAATCTTATTTCATGACATGTCGACACGTTGTGAAAGATAGTTATAGGGGGAGTAAATTTTCAAGGTTTTGAATTAATTTAAGCTATGAATTAAATTGAAAACAACCCATCTTGACTAAATATTTAAAAATATTAATACCTAGAAAAATACATGATCTTACAATCTCTCCATCTTATAACAGCTCGTCCTCGAGCTGTACTCCCAAGAATCTCTATGAAAATTCAGGTTCTTATAGAAATCCATTGTTAAATTGGTTTTATGCTTACTAAAATCCTTCTTATAATAGATTCAAATTAATTAAAATGGAAATAATGGAATGATGTTGTTAGAATTATAAGATAGACTTACTGATACTATCCCATGAATATTTAAGGCATTAATACTTTGATATAAGCCATATTATTAATCATTGGTATTTGTTGTTTCTGATTTTAGGTTTATGAATCCCTATATTTTTAGATATCAAGACTTTTTCTAGGATTCTAAATTGTATATCTGAATTTTGGTGTTTGATGTGATTGATGGGATATGTTTTAACTTTTTTATTACCTCCAAAAATGGATTGGTAATGTTTGATGGCTACTTAGATATGGAAGGAATATTAAGTCTTGCATCAGGTAAAATATTCTACTCTTTTTTATTTTCCTTAGGGTTTCATTGATAGGGATATCTTAGGATTGGTGAGTCTCTTACTATTTGAGGGATAATTTTTTAGAGTTAGGTGTGTTATAGGTTGATTCCTTTACACCTTTCTTATAAAATTCCAAAAATATTTTGGATCCATTTTAAAATATTTTTTAATGAGAGGGGTATGTGATGATGTAGATGGAAAAAAATCCCCTTACCAAATTGGTAATCAGTAATTCATAGACATTAAGTATTAAAGGAAAGAAGGATGTCCATTGATACTAAAATTTTATACATATAGGAAATAATTGTAGTACCACAAATGTATTAAAGGGGTTTTTTTTTACCATGAAAGGTTTTAAACTAGTTAAATTATATTTTCAATTAATATATATTTTGGAAATCATCTTAAATTTTTGATTTAAAATAGAAGGATGTGTAGGAATTTCTAATAAAAAAATACATTTTCCCTTACTTAAATTGGTTGGTGGTACTCTAAAAAGTTTTAATTGGCCTTCAATTAATTTCCATGAGTTTTTAAATAATTTATATTTTATGGTTTATTAAAAGGTGAACCATTTAAAAACCTATTTTCCTAGATGTGTTTCTATTTCCATCAGAAGATGAGATCATATTTGAGAGGTATCTTCCCCTGGTTTTTAATCTTTAGGACTTCCTTATTTGGGTTAATCTATTTTTTCAATTATTATTTTAATTATCTAGGATGATAATTTTTTTAAAGATATCTATTGTAATGACATGGAGCTTTCTAGACCATTACTTTGTGTCTTTCATGTAGAAAATGAAATTCATAATTCATAGTTTTCAAATTTTAATAAATTATAATTCATCTCTTTAGTTAATTTTATAATTCTTGGATTTAAATTTTATTTTCAAATTATGGATAATAATAATATATTACACATGATATGGAGGCATGTGTAAGAAAAATAATTTCTTACATATTGAAAAAATATTACATATGAGTTTTAAATTAAATATGTATCAAATTTTTACATGAAGAATATTTTTATACATTGATTATTATTATCTTAGGTAATAAAATTTTACTATATTTTGGGTGAACTTTAGAAATTTTAGTTTAATTATTTGTAATTATATTTTTTATTTAAAATAATTAATAATGTAATTTTTATTTTAGGATTTATAATTATTATTTATTATAATGTATGAAATATCTTTAAACCAGGAAGTCACTATATATTCATTTTTTTAATCAAGATTTTTTTAATAAATTATTTAACCTTAAATTATTTTTCAAACCATAGTGATTTTAGAGTTTTTATAGAAGGGAAAAATGATTCTTAGAACATTCCTAATATAATATTAAAATTAAATGATAAATAGTTTTAATATATTATAGTGTGATCTATAATTCCCTCATCCCAGTATGAAAATAAGTCACCTCGCCCTACATGAAAATTCATCTCATCACCCTGCTTGATTCACACAGTGTATTATGGGATTTTAATATGGATATGTAAAATAAATAGAAAATAAAAAATCAATATTTTACTGAACAGAGAAGGAGTCAAGGATAAGAACTGAAGAAATACAAGCATTGTATTTATATTTTGAATTCCTTTAGACTTTATCGATATATTTCTAAAATCCTAGATGAAATTTCTTTCATAGTACTATCTTTGAACAGACACCAAGATATATAGTGAGTTCTTTTTCCACATTTTTTCTCACTATTCTTCACATAGCGGTAGCTAGTACTACTTGTTGGTTTGAGATGTTCTTTTATGGTGGATGTTACACTTTAGGTTTTTCTTATATAGGATTTCATATTTCATTATCATTGGAATATAACATGGATGATATATTGTAAACATTTATAGTCCTTGTTAAACCTTAAAATTCTTTGATTATCGTCCCTTGGTACCGAATTAACAAAATCTCCATCAAACCACTACTACATATTCATCCTTTATAAGCGTGTAAAAAGGGATTCATTATCACTAAAAAGTACTTATGTTGAAATAACCTTTAAAATCATTTCACTTTTATCACTTATAGAAAAACTACTAATAAAAGATCTTATTATCAATGATAAAAAAAGTTATTTTTAAAGGGGGTCTTTATCAGTGCTAGTTTCATTAACACTTTTTTACATCTAATAAATGCTTCCCCCTTTATTCGTTCTAAAAAAATAATTGATAAAACTACAGTTTATAAATACTAATAATTTTTTTTCCAAATGAGAACTACCAAACCCTCACAAACTTTATTAGCACTCTCATATCCACTTTATCAGTGCCCCCTCACCCTCTAACTGCTCTTATTTTTATCATCATTCGTAGACCCCCTATATTAGTGATCACCCTCCTTGACACCTATAAGCACCTACCTATATTTAAACTTGTAACCTTCACTTATATTTTCTTGTTCCCTTACCAATTCCCCATGTCATTTTATTATATATTTTATGATATATCTATTTATTTATATATATTTAAATACATTTTTATTATCCATATATTAATATATATTTATATGATTATTTTTAAATACATTTATAAATTTTTTTATCTCTCTATATTTGTGTGTGGGTATATATATCTCTTTGTTAATACAGAAACACACAAACATATATTTAAATATAAATATTATATATACATTTGTATAGATATATATGCATTTATACATTTTTAGTTTAAATAAAATGGATTATTTTTATTTTCTTGGATGTGGTTTTTATATTTAAAAAATATTTTATATATGAATATGTTTAAATATATATATGTGTGTGTAATTAAATGTTTATATATAAAAATATATAAATATGTATATATTTAATTATAATAAACACTAAAATATGAAAAAGATAAAATTAAAATGCCATAATATCCATATAAAAGTAATATGTGGGAATAAATTCAATCTCCATCTAAAAATTAAAATAATACCATCTTTAAAAAAAATTCCATAAAATGTTTAAAAATTAGGGTATCTCAAATACAAACTCAATTTTGGAGGCCTTTTGGACATTTTTCTCTCTCAAAAAATATAAACTTGGGTCCCTTGGGTCTAAAATTATATACATATTTTCAGAGTCTTAGATTTGATATCTAATAGAGCCTAAACAGACACTCAGATCTAAATATATGGTCATTTGAAGTATAAGTCTTTTTTCAACTTATCCTAAGTAAATAATTATTTTTTAAAAATTTCATATCACCAAATTTCTATTAAATATCAATTGATCAATACTAATTATAAAATTATTAATTAATATCAATTTTTAATTATATTTTAAACCATTTTTCAATAAATATATTTTCTATTAACTGTAAATACATATTTAGTATTATATAAATCATATTTATGAAAATATATTATATATATATATCAATATATATATATATTCATATATCAAAATAGTTTTTTTAATCATATACATTTTTTTATGGAAACCTTTTATCAACGCTAATAAAAGTATTGATAAATTCTATCTTTATCATTGCTAAGAAAAATCATTGATAAGGGCCCCATTATCAATGCTAAAAAATCTCTCATAAATGGGGTGCAATTATTAGTTCTTTTTTAGTACTGATAATGGGGTCCTTTATGAGCAATTTTATCTAGTGATAATAAAACCACCCTCATTATCTTCACATTTTCTTAGCGTTGATAAAGGGTATCACTTAATAAAAATGATTCTGTATTAGTGAACTCTTATTCGTTATAACCCTTTAAAATGAGTGCATTGAGACCTCCTCAATTTATTAGATTGAAACTAACAAAATAAATACCTAATCTAAGACTTAAGGAAAAGATTTCACAATTTATTTTTCTACCTTGGCATAACCTCAGAGAGTGAGGTAAGTCCATACTCTCTCCCTAGGATTAGTGGTGATGGTTTAGTCCAAGTAAGTGTTTCAGTCTACTTTAATTATTTTACTATTGTACTATTATCTCTATCCCTTTTTTGGTCTAGGGGAAGGGTTATATAAATTATCCACTCTATTCTCATATTTTATATTTAATTTATGTCTTGTTTTATTGGTTATTATTTATCCTTTGAAATTCTTGCATGGATTGTTTATGTGTTTTTCTAATATTTATGTGGATTGAGTGAAATTGGTTCTCTAGTACTTTAATATGTCGTCATTCATGGGAAATTATTATATGGATGTTTGATCATGATCAGTTGAACACTTTTTATGAAATTGTGTATTGATTGTGCATGATTATAAGTTCTAAACAATTTATGTAACTACTTGTGTGAAAGAGGGATATTCTAGAAATTGAAATAAAGAAGAAAATCGAGAATAATGGAAATAAATATGTAAAGTGAAATTCCTTCTAATATCCTACTATTAAAATTCTTTCGGGTACTTCTACTTAGAACTTGATGATTATTTTTATTACACACATAAGTAATGATGTCAAATGATAATTTTATTATGTTTGTTGTTACATCATAATGTTTATGATTTATTAAAGTATATATGGACATGAATACACGCTATTTTGTAGATTAAAAGTCTTATGATTAATTATATAAGAATGTGATATTTAATTAAGTTGCAAAGGCGATGATAAATTAATAAATGTAATTGGAAAATTAGATGAAGACAGTATTAACATATTAAACTATAATTCAAATTTAAGTAATAAAAGTATTTCAATATAGAATATAAATAGAAAATAATATGTAATTATTAGGAATTCGATGCAGATCATGCTTTGAGTTTATGAATTTTAATGTTAACTTGTAAGAGGTAATCTTAAGATTAGGTTGTGTCCTAGAATCATAGTTTAATTAATTTTATGATTAAAGTAAGTGATGAGTGAAATAAATAATGGAAGATATTAATTAATATATCCTCATATAATCCTTAGTAGAAGTGGAATGATAATTAATAAAAATAAAGTAACTTATAAATAATAGATAAGTTAAGAAATTTACATGTGGTGTATTATACATGATGTTTTATAGTAACATCTTACATATAGATCATGCTCGATAAATTTGGATATGGATTGTTAATTCACCATTTATTTTACTACCTCTATTTCTTTCATTATGTATTACGATGAAAAATTATTTAATTATATGTGGTTGTTTAATTTTGATGTATGAATGGTTTCTTGTAAAATTTTTCTTATGTTTTCACTTTATATGGAGGATTTATTGTATGGTTATTTATTATTTTTATCTACTTAATTATATATAATTTATTTACCTAGTTAACCGCCTCTATGATTTTATGCTTACCCTCTTGTGTCTTTGTGTTGTTTGTATGCTTTGGGCAGTAATACCTCATGGTTTTGACTAGTTTATATTTACATATGTGGGCTTTAATTGCTTAAGGTTGTGATACGTTCATTTAATTATGGGTCTTAATGGATTAAATTTAACACGTATACATATCCTCTTGTTGTGATGGCTCAAAGGGTTATGTTTTGTATTAAGATATAATGGCTCTATGATCAAAATGAAGTCATAGATGATGAGATTGCACGGGGTTCATGGATATGATGATGTGGATGATTTGGGTCTAAGGATGTGGTGATGTGGTTTCACAAGGTGTAGAGATATGATGATGTGGTTGTACGGGGTTTAGGGGTGTGATAATGCAATTTCATGAGTTTCAAGGATGTGATGATGTGGTATGGGGTGAAAAGTTTTGATGACGGTATGATTAGTGAAAGTTGAGAGCTAGGATTTATTGCTTGTGTGAATAATCTTACAATTTTGATATTAGGGAAATTATTGTGATATGTAATTCTTATTCACTATTGATACTACATTATAGACTGATTCTCACTTCTGGTAATCCATTGGTATAACAAGATAATATATTTTCGGGTGGTGGTGTTAAGGATGAACATTATACAATCATTACTTTGCTGGTTAGTTATATCCATACCCTTTTCATGCATATATGTTTTACTGAATTTTTATCCCAACATTTTTTCAAGATATTTTGGGAGAGATGAGAGTTGTTGTTCGGGTAGCTTGATGGAGACAAAGGATGAAATAGAGGTAGAGTGACATTGTTTAATTTATTTATTTTAATTTATTGAATGTATGGAATATAGATTAAATATGATTTTGTATCTACTTTTAATCTCTAAAAATATTCTAAGGTTTTTTTGTGGTTTTATTATTTTATCCTAGGATTTAAGAGGTTAGTTCCTCTCATTTTGTGGAATATGCTCTCAATGCAACTTGCCATGCCAAAGCCTATTAGAGGTAGGCCTCAGGAGTCACTCATATCTCCTCTACTGACCCAGTTTTTCAGTTGGTTTGGGTTGTGAAAAAGTGATTTAAAATATATTGATTTAGATATATAATGAAGTTTAGAGTTATGAATTATTGAGACTTATGTGGTTTTGGTAGTGAAATAGTTTCATTTAACTTAACTTATAAGGAAGGAAGGGGACTGACTGGTACCTAGATCTTTAGGTCCCCTTGTAAACTATTCTAGAACCTTAATTTCATGGATATTTTCATCAACCATCCTAGATACCCTAGTACCCTGATACCCAATCCAGGTCTAACATGTCCCAAGGGGTGTTCCCGATCCCCATGGGTTGACGACTAGCACAGGGAATCATAAAAAAACATGAGAAAATTATTTTTCCACAAAATAGTGGAACATAACATATACAATTTTGTATGATCAACACTATTCAAAGATAATGTACCAACAAAAAATAATTAAAACAAATCCAAAATAGTACATCATCAAATTACACAACATCTACCAAGATAAAAGATCAAAAACCCATAAAAATTGGATAAAATATCCACCAATCATCTCTACTGCTCTAGGTTCCAAGGATAAATAACATCCACAACCTCCAAGTGGTGCATTCCCTTTTCTCGATCCTAGAAAAATATAATCTACAAATTCCCAAAGGAAAAGGTAGGGTGTAAGCTAAACAACCCAGTAAGGTCCCACCAAGTGTTCCATAAAAAACACCATTACAATAAACCAATTATGGTATCAATTTTAATAAAATAATTCAAGGAAAATCATTTTCATATTTTAAACAAAACATGCTTTCAATGAAAATGATGGTAGATATCTCCAAATATGATTAGAAGAACATTTTAAATAAATATTTGATATAAAATAGTTTTCATGAATGAAACAATTATATAATCAATATCACATGCCAAAATACATATATTTGAATACTCATATAAACACCCCATTAGGGAGGCCATTTTTGGGCAATCAAACTAAACAGAATTAGGGGAGCCCATTATAGGAAATCAAACAACACCCCATTAGGGGATCCCATATCAGGGAATTAATCTACACCCTATTAGGGTAGCACATATTAGGAAGTAAAAAAATAATCCCTAATAGAGGATCTTGTTATGAGTAGTCAGACTTTCAATCAATCGTGGTCAAATCAAACTTTTCAAATCAATTCAAAATACAATTTCCCAATTTCAATTTTCAATATGTCTTTTTCATTTCAAAACCAAATCACAATTTTCATCAAATTCATGAGATTTAAAATCATATTTCAATTTGTTCATTTTTCCTCAATGATCAACATCAAATAATTTTTCAAATAAATCCATAAATTTTATGAAATTAAACCTACAATTTATTTTTCATTAAAATTAGTGTTTTTTCATAAATTCCATTCCAATGTCAAATAAAAATTCCAATCATCTCGAACCTGAGTTTTTAAAATCACTAAAATATCATTTCAATTTAATCGATAAATTAAAGGTTTCAATTTAAGGGTAAATCTTTATGGAACCACTTACTTGTGAATAAAATAATTTAATTAACCCAATACCCATAGAGGAATCCACCAATAAAGAACAAAGGCATAAAATATCAAGAAACACAACTCGAAAGATATCAAATACAATCAACCATGATTCTATCTTCCTAGATAAGGGGTTTGAGGATCCAAAACTTCTTCTTGATATCCTTCAAGAATAATGAAATTGATTTCAGGTTAGGATGGGTCAATTAGGATTTAAACTAGGGATCCTAGGATTTTAAAATTAATTTGTAGGGGATTAAAAACCGATACGTATAGTTTTATTCATGGGGTTTATATTTAGTAAAAATTGTGTTTCCAAACTGTGTTCTCTCCATGGGATTATGTTTGGGGATCATATTTAGGAAACATGGAAACTTTAACCATGCTCCAACCATGAAAAACCCCACTATTTGAATATGCATGTTCGAGGGAGAGGTCACATGGCTTGGAAAAATAGTGTTCCCCCTTCCATTGTCACATCCTTGGTTGCATGATTTCCTATGAAAAACTACAAAGTTTTCCATAAACATGTTCCAACTGTGCATAACCCCTTAAATCTCAAAAATTTTCCAAATTTCACCTAAAACAACCCAAAATGAACCCTAATTAAAGTAAAACAAAAACAAGGGTCAATAAGTACTCATAAGAAGGTAATTATATGTTATATCCTCCCCCCCCCCCATAAATACTTTCTATCTCGAAAACCCTCTCAAGAAGATTCCATATGAAAGATATGAGGAAACTACTCTATTATTAGTACCTCATGCTCCCATGACTTGGGGGAATTAGAACCATGTTTTCATAGCACACGGACCAATGGTATTATCCTACTATGAAGTACCTTTCCTAGAGTCAAAAATCCTGACTAGATGCTTAGTCACAAATAAATATGGCTCAACATACAGATCATCCCAACTCCAAACATGAGAAGGGTTAGAAAGATACCTTTTGATCTGATATACATGAAAAAAATTGTGGGTTGATGTAAATTCTGGTGGAATTTTTAAATGTTAAGACACTTTCCCCACTATATCAACAATCTCAAAAGGACTCATAAATCTTGGTGCATGATTTACCTATTCCCCAAGACATCATTCACCCAACCAAGGTGAAACTCTCAAGAACACCTGGTTACCAATTGAAAACTACAATGGTCATCAATGACAATCATCATAGGATTTATACTGAATCTATATCGTAACCATTTTTTGTTGAATCAACTGAATATTTGTCTCTATATCTTGGACCAAAACTAGTCTAACCAAGAAAACTTCACTAATATCTGACCAACAAAATATTGATTTACGCAGTCGTCCATACAATTCCTCAAAAACATCCATCTAAATTTCATAATGGTAACAGTTATTAAAAAAAGTAACTATTCCCAAATGGATGTTCCAAGCTCCACAAAATTCAAGAACATAGGTGTGAAGCTTTTCCTCAAGAATATATATATAGCTCATTATATCTATCAATCCATCTGTGGATGACAATCCATGATCAAACACACCTGAGATCCCAGTACCACCTAGAGGCATCTCTAAACTTGAGAAGTAAAATAAGGATCCCCATCATTGACTATATTAGGACGAATTCCATGTAATCTAAAAATATCTTTCACATAGAGATTTCCCAAGTCCTTAACTATGGTTTTATCTCAAATGGTCATAAATTAATCTGATTTGGTTAGCCTATTTATTATAGCCCATATCATATTCTTACCCTGAGGTGTACACATCAATTAAACCGTGAAATCCATGGAGATCTCATCCTACTTCCAAGTTAGTACTGGAAGTGGTTGAGGAAAACCCAAAGGTCTCTGGTGCTTGGTTTCGACCTACTGACAATTATAAAATTGAGAAATACAATCAGTAATGTATCCTCTCATACTTGGACACCAGAATTTTCACTGAATTTCATAAAATATATTCATGGTTCTAGGTTACACCTCCCATTGGGAATTATGAAAATCCCCCATCACATCCTTTCTCAAGCAAAAATTCACAACAAATAGGATTTGGAGACATAGGATACCCTATTGATATAATGTTCATTCATTGTTAATATCCCCACCATAAATTGAATACCTAATGCTTCAAAATTCATCATCAAGTTGATTTTATTGGAGAATAATCTCTAATACAGTGGATGTCAACTAAACACTTGTCAAGTTAACCTCAACCCATTCCTACTGGATTCCCAAATGTAACTCAGAAAAAAATGTCATCAAGTTTCACTCTTCTGGTGATTTTTTTACATCCTGGGTCAGAATTTTCCTTCTCAAAGTGTTAGAAATGATATTCCCCTTCCCCATGGTGTTGGAAATGTCAAAATAAAAATATTGTAGGTACTTCATCCAAATCCTCTATTAGAGGTTCAAATATTTTTTAGAGAAGATATAACTCAATATTTTGTGTCCAGAATATACAGTAATATTTTGAATAAAAATGTAATTACACCAATTATTAAGAGCATGTATCACAGTTGTTAGTTCATGATCCTGGTTTAGATAATTATTATTGTGTGGTTAAACCTATTTGGAGCCATAGGCTACCACTTGATCACCCTGCATAAGAACACATCCCAAACCCAAACCTAATTCATTAATAAATACCAAATAACACATCCCATCCTCTAGAAGAGTCAACACTGGTACATAAGTGAAAATATATTTCAACTCAATAAAAGAACTCTAAAATTTTTCATTCTACAAGAACTTCACTCCCTTCTGAGTGAGGGTGGTCACTATAGAATCCATCTTTGATAAATCCTCAAAAAACCTATGGTAATACCCCACTAATCCCAAGAAGATATATATCTAAAAAACATTACATGATTAATCTCATTTTATAACAAGCTTCAAATTTTTTAAGATTGATATAAATTCCATGTTCTAAGACCATGTGTCCCAAGAACATCACTTCTCGAATCCATAAATTTTACTTTGAAAGATTCACATAAATTTTTTGATCTCTCAAGATTTATAGAACTGATCTCAAATGACGTAGATGAACTTCCTAAATTTTAGAGTAAATAAAAATATCAGCCACAAACACCACCATAAACGAATTGAGTTACTCATGGAATATTATGTTCATCAAATCTATAAATATTATAGGAGCATTGGTCAGGATAAAGGGCATAATAACATACTCAAAGTGACCATACCTACTCCTAAAGTCAGTCTTTGGAATGTCATATTCTTTAATTCTCAACCATTCATAACCAGACCAAAGATCAATCTTCAATAACTTCTTGTCCCCATTCAACTATTCAAAAATATCATCAATCTACGGTAATGCATACTTTTTATTTACCATAACTCAATTTAATTTTCAGTAATCAACACAGAGAATAAGTATTATTTAAACTTTATTCACAAAGTGAATGGGTTCCACCCAAGGTAATACACTTGGGAATATAAATACTTTCTATAATAGATCATCTGGCTGAGTCTTTAACACTTTTAACTCTATTGATAACATGTGGTAAGAATTAATAGTTACCTGTTGAGTACCAGGTACTAAATCAATAGAGAACTTTACCTATATTATTGGTGGAAAACCATATAAATTGGAAGGAAATATATTAGTAAACTTAAATATGACTGAAGGGAGATCATAACTCAAATATTCTCACTCTATGTAAGAAAACATAGAAATTTCCATACCCAACTCTAGAAAAAATGTTCCATCTCTTCCCGACTTATTATACCATTCTCCCTAAAAGACATGGAACAACCCATCAGGTGTATTAAAGGATACCGATCGAAGATAACAATAAATTTAGTGCTTATTAGCAATCATATAGTCCATCCCAAGGATGACATAAAGAGGTTTCATGTCAAGAATAATAGAATCCTAGGTAATTTCATACTCAAATAAGGTGAAAACATAAGTAGTACATTGAAAACCCCACTCTCTCTTAATTCCAAGAGGCATAGTAAAATATATCACATAAGATAAAATCTCTTAAAGAAGATTTAGAAATATCACAATAAAAGTCAATATAAATGAGTGAGATTCACTAGTATCAAATAAAATAATCACTAAAGATACAGTTATAGTGATGGTACCTCTCATAGTCATTGGACCCACATTCACTTCATTCAGAGACTCTTCCACTATGTAAAGAATCTTTGTACTAGACACATGTGGCTGGAAACCCTTAGATTTTTAATCAACCAATTACACCAACCAGATCAAGCTCGTCTATCAATTCTATATCTAGTATGTAAGTATAATAAATGTTCTTCAACATGAAAACTTAATTTTTAAAGTCATCGTTAATACCCATATCAAATCTTAGAACCTTTAGTCTTTCATTGTTCACTACCTCAGGTGCATACTTTACAAGCTCGATAAAACATTTTGTTTATAGAATCACAGTCTTGTCATCCTACTGGAGGTTGTGAAACTCTAAATAATTTACCAAGACCATCAACTATGGATAGAATTGATCAGTGAAAAGGACACTAAATTCTTTCCATTCTAAGACCCCGTACTTATTCAACATCACCATTGACTCCCACCATCTCCTATTAGGTCCTTCCAACTTGAAGGTAATATGAATTACCTTAATCAAATAAATAATTTCCAAGAACTCACAAATAAGATCAATATTTCCAACTAATCCTAGATCTATTGAGTATCATTTGAACCTTGTAAATCAGGTGGATTATGTTAAATAAACTCTTAATCATGGTTATGATATTCATTCCTTTGAGGTTTCACAACTGGATCCTGAATAAGAACAAGTGTCGGTTCCTATCCTAGATCTTGGAAAGCATACACTATTATCTCAAAAATATTCTACTACATTGAAGGATTTTCTCACTTTTTTTTCACCAACAGATTCCTCTTGAGTTCCATTCAAATAACTTCTTAGAGGCATGATTCTACACAAAATCCACAGAACGCATTGTGAAAATCATCTTTATTACATAGATATAGGATACACATATCAAAGATACAAGAATACCAATTTCATAAAATATAATTCAATATTGGGATTTCAAAAAAGTCAAATTAAAGTTATAGAAAATAAAAGAATAAAATCAAAACATTCCTCAAGATACTTTTCCTAAACACCCGTGGTGACTTAAGGCTTGTTATTATAAGGGATGGACAGGAACTCACTTGAAACTACCACTTAACTCCCAAAAATCCTATATCTTGTATAATAGGACATCACAACTATATACTGAAATCAAGGAAATATAAAAACCCTCATACCTTTGATTCCAATTTGTCACAAATCATCCCATATACCCTGGTACACTAATACCTGAGCTAGTTCTAACATGACCTGAAGTGCATTCCCAATCCCACTGGGTTGGAGAATAGCGCCTAACATCATACAAGAAATAGAAGGGAATTATTTTTCCAAAAAAAATAGTGGAAGATAATGGATAATAGTGGGTATGATCAACACTCCTCAAAGATAACATAACAGGAACAAATAGGTAAAACAAAACCAAATAGTACATTATCAAAGTACTCAACATATACCAAGATAAAACCTCAAACAGCCCACAGAAAAAAAGAACATAGCATCTCCACTGGTCACCTCTATCACTCCAGGTCCCAATGATCAAAAATATCCACCGCCACCGAGTGGAGATTTCTCTTTTCTCAGTCCTAGAAAAAGATAATATAAAAATTCCCAAATGAAAAGATAGTATGTGATCTAAATATCCTATTAGGGTCTCACCATGTTCTCCATAAAAAATACTATAACAATAAAACAATTATTATATCTATTTAAATAAATAAAGTCATGTAAAATAATTTTCATATTTTAAAAAACATGCTTTCAAAGAAAATGAGGGAGGATATCTCAATACATCCTTAAATTAATATTTTATATAAAATGGTTTATATAAAATAGTTGGAATAAATAAAAAAAATTTATAATAGAAATCATGAATCAAAATATATATATATGCTTTTGTGTGTGTGTGTGTCCTAAAATAAACACCCCATTAGGGGATCCCATTTTGGGTAATCAAACTACACCCCCATTAGGGGATCCCATTTTTAGAAATCAAACTACACCCCAGTAGGGGAGCCCAAATCAAGCAATCAATTTACCCCCATTATAAGATACCATATCAGGCATTCAATCTATACCCTATTAGGGGAGCCTATTATGGGTAGTCAAACTATTAATAAAACATGGTAAAATCAACCATTTCAAATCAAATCAAAATACAATTTCAAAACTTTTGTTTTCAACATGCATTTTTAATTTCAAAACCAAATCACTATTTTCATCAAATTCAAGCCCTTTCAAGTTAGCTTTCAATTTAAGACATTTTCCTCAAGGATCAACATCAAATCAATTTCATCAAATCCGTTTTCAAATAAAGCCATCAATTTTCTCAAATTCACCCAACACATTCAATTTCAATGAAACTAGGTGTTTTCTTAAATTTCATTCCAATATCAAGATTAAATGTTAATCATCTCAAATCCAAGTTTTTAAAATTATTTAAAAACTCAGTTCAATTTTACCAATCAATTAAATGTTTCAATTTAAGGGTAAATATTTATGGAACCAACAACCTTTAATCACATATCTAATTAAAACAACACCCAAAATGGGATCTGTTAACAAAGAATGATGGTGTAGGAGATAAAGTAACATAAATCAAAGGATATCAAATGAGAGAAATTGGGCTTTGATCCACCAAGATAAATTATTTTAGGAGTCAAATTTACTTCTTGAGAGCCTTCAATACTAATGAAAATGATTTAGGGTTGAGAGGGGTCAATTAGGGGTTAAACCAGGGGTCCCTGGATTTTAAAATTAATTTTCAGGTGATTAAAAACAAATGTGCATGATTTGAAACATGGGCTACATAGTTAGCAGTAACTATGCACCCTAACTATGGGCCATCCATGGGATTCTATTTGGGGAAAATGGTTTGGTCAAATAATTATATTAACCGTGCACAAACTGTGAAAAACCCCACTATTCAAAGAAATACAGTTTGTGGGAGGGTTCTCACGGTTTGGAAAAATTGTGTACCCCCTTATAGTGGCACATCCTTGGTCATACTATTTTCTAGGTCAAACAACATGGTTTTACCTAACTATTCCCCAATCACGTACAACCCATTAAAGCTCCAAAATATTACAAATTTCACCAAAAATGAACCCCAACTAAAGTAAAACCAAAACACGGGTCAAGAAGTACATGTAAGAAGGTAACATGATGTTACAGAGATTAGATAGAATTAAGGTATCAAGGCCCTCAACATTCTAGTTAATGAAACATGAAATCTTACTGAACATGTTTTTGTGGAAAATTCACTAATTATGAGGTAGATAATTTTAGGGGGATTCTTGCATCATTATCACGGGTTACATTTATGGTTAATATTGATTTTTTATTATACTTTGTGTATTATTTTCTTTCTAATTTGTATTTATGTGATTCACCCTTCATAATTATGTCACATTTTAATAAATAGATTCATTACAGTAAAACATGTTATTTAAAACTCGTGAAATGAAGAGGTACTTTTTTCTTTTATAATATTCTAGGATAAATGTATATTTTAAGGGTTGATACATATTAATTAATAAACAAGTAATAGCATATTAGAAATTAAAAGGTTTGTTTTAAATTTATGTTTTAATATTCTAGAGTGATTTTATTATTGTAAAATCGTTTTTAGAAGTTTTATATTCAATATTAAGATTTATGCTTGTAAGATCTGTGAATGTAACTAGTAAACCTATAAGCATGTTAAAATTTAAATTATTATTTTAATATTAAATTCTACTAAATTTTAATGTAAAACGAATCATGTTTTCCATGAAAATTATTCTGAAATCTTTCTTGTATAAGTATTCCTTTTATCAGTATTTATTATGCTAAAATTTTCTAAAATAAATTTTTTAGCATGATGTTTAAAACTCTAATATATTTTAATATGAAATTTTATTTTATGTGATAAGCTAAATTAGAAATTTAGAAAGATGTTGGAACTTAATACAATTCATAAGCATAGATTTATTTTGTTAAAGTGGATAGTTGAATTTTAAATTCCAACTACATAGAATGAGTAATTTTATAAAATGTTATTATTCATGCCAATTATAGATATATTTCTCTTAAATGGGTGGATAATAATGCATGGATTAAATTAATATGGAATGTGATATGAATAAACTATTAATTATAGACAAAAATACTATTATTACTAAATGTTATCAAATATTTTTATGAAAACATGCTCAAATATGTGACATTTTGATTATTTATATACCATATTATACATGATAATTTTCAAAAGTTATAGCATGGTTTAAAAAATTTTGTATAATTTTATTGCACATGATTTGAGTTTTTCTATATGATTTTTTTATCTTATGCTTGATTATATGGGAAGAATCAAAGGAAGATGTGTGTAAAATATGTGATAAATGAAAATCATGACAAATTTTGATAAATGAATTGATGTGGGGGGTCTATATGTTGTTAAAAGTGTGAGATAAAAAGAAAGTGTGGGAAAATAAATATTCTATGTGTATGAAATTTTTTATTAAATTCACTAAGCATGGTTTTTTGGTTTTTGATTTATCATTTTGAGATCATGGTTTTTGGAACCAATTATTATGAAGGCTATTGATATAATTGAGATAATTTGGTATGATATTGAGTAGAAATGAATTCTTAGTCAAATATATATGGGTATTAAGTAATGGTTGGCTTCAAGTGGATGAAATTCATAGTGGTTATTGTTATGGATTATTTGATAGTTTTTATCTCTATTTCCAATTAGATGCTAGTGGATTATGTGATAGCTGATATTTATTTATTTAACAACCATTATTAAATATATTTCATCACATTATGGAATCATGCTTGATCGTGTTTATTTAAGGTTATTATTTCTATAATTCATTGTTAAATAGGTTTGACACTTAATAAAAACCTACTTATACTATATTCAAATGGATTAAAATGGAAATAAAAGAATGATATTGTTAGAATAGATAATTGATACCAGATGAGAATGTCCCATATTTATTTAAGGAATGCGTGTTTTAATAGAAGCCATTTTTTTATCATTTTTATTCATTGATACTGATGTTATGAAATCTTATTCCTGAGATATAAATCTTTTGATGTGATTTAAAATTGGATACCTGAATTTCGGTGGTCAATGTGATTTATCATATATGGGATAACTGAAGGTATTGGGGCACACATTGGAAGTAGATGGGTTGGGAATTTAAAAAAAGTCATTAAAAAAAGACGTAAATACATCATTGCCGATGAAGCGCAACTCAGTACGAAGCCCTCAGGATCCCGCATGAAGTTTTTAGGCAAAAAAAATAAACATATAAATACCTCATTCAATTCAAAGATGTGTTCATCGATCATTAATTGCAAGAGACCATTTCTCAAAGGAATCAAATATAAACCCCTCTATATTTTCCACATGAAATTCTAAATTCTATGGGAGCATCGATCATCAAATTATTAGTGCTAGCATGAATATCTGAAAAAGACTTTGAAGTATTGATGATCACCACAATGATGATCCTTTGATTTGTGAGGAATAACTCAAACATAACTCCCATATCATCAGATTCTCTATCTAGGAAGCAGGATAGGAGTACAAGGATCTAAACCAGTATGTAGTGAATAGTCATTTTCATGAGATCCCATCTCCTCCTTATATATTGTGATTCTAAAATACCTAAAAAAGGATCCCAGACCCTTGATATTTATTTACCAATGTAAATGACATCTTATGACTACTTTATTGAGTCATTAATAGCATTTATACTTTTTAACACTTGTAATATAATAAATATATTATGTGATAAAATGAGTCATTAACTCGACTCATCATTCACGTGAAGGTTAGACAAACCTTGAATGTTAAAATAATATCAGTTCAGTAAATATTTTCAATGTATTTACTTTAATACTTGTAAATATATTTAATACATAAATTCAACACAAATTATTCTATAGTTGAATAATATGTATTTATTTATTCTTGGTGATCATAAATTCTCATACAACACTCGGATCCCATGGTGGGGACCACCATATCCTAAACTCTTATTTATTAGAAAATGGAAGACTTTTGAATATTATAAGTGGGTGACCCTCTAGGAAATTTTCTTAGTAGAAGTGAATATTATCCACAGACTAGGATAGGAGTCTAGAAAATCATCAATTCCCCTAAATAGATAAGGAAATTTCATAATAATAACTACCTTTCCTATGAATACACATCAAGTAATATAATCTATTTACCTCGTGATATCTCATAAAGAAAGACAAAAACATTGTTTCGTCATCCTTTCTTACTTTGTTATTCACTGACCTAATTGTATGGACTAAACTTCTTCTACCATGGCCATAGATTTAGTCAAGGTACTTCCATCCTGGTCAACAAGAGTTTAGATATCACTTCATTTTGAAAGAAACAAATCATATCTTGATTATTCAATCAATATCATACCACTGATGACACAACCAATGCAAGTTACCTCAGTATGACATCAATTCCACAGTTTTCATCTTGAATAAAATTACATGATAAAATACTATACATTAACAATAATCTAAATTTAGAAAATGTTTTTAGATATAAACAACCAATGACACCAGAAAATGTGGAGTTTTTATTCGCGGGTTAGTCCTCATGAACTCATATAATCGAGATCACCAAATGCGAACTTCATTAGAATAAGCCTCAATATTTATGAGGTCCCAGCATTTGACATTTAGAAGTCATTTGTGTCAAGTTAGAATGATGTATCTAGACTATAGAAAATTAATTTGGTATTACTATCATGGTGTCTCTAGGTTCGCATTATAGCTTTGGAACTACTATAACCTTTTGATGCCAAAAATAATCTACAGACATTACTAAGTAAATAGTGCTCATAAAAATATCAATACTATTATGGTAATAATACATCATGTATAACTCATTGTATATATAATATGGTAATCTAAAAGTACAGTTCAGTTGGGTCTAGGGAGCCTGCTATTATTGAACTCCCAATTTCACTAGTGCCAAATTTATAATGAACCATGTCATCTCTCACATTATAATATCACACTTTTTCTGATTTATGTGTTTAGTTATTGGGCCTACTACAACTCCATTGTGTAGCTACTCTGTTGTCTGTGACTTCACCGCCTTGAGTAAGACTCCTTGAGAGATGATATCCCCAAGTAAATTCCTTTTTCCACTATCAAACTTGAAATATTTTCTAGTACCAGTATTTTTATTTTCATAGTCTATATTATAATAAAACTTTACTTAATAGGTGTGATTCCAATAAATGGAACAAATAATTTCATATTATACACTACTTCTTTAACTACCTCATAAGACACAATGAACTTGATATTTGTAGAAATAGATACCACTGGTTTGAGTGAGGTTATCCTACTCATTATCTTTGCCTAACAATAATAATAGATCACATTTATCTATAGAAATACTATTTTTATTCCCCTTATAACTTGTATCCCTTCCTCCAAACATACCAAGAATATATCTATTATACATGGTTAAGTGCAATTGGATAGTTTTGACTACTTCACATGTAGTTCTCCTAGATATAAATAATATTTTTATACCATTAGGTAAATATTGGAAATATTATGGATATTATATAACATGGAAAATATGATAGATCCATTTCTAGCACTTATGGAATTCTACTCACCTCTTTACTATCCTCTTATTCCCCATACATGTCTTCTTGGAGAGATTTATTCCATATGAAATTGGTAATAATTCTCTCTCGAATTATTCTAACTTGTATTTTTTTAAAACCATATCAATATATGTAAAATTTAATTTGTATAATAAACCATTAGATCTACCTCATCTGATTACATTTCCTATAATATAGGTTGCTACTCTAAGTTAATCTCTAGAGAGTTACTCTCATTCTGGAAATAACTAAATTTAAGACCAACATTTTTATTCTATATGTTATCAAACATATTTTACATGGAAAACAGTGGTTCTCCCACTAACCAATTGAAGTCACGCATGGAAAAATTCATTCCAAATGAATATTTTATGATATTGTTGCTTACTTCAATCTAAAACTGTATCTTAGTAACTTTGACCCCTTATTGGAATTCTATAGTGTCACCACCCCTTTCTAGTCGCGTCATATAGATTCCATCCAAGATTAGTGGTCTTGACATCCAATTCCCAATTTAATAATAATATAAAGTATCTATAAAAGGTGGAATTCTAATTGCTTTAGTCATAATTTATTAACATTACCAATCGACCCTTGTTGGTACCATGCCTATACCACACATGTATTTTCTCACTTGAGTACCATAAATAGTATTCAAAATAACAAGACCTTATAGTTTGATACATGGAATCCATTACTGAATTTTAATTGATCTTGTTAATATTTGATTTTTGTTATTTATAGATTACTTGTATGATTCATTACTCTCAATGAATAAAGTATCACTAGCTGGGGTGAAAATAAAACCATTACCATGGTTTTATCCTACTTACAAAGTATGTGTGTCTAGAACACTCCATTTCTAAAAGATCTTATGAAACTTATTCCAATTCCAACTACTTTTGTATCTTCAACATTAACTAAATCTAAGTCAATCTCACTCTCACTATCTCAAATATATATTTTTACCCTTTAATAAAAATATATTATATCACTGGACAATAAATTTTCTAACATAGTTATTTCTATAATATCCTTTAAAACCTTTAGGATAATTACATTAGATGCACATTGTGTTTTTATTTATGCAAGTTTAGTTATATACAAAAAAAATTGCATCTAAACACATGTTAATATGAAATAATGGATTTATATCATAATTTAAATCATATTATATCCATTTTCATAATAGCTGTTATATATTTATGGGATTATTTTTCTATTTGAGAAGTATGCCTCAAAAAAATAATATAAGTTTCTATAATTCATATAAGTATCAACATTGATACTCCTTTTACTTAAATCTTGAATCTGATGTGAAAAAGGAAATGTGCGTTTAGAATTTACTTCACACAACATTTAAATGTTCAATTTTTACAAGTAAGACTCATCATTGATCCATTTTACAATCATCATAGCTTTTATTTTTATAATCAAATGTGTGTTGAGGAATTACTCCATGCTATATTTTAATAATTGATTAATGCATGGCCAATATATTCTTCAGCACATGGGCCTAAAGAAACTCATTTCTTCTAACCATTCACATACCATGATTAACTTGTACATTCATTAATAATCTTAAAGAAATATTATGAAGTATATTTACTACTAGCTTAACCTTGTAATAGTTCACGCTCCTTAGCTGAAAAAATTCTGAAATTTGTGTGTCTTACCTTTATTTATAAAGGTTTCTTTGTCTAAAAATAAATATGTCAATATGTCAATATTTATATAATACCTAAGGCCTTTAAATCCAAATATTATAAATACCATACTCCCTAACATATTATTTAGTTTTACTAGATAAACAATTATCTTTTCACAATTGGCTATAACTGTGTATTACCAGTTATATTCATCAGTTATTACTGATGATTCAATCATTATTGAACAATTAGTTGTGTATTAGACATCACAAAAAACATTCATTCTAAAAAAGGAATAATTTCTCATTATAGAAAATGGAAACATGAGATAAATTTTTTGGTGATACTTAATAAAATTTTATCCAAAATCATTAAACATGGTAATTAGAAGTTATGTACTTCCCACGGCTGACTTAGGAATCACCCTTTCTCAACCTCTTAGATAATTACCCCCACTTCTTGTAATGTTTTTTTCTTAATTGGTTAATTTATTTAAATACACATATGTGATATGAATGTTTTATTTAATACCCAATAAGTATGATATAAACATCACATATAATGACGAATTTACTTTAAGAATAAGTAACTACTTTTTCCTTTAATTTAGTTCATTGAATTTTATTTTCTATAGACTTATCACATGAAATAAAAATAAAATAATCTCATGTGTGCTGATAAACCACTATTCTTTGATGAAATGTTCCAAGGTTCCTTTAGTATCACACTTCCCATTGGCCTTTTTTCCTTGTCTTTTAACTTGTTCACAATAAGAACTAAATATTAATATTTCTTTAAGTTCTTATCAAATTGACTAAAATTACCCAAAAGTTAATGAATAATTTTTCTCCATATTTTCATTTTAATAATATTGAAAAAAATTCTAAAATTTGGGTCAAAATTATATAATAAATGGATGTGTTAAAATATCGTAACTTGTCTCCCAATTTACACATATTCAGTGTAATATTTACCTCTTTCATATCTCACTTCACTTTCTCCTCCAAAGTTTCTCGGAGATGAGACAACATGTAAAAACATCCATTTCCTAATGTTTTTCCTAAACTCATTAGATATTGATGATATAATTATGATGTAAAAAACAAATGTGTCATCCATGAGTCTCTTGTAAGAAACTTTCACACCCTCTCTTCCTGATGTGGATTAACAGGTAGTGGGGACTTTAGAACATATAATTTCCTTTAAAACAATTTTACTTTGTGAAATTCCATGTACCACACTTTGGAAATTGGCACCAGTGATGAAAAATTATTTATCTAGAATATATCATAATGTTTAAGTGGTATTAATTTCCATTATTTTACAAAATGAAATTTTCAAGATTAGTACTTTTATCTTGTTTATTTATTATACATTATTGATTAATTAAATCATTTGATGTATCCCACAATTTTATTGAACCCTAGTATCCATACCTACTATATTCGGAATACCCAATAGCTAGCATATTCTAGTGGAAAGGATCCCTAAAACCTCTACTCATATTCTAAGTTATGGCTATGCCACTAGTCAAATAGTTTCAAGGTATACATTTAACTAGAAACCCGCATTAACTTAAAGATCCTTGAACTGCTGAGTAAAGTCCCATATTCTAAAAAACATAAACTTGATATACTCAATGCTTTCATTCTAAATATGAAACAATCTTCCTATGAATGCTTCTTTGTTTCTATATTTAATTAATTTTGCCTATTACTTTCATAAGAGCTCTCTGGTAGTAGGATGCACCCTCAACTAGGGCTGATGATCACCCCATACATCCGGTTTTTCTTAAATTAAAATAAAGGAAGTCGATCTGACTTAATATTTATTTAAGGGTATTTTAAAAAAAATGATGAATGAATTCATTTTCTACCTAATATTTATATACTATGTGATCACACTCAAAATTGACTATGTAATAAATATAAAAATAGTCATCACATATTGATTCATTTTAATCTATGAATTCTATGTTATGTGATTGCATGATTTTTCATATTTATAGAAATAATAAACAATTCACAAATTAAATAAACTACATGTATGATATTGAATATTTTATATTCTTTAATCCATTTATTAACAGTGGATAAACTGTAACCCAAGGGGTAAAATACATGAGTCATCTCTGACTCATCTCATAGCTTATACCCTGGTCGAATGTATCAATATCTCATTAGTAATATCGCCTCAACTCGGCATGGTTTGTATCTTATAACATCCACATCATAATATATAATTACTCTCATTCAGATGAGAGGTTCTTAGGAATGTGCAATACACAAACAATATTTCTATCATGGAAATGAATACTCTTATATATATATAATGGGAAAAATAAAGATGTGAAGATCATATATTTATATTAATTATTACATACCATATGAAATTTTAATAATTAATTAAATTAATTAATCTCAGATAAACATCGTTCGGACAATGCTCAATATTAGACGACGTGCAAATTAAATACAAAATAAAAAATGAATTATGACAAATTTATATTGAGGGAGTTAAATGAATTAAAATAATTATACTAATATTAATTGAAATAATTGTATCCCTTGGTCACAAAAAAATTTACTCCAATAATTAAAACATAATTTGTGAAATAAATTTTTAATTTTTCATTTTTTTCACTTTTGTTCCTGGTCCCCTATATGGCCTGGAAGAAACATGAAATGGGTACCAACCCTCAAATGTACTTTAAATGGGTTGGGTCGGACTAGCTTAGGCATGGGTCAGCCAAAACGTGGTGCTCAGATGGGAGGTAGTGGGAGGAGCTAGTCGAAGTGGTCTCATCATCCAGATTCCTAGAAGTGGGAGACCATTGTTTGGTGCTCAGATCTTCCTAGGGTGTTTTGTGAAAGGGAGACACCGACAGGTTCTGGTGGGTGGGTGAAATCATAAGAGGGAATAGCATCAGTGATTGAGTGCAGATGAGGACGTATCGGTAGATTGAGGTAGATCATGAGGTGTTCAATGGTATCCGACGCACAATGATGAATCTTGGGATCATGGGGTCTTCTGTGTGGGGAAGGCCAACATGGGAGGTTTCTACTAATGTTTAGGTGGTTTTGATGGTTAGTGGTAGGTCTCACAACAAATTTTTATGGGGGTCTATCAAGTGGTTACAGAGTGGGAATCAAGTGGGTTCGAATTCAGTCGAGTAGCTGGTGGGCCGATGACGACACTAGAGCTTTGTGCTGTGGTGGGATTGCCAATCAGAGGAGGTCGAAGGGATATTGGCGTTTCCACCCCTAGTTAAAAGAATATTTTTTTTAAAATTATTTTTTTGTTTTCTTCCATATGCTTTCCGAAATCTAAAAAAACATTTTTATTTTTTATTTTGTTTTGGATTCTTCTTGAAACCAGTTATCACCCCTTTTGAAATGAAAAAGTTCGTTAATTTTTTATCAACTCACAGAAATCAGCTACCCCCTGCCCTTGATTATTTGTAAAATAAAATTAACAAAAATTTAAAACCTATCAAATAGTAAAGTGACTACATGTAATATAAAATATTTTTATTATTTTTTATAAAAATTCCCACATAGGTGTAGAAATCATGGGCAGTTGAAAAAAACTTTTCCAGCTACGAAATCAACTAAAATAGTGGGTATCACCGAAAATATCATAGAAGATATATTGTGGGTAAAATTTAAATATATTTAAATATATGCATTCTTCAATTTATTCCTACAAAAAAATATCGAATTCACTCTGATTAAAATCTTCATATGGCCACAAATTGGTCATCTAAGATCAGATTGAATCATTGTTTGCGATGTTGGGACCATAGCGATGTCTTATGTATGAATTTCATGAAATTTTTTTGAGACTCATAGTATAAGGAGATGTCTTGGGGATTTAAAAATTTTCACCAATAGATGATGTAAATATGTTATCAATGGAGAAGTGCATCCTTGTATGAAACTCTGAAGATCCTAGGTGAATTTTTTAAGCACAAAAATTTAATAGATAAATTCCTCATTTGATTCGAAGACACGTTTGTTGATAATTTATCACCAATAACCATTTATATAAAGAAATGAATAAAAGTACCTCAATATCATCCACACACACTTCAAAATTATGTAGGAACATCGATTGTAAAATTTCAGGTGCTCATGTGGAGATCCAATGAATCCTTCAACATCACAATGATCATCACATCAAATATTATTCAATCTGTTAAGAATAAATCTAATTGGAAGCTTAGATCATCTGCTTCTCTATCAATGAATTGGGAGAGTAGAGAGATTCTCTCAACTTTTGTGCATTGAATAGTCATTTTTATGAGATCCTCTTTCCTCCTTATATAGTGAGATTCGAAAATACTAGAAAATGACTCCTAGTCCCTCGATATTTATTAACCACTATAAAAGATATCTTATGACTATTTTACAAATTCATTAATATCATTTATATTTTTATCACTTACTTATAATGTAATAAATATATTATATGATAAAAAATATTCATTAACTTGACTTTTCATTCATGAAAATATTAAATGAACATTGAATATTAAAATAGTCTTCATTAATTAAATATTTTCTACATATTTACTTTAATACTTGTAAATAAATTTAATAAATTAATTAAATACCAATTATTCTAAACTCAAATAATATGAATTTATTTATTCTTGGTGATTGTAAATTCACAAACATCACTCAGACCGCGTCATGAGGCCCACCATGTCCTAAAATATTATTCATTATAATAAGGAAGGATTTTGAATACACTAAGTGTGTGACCCATTATCTCCTTATCTCAATAATAGTGAATACTATTCACAGACCAAGACTAGAGTCTAGAAACTAATCAAGGCCCCTAAAGAGAAAAGAAAAATTCATTGTAATCTATTTTTCTTTTAATATATCATAAAGCGGGATGAATGCTTTGTTTCATTATCCTTTCTTGGTTTATTGTTTGTTTAACTAACTGAACGAACTCACCTTCTCCTACCATTGTCAGGGATTTAATATCGGTACCACCATCCTAGTAAATTAATCTCAATATATCACTTCATTTCGGAAGCAAAAAAAATTATATAATTATTATTAAATCAATTTCATAATGCTAATGACACACCCAATGCAAGCTACCTCACTAGAATATCAATGTCATAGTTTTTCATCTTACATCAAAGTGCAAGATCAAATAGTAATCTTCAATAATAATCTCAAGTCATGAGACCATTTGAAGTGTTATTATATAGGAACAACCAATGACACTTGAAGTGTGTAGTGTTCAAATTGGTTGGTCAGTCCTCATGAACTCATATACTTTAGATCACCAAGTGAAAACTTTATAAAAAAACTCAATGCTTATGAGCCCCCAGCACCTCATGGCTAGAAATTATTTGTGTCCACATAGAACGATGTATCTAGACCGTGGGACATTAATTTGACTTTAATGTAATGGTATATATAGTATCTCATTATATCATGTGAACCTCTATAACCTTTTGATATGATAAATAATATATGGACAATACCATATAAATAGTGGATGTAGAAATATCAACACTATTATAGTAAGAATACATCATACATGACTCACTATATAAATGATATGGTAATCTAAAACTACTGTTAAAGTTGGGTCTAGGGAACCCACTATTAAAACACTAACCTTCTTGATTTCAATGAAAATATATTGGTAATTATGGATGAAACAACATTGCTACTCAGATATAGATAGTTAAACTAGTCTTGAATAGAGTATGATATTCTTCTTCTTCTTTTTTATCTAGGGTGAAGTCGGTAGGGATATCTTAGGCTTGGTGAGTCCCTTAGCATTCAGTGGATATTTTTGGGGATTGAGGTCTGTTATAGTTTGATTTCTCTACTCCTTTCATATAAAACTTCAAAATGGTTCAGGAAGATAATGTGAAATTCATTCCAAGATTAAAAGTTTGTGATGATAAAAACGAGAAAAAAAAATCCCTTACCAAAATGGTAAGTAGTAATACAAAAATTTTAATCTTTAAAGGAAATAGTATGTGCATTGATACAAAAAAAATTGTACCAGCTAGAAACAATTAAAACTCCTTAAAAGTATTAAAGGGGTAGTTGTTTTTAACTATGAAATTTTTTAAACCAGTTAAATAATATTTAAAATTAATATATATTTTGGAACTAATCTTTAAGTTTTTATTTAAAATAAGTGATGTGTGAAAATTACTATTAAATAAATGGATTTATTACTTATTGGAATTGTCATGTTGTACTCTGAAAAGTTTTAAAGGAATTAATTTTCAATAAATTTAAATGAGTTTTTAAAAAAAATTATAGTTTATAGTTTATTCAAGGGTGTAACCATTTCAAAACCTATTTTACTGGAATTTTTTTGGCTTCCATTAGTAGCTAAGATCTTTTTTGATAGGTATCTTCCCCAGACTATTAAACATTGTTCTTTTCTTATTTGTGTTCATCTTTTTTATGGTTTTATTTTAATTATCAAGGTTGAGAATCATTTGACGGGTGCCTAATGGAATGGTCTGGACCTTTCCAAACCATTAATTCACATCTTTAAAGTGGAAATTGAAATTCTAAATTCATAGTCGTCGAATTTTAATGATTGAAATATAATTTACTTTTGTTAGTTAATTTTATAATTATTTGATTTAAATTTGATTTTAAAATTTTGGATAAATTTTTTTATTATGCATGAATATAGAACCCTATGAATGAAAATTAATTTCTTACATATTGATAAAATCTTACATGTAGGTTTTTAATTTTTAATATATCAATTTTTTACACAAATTGTTTTTTACACATTGATTTCGATTATCTTATCTAATGAAATTTTACTACGTAACAGGTGTATTTTCAAAGTTTAAATTTAATTAAATATAAGTAGATTATTTATTTAAAATAATCTAGAATTAATTATTTTATATTTATTTTAGGATTTCTAATTATATTGAAAATTATTAATTTTAATGTTTAAAATTTACTTAAACCAACAAGTCATTCCAGATTCATTTTTTGAATCGAATGTGTTTTAAAATAAATTATTAGACATTCAGTCATTTTTTAAAGCATATTTATTTTTGGACATGTTGTATAAGGGATAAATTATGATAGGAACATGTATTATTTAAACCTAAAATTTCACAATTTTATGAATTAGTCTATTTTTAGATGTTTTTAAAAAGAAAAATAAATTAATTAAATATAAAATCATTTGTCGGTGATTGAAGGGTTAGGGGACCATTGAAGAGTTTTGAAAAAAACTATATTTGAAAATAAAGGGAAGTGGAACTCTTAAATGAAATAAGTAAAACACATAAATCAAAATATTAATAATAATACAACCCATGGAATGAAAAAAAATGTGATTAAAATTAAAAAAAAAATCTTAAGAATAAATAAAAAGTTTTTTTAATAAAATAAAGTGGGAATGGGGTGATTCATCAGTCCATTTTCCCTATTTTTATTTTAACATAATAATATGTATTAATTAGTTAGAAAATGTGAGAAATGAATGTTTTTGAATGATGATTTCCAACTTTATTTATCTTTGGAAAATAAAATGATTATTATGGTGAAAAATTTTCTAAGTATTGTTGATGCCTTAAGTTCTTGTATTATCAACTTTTAGTACTGAATTACTCAATTGTTTCTTCTTGATAGCCCTTAAAAATGGGTGCATGGAGACTTCCTCATTTACCTTGATTGAAACTCACTCAATAAATACATAAACTATGACTTCTTGAAAAACATCCACAATTTTTTTTACTACCTCAGTCGAACCTCATAGTTTGAGATAAGTTCATACTCTCTCATTAGTCTTAGTGGTGATAAATTATTCAAGGGGAGGGGTTCAATCTACTCGAAGTATTTTTTTCTATTTCAATCTTCTCTCGGGCCCTTGTTTGGTCTTGGGGAAAGGTTTCTATAAATTTTATTATCTATTTTCATAATGTATTTTTGATTTATACCTCATTACATTGGTTATTATAACTCCTTTAAAAGTCATACATGGAGTTTTTATGTGTGTCTCATGGTTATGTGGATTGATTGAAATTGGTTCTTTATAATTTTAATATATGGTCATTCATGGGAAATGGTTATATAGATGGGTGATCATGATCAGTTGAACCCTTTTATTCCATTAAATAATAATTATTCATGATTATATGTGCTACCAATTTTGTGAAACCACTAATTTGAAATGGGGATATTATGAAAATGGAAATAAATAAGAAAATAACAACTACATATCTTCATTTTATCAGTGCTAGAATTCTAATTTATAAGTGATAAAAAAGTGTTGATGTTATAAGGACTGATATAATATAGTTCCTTTTTTCAGTACTAAAAAGTATTGATAAAAGTATCATTCATCAGCACTAAAACTACTAATAATGAGTGGAATTTAGTAGCATTTTTTACTGATAAATCTGAATTTTATCAGCACTAATTTTTATAATTGATAAATTACAAAATAATTTTTTAAAAAATTCATACTGCTGGTGTGACCCCCCCCCCCCCCTCCACCCCCCTCACCTAAACACCCCTTTTACCTTCACTTCTATATGCCCCCTTTTATCATCACTTAAACTTTCTCAACCACCCCCACCCATTAAGACTCGAACTTACTCAGTGGTGATGATTTAGTTAAGGGTAGGGTTTTAATCTACTTGAATTATTTTTCAATTTCACTCTTTTTGCAGACCCTTGCTTGGTTCAGGTGAAAGGGGGCTATAAATGTTCCTCTATTTTCATAACGTATTTATAATTTATGCCTCCTTATCTTGGTTATTATTACTTATTTAAAATCCCTACATGGAATATTTATGTGTGTCTCATGGTTATGTGGATTGAGTGACATTGGTTCTCTATTACTTTAATATGGGATAATTCATGGGAAATGGTTATATGGATGGGTGATCATGATCATTTGAACCCTTTTTATTCCATTAAATATTTATTATGTGTGATTATATGTGCTTACAATTTTATGCAACCACCCATGTGAAATGAGGATATTATGAAAATTTAGATAAAGAATAAAATCACTATTATATATCTTTATTTTATCCAGGCTAGAATTCACTTTTATTAGGTCTAAAAAAGTGCTTTATATTATAAGGATTGATAAAAGATAGTTCTTTTTTCTAGTACTAAAAAATTACAGATAAATGTCTCATTCATCAGTGATAAAAAAATACTGATAATGAGGGACATTTATAATAATTTTTTGCATTGATAAATATTACTTTTATGAATGAAAATTTTTAGCATTAATAAATTAAAGAAAAATTAAAAAAATTGTACTACTGGTGTACCCCCCCACCCCCCACCACCACCACCACCCCAAAACCACAACCCCCCTTTATCAGCACTTCTATACACCCCCTTTTATCAACACTTAAACTTTCTCAACCACCTGCATCAATGAAGACTCAAACATGGGACCTTATTATATATGGTTAATGCCCTTATCACTGATCCATGTGAATTTTTTTAATATTTTATGATATATCTATTTATTCATATCTATTTACATACGTATTTTTTATTTATATATTCATATAATTATATATATATATATAATTTTATAGTTACATATAATTTTTGTATAATGTATAGTTATAAATTGCATATTTTTTGTAAATACATTGGTGTGTGTGAGAGAGAGAGAGTATGACTCTCTCTCTCTCCCCCTATACACACACACACACACAGATATAAATATATATATTTCTCTCTCTCTGTGTGTGTGTGTGTGTGTATTTGTATAAGTATGTGTGTTTCTATACATGTGGATGTATATATTTTTTATTATATATTTTTAGATGCATATATAAATATTATATATACATTTTTATCGGTATATATATATTTATAATTTTTTATAAAGTAAATAAAATGTTGAGATTGTTATTTAAAATAAAATGGATAGTAAATATTTATTCCCATATAGTTTATATATTTAAAAATATATTTTATATGTAAATATGATTAAATATTTATTTATACTATTAAATATATATAAATATAAACAAATATATATATGTGCATATATTTAAATATAAATAAAAATAAAATATCAAAAATGATACAAATTGAATATAATAATATACATACGAAAGTATGGTTTGGGAATAAAGTTAGTCACCCCCAAAGAAACAAAAGAAGACCCTCTTAAATAAATCTAAAATTTTTTCAAATGTTCAAAAATTTGTGTATATCAACTAAAAAATATGTTTTTGAGACCTTCTTGACCTTTTTAATCTCGAAAATATAGTGAGTGGGGTTCTATGATGAATATGATCGAGATCTCTTGACAAGATTCGATTTGATATCTCATGGAATGGACACCAAGATCAAAAGTTATGGTCATTTTAAGTTCAATTCATGTTTTTAGATTATCCTAAAATATTAATTAATTTATTATTTTTTTATCACCATATTATTATTAAATATTTATTACTCAATACTAATTTGAAAATTAGTAACTAAAATTAATTTTAAGAATTTTTAAAAAACAATTCACTAAATATATTATATATTAATTGTAAATTCATATTTATCATTGTATAAATCATATTTATGAATATATATTTCTTATATTTCAATATAAATATATTTATATTTTAAAGTGTGCTTTTTTTAAATTTTTAAAAAAATTAATAAGGTCACTTTTATTAGTGCGAATGAAAGTTATGATAAATAGTGTCTGTATCAGTGATAAAAACCCACAAATAAAGTATAAAAAGGTGCTAATAAATATTTCATTTATTAGTGCTAGAAAAGGTACTAAAAACTAGTTTTTATTAGTGATTTTTACAATAATGATAAAGACCCCATATATCAGTTCTTTTATCTAGTGCTGATAAAGATACACACTTTATCATAACTTTTTTCTTATCACTGATAAAGGGTGGAGCTTAATATTGTGAAATATCACTATTGGAAAAATACCCTATACCCATGGTTTCAAACCATGGGAATAGCCCCTAAAACTATGGGTATAGCCTATACCCAGATTTTTCAGAACTGTGGTTGGTGGAGGCATGGGTATAAACACTTGAGATTTTATCATACCCATCGTTTAACCAAAACCATGGGTATATATCTATACCCATGGTTCTCAAAATCTTGGGTGCATCTTTTCCAAAAATAAAACCTATACCCACGGTTTTAGTGAACCATGGGTAATGGTAGTTGTCCCCCTTTGGCAACAGCAACATCTCTTCTAGCTCCTGAACCTGTTAATAAAATAAAACACATAGACACATTAAATGCATTAAAAATATTGAATATTCATTATTCAACCAACTTAATTTAATAATTTTCAAACCATTTACCATACTAAAACATATATATACATCCATACCGCCAATCAATTCAAGTAATTAAACAAGTTCCACAACTCTCATTGTTGCTAAGTCAAAAATGGAGGGGATCGATATCTCCACCATCACCAACATCCTCATCCTCATCACCATAATAATTATCCTCATCACTATCAACAACAAACTCATCACCAATAGCATCATCCAGAGCAGCAACAATATAATCATTAATAGAATCATTATCAACAGCATCATCAGCATCATCATCACTACCACCATCAGCTCAATCACTACTAGGACCCTCATTGGCATCACTTGAGGAATTATTTAAATAGCGCATTGATTCCATGTGTGAATCAATAGTAGTATCAAACTCTAATATATGTTACTGAATTATAATTGTCATAGCCTTTAGGGAGATTTTGGTGATCAGATAATTTATTTGATGCTCATGTAAAGCTTTTTTTTTTTTGCTTCAGTTGCTTCTACATGATAAATTTGGAGCTCAAGGGTCGGAGAAGTTTGAGAGGAGCCCTATGAGGACCAATACCTAGTGGGGATGATGTTTTTTATGGGTTTACATTGGACTCTCCCCCACTTCTCCTCACCTATTACATGACTCAAATTATCATTTGGACTGAAGATGTCATCTTCTTTATCATCGAGGGCCTTTTGGGAAGACAGTTGAAAATATAAACAATATATTTAATTATGAATTTCATATAAATATTTTAAATATAAATAAAAAAAAATATAATCTTTTCTTGTGTTTTTCAATTTACTACACTTCCATTCTTTTTCTTCCTACTCAAGAAAAAAAATTATCGAGGCACATGGTCTTCGATACCCAATACTGCTTACTGCAAAAGATAATTATTAGTATAGAGATATTTAAAATATAAACATTTTATAATATTTAATAGTAATAAAATGGAATTACTTTTAAATTAATTAATGATTCAAAAATTTAAACTTGTGATAAACCTTGATGAAAAAATCATAAATAAAAGTTAATCATAAACACTTTATAATTTTATCTACTCATTATGAACATTCTGTAAATATCATCTATTATTTAGTGCTGAAAATAGAAATAAAATCCATGTGAACACTACCAAAATTTCATTGAAAATGAATATTACCATATTAGAACATGTTTGGAAGAGGTTTATACTATGTTGTTTTCTACACTACAATATTGATGTTTTAATAATGTGCTGGAATCTCTAAATCCAAATCTGCAGCCTCAGTTAGCGATTGAAGTTGAAAAGGATGAATAAATTTGATACATGTCTATTCCATAAACTATATGTTAAATCATTTAATAATATATTTCTAGATATATAAATATAAAATAAAACAGACAAATAATTATAAACCATGATAACTCATTAGTAAGAATGCAAATAAGTGAAAGAATAGAATATGATTAATAAGACTTTCTTAGAATATCACAACAATAAAATGGAATACAAGTACATATCCTTTGTTTATTACATCATTTTTTTATATATATAGATTATTTATAAAAAGTTTTCTTCCATATGTATACGAATTTTTTCATTAATATCATATTCTAAACTATGCTGTCTAGATTCTCTATATTAATTAATGAAAAATATGGAGAATTGATTAATGAAACAATTTACTATACTTATCTATGATGATAATGGTTAGTGGGAACATATTATGTCACCCCTTATACTACACAAAGTCAGATAGAAGGATGAAAATCTTACTATAAGTTTGGATTCAGTTAGGCCTTCACAACATCTATAAAAGTGGTAAATGATTCAAAGGGAGAAAATAAGAAAGAGGCTTTCTAAATAACATGATGCAAGAAAGGTACATGGAAGAGGAATTATAATGATTTTAAGAACAGTAAATCATAATGTAATACATATAATATGTATCCTAATTCATCTAAGATATGGATACAATATCGCATTTTTAAGGGGATTGTTTCATGCTAAAAGATCATTATATATCATGTTTTAAAAAATATATTTATCTTATTGATCAGTTCTTGATGCAAAGTTACATTTTATTATGTTTAAAATTAACATTTTTATGGTATAACATAATTATTTAATATCATAATAAGACATAAATAGTTAGATATTATCATTCTCAGGCATTGTAGTGTGCCCCAATGTATGCAGATACATCATTGAATCTTTGTTCTTTTTTTTCTTCCTAGAGTATCCTAAAAACAAAAATTCAATACAAGTGATGAAATTTAAATTTTATATGAAAACCATTAAAAATTGGGAATACCTCAAACTCATTACTCTTACAATATTTGAACAGTTTTTGATATTTTATATGAAAACCATTAAAAATTGGGAATACCTCATAACTCCCCAAGATCCATAAACCTTGCAACCCTGGAAGCTTCACCATCAAGAAAGTTAAATTGACTCTACTATGAACATGTTAATTCATATAAATAAAAAAATAATATAGATATAAATTTATAATATTTCTTACCCATATCTTTTCCCATGATTTGTCCTCTATATTGTTATTGATATGTCTCCATGATATCGGTTCAACCAGAATGATATCATGGTACTTGGATAAATTTTCCATGAAACATCTACACTGCCTGGATTTTTTACCTATCATCTAATTTTCTTCATTATAATCCACCATTATTTGTGTTTGTAAATTCCAAGCTTCCCGCATATGGGTGCACCCATGTCACCTACTAAAATATCCTACTGATTAAGATAAAATGTAAAAAAAGAATAATTAATTCATGGTACAACAAGAAAAAAAAGATATGATATAATTTGACACATGGATAAAAATAAAAACCCGATGCATCCTTCTCAATAGGCTTTGATAGATCTGTGGTCCACCTTGGATCAATATCCCCTGAAGGATTTGTTTGTTCCAATGTATGTTGTGGATGATCTTCATGCACTAGAGTGGTAGATGAAGGAACAAAATCATCATATCATAGATGAAGAGTTGGAAATGGAGGTGGTGTAAACATAGAAGGATATGGGTAGTAGGGGTGGGGATATATCGAAGGATATAGATATAGTAAAGGTGGGAACATCCCTAGAGGAGGTGTAGACATGGTATGGGAAGAAGAGGCAAAATGAGATGATGATGGAGGCATGGGTGGTAACATCCCTGGAGGCGGTGTAGACATGGTATGGGAAGAAGAGGATAAATCAAATGATGATGGATGCATGATTGGGAACATCCCTAGAGGTGGAATAAACACGGTATTGGAATAAGAGGCTAAATTATATGATGATGGCGGTATGGGTGGGAACATCCCTAGAGGCTCAAGTAGATGATGGAAAGTTATGGTTGATGGGGTGTTTGTTGGTGGGTCAGGATGGTAATGGGTAAGATGAGTGCTCCATCTAGGTCTAGGAGCATCCCCTCTAGAACCCATTCTATTAGGATGAGGAGGATTCAACTCTGGTGCAAATGAATTTCCCTAAAACAAATATAAAAAATAATATGAACAGGACACTATATATAATGTAGCACAAAAATATTTCAATTATTATACTCACTAAGGGAAGCAGAGGAGGCAAGTCACACTCATGCATCTATCGATCAACATCAAGTAATTAGTTCCTTCAAACATATTTCATAATTGGTATAATAATTAAATAAACATTTTCTAGAAATAGTTTTTAAAAATAATTCATAAAACATAGAATTCAAAGAAGTCATAAACAATTTCATAATATATTTTAGCAACAATAATTTAAAACCATGTTATATTTTTTTTAAACTTGGATTTCTAAATTGAAATAAATCTAATTAAATAAAATGATACTAAACAACACTAAAACAAGCATATCATTCCAAAATAAAACTAAATTAAATTAATTACAGTAGTACAACCTTAGAAACCCATGTAAAGGTAAACTGAATGAACTATGAACATATATGGTTTCATCTATATATTACCCACCACCAGTTCAGGTTCAACATTAACTCCCACAATAGAACTATTTGAGTCATCAAATTAAATATTTTGGTCCACGCCAATGGGGGTGTCAATAGTGTCAATATTTCCCCCAACATCATGAAAAATAAGTCTTGGGATTAAATTATTAATGGTACAATAATCAGTTCTCAGAAGATCTTTCACATAAAGCACTTGTTTTTTCATTGTTGCCAAAATTTATTCTTCATTGGTAGCTAGTAATCGACTTATGTCAATAACTATGAATCTAAAATCATCAATAAATGTACCATGTCACATAATTGAATAAAACCATTTACATTCCATCATAGTGACTCTATCTTGAGGGTAGTAATCCAATAATAATGTTTTCTCAATAATTCTATAATAAAACACATTTTCATATCAGGATGGACTATCTGATGCCCTGGAAAAATAGTCCATTATAGTAGTTGACATAATTCCATCATGTTATGTTCTCATTTTCACGGCATAATCAGTTGTAAAAAATTTATACCCATTAATTATTAAATATTTTCATTCGTGAACCAAAGAATTGGGACCAAAATACAACACTCATAATTCTTGAGAAACATATTCAAAACATAAAATAAATACCAAAAATATATATGAATAATAAAATTAAATTAATATCTATATTTTAAGTTTATTAAAGTACTAGTCATACCTTTGATTTCAACCAAGAAAGAAACTCTTAGCTATGAAATGTCTCTCTCCTTCTCAAATGAAAAGACCGATGAAATCAACTTATAATTTGTTTATGCTCCCTAAATAAAATGATAATAACGGTTGAAGATATATTTAAAAATAAATAGTATGAGATAACCTATAAATATTAAAATTACTTACTTCATATAGTCATTGAATAAACCATAGTTAAACAAGACTGCGTGATGGGCCATATCCTGCTCTTCATGGCTCAATGTAGCCAACATATACAACCTAGGAATACATCCTATTTGGGAAAGATATGGAAATGAGGAATCAATTTCTCCATACTTCTCATCTTCATTTCTCATTGGTCGGTTATGTCTTCTGCTCAAATCATATAAATAAATTGAACAAACATCCATACATTCTTAATCTAGATAACCTCTCATAATGGAACCTTCATGATGATTCTTGTTTCAGACATAATATTTCATTACGCACATATTTATTTTAGTAGTATACATTCACTAAAAAATAAATGGTTCCCCCAATATGTGTTTTAGTTGGTAGATGAGCTGTTAAATGTAGCATGCAGGTGAAAAATAGGGGAGGAAAAAATTACAACTCAAACAAAATTAATGTCACCTCTTACTGCATTTTTATCAAGAATTACTTGGAAAAAATTTCACAAAAAGGTCACTAAAAATGGTACAAAAGACTCATCATAGCCCTTACATTATTAGATATAAAATGTTGGATTTCTATTGGAATCAATTCATGAATAAGGATGTGACAATCATGATTTTTTAGGGAATTTAGTTTCAAATTCATTTTGTTGAATCATTTAGATATGTTGCTGGAATAGACTTTAGGAACCTTGATATTCTCTAATAATTACATAAATTTATTTTTCACCAAATGTGTCATTGTATAAGCAGCATAAGGAACTTTCCATTTATTTTCACCGATAGACACACAATGTATTTCTGGTCAAATACCACAATCCAACAAGTCCCGACAAGATTAAAAGTCAAATTTGGTCTTCCCATTTATATTTATAATAATTAGTTAAAACATTTCACATATATTTTTCTCAATATTCATTACTTCTAAAAAATGGTGTAATAGATTGTTAGACTAATATGGACACTCAAAAAAGATACGTCTCTTTTTCCAATTGTAAGTGGCTTCAGTGTCAACATTATTCCCCTTTTTAGATTTCATATGACCTTTCCCTAATGAAAAGTTGATATCTTTAAATTCATTAATCACTTTAGTTATGGAAATATATTGAGGTGGTTGTTCAATGTCAACAGTATTATCAAAAATCTGGTGATTCTTCCCGTATTGATGATCTATTGGAAATAATCATTGATTCCCTTGGAATCTGAAACTATGATGATATTTAATCCTTATTGATCATTTATTCTTCATAAAAATAGGACATGATATTTTTCCCTTCATGATCCAACCAAAAAACATTTCATAAGTAGGGAAATCATTTGTAGTCTATAAAAGGGCATCACGCATCTAAAATATATTTTTTGAACAAGCATCAAATGTGCACACACCCATATCCCATAGCTGCTTTAAATCTCTTATTAAAGGTTTAAAGTACCCATATATATCATTTTTGGGATTAAAAGTTCCATATATCAGTATACTGAAGAAAATAAAAACAATTTCCATACACATTAATAGAGGAATATTATAAACGTGAATAAAAACTAGCCATGTGGTGTGAGTAGTTAGCATCTAACCAAAAGGATTAAAACCATCATAGGGTAGACCTAACCTCACATTACTTACCTTTGATAAAAAATTGAGATTTTGTGCATCAAATTCCATCCATGTTAATCCATATACAGGATAAACCAACTCATCATTACCTTTAATTATATCAGCATAATTATATTTCATATTGGCCGATATTTCTACATACGTGAATAGCTTTTGATGCCTGAGAATCAATGGAAAGTGCCACATTACTTTATGTGGAACAAAAGATGGTGTTTCATCTATATTTTCCTTCCATTGAGATAGACTACATTCTTTACAATCATTAATTTCAGCTATTTCCTCCCAAAATAAACTGCAATCTTTCGGACAAGCATAAATTTTATTAGTAGAAAATTTGAGCTACTTAATCAACTTCCATTCCTTGTAATGATTTTAGAGAATATCTACACCATTAGAAAGAAATAACTTAAAAAAGGTAATAATATAATCAATGAAAGTATTGTAAATTATGTACATGGTTTTTCTATTATATAATCGCATTAAAAATTCTAAATATTTCATTTTAGTACCTTCTTGATATATAGGAGTCATGGTGTTATCCATTAAATGTTTCACTCTCTCGACATCATCATATTAAATCTTTTACTCATGTGTATTGATATCATATCCTTCTTCCATAGGCATACAATCTCTCTCATGATGATGTACAAATGGAAACCGATAAAATATAAAATTCTCCATACCACTTCCTTTTTTTATTCATGAATAGTATAAGATTGTCTCATCTCTCCATGGTGATACAAACCATAATAGTTTTTTTGAAATATAGATTTTTTTTTATATGGTATCTAAATTTTTTCTGGCTTAACCAAGGTATTCCAACAAAATTATAACATAGACACTGTATATAGCCTCTATCTGAAGCATTTTTAAATGAAAAATCTAATAAAATCCAAATTATTTTGAAACTTGATTGAAATATGATTAGTATGATACATCAATATTCTATCTATTCTATTACAGGGAAAATATTAAGTTCCAATTAACAATGTAAACCATAATGAAAAAAAATAATTACAAGCAACTTTAATATGAAATTCATCAAATCATTCTAGTAGCTGGAAAAATAAAGAATAATAAAAATAAAATATGAAATAATAAATGACTATAAATAATGAACCAAGTTGGGTATACCTAACATTTAAGAATTCACTATCATGGTGGATAAATTGAATAACTTTGAGATACTAAAAAATTCAATATAGGGTTTTAACTATGAAGACTCAATAAACAAGATAAAAAAAAGGCAGAACCATAGTTTCATGAAAACAAATTCTTACATTCCAAATGATCATAATTCCTCAAAAATCCCAAAATACAATACAGAGGTCAAAACTATAATCCAATAATCAAAATGATCAATATAAATAATATGGGAGTAGAATAAATACCACATAATATCTACTAATTCAACATCAAGAACTACAAGATGGTAGGTACATTTTATTCTTTATATAATTTAATCTATAATTTATTTTTGTAGATATCCCAACCAACCACAAAAATGGGGATAAATCAATTTAGAATTTAAAAACACAAACCTCGAATCATTAAATCTCTAATTAAGTAGTATAGGACTATGACATATAACTAAACATGTTTAGGGAAAAAATGAATTGATTATGGGGAATAATATTTTAGAGGGATAAATTCATTATTTTCATATGTTGAATTCAATTTTTAGTACAAGATATTCTAATTAAAATCATATTGAGGTTCTATGAAATATTATGATACATGTTAGTGCCATGTAGTACTAAAAAAGGGTTTAAAATTTTATTATTTTAAATTAAGAAGTGATGTGATGTACCAGGACTGGTTACAATTTACAGCATGCATAATATTTATGAATGATTTTTTATAAAATTATGCTAAATTTTTTAACATTATGATTATTATTATGGTTTTTTAATCATGATAATTATCAAAGTTATATCATGGTTTAGAATTCTCTACATAATTCTATTTCACATGATTTAAATTCACTACATGAATTATTATAAATTCTTAATTGAATGAAAACCATGAAGGGAATACATGGAGAAAATATTTAATAGATGAATATCCTATTAAATGTTAATGAATAAAATGATGAAATCTATATACTGTTAAAGGTGTGTGAAAATTATGCAAGTGATGGAAACAAAATACCATGTGCGCTCTCATGAAATGTCTATTTTGTGTAAAGGATTTCAATATTGGCATGCCATGTTAAAGAATTAGTTTACTTAAAGCCTCAAGCATTGTTTTTTAAAATTGATTTATCATCCTGAGATTATGTTTTTTGAATATAAGCATTATATTTGATAGCCTCTATCATTATTACTTTCTAGATATTACTTGATTGTCTGTTAGCTAAAAATTATTTGGTCAACAACCATTGTTTGATATGTTTCATGAGATGATGTAATGCTAATTGAGCATGTGAATTTTGAGGTTATTGTTTTTATAAGCTATTGTTAGTTGATTCGATGCTTTCAAAAACTTTCTTATATCAGTTCTAAATGAATTATAATAAAAATGAAAAATTTATTTCATTAAAATTGATTATATTGAGCAGATATGATTGGACTATGATTTTTTAGTCCATGCATATTTTGATGCATATGATTTTGTTAATTATAGTCATTCATTATTTATTGTATTAATTTTTTTGGAATTATTTATAAGATATAGAACCATTTATTTGAATAAATGATTGATACTCAATTTTTTGTTAGTGGATATGATTCATAACGCATATATTTTAACATTATTTTTCTACCATGGAAATGGATTGGAAATAATGGAGGTTATAACATGGCTACTTGGATATGGATGATGAAAATTTTTAAATTAGGTATCATTTTATGTTTATTTATGTTTCTCCTTGGTAATCATTTATATGAGTATCTTAGGCTTGGAAATTTTCTTAGAATTTAGTGGGTATTGTTTTGGAGTGATTATCCTTATAAGTTGATTCCACTATTTCTTTCTTATAAAACTCCAAAAATTATTTTGGAAGAAAATTTAAAAATATGTTTCAATGAGTAGGGAATGTTATAATTTTTATAAATGTAAAAGGGAATTTTTTTATCAAAATGGAATACATATTTTCAAAGGTTTTGATTTTTAAAAGGAATTAGTGTGTATTGATTCTGAAAATTTTTCCTAATAAAAATAAATCAATCACCTTAAAAGTTTTGAATAATATTTTCTTCAAACATAAAGTGTTTAAAATCAGGGAAAACGTATTTAAAATAGATTTCTAGTTTAGAACTGATCTTGAAATTTAATTTTTTTTGGAAGTGTGTAGATTCTTGTTAAAGAAATGATTTATTTTTTATTGATATCAATTAGTTATACCCTATATTTTTTAAGGGGAATGTTTTCAAGAAATCTAAATGGATTTTAAGTAAATAACAACTAACATTTCAACCCTATGTTTAATTCTCAACAATAACAAGACTCCTATTGGAGGGGTATTATCTCATGGTTGTTTTTTATATTTTTTTTAATAGTAAATCATATTACTCTTATAATAATAAACTCTACTATGTATTCATAGGATTTTAATCAAAATAAATTCTATTTTCTTATTTATTTCTCTTGGAACATGACGCACTTGATAATATGATTATTTTGAGACAAAAAATCTTGGTAAAAAATTGTTTAAATTTTTTGAAAAATAATGTTATGATTTAAAAATTGAAACACAAGAAATAAAAATAGAATATAAAGATTCAAAAGGTGTTAAATGTTATAGCACCTAAAACAAAAACTAAAATTTTATATATATATATATATATACTTAAATTGGTTTTTATATTCTTAAATGGAATTTTTAATTGTAAATCATGGGAATGTAAAAATGTATATGATGAATAAAATTGAAGACAATACTAAGAATAAGAGTATAAAGATTCATAACTAACTTATGTGATGTTGAGGAAGATTCAAATCAAAAACCAATGAAATAGAACAGATCATCAAAGTAAATTTTTAGAGGAGATCACTAGTGGAGATCCTCAGATGAGATGAAGTAGAGTAGATCAGTGGTGGAGGTATCTGCTCGCTCTGGTGGCCACTTGCTCGAGTGAGAGGGGAATTAGAGTAGGGGAATCTGGGGTTAATGGGGGTAGGCTGGGAGTGGGCTGATATGTGCAAAGGATATACCAACGTTTTTAAAAAACCATTGGCATTTCCCACCTATACCAAGGTTTTTTTGAAACCTTTGGTGTTGATTTATCTATACCAATGGTTTATTATAACCATTGGTATAGCCTGGATCCAGGATCTCTATACCCACAATTCATGCAAAACATGAGTATATAGGCATGGGGATAGCCCCACTTTCCACTAGTGCATGTATTAGTGAATCTAGAATAATGGAAATAGATATGGGAGGTTTCGTGTCTTATGATATCCTACTATTAATATTTTTTCATGTGTGATGCTTATAAATTAATGAATATTTTTATTTCACACATAAGGTGCAACGTTAAATGATGATTTTATTATGGTAGTTGTTACATGAATATGTTCATGATTTATTAGAGTACATATTTATGTGAATATATGTTGTTGTGTAGATTAATATTCTTAATTTTAATTATCTAATCTTATGATACTTCATCAAGTTGTAAAGGTAGTGATAAATTAATAAATATAGGAGAAAATTATATGAAGATAAGATTAACATATTAAACTTGAATTCCAAATCAATCAATAGAAGAATTTGAAGAGATGATATAAATATGTAATTATTAGTAAATTTATGTAGTTCATTACTAGGGTTTAGGTATATTAATGTTAACTTATGTGAGGGAATCTCAAACTTATGTTGTGTCCTAGAAGCTTTGTATAATTAACTGGATGATCAAAAGTAGTGAATGGAATATATAATTGAAGATAACAATTAATATAACCTTATGGAAATTAATTTGTATAATTAGATAGAAAATTAATTTAAATGGAGTAAATTATAAATAATAGATAATCTAAAATCTTAACATGGCTTGAATTATTCATGAGTTTTGGTAGCAACGTCTAAAGGATATGTCATGCCCGATAAATTTGGTTATGGATTTTCAATTCAATAGTTATCACTCTATATCAATTTCTTTCATTATGTATTGTAATGAAGTATTTATTTAATTATATGTGGTTTTTTTTCATTCTATGTGTTACTGTTCTCTAGTTTTATTTTTATTATGTGTTCCATGTTGAGAAACTACCTAAACTTCAAGCACCATAAGTTCATCCACTGGTAGATAACAACGATGAAAATTGATCACCAGTGTGGATTCTATCAAATTTTAGTGTATCGGAACATGGAAGTGATGTTACACCCAAATCACTACACTAAATCCTTGAAAAAATTGTAAATATAAAAGCAAATGTGGAACAAGAAAAAATAAAGAACACAGGTTTTACGTGGTTTATATTAACATCTTATTCCCATGGGAGAAAACTTAAATGATTTTATTTCACTGGAATTAAAAATTTCACAACATATGACTTTTTAATCATATGGATAATTGAAATTACAATGATCACTTGATGATTTGATACCTCAAAAAAGTGTTCCCACACCCTTTATATATATATCCCTACTCAATTAACCAGTTGCATCAACTTCCTACATTTTTATCTGAGCATCCATTTCATTATGAAACTACTAATCTACTACATAATTTTTTATCTAACCACCTATCACCGATAATTGAGAAATACTATCTCGATTAGCACTTTTTTAACTATTTAAAACTGAAATATTATTCAAATATAGACATTATTCTCCAACTTGTGATTCCACTATCTGAAATTTCAGTTACATGACTACCAAAAATCCATTAGTATAACTCACTGTGAAGCATCCAACCAATATCTTCTATCAGTAAATAGATTTATGAACTTTTGATAAACAAATATTGGATCCTTGAATAGACTTCACCAACCTAACACCCACCCACTATAGGACTACTTCAAGGATTCCTGGAAACTATCCACATCTTCCGATAAATACAGTGAACTCCATCCTCCATTCATTCCATTCATGTCAACCCCAGTAACGTACATTATTGCCTCAAGATTTCATGGACTAACACTTCGGTGAACATGTATACTAGGTTTTATTTTTGAGAAATATTTTTTATCTTTATCTTCCTATATTATAGTAACTTTAGTATATAATGGTACTTTAGGTAAACATTTCTAGTCCTCTTATGAAAAATTAGATTCTTTTTTTAAGTGGATAACACTTTTAATGTCATAATAAAGTGTCTCATTTCCTTATCTCGTACCAAATTCTTCGAACATATGTCTCAACCACAACATTTCTTTTCTTTCTTCCATTCCTACAAAATATTAATCTTTCATTAATGATAGATTAACAACTAGTTGCATCATCAATATCCAGCTGATAGTTATTCCACTATAAGTAAAGATATAACAGGAAGTACTCTTTGAGTATTAGAATCTCCCCCGAAATCAGTATCAACATACCCCTATAGTGGTTCTTTCAAACTGAATCACAAGGTAATATATACTATTTCCATGAGATATCATATAATCCACTTCACAACCTCCAAAATTTATTTTTGTCAGATTTTCCATGAATCTAATAACAACTCCCACTGAATGAGAAATATCTGGATGAGTTCACAATATGTAATACATCAAACTCCCAACATAATACACAAGTGTAATTTTATCCATGTGATTAACCACACCATTTGTTTGATGTAATTTTATTTTTATAATTTTAAATGTCCAACAAGTGGAGTAGAAAAATATTTACATTTAATCATATGAAATAGTTCAATCACTTTTCAGAGGTATTGATTCTAGGATAGTAACAAACTTCCAGAACATTGTTCACTTTCAATCCACATGCCCAAGATCTTTTTAGCTTCTACAAGACCTTTCATTTTAGAGCTGTTGAAAAATTATTCGATTGGCCTCTGAATCTGATGGTAATTCATCTAAACTAGAAACATGTCATTTACATAAAAATCAGTACAATGAAACATTTATCCTTATACTCCTTCCAGTAGCAAAAATGATTGATTTTTCTCTTTATGAAACCATTCTCTTAAATAAAATCATAGAACTTTTAGTTCCATTTATTTATTGATTACTTCAAACCATAAAGACTCCTTTTTCAGTTTACATACCAAGTCATCATTTGTTTTCTAATAAAACCATCATGTTACTTCATATATATTTCTTCATCTATAACCCTATAAATAAATTTCATCTTCTCATCCATTTTTTTTAGATATATCTTTTCAATAGAAACTATACTTTGTATAACCCTAAGAGTAGTATTCTTAACAATTGGTGAAAATATTTCAGAAAATTCAATACCACCCATTGTTGGAAACCATTCACCACCTGCCATTCTTTATAACTTAAACTTCTTCTAACTTCTTCCTTTGGATAGAAAATCCATTTATTTTCCAAAATCATCTTACTACATGGAAGTTAAAATAATTATTAGATGTTATTAAAAGATAAATAATCCAAATCTTCCTTCATAGTAATCTCCCACTTAGAAAAATCATTGAGGTTGGGTACACCTTTTAGACTTTCATATTCTCCTCCATATGTTAAAATTATGAAGTGAAGGTCATATTTATACCTATAAACTAGTCATATTATCCTAGAATATCTTCACAACTCAACCTCATATTCATCTCTTTATATTCCTAATACTTTTGATAATTCATCTACTGATGTTCTGTCTCGAGCTTCACCAACCTATAAACTCTCTAGTATATCGATCACTAATCTACTATCTAAAATTTTTATGCTACTGCCTAAAATTTCCTATGGAATTCCTGAATTTCTAGTAGACTCTGTGTTGTATGAACTTTATGGTAGTTTAATTTTTTTAAAACTTCTGCCTATGTCAACATAGACTTGAGATTATTCTTTTATTTCATCTTCCTTGATCATCAAGTTCCATTAATTCCATATATTTTTCTCATTAAAGTGAATGTTAAAACTTATAATATCTTTATTATTATTATCATCCAAAATTAGAAATCCAAATTATTAATTTTCATACCCCACTGTGAGACTTTTCATTAAAATTGTCTCAGTGTTTAGTATCCACATTAATATAGGAAAAAATATAGGGATTCTGAGGTGATGAAGTTCTTGTGATTTACCGAACCATATTACTTCTAGTAATTACTGATATAATACTAAATAAGGACTCCTTTAGATCATATATTTGTTCATATAAACAACTTCAAACCAAAATTCTGTAGTTGTTTCATAGTGAATCCTCATTCTTTATGCCTTCTCCGTCAATGTCTAGTTCATCCTCTCTACTACAACATTTTGATCAGGAGTTTCAAGAACTATTTTCTATTTATTTATTCTCTTATGTCTACAGTGGTGTTGAAAACTCCTTTTAGTGAACTCAACCTCATTATCAGATCATAAACTCTTTAGCTAATAAATTTTCTCCATCACCGTCATTTCCATCAACTGAGAAAATTTTCCAAAAACATATGACCTGTGATTTGGGAAATAAAACCATACCTCTCTCAATAAATCTTCTATTAAAGTCACAATATACTGAGATATAATATGTGATTTGACTGGGGATGGTCCCTAGACATCAGTATGTACAAGGTCTAACTTCCAGTTCCTGGGAGTTCTTCCACTGAGATTAAAATACATCTTTTTTTCTTTCCAAGTATAAAACTTTCACAGCTATGGATTTTTGAACACTAAACCTTCAATATCCCTTTATCCAATAGAATCCCCAAACTATTATCATTGAGATGAACCCACTGATTGATTCAAAAAACTAAATTCCTAGGAGTTGATGCTCCGAACATTGTGACTCTTCCTACTCTATCAGTAAGGTAAAGAGTTCTATCATTTATTCATTTTTCATTGATGAGAGAACCTCAAGTATTATTGCATATTCTATTAGAAGTTTTTTTCCAAATATAGTATCATATAATTGACCCATGAAAACAAAATTTTTCTAGAAGACAGAAATATAGTGAACAACCTTCAACTCAAAAAAACATCCATTCTATAGCAAGATTTTTGCATCCCCCTTTCCCACAATCTACAATGCTTTATCATCTGGTAGCTGAACACAACCAAAATTTTCTAGGAACATATTTTTCATGTAACATATTTCTATTGGGGAATTGTAAGAGGATATTGAATCTATAGCCCAAGATTAAACCAGAACATTAAAACTGATATGAAAAACACTACTTCATTTAGATATGGTAGTTTTTGAACTTTTTCTACAGATGATTGATCTTACATTGTTATTACAATCCTAAAAACACTTCTCGAGGTTCCCCCTCTTCCAACAATTTCAATATGAAAGTTTTATTCCAGTAAATTTCCATTAACTCATTCCTCTAGATTTTTCCACTAAACAAATCTGGTTCCTTCTATAAGGTGAACATCCTCTTCCATAGGAATTAATTGCATTACTAATATTTCCTTGGATTTTCTTCCTCTAGAGAAATTAATTAAGAATAAAATTATGTACGGATGAATGAAAATTAATTTTTTTATTAAAATAGACCCACTTTTAAGTGCTTAGGGGGAACCCAACATGACATCATGAACGTAAAACAAAAAACATTCCCCACAGACCAAAGTCTCAAGGCCAAAAATAACCAAATTCAATTCTACAAAAGAAGCCCCTACCCAGCATAAAAACCTTAGATCAACTTCCACCTTCTCAATATTGTTCGGATATCTATCTCGTGTAAGGGTTCATGGGCCTGGTACTGATGGAAATCATTATACCCTCTCAAACATCCAATTTCGTAAATCAAATATCCAATGTAAAATCATGCAATAAACCTCTTATAGGGAAATCTCCTGAAGGATAATTGTTTTCTTTGACCAAGAACCACATACCATAGGGACAGAAGCCAAAATTGACAACCATTCCACAAAATCAAAATTCTACACAAGAAATACTAAAAAAATAGAACCTTCCTCCCTATAACGCAATCACATCTTCTACACAATCCACTTCACGAAATCTTCACCACTGAAACAACATCTCGGTCACCAGACAAAGCAACCCCACCACCATACAACACTGGAAGGAACAGAGAGGGGGTTTGAGGTGCTCCAAAAATGGAGACATCACAAAAAAAACTTTGGACCATCAAATTTCAACACATCAGGACTCACCAGGTGTCGTGAAAACTATCGGACTCTATGTAAACCTCTTTGCAATTTGAATCTATATATTCCGTTGCCACCATCAGAACCACGTGAAAAGGCCAAAATGAATCGCCTCTCGCACTCCCATCTGAAAGAAAACAAGTTAGTGACCCTTCGACAAAAGAGTTTGGGTTTCGACCACTGGATATTCATCGCACTGACAAAGGAAACCCTAACTAATAGGGAGGAAGGGCATGAACATTCAAGTAAATGATGTGCTTTTTCGATACCACTAAGCCCATGAGGTAATCGATGTTGCCACTGGACAAGGAAACACACCCCATGATATTTATAAGGAGTGTTGAGAGGTAAAGCTTATTCAAACCAAGGTAGAATACAAAGTTAGTTTTATCAAAAGAATTACTCATTTTCATCATCATCCTTACCATGACTCTATCAAAGATTACAACAACAAAATCAACTAGACATCATCCAAAATTTTCCAATACTATATTGAGATAATTCTGAATCATTTTTAGATAAAAAAACATGATATGTTGTTGATATCCCTTCTAATAGTCTCAAACTGAATATTTTTCACATCATAAAAATATTGTTCAGTATAGTAGACTTATCATACATATCTATCAGCACTTCCATATGATCTATTGTGTTATTTTTATCCGAATTATTTAAGGGAAAAAATTTCCAATGTCATTTGTATAAAGACAAGAGATTTCCTATCTATCCAATCTCATTTTTCCTTCTCCATATTCAAATATTTTGTTATAGTCAATGAAACTTCGAGGTCCTTTTGGATCAAATAATCCTTTATCTGCATCTACAAGAAACAAAATTTTGTTCCATCGAACCTATCAACCATCACTTTTCCTTATTTTTATGACATTAACCTGATATAATAAATCCTACTAAAATAAAATTTTCAAGGAAGGTAAAAACATATACGTTTACATACTATTTTTTGTCCCTTTGTGTGAACCAAGCTCTGATATCACTAGTAATTAAGCATCCCAAATTCATGCATTGGAATTTCACCCACCGATAGATCACAATGATGTAAATAGATCACTGGTTTCACTTTTATGAAATTTTAGTGTACTAGAAATTGGATTTATACACTAAATCCAACACACAAACAAGAATACAAGTAAAGGTAAAATAATAATATAGAAAGAAAAATAGTTTTATGTGATTCTTATTATCATCCTATGTCCATAGGAGAATATTGTAAAGATTTTATTTCACTGAAATTACAAAGTTTATAACTTGTGACTTCTTAGCCTTGTAGATCATATAAATAACAATGATCACTCAATGATTTGATACCTTAGTAAAGTGGTCCCACCCACTTTATATAGAGGTTCCCACCTGTTCAATCGGTTGCACGGAATTTCTATATATGTGGTCGATCATTCATGATATTGTACAACTTTTGATCTCCAGTACCATTACTCATCTTGATTTTCTAATTACCCTATTTATTATTCATGTTGTTCATATGGTTTTGGTTGTAATAGATCATAGTTTTGACTAGAATATATATTTACATATGTGGGATATAATATCTAAAGGTTATGACACATGAATTTAATTATGTACTGCAATGGATTAAAGTTAACATCTGCACATATCCTCTGGTTGTGATTGATCTAATGTTTATATCGTGTTTTAGATTTTAATGGCTTAAGGATCAGTAAAAAGTCATAGATGATGAGGATGAATGGGGTGTTGGTATGTGATGATATGGTTTTATAGAGTGCAGAGATGTGGTGATGTGGTTTCACGTGGTGCAGGGATGAGACGATGTGTCTGCACGGGGTATAGGGATGTGATGATATGGTGGTACATGGTGTAGGAATGTAATGATGTGGCTGCATGGGGTGTAAAGATGTGATGATGTGGTAGCATGGGGTATTGGGTTGTGATGATTGGATAATTGGTTCTAGTTGTAAGTTGAGCCTACCATCTTGTTTGAAAAATCATATGATTGAAATATTATGGAAGTAATTATGATATGAAATGCTTATTCACTATTGATGTTACATTCTGAACTAACTCATTGATTATTATAAATCCCAAAAAATCGGGATTTCCTATGATCACTTGTGAAAATTCATTGGTATAATAATATAATATATCAGTAGGTGGTGTTGTTAATAATGAATTGTATGTTATCATTACATAGCTGATTAGATATATCAATACCCTTGTCCTGCATAGATATTTTCAAGCATGTTTATCCCGAAATTAATTTCATTATGGATATATAATTACATAGAAAAACGATCATGCTGAGTACTTTCCAATGATCACCCTACCACAGTTTGTTAAGTGTTTTTTGGATAGTCTATGAGATATTAGATCTTTTTTTTAGGTAACTTGGACGGATTCGAAGGATGAACTAGTGTCATAGATCCATTATTACATGTATTTTTTTACTTTGGTAAATATATGACATGTAGATAAAATTGGGATTTTGGAATTACTTTCTTTCCCTATGGAAATTATTTGTTGTTGTTTGGTGGTTTTAATCTTTTCTCCTCTGATCTAAGAGGGTAATGGATCCCATTTTGTGACAGGTGTTCTCGGTGCTAGTCACCAATCTAGGGATTATTGGAGATAGGCCTTAGGGGTCACTCATTTATCCTCTACTAGCCCTAGAGTGGTTTTCAGTGAGGCCAAATAATGATAAGAGGGATCCTTACCATCCTTTACAGATTTTCTATGTGGGATTCACGTTCTCTTTTTTCAACACATTATAATAATAATAAATTATTATTATTAAAAGATTAAAAATAATGATAATGTAATTTATAATAATTATTAATAAAAATAAAATTAAGAAAGAATTTATACATTAATTAATAATGGAAATAATATTAATTAACAAGGCAATTAATTATGAATAAAAATGTATTAATTGTAATTAACTATAATTATTAATTAATAGTGCAATTAATACGTAATCTATTATTAATTAGTATAAATAATAATTCAATTAATTATTATTAATATTTATTAATAATTAGTAATATTATTAATATTGAATATTATTAATATTAATTATTTTTGATATTATATATTATTTATATTATATATTAATAATAAATATTAATTTTTAGTTTCCAATATTTATTATTAATTGTTAATTATTAATAATTAATTATTATTATTGATCATTAATCCTAATGTAATTAAATATTAATCATAATAATTTAATGATTAATACCTTTAATTATTTAATAATAGTTTTTAAATAATTAAATTTTTTAAATAAATAAGTTAATAATAATCGATGAAAAAAGTATAATTAATAATAACTAAAATAATTAAAAATAATGATTAAAATATTTTAATTAATAATGTAATTAATATGGTATTTGAAAATAATTAATAATCATTGATAATCAACAACATAATTAAAAAATTAATTATAATAATGTAATTAATGATAATTAATAATGACATTAATGATAAATAAAAACAATATTAATGTGATTAGAAATATAATAAACATTTATTGGAATGTAGTTAAGGGGAGAGTGTGGCATTTGGGAGTGTGGGTCTCTAGTGATTTCAAGGCAACGATGATAGAGAAATTGATTTCTTAGGTTCTTGATTTTCAATTGTAAAACCCCAACATTTTTCAAGGTATTATTTCAATTAATTATTTGTTGAACCCCATGAATTTTACCTTATTATGAATGTTTTGGGTGTTGGGAATGGTTCAGGATCGGTTTCTAGAATATTAGACTAGGACTTTAGGTGAAAATATATTGATGGGAGGCATTCATAGTATGCTTCTTAGACGTCATGGCATGAATTCCTATGGCTATAGGGTTTGAAGTGTGAAGCTAGGGTTTACACCATGAAATATTGGGAAGTGGGAAAGGGCCCTTTTCCTTAACTAAGTCATGACGTGGACCACATGGTCACACAGTGAACTGTTCCCAAATATATTTTTTATTGATTAATATGGCATTAGAAATAGAAATAGGGGTCATTTTTCCCAATATGTGACACCCCCCTCTGATCATTGTGGGTTTATCCTCTTCCAAGTAGTTATCTACCCCATTCCTTAATGGAATCACACATAATTCATCATGATAGGAAGCTTGAGGTAGCTCTATCCTTCTGTCTCCAACCCTTATTATATTTTTTTGATTTCAAGAGATATCACGCCAATTTTATCTATTTATGCTTTATTTTAGGGTTTTTGTTTTCTTTTATGATTCTCACCATTTGAGCCTGAATCAATGGTCAGGTTTCAATAAGTGGGTGTCTATGAGAATAAGGTAGGTGTTCTTAAGGATTTCACTCAAATCCTCATCATTTTTATAATGTATGTGATGTGTGGTCATGTCGACATACTATGCACCAGACCTAAATTATAAATAATTTTTGTTTAGGCCTAGTTCATGTAATTGAATGTACCCATGCGCATGAGTAGTTTTCTAGAGTATAAACCAAATATTTGGTTACCCATGAGGTGTGGTTGAACTTGGAAATTAAATGGGTAATCAAGAGGTGAAGCTAGTTGTTCTTTAGACTTAATTAATTGACAATGTGTGTCTTCATAGATTCTTAGGATGTCCCCTAGGATCAGGTATTCATGTTTATTATGTGAGACACAAAATAGTTAAATTAAAAAAGTTTTTAAATGAAATTCCTATTAAATTTGAATGCCTTAGACATGTTCTAAAGATTTATCCTCGTTCTCGATGACTTGGAATACCTAGGGGAATTCTTCCTTGGATTCGCCCTTGGATATATTGACTTAGAATTACATGGGGAAATACCCCATGTATTTATCTTGATTTAAAATGAATTTTAATTACTTGGACACATTCCTTATATTTAGTAGTGTTTCTTAATACTTTGAAAGTCTTGGATATGCTACTTATGTTTAGACTTGAGCCTATTAACAAATAATTCCGTGGAAATGTTCCTTGGATTCAACCTTAAGCCTATTATTTTAATATTTTGATCAAAGAATACTGGAAATAACTAAAGAAAATATGTTTGATCCTATGTTTCAACATATAACCCAAGTATCGTAGAAATATTATTTATTTATTATTTGTCTTTAACTTTATTATTCACATCAGTATGCACTCAAAACATCGACTGGATATGGTTTAGACGTCATTGGTGGTGGCCTACTAAGTCATACTCTCTCTTTGCTCTGTTCATCATTAGTACCTAAGAAGACATCGTGGCTATAGGTAAGGACAAGAGAAATTTCCCTATAATATATGGTTCATCTATTTTAGATGGTATGGAGCATAGGATACGGGATCGGGTTGGAATCTAGACTGATTTTGGGACTTTATTTTATCTTGATTTTTTTTCCTTTTGGGGGTTTTCTTGATGTATGTGATCCACCCATGGGGAATCCCATTTGTATTCATGATTTTTCTAACATTATATAGCCATCATTTTGATATATCAAGGATTATGATATTATTAAAACTTACTGTATTGACAGTTTATGATGTATGTTATCTTATTCACCTAATTCATGATATTGGTATTATTTATTCTATTATTACACTTTTATATAAGGGTATAGTCTCCCTGCCATACCACCTTAGAACCTCCATGTTAATCAACAGAATCTGGTATATGGGGAGGTTTGCTTGAGGTCCCTGTGGAACTCCATTATAGAATCTTCCAATTGGTCTCAAGTTGGGGAATTACAAAGTGGTATGAGATCCCTTTCTTTGTTTGACTATTTGTGTAATGTAGATAGAAAATAGGGAATTGTTGGAACTTTATGTGGAACTCATGTCTGGGAGTAGCTAACCCACGTATGAGGAAATTTCATGTTTTCATGGATGGGGATTCTATTCTGGTTTCCATTTTTACTATTATCCAATTTCACTTAGAGTGACACACTCGATTTGTGATATATTATTTACGGGATTTTATCTCTTTGGTGAAATGGAAAGAGGTTGTGTATAAATGAATCATACTGGAATGTAGGACTCACATGTCATCTTCATGATTACCTATGATTGGTTTCTTTTTAATGAGACAGGGGTTGGTTATTTAATGTGTCAAAAACAATTTATATGGCCTTTTACAATATAAATGTTTGGTGGCATATTACTTAACCAATTATTAAGGTGTTTAATGATTAATACATGAGTATTTATCTTGATTTTTATAAGGTGTCCGTTAAATAAAATAACCATTATGATTTATAAATTGTTTCCACTATAAATTTTAATTGAAATTTCATTTAATTGTTCCTCAATTATGAAAACTCTATTTAAATTAAAATAGAAAAGCATAACAATTTGAATCCTGAATTTATAATGTGAAATTTATGTGTAAATGATATTAACCATGTGTATGGGTATATGGGGCCAGTGAGAGTGTTTGAGTTATAATATTCATGTATGTTAGATGTATAATAGTGGGGTGTTATGCCTATTATTTCTTTCCACAATCTTTGATATCAATAAATATTATAGTAACATGTTCTAATATGTGTGTTTGGTATTGTAAAAAAATTAATCTATAATATCCTTCAGTTGAGCACCATGAGGGAGGTAATAATCATGCCTTTGAGTTGGCTGGGGTTGATTCTCTTATAGTATTCGGCCATGATATGGATTTCCAATTTAGAGATATCTTCTTGTGTTTTTTTAAGTTTATAGAGAGAGAGTATCCATGAACTACGTTGATGATGGTGTACCTTACTAGAGAGTTCCAATTACAACGTCCACCTTTTTTATAAAGGGGGTGGTCCCCAAGTGGATGAGTTTTCAGTATATTCTATACAAAAAACTTCAAACATCTTGAGACACATCAATAAAGGAGGGTGAATATTACCATATATATGATTCTAGGATTAGCACAGAAATTATGGGATACATTAGTTCTTGAAGACCAACATGTGGGGATGAAATAAAAGGAATTTTAGACCAGTTTCTTTAATTATTTCATTCCTAAGACTCTAATGGAAGATAGTTATAGGTATTTCATACACCTTTAGTAATGATTAATTTTGAGGAATCTCTCAGGTACATGAAACAAACTCAACTGAATGTTTTTTTCATGTGTATTGTTTCATAGGTTGTGAATCGGGTCCTCATTAATTAGAGGAACCTGAGGAAATCCCAAGGTTCTGGGATAGTAGATTTAGCTATAGGGATTGTTAGTGGGTCATTAAGCAATAGGAAGTGTTGTTTCTATGGATCCCACCAGGACATCTGTAGGCATGGTAAAGATGGTGATGGTTTGGGGTTGTTCCATCAATGTTGTAGGTTTAGCCACATCTATTCTCAATGCAACCAGACACCACTAGAGTTCCAAGATTATAGAATAATGGTAAAACTATAGAGGTTATATGATATTTTTCATCCAACATACAGTGAAAGAGTATCTAGATGGGTTTAGGGTTCTAAAATTTGGTTAGCTACATTGTGGCAGGTGGGAAGCTAGAGGTTGACCAATCCTTTAGGTTGGGGTGGAGGACATAGTTCCCAAGCATAGGGGAAACAACTATAATAGGGTAATGTATCAAGGGAGTTAGAAAGAGTCTCAGGGTTGTATTAAAGGCTAGTTACATGTATTTTGTCCTACCCCCATGTATCATAGGGTTGGAATCTCTATATTCTAAGGTAAGATTTGGGTAGCCTCTATGTTAGCTTCTTTTTTTAACAAAGGATCCTCACATTCATTTATAGATTATCTATTCATAGAGGGATTGATAATAGTGGTAGAGTGCCTATATAGGGTTGCGTTCATTTAAACATCATTAGGAGGTGATCTAAAGGAATTATTTGTAGTAGTTAATATACCATAGAGGTTGGTGGTCAGAAGTTTCTCTAGGATCTCTTTGTTTTAGAGATGGATGGTTTCAATTGGATTCTTAGAAAAGGTTGGTTAGTACTATATTGAACCCACATCCACTGTGTATTTAAAAAATATTGAGGTTGTTATTAATATTAATATTAGATAGTGGGATATTTAGGTGGGTCATGCTGGACTTTATCATTGAAAGATGGGTGGGGTTATAGCCCAAGCTACAAGTCTTATATTAGATAAAGGGGCAATATGACATGCAATCTTCCCAACTATTTTTTGGATTTAGTTCCCTAGAACCGACTTATGTGTATTTCATGATAACCTATATTAATTTTTTTAATATTAATAAACTTATTATCATGTTATGATAGTTCTTATTCATTACATAGTATGTAATAATGTCATAAGAGTAGTTATCGCACTGAAAGGTCATAGAATCTCCCTACTAGGATGAGAACCTAAAATTTTAATGATAGTATTCTTAAATATATGTTATAATATCTATATTAAATCATATTAGGGAGACAAATTATTTATTCTATCATGGGTGGACACTCATAGTACTTTGAGGCACCTTCTCAAGGTGTACTGATCACGTTGTCGAACGTGTCAAATTAGTTGTTTAATTTTGACTAGAATTTCTGCAGTATAGCAGCAACCCTAGGTCATCTCTCGACGGAGCTTCAGATTATTAATTCTAAAATGTGGTTCTGATTATGAAATTAAAAAGGGAAATGGGGTTTTATAATACTTGGGTTTGATGATTAAAGATGACAATAGAAAATAGAAGCTATAAAACAAAGTAGAGATTAACATAATCAATTAAGTGTGATCAACCTGGGATACTCGTATAATGTTTATCCTTCATCGCTTCATGATATAAGTTTATGATCTTTTAATCCCTGATTTTTAACACCTATAAAAAGAATTTTACTGAGTTTATACTAGGATAACTCCTAGGGTTAAGTCAAAAACACACAATGATTCACCGGACACCGCCGATGATTGAATGAATTGTGTTTGACTTCATAACCAAAACTCACCAAGGCAACACACGAAAAACTCGATGCGCTATCCAGATTTGTATGTTATTTCTTTGTGATACCATGACATAAATGTACATGGCCTTTACAGTGCTTGTGTGAGTTCAATTGACCAATATAAACCACACAAACATCGTAATTGAAAGGGGGAACGAAAGTGGTGAACGGTGTGTGAAACATCACATGAATGGGTACCCCCAAACATGATCATATGAGTTGAGCATGACATACCAGTACATAACTCAATAAAATAAGAATATAGGATGATGAAAAACAACACAACAATCTGGAATTTAAAATATCATTCAAATATTACAAACATGAAGCTCGGGATGTACATCACATTCCTCCCCGGGTGATCACAAGGGGTTTAGAAACCCATGGGAGAGGAGGAAGAGAAAGATGTTGGGGTAGAACTTCCCATAGCCTCCAAAACCTCTAGGGATGTTTAGAAGACTCCTTGGGGACTCCAAAATGGCAGCACCTTGCCTCTTGGCCGAACTTACAAATGGGGAGCCCAAGGTTCCATTTTATAGGAAAATTGGAAGGTGGTTTTAGGCACACAGATTTCATCAATCCACTTGTACGACGTGTTTAGGCCTTCAGACATTCTTATCTCGCTTTGGATAAAATATAAAAGTTGTATACCTGCCTCTTTACTGTGTCCACCGAAAGTTCAGCACCGTTTGGACAACTACAGCTCAAGATATTGATAAAATACAGAACACCGCATTTGACTTGGTCCAAATTCGGTGTCTTGGACAGATCAGTTCGGATGGGCCCCATAGAATCCGAATCGGCATTGGTTTCCTTAATATTAAATGTATCCTATTAAATTTTTGACAGGCCCACAACATTTCAGCCCATTTGGATGCACGGATTTCGTGTACTATGCAAAACAGTGGATAGATATCCATGGATCCATGCAATTTTGGCCCATTTTTCTTCCACTTCATCAAAGGCCCTCCAAATCACCTCCACCTACATTGAAACAATAAAAACAAGTAACATTGATCATTATAATATTTATTAACATTAATTGATTTATTCAAACATGAAGTGAAATTTATTATTATATTTGTAATATTCATTACAAAACTAGTTTAAAACGGCGGTGTAAGGGTGGAATAAAACAAGGAATCGTGGTACGATCACACCCCCACACCTAAACATTTGCACTCCTGGGAAAATTCACATATCCAAATACAATGATTCATATATATATATATATATTTCCAAAATCCTGAAGATTTATCATTTGAGGAAATTTTATTTAAAGTAAAGTGATCAATGCATGAACCACACCAAGGAGTTCTTCCTAGTGAAAAAAAAAGATGTCTCATAAATCATATCATAGTGAAATTCAAAAAGATTCATGATACCCAATTGAGAAAGGAATTAAGAAGTAAACCATGACACTAAATCTCCATGTGTGTGTGTGAAAACCATTCCATTCTATTCTTTCCACTTGATATCCAATAAATATATGTTATTTTAACATTTTTCAGCTTAAATGATTTTGTCACCGAACCTGTCCTACATCCTTTGCAATCATATTTCAAGACCCACTCATTTAAGCATTCCCAGAAGTCAAAACATAAGCTCATGACCTAGATATCCCCATATGTTGCACATTTCATCACTCCCCTCATTTATTATTTTTTTTTTTTGAAGTTTCAATTGGAACAAATCTCACACTCATCTCTCAACCCTGGTTTGATCTCCTCACGACACTAATTGCAATAGTTATAACAAGATCAAAGGTTGAGGAGGAGTGGTTTTTGACCATCCCAAGACACAACAATTTTTTTTTGAGGGCATACAACAGTCGGACATTAGGTACACACGCATAGGTCAATCTGGTACAGTAATGAAACAGATCAGATAAGGAACAAACGTATGGAAATATCATTTAAAGATGAAAAATATTAACCCAACATATATTTACCTTATATTAAGTAAGAAATAATCACACTTTGTGGTTTGGTGCAAAAATTTGTGGAGATATTAGTGACACAGTTTTCCAAAAAAACTACTCACACAAAGGGCATCAATCATCTCAAAGGTTTCACATAGATACGACCATTTATATCATTGACAGAAAACCAATTCACTAAAAATCACTCCTTGATGGTAAACTCATACACAAATTCTTTTTAGACTTTGTTATGGTATTTTTACTTTCCCCACTTTATGGTCGCCACATCATGGAATTTCGAAATTGTTGATGGGGAAAAATAAAAATACCATAAAGAAGACCAAAAAGATAAAACAAAAGGAGAAAAAGATGAAAAATCCTAACTAACCCAGGAATGTATCGACCCCCCCCCCTCACACCTAGAATGTGCAGTTTCCTCACTGAAATAATTGAAAATGTGAGAAGGAAGGATAAAACCTAGTGTGTTTTATTGGTATGATGCGTCGAGAAGGTGGATTTCCTCCACCAGATTCTTTGGAAAATCCTCATAGAAGTGTTTAAGTCTCTTCCCATTGACAGTAAGACTTCGTCCACTCTGCTCATTCAAAACCTGTATTGCACCAAAAGGGTAAACATTAGTAACAGTATAAGGATCGAGCCATCGGGAACGAAGCTTACCTGGGTGGAGCTTAAGCCTGGAATTGTACATGAGGGCCTTCTCACCAATATAGAACTTCCTCTGGTGAATCATACTATCATGAATAGCCTTTGTCTTCTCTTTATAGATTCGGGAGTTGTCATATGCATCGTGTCGAATTTCTTCCAACTCTTGAATCTGCAGCTTTCTTTCCTCACCTGCATCTGGAAGGTTCATATTACATTGTTTAACAGCCCAATATGCACAGTGTTCTACCTCCACTGGTAGGTGACAAGCTTTTCCAAACACAATCCTATATGGTGACATTCCGATCGATGTTTTAAAATCAGTACGGTATGCCCAAAGTGCATCATCCAAGCGCAAACTCCAATCTTTCCTATTGGGTTGTACCGTTTTCTCCAAGATTCGCTTAACTTCTCGATTTGAAATTTCTACTTGTCCGTTAGTTTGGGGATGATATGCAGTGGAGACTTTATGAACAACCCCATACTTACGAAGCAAGTTTTTCATGTTACGATTGCAAAAATGTGAACCCTAATCACTAATGATGAATCTTGGTAGACCAAACCTACTAAAAATCTAGGACCTCACAAAATCAACAACCACTCGAGAGTCATCGGTCCGGGTGGCCTTTGCTTCCACCCATTTAGATACATAGTCAACAACCAATAAGATTTACACAAAGCCAAATGAATCTGGAAAAGGCCCCATGAAGTCAATGCCCCATGCATCGAAGATCTCACAAAATAACATGGGTTGTTGGGGAATTTCATTCCTCTTGGAGATATTCCCTGTGAATTGACAATGACTACATGACTTGCAAAATCTATGGGCATCCCTATACAATGTTGGCCAATAAAGTCCTGATTCAAGGACCTTTCGATCTGTACGTTGAGACTCGAAGTGTCCCCCACATGCCAAGGTGTGGCAGAAGGTCAAAACAGAGGTGAACTCATGGTCAGGGACACACCTATGAACAACCTGGTCACTACAAATTCTCCACAAGTATGGGTCATCCCAAATGTACCAATGAGAATCATGCTTAAGTCTCTGGGATTGTGAAGTGCTAAAATCATGGGGGAACCTAGATGTTGCTAGAAAATTCACAATGTTTGCATACCAGGGGGTAAGGTCCACAACATCACAAAGGTTCTCATGAGGGAAGAATTCTCTAATGGGTAGGGGTGAGTCAACATGATGGTCCAATGGTGGGGAAATCCTACTAATGTGGTCAGCTACAACATTCTCCACTACTCTTTTATCTCTAATCTCAAGGTCAAACTCTTGGAGGAGGAGCATCCACCGAATGAGGTGGGGCTTGCCTTCAGGTTTCTTTAGGAGGAAACGAAGGGTAGCATGGTCAGAAAACACAATCACTTTTGACCCAAGAAGATATGAACGGAATTTTTCCAAGGAAAACACAATAGAAAGGAGTTCTTTTTCTGTGGTTGTGTAGTTTACCTAGGCAGGGTCAAGGGTACGCGAGGCATACGCAATGACATGAGGAGCCTTTTCAACCCTTTGTGATAAAACTGCCCCAACTGCAAAGTTAGAGGCATCACACATAAGCTTGAAGGGGAGATCCCACCTAGGTGGTTGGATTATGGGAGGTGATGTGAGACTCTTTTTTAGTGAATTGAATGCATCCTCACAATTTTTATCAAAAACAAATTCAGAATCCTTTTGTAACAACCGAGATAAGGGAAGTGCGATCTTACTAAAGTCTTTAATGAATCGGAGGTAAAAACCAGTATGACCCAAGAAAGACCGCACCTCACGAACACATTTTGGATATGGAAGGGATGAAATTAATTCAATTTTAGATTTATCAACCTGAATTCCCTTATTTGAAATGATATGCCCAAGAACTATCCCCCTCTCAACCATAAAATGGCATTTTTCATAATTTAAAACAAGATCTTTTTCATTGCAGCGACGGAGGATAGAACCTAGGTTTTCCAAACAATCATCAAAAGAAGATCCATATACCGTGAAATCATCCATAAAGACTTCCATACAACTCTCAAGGTACTCAGAAAAAATACTCAACAGACATCGCTGAAAAGTACCAGGAGCATTACATAGACCGAATGGCATCCTTCTGTATGAAAATGTGCCAAATAGACAGGTAAATGTTGTCTTTTCTTGATACTCAGGGGCTATATGGATTTGGAAATAACCTGAATAGCCATTAAGGAAACAATAATGGGACTTACCAGCCAATCGTTCTAACATTTGGTCAATGAAAGGTAAAGGAAAGTGGTCCTTCCGCGTGGCTTGATTCAGTCGACGGTAGTCAATACAGACTCGCCAACTGTTTTGCACACGTGTTGGAACCAATTCATTCCTTTCATTTGACACAACTTTTATTCCTGTTTTTTTAGGCACAATTTGTACTGGACTAACCCATTTACTATCAGATATAGGATAAATGATCCCCGCAGCAAGTAATTTACTGACTTCCAATTTTACCACTTCAAGGAGAGTGGGTTTCAACTGGCGTTGAGATTGTCTTACGGGTTTAGCCTCATCATCCAAAAGTATATGGTGCATACAAATAGATGGTCTAATCCCGGGAATATCATCCAATTTCCATCCTATTGCCTTTTTACACTCTCTCAAACGTTTGAGAAGTTTCAATTCCTGTTGTGGAGAGAGGTTATTGGCAATAATGACGACCAATTGGTCAATGCCCTCAAGATATGCATATTTTAAATTAGAAGGAATTTGTTTAAGTTCAAACATCGGTTGTTTTTGGATTGAGGGAGGGGATTTAGGGGGAGTGAGGTCCATGAAACTATCTATCTGCTCATGTTTATTCTCAAAGGAAAGAGAATCTATTGAAATGAGATTTGCAGAATCATCGATAGTCATGGGTACCTCAGAATAAACACACTCATCAATTAAAGCAGAAAATTTACATTTCTCTGAACCCACACAACATTCAAAAGAAGAACCAAAACTCAAATCATAAAAGGGTGAAGAAAACAAAAAAGAATCAGAGTTTGGGTTGAGGAGAGAATTGTGTGTGTGTGCATCGTTTGAGATCACTTCCATCGAATAGACAGGAAGAGTGGAGTGCTCTTCAACGGGGTGTTTCATGGCCTCAAGGATGTTAAAACATACCTTTTATTCACCAAAATACATGGACAACGTACCATTGTGAATGTTGATGATCGCATTTTCTGTTTTGAGGAATAGCCTCCCAAGTATGAGAGGAGTGTGTCCTTGGGTTCGGGTATCTTCCATCTCAAGAATGTAGAAATCAGGGGGGAAGATGAGATTCTTCACTCTAACAAGGACATCCTCAATCACTCCTTTTGGATGTGTTGTACTCCGGTTGGCAATTTTCACGATAATTCCTGTTGGTTGAAGCTCTCCAACCTGTAGAAAAGTATATACAGAGTGAGGAATCACATTAATGGAAGCACCTAAATCTACCATAGCATCATAAAAGAAGGTCTCCCCTATGGTACACGGTATCGTGAATGTGCCCGGATCCTTGAATTTGGTTGGCATTTCTAGTTGAATCAAGGCCGAGACATTCCTCCCCAGGTTTACTCTCTCATTCCCCTTCAACCTCCTTCTATGGGTGCAAATCTCTTTAAGAAATTTGTCATAACGGGGAATTTTCTTGACTGCATCCAACAATGGAATATTAACTTGAACTTTTTTAAATGTATCCATTATTTCATTGTCAATCTCATTATCAAAGTTTTTCTTAGATTTAGAGAGTCTTTGAGGGAAAGGAAGAGGAATCTATTGTTCATTTGAATCATCAATGACTATTCGATTACCATTTTTGTCTTGTTTTTCTTTACATGAAGTTTTTAAGGCTTGGGAAAGAGATTTTTCATGAGGGGGACATATTGGCTGTGCAGAATCAGTAGAAGGAGAAACTTCTTTACCACTATGAAGTGTAACTGCACATACATTACCTTTGTCCTTTGGATTGGCAATGGGTTGGGATGGTATTTGTCCATAACCTTGCATCTTAAGCTCACCGATGGTGTTTTCCAATTGCCCCACTTGGGTTCGTAGGTCTTGAATAGCTGATTGTGTGGTCTGTTGGAACTGAAGGTTTTGGGTTTCCATTTGTTTCACCATGTCCTCGAGGCTTGGTTCAGATTTAGGAGGAGGAGGATTGTTTTGAGATGTTGAAGGGTAAGAGGGTTTCATACCTTGGCCTTGTTGATACCAATTCTTCTTGGGGTAGCTTGAGTTTCCTCCTTGTCGGTATTGTGGTTGTGTTTTCCACCCGGGGTTTGGACTTGGCCTGAATGGTTCTTGCTTGAAGGGAGTTGCTTGTTGGAATGGACGCCCTAGGAACATAGCTGCACAGGACTCAGATGAATCTTGAAGTTGTGGTCACTGGTCATAAAAATGAGTGTTATCAGAACAAATACCACAATGAAATGGAGTAGAATTAGAGTGTGAGTTACCTTGTGCTTGATCTAATTGACTTGGAAGGGTATGCATCTCATCAAGTTTAGTATCTACCTTTTGTTCTAGGGCTGAATGACTTAACTCATGAACTCCTCGGGTTGGTGCAGTAGCTCTTGTACCAAATTGTTGTGCATTTTGAGCCATGTTGGCTATTAAGTCACGAGCGGCAGAAGGAGTTTTGTCAACTAGGGCACCACCAGCCGCAGCATCAATCATTCCACGATCCATGGGGATAAGTCCCTCATAGAAGTATTGGATTAATATTTGTTCACTAATCTGGTGGTGGGGGCATCTTGAGAAAAGTCTCTTGAATCTCTCCCAGTATTCATGAAGGGTCTCTCCTTGTGATTGCCTAATTCCATAGATTTCTTTCCTAATTGATGCAGTTCAGGAGGCAGGGAAGAACTTCTCTAGAAAAAGTCTTTTTAGGTCATTCCAGCCCCCAATTGTGGAAGGCAAATAGTATAGCCAATCTTTGGCTACACCATCAAGGGAGAAAGGGAAGGCCCTAAACTTAATGAGGTCCTCAGACACATTTTGGGGTTTCATGGTGGAGCACACTATGTGAAACTCCTTTAGATGTTTGTCAGGGTCCTCTCCGGGAAGACCATGGAATTTTGGAAGGAGATGGATGAGGCCTGATCTTTGCTCAAAATTGGACGCTTCCTCAGGATATTGGATGTACGCAGGTTGGTACTCCACATCCGGGGTTGTCAGTTCTTTTAATGTTCTGTTATTTGCATCCATGATCTATGGGGTTTGATTTGGTTCAATTTTGGATTGGTTTAGGACCACTTGAGGTTCCACAAGGTGTTCCACAATGTTACTTGATTGACCTTCTCTAGAAGCCTTGATTTGTGTGTGAAGTGACTTTTCAATTTCAGGATCAAATTCAAGTAGTGTTCCTTTACCAGATCTTGTCATGCAACAATGATGTCCAGTTTGATTGATTGATTGTTTGTTGTGTTTTTTTATTTAAGATGGATAAAATAGAAACTTAATAAGGGTGAAAAGAGAATAGAATTTTATACTGTAGAATTATAGAGGGATATGTGGAAGAAGAGAGAGAGAGAGATATAGATAAAGAACACACCAAAAAACAACCAAAAATAAAGACAAAACCCAAAACAAAAACAATAAAATGGGGGTGGGTATTTAGAGGAGTAATAATCAAGAAGTAAAATAACCTAATAAAAGTAAATAAAGAAAAAAATGATCTTGTCTCCCTGGAAAAGGCGCCAAAATTTGATCGTGTTGTCGAACACGTCAAATTAGTTGTTTAATTTTGACTAGAATTTCTGCAGTATAGCAGCAACCCTAGGTCATCTCTCAACGGAGCCTTAGATCATTAATTCTAAAATGTGGTTATGATTATGAAATTAAAAAGGAAAATGGGGTTTTATAATACTTGGGTTTGATGATTAAATATGACAATAGAAAATAGAAGCTATAAAACAAAGTAGAGATTAACAGAATTAATTAAGCGTGATCAACCCGGGGTACTCGTATGATGTTTATCCTTCATCGCTTCATGATATAAGGTTATTATATTTTAATCCCTGGTTTTTAACTCCTATAACTATAATGTTACTGAGTTTATACTAGGATAACTCCTAGGGTTCAGTCAAAAACACACAATGATTCACCGGACACCGCCGATGATTCAATGAATTGTGTTTGACTTCATAACCAAAACTCACCAAGGCAACACACGAAAAACTCAACGCACTGTCCATATTTGTATGTTATTTATTTTTGATACCATGACATAAATGTACATGGCCTTTATAGTGCTTTTGTGAGTTCAATTGACCAATATAAACCACACAAACACCGCAATTGAATGGGGGAAAGAAAGTGGTGAACGGTGTGTGAAACATCACATGAATGGGTACCCCCAAACATGATCATATGAGTTGAGCATGACATACCAGTATACAACTCAATAAAATAAGAATATAGGATGATGAAAAACAATACAACAATCTGGAATTTAAAATATCATTCAAATATTACAAACATGAAGCTCGGTATGTACATCACATTCCTCCCCGGGTGATCACAAGGGGTTTAGAAACCCATGGGAGAGGAGGAAGAGAAAGATGTTGGGGTAGAACTTACCATAGCCTCCAAAACCTCTAGGGATGTTGAGAAGACTCCTTGGGGACTCCAAAATGGCATAACCTTGCCTCTTGTCCGAACTTACAAATGGGGAGCCCAAGGTGCCATTTTATAGGAAAATTGGAAGGTGGTTTTAGGCACACAGATTTCGTCAATCCACTTGTACGATACGTTTAGGCATTCAGACATTCTTATATCGCTTTTTAGAAAATATAAAAGTTGTATAACTGCCTCTTTACTGTCTCCACCAAAAGTTTGGCACCGTTTGGACAACTACAGCTCAAGATATGGATAAAATACAGAACACCGCATTTGACTTGGTCCAAATTCGGTGTCTTGGACAGATCAGTTCGGATGGGCCCCATAGGATCCGAATCGGCATTGGTTTCCTTAATATGAAATGTAGCCTATTAAATTTTGGATAGGCCCACAAAATTTCAGCCCATTTGGATGCACAGATTTCGTTTACTATGCAAAACAGTGGATAGATGCCCATGGATCCATGCAATTTTGGCCCATTTTTCTTCCACTTCATCAAAGGCCCTCCAAATCACCTCCACCTACATTGAAACAATAAAAACAAGTAACATTTCTAATTATAATATTGATCAAAATTAATTGATTTATTCAAACATGAAGTGAAATTTATTATTATATTTGTAATATTCATTACAAAACTAGTTTAAAACGGCGGTGTAAGGGTGGAATAAAACAGTGAATCGTGGTACGATCACACCCCCACACCAGTAGTAAATCCACTTTTTTCAGTGTCATTGGATATTTATATTTATAGGACACGTGTATTGATACTTATACTTTAATATTATTATTAATTAGTGTTATAAATTATATAATTTGATGTATTGATGAAAACCGTGATGACATATGTTCATGGTGAGGTAGGATAAGTTGGGTGTGTCAAGAGTAGTATTTCATTAGTGGATAATGCGATAAAGTATTTTTCCCTTATGTTAATTAACGGAATTTTATATCTAATATCCTTTGAGGGAAATTATATATCCTAAATAAATCAATGGCCATGGTGTACTATAGGAAAATAAAATTTCCATAAAGTCAAAGAAAGCGACATCGAGCACATAGTTTGATGGCATCAGCATGAAAACTTCTTGATTATAGATATTAGGATAATGGGATTATATTACATAGCAAGTGTACATATGAGTAATTATGTCATTACATCATTAACTTCTTTCTATATGGTTTCCTTAATGGGTTGGTAGACGCTAACCTTGGAATTTAAGCGACTTTACCGAATAGCACTAAGAAAGAGGACTAGAGGGTCACAAAGTAAGTGTATCTAGAATCTCAACTAAAAAATATATTATTATTTATTATTTAATAATTTGAATGAATATTATTTCTATACATGGATTAATAATTATTCATGTTTTCTTGACCACATATATTCCATCCCCAATTATTCATGATGATATTATATGAGTAGAATATTTAATAAATACTTACTTAAATGGCCCAAAGGCCTTATTTTTTATTTTATTATTGATAATACCCCTTTTAAGGGTTTAAAGGGAACCCTTACGTGACCCATGGGCCCAAGGCACAAGGCCCGACATGACCCGAAGGCCAATACATGACACAAAGGCTCAGAGGCATACTATGAAAATTACCTAACTTGTAGGCCCTACCCACTAGAACTAACCCTCCCTAGCTTCGGTATCACTGATCACCTAAATCCCCTCCATGAATTTCTAATTGGATAGTATTTCCCCATACAAAGCTTCATGGTGCCGGGTCCCGATGGTTGTTTCCTACCCACTCATTCTTCCAATCCAGTTAGCTCGGCTTCTGGTGACTGCTACTCTTTGCTCTGATCAACTTCTGGGGCCTACTCTATGTGAATTAGGCTACTCCATAGTCTCTGTGGCCCGGAGGCCCTGAGGATTAAAGGCCTTTTATTACCTGAAGGCCCTGAGACCTGTAGGCCCCAACCAGTGGCCCGAAGGCCCAAATCGGGTGAATAGTTCTAGCTGCTACAATACCGAACAGTACCTGCAAAAATACTGCTACCATATTGCTACAGTACCCCGCAAATTCGCCTCCACCTGGTTTTGAACCTAGGTCTCTTGGATGCCAAGCAGGATCCCTTACCACTCGGGTACGGGCTCATTGGATTTAATAAATACTTATTTTCTATTTAGTGAATATAATAATTATTTATTTATTGTCGAATAATACAATGATATTTATTTGTTAAATAAATATTCATTACTCAAGGATCAATATATATTAATTAGTAATGGTGGGTAAAGTTTAATAGTTTAGTGATAAATAATATATATTGAATGTTATATGATTAAATAAAATTTAATTTAATTCATTGTTTAGCGCATGTCAGGAAATAATAATATTATTATTATAGAAATAGGGTTCCGTAGGGATTAAATAAATAATAAAGGGAACTTTTGAAATTATATATTTCTAACCCAAGTGGTATATAAACCCCATTGTATTATTTTTCAAATGATCCGATTCATTTTTTTGTGCATAATGACATCTAAAGAGAATCCTCTCAAGCCCTAGATAGATCCCTCTCTAAGAAAACTCCCAAGAACAAACAATGATCTTCCTCCACCTTCCACTGTAAATTCTAGATATATCAAATAGAATATTTTAGAAGTTATTCTCAAGTCTTTCAATGGAAAATGATGCAAGTGATAGGATCTACCATGCTGGCACTCGAAGATTCCTACGGTGATGTTCAGAGGTTTGTAGACCACATGTGGATCACCATTTGAGGTAATATAATCTTGATTCATATAACACAGTGATGATATAACATAAATTTTTTCAGATCTATAAATGAATAAATAATTTCACATAAGATAATTATTTCATTTATTTAATTAATTATAAATAATATGTGATGATCATGCACATTGGTTTTGTCATTTATCCATTTTCTATATTCTATGGTTCAATTCCATTGATTACGACGTTTATCTTCATGTAAATATATGATTAATCGTTGATCATGAAAAAAATAAAAGTTGGGTATGACCCATATGCCGCTTCCATTGCAACTGAACCCTACAAGTGGTATCATAGGGTTCACATAATTATTTATAATTATTTAAAGATCGTTGATTGATTTGTGCATTTATTATTGGTTTTCTATTCCAATTTTATCATTCTTTAATCTGAATTGTAAGATCTATTTTTCTTTCCCTTTGTTTCTTTTAAATATAATAAAATTGATTAATTTTATGAATGAAATAAATTTGAAGATCTCAACCAGAGGTTCCAAGGAGATTGGATGGACAAAAAAAGAGTACAATTCATGTAACCCGGAGGTACATGTAATGTTCTAGTGTTTAATGCACCAAGAATGAATTTTTAATTAATTCATGTCATTTTCATGTATTACACATGGTGAATTTAGTTATACACCACATGCATACAAGTCCATCCTGGCACACAGATAGCTGGAGTACATGTTGTGTAACTTTAGTACATGACATGTAGTTCCTTAGTCACATATGGGCCATGTATTCTTTTACATGGACTACATTACTTGTGGTCTTGTAACTCAAATACCACACACAATGTATCCCATGTACATGTTGTGTACTCCAACATTTTTCATGGCACGATTGTACACCGAGTCCCTAGTCATGTTCTGTGAATAGACAGTGAGAAAAATATATGTCGTTTAGATCTAATGTACACACCATGTACTTTTACCAAATTATGTAGAATTGAAAATTAATATAATATATTGTGAAAACATTAACAACATGTGTTCTATGTGGTCATAAAGTTGATAGTACATTCCATGTGATAGGTTTTGTATTTATATAAATATTTAATTAATTTCCAAGTAATGTTCGGATCTACATATCATGTATAAGTCATCTTAAAGTTATGACTCTACATTTATTGAAGCCTTACATACAACATAAATATCATGTGTTCTATGTTCTCATTAAGTTGATAGTACACATCATGAGATTACAAACTAGTTCATGTATGCCACATGTCAAAAGAGTAAATAGTATATGAGTATAATACATGATGGGTAGTTAGGATGGGTATTCATCGTGTTGCCTCCAAGGTACATTTTTTGTGCACAATTATTTTTAAATAGATTTATTTAATTTTTTTCAAATTATGATGGATGGTGATCTAAAGTAAATTTATATTATAATTAAGATAAAATAATTGATTAATTAAATAAGATAATTAATTTATTCAAGAGTGATTTATCTTAAATTAGAACGATTAGAATTGAATACTAATTTTATTAAATGCATAATTTGTTACATGCATGTGAATGATAAGGAGATTATACCAGATGTTTGTATGTTATTTGTTTCATTAAAATTATTATTAATTAAAATTTGTGGCATGCATGTCATCTCTTGTTACATTATGTAATGGAATGTCTTCCCAAGGTTTCTTTTATGTAAACCCCTTAACCAATATCTCGGTTTCCCTAACCTTTGTGTGAGTAAAATCATATGTAATGGATGGAGATTCCAAGCTAGTGTGGGTGGTTCAAGTTTTGAGATTAGACAAAACAAATCTAATATATATACATTGGTGGATATGTGGAAATCTATAACACAAACCATAAATGGTTCACGGTTTTTCCCCTAGGTTGAAAGTTAGTTTATCATCCTCTAGAAAAACTAGACACTAGTAGAATCTCATAATCATACCACATTTTTATTATTTTTCTATCAAGTTTCATGGATAAGTCATTATGGTTGATTTTTCAGGATCACATGAATTAATGAATTGATGATAATGTAAGATGAAACTAAAATAAATTTTATTATGCATAAATATTATCTAAGACATGGTTAATCACTTAAGTAAATCCACTTCATTTTATAAATAATGTAATAAATATAATAATTGTAAATTTATAGATAAAGATAAATTACCTCAATTATATATATTAAACCGGTATAGCCTTCCACTACTTATTTTAAAATAGAACTATAGTTCAAAGTGCTTGACCATCGAAAATTGGTGTGCTTTAAATTATTGAGGAATTCTAACTTAAAGTTTTGGGTTGACTTAAATTAGTTCACATCAAGGGTTGATTACCAAAGTAGGTCTTGGTGTAACTCAAAGGAAAAGGTTGAAGAAATCCAATTTAAGGATTTCAGGATTGGGGAGTCCACTCAACAAATCAAGGAACAATGATTTTATGCAGTTGGCATTTGGAATTCCTACCTAAAACCCTTTAAATTGATTAATTGTCTAAATTCTAGGATATGATAAGGGGAATATGGATCTTTTCCACTAGAATTTCCAAGTAAAAGGATATTTTGAAGCCAATGGTGAGGACTATTAGGTTGAGATAAAATAATATGAGGTTAATAAATATAATATTTATCTATTTGTATAAATTTTATCAGATAAAGTACTAAAACTCTGTTCATCTTATTTTTTAAAATAATAATAAAAATGACTTCAAGCATATAATTTTGATCCATAATTGAGAAGGATAACTATATCACTAGTATAAATTTCCAAGAATGGAAAGGCTCTTATGCATTATACTATTCCATTAAAGGAAATTTTGTGTGATATAAGAACCTATTCTAATGCACATAGTAATGAGGCTAGTGAGGAAGTGTTATAACTATATGTGAAAATTTTGAATAATGATACATATGTTTAGTTTTTCATGCTATCATTTAGGAACAATGATATTTTGAATCAATATAAGGACGTGGATGTGTATAGCATGATGTCTTACCTTCAGGATCTCTATCAAGAGAATTCAAAAAAAGAGATATATGAGATCTCTGATGTCTATTTATAACAAATATTGGAGAGTCAGTGCTATATATTCCTCATGTATTCAATATTATTGGAATCATTGAACGCTTATACATCATAGGGATTAAATTAACAGATGATTTGCGCACAGATATCATAATTTCCTAACTACCCAAGAACTTCTCCACTTTTATTATTAACTATAACATCATAAATAATGAGAAGAGTCTTTCAGAACTTTTTACTTCGATTCTCCAAGTTGATAAGGATATGGCATGTGACAAACACACAGTCCTTATGGTGAATAATAAAAGGAAGAACAAGTTTAAGGGGTCAAATAATCATAACAATTCTAAAGCTCACGAGCATCATCCTTCTAAGAAGGAGAAGATCTAGAGGTTGGGAAAGGAAAATGAGATAGTATGTTTTTATTGTGGAAACCAAGGACACTAGAATAAGAGCTACACCTAGAAGAATGGAGAAGCTAAATGTGAATTTATTATAAAATTTAATCTTTGAATATCAAAATATTAGGAATTAGATACATATTTTGGTGCTTACATATGTATCCAAATTCAGGAACCTAGTAGATTATAAAATATTTCTATAGGAGAGGTGGATTTGTGAGATGCCAATGGTGTAAGGATGGATACTCTAGCCATTGGTGACTACCACATTTCATTTCCAATAGGAATGATATTAGTTTTAAGGGATTATTATTATGTACCAACTTTTACCATGAACATAATTTTTGTATCATGCCTAGATGAAGATGGTTTTATTTTCATGTTTGGAAATAAAATTTGTTTCTTTCACAGAGACAATATATGTTATATTATGAAACATTTAAATAATATTCATTATATATTATACATTATAAGTTCAATTATGAGTCATTCAGATCTTCCATTATCCTTTTGGTGATATGCATTACAAACTACGAAATATACACTAAATTGAGTACAATCTAAACTGCCAAACGGGATTCCCTTTGAGTTATGAAGTGGAAATAAACATTTTTTTACATGCACATTCATGGGGTTGAAATTAGTTTTTTAAGGCCTTTTATGGAAAAAAAACTATCACCCCTGGGAATAAAGTGTATCTTTATTGGGTATCCTAATGAAATAAATAGATACTACCTATAAAACCCCTCAGACAAAAAAATATTATCGCCAAAAAATATTTATTTCTTGAGAGGGATAACATCTTAAAAATTATATTGGTAGAAAGACTATATTTGATGAAGTTGAAGCTCAAGATACACAAGAGTTGGTACATGAACAGATTTCATAGGTTCCCATGGAAGAAGTAGTTCTAGAAATAAAAGTATTGTGTAGGATAAAAATAGAAGTAAGTGTAACATCCAAAGTTAGTAATGAATAATAGATATTCTTATCTATGTCTATTTATGAATTATATGGTGTTTTAGAGGATTAAAATGAGAATAAATCCAATCTTAAGCATGGAATACACTAATATTTTTAAAAGATTGTTTTATTGCCTTTTGATGGCAAACCATTTTTTAAATAAACCTTTTGAAAAATTTATAAGCTCTATTTGTCAAAATAAAATTATTCTTCATGATTGGGACATTGAAATTTACATTGTATAATTTTTTGGTATTTTTCTGACAATGTTCATTTTTTAATGAATAGTGAAAAATTATATATTTTACATCAAAACTATTTTTTCATCTAATTTAATTATATGGTTATATTATCTTTTTAATTAGTTTTAAAGTGTAATTATAATATATTTTTACCATTTAATCCAATAGTGGTCATTATAATTAATTTCACTTTGGAATTGGGCATAAACTAATGCCAAACTTTTCATAGATATTGTTTCAAAAAAACACGCTATTTGTTTTGACAACGGGAATTATTTTTAAATTAATTATTGAAATTTCTATGTTTGTAATTTGGTAAAATGGATTCCATATTTGGAATCAGAAGGTCCAAATTATTTAATTAATACTCTTTTGTTTTTGGACTTTGTGAATGGTAACGACGGTAATTATCGTTAATTATCTTGATTAATTAGTAATCGGGTAGTTAAGGATAATAAAATAATATCATAATAATAAAAAATTACATCAATATGTGTCCTAATACTACTGGTTGTGTCATGTCCGACCATGTGATGCCTTGTTCCAAACTTAGGGACCCCATGGAATCACTTTTGTGTGATAATGACTTTTTATCTTTTTATTTTTTTTAAAGAAAGTAAATATAACAAAGAATGTTCACCTGAGTAAAAAAAATTTAATTTTGTCTACATAAATGATCTCTTGGACTAAAAATAACAATTGGAAAGATAAAAATATTTCTTAAATCATAGTATTTTTTTTATAATTTTTAGACATTAAATAAATTAAATTATATATGACACCATGATGATGCACTAATTACCTCATTATTTAATGATTTAAATAAAATGAAAAGATAATGTAAAATATAAGAACTAAACGTGTCAAAAACCTATTGGATGGGTTTATTTTGAACTCTTATCACCTTATCCTCGAAATACATAAATTTGGGACCTTTAATATCTGAAACTCATTTGAAAATAAAGTAACATTTTATACCTTTCCAAGAGTACCCCTCCACTCCTCTTATAAAAGCCCCCACCTCTACCTCCTTACCCACACCTATAAAGCCTTTGTCTCATCCAAGCTCTACTAATTTTGTCTCTCCAAATCCTTCTACTCATCCTATAAGCCTTACCTTAGGCAGGAAGCTCTTCAAGAAACCCTTTTGTTTCAAACCAAAGGGAGTTACCCGATTTAAAGGTAATGTCTTCACTTGTGTTATTTTGTTTTATTTTGCTCATCCAACCCCCTAAACTCTTTTTATTCATTTATTTTATAACAACACCAGTATCTTAAATATACTAGTATGTTGTTATAATAAGTATTCGAGATACACTTACACACACCTACATCTAATGGTTAAAGAACATACTATTTCTGTGGATAGTGAATTTCTGCCTCACGAAATGATGATTGTTCAATATTCCTTTAACACTTTCAAAGGTGGCCATTAATATGCCACTATATTTATATATGATATATAATATGTTTATGTTTTACTTAAGCTTCTGTATTTTTCATTTATGGAATACCTTTATGGCATCCATTATGGGTAAACGCGATATCTTCATTTTAGGAAGTGCTGACTACCGCCCCCTCAAAGTGATTTGATTAGTTAATACCATATGTGGTACGTATAAAGGATAGATTTAATGATATTATATATGATACCATACTAAATTTATAATACAATTATGTATCATTATGTTTTAATTCCATTAAATATGAAATACAAATGTATGTAGCATTCATGCGTACGTACGGCTTACCGTCTCCATGAACGGTGCATTTCGTTTCTTACCTATAAATGTTATGTAATATTATAAATGCATGTATATACTGGATATATATGATATATATGATATCTACATCATGAATATAATTTTGGATATAATGGATATTTTACCCCATGAACAACTTGTAATTATAAAGAGTTTATTTTTGACTCAAGTACCAATGATCGACAAAACGACCATTATTAACATAAATAATTACATAGTGTTCATAACATGGTAATAAGTGATATAAAAGGAATAATGAACTTTAAAAAGGTTCTTAAACAAGTAGAAATTAACTCAAGTTTATTATTCAGGAGGTTGAAGAACGATCGACTCAAGTCAGACCCGAGGTATGGGACTTCGTCTCAATCTCCTTTAATTGAGGCATATTTTGTTTTATACACAACTTTCTTTTATACGGTGTATAATCCCCTTTTACTTTTATGTCTATTCAAAAGGAATATTTTTATTACGAAGCATTTTACTAAACGACAAAAGGAATTTTTTTTTTTGTCGTACGTATGCGGTGACAATGACTTCTCCGCCGCCGTGACCATTATTTGAGCTTCAGCTTCCTCTACAAGCCATAACTTTTTTTTAAATGAAAAATAAATACCATTGTTTACTTTTCTTTTATTTTTGTATTGAAAACGGTTTTCATAATTTTTTTATTATATCAATGTGTTGTATTGATATCTTGTGATTGAAATGTGGAAAAGTTATGTTTCCTTTATGCATGTTTTATGTGATACAATTACCTTATGGTTCTTGGGAATTGTTATGAAGACGGGTGGTTACATGATAAACTAAGGGCAGGTGAGCCCGATATATCTCTCCAATGCATTGGGTAACGTGAAGGAGTTAAACATTAAGGTTTCTCCGAAGAGATTTAGAGAATATACTATGATGGGTATTCCAAATGTAACCAAGAGGGTTACTCCCTACGTAAGAATGTTATGAATGCCTCAAGTTACCTTTATGTCTTATGATTTCTATGATTTATTCATGATTTGATGAGGTATGTTAAAGTGCTTATTTTTTATGAGTAAAGTAGGATTTCATTGATTCTTTTTTATACATGTACTCATGTTTCCTTTCCATATTTTTATATCCCTTACTGAGATTTTTATGCTCATCCCAAGTTTTTGAAATGTTTTTCACAGGTCAAGGGAAAGGTACATGATATGATCATAGTGTCAAGGAAGTGTCAAGAAAGAATCCATGTTTTATCTTAAATATTTTTTCATTGATGGGAAAAATGAATACTATCTTTTATGTAACCACTTTGTTTAAATGTGGAATGGAATGCATGTTTTATGATCTAATTCTCTAAAACTCTAAACCTGAAAAGATCATCAATGTGTATTCTTGAAATATCTCAAGACTAAGTAATGTTTAAGGCTAGGGCCTTATAGTTGGAATCAAAGTTTGATTTAGATAACTTTAGGAGTTATAATTCTATTAAATAATTATCCAAAAATATTTTTTTATGGTCAAATTGAAAGGATATAGCATTTGAATATTACCATGTTGCTTCATCTAAGACATGTTTGTTCAGAATGGTTTTTCGCAGAGGAAACAGGGAACCAGTACTAGGAAGGCATACAGAAGGAAATAACCTTCCGAATCAGCATCCTGATATGGTTGGAATTGGAACTGAACAGTTTTTTGCAGTAATGGCGCAGTTGACTCAAGCGATAAATGGTGGTGGTATCCATGCATGAGATCATCCAGATAAACCATAGAGGAACATGTCAATGTTGGAACATTTCATGAGGCAACATCCCCCATCATTCAAAGGATCATCTGACCATGTACTACTTGAAGGGTGGATTAAAGCACTGGATAAGATTTTCGATGTCATGGGGTTTTCAGACAATAAAAAGGTTAGTCTTTCTATTTACTGTTTGGAGGGTGAAGCAGATCAGTGGTGGTCGATGGTTAAAAATATCAAGGACGCTGATGAGATTTATGCTCTCGACTGGGATGAATTCAAAGGTATGTTTCTTGAGAAGTATTTTCCTAAGGTTGTTTGACTTAGGATGGAAAAACAATTCTTGGAATTGATGCAAGAGGACGACTCAGTGGCTGCTTATGAATAGAGGTTCACTCGATTGGAAAGGTATGCTCCAAATTTTATCTGAGACCTTGATATTAAAATCAATCATTTTTACTTAGGATTAAATCCAGAATATCGAAGGGATTTAGCTTCTCGCAAGTTCAAAAGTTATGAAAAGCTTGTTCGATGTACTGATAAGGTGGAAATAGAGTTTTCCGATGATCAAGTGTTCTATAACAACCAACAGAAGAAGAGACCGAGGTGGCAGGAGAAAGGGAAGAATTCTTCGAAAAGGTCTAATGGTAAGAAAACTAAGTTTCCAGTTTGTGATAAATGTGGTAAAAGGCATGTTGGGGAATGTCTTCTGAATTCTGGAAAGTGATACTAATGTGGTAAGATGGGACATAAGGCCCATGATTGCACTGAAAAGATCAGGGTGATGGTAAGACCAAATTTGATTTACAGTTAGTGAAATGTTTTAAGTGCAATGAGATGGGTCACTATGCAAACGAGTGTCCAACAAAGAGCTCGAGTGATGGGAACCAGTCAGACTACAAGCAGAAAGGGGTGGTGAAATACTTTTCAACTACTTCAGCATATATTGGGCCATCAAATGAAGTGGTATCAGGTACTTTGTTTGTTTTTACAGATTATGCCAGTGTGTTGTTTGATTCAGGATCTACACATTCTTTCATCTCTGAAAAAGTTTCTAGTAAAATGGGAATACCATCTCAAGAAATGACTCTTGAAATTGCAGTAAAAACACTTGGGGGAAATTTTGAGTCAAAAAGAATTTATAATAATCTTTCTATCCTTCGTGGAAAGAACCTACTTGAAAACCTTATTGTTTTACCTCTATTAGAGTTTGATGTTATCCTGAGTATGGATTGGTTCTCTATGTACCATGCTAAGATTGACTATAGAGCTAAAGAAGTTTCTTTTCAGAAAGACTTTCAGTTTGTGTACAAGAATGAACCCTTACTGTTGATAACATATCAAGAGGCTGAGAAACTTGTAAAAGATAGAAATGAATGTTACATTGAACATATTGTTGAAAACAAAGGAACTATTCAGATTAATGATGTGCCAGTGGTAAATGAGTATCCTGATGTTTTTCCTGATGAGTTGCCTGGAATAATACCATATCGAGAAGTTGAATTTATTGTTGACTTAGTTCTCGATGCTAAGACAATTTCAAAACCCCCTTATCAAATGGATCAAATTTAACTTTTATAGTTGAAGGAGAAATTATAATATTTATTAGATAAAGGTTTCATTTGACCTAGAACATCACCATGGGGTGCTCCTATTTTATTTGTTAAAAAGAAATATTGTTCTATGAGACTTTTCATTGATTATAGAGCCTTGAATAACATCACTATTAAGAACAAATATCCTTTTCCTCATATAGATGAATTGTTTGATTAGCTCCAGGGAGCTCAGTTTTTTTCAAAGATTGACCTGAGATCGGGGTACCATCAGTTGAAGGTAAAGGAAGCAGATATTCCAAAGACTGCTTTTCGTACAAGATATGGCCATTATGAATTTGTAGTTATGACTTTTGGGATAACCAATGCACTTGTTGTATTCATGGACCTTCTGAATAGAATTTTCCATGAGTTCTTGGATAAGTTTTTGGTTATTTTCATTGATGATATTTTGGTGTTTTCTAAAAGTAAAGAGGAGAATAAAAGACATTTAAGGGTTATTTTGAAAACCTTAAAAGAATAGAAATTGTATGGGAAATTCAGCAAGTGTGAGTTTTTGTTGAAAAAAATTTCTTTCCTTGGTCACATTGTTTCTAAAGATGGGATAACTGTTGATCCTGCAAAAACAAGGGTTGTTCAAGAATGGCCAAGACCCACAAATGTAACTAATATTCGTAGCTTCCTTGGTTTGGCAGGCTATTACCGAAGGTTTGTTAGAAATTTCTCCTAGTTATCTAGTCCAATGACTAAGCTAACTCGGAAGGGTGTTAAGGTTATCTGGACAAAATAATGTGATGATTGTTTTTAGGAACTGAAAAGAAGATTGGTGAATGATCCAGTTTTGGCACGACGTTCTAGGAATGGGAAGTTAGTTATCTACAGTGATGCTTCATTGAAAGGACTTGGTTGCGTCCTAATGCAAAATGATCAGGTAATTTCTTATGTTTCACGTCAGTTGAAAACTCGTGAGGTAAATTACCCTACACATGATTTGGAATTAGCTGCTGTTGTTTTCACTTTGAAAATTTGGAGGCATCATTTGTATGGAGTAAAGTGTGAAATATATACCGATCACAAAATTTTAAAGTATATATTCACTTAGAAATAATTGAACATGAGACAGAGAAGATGGATAGAATTAATCTAGGATTACGATTGTACAATTCATTACCATCCGGGAAAAGCAAATAAAGTGGCTAATGCTTTGAGTTGAAAAAGTAAGGCTTCATTAACAATGTTAAGTTTGGAATGTGATCTTTTGGTTAAGGATTTGATGAACTTTGGCATAGAAGTTTTTGATGCAGGATGTCCTTCTGTTTTGTTTCAGGTATCAGTGAAATATTCTCTATCAGACAGAATTAAGCAAGCACAGAATCAAGACAGTGAGTTGTAGAAAAAGGTAGAGTTGGTTCAGAAGGGTAAGTTGCCTGAATTCAACATTGATAATGATTGTGTTTTGAGATTTGGGAAGAGATTGTGTGTGCCTTGTGATTCACAGTTGAAGTGAGAGTTGTTATGTGAAGCTCATAGTTCTCCGTTTTCAGTTCATCCAGGCAGTACTAAGATGTATAGAGATCTTCAGGAGTATTACTGGTGGGATAAAATGAAAAGAGATATTGCTGATTTTACTATGAAGTATTTGACTCTTCAGAAGGTTAAAGCAGATCAGCAGTTACTAAAAGGGATGATTCAGCCCTTACCAGTGCCAGAGTGGAAATGGGAAAATATATCCATGGACTTCATTGTGGGATTGCCGAAGACACCTCAAGGTAATAATGCAATCTGAGTTATTGTTGATCGCTTGACTAAATCTGCTCATTTCCTTGATATATGAGATATCTTTTCCCTAGATCAACTTTCTCGTTTGTATCTTAAAGAGATAGTTAGGTTACATGGATTTCTCCGCTCTATTGTATCTGATCGTGATCCTAGGTTTACTTCTAACTTTTGGAAATGCCTTTAGAATTCGTTGGGTACTGAATTAAATTTTAGTACACCTTTTCATCCTCAATCAGATGGGCAGTCAGAATGAACGATTCAGACTTTGGAGGATATGCTACATGCTTATTCGATGGATTATTAGGGAAGTTGGGACCAACATCTTTCTTTGGTTGATTTTTCTTATAATAACAGTTTTCATTCTAGTATACAGATGGCACCATTTGAGGCATTATATGGGAAGCGGTGTCGAACTCCATCTTTCTGGGATGAAGTAGGTGAAAGGAAGTTGATGGGACCGGAATTGGTAGAAGAGTTGGCAAGAAAAGTTCAGCTAATATAGAGACACATGAGAACAGCTCAGAGCAGGCAGAAGAGTTATGCAGACAACAGGAGGAAGGATCTCCCTTTTGAGGTAAGTGATCATGTTTTTCTCAAAGTATCACCATGGAAAAGTGTGATGCGATTTGGTAAGAAAGGAAAGCTAAGTCCAAGGTTCATTGGACCTTATGAAATTTTGGAGAAAGTTGGATCATTTGTATACCGAGTGGCTTTACCTCCGAGTTTATCTCAGGTACACAATGTTTTTCATGTTTCAATATTAAGGAAGTACATGCCAGATCTATCTCATGTTTTGAGTCCAGAGGCAGTTCAGCTGGAAGAGAATCTGTCTTATGAGGAACAACCGGTCTATATTCTTGACCATAGGGAGCAAGTGTTATGGAATAAGGTGATTCATCAAGTAAAGGTCTTGTGGAAAAACCACATGATTGAAGAGGTAACATAGGAATCTGGAAATGCAATGAGGGATAAATACCCCCACTTATTCGATAAGTAAATAAATTGTGGGGATGAAATTTTCTAAAGGGGGGAAGGATGTAACATCCCAAGTAAGTAATGAATAATATATATTCTTATCTATGTCTATTTATGAATTAGATAGTGTTTTAGAGGCTTAAAATGAGAATAAATCCAATCTTAAGCATGGAATACACTAATATTTTTAAAAGATTGTTTTACTGCCTTTTGATGGAAAACCATTTTTTAAATAAAACTTTTGAAAAATTTATAAGCTCTATTTTTCAAAATAAACTTATTCTTTATGATTGGGACATTGAAATTTACATTGGATAATGTTTTGGTATTTTTCTGACAATGTTCATTTTTTAATGAATAGTGAAAAATACTGCATTTTACATCAAAACTGATTTTCATCTAATTTAATTATATGGTTAGATTATCTTCTTAATTGTTTTTAAAGTGTAATTAGAATATATTTTTACCATTTAATCCAATATTGGTCATTATAATTAATTTAACTTTGGAATTGGGCATAAACTAAAGCCAAACTTTTCATAGATATTGTTTCAAAAAAACCTGCTATTTGTTTTGACAACAGGAATTATTTTTAAGTTAATTATTGAAATTTCTGCGTTTGGAATTTGGAAAAATGGATTCCATATTTGTAATCATAAGTTCAAAATTATGTAATTAATACTCTTTTGTTTTTGGACTTTGTGAATAGTAACGACGGTAATTATCGTTAATTATCTTGATTAATTAGTAATCGGGTAGTTAAGGATAATAAAATAATATCACAATAATAAAAAAATGACACCAACATGTGTCCTAATACTACTGTTTGTGTCATGGACGACCATGGGAGACCTTGTGCCAAACTTGGGGACCCCATGGAATCACTTTTTTGTGATAATGACTTTTTATCTTTTTATTTTTTTTAAAGAAAGTAAATATAACAAAGAATGTATCACCTGAGTAAAACATTTTTAATTTTGTCTACATAAATTAAATCTTGTAATATAAATATTAATTAGAAAGCTAAAAAGTTTTCCTACATAATAGTATTTTTGTATAATTTTTAGACATTAAATAAATTAAAGTATATATGACACCATGATGATGCATAGATTACCTCATTATTTAATGATTTAAATAAAATGAAAATATAATGTAAAATCTAAGACCTAAACTTGTACAAAACCTATTGGATCGGTGGATTTATAACTCTTATCACCTTATACACGAAATACATCAATGTAGGACCTTTAAAATCTGAAACTCATTTGAAAATAAAGTAACATTTTATACCTTTCCAAGAGTGCCCCTCCTCTCCCCTTATAAAAGGCCCCCACCTCTACCTCCTTACCCACACCTCTCAAGCCTTTGGATCGTCCAAGATCTACGCATTTTGTCTCTACACATCCCTATCCTCATCCTAGAAGCCTTAACTTAGGCAGGAAGCTCTTCAAGAAACCCTTTTGGTTCAAACCAAAGGGAGTTACCCGATTTAAAGGTAATGTCTTCACTTGTGTTCTTTTGTTTTATTTTGCTTCTCCAACCCCCAAAACTATTTTTATTCATTTCTTTTGTAACAACACTAGTATCTTCAATATACTAGAATGTTGTTATAAGAAGTATTCTAGATACACTTACACACACCTACATCTAATGGTTAAATAACATACTGTTTCTGTGGATGGTGAATTTATGCCTCACGAAATGATGATTGTTCAATATTCTTTTAAAACCTTCAAAGTTGGCCATTAATATGTCACTATATATATATGATATATAATATGTTTATGTTTTACTTAATCTTATATATTTTTCATTTATGTCATACCTTTATGGTTTCCATTATGGGTAAACGCGATATCTTCATTTTAGGAAGTGCGGACTACCGCCCCCTCAAAGTGATTTGATTCGTTAATACCATATGTTGTACGTATAAAGGATAGATTTAATGATATTATATATGATACCATACTGAAGTTATAATACAATTAAGTATCATTATGTTTTAATTCCATTAAATATGAAATAGAAATGGAAGTAGCGTTCATGTGTACGTACGGCTTACCGTCTCTATGAACGGTGCATTTCATTTCTTACCTCTAGATGTTATGTAATATTATAAATGCATGTATATATTGGATATATATGATATATATGATATATAAATCATGAATATAATTCTGGATATAATGGATATTTTACCCCATGAACAACTTGTAATTATAAAGAGTTTATTTTTGACTCAAGTACCAATGATCGATAAAACGACCATTATTAACATAAATAATTACATAGTGTTCATAACATGGTAATAAGTGATATAAAAGGAATAATGAAATTAAAAAAGGTTCTTAAGAAAGTATAAATTAACTCAAGTTTATTATTCAGGAGGTTAAAGAACGATCGAGTCAAGTTGGACCCGAGGTATGGGACTTCGTCTCAATCTCCTTTCATTGAGGCATATTTTGTTTTATACACAACTTTCTTTTATACGGTTTATAAACCCCTTTTACTTTTATGTATATTCAAAAGGAATATTTTTATTACGAAGCGTTTTAATAAATGACAAAAGCAATGTTTTTTTGTCGTACGTATGCGGCGACAATGACTTCTTTGCCGTCGTGACCATTATTTGAGCTTTAGCTTCCTCTACAAGCCATAACTTTTTTTAAAAATGAAAAATAAATACCATGTTTTACTTTTCTTTGATTTTAGTATTTAAAATGGTTTTCATAATGTTTTTATTATATCAATGTGTTGTATTGATATCTTTTGATTTAAATGTGGAAAAATTATGTTTCTTTTATGCATGTTTTATGTGATATGATTATGTTATGGTTCTTGGGCATTGTTATGAATACGGGTGGTTCTGTGATAAACTAAGGGCGAGTGAGCCTGATATAGCTCTCCAATGCTTTATGTAACGTGAAGGAGTTAAACATTAAGGTTTCTCTGAAGAGATTTATGGAATATACTGTGATGGGTATTCCAAATGTAACCAAGAGGGTTAATCCCTACGTAAGAATGTTATGAATGCCCCAAGTTACCTTTATGTCTTATGATTTCTATGATTTATTCATGATTTGATGAGGTATGTTAAAGTGATTATTTTTTGTGAGTAAAGTATGATTTCATTGATTCTTATGTATACATGTACTCATGTTTCCTTTCCATATTTTTATATCCCTTACTGAGCTTTTTATGCTCATCCCAAGTTTTTGAAATGTTTTTCACTGGTCAAGGGAAAGGTATATGATATGATGATAGTGTCAAGGAAGTGTCAAGAAAGAATCCATGTTTTATCTTAAATATGTTTCCGTTTATGGGGAAAATGAATACTATCTTTTATGTAACCACTTTGTTTAAATGTGGAATTGAATGCATGTTTTATGATCTAATTCTCTAAAACTCTAAACCTGAAAAGATACTCAATGTGTATTCTTGAAATATCTCAAGATTAAGTAATTTTTAAGGCTGGGGCCTTATAGTAATAGAACCAGAGAGTGATTTTATTCTATTCATAGAAGATAGTGACTCATTATTGGTTTTAAATGATGAACATATCTCCTAAAAATAGGTAGTAGAGAGATCAAAAGTTTCAAGATGGAAATATTTCATGAATTATTAAATGGATTCCTTGTACCATAACTAAGTTTTGGTTCTAATCGATGTTCTATTTGATGTAAAGACTATAGTGTGAAAATTTGTATTCAAGAGAAAACTGGACATGGAAGTTAAGGTAAATACATATAAATCAAGGCTATTGGATAGAGGGTTTAAAAAAACATCAAGTAATTTACTATGATGAAACCTTTTCACTAGTTTCCATGTTTAAATCCATCAGAATTATACTTTCTATAGCAACTTACCATGACTATGAAATTTGGGAGATGGATTTCAGAATAGATTTCCTTAATGGAAACATTCTTGAATATGTTTTCATGACACAACTAGATGGATTTCTGACTCCAGGTGATTCCAAAAATATTTACAAGTTGCATATATCCATTTATATATTGAATAAATCATCTAGTTCATGGAACATTTGATTCAATGAAGCTATAGAAGAATTTAGTTTCATTAGGAATGAATTTGAGGCATGTACTTAGAAGAGGTTTAGTGGGAATGTGTTCATTATCCTAGTAGTATATATTTATGGAATATTATATATTGGAAGCAACATACCAGTCTTACATTATGTTAAGGACTTCTAAATAAGTATCTATCTATAAAGTACTTAGGTGAATCATCCTATACTCTAGGGATAAGGATCATTAATGATAGATCCATGAGGCTACTTAGACTAAGTCAAAGTACATATATTTACCAGATACTAAAGTTATTTAGTATGGAACAATCCAATAGGGGATTGGTTCTAGTGTCACATGGTATACATATTTCTAAGAAAATGTTTCCTTAGACATAATAGGAGAAAGAAAGAATGAGTAAGATCCCATATGCTTCATCGATATGATCAATCACGTATTCCATGTTATGCACTAGACTTTATGTTATTTATACATTGACCATAGTAGGAAGATATAAATTATATCCAGGTGAAAAAAATTGTTCTTTTATTAAGGTTATCCTCAAGAAGAACTAAGGATATGTTCCTGGTGTATGGAAGAGATGAGTAGCTGGTCATCAGTGGTTATATTGATTCTAGTTATCAAAGAGATTAGAATGATATGAAGTCACAGACAGGATATGTTTTCTATCTCAGTGGAGGAGATGTGAGATTTAATAGTTCAAAGAAGAAATTTGTCATTGATTCTACAGTGTAGTTTGAGTATATAGTGGATTTTAATGCATCCAAGGAATCCATTTAGATATAAAAAATTGGGTAGGATCTTCAAGGGGTACCTATCTATAAAACCCCTATCATAGTTTATTGTGATTATACTATATTGGTGGGTCTTGAAAAAGATCCAAGGTCACACCAACGGATAAAGAAAATACTTATAAAGTATCACCTATTGAGGGATTCCTATCAAAAGGGTGAAGTTTCAGTAATAATAGTTCCCACATAAGAAAACTTGGTGGACCCCATAACTAAATTCCTATCTCAGGAGAAGCATGAGTATCATGTTTGAGCTAGCGGACTAATGGTTTTTAGAAGTTGTATCTAGTACAAGTGGGATTCTATTAGATTTGGTTCCATAGAACCAACTTTTGTGTACTTTACGGTAACTTGTATTCATTTTTTAAATATTAATAAACTTTTCATCACATCATCGTTGTTCTTATGTGTGACATAGTATGCGATAATTTACTAAAAATATTTGTCACACTAAAAGGTCATAGTAGTTCCCCGCTATGATGAGAACACAAAAGTGCCACAATAGTATTCTTAAATATATGTTCTATATTCAGATGAAATCATTTTAGGGACACAAATTATTTTTTCTATCACGGGTGGAGACTCATAGGACGTTTAGGCACCTTCTCATGGTGTATTCCCCAGGTAATATCCAGTGTATGATATTATGAGAATGAGACATGCTAGTAAGAAATCTACATTTATAAGTGTTATTGTATGTTCCAATCTGAATATGTTTTCATTGATCCTTAGACTTTAAGATTATCATTAATGAGTGTTATAAATCACATACTTTAATGTATTGATGAAAACATTGATGACATAAGTTCATGGTGAGATAGGATATGTTGGGTGCGTCATGAGTAATATTTCATTAATAAATAATGAGAGAAAGTATTTTTACCTTCTATTATTTAATGGAAGTTGATATCTTTGGTCATTTGATGAAAATGATATCGCCTAAATAAATCCAGAACCATGGTGTACTATAGGCAAGTTGTATTTTTTGAAATAAAAAATAAAGATATGTCGAGCATATAGGTTGATGTCACCAGCATGAAACCTACTTGATTAGAGATATCATGATAAAGGGATTACATTATACATAAGTGTATGTATGAGGTATTATGTTTTTGAAACATTAACTTATTTCTCTATGGGTTCCTGGGAATGTTGACGCTAACCTTGGACTTTAGGCAGTTTCACCCAATTCCACTAAGAAAGAGGCTTAGACGGTCACACACTAAGTGTATCCAGAATCTCAGTTAAAAAATATATTGTTTTTTATTATTTAATAATTTTAATGAATATTATTCCTACAAATTGTTTAATTATTATTCATGTTTTCTTAATCGCATATATTCAATCACCATTTATTCAAGAGAATATTATGCAAGAAGAATTGTTAATAAATACTTATTTTATATTTAGTGAATATAATGATTATTTATTTATTGAAGAATAATGAAGTTATATTTATTTATTAAATAAATAATCATTATTCAAGGCTTGATATATATTAAGGAGGAAAGGAAGACCTATTTAAATGGTCCGGTGAGAAATAATATATATTTAATATTATTTGATTAAATAATTTTTAATTTTATTCATGAGTTTAGCGCATGTCAAGAAATAATCATTTTATTATTATAATAATAGAAATAGGGTTTCGTAGGGATTAAATAAATAATAAAAAAACTAGTGAAATTATTTATTTCTAACTCTATAATTATATAAACCCAATTATATTATTTTTCAATAGAGCCAATTCATTTTGTTGTGCGTAACAACATCTAGAGATAATCCTCTCAAGCCCTAGAGAAATCCCTATCCAAGAATGATCCCAAGAAAAGAGAGTGATATTCCTCCACATTCCACTCTTGATTCTAGAGAAATCAAGGAGAATAATTTGGAAGTGATTCATGGGGCAATCAAAGGCAAAAACACAAGTGATAGGATCTACCATGTTAGTGCTCGGAGATTCCTATAGTGTCGTTCAGAGATTCTCGGGGGCCATGTGGATCACTGCTAGAGGGAATCTAATATTAGTTTATATAACACAATGAAGGCATGACATAAATACATTGTTATGTCCATCAATGAATAAATAATTTCACATAAGGTAATTCTTTAATTTATTAAATTAATTATAAATAATATGTGATGATCTTGCACTTTGGTTCCTGTGTTTACCATTGTATATATTATTTTATTCAATTCCATTGATCATGGAACTTATTATCATATAAATCTTGGATTAATCATCGACCATGAAAAAAATAAAAGTTGGGAACGGCCCATCCAATGCTTCCACTACACTCAGAACCTACATTATTTTCGATCAATTCATGGATATCTTTCTTGATGATTTCTCATGGTTACCACCCAAGAGGGAGGTGTAACTTACAATCAAGATTATGCTACGTGTATAGAATATTTATATTTTCTCATATATTATGTATTCAAAAGATCGTTTCGTGCTTAAGACTTAGTTGGAGGACCTAGAAGCTAAGGGATTTATATGTATGAATACATCTTCTTGAGGTTCTCTAGAACTTTTCTATAATAATTCAGATGGATATCTATGGATATTCATTGATTTTCGGGAGCTAATATAAGTGTAGGTTAAGAACTCGTATCCACTATCACATATTTATTACTTTTTTGATCAACTGATAAACTCTTTAGTATTCTATAAGATCAATTTGACTTCAGGTTATCACAATTTTAGGGAGATAACTTCATAAATACCCCCCAAATTTTAGGATAAGGTATGGTGTGTATGAGTATTTTTTGATGATGTTCGGTCTGAAAAATTCACTAGTAGTGCTTATAGATTTGATGAATCAGTTTTTCCACCTATACTTGGATACCTTTTTAGTTTTTTTTAATTGATGATATTATCATGAACTCTAAGTCAAGGGAGAATACACAAGCCATATGAAGAATATTTTGGGTAAACTTCGCTAACAGTATATTTATTCAAAGATCTCCAAAAAAGACTTTTAGATAGTCCAAGTGCACTTATTGGGATATATAATATCAAAGGAATAAGTATAGATACACACTAAAAAATTAGAGCAATGGTTTCTTAAGATATACCCAAGAACGTTTTTTGATATACATAACTTTTTATTCCTATCTAGTTATTACTGAAGGTTTATCAATGAATTCTCCCATTTAACAACACCAATGACCAGATTAACCACAAAATGAGTGAAGATCATTTGGTTTGAATCTTGTGATAGATCTTTTCATGATCTAAAGGTAAGTTTTAATACAAGACTGATCTTGAACTTACCTAAGATGGGTGAGGAGTACATCGTATATTGTAACACATTAGGGATTGGGCTGAGAGCAATTTTGATGATTGAAGGTCATATAAAGGCTTATGGATTCAAGTAACTAAGGTCATATGTATAGGTTCCAAGCGCAGCAGAAGCGCAATATGTGCGTGTACCCAACCATACAAATTACCAAGATTGATGATTAATCCCTGATCAATATGACGATAAATGCCAGTATCCATGGAATTGAATCAAAGATAAAAGACAAAGGAGAGAACCTGGAACCAATAAGAGAGGATCAATATTTTTTATAATTAATTTAATTATTTAAATAATTACTTCCAAGGTGACTCATTCTTCATTGACGCATTTGACCATGGCTTTGAGGTTTGGCTTCATTTCAATGTAGAATCCAAGGATATGAATCCTTTAGAAGTGATCCACACATGATCCATGTATCTTTGAACATTGCTGAAGGAGTCTCTAGGTACTAGTACAGAAGATCCTTGCGCTTGTGATGTCCTCCTTTGATCGCCTTGAGAATTGATTCCAAATCATTCTCCTAGATCCAGTGGAGGAGGATCTCTCTCATTATTGAGAACGTTCTTGGAGAGGGAAGAGTTATCTAGGATCAAGGGATTTTCTCCAAGGATGTTGTGCACACAACCATTAGTTAGCTTGTGGAATGACCCCTTGGATAATTAGAGAATAACCACATAATTTGGAATTTAATTCAACATGTAATAATAAATAATTAGCACAAGTTTCGTTACTTTTTTTATTATTCCATGTGAAACCCCATGTCAAATAATAATAGTAATTATATTATTTCCATGACATGTGCTTAATTTTAACATTATATTTAAAAATTATTTAACAAAATAATATTTAATATTATTTCTCACCGGACCCATAACTTGGTTCGCCAATCCTCCTCAATATTTACCAAGCCTTGAATAATTACTATTTATTTATTAAATAAATATAACTACATTATTTTCTGATAAATAAATATTCAGCCCGCAATATATTCTCTTGAATAACTAGAGATGAAATAAATGCGATCAGGAATACTTTAATAATTATTAAACCACAAGCATGAATAATATTTATTCAACTTATTAAATAAATAAAGTATTTAATTGAGATACTGGCTACACATAGTGTGTGACCCTCTAGGCCTCTTTCTCATTGGCATTAGGTGGACTTTCCTAAAGTCCAAGATTACTATCTAGAAACGGGTTAAGGAACCCAAGAGAAAGAAGTTGATGTCACAACAAAATTTCACCTCATATGAATGATTACATTGTAATATAGTCCATTTTTCCTGATATCTCCAATCAAGCAGGTTTCATGCCAATTCCATCAACCCATGTGCTCGATTTCTCATTCTTTGACTTCCCAAAATTGAACTTTCCTAGAGAAAACCATGCTCATGGTTTTATTTAAGCTATATCATTTCCATCAAAGGTCCTGAGATATCTACTTCTATATAAGTGAAAATCATTTCTCTCATTATTCATTAATGCAGTATTACTCATGACACACCCAACATATCATACCTCAATGTGAACATCTATCATCATAGTTTTTTATCAATACATCTAAGTGTGTGAGTCATAATACCCATTAATAATAATCTAAAAGTATAAGGGCCAATACACACATTATATGATATGAACATCCAATGACATGTATGAATGTGTATTTTATACTAGTGGGTATTATTCTCATAATATCCTCCTGAATATTACCATGGCGCACACCATGAGAAGGTGCCTCAAAGTTTCATGATCCCCCATGCCTGATAGCCTATATCATTTGTGTACCTTCAAATCATATAATCCATCTATATAACATATATTCAAGAATATTGTCCTCGAACTTTTGAGTTCTCATCATAGCATGGATCCGTTATGAACTTTTAGTGCGACAGCTATTCTTAGGACATTATCACATACTATGTCACATAGAAGAACAATCATGATATGATAAGGAGTTTATTAATATTCATCCAATGAATATAGTTTTAACATAAAGTAAAAAGAAGTTGGTTTCTAGGAAGCTAACTCCAATAGACTCCCACTTGAACTAGGTCTAACTGCTAACAACCTTCAATCTGCTAGCTCTCACATGATATTCATTCTTCTGCTGAGATAGGAATTTAGTCAAGGGGTCTATCACGTTCTCTTCTGTGGACACTCTTCTCACTGAAACTTCACAACTTTGGTAGAAATCCATCAAGAGGTAATACTTTCAGAGTATGTGTTATGTCTATTGATGTGACATTGGCTCCTTTTCAAGAGCCACTGCTGCAGTATTATCACAATAAAATGTAATGGGATCCTTACTGCTAGGTACCACATCAAGATCATGGAAAACATTTTGAATCCATATGGCTTCCTTGATTGCATCAAAAGCTGCTATATATTCGGACTCCACTGTAGAATCATCGATAACTAGATGCTTTGAGCTCTTCCATCTCACGGCTCCTCCATTGAGACAGAAAACATATCCTCATTGTGACTTTAGATCATTTTGATTTGTCTGAAAACTAGCATCAAAATACCCTCTAATGAAAAGCTCCTCATTTCCTCCATACACCAGGAATATATCCTTAGTTATTCTGAGATACTTAAGGATAATCTTGAAAAAAGTCCAATGATGTTCTCCTAGATATGCTTGATATCCTCCTATCATGCTCAGTGCATATAAAACATCAATTTTGGTACGTAACATGGAATACATGATAGATCCTATCACTAAAGTGTATGGAATCTTAATCATCCTATCTTTCTCATGTTGTGTCTGGGGACACATTTTCTTGGAAATATGTATACCATGTGACAATCCCCTCTTGGATTGTTCCATACTAAATATCTTTTGTATCTGGTCAATGTATGTACTTTGAATTAGTCCAAGAAGACTCTTGGATCTATCACGAATAATCTTGATCCCTAAAATGTAGGCTTCTTTTCCTAAGTCATTCATGGAGAATCACTTTTTCAACTAATCCTTGACTGACTGCAAGACTGGTATGTCATTTCCAATAAGTAATATGTCATCAACATACACTACTAAGATAATGAACACATTCCCATTAAACCACTTGTAAACACATGGCTCAAATTCATTATTAATGAAACAAAATTCTCATATGGCTTCATCAAATTGAATGTTCCATGATCTGGATGCTTTTTTAAATCCATATGTGGGTCTCTACAACTTTCATACCCTTTTATCATCACCTGGTGTCACAAACCCTTCTGTTTCTGTCATATAGACATCTTCCTGATGGTTCCCATTAAGGAATGTAGTTTTTACATCCATCTGCCAAATCTCATATTCATGGAAAGATACTATGGAAATTATGATTCTTATAGATTTAAACAAGGAAACTAGCTAAAAGGTTTCATCACAGTCAGTTCCTTGATTTTGTTTAAAACATTTATCCAATATCCTTTCTTTATAGGTACTAACTTGACCTTCCATGTCCAATTTTTTCTTGAATACCCATTTACACCCAACAGTCTTTACATCAATTGTCACATCGACCAAAACCCAGACTTGGTTCTGATACATAAAATATATCTCAGAATTCATAGCTTCTATCCATATTGTGGCTTCAGAGATCTCAACTACTTTCTTTTAGGATAAAGGTTCATCATTTTCCAACAATAATGGGTCACCATCCTCAGTGAAAATGAAACAATATCTCTCTAGTTCCCTTACCTAACTTATACTCCTATGTAGTACTTGTGTTTCAGGAACTAACTCTTCCATGGGGACCTATGGAACTTGTTCCTATACCAACTCTTGTGTATCTTGAGCATCAACTTCGCCTAATTCTATCTTTCTCCCACTATCCTTTTTAAGGATGTGTTGTCTCTCAATAAAGGAATCATGTCTATAAATAGTCACTTTCTTTTTTCAGGGGTTGTATAGGTAGTTTCCCTTTGTTTCCTTGGGATACCCTATAAAGATATACTTCGTGCCCCGGGGTGCTAGCTTCTTTCCTAGGATAGACATAACAAATGTCTCACATCCCCATGCACGTGTATGCAATAAAGTGGGTTTATTTTCACTCTATAGCTCAAAGGGAACACCATTTTCTACCTTAGTTGGTTCTTCGTTTAATGTTTATACTGCAGTTTTCAATGCATATCTCCAAAAGGATAATGGAATATCTTCATGACTCATCATCGACCTTAACATGTCCAACAATTTATGATTCCTCCTTTCACTAACACTATTAAATTTTTGTGTAAAAGGTGGAGTGAGTTGAGATAGAATCCCAAGATCCTATAAAAGGTAGATGAAATCTTGGATAAGATATTCTCCACCTCAATATAATCTATGCTTCTTTATCTTATTAACAGTATTATTCTATACTTCATTTTTGAACTCCTTGAATTTCTTAAAGGACTCAGACTTATACCTCATTAAGTAGACATATCCATATCTACTCAGGTCATCAGTAAAAGTAATAAATTAAGAATATCTACCTCTAGATTCTACTATAAATGGTCCACACAAATCAGTGTGTACCAATCCTAGAATCTCTATGATCATTTCACCTTGTCCAACAAATGGTGGTTTGGTCATTTTCCTTTATAAATAATCATGACATCTATCAAGTGGTTTTAGCTCGAAAGAGTCTAAATAACCATCTGGATAAAGCTTTGGCAGGCTCTCCTCGTTCACATGACCAGGGCGGTGATGCCATAACTGGGTGTTGTATGATTCACGTGAACCTGGTTCGTTATCAATTTCCAACACTTGGTTCTCATAATTTAATACATACAAACCATTATTAAATTTTTCCACACCATAACATATTTTTCCTTTATAAAAGTAACAACATTTATTTCTGAACGTGAAAATAAATCCATCTATATCTAAAATCAATAAAGAAATTATTTTCTTTGTAAAAATTGGTACATAATAACAGACATGTAAAACCAAAATCATTCCCATAAGCAATGTGAGGTGGTAGTAACCAATTGAAAGAGAAGCTATTCTCATACCATTGGCAGCTTGTAGATCCACATTTCCTCTAAAAAATTTCCATAATCTACTTAGTTCCTATATTTGAATACATATGTGATCCCCACATGATATATCTAATACCCAATGTGTATAAATGGAAATATTTCACTCGATAACGAACGCACCATTGGCTCCCCATTGCCTCTAGGTGCAGTTCCGCTTCTAGTGGCTTAACTTTCCATATGAAATGCATACTGCCTCTTTTTCTTACCCCGCCTATGGATCTTCTTCTTCTTGGTCAAACGGTTCTATGAGGCTTTATATTTTTTATAAATCTTAGTACCCTTTTCCTTGTCCTTCCACTTCCTATTAACTATAAGGACTATAGGTTTTTCACACCCCATGTCCTTATCCACTTGGAAAATCAGGGTAAGAAACTCTGATAGACTCTTCTCATTATTGATCATATTATAATTTATAATAAAACTAGAGAAGTTTTTGGGAAGTGATGATAGTATAATATATTTACACAAATCATCTAGGAATTTCATCCCTAAGATGTCCAGACACTCAATATAGCCAATAATCTTGACTACATGTGGTCCAGCTAGAATAGACTCTCTAGGATTAGTAGTGAATAAAGCATTGGAGATCTCATACCTCTCTTATCTTGCCTTCTCTTGATAGAGATCCTGGCGATGAGAAATCATGCTATAAGCATCAATTTCCTTGTTTTTCTTAAAGATATCATTAGACATGGATTATAGCATGAGGCACTGAATATCTATATCATCATTCATATTTTTCACATACATAGAGAGTTCCTCATCACTCTACTCATTTCTAGGTGAAACTGGTAAAGGTTCTTCCAGCACATAAATTTTCCTCTCATGAAGAAGGATAACCCGAAGGTTCCTTTTCTACTCCTAGAAATTAGTATCGGTTAGAAGGTTGTCCTTCTTGATTATGGATCGTAATGATATGTTTGATTTCATTTTTGAAGTCATTTCTACAAAAAATATAAAAAAGTTTTAGTAATTTATATTGATAAATATAGAAAAATAAATAAATTAATATTTATTAATCTTCTACTATTTTTTTGAAACCCAATATCCCTCAACATTGGATTTGGAATATCCTACTGTTTGGACATTCTAGCTGTAAGGATCCATATTTCCCTTCTCATTACCCTAACTAGGGTTGGTCAAGAAACTTGAAAGTTTTTAGGTAGGCATTCCAAATGCCAACTCCATTAACTCACAACTCCTTGATCTGTTGAGTGGACTCCCCAATCCTAAAATTCTTAATTTTGTATTTCCTCAAACTTTGCCTCTCGGTTATACCAAGTCCTGTTAGGTAAGTCAATCCTTGATGTAAACTAAGTTAAGTCAACCCAAAACCTCATATTAGTATTCCATTTTAATTGAAATCACTCCAAATAGGGTTGGTCAGGCACTTTGAACTATGGTTCGATTCTAACCGAAGTAATTGAAAGCTATACCGACTTAATATTTTATCCTTTATGTATAAATTTCCACTTATTATATTTTCACATGTTTGTTAATAGTAAGTAGGATATACTTAAATGATTAACTATGTATAGATAATATTTAAACATAAGCCTTTTTATTTTTAGTTCCATCTTGTATGCTCCTCCAATGGCCCGAAGGCCTTCATTTTTTATTGACTTTTGATAATCCACCTTTCAAGGGGTGAGGTGGAACCCTTACAAGGCCCGTAGGTGTAAGTATTACATGTACCTTAGGACTTAGAGGCATTCAATTCCCATAGGCTTCAAACATTACATACAAACCAGACTAACTACTTGGAACTGCTCCTCCCTAGCATCTTCATCGTTAAATTATCTCTCCACCTTCACATGGATGTTCGACTAGGCTTTCTTGTGCATCCACAGGCTTGTACCGATGGCAGGTGACATACCCTCTCATTATTGAAATCCCTATATATTAATCAGGAGAAGGCACGTAGGCCAGCAATTTTAATTTAATAAATAAATTAAAAGGGAACCTGTCACATACAAAGGTCTGGTCTAGCTCATGATCATCCACATACATGTAATGAATTATTAATTTAATAAAACTAGAATTCAATTCCTTAATCGTTCTTATTAAGATAAATTATTCTCAAATCTATTAATCATTATATTTAATTAATCAGTCCTTTTTATCTTAATCCTTTTCTGAATTTCCTTTAGATTCGCATCCATAACCTTGTACATAACTTTCACCTTGGAAGAAACCCAGTGAATACCCATCCAAAACTACCCAACATGTATTTATACTTGTATACACATTATTTTTATGAAATATATCATGCACATAGAATTATAATTGTAATACTACTCATACATGATGTATAGATCTTTGAACGTTACACAGATGTTAATTAAACATATATATATATATATATCAAAAATCTATCACATTTTGTGTCCCAGATTTACACCCACACTAAGGTACATGTCTTAAGGGTTAAATAATATAATAATAAATTATTTAAATCTACATAATTTGGAAATAGTACATGTGTAGATCCGACTACACAACGTATACCCTCTTCACTATCCATCCGAAGTAAACACCTAGGTAAATGACATGCGAGGTGTACATAGTAAATCTTCAGAGTACACGGTGTGTTCAGTGGTCCACATTCCATGTATACTCCTCATTACGTGGTCACCAGCTTGGAAAGCCCTATATGGGATACATGACTTGACCCTGACCTAAAGGGACTACATGTTGTGTCCAGTGGGCAACATGACATGTAGTCTGCTTGACCGTGTGTCATTTTGTCATGGTCAACACATAGTGTAAGAATTAACTACACCATGTGTCATTAATGTACACGGCTTGATTAATTTATGAATTACTTATGATGTGTTGAACACAACAACATGGTGAGTGATCTGTATTACACGGCGTTTCTGGAAAATTACACAGTGTGTAATTCCGAATACACAGTGTGTACTGTCATGTTACCTAGATAGAATTGGCAGCCCTCCTGATGAGATCCTTGATGAAATTTTAATCCAAAAATTATTCATTAATTTTAGATCTACGAGAAATGTAATAGGAAGAATAGATCTCAAAATTCAGATTTCGAGAATGATTTAACAAGAATTTACAAAATAAATTATTAAAGCATAAATCATCAACTAATTATTTAAATAATTTTAAATGAAAATATGAACACTCTGATACCACTTGTAGGTTCTAGACATAGAGGTAGTGTAGGAAGGGCATGTACCTAACAAGGAAAATTACCATTATCGATGATCAATCTGGGATCAATATGATGATAAATGCAGTATCCATGAAATTTAATCAATGATAAAAGATAAGGGAGAAAACCTAGAAAAGAGAAGAGAGGATCAAAATATTTTGTTTATAATTAATTAAATTAAATTAAATAATTTCCTCCAAGGTGATTCTTTCTACATTGATGTGTTCGACCATAGATATGAGGTGTGGCTACATTGCGTTGTAGAATCCAAGGATAGTAATCCTCTAGCGGTGATCCACATGTGCTCCACGTATCTTCAGGTATTGCTGAAGGAGTATCTGGGTGCTATCATAGAAGATCAATGCGCTAGTGATGTCCTCCTTTGATTTCCTTGAGAACTGCTTCTAAAGCATTCTCCTAGATCCAGTGGAGGAGAATATCTCTCATTCTTGAGAGCGTTCTTAGAGAGGGAAGAGTTCTCTGGGCTTAAGAGCTTTTCTCCAAGGTTTTCGTACACATAACCATTAGTTAACCAGTGGAATGACCCCTTGGCTAATTATAGAATAATAACATAATGGAGAATTTAGTTTACTAGGTAATAATAAATAATTAGCACAAGTTTCATTACTTATTTTATTATTCCATGTGAAACCCCATGTCAAATAATAATAGAAATGCTATTATTTCTAGGACATATTCTTAACTTGAATATTATATTTAAATATTATTTAACCAAATAATATTTAATATTATTTCTCACTGAACCCATAACTTGGTCTTCCAATCCTTCTCAATATTTACAGGGCCATGAATAATGACTATTTATTTATTAAATAAATATAACTTCATTATTCACCAATAAATAAATATTTCATCTGCAATATATTCTCTCAAATAACTGGCAATGAAATAAATGTGATCAGGCATACTTGAATAATTATTAAACCATAATCAGGAATAATATTTATTCAACTTTTTAAATAAATAAATTATTTAACTAAGATACTGGCTACACTTAGTGTGTGACCCTCTAGACCTCTTTCTCTTTGGAATTAGGCGGACATGCCTAAAGTCCAAGATTACTGTCTAGCAACGGGTTAAGAAACCCAAGATAAAGAAGTTGATTTTTCAATAACATATCACATATTAAGAACACTTTCCATGTAATATAATTCCTTTTTCCCAATATCTCAAATCAAGAGGACTTCATACAAGTTACATCAACCCATGTACTCGATTACTCGTTCTTTGAATTCTTGAAATTGACCTTGTCTAGAGAACACCATAGCTAGGGATTTAGTTAGGCTACATAATTTCCATCAAAGGGCCAGAGATATCTACTTTTGTAGAAGTGACAAATCATTTCTCGCATTATTCATTAATACAGTATTACTCGTGATGCACCCAATATATCTCACATCATTGTGAACATTTTTCACCATGGTTTTCATCAATAAATATACTTTTGTGATTCATAATACCCATTAATAATAATCTTAAAGTCTAAGTACCAATACACACATCCGTATATAGAGACATCCAATGACAATTATGAATATAGATTTCCTACTGGAGGGTCTTGTGATCATAATATCCTCCCGGATATTACTAAGGGAGCACACCATGAGAAGGTTCCTCAATGTTTCATGAGTCCCCACCCCTGATATCCTGTATCATTTGTGTCCCTTAAAATGATATCATCCGGCCATAAAACATATATTCAAGAATAGTTTCATGAAACTTCTAGGTTCTCATCATAGTAGAGATCTGTTATGATCTTTTAGTACAATAGATATTCTTAGGACATTATCACATACTATGTCACACAGAAGAATAATCATGATGTGATAAGGAGGTTATTAATATTCATCCAATGAATACAGGTTTATCTTAAAGTACAAATAAGTTGGTTTCTAGGGCACTGAATCTAACAGTATGAGCATAGTTATCTTATACATGACCGTGAATTGGTAGTAGTAGTACATGCCTTGAGGTATTAAAATCATTACTTTTTAGGTGAGATATTTTTTGTGTATATCGACCATAAGATCCTAAAATATATCTTCTCAAAATGAACATGATCTTAATAAATGAATATGAGTCAAGTAGCTAAAGTTCTTTGATTTTGATATGGCATATACCCTGGGTATGGGTAATGTAGTTGAAGATGTGTTGATATAGATGATGTGGAATCATGTGGTCTTGGAGTCTAGTAGAGGGTGTTAGTTTATGGCCCTCTATTTTGAGATGCATGTGGAAGTTCAGAAGTACAAGGTTCCCTATCCATTTATCCTTCACTTCTCAATAGAATAAAGAGGAGACAATTTTTTAATACAGAGTGTTTATCACTGAGGGAAAACATATATGGTGTGGATTCATTGCCATACTAGACCCATGATGATGATTATATCCTTCTTATACCCAATCATTTATTAGTCCCCATGTGAATTCATGAATATTTTATGAGGGATTCACTTGTATAAAAGTGGTCTTTACACAAAGGTTATACTAAAATGTATCATCACATATGTTGGAAATATTGGTGGAATGGGATGAACAAGGTCATAGTGGGTTTTTTTACGTGGTGCTCCACCTTTCAGTAGGTGAAGTCCAAACACTAGTGACCCATGGGTGTCTTAAACCTGTTACCCATTACTTATTTTAAATGGGATGAAATCACATTTTATTTAATAACGGGGTTATTTAGGACACCTCAAGGTAGTGGCATGGTATGGGTGATCATGGATCAGGAAGGAAAATGGATAATTTATTTCTGAACTAGGGTACCTTTTCATTAGATGTGTTGAGAAATATATATTTATGAGATGTAGTGTTTCTACATGGGATACCTTATAGTATTGTTTTAGATAGTGATTCCAACTTTATATCATGTTTCTGGAGGGTATTTCACAAAGAACTTGGTATGAAAGTGCATTTGAGCACTGGTTATCATCCACATATCGATGTACCATCTGAGAATATTATTCAAATCATAGAGTACATATTGAGATAGTGCATCCTAGACTTTGGTGGTTCTAGGGAGAACCACTTGTATTTAGTGGATTTCCCCAACAATAACATATATCATGCATCCATACAGATGGTTCATTATGATGCTCTATATGGTAGACCGTGGAATTATCCTCTATATTGGTTGGGTCTCGTGAGTTAGTGATGATCAAACCGAGCCTCACTTATGAGACCTTAGAAAATATTCACTTGATACATAATTTTATGGTGACTACCAAGATTAGAAAGCATTCATATATAGACCAACGATTCCAACCTAATAAGTTTTAGGTGGGTTACCATATATTCCCATGAATGTCACCATGGTTTGAACATCATCATGTTCAGGGGTAGGGAAAGTTGGAACCCAAGTATGTGGGGTCATTCAATATAGTGTAGAGGATTGGTTTGATGGCATTCTAGTTGGCTTAACTTTAGAATTTTAGTAATATCAATGATGTATTCCATGTATCACGGCTTCAGTGATGTGATCTCAATCCATCTAATGTGATCGACACATATAATGTTGATCTTAAAGATGGAAATTCATTTGAGGGGAATCCATTTTTTATAGTGGATTGGAGTGAGAATAATCTTCATCAGAAGAAAGTTACTCTTGTACAAGTGTGGTGGAATAACAGGCATATCCAAGATGGTACTTTGGATAAATAATCTCATATGTGTGATTAGTGGTCAAATTTATTCACCAATAATTCCAAGTGATGTTTTAAATGGAATATTGAGTAAAAACTATTATATGTTGGGGAGCTTGTAAAACCTCAACCTTTTTAAAGGTTCTATTTTGTTTAATTTTTTCTGAATATCATGTATTTTACCTTATTATGAATGTTTTAGGTATTATAAATGGTTCATGAGCAGTTTTGGAAGATCAGACCAGGCCTACAACTAAAAAGGTATATACAGTAGGCACTCATGATGTGACACTTAGGAACCATATTTTAAATGCCCAGTCTTATAGGTTTTTTAACTTGAAGTTGGGGTTTAGGCTATGAAAAACTTGTTCAGTGGGGGAGGGTCCTCTACCTTAAATAATTCACAATGTGAACCATGTAGCCATGATATGAACCATGCATGGAAAAAAATTATTTTAATTGATTAATTAATTAATAAGGTGTTAGAAATATAAATAGGGGTTCCCTCTTATCCAGTACATGACCCCCCCCCATGCATCTTGAGTTTCTCATCTTCCAAGTGGTTTTCTTCCTCATTCATTAATTGAATCAAACACCATTCATTATAACACAAATTTTGAAAAATGGATATCCTTATATCTCTAACCATTCTTACATTCTTTCACTATAAAGAAATATCATGCTAATTTCATCTATTTATGCCCAATTTTAGGGTTTTTTTGTTTACTTTTCTGATTCACACTATTGGAGCTCAAATGAATGGTCGGTTTTCAATGGGTGGGAATATATGATAGTTATGTAGGTGGTATTAAATATTTCCCTCTAATTCCCATAATTTTGATAATGTGTCTCATGTGTGGTTGTGCCAAAATACCCCCATGCTCGACCTAAATTATAATTAATTTTCCTTTATCCCTAATCCATGAAATTGAACATTCCCTTGGGTTGTTAGTATATCATTAGTGAGTATAGACTAGAACTTTAGCTACCCATGAATTGTTCTTGACCATGGAAATTAAATGTGTAATTGAGAGGTGGCCCTAGGGGTATGGTGGATTTAAGTGAATGTGTGGGTGTTTGGGGATTCCTAGGATGTGATCTAGGTTCTGGTATTCTTGTTTATTATGCAAGGCAAGAAATAATTAAACTAAAATATATGATAAATGAATTTTTAATTAAATTTGAATGCCCTTGAAATATTCCTTTGATTAAACCTTGTGTTTATTGAATTTGAATGCCTTGGAGAAGCCCCCTTGGATTCAGGCTTGGGCTTATTAACTTATAATTCCATGGGTTACACCCCCCATGTATTTTTCTTGATTCCTAATGGATTGGAATTTATTGGATACATTCCTTGGACTCAACAGTGTAACTAAAGGCTATGAATTAATTAGACACACCCCTTGTATTTTTCCTTGAGCCTATTGATTGAAAATGTCTTGGACACCTTATGCAGATTCAACCTTGGGCCTATTATTTTGATATTGTGAACAAAGACATCTGGAACTAGCTAAAGTAGGTGTGGTTAATCCCAGCTGTCCCCATATAACCTGAGGATCGATGATAGTTTATTTATTTACACAACTTATTTCACTTTATTATTCACATAATCATGCAATATATACTCAAAATAGATTGATCTATATGTATTTTTTGGTGGATTACAGAGTCTTACTCACACCCTACTTAGGCCATTTTTGGTCCCCAAACAGTCTTCACAGTTGTAAGAAAGGATAAGGGAATGGTCCCTATGATTTATGATCAATCTATATTATATGGGATGGATCATGGGATGTAGTATTGGGCCAGACTCATGACTGATTTTGGGATTTTCTTTAGTATATCTATTTTTTTCCTTTTGAGGGTTTCCTTGATGTTTTTGATCCACCCACAAGGGATCCCCTTTGTATGTATAATATTCCTAACAATTTATATCCATCATTTTGATATATCTTGAGTTATATTATTATTGGCACTTGTTGTGTTGAATTTTTATGATGTTTTTTCTCTTTTTTCATATACTACATTATATTTGTATTATTTAAACTATTATTTCACTATAATATGTGGTTATAGTCTCCCAATTGTACTAACATGGACACTTGATACTTGTCAGTAACCTTTTATGTTTGGGGAGTTGCGCTTGAGGTCCCTATGACACTCTGGTCCAGACACTGCCAAGTGATCTCGGGTCAGGGCATTACGTCAAAGGTGTTTCCATGTAGTTTTTAATTAAACATTTAATAGTTTTTTGGTGGTGTAAATGATCACCCTAAGTATAATAATTCAGATGAATTGATGGATAATAATGCAATCCAAGAATCTAGGATAGAAGTAGGAAGATTATTGACTTCTTTTAAGGACTCATCTATGGGAATGATTCTTAAGAAGGGTTCAATGATTATATGGAAGAAAATATTGATGTGATTATATATCATTTTGAATTATGTAAGAATTATTTTATTTCAAGTCTTTTCCTTCCAAAATGGGAGAATCCATAGAGGCATAATGATATGGTGGGTATAGTCTCAAAGATCTATGACTTTACTGATTGGATATCTATCTCTCTCAGCCATGGTTTTTTTCATTGTATTTTCTCTTATGGTTCTTTAAATAAAATGTAATGGATATTTAATTATATATATTTGAAATTAGGGTCACTTTAAATTTATGAATAGAATTTATAATTTAATCCTTCCTCTGTCAAAATTATATATGTGCAGGTATGCATTATGATTCATGGTTTGAATTGGGTTCTCTAGAACCCTAATATTCTTTATGATATTGTTGATGTTGTTTGGGTGCCTTTCTGAAGGGATAAAGAAACTAAGATGGTCCGATTTGGAAGATTTCCTAGTATTATATTTGATATTTACCTAAGTGATACATTGATTAACAAGGTAAATCTATCTACTGAGAATGATGATATTATTTGGAAAATATGGTATGAGAAACTTCCTAATTTTTGTGTGGACTGTATTGTTATTGGTCGCTTGAGGAATCAATTATAAAGAAATATGATTTTTGGATCCTAATTTATGAAGGGTCATAGGGAGAAGGATTGTAATAGGAATACTTTGTTGTATGGTGTTGTTTTATAGATTTTTGGTAGATCTTCTAAGTTTGAACATGGGATTTCTCCTTAGGAGTGCAGGGATATGGAGGATGGTGTTTCCCTATATAAGTAGGGATGTAAAGCATCAGGTTATGAGTCTCCAAGGAAGGATAAAATTTTATCTAGTCTGGTTTTGGATGGAACATTAGATCAAGTTGGACATTTATAGGAGAAGAGATATTCTCTAATTAGCATTGATTCTATGCTAGGTATTATTACTTCTCAAGGGTTGGTTCAAACTAGGTTTTGGAGCATGAGTAAGGTCTTGGGAGCCCTATTTCTTCCTAGATTTTGGAGAAACTCGTTTTTACATAAATAGTAACAAAATAAAAGGGTCATGGGGTAATTTTTAACATGGTAGTACATCCTTTAAGGATTATCTTGTCAGCAGCAAAGAGATTAAGAGTGATGGTGATGATCATGAGGAGACTAACTATGAGTTGGATACATAAGCTAATGTTGATTATCATGTGGTATAGAATAATCATCTATTATAATCAAGTGATCATACAGGGAATAATACACATAAAGTTGATTATTCATTAAAAAAATCCTAGAAGAGGACATGACATCATAAGGGATAATGTGGATGTTGAAGCTCCATTCTGTATATGTGCCCAATTTTCCTAAGGCTACTTTCATCCATCTTTCAATTAATTATGGTTAAAGAGATAACATTATTTTTATAAGGGCGAATATTAGATTTAATACTAATTAAAATACATCATAGGAAGTATGGGTTGATATCCATCCAGCTGCTCATGAGTGGTCTCGACATGTGTAGCTTGTTGGTTCAACACTGAAGAATCAGTAGATGATGTTAATGAAAATATATAAAAATGATCAATATAGGAGGTGGGGTCATGGTTAAATAGTTCATTTATTAGGTGGGTGTTCTTCTCATGAAATTTATTTTATCAACGAGTTTAATTCATAATTTAATCTTGAATATAAGGCTACTCAAAGTAATAAAAGTTAGATCCATCTTGTAAATTTCTTACCTAGATCTCCTCATGTGGCCCATAAATCCCTAAACATGAAGGCTATCATGAATTCCACATATGATGATACTGGTGTTATGGTTTTAGACAGAAAATCTGATTAAAATTTTGAAAACACACTACCTAAAACATTAGAAGTCTATTTGTATTCTGTAAACATTGAAGTTCCTTCATAAAACTGTAATGAAAATCCCTATAAAACGATACCTTAGAGGTAGGTTCATCACACTATAGGATGAAACTCAAGTAGAAAAATTATTTTTCACAACATGAGTATGAGATCTAAATTTGATGTCATAAGTAATCCTAAACTGGATGACAAATTGATATTGTTGTAGATGGTTTTTGGTTATTATTCGAGACTTGTTTTTGAACTCTTGGAGATAGGATAGTTTATCTATTTCATTTTTCTTTATCTGCTCAAGTTGTTTATTTTTGAAGCTAAGGTTAGTAATGTTATATCTTTCCCCTTCCTTTTTATCTTGTACCACATTTCTTTTTTAATAAAAATAAGCTTGATTATTTGGACTATAGACTATAAATGTTTTTATTATTGATAAAAAATAAGAAATAATAATTTTTTATAATAATAGTTATTAATAATAATTATTAAAAATAATGTAACTTATAAAAATTATTAATGTCATATATATTAAAACATCACAAATAGGGAATAAAATAATTTAATTTTAATTAGAATGAATATTGAATTCAATAATAATTACTTTTATTAAATAAATTAAAAAGATAAAAAGGGATTCATATCTGAAACATGTTACACATTTTCACCCAAAAAACATGAGCACCAAGAAATATTACAAAAACCTGTCAAAATAACACACAAACACCAAAAAGAAAACAAACAATGGACACCAAAAGAATAAAAATCCATCCTCAAAATATTAACCTATGTTCCTTGGCATGATTATTCTTCAAGAATGTGTAAATGAAATAATCCTACCAAAAGAACCAACACCGAACTAGCAAGCATCAACCATAGAAACCACAATCAAGGTATAACTTCATATACCTAGCTCAAACACTAGATTTCTTACAAAAATAGAATGAGATACAAGGCACAACATACCCAAATCCCATTCATAAAAAAATGAAACTACATCTTCATGAAAAAATCACCTTCCAAAAAACATAAGACTCAGGAAAAGTACTATATATCTATTACTTGGTGAATAAATTTCAAAAGAAAAATGGAATAGAGAATATAACCTACAATCATAGCAGTACATCACATGGCCAACACTAGAAACAAGGAAAATATAACTCGATAACCGATTCACCAATAGATTAAATAGTCACATGTGGAGAATATTGTAAAATAATAATCCAATACTAGCAATATAACCATATAAAATAATATCCAAAAAAAACTAGAAAATTTTTATCTGAAAGCTCAATTCCAATACCAACGATCAAGGGAAAAGAAACCAAAATGATCAATAATAATATTATAAAACAAATTAATTTACCATAAAAAGTTGATTAATCTAGAACCTCTAAGAAAATAATAAAAAAACAATATCCCAAACAAAATATTCAACCAAGTTATTCTTACTAATGGTCTCAAATTTAGATCTTGTACACATACTATGAGAATAGATAATAAATCTTAATTGTTGACCTCTTGGATAATGACAAAGTCTACAAGGGATTGTTTTTCATGGATTAGGGTTTTCATCGTATGAAGGATCCTCTAAATTTAAGTTAGTTGGTTGATTATAAAAATATTGAACTTGAAGATTAAGTTCAATAATATCATAGCTAACTAACTGAGCCACACTCTCAACAACTCTATATATAATAGGATCAAGGTAATCCACCCTATAATGTTTTCCTTTGTCACTATAATCATTATCATCAGTCTGGAAAATCATGCTAAAAATAACCCCAAAATTATCCACGTTCTCTTCAACCCACTTCAAAGTAGCAGTAAATTGGTCTACTATAACAAGAGGAGTACCCCTTCTAGACATGAACCTCATTAGAGACTCAACATCTAATTTCTATTTACCTTTACGGTCCCTTGGGGTCTAATCTTCTAATCCTTCCAAAGTTGATGATCAATATCCTCTTGTTTATAAATTTCACAATCAAATTGACCATATTTAGGACAATGAGTGGAGATAATAAGATAAACTATGTACGTGCTATATTGTAATAGCATAACACGATAGGTATGGTAGGGGTGAAGAATAGAGTTATAGAATAGATGAGAGATATATAGAGAGAGAGATATATGTGGAAGACCACTTCTAGGATCCTTACTGAATCCTCCCAAGGATCGAGTCCCATAAAAACCATTAATAAAAACCAAAATTAATACTTACCCCCACATTCAACCCTCTCCCTTATTTAATACTCAAAAAACCCACCAAAAACTCTCACCAACTGTAACTGAAAAAACAACCTATCCTAATCAAAGTACAAAACTACCCCTAGGAAGTTATTCCCCTTAACCTTCCCTCAAACACATGCTCCTATAGAACATTAATTTACAACACATTCCTAACCATTCCACTACCCTAGGTTAGCCACTCTATCCCCCAGTACTCAATAGTCCCTCCAATACCAACAACCACATTACTCACATTTCCCTCACACTAAAAATACACCTTGTTCCCAAGGTAAAGAACTGCATCTAAAACAAGAATATCTAGATATTTATTATTAAAACTCTAAGTTCATCAATAACATCTTGAACAAAAAATTCAACCCATGTGATATTTCATAAGTAATGAGCAGCCAATATGGAACAAAAGTTTGTTTACATCATCTAAAAAACATTGGTCGTTATAAAATTATATTCCCTAAGACCAATCTGAGTGTAAATAAGGAGAATGTAACACCCCAAGCTTCCACGGTACGTTTCCCTTCGAATAATGCGATAGCGTGTGTTGTACGCAACCTCGAGTTCTAACACACACCACAACTAATTAAACTAGCCGTTGTGAATAGTAATACCTACCTTTTGAAATCATATATATTTTATATTTCAAAATGGACATCATTTTTGGATTCGGAATATCGAATTTATCCTAAGGTGAAATTTTGGTACTTTTCGGATAACTTTTATATTTTGATGAATAGTGAAAATTACTAAATTTTAATTAAAAACAACTTTTTTAATCAAAATAATTAATATTGATAAATTATGAATTTGAGTGGTTTTAAAGTATATTTAGAATATATTTTTACCATTTAATTTAACTTTTGTCATTGGACATAATTTCACAATTAAATCAGACATAAACAAGTGTCAATCTTTTGATAGTTATTATCTCTTAAAAACACGCTTTTTATTTTAACAACGGGAATTAATTTTAAATTAATTTCTGCCACTTCTGTGTTTTGAATTTAGGAAAATAGATTCCATATTTGGAATCAGGATGTTCAAATTGTGTAAATAGGTAACTTTTATTTTTAGACATTTTGAAAAATTACTGCGGTAAATATTTTATTTACCATGGTTAAGGGTAAATCCGGTAAATAAGGGTTAAAAAAATAATATTATAATAATACTAAATTACCCTAAAATATGTCTTAACCCTATTGGTTGATACATGGTCGACCATGGACATCTTTGGGTCGATTTTGGGACCCCATGGATCCACTTGTAAGTGATAATGACACTTTATTTTAATTAAGTTAAAATGAATACAAAAATGACACAAGCATATATCTTTTAGAAAAACAATTGTTACATAGGGTTATATATGTTGGATTTTAGATTATAAATATTCATTAGAAAGATAAATAGATTTCCTACATAATTATATTTTATTTATAATTTTTAGACATTAAATAATTTATTTTATTTATGACACAATGATGATGCAGTAATTACTATAATAGTGAAAAATTAAAATAATTGATATTATAAATACCCAAATAAATATATATGAAACTTTTAATGAATTAAAATAATTTTCTAGGATAATATGATATATTAGGATATATTTAATTGACTTTTTTCGAAGTAATCAATCTGTTATGAGTTTCAAAAAAATCAACTATTGAATAGTGTCAAAATTGACATAAAAGAGTTCTTAAAACAAATATTATATTATTAATTGATATTAAATTCCTAAAAATCTAAGGTTCGGCCAATAGAGTTATATAATGATAGGTTCATCATTAATGGACCACTTGGGGGTCTCTTGGATTTATATAGTAAGTTTATTAACCATATTATATAAAAATACAAAGAGACATTTTAAAAGTGAAACTAATTAACTTAGAGTTAATACTTAAAGATAAGGTTAATATAAGTACCCAAACCTGTATAAATTCTATTGGTTGAGTGGTTTTCGACCTATACCCACCTTAACCTTTGAATAATCAACTTTTGAGCCATTAGAAACCGAATATGAATTTATTATAAATTAATATTTCTAGCTTTTCCAAAGGTGCCCCTCACCCCTCTTATAAAAGGGCACTCCTCCTTCTCATTTCTTCACACCTTCAAAGCCTTTTAGTTCGGCCAAACTCTGCCCAAATAATCTCCCAACATCCCTCACTACAACCTAGAGGCCTTATTTTGATCAGAAAGCCAACCTAAGGAGCCCTTTTGATCAAATCAAAAGGAAGAACCCGAAGAAGAGGTAATGATTTCACCACCCTTTTCCAAGTTCATTTCTTCTTCCACTTCTTCTTCCTTTGTTGTTACCATTCTAAAATAATAACTCCAGTATCATATATATACTGTGATGTTATTATAAATATGGTACAACCATATTCAGTATTCTATCCACCCTTTGAATAACATGTCACCATGCGTGCGTACGTACGGCTTACCGTCTCCACGTCGTGGTGTAATTGTTATTCAATATATTATTATTTGGAAGGGTATAATAATGATGTGTAACTCATGTAAATAATAAATATAACATGTTAATGATTCTGTATATATGATATACCATCCATTTATATATTATTTTAATATCAAAAGAATGATATTGTCGCTCGTGCGTACGTACGGACTACCGTCTCCACGAACGCGATGAGATTCATTCTCCATCGTATCCATTCAAGTATAATTATCATTTGATGATTTAAAAATGATGTTTAAGGACTTGATATCATTCTGGATATGAATAATATACAACCTATCCTTTACAAACATGTCTTACGTAACAAAACATATAAAAGAAAACAAGTAAGTTAACACCCGAAACAATGATAATACTAAGATATTATTATCAAATCAATATTAAAAGATCATATATGATATCATATTAATGTATATGATTCTTGTATAATTTAACAATTATTTCACCATTATACAGGAGGTTAACCTACCCCAACCAAGGAAAAATACAAGGTAAGGGTTATTTCACAATCTCTTCATTATCCGAGGTTGTTTATACGTAATAATCTACTGGGATTTCTTGATCATCCACATCCATGTTTCTTCGAAATGTATTTCAAAACATATTTATTATTTACAAGAATATGGGTTAAAGTCATTTATACCCTTGTTTGACTTTTTATAAGAGGTTTATAAAGGAATCTTTCTGTCGTTTTCAAAACAAGGTCCTTTTTAACCTTTTCGACAGAATTAAGGTAAGAATGTTTTTTTTAACTTATACGGCGGGTGCGGCTATTTTCCGCTGTTATAAAATCTTCAAAGCTTCCCTTACAAGCTTATAAGATTATTTTCAAAGAAAATGTTTTATTTTATATGGATCTTAAATGATTTAAAAATAAAAGGAGATATTTCTTTAAAAAGAATTTTGATTTCATCTATGTCAACATCCTTTGATGGATTTTAAGATTATTTGAAGTTGATTTATTATGATACAAAACTTCTATATTGTATTGAAGGTTTTGTGATATGTTTGACTGTGTATGTGCTATTTTTATACCATTCATAGTTTATGGTGAAAGTATTGACATTTCGTATGCTAGTTTTAATACGAATGTTTATGTTATATTTAAACCTTTTCATATGGGAATGCATTGGACTTAATATGTGACGGGTGGAGCCCGCTATAGCTCCTCGATGCATCGGTAGGTCTCATGGGACAAACTAGTGTCTTGGCACAAGGCCTTGACAAAATCTTATTTGTAGTCTTGGCACAAGGCCTTGGCTATGTGGTTATGATAGTCTGGCATTATGCATTCCATCATTATGAAAGTGGTTATTGATTTTTGCATGTGATTATTCGATTAGTAGAATATCCATGTGAATAAGTAAATGGAATTATTTCATTTTATTTATGCCATACCATGTTGAAAGTTCATGTTTGAAAGGATTTTGTTTTAGTTATACATTGCCTTAAAAGTTTATTCTTATTTATGAAAGTTTCCGCTATATTGTTATCCTTACTGGGCATTTGAGCTCACCCCTTTTCTATGTTTTATTTTTCCCAGGAAGTGAAGAAGTAAGTTATGAATGACCTGTAGGGATATTATGTGGGGATATGAGTGTGGATTATGGAGACAATATGTTGTTGTAGTAGTTTTTTGTTTAATGATGTAATGTAAAACTTATGAATATATCTAGTGTTTCCAAGGCTACTAAACCAATCGGTCTTTCGAGATTTGATCTTTCCTGTGATCATGCCAATGTTATGTAATAATGCACCGACTCTGGGTAACTAGGGTCGGGGTGTTACAGAGAACCACTTTATTAGAAATTATAACATCCAACCCAACTTAAACATTCAATTCCAAAAATATCTTATCACAAAATTTCAATCCATATTAGAGCTTGTACCAGTTCCAAATTTGGATCTTGATCTTCCAACCATTCTTTAAAACATTAAAAAAACCTAAAATATTGTTAAAGCATAGCCAACTATACCAAATGACATTGTTTTCATGGCTATTGTAGAAAATGAAAAAATATTTCATGACTTACCCTTTCCAGTAGTCTTCCAATTCATTAGGCTTTAGAATCTATGAGCATCTGATAGCCTGCATAGTTACCACTAACCCAAATATCATAATTGGATAGAACCAAGTTTTTGGAATAAATTGTCTATAAACACAAACACCAACATCAATGGAAAGCTACTAGAAAATTAATTCATCCCCCCAATAGCCATATTTATATAGATTTCAGTTTTCATACAAGATAATTGTTTCATATAGCTATATGAATTTTTCAAAGTGTTTTATAAAAACTTTTTCTTTTTGAATAATCAGCACATCACCAAAATTACAACAATATTTATCAATAAAAAATATCATTGTCATAGTATTCATTAATAAAAATATTCCATTACATCCATACACATAAGAAACACCTGCTCCCATTGTCTCGAAGCTTACCGCATCCCAACCACCACTAACATTAAGCATCTTGATAACACCTCACACCTTAGAACTTATAAAAAAAATGTATAGTGGATGTGTTAAACACAACTATAATATTTTGGAATAAATTCTAACTTCCTTGGAACTTGAAACTCTAGTACTTACACTATTAAATCATCCTAACCATAATTCAAATAATCTTTAACCACACTCAAAAATAGCATGATTTCTAGTTCCACTACATGCTCTTTTTTCTTAGACACTATGAATTCTCCCTGAAAATCACTGAAGTAACTATCTCAATATCCAAATACTTCTAGATTAATTTCACTTTGCTAACTCTTTAATTCAAAAATCATAGAATAAGCTATAATAATAGATTCTAACCTTCAAAAAAATCTGCAATCCAAATCAATTTAAAAAATAGAGAATTGGAGATCTCATGGTTTGAAATGATCCAAAATATCCAAGTAGATAGGAAAATCTCCATCAATAGTACACTTATTAAACCTCTAAATAACCCTTCCATGAACTTAGGAACTATTTATTCTTGGTAATGCATGAAAAAAACCAGTGAATTCCCCTTGCAGGTTTGGAATAGTACTAGTGTTAGCTCTAGAAATCACAAAAAAAATCCATCTCTTCCTCAATATCAAACCAGTTCTAGTAATAGTTTTAACCAAGAACCAAAAAAATATATAGATTCTATGAAAATTAAAAACTGATCCAACAGGTAACCTAGTTGCACTAGTGTTTATGAAGTATCCTTCGTCCAGCTTCTAAAAAACCAAGAGCTTGTCATCTAGTGTTTGTTTTTTTATTTGGATAAATCCTTGTGGTACTCATATGTGATTATGTTGAACTTCCACCACACTAGTTTCCAATATGTTTTTATTGTATCTACATGATTTTCTCATGGAAGTTCCTTTAAAAATGCTGCAGAAAACATTACATGGGACCATCTTGAAGAGAAGTGAAAAAAATTGAGTTACTTGAGCTAAATAATTTTTCCAACCCATATGAACTGGTGACACACTCAAAATTGATTCTTTCCCATCCACTTCTAGTCATTATAAACAAGATTAAGTAGTTCGGCATGAGTTTTAAACTAAAATTATTTTTCTAGAACTGCTAGAAACACTCCCACATACCATCACATTATGTACTCTAGAAAGATGAGTTTAAATGGTAAGAGTATATGAATGTAATTTAATGTCTAGAGGTTCCTCCTTGCAGTTTTTCTCTCATGTATCTAGACTAGAACATAAATTTGGAATCACAACTTTGAGTCGATTAGGACTGAAATTATTCTTCTCCTCTAACTCTCATTTATTTCTCCATTCCATAACAATGTATCTTACTTCATCTTTATTTTTTTTTTAAGTTCTGAACTAGAATCATACCTATCCATTATTTTCAAAATAGTTGGTTGTACAATTATAGGCTTATATGGTTTTTCCTTCCTAGGTTGCATTCACATGGCTAGTAGAAAATTCTCCCACCTCACTCGATTGGGAATTGGATGCAATTCAATCTCACCTAGCTCTAGTACAGCTGGTTTAATATTAACTAAATTATAAAACCCCAAAAATTTAGTTAAAATGAATAATAATATCGATATATTTCTTAATATGAAACACTGAGCTTGAAGTGAATTGAGATGTATTATAAAAAATATTATTTAAATGTGACTTTGCCCTTGAATAAGAAAGTATGAATATGAATAAGCAAATTATGAAATATATTTATAGTAGTCTTAATTAATATAAATGTGTTGAATAATGATTAGTAAATAATCACTCAATTTTAGTGAAGTTATTTTACGCTTCAAAGATGTAATTTCATCAAAAATTATTTTTATTGCATTTTGTGCATGGAAATTATAATTAATTTATACCAATTTTAGAAATTTTATTTTAAAAAATGAAATTATTTTTTGAAATTAGTATATCAAAATTTACAAATAGTGGAATTTTAGGATTTTTCTGATAAGATTGATTTTTTAATGAATAGTGAAAATACAAATTTTGTAAATTTGTATTTTATTTTAACTTGAAATTATCATTATGATTTGAATTTGATATTAAATTAAAAAATATTTTCTTTAATTATATATAATCTAATTAATTATATAGGAATTAACATTATACCTGATTTTTTCATACGTTTATTTTTTGGATTAAAAATGCATTTTTTTTATAAAAACTGTTGTCATTTCCATTTATATATTTATATTAAAATTTATTTATTTCACTTCTAGAAATTGAACCTTCAAAAATGGGTTCTATATTTTGGAATCAGGATGTTAAAATTTGGTAAATATACCCCTTTTATTTTTTTCATTATGAATACTGATAGAAAAATATTGTCACCTCAGTAAAGGTAACAATTGTAGAAAACCCACTTTTAATGTCACTTTTTCAAACCTTTAAATATCTATTTAAAACTATAATTAGTAAAATTTACATTTAAAGTGGTATTTTCTATATCGTTTTTCATATACCAACGCTGAAAACCCATCCATAGGGTGATAAATAAAAGTCTTTCAATATTAATTATTAATAAAACTAATGTGAAATTCCTCTTGGAATTCTTTCAACATCATATTTTACTAAAAACTCAAGTCTAAAGTATGTTAGGAGGTATTTCCATGTCCATTTTATAAAAAACATAAAAATTATTCCAATTTCTAGGAGGTCTTTCACATCGGTTTAACAAAAAACCAACGATTAAAGTTTATTTTTCTTACAAATATTACAAAATTGAAAAATCCCACACCTGGAAACTCAAACCATAGTACCAAATCAAGCTAAAGATTGGCAGAAATAGAATAAGAGAAATAAAACTCATTGCTAACTTTTACAATAATTTTTATAAATACACACCTAAATTAAACTAAATATCCAAGTTATTCAAACTTAGATAATATTTTGAAATTAAATTTTGAAGGTATTTCAAGTAATTGGATGTATATGAAGAAACATTATCAAAAACCCACAAAATAAACTCTTATGAATTTAAAACAAAAAATATTTTTTAAAATTAAAAGTGTTATAATGAAACTAGCCTTTCCAAAATATATTGTTATTTAGGACATGATTATCTCATAAATGAATCATAAAAAATAATTCCACATTCTAAAACCCATTTTTGATAATTAAACTGAAGTTATGAAATAATATTTTTAAAATAAAAATAGAAGATATGTAATAAAAATAAACTATTCATTGATATATAAGTTATCTACCTAAGCTTTAACATAATATTTTTTTTTGGTTCCACTATTGGATAACGAGCCCTATTGAAAACAATCCATGCACTTTTGTAATTATAAATATTAATTATAAAAACTGATATAAAAAAATAATATTAAAGTACTAAAATGATGAGATAATTCTTACTTATTTAACAACTTGCTAAATCTTCTTTGAACACCTCCCAATAAAGAGCATAACCAATACGCTCTACATTATTTTGGTTAAAATACATATAACATAACATTTCCAAAAAAAATACATTAATAATTAATAATAGTATAATTAATAGTGGTTCGTGATTGTATATTATTTCTTACCTATCAAGGAATAGAAAAACCCAACATGCGATCTCTGGGTTTCTTAATCTTTCAGACACATATTCAATTTTGGCTTCCTGGTTCAAATATTTCACTTCTTTTGAAATGTATTATGGGTCAATAAAACCTTAAGAAGAAGTGAAATCATATCGGATTCAAATACCTTAGAGATACCTGATTATAAAAATAATTAATTAATTTAATATAAAATATTATTACTTGATGAAAATAAATTAACAATTAAAATTTAATTACATAGAAAACAATTAAAACACAAGTATACTGAGTTGATCACCCTTTACAACATCCATGATGTTGGTTTTAAAAATATTTAATATATAATATCTTCCACATGAATTGTCAAAAAAGTATAATAATTATATTTTATAGAAAAAAAATGTGATAAATGTTTTACCCAATCAACATCCTGAGGAATATATGAAGGTCCTATAACCTAAAATTTTCCTTTCCTTCTCATTAATTCCTTTAATTTCAGATAATTCTATATAAGTTAGGTTTTAGAAAATATTATAAGTAACTCTCAATTTAATTATAAATAAAAAATTAAAAACCAATGCATACCTCATATGTTTTCTGAAAATAATGATTATTTTGTAAAAGTAAAAAATGGCCAATAATCAGTCCTACTATGGACACCTCCTCCATAGGCATCAACATTGGAGCAATTAGAATAATAATATCATGTATCTCTACTCTTCCCTGAACCAAATTCATAATATAATGATATACATAATCCCCCATATGATGTAAAATTTTGTATGTTATAATATGTACATGGGGATCCCCAGCAAGAAACTCACAGTACACAGTTGGGTCTGAATGAGGAGGTGGTGGATCTAGGTTGGAAGGATATACAGGTTTCACATATCTCATTACTTCTACAAGAATAACTGCTATATATGATTTAATCCTATACTTTATCGAATCATTCAAGTATCACAACTCATCCTTCAAATAATATAATTCTTCCTTATATTCTTCCCCCATCGATGTCGCACTAGGGGTGCGGCTAAAAACCTTTTTAAATATGACACCCTCCTTATACCCTCTGATGGGACCATGGTGTTTTATATTTCATAAAAAACAATAATAATAACCTTCCTACCATTATGGATAAATTTATCCTATTTAATTTTCTCCCAATAGGCATCCTGACATAATATTTTTAAATCTAATTATAATAAGATAAATTTATTCAATAGTATTATTGATTAAAAGTAACATTTAATTACTTATAATCTTATCAACAACTTCCTTGGTTTTGTTGGTAGTATACTTTATCTTTTTTTAAACTTTCAACCTTTTCTATTTTTCATGACAAGTGTGAGGATATGGAGGGTTGATTTGAACCTCTTCAGAGCCACTACTTGACTTGGCTCTTAATTCACTAAGTTTTTCAAAAATCATTTGTTCCTCTAATAAAGGATTTCGTCCTCATGAAAACTTATGAGGATAAAAATTGTGACAATATATATCTTTTTTATTTTTCATGGAGGATTTTTACATAATAGAAACTAAATAATATATAAGGTAATGAAAATTAATTTAAAAAATAAATTTTAAAAATAACAAAAACATACCATAAAATCTTCCTCCTTTTGAATGAAGACAAAATTACTCCATGTATCTCTATCTATAAACTCATACTTAAGGCATGGATATTTGTCCTTTTTAATCATAAAAATAAAATTTTAATTCAAGTTTTTTTTAAATATCTATATCTTGTTTATGTAAAGGATAGAAAAGAAAATTAATTCCTTTTGTCTCTTGAAAGTAAAATATCATATGTAATTGAATAAATAAAATATTAAGAAATATATAATAACCATTGGAAAACTGAATAAATAATTTAGGAATCTTTACCATTAGGGAATCCCATAAATGATCTTTCTCTGACTATTCAATACTCCTCTAATTAGTGTATAAAATACTTATCCTACAATGACTCTGTATATCCAGCTAAGTCCTAAAATGTGTAGTATTTGGGCTAGTTGGGAAGTCATTCTAATCAAAGTTAATTATCACCCATTTCTCTCCATATGAAATTGAATTCTTTGGTAAACATGTAATCTCCCACCTACCATCATTAGGTACCAATTTCTCTATAGAATAAGAAGAGCTTCAAATAATTTTAATAAATATGTGTTTAATTTCCTTAAATAATTTATTTATTATAGATATATATTTAAATGAAAAAATGTATATACCTTATTTCCCCTACCTGAGAGTATATCATTTTGAAATATGCATGCTACCTCAATGAAATTATGTGTACGTATATTTGATTAAAATTAAATAACTATAATAAATAAATAAAAAATTGATTATTCAGAATAGATAAAAAAAATTATAAAGGAAAATAATTGAAGAAAAAAATGATTTCAACCACATATGTATTATAACGATAAAAATTGTATAAATATAAATAATTATAAAAACAAAAATTTACAACCAAAAATATCTTCAATCAGGAAAAAAATATTCATAAAAAATATAACATTTAATAATTTTTAATAAAAAATTATAATTGATATTAAAATGTATACAAACAAATGATTAGATGAATGAAGTTTATAAATAATAGATAATTAATTTATCATTAAAAATAAAAAAAATAACTTATATAATTTGGATATAAATAGATCATGAATTTCGTTAAACTTGCTCGAAGGCGGTAGAAATATGGTGGACACTCTAATATTGAAGAGAAAAATATAATCACATATAAGAACATATAAAAACAGATAATTTAAAAATGCATACTTTTTAACAAATAATTTTTACCTTAAAATCTTAAATAAAAAGTTATAATAAATAAAATTAATCAAAATTCATTTTAATAGAAAAAATATATAAATGAAAAAAAATTGAATAAAAAAATAACATATAAAATTTAGAGGTTAATAATGATAAATATATTATAAATATTTACCTGAATAATCAGGATATTAATTTAGTGTTTTCCCATATCCCTTTATCATAATCATTTCATACATCATGGACTATGTCTTCATTATAGTCATTGTTATCATCAAAAAATTGTGTAATAGATTAAGAAACCTCACATAAATATACATCATCATCATCATCACCTTCACCAAAATGAATTATTTTCCCTTGAAAAATGATAGGCCACTGATCATTTGGTGGATCAATAACATAAAATATTTTATTTTCATTTGTTTCTATTATAAATAGTTCCTCTTTGTAAATAAATATTCTAAAATCAATGATTGTAAATCCATAATCATCATGTTTCACACCGTTGTTACTATAAACCTAGCTACACTTAAACCCTGTCAATTGAAATTTAGTATAATCAATTTCTATTATATCCTTAATAACTATAAAATATTTCATTGATGTAGAAATCGGGTTTTAATCTTTTTCACCCAAAAAATGAACTTCAATGATGACCATTTCCCCACTATTTTGAACAGTACTCTTGTCGTCCTGATTTTTTGTGTAAAATGTGTAACCATTAATATAAAAACTAGATCATGTGATCACATTAATATATGATCCTCCTACCATCTATTTCAATTTTTCTGATTCATATAAATCTATGTTAAATTTATCTTTAAACCATGTAACAAATGTCTTTTTATGCTCAATCATCAACCAATTTTCATTTATTTTCAGATTTCGTACCTTTAATCTAGAAATATGTGATGATATATATGGTTGAACCACATATGTTTCATTAAAAATATATAAATATTCCTACATCACTTCATCATATAGAATGAAAATTACCTTTAATCCATGAATTCATTAACCTTCACTATCAATTGTCAAATTTCATGATATACGGAGACTAATATGCTCCACTTGATGAAAGTAATCATTATAGAACTCAATCACCTCTTATGATACATATTTTTTAACAATATAGGCCAATGGTCAAGGTGGATTTTTAAAAAATCCATTCATAATTTTCATATATCTTTCAAAAGGATACATCCAACATGAATAAAAAATCCCACAAATTCTTATCTTATGCACCAAATGAATCACTAGATGAAATTATATCAAAAAATTAGTGGGAAATACATTTTTATTTGAAAAAGTATGAGAGTATCTTCATTCTCCAAAAAATCTAACAAATTTGGATTAATGAAATTTCTACAAATTTATTTTAAAAAATAACATGACCTGATGATAGTATTTCTGATAGGTGTCGGTCATAGACCACACAATGTGACCGGTAAAAAAAAATCATCAATATATAACAGTCATGAGATTTCATACCTATTAATTTAAAATCCTTCAATGATACCAAATTCTTCACATTTGAAGAATATTCACTGGGTACATTAATACCACACAGACACAATAAAAAATCATCTTCTCACTCTTACTTAATGTATGACAAGTCATAGGTAAATGTGTTCTATTTACTTTCATAGTATGAGATAAATCCAAATGTATTCCCATGGATATTAAGTCCAATATATCATTAAATTCATCTTTTTTCTTTCCTTTTATTTCTAACAATGTTCCAATAAAACCATCACCTATGTTTTTCTCATCATGCATAATGTCAATGTTATGTTTTATCTCTAAAAATATTCAATAGGGTAGTTTTAATAAGATATATTGTTTCTTCTAGATATTTTTTTGATGACCAAAAATTTATTTCTTTCAAAATGTGACGTCAATATTTTCACCTTTTTGTAATATTCTTCAGCAAACAATGGTTTTGAGGGGAAATTATATTCCCATAAACCGTTAAATTATTTTTTCAATCTATGATAATGATGATATATTTTCAAAAATCTTCGATGATGCATGTGAAATATCTTTCTTCCATTCTATAATTCATAATATAAATTATCTTCTTTACAAATTGGGCATTATTTATTTACACTAACACTATATCCATATAATTTTACATATGTAGTAAAGTTATTTATATTGAACATTACCATAGCACATAAAAGAAAATAATCTTCCTTTTATGCATCAAAAATTTTAACACATGTCTCTCATTAAAGTTTCAAAACATCAATCAATGGAAAAAGATACACATAAATATCATTTCCTGGCTGTTTTAACCCAAAAATCAACAAGTTCATCATATCATATATTTTTTCATACATATCTATGGGGGGATGTTGTAAACTACCAACAAAATAATCCATGAATTGTGTTGCCTTCTGAGGTCCTGATATGGATTCATTCCATTTTTTCATTTTCCTCTTCTAAGATATCTAGATCTAATTCCAAAATCATGAAATTTTTTATAAAATCTCTTCCACTAAAATGAATCATCTGGGTGAAAAAAATTTCCATTAGATATTCACTATTTTCATGTCATCTTAACCTTTTTTCATCATTTTAATTTAAAAATATATACTTTGAATAAATAATTATTGGAAGGTACAAAATTTCATTATGAGGAGGTTAGATTTTATCACCTTAGAATGAATCATTGATGAATTTTTCATCCATCTTAGGTTTTGATGTCCCACATTCAATACATTTTGATAAACATTCATAATCCTTCATATACGACACAAAATCATTGAAAAAATCATGTATAATTTTAGACCCCAATCCCATTGGGAATAATATTTTCTTTACGTCATAATTAAAATTTGGAAGCATGTTTCCTTTTAGACGTAGCTCTTTTAAAAGTTCAAAAATTTAGAGAAAATTTTATCACTCCACACATTTCTTGATTTCAAGTTAACTAATATCAAAACGGCTAATAAAACTATAAATTTAGTGCAACCTAAGAATAGTATTTTCTCATAATATTTATAAAATTCCTCAATAGGTACTTTTTTTAATGTTTTTAACTCCTACATCATGAATTAATTCTTTAATATGATCCTTTGTCTCATGAAGAATATTTTCATCAACATTAGAGGTTGAATATTTTATTATTTCATCATGCCAAATCCAACATGTATAATTGTGTACAAAACCATATAAAAGGAGATAATCCTTGATTTCTCTTCAATTTACCTTTCTATTATTCAATCACTTCATTACTGGATAGAATATTAATTCTATGTTTTGAAGATTTTGTTTAGAAAATTCCAAGAAATCATCAAATATTTTTTCATATTCATCATTGGTTCTTCATATATTTATCAAATTATGATCCATTAATTACCTAAGATCATAATATAAAAATGTGAATATATAAAAAATATAAAATTTTAAATATATACATATATGGATAAATTTTATACATAAAATCATATAATAAAAACAATCATTTATTGATAAATATTTGATCATAACAAACAATTATACATAATGGTCAAAAAATATCATTGAAAATTTTAAATACAAGTGATTAATCATATATAAAAATAGATAATTTAAACATGCTTGAATTTTTGAACAAATAATTTGTCTTCAAAAACTTTAAAATGAAAAAAAAAAGTTACAATAAAAAATTAATCAAAATCCATTATATCAATAAAATCAATTTATAAATGAATACCATTATGAAAAAAATGATATCAATCACAAAAAAAATATAACGATAAAAAATTTGTAAATGAAAAAATTATAATAAAAAAAATTATAGAGAAAAACAAAAATATATTAATAAATAATTTATAATAAAAAAAATAACATTTTACAAATTTTACAAATTTTAACAAAGAAATTATAATTGATAATAAAATTCATACAAATAAATGAATGGAATAATTAAATTTATAACTAATATATAAGTAATTTATATTCATAAAATAAAAAATGATTACAAAATTTTCTGGTCAATAATGAAAAATAGATCTAGAATTTTGATTAACTCACTCAAAGTCGGTGGAAACAGGGCGAATGCTACAAGATTGAAGAAAAAAGAGTGAAAAAACAAATTGAAAAAAGAATTAACAAAAACCTTGAACCTTGGTTGTGGGTCAATCAAGATAGCTTGAGGATCATAAAAGAAAAATGAAGGGTGAAATATTGAGGATAAAAAATGTGAAAAGATGATGAAAATTAACTAAAAGATATGATTTAGAATCATAGAGGTTTTTTGGGTGATATCGAGTGTCTTAATCTATCAAGAAGATGGGTTTTGATCAAAAATGAAATGAGGGTTTTGGGGTGACTCTATTTTTTTACACTTTTAATGTCTTTTTTTACAAAATTGATGTTAAAAGTTATTTTAAAAACCCTTTAACATCAATTTTATAAAAACCCAACATTAAAAGTAATTCAAAACATCCTTTAATTTTAGTTTTATAAAAAACCATATTAAATATTACCTACATCACTTTTAAAATTGATTTCTAAAAAATAAATGTTAAAACCCCGACACTGATTCCTATATTACTACTTATTTAAATTGGGTAATTAAGGTTAAAAATAATAGGATAATAACTAAAAAAACTTAAGACTTATATTTAATCTATTTTATGAGGGGGTTTCGACCCGTCATTTTCCAAGATTGGAATTTATGGAAATTTTGTACCATTTTTATTTGAAAATGACTTATATATTATTTTAAGTAATTATAAATTCAAAACTTCTATTCTATTTACTTTTTTATCTATAAAATTTTGTAATAGGGATTAAAAAAATATGTTCAATTATAGAGGGTTATTTGACCTATAAATAATTGTATTTATCATGTAAATTTATTTTTAATTTTTAGCAATGAAATAATTACCTTAAATTCTTGTGCAATTCTGACTGGGTGCTTATGAAAGCAGTATAAAATTAAATAAAATAATTTTAAAAACTATAAAAGTAATATTTTTTTGGTGAATTAAAGTTTCCCATAAATTTTGGAGATAAAAATAACATATTATATATGTGTGAAAGTTTTAGAATCAAATTCTATTTAGGTGATGTTATTTTCAAAGTCAAATTATGTGAATAATTCTTAAAATGATATTAATAGTATTTTTGTAAAATAATATTTTATTAGATTATTTAAAAAAATAAAAAATTTGAAATAGGAAAAATAGGATAAAAATGGTCTTTAATTTCAACCCTTTTCCAATTATGATCCAATTTTCACCTTATAAGTAAAATGATAACCCTTTAATATTCAGAAATTCATTACCATAGTGAATGTTAATATTGGTTAACTAATGGGTTAATCCAAAAGATATGGTCTAAAACGAAATAAAAACCTCTAAAAATTTTATTTGGTAATTATATTAAGACCATATCCTCTTTATATTACAATTTTTGTCATTTTGGAATCATTTTACATGAGTTGGACACATATTATATTATAATATTTCATGTATTTCCAAAAATGTCATTAATGATATTTTATAATAAACAATATTGTATTAAATGATTTAAAATTAATAAAAATAATATATTTAGACAAGATAATGTTATATGGTTTAAAATAACAACCATCATTCTAGTTCATGGTGATTATTCCCTTACTGTGCACTTGGTTTGACCCTCCTAGGGAATATGCTTAAGTTAATTCACATTTTCTTTTTCATCCATCATGAAGGATTTGAATAGATGATGATCATGGATGGACTGGGTTAAACCTAAGGAGTCATAGATTAAAAAATATGTGTTATGATTTAGACATCCTATAAATTATTAATCATTATTATGATTACTATTTATCACACCATGATTTTTTTCAATGGATGGAACTAGGGGAATCATTTTAATGATAAATGTGATGGATAATAGGATGGTTCTGAGAAACTAAATGGGATGATGACTAAATATAAAGATATTATGATTATTACTAATCAGTTATCATGATATTTGATCAATAACTTATACCTTAACTAACTCTTTTACTCACCAAAGAAGAGAAGAATAGAGTTTACTAAGATCTCAGATGGTGGAGACTGTGCAAGAAAGAAGAATCAATTTTCTTCATGATAGAAATGTGGAAAACGACACCTATGATAATTTCTTAATAAAATAAGAAAATGATTTATGTGTAGAAAAGAAGGGAATAGAGAAATAAATTTCTAATGGAAAATAATGAGTTTAATTTAGGGAAATAAATTTCATCTTAGGGATCTATTTATAGTTCATTGTCTTAAATGTGGGGAAGTGGGGAATTATCTTATTCAATGTTATCTTCTAAAGTTTAACTCCAAGTCCAAGGAAAGACCTATGTTACATCAATAATTGAAGTGAAAATATTGAAGTTTTTATTTATTGATATTCGATAATTATGTCGTAAAATTATTTTTATCAATAGTATTTTGGTTATAAGAATCATAAAACATATAAGTATAGTTCTGAAGAAGTTTTTCAATAATTATTTCCAAGAACATGTTGATTGGTAATGATGAACAAGAAAATTGAAATAGTAGTAAGCATATATTTTTGAAAACACATGATTGAGGGAATGATAACCCTTAATATGTGACCAATATTTAGATAATAATGTTTAGTTGAGATAAATAGATGATTTACATTGATAAATTAAATGGGATAGTATTAGTGACCTTGAAATTGGTTGTTTATTTGATAACAAAGTGATTTAGGTCATCTTTGATGAAGTTTTTTTCATTTTACTGATTTATGGAATATACTTAATAGTATATGATTTTAATTTAGGAATAAGGATTGTGTTTATTTTAGGAATCATATATTTTTTCATTGTGGATATATGGTGATTATGGTTATGAATATATTTTAAGAGAATATATAATCAAGGTATTCACATGTTTGGTATGTGACATTGTGAGTTACTTTATGTTGTCTAGGGATAAATTTTAAATATTATCTTAAAAAATTATTGATCCAATATTTCATATTTTTTGGTTTTGAATTTGTTTAGACATAATTTGGAGGAATCATAAGGTTAACTATTTATGGAAAGGATTAAATTGAACTTTGGGGGTTATTGGTGAGTTTTTAGTGATTAATATATTGTATTTGATAACTTACACTAACAATTTTGGTTTTGTAAAATATTTAGATAAATAACAAATGAGTTTTCATTATTTTATAGATATTAGAATATATTAAAAGTTAATTTTAGTTATTTACACATGAAAAAATAATCTTAGAATAAGAGATGAAGTGGAAATTCATCGAAGCATAACCAAAGGATGAAATTATATTTATGAAATAAAATAAAATTGAGTAAGAATATTTTATTGTATTTCTATTTCTTTATAGTAAATGAATCCCTCAACATCAGTGAAAGGATATTGAACTAAAAAAATAATCCTTTTACCTACATTTTTTATGAATTTATAGACTTTTCACCCCTCATTAATTTATAGTTTTGTGGTCATTAACTTTCTTGTGACCATGTTCTCTGTCACTCTTCATTATTATTTAAACATTAATTTTTATTAAATTTCCATATTTTAAATTTCCAATAATGTTATTATATTTGGAAACCTAGTTTTTTGTTACTCTAAATGACCTTCATATTTCATTTTCCCTCATTCTAAGAGAAAGTTTTAATAACCCTTTTTATGATGTAGGTTTTCAACAAAATTATTTCCAAATGTCAAACCCTTGATTACTAACATCAAGCTCAAATTGTGAGGGTGAAATTTATTTAATGGGTGAGAATTTAATACCCTAAAAATTTATCTTAAAATAATAATAATCTCAATAACTTTATTAATACACAACAGTGAGCTTTAAGTGAATTGATATGTATTATATAAATATTATTATTTAAATGTGACCAAGCCCTTGAATTAGTGGGTATAAATATTAAAAAATTTATTAAGAAATATATGTATATAATTCTTACTCAATTCAAATGTATTGAATAATTCTTAGGAAATCAGCACTCAATTTTTAGTCAACTCATTTTATGCCTCAAAAATTCATTTTCTACAAAAATGTTTTTTATTACATTTTATGAATATAAATCATAATTAATTTATGAAAATTTTAGAAATTTTATTTTTAAAAAACGTAGTTTATTTTTTAAATCATCATATAAAAATTGGATAACGGTAAAAGATTAGAATTTTTCAGAAAATATTGATTTTTTAGTGAATAGTGGAAAAAATAGATTTTTATAAAACTGTCTTTTCTTTTTAATTTAAAAGTTTCATTATGAATTTAATTTTATCTTAAATTAACAAAAGTATTTTTTAATTATATATTATATAATAATTATATAGTAATCATCATCATACATGATTTTGGTATATGTTTATTTTTAGGCTTAAAAACACATTTTTTCTAAAAAAACGTTTTTCATTACAAATATTCCCCTTATATAAAAAATTTCATTTTTATGAATTTATATTTATATTTATCTCAGATACTTACAGAAATTTAACCTTGAAAAATGTGTTCTATATTTTTAATTATGAGGTTTAAATTTGATAAATATCCCCCTCATGTTTTTTGTCATTTTCAATAGTAACCATAGTAAATATTTTCATATCAGTAAGGTTAAATCAGGTAATTAAATTTAAAAATAAAATTATAAAGAGAAAAAATAACCTAAACACCTCACTTTGATCTATTATATGAGTGAGTTCCAACCATACTCATAAAATATTCTAAATTATGTAAATTTTATTCCATTTTTCTTTGAAAATGACAAATATTATTTTAAGTAAATATAAAGTCAAAAATGTACCTCTCTTGATTTTAATATCTATAAAATTTTATGACATGGGAAGATATATATGTCCAGTTATAAATTTTTAATTGAAATAGAAATTTTTTTATCATGGTAATCTATTTTTAATTTTTAGTGATGAAATAATTACCTTAAATGCTCACGTAACGCCGACTCAATACTTGTGAAAGCACCAAAAACTCAAGTGAAGAATTTTAAAAACTCTAAAAGTAATATTGTCTCGGTGAGTTAAAGTGAACCACAATTTTTAAAGATAAATATAACATATTATAAATGTTTTAAAGTCTTATATTAAAATATATTTTTGTGAGGTTTTTTTTAATTCAAATTATGTGAATAGTTCTTAAAATAACATTAATTTTATTTTATATTAAATGTTATTTTATTAAATTATTTAAAAATAATTAAAATAATTAAAATAATTAAAGAGGAAAAATATGCTGATAAATGGTCTAAAATTTCATATCTTATCCATTTATGATCCAAATTTTACCTTATAAGTAAAATTAAAGCCCGTTAATATTGAAAAAATCATTACCATAGTTAAGGATAAAATTGGTTAACCAATGGGTTAATCCAAAAGATAAAGTAAAAATGATATACAAATCTATAAAAAATTTATTGGGTAATTATATTAAGACCACATCCTCCTAATATTGGAATAAATTTCATTTTACAACCATTTTAAATGAGTTAGATACATATTCTATTATAATATTTCATGTATTTCTCGAAATTATTTTAATGATATTTTATAATAAACAATATTTTATTAAATGATTTTAAATTCATAAAAATAATATATTCCGAAAATATAATGGTATATGGTTTTAGATATTAACCATGGTCCATTTATGGATCATTAATATTTTTATGGTAACATTCATGACCCTTAAAGAGTAAAAAACTTTAATATTGTGGTAATTGTTGAAATGGGTAATGTGGGTTTAAAAAAAGAGATATAAATGAAAACACCACCTAAAGTTGTCAAAATTTTATTGGATGATATTATTTTGACTTATATTTCTTATATATTCTAAATATATCAATTTAGATCCACATGAACCGGAAAATTAATTTATATTAATTTAATAATTTATGTAATTCCCTGAATGCCCCTTTCCTCACTTATAAAAGGGTGCATATTCTTCTCTCTTCCTCGCACCCTTTGATCCATCTATATTTACAAAAACCTACCCAATTATCTTAAAAATGTCCCTATAAACGAATTATATTTGATTTTATTCTTAAAACTCCATTCCAAGGGTCCTTAAGAAGGTATCTGAAGGAATTATACCAAAGAATAGGTGATCGTCCTTACCAACTATTTTAGATTTATTTCTTATTATAATACCTATAAATCTATTGTACCCATAATAAAATAATAAATTAAATATCATAAATATAATTATATTTTTTTATGATTATAGTACATGAATTTTCATCTCTTTTTAATCCTATAAAAAGTGAAATCATCGCTTGTGCGTATGTACATCTTACCATCTCCACGTATAAGTGAAATTCGTTTTTCATCAACATTTTATTTCGATGGTAATAAAGATATAAATAATTAATATATATGATATTTTTTTACATAATTATTCTTTTATAATTATAATATCATATCTACCTTCTTATCATCAAATCTATTGGAAAATAATAATGACACTCGTGAGTATGTGTGGGCTACCACCTCCACAAAGTGATGTTAGTTGTTTTTCATTTCTGATTTACTTGGATGGAAATAAAGATATATTTAATGAATATATATGATCTATATGTTTTTCTATGATTATGGATAAGTGAAATACTATTTTCCTTTCTTTCTTTCCATCCATTGAATAGTTAAAATAGTGTCCATGCTTACGTACGGCCAACCGTCTCCATAAATGATGTAATTAATTTTTCTATATCTACCTTTTATAGATGGATCTAAATATATAAATAACAAATACATATTATATTTATATAATTATTAACATTATGGATATTATGGTTCCTAGATAAAAATACAAGTAATAGGACTACCAAACCAAGATTCTCATGAAAAAATAAAACACTTAACTCCCAAAAATAATTATTTTAATGAGAAGTTATTAATAAATGGGTGTTGAGATGTTAGAAGTGGATAAGATATGATAATATAAATATGTACATGATTATATTATAAAATTATAATAAATTTAAATTTTTTATATAGGATAATAGAGTAATTTCAAAGCAATTCAAGCTCGAGGTGAGATATTTTTGTCTCACTTTTACTTCTGTGATACACATACCATATTCACCACTTGTTTCTATTATGTGGTGTATATAATACCCATGAATGTCTTTTATAATGCTTCTCATGAAATTTTTTAATATATACATATCCATATAAGGTTTTATCTTTCATGTGGTTTTTATTTTTAAATTTTCCATTGTGGTAAAGCATTTATGTTAAAATATCATTTTTTAGCAGCATTGTTTGTGATTAAGTTTCTAAGGATGAAGTTTCATGATATATCACTCAATAATATCATGAATTTTCTTATACTCTAGTTATTTATTGATAATACATGTTTTAATTTTATTTTACTCACTTTAAATACCCAAGATACTGAAAGAACATTTTTAAGGAAAAAAAATTTGTTTCTCCTATTATTTTTTAAATTCATTTTTACACATGTCTGACTTTTTTTAAAAAAATTAAAATGAATCTTCTTGTCTTTCTTAAATGAGATAATTTTAATTTTTTACCAAAAATTTGAAAGGAATACTTTTTATAAAACACACTACATCAATATAATTTCTTACCATAATGAACACTCAATTATTATAATATTCCTTTATAGGTTTCCAAAGTTATTTTCAAAGAAAATTTATCCTTAATATTTGGGAAATTTTAAGATTTTAATTTTTGATTTTAAAATGAAAAGGGTATTTTCCTCAAGAAATACCCTAGTGGTCTTTTAAAGTAATTTTTTATCTATTATGACATCCTTTTATGTTACTTAGGATTTATTGGGGATATAATCCAATGATACCATATTTATTCTTTCTTTGGATGGTTAGTTGTTATGATGATGAAATATCAATGAAACCCATTTTATTCTCCATTAGTAAAGTTATTATGAATGTTTTTATGATCTTATTACATACATATGAATCAATTTATTATTATGTGATGAGTGGGATCATAATTATATTTCCCTACAATGCATTGAATAAAGAATAATGTTCTGTGAGTTTAAAAGGTACATAAGATGTTATCTCAACCTGAAAAAATAGGGTGCATGGGACATTATACCAAGCCTAAAAGATGATACAAAGGAGTTTATCCCAATAGAAAAGTAGGTAAATGGGTGTTTATCCCAAGAATAACTTGTTATAAATGTATTGGTGGTTATACTTGATATAAGATTTATATGATTATGATTATGTTATACTTTATTCCACTCTTTTATGAAAATATATTACGCTAGTGTTATGTTCTCATGATTCATGTTCTTTGATCCCTTTATGATTCATGTTATATGAACTTCCAATATTTATTCCATGTCTCATTTTTAAGATCTAATAGTTTTTTGGTATGATTTTAAATGGTTAAAAACATGTTCTTATACCCATTATGCTCATGTTATGTTTAAATGATCATTAATATCTCCTTTTTTACCCTTACTTAGCATATGAGATAAACCTTAATTATGTTATCTTTTCTATAGGATATGAATAAAGTATTGTTTCTATAATAATGGTGATAGTTGTGAAGAAAGAAGTGGGATATGATTTAGATCCTTTATGAAACAATTGTTTATGTATCCAAGTTTGCAAAGATAATAAAACTTTACGATTTTTGCATGGATCATAATGTTATGTGATTAATATTCATCTAATAAGTTATAATATTTATATATTAAATATATGGGTTTTTATACCAAACATTAGCATACTTTTCCAAGATCCCTAGTTTCAAAAACTCCCCTGAAGAACCTGGATTTTCACTAAACCATGACAAAAACTAATTCAAAATTGTATAATTTATCCACAACCACACCCAATAAACCTTTATATCTTTCAAAGTATTGTTTAATTTTATATAATTATCAATTTTAGTGATACCTACACATAGATCCTATCCTAAAAATAGAGATATTTTAAATATCTCTAACATTATCCCTATGTTTTAAACCAAAAAACCACATGGTTAGAAGCATATCACACTATTGGTCATGGAATTCCTATTACCTTCTCGAACATCAACCAAACACTGGTCATTAAGATTCATTTAATCACACCTCACAAAAACTCCATAATTACCTTCTAGATATGACCATCCTCACCACATAAAAAAATTTCAAGTTTTTTCCTGTAACGATCATCCATAGTTGTGATCTATTTTTATAGTAGATCACTCACAAGGAGGTAGGTAGAGGAGATATAATAACCTATATAACTGAATTATTTTTCTCTTTCCTTTTTTAAAAATCATTCATGAATTGTATATCCTTTAAAAAATTCATATCTATATTCATGTCTCTCAACTCAGCAGTCTCCAAGGTGTAGTAACTTCCATTCAATGCCCGATCTGCATTGTTCTTCCTCTCAGTGTAAACATTCCCCATTATAGTTTCCAAAGTGTTAGTAAAATGAGTGAATATAGGAATAGAAACTCTATATGAACTATATTATGACAACATAACATGAGAGATATAAAAATGGGTTTAAGAATAGAGTGACAATATAGGAGATAGAGAGAGAGAGACCTCTCCATGGAAGGCCACTTCTAGGAACCTGGTTGAATCCCCCCAAGGACCGAGCCCCATAGTGGCTAGTTGAAAAAAGAAAAAATAAATCATTTCCCCCGTATGAAACCCTTAACCTTATTTAATAACCACAATATACCAAATAATAACTACCACCTTATATAGCTATAAAAACAACCTATCTTAATCAAAGTAAAATACTACCCCTATGAAGTTATTCCCATTTACCAAACCTCTAGAACTTGCCTTTCTAGCACATGATTAGCCATCCCACTGCTCTTCGATAGCCTCTCCATAACACAATACTCAACATCCCATCCAAAACTAGTAGCCACATTAATAACACCATCAATATTTTCATCACCATTTTCTACCATCCTTATGTCAATGCTCAGTTCATCCTTGCATGGAACCTTTGCATGAGGAGTTAACCCCCCCCCCCCCCGCAATCCTCAGCATCATCCTATGGACCATCTATCCTACCTATCAACATATTTAGGTAGGATTTATTCATTCCAAGATGTATTAGACTGGTAGCTTATTCTTACACAAGTTGACCCTTATTCTAAAGTAAAAAAACCCTTTATTTTTCTTTAAAAAAAATCCTACCATTGGTCTCTACATCTAAGATATTCTTCAGCTATTGATAATTATGAACATCTCTAGTATTAATTCTAGGTTTCTCTAAAGCTAAATCAATAGCATTAATCTGCCTCTTCATGAGACTTGATGAGTCTAATTCTTGACCCTACGTTTGAAACTCACTATCCCCAGTATATTGTGATAACACTATCTCTTGAAGATGAACATCTAAAGTAAAAAAAGAGGATTCTCCTTATTATTACTATCACTGTTCGTAGCTTTGTCACTACCTGATCCAAAAATAATTTCCCAAACTCCACATTGTCATTCACTAGATCAATCTAACTAATACCTACTTAAATTAAATTCTTACCCTTCTTGTGGAAAGAATGTATATCATTCCCCTTTAGTGAGAAAAAAGAATATACAAGTTCCATTTTACATTTCTCTATGGAATTCCCAATAGGCTGAAAATTAGCACAAAATAAAGGTAGACATTCATAATCAATTTTCAAATTATTTCCACCATCATTAGTGGATAACACCACCCAATCAATGAAATTAAATCTTAAATCCACTTCTATAAGCACTCTATAAAAATACCCATAACGTACATCCTTGGTTACTTTATCAATTTTGATAGGTATACCAATTTCAAATGAAATGTCAAATAAAATATTAGGGTTACAGAGAATCTAATTGAGTTTACCGATTCTCACCCATACTTGGATATAAGTATTTTTAATAGTTTTCAATTTTAAATTAGTATATGTTGGAAAAAATACCTCTAGATGGTGCTTTTTGTTTGATTTTTTTTATATGGTTTGACGATGTTGAAAAAGGTTGGTTTTTAAGGGATGCATGAAGAGTTGGCTCGAATGTGTGATCTTGTGGAGTGTGAATGTATGTCCTCATGGAGTTAGAAATGTTTGATCTTGTGGAGAAATAAATGTTTGGTCTTATGGAATTTGAATGTATGATCTCATGGAGAGTGAATGTCTAATATTATGGAGTGAAAAATGTCTAATCTTGTAGTGTGAAAAATGTACGATCTTAAAGAGTGAAAAATTCTAATCTCACAGAGCACGAATGATAGAATTTGTCTCATGAAGGAGACACCTAAAGAACCATATTATTATCATAGGATCTCGTAGAGAGATCATATGAATCACCTGAATACATCACTTGATTTTCAATGGATATTATGGTGAGATCACAAGAAATTCATGTAGGAAAATAAGTTGGAAATGATAGAGATATCACATGGTCATTTGAAATCATGTGACCGCAACATTATCTTTGGATAATTCAATGGGATCTCATGAAGTGTTGGAAGATAATGTCAATAACCACATGATTGACATTGGATATCATGATGGGATCATGCAAAAAACTCATAATTATCTTTGGATCTCATGATCGGATCACATGAAGCACTGGATGACAATGAAGCTAACCACTGCATCAATGTATATGTATATCACAATGGGATCATGTGAAGTGCATAATAGAATTAAATAAGGTGGTGGAATGGATAGATGATATTGATTTTTGGAGTTAAGGTGGTGGAATTTTTCCTATAAATACCCATTGACACATCCTTAAGAGATGGTGAAGTTTTTATTAAGAATATTTATCTAAATAAAATTCCAGATAAGGGGTTTTAGGTTAAGATAAGGAGTATACAATATTAACATCTCATGAGTGTTTTGAATGAGTAGAATAAATTCTTGCACTGGAATCATGTGATATACATAATCAGAAAAAATATATTTCTAAGAAGTCTCATGATGTTATATTTCGATTAGAAGTATGTTCATGGTGTTTGTGTGAATAGGCAAAATCGTTGATATCACACGACCCACATAACCTGAATAAGGACTCACTCTAGAGTCTCTCAATCCATGTGAAGTGAACAAGGTATTTTAATACACATGAACTGAAAAAGTTTTGGTGATCCACATGAACTAAAAAATTTCTTATGATCTTCATTAACTAAATAAGTTCTCACAATTCTCATGAACAAAATAAGGTCTCGTGGAGGAGTCTCGCGAAGATATCTCATAAAGGAGTCTCATAGTGGAGACATTTGATCCACATGATCTAAAGGGTGTCTCAAAAAGGGGTTCCGTGCTAGAGTCTCACAGATGGTTCTCATGACAGGATCTCGTGTAAGGGTTACACCCTAAGATCTCATGCAAGGGGTTATATTCTAGGGTCTCACATAGGGGTAACCCAATATAGTCTTCTGAAATAAGATATGTTCCAGCATTAATTTGTGATAAATATCATTGTAATATCTGAATTCATAATAATAATAAGAATAAGAATATTGAGGGTATATACCATTCAAAAATACTTACAGAAAGAGTTTATTCACTACTACATCCAAGGTAGTGAAAGGAAGAATTGGCATCTCTTGAGCACATTTCTAAAGTGAGGATAAGTTTACATGACCTCTTATAGAAAAGTGATGATTGAGGGGATGTTCACATCAAGGATATAAATGGGCAAGTGAAGTTAAATTACACCTATCATACATTCAGTTAAACTCTCAATAATAGAAGATATTGTTCTTTGGTCTATTTTCCAATTGTTTTTCTTTATGAAGTAGTGATCATAAGAGGGATGTGAGAGGGAATTGATCCCCAAGAGAGATTTAATATGATCAAAACATTATAGGGTAAATTATCCCATAAAGAAGTGACCTAGTCTAAACCAACATTAGTTCCCTTTAGAGTATTTGGTTCATTGGAACATTGCCTTTGTATGCTCCTTGGATGTATCCCAGTGAGGGTGAACCAAGTAAAAATATGTGTTCCCTTTTGTTTTACTTATTTCTTTACCTTCTATGCATCATTATTCGATAAATTTATTAAGTATAAGATCAATATAAATTCTAATTAGAAAAATAAGTGACCCTTATAATAATGAGGTCAAGATCCGGTGGGGCCAAAGAAGAATTTTTTAAATAATATCCATACCCTGATTCACCCCCTCCCTCTTAGGTTATCATTGACTCTTTAGTTCCTAACAATTGGTATTAGGGTTAGGTTTATTTTTTGTATTTTTTTATCTAATAGGTTTATTCATCTATTTAAATTTATGTTTTAGTTTTATATTTTCTAGGTGTTCAATTGAAAATGGAATAACTTCAAAGGATAAGTAGAAGTATGGTGTTATTCCTTAGTGTAGAAGTTTCTATGGAAAGAGTGTGATTTAGTTGAAGGAAACCATAAATGTAATTAATAAAAGTATATATTAATCAGAGATTAAAAATATTTACTCATTAAATGATGATGCAGGAATGAATGAAGAACCTCATATTCCAAGTGATGTTGAAACTACTTATGATGAAGAAATTCTAAGAAGGTTAAAAGTGGAAGTCGTTCCTTTAATAAGGGAATTAGATCATATATTGAAAGAAGATAATAAGTCTAAAGATATTTGGATCCAATTTCGATAAATTAAAACCAATAAGTTAAATGGTTTAAATAAAATACTTGTTTAAGTATCCACTAATCTAAGAGAGAAGAATGATTCTCAAGATTAGGAACTAAAAAAACTTAAAGTTAATGACAATAAAAAGAATCTAAACTCAAAATAAATACATATTTTGAAATCCAAAAATTAATATCTTACTACACACCTATCAGAACTAGTTCAGGAGAATGTATGATTTAAATATTTTTCTACTTGAATGAATTCAAAAATAAAGAAGCAATGTGACATGGTTTATAATCTCTCTTAGGCATTGGAAAATGAGATGACTAGTGGGAAGGATCTCATGAGAGAACTTAATAATCATATTGAAACTATATACAATAAGATTCAACAATTATTAGAATATCTATAATCAGTCAAGATATAATTTGATAAATCTAATACCAAAGGAAAAGCAAAATTTAAGGATTATTTTCATTTACTATTTCATTATCCTTTGACGGGTAAAAATGAAATAAAAAAAATATGATACTTCAGATAAAAAAAATGAAATGATTGTTTCATACTAATGGATATGTAGTTTTGGAAAATCTTGTATTGGATATAATGAACTCTCTCCCATTAATGAGAGGAATAGATCCATGAACTGTTCCAAAAATAGGGAAAATCTTGTAGGAGCTGGAAAAGGACCTAAAAAGTCTTACACAAAAAGTGATGACAACATATGCTATTTATGTGGGATTCATGGTCATATTTGAAATTTTTTAGAATATTTAGACTATATTTTATATTATGAAGACATAAATATTTATAAATATTAGAATAAGTATAATCTTCTTGAAAATTCTGAAATAAACATCTCTTAGAAAAAAGCATCCATAAAATAATATGATTATGGAAGATTGGGACACACCACGTATGTGTGTCAAGAATCCTGAGGGATAAATGTCAAAATAATAACTCTGGCTACATCAATATATCATCTAAGAAATGATGATGTGATCTAAAATAAATTAGGGAATGAAAAGGAATCTAAAGGGGGATCCCAAAATCCAATGGTGTATAGTATTAAATCCTATATTATAATATAAATTTCTAAGTTTCAAAATATGTTTAAAGTCATGGGGGAAACATATAGTTCTCATCGAAAAATCTACCAAGAACCTCCTCTTTTACACTCATAATAGCTCTCTTGGAAAAAATTTGAACGAAACTAGAAGAATAAGGGAGGAGCTTCTCTAGTTTTAAATTTACATTCAATTGAAGACTCACCCCTAGCAAGAAATGGGAAGGTGAATTGGATAACTGATAAAAGAAATATGGAAAAATAATTCCTTGATAAATTCATGAGTCATTCCATAATCTGACAAGTGAAGGAAATATAAAGAGATCTAAAATAGAGGAAGGAGCAAGAACAGATGACCAGTGGAAATATTCCTACTTAGATAAAGAATCATGAAAAATGGCATATTGGTAGAGCATTAGAGAAATAAATTTTTACAAGTGGGTTTAAAATAAAAAATGGGAAAAAAACAAGCATAAAGAATCTACATATTAGAAGAAGATTAAGAAAATAAATAAATAATTTATTTTTATATATCTAAATTTTTTAAAGTTAACTGGGCAGTTCAAATAAGAAAAAAAGTAAAATATTTTACAAGAAAATATTAAAGGGTTGGTCCATCAGGATCGACCACAATCCTATTTTTGAGGATTCTATAGGTACCCTTATCCCTATGTGTTAAATTTTTATAATATCTTCTTCAATTTGTGAAATAATAAGGGGGAGATACAATCTATGGGTTGTGTGTGTGTTGAAAGGGAATGGGTGCATAAGTTTAATGGATATACATACAATAAAAAGAATCCAAACTCTTGAAATTCACATGTGGTATAGGATTCAATAATTGGTGATACACAAAAAATCTTCTTTTCAAATATAAAATTGAAGTTGTGTACTATAGAAAAGGTTGATTGTAATGATGAAGATTCAAATGTGAAACTGAAGACTTATCAAATATATACTTTAATGGTATAGTAGTACCAAGTCACATTGAATATTCAACCATTGGTATCATGCATCAGTTCAAGTGTTATTTTTCAACTAAGAGAAGACTAATTTGGGGAGAAGAAACAACACTCATGTATTTTATGATTATTTATTCTTTTCTAACAATATGGTATCAGCTGGCTATTTTCAGGATACTAAGAAGTTGTGAGCGAAGATCAAAAACATTTCCAACAAGTGGTATCCTCATTCTGAAGAGTAATTCAACATCTGAATTATACTAAATAATAAGAATTAATGCTTTTTATTAGTCCAAATCTGGTGGTTTTCAGGGATATATGGTAACAATTGCTCTAGGTTATATAGTATCATATGAAAAAATTGTCCTTTGAATAATTGAGGAAAATCATACTACTTGAATCCATGAAAGTAAGTGAGTATCATGTACATCATTATAGTTTATTATCTTAAACTCTTGTTTTCTACAAAGAGTTTTGACTCAGTAGGCTTAGAGGATCTATCAATGAATCAATTCTAAGTTGTAATTTCACTTTATAAAAATCTTTTAGTAGTGTGCAGCTATAAAGAAGAATATGACTCTAATCTTGAAAAGTGATAAAATAATCAAAGTTTCAATTTGAATTTGATAAATAGAGTCAAAGGTGAAATTGAAAATAGTTGACATAGTCAGGCGGTCTTCAGATGTCATCATATGGTGTCTCATGGGATAAGTAGAACTGTATAACCAAAGAATAGAGTAATTTCTCTTTATCTAGATTTCAGGAGATAAAATAATATTGTGTGTTCATTTATGATTTTGTATATTATCAAAAATCTGATGCATGGAGATCATTATCTAAGGGGGAGTAAATTCATAAATTAAGGAATCCCCTATTGAATTAAATGAGAAAGGGGGATATTGAAGTGAAGTCTTTGATCAGTATCCATTGTGATAATTCAAGTTCTATAAATCTTTAAAAAAATCCAATACATATTTCAAGTATAAAGAATATTGAAATCAAATATTAATTCATTATAAAGAATGTGGAATACTTGAATAATGCATATGATGGACCCCCTCTCCTTGGGTTATGGTGCGTTTATTCCCTATGTACTAATGTGTGTTCTTTACTATGTTGTAGACCATAAAGGAGTGTTCTTTGGGTTCATTAACAAAAGAGGAGAAAATTTCTTAATCAAGATAGAGGAGAATATATAAGGGGAAGTATCAAAACAAGGAGAGTTCCAAATATAATGATGTTAAACCCAGTTTATCAATGAAGAAGAATCATGACAAGGCATGGTCTTTGGGTTCAAAATTCAATTAGTAGACATGTGTGGGTTAATAAGTGATCTTAAAATCTAATCTTGTTCTATTTTTTGATGTCAAGAAGGTTTCTAGTGGAATGTTAGATAATTAATTGATTCATCAATGAACGGTGCATGTTACTCTTTTTTCCCATGCTTAGCTTGACTCATGTGGGATTACAGTATGTTTTAAGGAAGTCCTTGATAAATTTCTCAATTTTTAGAAGTAAAATAGTTTCACATGTGTATGACTTATCAACAAGTTTATTCTTTAAGTATTGAAGTGTTGTAAACATGCCTGAAGGGGAGTATTGTTGGAAAAATCCCTCTAGATGGTGCTTTTGGGTTGATTGTGTTTTTTCTCAAGGTTTGAAATTGTTGAAAAAGGCTAGTTGTCAAATGAGGTGTGAAGAGTTGGATCGAATGTCTGATCTTATGGAGTATGAATGTCTGATCTTGTGGAATGTAAATGTCTACTCTTGGAGATAATTAAATGATCATGTGAAGTGTGAAATAAATAATCTTGTGAATTGAGAATATTTGATCTTGTAGAGTGTGAATGTTTAATCTTATGGAGCATGAAATGTACGATCTTTGGAATGTGAAATATTTGATCTTGTTGATCACGAATGTTTGATATCGTGGATCATAAATGATATAAATGATCTCATGGAGGATTAACGCGAAGTGACACATGATTTTCAGAGTATCTCATGGAGATATCATGTGAATCAACTGAAGACATCACATAATAGTCAGTGGATCTCACTATGAGATAAAACAAAGTGCATAAAGGCAAAGAATGTGGAAATAATTAGGATATCACACAGTTGTTCAAAATCACGTGACTTCATGATTGTATTTGTATCACATAACAGGATATCATAGATCATTGGAATATAATGTCCATGATTGCATGATTGTAATTGGATATTGTGATAGAATCATGTGAAGAAATCATGATTGTTTTGGTATCTCGTGACGGGATCACATGAATCGCTGGATAAAAATAAATTTGACTGCAACATGAATGTTTCTAAATCTCACAATGGGATCATGAAAAGCACATGATGGAGATTCTTAAGGTGGTGTAAAGGATGTTTGACCATTATTTATGGAGTTAAGATGGTGGAATGTTTCCTATAAATACCTATTGACCCTTTCTTAAGAGGTGATGAAGTTTTGGTTAAAAATATTTCTCTAAAGCAATGTATAGAGAAGGGGTTTCACGTGAATAAAAGGATTATATGTGATTGAAATTATTTAAGTGTTTCACATGAACATAATTAAGTCTTTTGATGGAACCACATAATCCACATAATCAGAAAAAATTCTTGATAAGAGGTATCACAATGGTATCTTGCTAATATAAGTATGCCTAGGGTGCTTGCGTGCATAGGTAGACCCATTGATATCACATGATCCTCATAAAAAGAACAAGGCCTCATGCTAGATTCTCAATATCCACATGAAGTGAACAAGGTCTTTTGATCTACATAAACTAAAAAAGGTATCACAATCTGCATGAACTATATATGGTCTTGGGATCTTCATGAACTGAATGAGGTCTCGTGATCCATGTGAACAAGACAAGGTCTCACATAGGAGTATCGCTGAGAGGTATCATAAAGGATTATCATAGTGTATTCACATGATTCACCTGATATGAAATGATTTTCATGTAAGGGATATCATAGAGGGGTCTTGCACTAGAGTCTCATAGACGTGTCTTGTGCCAAGATCTCACGCAAGGGTTATATGCCAAGATCTCGTGCAAGGGGTTACATGCTAGGGTCTCATGCAGGGGTGACATGCTAGGGTCTTGCATAAAGAGATACATGCCAACATTACCCTATCAGAAATATCATTATAATATATGAATTCAGAAGAAGAAGAAGAAGATTAAGATAGAGGATTTACACCATTCAATAATACTTATAGAAGGAGTTTATTCACAACTACATCCATGGTAGTGAAATGAAGACATGATATCTATTGAACATCTTGATAAAGTGAGGAGGACATTCCATGACCTCTCATGTAAAAGTGATTGTTGAGGGGATGTTCACATAAAGGCTATGAAATAGCACATTAAGTTCAAAGGAACCTATCATATATTCGATGAAACTATCAACAATAAAATATATTGTTCTTTGGACTATATTCTAATTGATTATCCTTATGAATGAGTTATCATAATAGGGATGTGATAGGTAAGTGATCCCATGTAGATGGTGAATTTTCCCCAAAAATTGTAAGGAATTGATCTTAGGAAGGACCTATCTTAAACTAACAAAATCATGCTTTAGTGTATTTTTTATATTAGCACATTGCCTTCGTATCCTCCTTAGATATAGACTAGTGAGGGCGAACCAAGTAAAGATTTGTGTGTCCTTGTGCTTAATTTCTTTCTATACTTTTTGTGCATCGTCATCAGATAAATTTGGTAAGTATAAGATCAATATAAAAACTAAAGAGACAAATAAGTGACCTTATAATAATGAGGTTAATATCTAGTGGGGTTGGAAAAAAATTCAAAGAATATCCAAACCCTGATTCACCCCCCCCCCCCTTAGGGTATCTAAGTTACCTTTTTCCTAACAGGGTCCCATTCTTGTACGCATAACATAATTAATTATATTTATAAATGTAATAAATAATATAATTATTTATGTATTTAATAATAATTATTTATAATTTAATTAATAATGTAATTAACCATAAATAGACATTCAAGCATAGAAATTAGTATCCATAGAAGTATAAATGTTATGTTTTGAAATATTACTGTTTTGTATCATTAAAAAAATTATATATATTATTTTCAAGAAATTATTTTTATTTATAATAATTTTTAATGTGTGTAGTTAATGTTTTAAAGTTAATTTACATTGTATTTATAATTTATAATTTATAAGCTCGCAAAGTCACCAGCATGAAATGTAATAATGATTCAATAAGGTGAATTTCAAAGATTATAAAATATAAAATATAAATAAAATTCAAATGTTAAATGTGCACATAAAGAATAATAAGAAATAAAATTAATGTAAAAAATTAATAAAAAAGTTAAATAGAATAAAACAATATCGATAAAAATTTACAAATAAATGTTATTTTTTGAAACAATATTGTTTTGTGTCATTGAAATTATTATTTATTTATTTATTTAAAAAAATTGCTTTAATTTTAATTTTTTTATATTTTCAATCACTGTTTCAATTTTTATTTTGATTGTATTTATACTTTATAATTTATAAGCTTTTGAAATTACCTACTTGAAAAATAATATTGTTTAATATAGGTGACTTTGAAAGATTATAAATTATAAAGTTTATATATTCCAAATGAATTTTAAAATATTGACTAAATATATAAATAATAATTGAAAATATAAATAATTTCATAAAAATAATTAATGAAAAATAATTTCAATAACAAAAAATATCTTTGTTTCAAAATATATCATTTATACTTTAAAAAAAATTCAAGTATAAGACATTGAGAGATTATAAAAAATAAACTATGAATAAAATCATGATGAATTTTAAAACATTACTACACACATCGAAAAATGAAAAATAAAATGAACTTCATAAAAATTTTAAAATAATAATAATTTTAATAGTATAAAACAATGTGATCGACCTTATAATATTAATTGTTTTTAATTACACTATAAAATATATCATTATTAATAATTTCTATTAACACACCTTGCCTTGGTGTTGGTGGTTTGGGTAGGGTGGGGATATGGTTCATGTCCTGGGTTTAAAACTAGGCCTTCTTGTATTTGTGTGTGTGGATTATAATATACCATGACTAATAATTTATTTTAATAATTATTAATTATATTTCCAATCAGTAATAAGTTCATTATTATTAAATAATTCTCCCTCCATGGTTCATTCATTTTTTTATTAAATAAATCTCCCTCCCTTCCAATTTATAATTAATAAATTTTTTCAATATTATTAATTTAAATAGTAGATATTTCTTATTATATTATTAAATTCATTATTAATTACATTAATAATTATATAATTATTAAGGGTGAACATGGTGAAGGTGATTACCTGGGAAGGGGTGCTGACCTAGGTACATTCTAGCATAGTGTAGGATATAAGCATGAGGATTTTAGTCTAAAATGAAGGGGCATTTGGGCCATCAAATGGTGGGCCTTTGAGATTTGAAATTGTAATGGGCTAGCTATGGAGTGGGCCAGCCATTGGAGGGGGTGATCTATCCTTGATGACATAGGGGTGTGTGTGTGTTCATTTCTTATAACCACCAAGAAATTAATTAAATTATTAATTATTATTAATTACATTATAAAATATATTTATTTTTAACTATATTATTAATTTTATTTTTAACTATATTATCAACACCTCCTGCCTGACATCCATAAGGTCAGGGGTTCAACCCTTGATGACCCCCATTTTGAGGGGATTTTCTACGGGGAATTGTAGCATTATAGTTGGTGTACTATAGCAGTACAAGTGTAGTATAAGCACTAGGATCGTAGCAATTGTGAGTACTATAGTAGAGACTATGGTGTAAGGAGTATTGTAACAGTACTATTCATTGATGGGGATTTAGGCCTAGAAAAGGTTTTTTCAAGCAACATGGTTTTTGGGACACTAAATTTTAATGTTCTTTGTGGGTGTTTTTAAACCCTATTGGGGATAGATGAAGTTTGACACACTAGGTTACCTTGAGTGTGTATGTTCTTTTTCTCCCTGGCCTAAAGGCCTTTAGTTTTTTATTAATTGGATAAACCTTATTTTTCACTGGATTGAGAGAGAACCATTACATGATCCATCAGCTCTAATTCACAAAGGTCTTGAATAATACATGGCCTGATCGACCATAGGCACATAGGCCTTTCAAGGTAACCTATAGACTCTACACTGGAACATCCATTCCCCTCCTTCCTACCAATCTTCCACCAATAGGTGTGTGTGTGTGTGTGTGTGCATGCTTATTGCTTGTAATCTCTTAAACCTAAATATAGATGATTAATAATTATTATTAATTATAAAAAATTAATTAAATTTATAAAATTATTTATTGTTAAATTAATAATTAAATTAAGGGCCTTTATGATATAAAATAAAGGTACTTCTACCATAAAAATTAGGTCTTTTAGGATAAAAAATTGAGGGTCTTTGAGCCATTAAAAATCAAGTCCTTTAGGCCAAGAACTAGTGGTCCTTTGAGCTACTTATTTTTTAATGGGATATTTATAGATTAAATTAACCCTTGGAGGGAGGTGTAGTTTTTCTTTTCTATCCATGAGTGTGTGATATATTGCATTTACTTGTAACCTCTATGATCTTAATGAATAATTAAATAAATTAAAACATTAAAATTAATAATATAATTAATAATTAAATATAAAACATTAATTATATTATGAATCATAATTATAATAATAATTATAATAATAATTAAATAATCCTCCCATTGGTTATTATAGTGGTTTAGTCTCTCCTTCAGTTCCTCGAGGTCAGGGTTCGATTCCTGCTAGTTGTTTGTATGGATCATAATTCCACTCCAGAAAATTTAACCCATCCAATTCTTCTAGAATAGTGAAGTCAGATCCCACTATCCCAAATTCTCAAATGGGGGTCTAAAAAATTGGAAACCTAAGACATGTAATGAGGGGTTGGGTTTTCTGTGAAAATACTAATTTTCAAGAGGCTCGAGTATGAGTTAGAGACCCATCTCACACCGAAAAAAATTATTAAAAAATTAAAGTGATTGTACATGGGATATAATGAAAATAAAATTGGTGAGTCCACCATCATAAAAAATATCCAAGAGAAACAAAGTTCAAAGGTAGTTGGTTATTCTCTTGACATAAGAGACATCATTTTTTATGCTTGTTTTTCATGTTCTCTGACCCTCCCCAACTTTCTAGTTATCGACCTCCTCCATTTATTAGGGGGTTATGGGGTATTATCTTCTCATCCATGCCCTAGTAATAATATCCATCATTGGAAGAACCATCTTTGTATCAAAATAGAGTTATTTTTAGGTAAACTTCCATTTTTTGAGTCATTAGAATCAAATTTAGACTTGGGTAGGAAAGACTCCCTGATTTACACAGCCTTCATGTTTATTTCCCCAGGCTTGTTGTCTTCCTCTCTTTGAGACAGCTCATAAACCTATGTTCCAAAAGTATAACCCTACACAAAAGTATCAATATTATTATATTGAGTGGATATCTCTCTAAAAAAAATTCTTATTTCTTTCCTTTTGGAGCCTTGGCCTCATGATTAAGAGTATATTATAAATAAGAATGATCATTTATGGTCCCTTTAAGAAACTCCATATTGAAATCAACACCCAAACTCTTCTTGACACACTCAAGATAAAATTTACCAAATTTGGGTGTGTTGATTGAATCAATCATAGAGAAGAAACCATTTTTTCTTTCCTTTGTGAGATCAATTTTTCGAGAAATGACTTAACCACCCTCAAGAGAGGCCACAACATGCATTGTCTATGCTACTAATTACACAATTTCAGTATTAGGAGATTGTGTAGATTCCCCAAGGGAGACACTCTAATCATGAATATCACATGTATTGGTTTTATTATTAGAACTATTTTCTCCATCATTTTTTGTTGCTTCAACAGGTTCATTTATTTTAAACTCAACATCTAGTTATCGGACGAATCCTACAGGCATCTTAGGATTTGGTGTGACCTGCCAGTCCATGCCCATAGTGTCATTGGGAGTATAAAGATCTAAATCATATCTAAGTGGGGTGTTTTCAATATCCCCTGCATGAACACCTCTAACCCTAGTGGTAAAGGATAATAGGTCTAAAGGAATTTCCATGTCATCAGATTCAGTAAGGACCTAAGAAGTTGGTTTTGAGTTCTCGTCAACCATATTGTTGGAAGGAGAGCCAACCAGCCCATATTTTCTAAATATTGTAGGTCTAATTATGTTATTCAAGTGGAAAAGAGAATATTCCTTAATTTGTTTCTTTTCCTTAATATTTATAGACTTTATAAATATATAATCAATAATATCAATAGAATCTAGAACATCTTCATCGTTATAGGAGCATAGGTTATCCTTCCCCACCACATGATTGGTATGTGAATGCACAACATTAAGAAAAAAGGCATGGTAATACTCCTTCTCACTATATAAGTGAATCTATTCCTTTTTTCTAACAAAGTGTTCAATAATATGATCTGGTTCCTAATTCACACCAAAATTAATTAGAATCTTGAGTTCACATTGTTCCACATGGTGTCCAGACTTCTTGCATTTTTTACACCTATCTACCTTTTCCAATGTAAGAGCACAATATAGAATATTGTACCAACATTCATAATATTGTTCTGATGATAATCCACCTCTAATTCCCCTTGTGCAGAAGGTTTATCGCCCTTAGTGTTATACTTACAAATATTAATTTAGTTCTATATTTCATAAAAATAGAACAAAACAAGTTCCTATGACATTTTTCGACAAAATAACAAATACATTTTCATTTAAAATAAATATCAAGAACTCTATTGTAGTCAACTATCAGTTCAAGTCTCAATTGAGAATCAACAATAATAACAATCATTATTAGAGGAGAATAAATGTCAACTTCAACCAATACTCTAGAGAAGTGGCCATATCGTGCATGTTTTGTCTCCCTATCAAACTTAATAGGAACCCCAAAGGTTGATTCAATATCCCATAATATATGAGGGTGTAAGAAAAAACATCTGAGGTTGGGAATTTAGATCCAATTTTTTGTAGCTAATTTTTTATCTAGTATTATGTCAAATAAAGGATCTCAATATTATATTTTTAGGAATCCCAAATAAAGATAAACACTAATTAAACCCCAGTATTTATCCTATAATTAATTATAAATAAAAAATCGGAAGTACCCCTTACCATTTTTGGTGATACTCCAACCACCAAATCCCCATAACTTAGTTAATATCTTCTTCAATCCATTAAGGTTCCATGTATTTTTCTTTTACAGGACAATCAGTTGTGTTAGAATCTAAAATTTTCCTTCTTAAAGTCACTCCTAAAGAACTTTTGAACTATATTTGACAAGATCTATGGATCCATTTCATGTAATCCACTTGTTTGGGATGGAAATATTGGCCCTAAGATCAGATAAGAATCTTCATCGATCCTTGTGAATATAGGAAATAAGACTCTGCTTACTGCATGATGCATCTTTCTCCACATTATATAAGGGAATGTAAATACACATACTTGACGTACATGGACATTACATTACTTTTTCAGAATACCTAATACATAACAAAGACCAACACACAAGGACTGTAATAGTTTGGTGTCTTTGGCAACTCGGAACATAATCTTCCAATCATGGTGAAAGATCTTCAACATCTCCCATTAAGAGCTTACCCTTTTGTTTTCTTACCTAAAACCTTTCTTTATATCCTGGGGAAACGAAAAAATAAAAAGGGTGAGCTCAAATTCTCATTAAGGGTAAAAATAGAGAACATAAAACAATCCATTGACATTTGAATGTAAAAACGTGAGCATAAAATCTAAACATCAAAATCTTGAGCAATGACATAAAACATTGTAGTACATAAGGCATAGATCATAAAAGAACATTAATCATGATATAATAGCATGGGAATAAAACTTGTAATTGTGGAAAAACATTAATAACATGATATGATTTCCATAGTAGCCAAGGAAATGCTGCCAAGACCATCTTAGTGGACAAAGTCCCTTACTGGACCGGGTTTACTTGTCGTTCCAGCCCGATATTACTGAACTGGATTTACTTTATGTTCCAGCCATGTCTATCTCATGAGATATAAGTCTTTACCCAATTCATTATAGGGAGATATAGGTCCCACCCATCTCATAATGAAATCATTCTTACATGTGCCACAACATGAACATAAATCATTCATCATTACCCAAAGAATAAAATGGGTTTCATAAACATCATCCCATCATAACATAATCCATATAAAAAATGGATATAATTTCATTATAAGAAAAGTGAAACCATGTAAATAATAGAGACATTATACTTGAAACATACACATATGAAATAATGCCATATTATATGGAAAATGGTTTTGATAAAACACTTGAAATGAATTCTTGAGGAAAATATCCTTTCTTCTTCAAAATCATTTTCTTTTTACAAAATTCCATGCAATTTTAAAAGAAAAGAATCTTGTTGAAAATAGTCATAAAATCTTGTAGAGTAAGCTTTATTAAAATAAGGTGTTATGAAACCATAAAAATCCTTTCATGTCGTATAAGTTAAAAAAATATTCTCCTCATACTTTTAACAGAAAAGTCAAAAATTATCTCGTATGGTAAACAAAATAAAGATCCCTTCCATACGATGTGGTAAAGGTAAAAAAAGGGTAAAAATGAATTTAAATATACATGGAAGAAAAGTAAACATTTTATGAAAACATTTTTAGAACATATGGACATGGATGATAAACATAACCCTAGTAAATACTTACGAATAAACAATCTCGGATATGAATGAGATTGGAATAATTATCCCTTACCTTAGGTCCGATATGCTTCGTACCTATCTGAACCTCCTATATAATGATTTAAATAATGTCATTGACTTATTAAAGAATCATATTCATTGTTATAATATCATATATAGTTTACTTATGACTTTATATTACCTATTCTTTTGTAAATTCCATGTTAAAGCAGCGTTTTGGGTAAAATCGTTTTATTTATCGTACGTGTTTGGACTTGTTGTTATTGATATTATTATTACTTATATCGTGATTTAATTACTTCCAGAATGTAAATCATGATTTATATATCATATATATTCAATATATATATAATAGATAGATAAATGAAATGAAATACACCGTTCATGGAGACGGTAGGCCGTACGTACGCATGAATGCTATTTTCCTTTCTATATTGACTTGAATGAAAGTAAGTAGATGTAATATATATATATATATAAAAATAAATACAGTATCTTTACCATGTCATATATTTCATTATTATTCATTATATATACTTTATAATCATTCTTGAATGGCTAACATGGAGAATGAATCTCATCGCGTCGTGGAAACGATAATTCGTACGTACGCACGAGCGATGATATCATTCCCATAATTATTGAATTGGAGTGGAGTGGAAGAAATAATATCTCAGAATCATTATGATGTTATAATAACTATATATAGTTGTTATTTTCACCATTATACCCATCCAAGTAAGGTGGTGGTGGAAAAACATATTACACCACGGCATGGAGACGGTATTTCGTACGTACGCACACACGGTGATTTCATTTTTCATTGGATGGATAGAAGATGAATGGGGTTGTTTCATATTTATAATAACATATCAGTATATTATTGATACTGATGTTATTATTTTATAATGAAACAACTAAAGAAGAAGAAGTTTAAGAAGAAAGAAACTTGAAAGAATCGGTAGAAGAGATTACCTCTTCTTCGATGCACCTCTTTTAAGATTCCTATTAAGGCACTAGAGTTGGTCTTTTGAGGAGACCAGAACCTCTATAATGTTTCTAGGGAAGTTGAGAAGGGAAATGGGAAGGGTTTGACCGAGCTTGAAAGCTCAAAATTGTGTAAAGAGAAGAGGGAGTAGGTGCCCTTTTATAAGGGAGGAGAGGGGCACCTTAGGAAAAACTTAAAATATTATTTTATAATAATCATATTCGGTTTATAATGGCTAAAAAGTGACTTATTTCAAATTTAAAGTGGGTATGGGTCTAAATAATCTCAACCAATAGGTTTTATACAATTTTAGGTTACTATTTTAACCTTATCATTTATATTTAACTCTAAGTTAAATAATTTTACTTTTATTGTGTCTTCTTGTTTTCTTACACTATATGGTTAATAAACTTACTATAAAAATCCAAACGAACCCCAAGTGGTTCATTATTAATATATATAACATTATCTATGTCATTTGGACTAACATTATATTTTTAGGAATATAATAACAATTAATAATATAATATTGTTTTAAAAAACTATTTTATGTCAATTTTGACACTATTTGGTAATTCATTTTTGTTAAAATCATAACAGCATGATTAGTTCAAAAAAATTTAATTAAATAAATAATAACATGTCATATTAACCTATAAAATTAGTTTAATTCATAAAAAGTCTCAAATTACATTTATTTTGGTATTTATAATATCAATTATGTTAATATTTCATTAATAAGGTAATTATTGCATCATCATTTTGTCATAAATAAATTAAATTATTTAATGTCTAAAAATTATAAATAAAATACCATAATGTAGGAAATATTTTTATATTTCTAATTAATATTTATAGTCTAATTTATCTTATGTATAACCCTATATTAAAAATGTTTTAGTAATTAAACTTCGATTTTACCTCTTTTAACTCTTCTTTAAATAAAATAACAATAAATGTCCTAATCTAATCAAAGTGGACCTAAATGGTCATATTTTAATCCTAAGGTTGTTTCTGGTCTAATTAAACTTATAAAATAGAATTAGGACATGTGTTATGGTAAAAATAATATCATTTTTACCCTTTATTATCCTATTTACTTTTAACCGTGGTAAATAAAAGTAAAAAGTTACTACTCACCAAAAATTATTTTTATCTTATTGAACCATATTTTACTCCTTGATAATAACTGTGTCTCTTGGATTTACTAAATTCCACTCACAGAAGCAGTAAAATTAGGTTTTATGTAAATTTTCAAATTCTCCTAGGAGGTGGGTAAAAGACGGTGAAAAGTTCAATAAAATTTTTATATATCTAAAATTATTATAAAATGATTCCAATGAATTACATTGAACTTATATAGGTATTATGTATCAATTTTTACATCAAATAAATTTAAATAAAATAAATAATTATTTAAATAAAAAGTCGGTTTTAAAATAGTAACCTAGTGTTTTCACTATTCATCAAAAATTGAAAGTTTTCAGAAAAATACAAAAAATTCACCCTTGGCTAATTTCGATATTCTAAATCCAAAAATTAAGTCCATTTTGAAATATAAAATTTCAAAAAGTGGATATTACTATTCATAATGTATAGTTCATAATAATATTATAATAATATCTCGTTTTGTGAAACTCGGTATTGCGTACTACACACGCTATCGAGGAAGGTCTTGATTGTGTGTAATGCAGGCCAAGTCAGGGCTGCGTGTAGTGAAAGCTCTGTTTGGTGTTGCATATAACATAATCAAAACTTATTTCATTTATACATTAAAAGAAATATATACTTAATGTTGCGTAGAATAATTTCCACAAAATGAACTTGAAATTATGTGTAATACGAGCCAAGAATAGTGTTGCGTATAATGCAAGCTAATACGGTGTTGCGTATAGTACAAGCTAATCTTGGTGTAGTGTATAATATAAGACATCAAAGAAATTAAAAATAATATATCTCATAAAATCTCGGGGTGTTACATTCTACCCCCCTTAAAATGAATTTCGCCCTCGAAATTCGTCGGGGTTATAAATTGTTTACTACTTGAAAGTTTCGTTCGTAAAAACCCACATCATAAAAGGAATACTAAAACTTAATTTTAAAAAGTAAAGTAATAAATGTAACAGTTACCTAGATTAACTCATCACTAGGTTTCCACATAGTAGAACATAGGTGGAAATATGTATATGGAAGAAAAATCTAACCATCAAGTTCTGATGGAGAGTGGTAGAGTACATGGCTATGAAAAATACAATAATCACAAAGCCATAAATTTGTGATGACTTAAGGTACCATCTGATTCATCGGATATAAGGACACTAGGACAACCTTTTTTTGTTTTCAAGATCATTTCCCTAAAGTTGAATAATTTTTGAATTAAAAGAAATTCTTACTTGATTTTGGTACAATCTTACTGTTGTTTGTGCCTTGAACAATTTCCACTTCATCTCATAAATAAATGAAGTTGCATTTGTCTTCTGTGAAGTGTTAGCAGATCTTGCGATAGAATGATAGGTCATTTCATCTGTCTCAAACATAAGGATAGAAAAAGTTATTAAATATACATAAGTCCATCTATAGTGAGATTAATCGTATATGGTTCCTAAAATGGACTTATACTTCATATATCATACCGCTTAATATAATAAAACTAGTTTCTACTAACCAGGGACTTCCTGTAGGCCGGTGATAAAGGTCTGTCGCACTTCAGTTGTGGGTTTGATTCTCGCATCCTTGTCCGACATGACAGGTTGTTGCCTGTCCTACGGGTTGTCCTTTTTCTAAAAATATACTATTATAACATAGCAAAAAGTTATAGCCTTAAACAATAATATCTTATTTCTAACTTAATATATTCCAATATTTAGGTTTATCCAAAATACTTATGTCCAATCT